>CAJGYO010000013.1:42457838-43723612 GCA_904845875.1 Miscanthus lutarioriparius
CATTCTAGAGCACCAAACGATGAATGGAGGGCATGAGAAGAACAAGGTGCTCACCACGAGTTGGTAGGAGGTGGGTCGTCGATGGCGTTGAACTGAGAGAGAGAGAGAGAGCACGGTGCGGGTGAGGGTGATTCCAAGCATTGGGTCACCAAATTTACAAGATGGAGGTACCTACGGATGTGTCGGGTTATGGCGGAGCTCCGGGTGGCGTTGACGTCGAGATTTGGGCTCAGGAACAGTGGATTTGTCTACGACGGTGGCGAGCTTGAGCGGCGAATGGAGAAAAGGGAGAGGGAGGTGCTCGATTTAGGACTTTATAGGCCGGCGGTGCTTCAGTAGATGGAAGGGAAGTGTGGCATAGAGATTTCGGGCGCCTGCCATACGGGCGCGGGCGCGGCGGCTTGCCGTAGGTGGCAGCGCCATCATCGGTGGGGAGGAAAGGAAGGTGAGCGCGCGGGGAAGGAAAGGGAAGGGCGTCCGACAGGCGGGACCTGCATCGCAATGAGAGAGAAGGGAGAAGGGAGCGGCGTGTGGGCGTGGGCGTGATGCTGGGCTGGCCGTTGCGGGCCGCGTGGTGCGCGCACTGGGCCGTGCGCGAGTGCGGTGCGACACGAAGCAGAGGAATGGCGCGGAGCGAGCCGCCGAGCAGTGGGCCACGTGCAGGGAGGTGGGAAGGAGGGGAGGCGCGCGGTTTGGGCCGCCAGCATGCCAGCGCGGGAAGGGGAGGAAGAAGAGGAGGCTGGGCCGTGCTCGGGTTAGGGCAGGAAAGGGAGAAAAGCAAAATTTTCCAATAAAAATCCTTTTCTATTTCTTAATTCAAAACAAATTCAAATATGAACCAAATCTAGTATAAATATGATTTAAAATACACTTTTTTTTTCAAACATAAATGAGCAAATTTTGGGTAAGTTTTCCAAGAATAACTTTTTAAATTCTTTCATTTCCTAATTTTCTTTTCTTTTATTTCAAAGACATTTTTTTAATTTCATTTGAATTTTCAATCAAAACCACTCAAACAAATAAATCAAATGCAATGGCATGTATGCTCAAACATGTTGCTACCTTATGATGAATTTTAATTTAATGAAAATTTTTTATTTTCCTATATTTCATGTGCACAAAAAAATTCCAAATTAAATCTTTTTAGATCCATTTCTAGAAATTCAAATTTTAGGGTGTTACAATTCTACCCCCCTTAAGATGAATCTTGTCCCGAGATTCAAAAAAAAACTAGGGACAAGGAAGGGAGATAGAACTAGGAATAGAACTCAGATAAACATTCCAACATCTCAACTTGCATTGTAAACTAGCTTACAAGTTACACATGCCTCATCTCCAAAGCTCAAGAACAAAAAGATTTGGCTGCACAGACTACCCCCTTAAGTTGAGGGATACAGCTGTCTTGAATACATAAACTTTAAACTCAAGGGCATAACCAAACTTCATAGGACACCCCCACCTTGACTTCTAACGTGATTGTGTTACACCTCAAAGAGACGAGGAAAATCTATCTTCATTTGATCCTCATTCTCCCAAGTTGCATCTTCCTCTGATTGGTTACTCCATTGAACTTTACACACTTGAAGCACTCTTCCCATAAGAGTTCCCTAGGCTCTTTCTAAGATCCTAACTGGATAATCATCATAAGTATAATCATTTATCGGATAGAGCTCCTCCAAGGGTGTTTGTTCCTCTACACCATCATCTGGAAACTCACAGTCCACTTTACTATCCTCAGTGTTCACACCTTCTAATAGATCATTCCCATTGTCATATTCCCCAGGTGAAGGTTGAATACCCTCATACTCAATTCTTTCTCCTGATGGTGTGGTTAGAAGCACCGAATGCTAGGCATACTTGATCACTCCTTTACGTGTAGACATCCATCCCATAACAAGAATAACATCAATGTCCACTAACTCTAATACAATAAGGTTTGCTTCAAATTTTACCCCCTTTATGTCAAGACTAACTCTTGGGCATATGCGGTTTGCCTTCATTTCTTCTCCTAGGGATTTAACTATCACTGCTTTCCTCATTGGAAGCATAGTTATCTTATGTTCTTTTACGTATGCACTAGAGATAAATGAATGTGACGCACTGGAGTCAAACATCACCATAGCAGTGGCTAAGCTTACTACAATCAAACCATAAACAACCTCCTTAGCTCCATGAGTGGTAATCATATCCACATTGTTCAAACTTCCAAGGATGTAATTTCACTTTAACTCATTTCCATGCACCTGCTTCCTATGGACATTTTGTTCTGGCTCTTGTTGCGGTTGATTCTGGCCTTGATTGTTTTCGACAAACTTCTCAAGATAATTGTTCTCATAATGTTTAATCTTACCACAATCATAACCTTTGTCAGTAGTAGGTGTATTTGTCTTCGTGAAGGGGATAGTAGGAGATGACAAACATGGCTCTTGAGAGCTAACCTGTTGCACTTCATCATCGGGTTGCTGATACTGATTCTGATCTGTACTCACAAGTAGATTCATAGGATGTGATTGATATTCTAGTTGTGTAGTGAACCGAGGATGAGTGTTTCTTAACTGGCATTGAAGATCACGTTTTCTCTTCTTCTCTTCCATCTCTTGACATAGTTGCAAATCATCATTCAGTCCTTTCAAAAAGCATTTCTGTTTTTTAGCATCACTATCTACCTCTCTTGGAGCATAGTGTGACAATTGAGTGAACCGATTACGATACTCACACACTAATGCGGATCCTTGTTTGAGAGCCTAAAACTTATCTTGCTTGAGTTCTACCTCACCTGTGGGAATGTGGTACGTCTTGAAATTCTCCATGAAATCCTGCCAGGTGATCTGTCTAGCATTGTTGGGACGTCCATACTGGTAGGACTGCCACCAGTCTTGTGCTACACCCTGAAGTTGGCCAGATGCAAAAAGCACCTTCTCCTGGTCATTACAATGGGCTATGTCTAGTTGTCGCTCCACAGCTGTAAGCCAGTCATCAGCTTCTAGTGGGTCGCTTACATGAGAGAATGTCGGTGGGCGTCCCATCAGAAATTCACCACACTTGTCGATAGGTGGTGTTTCTTGTGGATTGTTCAACACACTCTGAGCAGTGGTCTGTAATAGCTGAGTCTGCATCATCAAAGCTTGCTCTATAGTTGGGGGACTTGATGGCAATGTATTAGAAGTGGGAACATTCCTTCCAACATCTTGTGAAGCACTTCTCCTGGTAGAGGCCATCTGTTTCCAACATATATGCATTAGGATTCAGTCATTCATAGCATTCTTTACTATAGTTTCAAGAGATGACAAGATAGGATTGATAGTATGAAAGACTAGAGAAAACCCCAACCATCGAGATATCCAATTCTTCCACACGAAACACTAGAATGCAAGAAAACTTCATCTTGCAAACCCTTCAACTTGGCTACTCCCCTTAAGAAAAGTCAACTAGGGCACACAAAAGGGTAGCTTGCACTTCCTTAAAAATGAGCTAACTATCATAAAGATGTTCTGGCATTCTAGAGAAACTCCTCTACATAAGCAAGAACATCTAGTCTGAGAATTCTCGAGAGCAGGAAAATAGTAGTGCAATAAAATAGTTGTAACTCTCATTCTATTAATCCAATTGAGTTTTAGCTTATACCATTGGAAAGCTCATCAATTCCTCTATAACTTCCTTATAGAACACTTTTCCAAATTCTGTAGCTTAGAAGGTCAAAAATAGTACACCAGAGAAACTATTCTTGGTTTGAAACAGCACAGATGCATCACCTTATGATTTTCGTATCTCCATAACCAAAATAGCTATCAAGCTAATTCTTGTGCTCAGAGAAAGATATTAAAGTCTACTATTGTCCAGAATTTTCTCATGATTTTTGGTTATCTAAGATTAGAGATATAAGCCGAAGGGTGCAGGCTGCTCTGAAAAGACAAGATAGAGGAAACAGAAGAATACCATAACCCAACTATTTATTTCATTAATCCTTATACCTTAGACCTATAAACTAAATGAAACTATGGGCAAAAACCCACAAGATTATTGCACTCATTACAAAGATTCAACTCAAACATTATCATAAAGACAATTCAATCTAGCACTAAAGGTTCACAAGCCACACATAAGGACTATTGACTTGACTCGACTTCAACACTAGCGCTTTTATTCCATAGGGACACAAACTCCTAATTCTTAAGAATGGCATGATTACAGGGACATCTAGGTAACATCTCTTGCATGGGAGTGACACGTCATCCACTACATCAATTTCCTCATGGGCTTCCCTTGTATTGTGTGTCACTATCACTTGCTAGTGGTAGTCCTATATTGACCTGACTCTGGCTACCTCCATGGTATAATGGTTGATTCTTCCATGGACAAGATTTAACATAATGTCCTTCCTATTGGCAATGATGACACCTTCTCTTAGCTAGATCTTTTGTGATGTCACACTCGATGGAACTATTGCTTGGTGTTTTGTTAGCTTTCTGACTCTAAAAATTCATCTTGGTTTGACTGATCTATTTTCTAGCTTGCTTGGTCTTTCGAGGTTGAAACTCCTTATAGGTGATAGTCCACCCATCTATGCATACCTCATGTGAAGTAGTTTTAGCTTGAGAAGTTTCTAACTCTTTACAGTTTAGATTCATCGGACTAGGGATCAGAGCTAGATGTGACAAATCCAAATGTTGATTGCTTCCCAATACTTGCTCCAGTGAATTTGCCTTCCTATTTTTATCCACATTGGTCTCATAGCTTGGGTTCACCTTAACTTCCTTCTTATTAGACTTGTCCTAAAAACAGGGAAAACAATAATGTTTACAGCACTGACATGGATCCTGGCTTCCAAGAGTCTTGCTATGAACACCCTCATTGGACTTCATCTTCTCCCAAGCTTCTATGACTTGTCTCTTTACTGGCCCCTTTGGTATGTTGCTCTGATCTTGCGACAAGCACTACTAAGAACTCCCATGTTGAGTCATTCCTTCAAGTACTTGTTGTTGCATAGCTACAAGCTTCTCCTTATCGAATGCAATCAAAGACAACGTAGCTTGGTCCTCCTGACCACTGATGTTGATGGTCTCCTCATTATGACCCATCTATTTAGACGAAGAGAGAAGATTTAGAATAGAGATAAAGTTTTCATAACAGAACAGAGGCTGAAGTGAGCATAACTTTTCACAAATAACAAGGATAGAGAGAAAGCAACAACTAAGCAGAGATGAAAACATGCTAAGACGTCCAGTTCTAACTAGGCTTGCGTTCTACAGACAACATTGCTCTGATACCACTTTGTAGCACCTGGTTTTAAAGACAAAACTAGATACACACTATATGTGAGCTCAGGAAGTCAAATCTCACATATAGCCATAAATAAGGGTAATATCAAAAGACAATACTTATTACATAACGTATTAGTATAAGGAATATAACCTCCAAGTATAGACAGTGGAAAGATAACTCCGATCTTTAGGCGAAGACTCCAAATCCATAGGGACGACTGACTGGTTGACCACAAGTCTAACTCCTCTAGACTAGCAATCTAGTACCCATCTGGGATTTTTATCCAAAGTATAGAAAAGTAAAGCAAGTGTAAGTACATGTCGTACTCAACAAATATAACATAGGGTTCATGAGGCTCAAAAGGCAGACACTGGTTTACTACGATTAACTTTTAATAGGTCATCTGTTTAAGCAATTAAGTTGCAACAACTTTATCATAAGCCAATAAACACATGATGAGGTAAACATGAATAATGAATAGCATAAACAATTAACCATTAGTGATCATCTCTATTCCATAAGGGTTCCAAGGCCGCTCGTGTCCGTGTGCATGGCTGTTATAATAGTTTTACACTCTATAGAGGTTGTACAATTTCACTGTGAGTCATGATTTACCCTTTCGCTCGAGGTGATCAGCCTCTTGACCCACTACCAAGGAAGGTCAGCAGGGTTCACTATGAAACCTTTCAAAGGTTCGTCTAACAAGTTAGGGCCGCTAAGGTTTCCCCATCAATAAGCATAAACTCCCCTCTAAGGAGTGACTAACAAAGTGCACCCTCTTGGTAGGCTGAGATCATACCTGTCGGAGCCCCTCTTGCGCCATAAAGGTAACCACTAACAAGCACAGCTGAACTATAAGTCCCAGATGATAACTTACAGATAAGTCCTTAGGGAGAGGATTCTAGAGCATTTAGAAAGTAGCTAAACACTTAAGCCCCCTATTTCCATGTTGCTAAAAAGTCATGTTTTAATGTTTATTGCATATACCATTAGTCAAGTTACAAGATCATGGTTTTGGTTATGCACTAGCAAAATCTACCCAATGCAATAACCCAAAGGTATCAAGGAATCTACGGTATCAATCAGCTAGGGAAATTACTACAGTTGCCAAGGCAGACACACGCAACATGAATTAAATGATTAAAGGTGAATAGGTATCAAGGATGGTCCCATGCTATACTTGCCTTGAACTCAGATCAGATCTTCTTCTGGACCAAATCTTCCAAGAACTGCTTCTGGACTCACCACGTATAGCTCACCGACTGGACTTGATCATAGAACATCATACAAGCATCCAAACAGACATGCATAACATACATACATAGCCATATTAGAACAATACACTAACTAGTGGAAAAAGGATTTGAAACAGATCTACGTATTGCTACGAACACATAGACGCGGGAAGCACGCTAATCGGAGCTACGGTTGAAAAGATACATCTACTGGAAGATTTTGTTTATAAAACGAAAAACCATAAGCTTTATTTATTTTATTATATAAAAGCATGTATATGATATTTCAGAGAAAATACTTAAGTTGAATTAAGTCAAACTTATATTTGGTTTTAAACATCAAAGTGGAATTTATTACATTTTATTTATAAATCTAGTGACATAATTATTGTTCAAGTTGGGATATAAACCATGAGATTCTAGAGATTTGGACATAGAAAACATTGATACTAATGCGTAGGTCACGTCGTTATGAAACCAAGGCAACTTGAACGGACTATTTCAGAGTTAAAATGAATAAGTTATGATTTAAACAAGTTTTCCTTTACTTAAATAATAGATTAAATCTACCCACGAATTTTAAATATTGAAAACATGCCTAATAGTAGTATAAACACGTAGAAAACGTAAATACGGTCCTAACGCAATTCGAACGGGTCAAATCGGAGTTAAAACGATAAAGTTATGGCCTAAACAAGTTTGATGGCATTTCTGTAATTAATTGAACTCAAATTTGAATTTTAACTAATTAATTCTGAATTTTAAATGCTAACTAGACTGTGGGCACTAATACTCAAAACTACAGGGGCTAAAATAGAAGAAAACAGGATTGAAATGCATTTGTTTTGAATTAAACCGGACTGCGGGTTGATTCACTGAAAACAGAGGGGCTTTTCTAAAAAATGTGCGCGGCTTGACTGCGGGTTGACCGCACTGCTGCCTGGACAGCCACATGGCCGCATGCAATTGGTGCGGTGCACCACGCGCCGTGGTGGACTCGTTGACGCGGCACCGTGGGCCAGTCCATGGGTCCACGGTGGACCGATTATGATCCGAACCGGCACGGTTAGATCTCGGTCATCCAGACAACATCTAATGGCACAGGGTGCACAGGACGACCTCTGCCGCTGCACAGTACTACTAGCGAGCCCACCGTGGCCGGCAGTGAGGCAGACACGGCGGCGAACACTAGGATGGTGATTCCGGCCATCCCAAACCAAACCAAAAGCACGTAAGTGATCTACAGGACCTCGCGATCACACTAGGATGCAAATTGTGGGCGGGGAACATGCTGGAGTGCCGATCCTGTGGTGGCGCCATGGCCGACGGGATCTGGAGGTCACCGGTATGGCGTTCTAGAGCACCAAACGATGAATGGAGGGCATGGGAAGAACAAGGAGCTCACCGCGAGTCGGTAGGAGGGGAGTGTGGCGTCCGGGAAGGCTCTAAGGAGGTGGGTCATCGACGGCGGTGAACTGGAGAGAGAGAGCATGGCATGGGTGAGGGTGAATCTGAACATTGGGTCACCAAATTGACAAGATGGAGGTACCTACAGCTGCATCGGGTTACGGTGGAGCTCTGGGTGGCATCGGCGTCGAGATATGGGCTCGGGAACGGTGGATTTGCCAGCGGCGGTGGTGAGCTCGAGTGGTGAACGAAGAAAAGGGAGAGGGAGGCGCTCGGTTCGGGGCTCTATAGGCCGGCGGTGCTGTAGTAGATGGAAGGGAAGTATGGTGCGGAGATTTAGGGCACCTGCCATACGGGCGCGGGCACGATGGCTTGCCGTAGGTGGCAGCGCCATCATCGGCGGGGAGGAAAGGATGGTGAGCACACGGGGAAGGAAAGGGAAGGCCATTTGACAGGCGGGGCCCGCATCACAGTGAGAGATAAGGGAGTGGCGGGCGACCGTGGGCGAGATGCGGGGTACGCCATTGCGGGCCGCGCGGTGTGCGCGCTGGGCCGTGCCTGCGTGCGGTGTGACGTGAAGCAGAGGAAGGGCGCAGAGCGGGCCGTCGAGCAGTGGGCCACGTGCAGGGAGGCGGGAAGGAGGGGAGGCATGCGGTCTGGGCCGCCAGTAGGCTAGCTCAAGAAGGGGAGGAAGAAGAGGAGGTTGGGCCGTACCCGGGTTAGGGCTGGAAAGGGACAAAAGCAAAATTTTCCAATAAAAATCCTTTTCTATTTCTTAATTCAAAACAAATTCAAATATGAACCGAATCTAGTATAAACATGATTTATAATACACTTTTTAATTCATACATAAATGAGCAAATTTTGGGTAAGTTTTATGAGAATAACTTTTTAAATTCTTTCATTTTCTAATTTTCTTTTCTTTTATTTCAAAGCCATTTTTTTAATTTCATTTGAATTTTCAATCAAAACCACTCAAACAAATAAATCAAATGCAATGGCATGTATGCTCAAACATGTTGCTACCTTATGATGAATTTTAATTTAATGAAAAAATTTTATTTTCCTATATTTCATGTGCACAGAAAAATTCCAAATTAAATCTTTTTAGGTCCATTTCCAGAAATTTAAATTTTAGGGTGTTACACTGCCAGGACACCATGCACCATCTTTTCACCAACTAGGCCGAGGGCAGCCACATCAACGACCTCTATCAGATTGACTTCCCCGAGGCCAACCAGCCTGCGCCGATGATAAACATGGTTCAAATCCTAACAGATCTTCCGAATGACACGCTCCATACAATCCTAGAGGAAAGGCCCGAGCCATACTCCAAGGCCTCTTCCAGCACCTACCCACATTTCCCTCCAGGCTTTGGGAGAGAGCTCTTCATGGTTAGCCACGATAGCATTGCTATCGATGGAGAGGCCAGTGTCCAATGCCATGAAAGTGAAACCAGGAACGCCGATCGCCAACAGCGTCGCAATGAAGAAGAAGACGCCATCCAAGCTATCAGAGGTGACCCACCGCCTCTCGCTTGTAATCTCCAATAGGAGTTCCTCATGGTGTACAACCAGCAAGTGGAGCAGATGCCGAGCGCCATCTGGCTGTGGCCACCCATGAGTTGGCTCGACTCCCACCAATGCCAGAAGTACTCAAGATTCAAGCGCTGCTTAAAGCAGCTTAGGTCCAAGTCAATGACATTTAGAACCCAGCTCCATCTTATTCGATGGCGACCGCACGTAGTCGTAACCCCCGTAGTTTTCCCCATGATGGGGGGAGTCATTACCATAGCGGCCAGATCATCCAAGGGGGGTCTAGGGCAAGGTCGCCATCAATCCTAGATCACAAGGACCATGAAATTAGCATGGCCGACTAGCTCATAACACCAACCAGGAGGTTAATCAACACATGCGTGGTGACGCCCACGACCGCATCAACGCTAATCTCGATGCCCATAATCGCATTAAGAACATTCTTGCCCAATGACATCAGGTAGAACTCCAACACCAACAGGAGTACGATGACCAACACGCGTGACCCCGTTGGCTTCCGACCACTCCCCGCCATCGAGCCGACATGACCCCGCCCCTTCACATCAAGGTTACGAGCTATACAGTGGCTCACATGCTTCAAGATCTTCGGGGTCGATCCTTGTGACGGCAAGGCTAACCCCGAGTAGTGGATGCAGCTCTACGAGATCGCCGTACGTGCCACCGGAGGAAACACTAATGTGATGGCAAACTATTTGCCTATCATGCTCTCCCAATTAGCCAACAATTAGCTTATGGGCCTAAGAGAGGACTCCATTGAATCTTGGGATGATCTCAAGATAGTCTTCGTTGAAAATTATATGGCAATGTGCCAGCAGCTTGGCATGAAATATGATCTAGAAAAACTCCATCAGACCTCTAGGGAACCTCTACGAAGCTACATTAGGTGTTTCTCAGAAATAAGGAACACCATCCCCAACATTGGGGATAGCGAGGCCATCTCCGCTTTCACAAGAGGACTCCATCACCATCAGGAGCTGCGCTCCAAACTTTACCATAAGAGACCCCAGACCATCGGCGAACTCCTCAACATGGCAAACTCGTACACAGACTCTGAAGAAGCTGATCAATAGTTCAAGGATGATGTTGCTCATGCTTCCTGCTCTAATCACCACCCACGTCGTGATGATGATTGCTGCGAAGAACGGTGTTATGAACATTGCAATAGGCGCTACAACGATCGCTAACGTTGTCATAATGATTGGATAAAGGGATAGAGGACTACACAACCACGTTGCCGCTGACCGAAAAACTTCATCAACAATGTAGAGCAGCCACGCGCAAAGCACAATTTCAACGCTGCCTATGAAGAGCTCCTCGATGGTCCATGCCCAATTCACAAGAATAGCAAGCACACCATGCGTCAATGCTATGGCATGGCCAAAGCTTTCCGCAATGAGGAACAGAAATGGCAAACATGCAAGGACGACGAGTCAGATGATGGCAAGGGGGAGGAGCATCCTAAGGATGCATGACTCGCTTTTTAAGATGCCAACAAGACTATTGCCACAATCTTTGGAGGGTACGCCGCCTCTGAGAGTGAACACCAGCAGAAGCTCACCGCTCGGTAGGTCATGTCGATCACCAAGTATGACGCGGTCACCGTGTAACACCCTCGGTGTTAAGCATGCACTTAACCTTGACATTGCATGATCATAAGCATCCATGAGCATGCATGTGCATGAGCATTTCAATTGCTATACCTTTGTTAGCTTACATTTCATGTGTATTACTTATTTACCTTACTTAAGTTAGGGTTTTCATGTAACCAATGTATGAAATGTGTATGGAACCTTGGGAATGCTTTAAACATGTTTAGAATAGCATAAAGAACAATTTTGGTATTCATGACTAAGCCTAGTTTAGTCTCTAAGTCATTGATATGGTGTATGACATCATTTTAAAGTGCTATGTTTGACCAAGTTTGAACTGTGTCATAGAGACTTTGCATGGCAGTGAATCTTTAAGTAAAGTTGTAGTATTTGAGCAGGGCAACAACTTTTATGTTTGGGTCTTGAGCTAAATCAGTGCATAGCTTAGTCACAAAAATCAACAATTCCCTGAATTCCAGCACTTAGAATTTTCTAAGTCTTTTTCGGTTTTTCAGTTGCACTGGCTCGACTTTGACATGATATTACTCCGTTTTGGTTGTGAATTAGAATTTGTTTCTTTAACAAAAATTGAAGGTGGTATATAGGTCTACAATTTTGATTTAGATTATTTTCGATTTTGCTTCACGGTTTAGGAGATCAAGCGGCTTCAAATCACGTCGTCAGGCTCTATCGCGGTGACTGAATCACAGCTACAGTGTTCCGACCGGGTTCAGGGCTTGAAGGCCGCGTGGCACCGCGCGTCGCCGCCGGCATGACCGGCCAGGCCACGTCGGGCCTCGGTGCTCCACTTCACGCCCCTGTGTCCGCCCGTCACTCTTCGTTGTCTGCCTCCCCTCTTCGCCTTTGCGCGGATCCACAGCGGCCGCCGTAGCAGCAGCGCAGCTCACCGCCGTAGCCATTGCCGGCTCCAGCGTGCACCATGTCCCTCCTCCGCCACCGCCGTAGTTCCTCAGTGACCCCACCGTTGCACCGCGTCCGTTTTGTTCGCTAGAAGAGCGGGTAAGCCGCCAGGCCACGCGCGGACCTCGCCGGAGTTCCGCCGCCGAGCTCCGTCACCGTGGCCGAGACACCTCCGTTCGCCATTCACCTTAATCGCTTGAGCGCTAGCCTCGCCGTGGTCTGTAGGTACTTGTCCGAGCCCTAGATCGAGCCGCCTCGGCCGGCTCCGGCGTATCGCCGTCGTCCCGCGCCGCCGCTCCGTCATGAGCGCCGCCATCATTGCTAGCTCCGACGTTAGGTCTTGATAGGTAGCTCTATAGGTGCGTGTTGCCATGTGGAAGCTTGTAGTGCCAGTGACGTCGTTGGAGAGGCCGCCATCAGCGAGCTCCGTCGAACTCCGGCCGAGCGGTGCTCTGTTTTTGGTTTGCTACAGTGACTCAGTTCATCAAGCTAGCTCATTTATTTCCAGATTGAATGCCACTTTGGAACATCATAAGTGGAGTTATTTAGGTCCAATTTTGGTGAGTCAAATTTTGTTGTGTTCCTAATGAAGTGTAGTTTTTTATAAAAATATGAAATATACAGTTTATTGTATTTTTCTTGGTGATTAAAATGTATTTAAATAAATGCTTTTTGAATGTTAATAAACTTGTAAATTAGATATCTTGAGCTAGAAAAGTGATAAAATTGTGATTCCAAGTTTGTTGGTCTTATGTTGACATGCTCTAGCTAGGAAAAAATTATAATCTGTTGTTTGACACTTTTCTATAGGGTTTATTATTTTCACTAAAATCGACCTTACTAGCTTGTCATTTTTGTAAATAATATTTTACTTGGTAAAATGGCATGAAACTTTTACAGTAGTCTTGTGGTAGCACTTGGAGGTCACTGTAAATTTCTGAGAATTTATTATGCACATTTGGTATAGGTTTATTATTTAACCTAATTATCTAAATAAATTAATAAATACAATTAAATAAATAGTTTGGGCTTTGCCATTATGTTTTCTTGAGTGTATTTGATGCCCCTGAACAGTTGGTGTACTTGGTGGTGTCAAATTTTGAATGCTTACATGTAGTAGAAATATTGTTGCTTTATAATTCGATTTAATATGTTTTCGGACAGATTCTGTTGCTTGTTATGTTGCATAGTCAAAATGATGTTTTCTGTAGAAATGATTAATAACAAAGTTGTAGGTAACTTCTTCATCTATCTTGTGTTAAAATTTCACATCAATAGGCCAAAGGGTTTAGGAGTTCTATCTGTTTAAAGTTAGTTTTCTGAATTGCTTGTTCTCTGGAATTTCTGGACAGCACTGCATAGATTGCCTATTTTGTCTAGGATAGATTGTGATTCAGCTTTCGGTGATTAAATAAGAGTTGTAGAAAATTTTATAAGCTTTCTAGAAAGTCTAAGATCACAGCATTTGGATAAGTATAACTTCAGTTATGATATAAACTTGTAACTGTCATGTGTAACTTAGATATTGCTTGGTGTGAAATTTGTAAATAACTAGAGAAGAGATATGCACCTACTAGGCAAATAAGGAGTTAGCATTGTCATCATTTTGCTACTTAACATCAGTATCGCAGCATGTACATTCCTTTATCACATCCTCCGTGATCCATCTTATGCATTCATGGTACTTATTTATGCATATGCATACAATAGGTGCAACCGAGGGGATCACACTAGTGGAGCTCGACGCCGAGCAGCAGGAGGAGCATCAGGAAGTTCAGCACCTGGAGGTTCCCGAAGAAGGAGAGCCTGAAGTCGATCACCTTCCCGAGTGCCCCGATCACTAGCCTTCGACGTTTGTGAAAGGCAAGCCCCGGAGCATTATAAGTCTCCCTATTTTATTAATGTCACTTAAAGTTATTCGTATTGCTGCATTACATGATAGGAGTTGTTTGGAAACAATTGCTGCATATTACCTTTCCTTGACCAGAAATATCTACCATGAATCCTAATTAAGTCCAGGAACGTGTATTATGCTTAGCTATGCTTAGACCGGTAGAAGTCGGGTGATTTCCTGTCACCTGCGAGCTATAGGTGATAACTTGATCACGGTTGGCTATATTGTGCTATCGTGGAACATAACCGGTATTGTTGAATAAATGGAGACCGGGCGAAGTCTTATATGTTGTATTGTAGTGATTCTGTCTGTGTCGTTTAAGGACCGGCCGTTGGAGGTTTATCTTGTCATGTTGAACGCAGCCTCTCTCATAGTTGGCTGGATAAGTCGTTCCGACCGCGAAGCCGAGTAGCTCAATTTAGGCCGGGACCACGAGCGGTAAAAGTGCGCACTCTGGATGGTAGTAAGGATGTGCGGAGAGCCATTGGCGTAAGCCCAAGGGCGGGTTAGAGCCCCGATCACCCTTGGCAGAGTGGTTCTCTGATTGTGCGGCGCTGGTCGTACCCACGAATTTGGTTCCTGAGTTGTACCAAAGGTGACCTAAGGCGACTAATGTTCTGGTTTGCCTGGGAGTGTGTTAGGAATAATTCCCCAGCTGGGTAGGAATCGATTCGAATCGCCGTCTCTCCCAGATAGTGAGAACTTGACTTGAGTACACTTCATCGTAGTAAATGATGGAAATGATGGTTATGAGATTATGCAAGAACTCAACTAGATATGGTTATTATTGTGATGACTTAATGGTACCAACATGTTTGGCATAGGATAGTTGCTAATCTAGTATGAGATAGGATTAATAACTGGTGATTCACAATTAAAGAGATGTTGGATAACTTATGCTTTTTCTGCAAATAATGTTTACCAGCTCTACTTATAAAGCCTTGGATACTCCTTGGTGTCTTAGTATATTAGTTAGATGGGTAAGTCTAGCTGAGTACCTTCTCGTACTCAGGGTTTTATTCCCATTGTTGCAGATAACGTTATGTTTCATGGCTACTGCAAGAACTGTCTTGCTCCTACCGTGGATGAGGACTAGGACCATGGGCAATGGTCATTCTGTATTTCATCTCATCTTTGTGCTTTTGGTGGAGATGACTATGACACTGGCTTGTATTAAACTACTTGGGATGTTGATGTTAAACTACTTTGCTTCCGCTACTTTCAAACTCAGTTTGTAATAATTATTCGAACTCTGATGTATGAGACATATTTGTGAACTTGTGCTGTAACATGTGATGGGTTGTGTTGAATCTCTATGATCTTGGTTTGTATGTTGGTTGTTTGAGATCCTTCGTGATTTCGTTGGACTACCAGGTTTATATGGGCTCAAGTATGACGGTTTGATCACTTCGGTGATTGCTATTGTACTTGTGCTCTTATAAATTGGACGTTTCTGTGACAGCTGGCATCAGAGCAAGGATTCAACATTAAAACTTGTCATATGTGTATTTAAAAATAAAGGTTTTGTGTTATAAAAATCTAAAGTGTGCCAGTGGTCATCTCCTTTATGCTCAGTTAAGGACTTTTAGGTGGCTATTTAAGTACTAACATGGGGGGTTTTACTTTCGTTGTCCATACGGCGTGCTATTGTATGGATGCCATTCACTTGAATGGTATTGTATGGATCAAATGCCTCTACGCCAAGGTAAGAAGGTAAGTTGATGAGTGGCATGACCGCAAGACATGAGCATGCGGTCAGGGAGAGCTAGTTTTGATACGACTGTATATGCATGCTTGCATGTGTGTATGGTGCGTATTTAATTCTGGGTATAAATTGTCTTCGGGTAGCTTTGATACGGAAGTATATGTATGGGTATACATATATGGAGGTATTTAGTTGCAATCTTGATCCTACATTTACATTTCTGTACTTATATCTGTTGGGGTGGGCTGAAATGCATTTTCTGCAGGTACACTAACAACGAAACGTGTAGCTCGTCTAGTTATGAATATATTGAGAGAACGTATGTATGCCACCGCGTATGTCAATAGAATTTTTTTTCTAAGTTTGTGAGGACGTACGGAACGAGCATACATCATGGTGCATTATTCATTCATGTTCCTGCATTGCTTCCCCTTAAATGATCTTATCGTTAAGTAAACCATTTCTATTGCACGTGCCTCCTTTATGTGTAACCTTTTGTTACATATGGCAGCCCCAGGAGCCCCTATTGCTAGTGACACCTTTCTGACACTGTTCAGGACCCCCCTTACTATGGCGGGTGCTGAACTTTGTCGGGTACGTGGAACCGCCTCGCTACGTTTGGAGCGAAGTGGACGTCAAGGACATGAGTGGTATGACGTGCGAGTCACTATTGTAGCCCGTGAGGACAATCCTTAGTGGCAGGGGTGGTGTGTTGAGTCGGATGGACAGACCCCGTGGGAAGGTGCCCAAGTGGCAGCATTTGAGGTTCTCAGTGAGAATTATCAGGAATTTGGGGATGAGCTAGTGAATGGACCAGTTGGATCTTTTCCCGTGTGGATGTCTCACAGACTACTTGGAACCAGCCAAGTGGTAATGCTTTAGTTAGAGACAGGGATGAAAGAGATAGGAGTAGCTTAGCTAAAGTAGCAAAGAATTAGTATGTAGGTCTCATTTTCATGATGTACCCTTGTGATGGTTATTGGAACTATGCACGTGCTACTTGTGGCAATTGCACTGTTTAATGGAATTCCAGTTGTGCTTAAACAAAATTTTGGCATGTAGGGAACGCGTTGCGGGCACGATAAGTGATCAATTGGTGATGTATGTTGTGGAATTGGATTGTTGTGCATCTGTGTTATTGTATGAATTTATGATTCTCTCCAGTAATTACAGTATGGCATAATTTTTGCAATTCTTCTGCAATCTCTGGGCATCCTCCAATAATCACTTGTTGCAACTTTGCAGATGACGTGCACTCGTAGGGGAATTTTTGGTGATGATGAGGGTGGTAACGATGGCCATGGCAATGGCCATGAGGATCTTCCCCCACCACCGCATCCTACCCCAGCTGAGATGATGGCGCAGCTCATGGAGACTCAACATGCCATGGGTGAAGTGCTGCGTGGTTTTGCGCAGAATGCTGGACAAGGTCGTGGAAGAGATCAGCACCAAGGACCTGAACCTAACCAGTTCAGTACTTTTAAGGACTTCCTCGATACCAAGCCTCCTATCTTTAAGGAAGCAGAAGAATCGTTGTAATTAGATGAGTGGCTGAATACTATTGAACAGAAGTTTCATCTTTTAAGGCTCACTGAGCAATTAAAGACTGAGTATGCATCGCACCAGTTGCATGGACCGGCGGGCATATGGTGGAGTCATCATCGATCCACTTTGCCTGAAGATGCTCAAATTACATGGAATCAGTTCAAGGTTGCATTTAGGGGGCATTATATTCCCCCAGGTCTGATGAGCATGAAGCATACGGAATTCATGAGGCTGACGCAAGGAACTAAGAGTTTGACAGAGTATCTGCATGCCTTTAACAATCTGTCAAGGTATGCTATAGAGTTTGTGGATACAGATGCAAAGAAAATTGCTAGTTTCAAGCGGGGCCTTAGCCCGAAGCTGATGAAGATGCTAGCTAACAACAAAAGTGCTACCTTCAATGAGTTTGTTAGTGATGCACTAACCCAAGAGAATCAGAACAACATCTATACAGCGTCCAAGAATCGCAAGCGAGCTTTTGAAGCAGGAGTATCCCAGTCCAAAGCTCCTACCAATGTGAGACCCCAGTTCCGCCCTCCAGCTCCAAAGTACAGACCACCCCAGAAGAAGGCACAGCCAAGTCAGAACCAATAGGTGTATCACAAGGCTTATTCTGTTGCTTTACCTAAGGGTAGCACTAGACAAAGCAGCTCCAATGTTCCACCTAATGGTATGCCATGCTGGAATTGCAACAAGACTGGCCATTGGGCAAGAAATTGTCCATATCCTAGGAAGAAGAACAACCAGAAGCAGGGCAATTCTAGTGGACGTCAGGGACATGTGCACTATACCACCATGGAAGAGATTCCCTCTGGTGAAGTGGTCATGGCTGGTATGTTTCTTGTGAATCATCGTCCTGCCGTTGTTTTATTTGATTCTGGAGCTTCGCATTCTTTCATGAGTCCAACATTTACATCCAAGCATGATCAGAAAATAGTTGTAGTAGAAAAGGGTGGTTATTGTATAAGTGCTGCTGGGAGCAACATTTCTACCAATCAGATAGTTAGAAATGTACGCACCCAAATAAGTGAAAGGGAGTATACTGCAAACCTAGTGATATTACCGGGATTGGGTATTGATGTGATCTTGGGGATGAATTGGATGAAGAACCATGGTGTTCTTATTGATACCTCAACTAGAACTGTTATGTTGAGGGATCCCAAGAATAATGAGGCTTTTCTAGTACCCCTTCCTAGGGAGTTTGATCTCCATAATGTGGTCAATGCTATATAGCCTACGACCCTTGCTGATATTCTAGTAGTAGGAGAATTTCCGGATGTCTTTCTTGATGAATTGCCAGGGTTACCACCGGACAGAGAGATAGAGTTCAAGATAGAATTGTTACATGGTACCGCTCCTATTTCTCGAAGACCTTATAGAATGCCTCCTAATGAGTTAGCAGAATTGAAGATTCAGTTGCATGAACTTTTAGAGAAGGGTCTTATTCACCCCAGTTCATCACCTTGGCGTTGTCCCGCCATATTCGTGAAAAAGAAGGACAAGTCTTTGCGGATGTGTGTGGACTATCGACCACTCAATGCTGTTACTATCAAGAACAAGTATCCTTTGCCATGCATTGATATCTTGTTTGATCAATTGTCAAAAGCAAAAGTGTTCTCTAAGATTGATTTGAGGTCAGGTTATCACCAAATCAAGATTACGCAGAAAGACATACCTAAGATGGCTTTTTCCACTAGGTATGGCCTTTATGAGTATTTGGTCATGTCCTTTGGAATGACCGATGCTCCTGCCTACTTCATGTATTTGATGAACTCGGTGTTCATGCCTGAACTTGACAAGTTTGTGGTTGTGTTCATCGATGATATTTTGATTTATTCTGAGACGGCAGAAGAACATGAAGAGCACTTGAGAGTGGTATTGTCGAGAGTAAGAGAGCATAAGTTGTATGCAAAGTTTAGTAAATGTGAGTTTTGGTTGAAGAAGGTACCTTTCCTAGGTCACGTCTTATCGGAGAATGGAATTTCTGTAGACCCATCCAAAGTGCAAGAAGTGATGGATTGGAAAGCCCCAACCTCAGTTCATGAGGTTCGAAGTTTTCTGGGTCTGGCTGGATATTATCGTCGGTTTATCCCAGATTTCTCCAAGATATCCAAGCCTATGACCAGGTAACTTCAAAAAGATGAGAAATTTGTATGGACACCGGAGTGTGAAGCAGCTTTTCACACTTTGTGGACTTTGCTAACTACTGCTCCTGTGTTGGCACAACCTAACATTGAGAAGCCGTTTGATGTATTTTGTGATGCCTCAGGAATCGGTTTAGGGTGTGTTTTGATGCAGGAAGGCCGAGTCATTGCTTATGCCTCGCGCCAGTTAAGAAAGCATGAGGTCAACTATCCAACGCATGATTTAGAGCTTGCAGTAGTTGTCCATGCTTTGAAGATTTGGAGACATTATCTGCTTGGTAATGTTTGTCATATTTACACTGATCACAAGAGCCTTAAGTACATTTTCACCCAACCTGAGTTGAACATGAGGCAGCGAAGATGATTAGAATTGATCAAGGACTACAACCTAGAAGTGCATTATCATCCAGGGAAAGCCAATGTAGTTGCTGATGCCTTAAGTCGGAAGTATCATGGTAATTCTTTGTTGGAAGATGGTTTCAACTTATTGCATCTGGCAGTCCTACATAATATCATAGTTAGTTGTTCTCTAGAGTCAAAGATCATTGAGCTCCAAAAGACTGATGTTGGCATATTCCATATCAAGAGAAAGATGAAAGAAGAAGAAAGTAAGCATTTTCGGTTACATGAGAATGATGTTCTATGGTTTAAAGATCGGCTTATAGTGCCGAAAGATAGGGAGTTGAGGAACCAAATCCTAGAGGAAGCTCATTCTTCCAAGCTATCCATTCACCCAGGTAGCAGCAAGATGTACCAAGATTTGAAGACTAGATTTTGGTGGACAAAAATGAAGAAAGAAATTGCGGCATATGTTGCCAGGTGTGATAACTGTTGCCGAGTGAAGGCCATTCATATGAAACCAGCAGGTTTACTTGATCCTTTATCCATTCCAAGTTGGAAATGGGATGACATTAGTATGGATTTCATTGTCGGACTTCCAAATACCCAAAAAGGTCATGATTCTATCTGGGTAATTGTTGACCGTCTCACCAAGTCTGCACACTTTATTCCTGTCAATGTCAAGTATCCACCTCATCAATATGCAAAGCTACACATGGAACAAATTGTCAGATTGCATGGTGTGCCTAAGAGTATTGTATCAGATCAAGGGCCCCAATTTGTTAATCATTTTTGGGAACATCTGCATAAGTACTTGGGTACCACATTGATTCGCAGCTCTACTTATCACCCCCAGACCGTAGGTCAAACTGAACATGTGAATCAAATCTTAGAAGATATGTTGAGAGCATGTGTGATTTCTTCCAAGGGTTCATGAGAGGATTGGTTACCTTTGGTTGAATTCTCCTACAATATAGTTATCAAGAGAGTATCAAGATGGCTCCATTTGAAGCTTTATATGGTCGCAAGTGTAGGACCCCTCTGAATTGGATTGAGCCTGGTGAAAGAAGGTATTATGGAATTGACTTTGTCAAAGAAGCTGAAGAACGAGTACAAATCATTCAACAACATATCGAAGCCGCTCAATCAAGACAAAAGAGTTATGCAGATAAGAGGAGAAGTCCTATTGTGTTCCAAGTTGGAGATTATGTGTATCTGAAGGTATCCCCAATGAGGAGAGTCCAAAGGTTTGGAGTTAAGCAAAAACTTGCTCCTAGGTATATTGGACCATACCAGATCATTGCACGAAAAGGGCCTATAGCCTACAAACTCCAGTTACCTCCAGAAATGAAAGCTATATTCAGTGTTTTTCATGTCTCCCAACTCAAGAAATGTCTTCGTGTGCCCGAAGAAGCTATTGAACCTACTAGTATCAAGATTCAGTCGGATTTGACTTATGAAGAGAGACCTATTAAAGTGCTTGAAGCAATGGAAAGAGTGACCCGTAGCAAAGTCACCAAGTTCTACAAGGTGATTTGGAATAATCATAGTGAGCAAGACGCTATGTGGGAACGCGAGGACTATCTTCGTGAGGTTTATCCGAGTTTCTACGTGGAATGGTAGGTCGTGCAATCTCGGGGTGAGATTTCTTTTAGGGGGGAAGGGTTGTAACACCCTCGGTGTTAAGCATGCACTTAACCTTGACATTGCATGATCATAAGCATCCATGAGCATGCATGTGCATGAGCATTTCAATTGTTATACCTTTGTTAGCTTACATTTCATGTGTATTACTTATTTACCTTACTTAAGTTAGGGTTTTCATGTAACCAATGTATGAAATGTGTATGGAACCTTGGGAATGCTTTAAACATGTTTAGAATAGCATAAAGAACAATTTTGGTATTCATGACTAAGCCTAGTTTAGTCTCTAAGTCATTGATATGGTGTATGACATCATTTTAAAGTGCTATGTTTGACCAAGTTTGAACTATGTCATAGAGACTTTGCATGGCAGTGAATCTTTAAGTAAAGTTGTAGTATTTGAGCAGGGCAACAACTTTTATGTTTGGGTCTTGAGCTAAATCAGTGCATAGCTTGGTCACAAAAATCAACAATTCCCTGAATTCCAGCACTTAGAATTTTCTAAGTCTTTTTCGGTTTTTCAGTTGCACTGGCTCGACTTTGACATGATATTACTCCATTTTGGTTGTGAATTAGAATTTGTTTCTTTAACAAAAATTGAAGGTGGTATATAGGTCTACAATTTTGATTTAGATTATTTTCGATTTTGCTTCACGGTTTAGGAGATCAAGCGGCTTCAAATCGTGTCGTCAGGCTCTGTCGTGGTGACTGAATCGCCGCCGGCCTGACTGGCCAGGCCACGTCGGGCCTCGGCGCTCCACTTCACGCCCCTGTGTCTGCCCGTCACTCCTCGCGTTTCATTTCATTGTCTGCCTCCCCTCTTCGCCTTTGCGCGCATCCGCAGCGGCCGCCGCAGCAGCAGCACAGCTCGCCACCGTTGCCATTGCCGGCCCCAGCGTGCACCACGTCCCTCCTCCACCACCGCCGTAGTTCCTCAGTGACCCCACTGTTGCACCGCGTCTGTTTTGTTCGCTAGAAGAGCACGGTAAGCCGCCAGGCCACGCGCGGACCTCGCCGGAGTTCCGCCGCCGAGCTCCGTCACCGTGGCCGAGACACCTCCGTCCGCCATTCGCCTTAATCGCTTGAGCGCTAGCCTCGCCGTGGTCTGTAGGTACTTGTCCGAGCCCTAGATCGAGCCGCCTCGGCCGGCTCCGGCGTATCGCCGTCGTCCCACGCTGCCGCTCCGTCATGAGCGCCGCCATCGTTGCTAGCTCCGACGTTAGGTCTTGATAGGTAGCTCTATAGGTGCGCGTTGCCGTGTGGAAGCTTGTAGTGCCGGTGACGTCGTCGGAGAGGCCGCCATCGGCGAGCTCCGTTGAACTCCGGCCGCCGCGCGGTGCTCTGTTTTTGTGCTCTGTTTTCGGTTTGCTACAGTGACTCAGTTCATCAAGCTAGCTCATTTATTTCCAGATTGAATGCCACTTTGGAAAATCATAAGTGGAGTTATTTAGGTCCAATTTTGGTGAGTCAAATTTTGTTGTGTTCCTAATGAAGTGTAGTTTTTTATAAAAATATGAAATATACAGTTTATTGTATTTTTCTTGGTGATTAAAATGTATTTAAATAAATGCTTTTTGAATGTTAATAAACTTGTAAATTAGATATCTTGAGCTAGAAAAGTGATAAAATTGTGATTCCATGTTTGTTGGTCTTATGTTGACATGCTCTAGCTAGGAAAAATTTATAATCTGTTGTTTGACACTTTTCTATAGGGTTTATTATTTTCACTAAAATCGACCTTACTAGCTTGTCATTTTTGTAAAGAATATTTTACTTGGTAAAATGGCATGAAACTTTTACAGTAGTCTTGTGGTAGCACTTGGAGGTCACTGTAAATTTCTGAGAATTTATTATGCACATTTGGTATAGGTTTATTATTTAACCTAATTATCTAAATAAATTAATAAATACAATTAAATAAATAGTTTGGGCTTTGCCATTATGTTTTCTTGAGTGTATTTGATGCCCCTGAACAGTTGGTGTACTTGGTGGTGTCAAATTTTGAATGCTTACATGTAGTAGAAATATTGTTCCTTTATAATTCGATTTAACATGTTTTTGGACAGATTGTGTTGCTTGTTATGTTGCATAGTCAAAATGATGTTTTCTGTAGAAATGATTAATAACAAAGTTGTAGGTAACTTCTTCATCTATCTTGTGTTAAAATTTCAGGTCAATAGGCCAAAGGGTTTAGGAGTTCTATCTGTTTAAAGTTAGTTTTCCGAATTGCTTGTTCTCTGGAATTTCTGGACAGCACTGCATAGATTGCCTATTTTGTCTAGGATAGATTGTGATTCAGCTTTTGGTGATTAAATAAGAGTTGTAGACAATTTTATAATATTTCCAGAAAGTCTAAGATCACAGCATTTGGATAAGTATAACTTCAGTTATGATATAAACTTGTAACTGTCATGTGTAACTTAGATATTGCTTGGTGTGAAATTTGTAAATAACTAGAGAAGAGATATGCACCTACTAGGCAAATAAGGAGTTAGCATTGTCATCATTTTGCTACTTAACATCAGTATCGCAGCATGTACATTCCTTTATCACATCCTCCGTGATCCATCTTATGCATTCATGGTACTTATTTATGCATATGCATACAATAGGTGCAACCGAGGGGATCACACTAGTGGAGCTCGATGCCGAGCAGCAGGAGGAGCATCAGGAAGTTTAGCACCTAGAGGTTCCCGAAGAAGGAGAGCCTAAAGTCGATCACCTTCCCAAGTGCCCCGATCACCAGCCTTCGACGTTTGTGAAAGTCAAGCCTTGGAGCATTATAAGTCTCCCTATTTTATTAATGTCACTTAAAGTTATTCGTATTGCTGCATTACGTGATAGGAGTTGTTTGGAAACAATTGCTGCATATTACCTTTCCTTGACCATAAATGTGTACCATGAATCCTAATTAAGTCCAGGAACATGTATTATGCTTAGCTATGCTTAGACCGGTAGAAGTCGGGTGATTTCCTGTCACCTGCGAGCTATAGGTGATAACTTGATCACGGTTGGCTATATTGTGCTATCGTGGAACATAACCGGTATTGTTGAATAAATGGAGACCGGGCGGAGTCTTATATGTGGTATTGTAGTGATTCCGTCTCTGTCGTTTAAGGACCGGCCGTTGGAGGTTTATCTTGTCATGTTGAACGCAGCCTCTCACATAGTTGGCTAGATAAGTCATTCCGACCACGAAGCCGAGTAGCTCAATTCAGGCTGGGACCACGAGCGGTAAAAGTGCGCACTCTGGATGGTAGTAAGGATGTGCGAAGAGCCATTGGCGTAAGCCCAAGGGCGGGTTAGAGCCCCAATCACCCTTGGCAGAGTGGTTCTCTGATTGTGCGGCGCTGGTTGTACCCACGAATTTGGTTCCTGAGTTGTACCAAAGGTGACCTAAGGCGACTAATGATGTGGTTTGCCTGGGAGTGTGTTACGAATAATTCCCTAGCTGGGTAGGAATCGATTCGAATCATCGTCTCTCCCGGATAGTGAGAACTTGACTTGAGTACACTTCATCGTAGTAAATGATGGAAATGATGGTTATGAGATTATGCAAGAACTCAGCTGGATATGGTTATTATTGTGATAAATTAATGGTACCAACATGTTTGGCATAGGATAGTTGCTAATCTAGTATGAGATAGGATTAATAACTGGTGATTCACAATCAAAGAGATGTTGGATAACTTGTGCTTTTTCTACAAACAATGTTTACCAGCTCTACTTATAAAACCTTGCATACTCCTTGGTGTCTTAGTATATTAGTTGGACGGGTAAGTCTAGCTGAGTACCTTCTCGTACTCAGGGTTTTATTCCCATTGTTGCAGATAACGTTATGTTTCATGGCTACTACAAGAACTGTCTTGCTCCTACCGTGGATGAGGACTAGGACCATGGGCAATGGTCATTCTGTATTTCATCTCATCTTTGTGCTTTTGGTGGAGATGACTATGACACTGGCTTGTATTAAACTACTTGGGATGTTGATGTTAAACTACTTTGCTTCCGCTACTTTCAAACTCGGTTTGTAATAATTATTCGAACTCTGATGTATGAGACATATTTGTGAACTTGTGATGTAACATGTGATGGGTTGGGTTGAATCTCTACGATCTTGGTTTGTATGTTGGTTGTTTGAGATCCTTCGCGATTTCGTTGGACTACCGGGTTTATATGGGCTCAAGTATGACGGTTTGATCAATTCGGTGATTGCTATTGTACTTGTGCTCTTATAAATTGGATGGTTCTGTAACACGCCGATCCCAAATATCTGGACTGGTCAGAACATCCTATCACATTTAGTAGGGCCAACCAGTGGGTAGATATCCCATACCCAGGGTGTTTCCTACTCATGCTGGATCAATCATCAGCAACGTGCGGTTAAAGAAGGTCCTCGTTCATGGTGGGAGTGCCCTTAATCTCTTTTTCGCCGAAGCCCTAACTGAGTTAGGCCTCACAAAGGACGATCTCGTCCCTGTTGACTCTCCATTCTGGGGGATTGTACCTAGCAGAGCATCCCAACCTTTAGGACAGATCATCTTGCCAGTCCAGTTTGGCACCGCTGACCACTTCTGTACTGAGTATTTGAACTTCTTTATGGCTGACTTCGACAATGCCTACCACACCATCCTTGGCCGACCAGCTCTCGCCAAGTTCATGGTTGTGCTTCATTATGTCTACCAGGTGTTAAAGATCCCGACAGAACAGGGTGTTCTCACCCTATGTGCCAACGTCTCCACCGACTATGACTGCGAAAGAGGACTCACCACCACCGAAGCAATGGACATCTCAGCCAGAATGGCGGCTCACATCGCCGACTCCAAGAAGGTCCATACATCGTCAAGGCTGTGACCCGACCAGGGTCATATAGGTTTTGTGATCAAGATGGCATAGACATCCCTAACTCCTGACACATCGAATACCTCAGGCATTTCTATCCTTGAGACATCCTACTAAGATATGTACCCCTTATGTATTTATGAATTTCAATAATGATTTTCTCCATGATGTTTTCTCCATTTGTTGTTTTCTCCATAATTTTCCTCCAATTATCTTTTGTTTCTCTCCATGCTAAACATCTTTAAGATGACACATACTATCGCCATTCAAATCATACTGCGCCCTCACCTCAGTCGGACACGCTCAAGGGTTTCGCCTCCCTACGTGATTACGCCCATTTGCCTATGACTCCGTGAGCCGCCTGAGCCACCATGCCACCATGCCACCGAACCACCGTAGCGCTGTGCCATCGTGCCACCGAACCGCTCGAGCCGCCGTGCCGCCGAGCCACCAAACCAACCGAGCCACCAAGCGAGCTGCTAAGTTAGCCGCCTGAGTCATAATCAAGCTGCGTTGGTCTCCAAATTTTGCCACGGTCTCCAAATTTCCATGGTCTCCAAATTTTGCCACGGTCTCAAAATTTCGCCACGGTCTCCAAATTTTGCCACGGTCTGCATATTTCACTAGGGTCTCCATATTTTTCCATTGTTCTCCATGTTCTCCAATGTACGCGATAGTATAGTGCTAAGCACTCTCCACATTTTACTACAACGTCCAGTGCTAAGCACGAGGATTTCATTCTTTTTACAAATATGAACAAACTCCAAATAAACATAAACTACTCTACAGGATATAAAATTCACCGATATATCGCTCCTGATAAACTCCGCTCTACTTTCTTCATCACTGTGTTCATATATTTTGCTATCTGTCCTACATATTTGTATTGTAGGATTATCGTGTAGATGGTCGCACCACCTGGCTTTTGGATTTCTCCGACGATCAATTGGTCAGACCACTAGGTTCATGCCTTTGTCGCCAACCATTTGGTCGGACTGTTTGGTGTTCAAATCTACTCAACGTCACTTCACCGCCGACTAGTTGTTTGGGCTGTTCGGCGCTGGATTCTTCGCCAACCAACTGGTCGGATTGTCCGTCCCTTCATCGTCAGTGATGCTAGGGCCCGCCTACTAGATTGGGGACTCTTTGGTGTTTGGATTCTTTGTGCAAGCGTCGCTAGCTAAGCTGGAGACTCCCTGGGCGATCGGATTTTGCTACGTCTCGACTGTCCATTCACCTTTTGGATCACTGGATTTTGTCGACGCTGCATGTCATATGTGCTATCAAGGTGCTCCATGCTATCTAGATTAGGGTGTTAATCCTGGGCGGCATGTTAGGAGCCTTGATAAGTACATCTATCACAACAAACCAGTGCTAAGTACTTTCCATTTTCTCCATGTTTTACTTCTTGGAGTTATCAAATTTTACAACCTAGTGCTAAGCACAGGGACTTCGTCCTTCACACTTAATTCTTTGATCCTGCTACAAGATGTTTCTCTATCTTACAGCAGGCTCAGGGACTAAGTGTGTATAGTTCACCTTGCGGTGAATGTACTGTTATTTCTTCTTACTGGTTTTCAGCTAAGCTGGGGGCTAGCTATGTGCTCGGCAACGCTAGGAGTTGATTATCCTTATTTAGTGATTGTTGTAATTATTTGATCCTGACACCAGATGATGATCATCTGACTTCGCCAACGAAGCCTAAGTGTGTACACTTCACCTAAGGTCAATGTCTCTGACAAGCTCTGCCGCTGCTTTCTCCATCGATCAACTGGTCGGACCGCTAGGTTCATGACCTTCATGGCCAACAAGCTAGTCGAACTGTTCGGCACTCACTTCTACTTGGCGCTCACTTCGCTGCTGACCAGTTGGTTGGGTTGATCGGTGTTTGTTTCTTCGCTAACCAACTTGTCGGATTGTCTGTCGCTTCATCATCAGTTACGCTAGGGGCTCACCAGCTAAGCTAGGGACTCCTCGGCATTTGGTTTGTTCATCGCTTCATCGTTAGCTAAGTCGGGGACTCCCTTGGCAGTCAGATCTTGCTACGTCTCATCGGTGTGCTATCAGCTCGCACCATGCTATTCGGATCCGGGTGCTAATCTTGGGCAGCACATTTGGGTCTTGATATGCACAAATCAGATGACGTAGCAAGCTTTCAGATTTATTTTCATTGACCCTGCTACAAGATTCATTCTTGATCTTCTAGCAGGCTTGGGGACTAAGTGGCTATACTTCACCTAGCGGTGAATGTAGTGCTCTTTTCTTGATTTACCCTCCTTATTTGACTAAGTCATGGATGATTCCTCGTAAACAGAGTCTAAGTGGCTACACTTCGCCTAAGGTGGAGAATTTTCAATTTTTTATCTTGAGCCCCTTACATCCTTCTGGCAAGCCTTACTTGGCTAAGTCTGAGATCTACATACCAGTTCAACTGGTCGGCTTCGATTTTCACCGCTTAGTTCACCAGTTAAACTGGTCGGCTTCAACTTTCACCGCTCGGATCACCGGTTAAACAGATCGGCTTCAAGTCAAACTACTCAGACTTGCTCAAGACGGCGTTGTTCAGTGGATACAAGGCTCTCGGGGACTAGCTATGGGGGTATAACCCTAGATACCCATTGCAATGGACATGGGCCACAACACTAAGGGTGGTCCAACCCATAAGAAGAAGGCGTGTGATGCAAGACGCTGATCGGCATGCATCACACGGTTTTAGGAAGAAATCTTGAAGATAGAGAAGGATCTGTTTGGATATGATAGATATCATATTCCTTGTAAATACTTACCATACACCCGAATAGATCTAGATCTAACTGATTTGTAACCCTACCTCCTAGACTATATAAGGCGGGTAGGGACCCCATTTGAATTCATCTCATATACAATACAATACACCAAAGACACAGAACATAGGGTATTACGTCGATTAGACGGCCCGAACCTATCTAAATCGTTGTCTCTGCGCCTGTGTTACCATCCGGTTCCTATTACGCGCACCTCTACCAATTCATCTACTACCGTGGGCATACCCCTTGGTAGACTAATGACCATATTTCATCGACATCCATCAACTACTGATGTTGTCTGTCTACACTTAATGAGAACACATTATAATTCACCGGAGGGTCCGACAAGTTTGGCGAAGTGTCCGATGAATTATAATAGAGAAAAGTAAGGTTTCCTGAGAGCACACACTTGGTACTGGAGAGTTCGTTGTTGATGGTCACTAAATGCCTATTCTAGCCATCAACAATGCAAACAATTCAAGGAAAATCAACATAGAGCATAGGGATTTGGTTTATAATTAATGGAATTCCACTTGTACATGAATTTTATTTGTATGCAGGAAAAATGTTGAAAATATATAAATGGGACACACCTAGAGGCCATCCAACACAAGGGGGCCCACAGGTGGGGTCGGCCGACGACCCACCATGTTGGCTGACGGCCACCTGGCTTGTCCACATCACCTATCCGCGTGATCAGCCAAGAAACAAACTTTGGAGCACATCCACGCATTGGGTTCATGTCGGTTTGACACAAGGGCCATCTCTCCACCTCACTTGGATTGAGGGGCTCTTTAGTACGTGCTCAGAAAGTCACTGACTTAAGCAACCGCCTCTAGGACTTGGCAACTACCTTGGAGGATCAACCGAAGTTGTAGGATGCAATGGCGGTGCATCCCACGGTCGGCCGACAGCCTCCCCCATCGCTCGATGGCCAAGGCACTGCCACCGCCTTCCCCAGTCGCCTACAAGTACCCCCCATGCTCTTGGAGGCTATAAATAGCACCATTTGCCTCAGTTGTAATCATCCATCTCCATCTTGAGTAGTTTAGTGTCCAATTGAGTTAAAGTAGTAGTTAGGCTAGTAGTGAGAGTGAGAGTGAAGAGTGAAGTGCTCAGAGCTATAGGAGAAGTCTTTGGAAGTCTCTGGTATAGCTCTTGTAATTCCTTTTGTAAGATACTTTATTTGCAATATATATATTTCCTTTCTAGTACTTTCTACATTTCTAGCATTTACTTAGCTAAGTCTTTAGTTATAGTTGTGCTGTGGCTTTTCGATCATATCTTGTTTAGTTAGTAAGTTTCCAATAGTATGGGATCTTGTCACTAGCTGGTGCTCTAATCTTAGCGTGAGGTTAGAGTAGTATCTTATAGTGTAAGCGTGGTGCTTAGGCTATATGTTACCTTGGATTGTGGCTAGTTCTCCGGATAGATTGTGGTAGTTGGTAGGTGGTGACAACCCTGTCATCCTATGTATTCCACCATGTTGGAACTAGTTATTCAATCATAGGGCTCGTTGTGCTTCGTGTCTGGTTAAATCTGGAGCAAGTACGCCCTGAAGTGTTAATCAAATCCAGATCTACTAAACTTAGATATATTGTTTGCCTACTAGATAGTACTTTAGTTATCTTGTATTCACTCTGTGACCTCTCTCTACCTATGCTATCATTTAGTTTTCATTCTTGTTTTTAGTCCTTTAATTATTACTCTAGTTTATCCCCGGTATAAGAAAGTGATAGTTCATACATATCTTCACTAGAAATTATTTTAATCGTCTTGCCAACTTAGCTTTCCTGTGGCAATAATACAATACTTGGAATACTCCCAAGTGAAGTGCTACATTGATATATTCTATGTGCTTGCAGTATTATCCAATAGTCATAAAAAGTATCAACAAGTATTTCTGGCACCGTTGCCGGGGAAGCACTGGCCTAGATATGTAATTAATTTAATTCTCTGTGATTTTTTGCTATCGAACAGATCATCGTTCTTTTAGTGGGTTTATATTTTTCTTGCTATGACTATTGAAGCTAGAGCCTAGTATGGGTGGGTTAAATTTGCCGAAAGATTTCTAGGATGATCCTGAGGCTATTCTTCGAAGGGCGAGAGCTAGTCTCACACCCCCTCGAAGAAACCATCCACCGATCTGTCCAGATCTTCCACCAATGGAGCAAATCCAACAGGATCCTCCGCCAACCAAACCAATCCATCCAAGTAGCTCTGCAACAACCAACACTAATTACAATGGTGCAAGCGAGCCCTTGTCTTGGCAAACCCTTGAGGATGCAAATGCCCATCTTCAGAATTTCCTAGAGATTTGCAACACTATTTTGATTCAAGGAGTTCCACAAGATGCCATTCGACTCCGACTCTTCCCCTTTTTGTTACTCGAGAACGCGAAGCATTGGTTCTACACCAACTCGGGAGCCATGGACACTTGGGAGAAGTGTTCGAATGACTTCCTTGTCAAATTCTTCCCCGTTGGTAGGGCCAATCTTTTCCATAGTAAAATTTCTAACTTTCAATAGCAGATTTGAGAATCTATCCCCGAAGCATGGGAGTGACTGCAAGAATACGGTCAAGCATGTCCTCACCATGGCATGGAGGACTGGTTGTTGATCCAAAGCTTCTACCATGGACTCTTGATGGAGTCACGACAACACATCGATGCTGCCGCCGGAGGAGCATTCTTCTCCCTAAAGGTGGATCAAGCAAAGGTGTTGATCGAGAAGATGGTCGACAACAAAGGATGGATAGATAAACATCTCAAAGGTATATCTCATACTTACGAAGTTAATGCTTTGTCTATGGAATATCTTTGGAAAAAGTTTGAAGAAAGAGCGAATTGGAAAAGAGATCGTGCCACTCTAGAATATTATGCAACAAAGCCATAGACAACTCTGTCATGTAGAATGTGTGGAGGCATGGATCATGTTGTAGATACTAGCCCCAAGAGAGAGCTCAAGTCCCTCCACAACGATAGTGGATACGGTTCACCACCACCTCAGCCATATCAAAGATGGAATCCATGCACCAATCAAGGTAATTTTCCAACTCATTCCTCTGATAACTCTTCTCTTAAAAATCTTGTCTTTAATCAAGCTAGAGTTAATGAAGAACTAAATATTAAGTTGCTTGATCATGATAAAATCTTAGGAAAAATTCATGCTAAACTTAATACTTTTTCTTTGGCATTGAAAAACCAGATTAACTTTAATAAAAAGCTAGAAAATCAATTAGCTTGCTTGACTGCTAAAATCTCGCAAGATCATGAAAAAGTTAATGATGTGACCACGAGAGGTGGTAAGACCACTCGTGATCCACCTTATCCTGATTCTACAAAGAAAAACATGGTAGAAGAAGAAATTGCTAAAGAAGATACCCCCATTGTGCCCAAGGAAAAAGGTAAGAACTACCCCAAAAGCTTCACCTCTCATCCATGGCCACCACCACCATGGATGGGGTTGAGCTTTACACACTGCATGTTTGGCACATCCATCACTTATAGAAGCTTCCCTACATCACTAGTAAGCCATAGAAACAAACCGCACTCGATTTGGAGCCCGGATGCCCGGGAATCATCTCCAACATCTTTACACCTGAGCTGTTTGTCGTTTTACCGGATGGTCCGTCGTTCTCGCTGACCGTCCATCGGCGCCAGCGTTCATCCCAGTGAAATGCCCCATGCACATAGGTTTTCAATGGCAGACTGTCCGCCTGAATTCATGGACCATCCGCTGTTTCACAACAGTACAACCCAAACTTGTAAAACTCATAGAAGATGCATTTGAACTCCAAAAATCATGAAACTTGTTTTGTTAGCTTCTTTGAAGCATGTGCTGCTTATGAAATGTGTTTGGGTGAATCATCTCATTGTATTTATTTACTTAAGCATATCCTTTGTGTCTTACATGTTTATTCAACACTAGAGATATGTTACCTTTTTGCACAATGAGCACAAGCCCTTGGTTAAATTGATTCCTAAGCACTTTAGGGACACGATAGCATAATATCACACACATGCAAGCACTTAGGGTTAAAGTTTGGATTTTGAGTTGCTAAGTTGTGCACTGTCAGTCAGTTGACGGAGGGTCCACTGCATCTGGCGGAGGGTCCGCCAACTACTGATGTTGTCTATCTACACTTAATCAAAACACACTATAATTCACCAGAGGGTCCGACAAGTTTGGTGGAGTGTCCGATGAATTATAATTCCCGAGAGCACACACTTGGTACCAAAGAGTCCATCATCCATGACAGAGAGTCCATGAAGTTAAACCACCATAGTTTTTATTATGTCCCTAGGTTAGCGGAACTATCCGATAGTTGCATCGGATTATCCGATGACTCATACCGATAGCTCAATAGTGTTACACTCCAACACTTAATTCATGTCATCAAATGCTAATCAAGTAATATCATTGCATGACATCTCATGATATTTACTTTATGCATTGTACTTATCAAGCATCATGTTTTTTTTGTTGCACTGTGCACTCATAGGAGTTGAACCACACAAGCTTCTCTCACCTCTCCTGCATATTTTATATATGTAATGCATACATAGTATCTCATACATGTGCATACATATAGGTACTCGATATCAGAGAGACACCAAGTGATGTTCCAAGCTATGGGAACCTTGTTCATCCAACAGGCAGGCACCCCACTACTATGAACCCTATTTTGAATACTTATCGAGTTTCATTACGAGTTGTGCATTACATGTAGTTTTGGTTATTAATCTTGTTCACCTTACACTTAGAGTCACTCATTAATCTATTAGAAGCCTCTCATCTAAACAATGGGAATGGGAACGTTTAGTTTCTTATTACTTAGTTGATTAGCAATGATAGAAGTCGAGCATGAGAAGGGAGCTCATCCTCATGCGTGTAGGATGCTACACTTGGATAATTGACTACTAAAATCAATGGGGATACAACTTGACTTACTTTCCAAATCTGAAACAACTCCGATTTCCACGAAGGGAAATCCACAGAGTCAAAGTGTAATAAGACCGTTGTAGATCATATTACCCAATTTCCAGTCGAATATCACATCCATGCAACGATAACATCAGAGTACAAATAGTGCGGAATTACATAATTTATTACATCGCCGCATTGGCGGAATCAAAAGTAGCATTCATTCAGAACAACTTGAAGATAAGATCACCAAACTCGAGCGTAGGAACGAACCCCTCAACCGTCAAACTCCTCGGAGCTATACTCCTCAGCAGAACCTGTGTGCCAAAATTTATTAGTACGATTTATACAGGCCACTCCCAACCCTATGAGCATTGCTTTGTGGAAATTGGATGCAAGTTGGATATAATCAAAAGGGAACCTATAAAGTTGGGGTTTCCTATGTATTAGCATATCAAGTTCATAATAATAGTTGGTCAAGTTTTAACACCATTCTCACACAATCCACCCCATTCCCATTCCAGAGCCAGGTTTCAATCCTGGGATCGATATACCACCATATCCACACCATCTCCATACCACACCCATTCCATCACTCAGTCGATAGGCCAACTCCCTCTCGGCACTGTCTCAAGGCCCGTAGCCCCTAGCTACGTCCAAACACTCAACCCAGGGGAGAAAAAAAAGACTCATCTCACTATCTAGTTTAAGCGAAACCCAGGAAAGTCGGCATATGTATCGATCGATCAACCATACACTCTGCAGAGGTTTTACATAACCACAAGATCCGCCTTCCTCGCTGACCATCGTCAACTAGGCTAATTCCGGCCGCTTGCTAGCCTAGGATAATGCCACTCTACCATTCAGCCCTGGTACACCCCAAGTCCGGTCTAGGGTGGCTGAAACTGTGAGTCATGAGCCGGGTCCACAAGGTCTCCATGAAGTCTCGGAAGGGTGTGGGGGAAATCCTCCACACCCCGTACCTCCTTACACTGTCCGCTATCTACCTAGCAGTAGTGGCAATATCCTACCAAGTAGTCCGGCCAACCCACACCATATAAGGCAAGTGGTACGTAAGGCTTCCCGGTGAATCTGAGTACTAGTAAGTCCTTAGGGATGACCAAGCCAGAATGTCTTCATCAGGGTTTCCATTTACCGTGCCACCACAGCACCTCCACCTTGGGCTCCTCCCATCATAGGTTCACACCCAGGGCCACCTCATATACCATTTACCCACCACAGGTATCCATTCCAGGGGTGCCCAGGTAGCACTCCATGGCAAGACTTGCCCTAGGCTTGTCGTATACTCCAACTTGGTCGACACAACCCTCACCCTCCACGCACCCAAGTCACACACGCAGCACTCTCCCCAATCACCAGTTTCCACCACGCATCAATGTAGCGTAAGCATAGTAGAAGTAATAAGCAATGAAATATAATAGCAAGCGTGTGACTAGACTAACAGCAGGGTGAGCGGGGTAAGGTTGCGTCAAGGCAAAGGCCATCAAGAAAGCATACTACCATGCAAGTCCTATCATAGTGTGATCATGACAATAAAGTAAGCGCTAGCATTTCTATATTAGCCATGCGTAATAGGTGCTACGAGATTGGGTGAGATGTGGCACCATCAGTGTTGTCGTCTCCGTACTCCTCACGGTACTCACGATCCTCGTCCGTCCAGTTCTCCTCCGAGTCTGCAAACGACCGCATTATAGTCGCGTTAGCGACGTCTATAGAATAGCACAAAGAAGCAATGAAAATTCAAAAGAGCCAAATGCACTCTAACATGGGTCCATGGCGTAGAGCTCGATTTTAGATGAATTTTGGTCCTGGTTTCGTATTTTTCCGAGGTCATATGAATTAGTTATGAATTTCTGAAGATTAATTCCATATCTGAAAATGAAAAAGGCTGAATTATTCCTGGGCTGACACGTGTCATGCTGGGGTTGGTCCACGTGGCTTGCTGACATCAGCATCACGGTTCCGTGCTGACAGGTGGGGTCTAGCTGACGTCAGCATGATGTCAGCATGGCGTCATCAACGTCATGCTCACCGACAGGTGGGGCCAGAGGCTATTGAGTCACTGACAGTGGGTCCGGTCAAAGTCAATGGCGAGTCAACAGTCAATGGTCTTTGATCAATGGTCAGGGTCACTGACATGTGGGGCCTGGGCTGCTGACGTCAGCAGCTGATGTTAGCGTGATGTCAGCATGATGTCACCACGGCCGTGTAGGTCCCGCGTGACGTCATCACAACGCCAGCATGACGTCAGCGTCTGACGTGTGGGTCCAGCAATACTGTGTCGCTGACATGTGGGGTCAGGTCAACGGTCACACACGGGCCGGGTCTCAAACGGGCCGGTGGCTTTTGATTAGGCCGGTGCAGGCGCGCCCGGGCGGACACGCGTGGCGGTGTGGCGCAGCCACGTCACGGCCATGGGCTCTTACTAGGCCTCACGGTGGACCCATGTTTATGGTCCAGGGACCTACGGCAAGGCGCATGGTGGACCAAGTCCACCGTCTCTTCTCCTTGGCTCGGCTCACGTGCACCGTGTTCACGCATGGGTGGCCGGTGAGGGGGGGTGTTCCCCTGCTTTCTTCATGGCGGTGCTCTCGCCGCCGCGGCGAAGCTCACGGTGAGCCCAGCGGTGGCGCTGTGTCCGATTGGGGAGCGGAAAAAGCTTCCTGGGCCACGGTGGCTCGTCGGTGTGGTCAAAGTGGCGGCGAGCTTCCCCAAGGTGTTGGCCACGGCGAAGCGGGCTCGAGCTCCACCGGTGTGTGCGAGAATGGCGCGGGGCTGCGGCATAGGCCGGTTACGTAGTGCGCATGGGCGACCTGGCAGCTCGCCCAATGAGCATGTTGGGCAGGTCAAGGGGTCCTCCAGGGCCTCCGGTGGCTTTGGCCACGGCGGCGCCCTTCCGAGCTCGACGGCGATATCGGCGAGGTGTCCACAGTCATGGTAAAATGTCTCGGCGGGGCGTGCACGCTTCTACGGATTCGTGGGAACGCGGCGAGGTCATCCAGACTCAAGGCGAGGCTCGGTTCTCCTATGGCCGGTGGGGACATCCCGGCGGCCACGGCGACGGTGAAGACGACGGCGAGGCACGTGGGCGCGCTACGGCCATGGTGAAGCATCATGGTGGGGTGTGTTGGCTCCTACGGATTCATGTGGATGCGGCGAGGGCGTCCCGAGCTCTAGGCGGGGCTTCGGCTTCTCGGTGGTCGGTAGGGGCTCTAGCGGCCACGGCGACGGTGATGTCGGCGAGGCGCGCGATGATCTATGGGGCTCCAGCGGGGTAGTCACGGCATGGTCGCGATTGTGCGTCGTGGTGCGTGTGTTCCTAGTGGCCAGGGACAAGGCACTGGCCTGCGCGCTTCTAGGTGTGGAGCGCCATGGTCGACGGTGAGGTTCGACGACAGAGAGGGATCGGAAGGCTCACCATAGGTGTTGTGGGAGATAGGATGGCGGTGCAGTGTCAATTCGAGGCCGTGTAGCTCCAGAAGCCATGCATTGTCGTGCCGACCAGCGTCGGTGATGTAGACGACGGCGTCGCTCCCGGCTCCGGTGATCTCCTCCCCTACAGCGGCTTCGGCGTTCTTTCCCCCCTTCTTCCTCTTCTCCCTCTTCTCTCTAGGTTTGGGTGCGTAGTGGATGGCCACCGAGGTGGCGGCGGGCAACGGGACGAGCGCTAGGGCTCCGTGGACCGTGGCCTTTATAGCCGAGCTTGACCATGGAGCTCAGTGATCGGTGGACAGGGATGAAGGTAAATCACGGCGCTTGCTTGCATCCTATGGCCATGAGGGGTTGCGTGGTCGTGGTGCCAAGGGGGAGACAGGACCATGCCCCGGGCATGACCCCCTGGCCCGCCCTGCCACCATTGTCGGTGTTCTGTCGGAGGAGAGATTCGGCGTGGGCGTGGAGAAGATGCATAGTAGCGCTGATAGGCGGGGTCCGTTGGCAGCGGCTGCGGGCGAAGCTGATAAGCGCGCAGGCGAGCAGCGCGTGGCTGACGCGCAGGGCCAAGGTGGCAGCGACCGCAAGCGAGGCTGACGGGCGCGCGGGCGTGAGCGGCCTACTGGGCCGGCTTGCTAGGCCCCGTGCGCGCGCGCTGAGGCTGGCTGGCCGGCGCGGGCCGAGCAGGTCGAGCCTGCGAGGCCTTCTTCTTCCTTTTTCTTTTTCTGTTTTACATTTCTTTTCCATTGTTTGAATTTCAAATTTGGTTTAGAATTTGAATTCAAAACTGAGGTAACTTATTCATTTGGAGTTTAGAGAATTTTGTTTAATAATAACTTTATGATTTATTATTTTAATGGAATTGTTAGGCACAACATAAAGCAAATGGAAATCCAATTCACAACTTGAATTAACAATGTATGCAACATGTTATTTGTTGGAATTTTTAATAATCATAATCAACAAATGATATGCCATGCTTATGTGTTGAATTAGGTTGGGTTACTTCTAATGCAACTCTTAGGGTTGGCTCCTACAATGTCACTCATCATCACATGGGAGTTTTAAGAAAAATTTTGTAGTTGTGATTTTTGGTGTGTGGATTTCTAGGTTGTTACAAAATCTAGATAGGATTCACTACACTTAAGGTTATAAACTCGGATACCACTTTGGTAACTTCGCTCATGTGAGAGGTAGGTCGTTGTGAGTGTGGTATCTCAAGCGATGTAGCTCATGGTGCAGTTAAGGATCATGCATTGGGATAGTGAGTCCGAGTAACCACTCATACAAACCACATGTTGCGGATGGGGTCGACAAGCCAAGTAACTGATTACGACTGGTTTATCTGTTGAACTGGCAAGAGGGTGGCGCTGGGAAGATGGTGGAAGCCTGACCCGAGGAACTAGGAAGATGGTGGAAGCCTGACCCTGGAACCAGTCGAACCTTCCATGGACATTCGGGCTGGATTAGGGAAAGGTTGGAGAACGTGAGGCAACCCTTACTACCGGACCCAGTGTATGGTGGTTAGTCCTATTCTCTGTGTGGGTACAGTTATACCCTCTACACAGAGTCTTGAAAGCCTGAAGTCCTTTAGGACAGAACCAATTGTTCTTTCTTCTGTACCCATTGTAGTGCTGGAGATGAGACTGGTTTATGGGATGTATTACGATATTGATCACTTAATTATGTTACTCATTATTACACGTCTTTCCTTTATTGAATTTTATGCACTTTTATACAAATATACAAATGCCTATTAATCCTTTTGCATCCACCAAATATTTATGTTGAAATTAAGTCCTACGAGTATGCAATGTACTCACGGTGCTGCCGTTAAGTTGTTTTGCAGGTAAAGGGCATTGGCAGCCATCTCACCCCGTCGTTGGTGGCAAAGTGGGTGAATGGCAGGACCCGTTACTAGAAAGAGTGTATATCTTAGTGTAGGTGTATTCGGTAAGATGGTCATTGGGTTCACACTACATTTAGTCCAATGTTGTATAACTAATTCATAATATTCATGAAGACTTGTAATATATGTCTTCCGCTTATTTATGTACTCCGATGATGAGATGTGATCTTGATTTGTGGAGGCTATCGTGGTATGATACTCAACCGGGGTCCTGGTAGTGGAGATGTGTTCCATCTCCATGGGAGCCACCGATGTTGGTTCGCATAAATTGAGTTAGTCAAGTGGATGACACTCGATTTAGGTAAATTAATGTGGCGGGTCCTCACAACGGGTATCAGAGCATACGGTTGCCTGTCATACACTTTAGCCATGCGGTCAAGGAACAACTTAGCATGGGAATACATGAGCATCGAAAACTTAACTAAAAGATGAGGTCCTAGGTAGTTAGCTAGTTGGGTGGGCAACCAAAATATGAACTATTTCACCTAAAATCTTATTGGAGTTACAATTTAGCTACTAGTTTCACTCTCCCCTTGTGCTTAATTAATTTTGTTAAGCTACTCTTTAGCTCATCATGTCTATCACTGGAAATGGGTTTGTATAGAAAGCAAACCCCAACCCATAGCCCCTCTAACTTTGGTGACTTATCTGCTCCATACTCTGATGCTCGTCTTGCATCTCAACTCCCTCTTGGTCCACTTCTCTCTAAGGTTATCTCCTTCTTTTGCCCATAAAGTGTGACAAGGATAGATAGTGGTTTAAACTTAAGGACCTTGGCTTGGCGCCAACATGGAATTTCTCCTTGGACGTCTTAAAGTGACCACATCTGCCTTAGGAATGGGTCAAATAAGAGCTAAGATTAGGATCTTTTTACTGGGTCTTGAGAGTTGATGTCAGTTAGAATCGAGTGAGAACAAGAGCTTACTAGGAAATGTTTATTTCCCTATGTTTTATAAAATTTCAGATTCATGTTGCATGACTTGGGATTGCATATGGGTGTTAGTAATCTGGAATTTTAGCAAGCACTTTAGTTATCTTTGCCTTGATTTAGTATATGAGCTCTTGCTACGATTTAATTCCTATATATTCCTATTTTGCTGCTCTTATGGTACTCATTGACATGCTTAATTTTATATATAAATGTCTTGTCTTACTTGTTGCATAGATCATTTCTTGCTTTATCTTTCATACAATATGTTCATGCTTGCTACCTTTTCACACTATTTAGCATGACTAATCTTGCGTACGCTATCATATTTACATTTGTGAATAATTACCGGCTTATAAATATATATGTATCTCTCCGTACTTGTAGATGCAAATCTTGTTTAGCTTTTATATATATGCTGCTAGTACCATGTATAGGAAGTGAACACGTTGGCAACAACGTATGGAACGTTGTCCATGCAGCGTTAATTGCATGGGTGCCACTTGTGCGTGTTTATTTGGTACAAGTGTGTCGGGGGCCAATACTAGGGTACCCAAAGAGAAGGAGCTAATGACCATCAACATTGATCATCTCGAGCAGTCAAGAGCGTGGCTACAGCTCCAACCGACCCCCCGGCGTGCAAGCTCCGCTTCACCTGGCCTCTGGGAGAGGGACTGCCTCGCCCGACCTTTTGGGTCTACGCTCCACCTCACCCGACCATTGTGTCTGTGCTTCACCTCACCCGGCCTCTGGAGGAGGACTCCACCTTGCCCAACCCTGAGGGCGTAGGCTCCGCCTCACCCGACCCTTGGGCCTACGCTCCGTCTCACCCGACCCTTGGGTCTGCGCTCCGCCTCGCCCAACCCCAAGGCCGTGGGCTCTGCCTCACCTGACCCTTGTGTTTGCGCTCCACCTCGCCCGGCCTCTAGGGGTGGACTCCACCCCGCCCAACCCTTGGGCCTATGCTCTGCCTCGCTCGACCCTTATGTCTACGCTCCGCCTCGCCCGACCCCAAGGCCGTGGGCTCCGCCTCGCCTGACCCTTAGGTTTGCGCTCCGCCTCGCCCGACCTCTGGGGAGGACTCCGCCTTGCCTGACCCATGGGTCTACACTCTACCTCGCCCGACCCCGAGGCCGCAGGCTCCGCCTAGCCTGACCCCGAGGCCGCAGGCTCCACCTCACCTGACCCCGAGACCCATACTACTGCCAACCACTCTAGGTCCAAACGTATGGGCCTGAGTCAAATCTCTGACACTAGGGAAGAGACCAGCATGCCCTGATGTAACCTGTGGCCTTGACGGGCCATACTAGAGGATTCACATCAAGAACAGCGTTGGGCGTACCAGTGCTGTTCTGCCTAACCCCCGTACGAACACTCACGGGTGCGTCAATTCACTACGATGTTTGCCAAGATGGAGTGGAGCACCATGACTGGCATATGATGCCTGCGCATGGCACTAGTGATAGATAGGACCGTGATGTGAAGCCATCCCTGTTGACATCTACAGGGTTAGTGGGACCCGCATGAAGGAGAAGAAGGACCCAGCGATCCTAAAGGCCTTCATCTCTCTATCTCTCTCGTTCTTCTTTTTCCTCCACTGTAACCCATGCTTTCCCTTGGCTTATAAAAGGAAAAGTAGGGCATCCCATAAGGGGCATCACAACACATCACATCGATTCATGCTAGATCCGATCGAACCATCATGAACCCATCGAACCCCGAACACACGACTGAGTAGCAACCGAGCTCTCTCAGCACCTATTCACTCCTTTCACCAGAGACTTGGGACCTGTCCCTCTCTCACCCATTTGTAAATACTACTATGAACTTTCAGTGCTAGTAACATGAGCAGTAGCAATGAACTGGATGTAGATACATTCTGCCCGAACCATTCTAAACCTCATGTCCTCTAAGCACAACATCTGAGCCAGACGCGCAATATTGGAAATTTACTTATCAGTGGCAACTCAAAACACCAATAGTTGGCATGCCAGGTAGGGGCCTTTTGCACGTCTCAACATCCTCACTAGGCCTCGGATGGCTAGTCACAATGTCAGCTGGGTCCCGAGCGCAGACATGCACTTCGAGTACCTGGACTTCATCATCACGACGGAAGGAGAGTTGGCCCAGGCTGCCGCCGTCGTCCAACCACTCCACTCCACTGGCCTCGGTGCTGTCACCAAGGCACTGGGGGAGCTACAGCTGCACACACCTAAGGCCCATGCACCCGGGAGCGACCAGCTCCTCAGCTTCGATTACAGGCGGTTAGAGCGCCAGCTCGGCGCCTTCCTAGGACCCTGACCATCCTAGGAGGACCAACGCCACCTCATCTTCTTGTTTGCTAACATGATGGCACAACTTGCTGGGGGAGAGCCCCTCTCCTCGGAATACCTGCCCTAGAGCACCACGACAGCGCTCCCGTTTGGTCTCCGCAACACCACAGAGACCGTGGACCACCCTATGGCGCAACGCATGCCTCCATCCCCCGCGAACGACGAGTTTGTGAGGATGACCGAATATGTCGCAGAGTCTTTCCCCGACCTCCTCGCGAGAGAATCAGAGTCACCCTCCAACTCTGACTCTAGCAGGGGGAGCCATCACCCCTCTCGTGAGTGTTTCATGGTGGGTACCCCCGAGGGACACATCAAAAGCATCCACGAGGAAGAGGCTACCCCAACGAATGACCTCGACGACAAGGTCTGTAGGAATGTAGGGGCCCCACCTCACCTGTGGGTAGAGCAGCTAAAGGCCCGACACCAAGAACTCAAGGAAGCGTGACTCTAGCTCGAGCAGGAATGCGCATAGCTCGATCGAGAGATCGAGCGCCACGGAGACGGTGGGCGTGCATGTGCCATGGCCCACGACATGAACTAGAGGATCATCGATGATGATAAAGCACTCTCGCACTTCGCTTGGGCTAGCTAGAACATCGCTGCTGTGGTGGCCTTTCTCTGGGGGCGTCTGGGGCGCGCAATGCCCGAAGACCGTCGGACCCATCGTGAGATTCGCATGCTACTCGAGCGTGCGGCGGCACAGCAGGCTGAGAGCTCACTGTCTTAGCGACGTGAGCTTGACGCCAGCCAGCGCACGCCCTTAAAGCGACCCAACAAGGACATGTCAGTCTACTAGGCACCACAAGGCGGCAGGCTACGTACCACAGTCCCGGTACATGAGCGTCTCGACCGCAATCATGATGCGCGTGACACCCTTGACGCCCACAGGTCGTGCCCACGGCGATCCGAGGAAGGGAGCTAGCTGCGACTACCACCCTCATCATGGCGGATGCTATGACAGTGGTGAGGACCGAAGCTCAAGCCTTGGCCTGCCGAGACCTTAGGCCTTCGGCCGATACATCCTCAACGCCACCTTCTCACCACGGTACCGACCACGAACCAACATCCTAAAATACTCCGGGGAAACGAACCTTGGACTATGTCTTGAGGATTATCGGCTTGCTTGCCAAGCCAGTGGAGCGGATAATGATGATTTCATTATCCGCAACCTTCCATTGTTCTTGGTCAATTCGGCGTGAACATGGTTGGAACACCTTCCGCCCAACAAAATCCAAAGTTGGGCGAACCTGAAAGAGATCTTCGTGGGAAACTTCTAGGGCACGTACAAGCGTCCTGGGAACCCATGGGATCTCAAAAACTGCCGATAGAAGGCCAGAGAAACCCTTCGTGGATACATCCGGCGCTTCTCCTGGTAGTGCAATGAGCTGCCCAATGTCGCTGACGCCGATGTCATAGGAGCCTTCCTGTCTAGGACCACATCTGAGTCCTTGATTCACAAGCTAGGATGTAAGGGTCCGTGAACCACCAAGGAGCTTCTCGTCATTACCACCAGCCATGCCTCGAGCAAGGGGGTGGTCGGGGCAATTTTCGACTGCCTCAAGGGCAAGGCGAAGCGGGACAAGGACACTGACGAAGGCGCCTCCAACCACCCTAGCAAGAAGAAGAGCAAGCAGCGGCGCGAGGGCTCGCTCATGGCTGTCTCCGACCGAAGGGGGGTCGAAAGCCCGTAGAAGGTATGCTAAACCAGTTCGAGAAGCTACTCGAAGGGCCATGCCCAAACCATGCCTTCCCTATTGAAAGGTCCTAATGGCTAGAGGGGGGGTGAATAGCCTAATAAAATTCTACAACAACACTTAACAAAATGTGTTAGACAATTTTGCGGCGAAGCGAGTGTTGCGCTAGCCTACTAAAATGCAAGCCACCTACCACAATTCTATTTCGAATAGTGTATGTTCACACAATAGCTATGACACTTAGCTAAATTAGTGTGCTCTCAAAGACTAACTAAAGAGCAACACTAATCAAACAAACAAGCTCTCACAACTAGCTACACTAAAGAGCTTGATGACTAGTTTGCGGTAATGTAAGAGTGAGCAAGAGAGTTATACCACCGTGTAGTGGTAGGAACCAATCAATCACAATAATGAATACCAATGTAGACCAATCACCTCGGAATCAAATGATGAACACAATGATTTTTACCGAGGTTCACTTGCTTGCTGGCAAGCTAGTCCTCGTTGTGGCGATTCACCCACTTGGAGGTTCACGCGCTGATTGGCATCACTCGCCAAACCCTCAATAGGGTGCCGCACAACCAACACAAGATGAGGATCACACAAGCCACAAGCAATTTACTAGAGTACCTTTTGGCGCTCCACCGGGGAAAGGTCAAGAACCCCTCACAATCACCACGATCGGAGTCGGAGACAATCACCTCCTCCACTCAACGATCCTTGCTGCTCCAAGCCATCTAGGTGGCGGCAACCACCAAGAGTAACAAGCGAAATCCGCAGCGAAACACAATCACCAAGTGCCTCTAGATGCAATCACTCAAGCAATGCACTTGGATTCACTCCCAATCTCACTAAGATGATGAATCAATGATGTAGATGAGTGGGAGGGCTTTGGCTAAGCTCACAAGGTTGCTATATCAATGAAAATGTGCAAGAGAGCTCCCTTGAGACGGCCATGGGGCTATAAATAGAGCCCCAATCAAATAGAGCCGTTATACCCCTTCACTGGGCAAAACGCGCTCTGACCGGATGCTTCGGTCATACTGACCGGACGCTGGCCCTCAGCGTCCGGTCGCCCGATGGATGCCACGCGTCACCAGCTTCAAACGCTGTTCGTCAGATTTCAACGGTCGTGAAGCTGACCGGACGCTCCGATAAAACTGACCGGACGCTGAAGCCCCAGCGTCCGGTCGTTTCCAGTAAGCTCCTCGAGGCATGATTTTTCGACCGGACGCGTCCGGTCCACCTTGACCGGACACAGCCAGCGTCCGGTGCTCATCCCTAGCCACTGTACCGACAGTCAACGCGACCGGACGCAGGCAGTCAGCGTCCGGTGCTTCTGGATCTAGCGTCCGATCACTGGACCGACGCCAACATCATATCGATCAACTCCATTTCAACTCTTACTTCTTCACCCTTGCTTAAGTGTGCCAACCACCAAGAATTTTGCATCCGGCGCAATAGAAAATAGACATTTCATTTTCCCGAAAGCGCAATAGAGAGGGACCCAAACCCATCTCAACCCTACAAACACCTTGCGCACATGTGTTAGCATATTTTCACAAATATTTTCAAGGGTGTTAGCACTCCACTAGATCCTAAATGCATATGCAATGAGTTAGAGCATCTAGTGGCACTTTGATAACCGCATTCCGATACGAGTTTCACCCCTCTTAATAGTACGGCTATCAAACCTAAATGTGATCACACTCTCTAAGTGTCTTGATCACCAAAATAAAATAGCTCTTACAAATTATACCTTTGCCTTGAGCTTTTTGTTTTTCTCTTTCTTCTTTCCAAGTCGAAGCACTTGATCATCACCATGCCATCATCTTTATCATGCTATGATCTTCATTTGCTTCACCACTTGGAGTGTGCTACCTATCTCATGATCACTTGATAAACTAGGTTAGCACTTAGGGTTTCATCAATTCACCAAAACCAAACTAGAGCTTTCACCCGTCAAGCATCTCTATAGGGACTGCGGCCTCATGAAGCGGTTCCTATCCGGAGGCTCCAACAAGGGGGAGCATAGGGAGGACCCCAAGCCGGCCGCAGACGATGCCGAGGGGAATGATAGCGGCTTTTCGACGCTGGATGGCTGCCTCATGATCTTCGGAGGGTCGGTGACCTACGACTCCATGCGTCGGTAGAAGCTTGCGTGCCATGAGGTCTATACGGTTGAGCTTGTGACAGAACCGCCCAATTTATACAAGATCAAGTATGGATGTCCCCACTAACATGTTGACATGCACATACTTTCACTTATATAAACCCGGTAGTCCACCGAGTGTCATGAAGGACCTCGATAAATCAACATCACAACCAAGATCACATGATTAAGCAAATACACATCACATACACAGAGTTGCAGCGGAAATAATATTACAAATGAGTTCACAAATAATAGTACACGTTTGGGTTACAAAACCGATTAGTGAAAACAACATAGCTTTCAAATGATTACATTAATATAAGTTCTAAATACATTGCTAGCATAAGTGACATCCTTTGATAAAAGCATATAGATGAGAAATAAATATAGAGTCGCCGAGCCCACCGGTGGTTAGCCACCATCTATAGCGGGCTGAGAAGTTCACCTACAACATGGTGGAATAAACCCTGAGTACTCGAATGTACTTAGCTAGACTTACCCATCATAAACCAGAAATAAACTGACACTAAAGAGTATGCAAGGCTTTATAGGTCGAGCTAGCTTGACAAAATTTTGCATAAAAACCACTAGTTGAGCTATGCATTTTATAATTCGGTAACCAAGTTAATTATAGCTATTCATCTTTAGATTAGTAATTAACCTATGCCAAACATGTGGAATATCATTTAGTAATAGGCAATAGTAACCATAGCCGGAGTAGTAATGTGAGTATCATCATCATAACCATCAAGTTTCCATTAAGTTACTCTACGTTGTCGCTGCTCAGTCAAGTTCTCACTATCCGGAAGAGACGGCGATTCGAATCGATTTCTACCCTGCTGGGGAATTTATTCCTAACACAAACCGAGGCACACCTACGTCAAGGTAGCCTCAGGTCACCTTTGGTACAATTCAGGAGTAACTCATGGGTCTAATCAGCGTCGCACCCTTAGACATTCTACCAATCTGCTAGGAAGATTGGGACTCGAACCTGCCCTTAGACTCAAGCCATTGGCTCTCCGCATATCCTAACTGCCTCCAGTGTGCGCACTTCCACTTATCGGGGCCCGGCCTGAATTGAGCTACTCGGCTTCGCAGTCGTATCATCGGATCCAACCAGCTAAGTGCTAGGCATGCGTTCGACTTGACATGAGGCCGTACAACAAATTGGTCCTTAATCGACACAGACGGGGATAGATAGGCACCCCAAGACCTTCATGCCTTGTTGCTTCTCTATCACGATCCCACCCGGTCTCCTTTATTCATTGACACATGGTTATTTCCACTATAGCAAATATAGCCAACTATGCATTGGTATCTACCTATATCACATAGGTGATAGGAAATCACCCGACTTCTACCGATCTAAGCATTGCTAAGCATACATTCGATCCTGGACCTACATAGGGTTCAAGGTATATTTCTGGACAAGGGAGTTCTATGTATCAAGTGGTTCAAATCAACTCTTATAACCTAATGCATCGAACATAAAGACTCAAGTGATATTTGTAAAAACATAGGAGGCTTAGAATGCTCTGGGGCTTGCCTATGATCCAACACTAGGTTAGTGTTTGTTAGATGACACTCGCTTGGCGAGTATCTCCCATCCTAGCACATGTCCAATCTTTCTATCTTCTAGATCGTCCACCACCATTCACCATCTTTTGTTATCTCCGCACCATGCTCTAGGTCCATGTATACTCACCTAACGTACCTAGATGAGATGCATAGATGTAACTATATGAATAAAAAGAACGGCAATACGAGATGCATCACATAATCTATTATAGAAAGATAGTAAGCATGTCAAGCCTGGTACACAAGATAACTTGAGTTAAGCTATTCCATTGAAAACATCTATCACAATTTAAGATCTCAGGTAACTTAATTTAACACCATGAAAGGCATGAGTCACACTTAGCAACAAAGAAGGCAATGCAAAGTGAAAGCAATCAACTTGTAAGCACAACAAAGAATTTGGACAGCAGCACCGCTAACACTTGTTTTATCCATAATTGGAGATCCAGACATCGAAAGAAGGTGATCCTAGACTTTATGGAAATATAATGAAATTACCTACAACATTGTTATTATCACAAAAAGCTTATTCCAAAGTTAATCAGGTCAAACATGCCAATGTTTTAGATCTGCACAGAACTAGGACAGAAAAGTAGTAGAAATTTTAAAAATGCATAACTGGAGTTACAGACATCAAACAAGCATGAACCTTACCTTTATAGAAATCTTATTAAATTATCCAAAACATGTTTATTATAATCACAAGGTTATTCCATAATTAACAAGGTCAATCAAGCACAATTGAGCACCTCTGTCCAGACTTAGATATATTCTGCCATGCAACTTCACAAGCTTATAACTAGAGCTCTACAACACCAAAAGGGGTGATCTAGGATAATTTGGAAATCTTAAGGAAAGCAATATAACTATTATATTATCACTAAGACATGATTTCATACTTAACTAGGTCAAACAATGAAATCCTTCAAATCTGCACAGAGCATAGACCAAACATGATAGATCATTTGTCAAATTCATAACTTCTAAACTATCAGGCCTATGGTCATGCAATTTTAACACAAGCATGATTATGAAATTGGCTACAACTTTGATATTAACTACAACCAAATAAAACATCATTTACACCACAAAAATAATTGCACAAACAAAACTGCACATGCAGCCCAAACAGCAGTGGTACAATTATAGATAGAAAACTGATAGGAACTTCAGAGAAGCATAACTGGAGTTCTAGACCTCTAACAAACATGACTCATAACTTTTTGAAAATATTATGAAGTTACCTACAACTTTATTATTCTCATCTTAAGATGATCCTATAGTTAACAAGGTCAATTAATCTAATAAATGCATCTCTGTCTTAAACACGGACATAATCTCATATGCAACTTTAAACAGCTATAACTGGAGTTCCACATGTCCAATAAATGTGGTTCTAGACTTTTTAGAAAGCTTAGAAAATTCTAAACAACTTTTTATAAACACCTAGAGCTAATTATACTATTAACAAGGTGACACATTACCAACAAGGCAACCCTACCTGGGTTTGGGCAGAAACAGCCACAGAAATTTAAGCAACTATAACTAAAAATTTATTTGACCAAAAATTATGCTCTTTAGCTTTTTGAAAATCTTAGGAAAAGTCCTACAACTCATTTATTATCATCAAGGCATGATTAATAACTTAGCTGAGACAATTAACATAAACATTCAGGCCTATTCAAAATAGGAGCAAAGCAACATAGGGCAATTGTTATTTTTATAGATCTTAAACCATCAAGCCCAAAATCCTAAAATTTTTACCAGATGTCAACCATCACCTGTGTAGAATTCCATACAAATTTGACATTTATTTGAGCAAAACAACAAATTTCACATTTATTTGAGCAAAACAACTGCAGTCATAAAAAAGACAAGACATAACTAGTATTAAAAACCTAACTGCATAAATTTATTTTTACAGCAAAAACTTTAAACTAAAGCATGTCATATTATATATCCATTGAATAGAACATTTCACAAGGATTCCAAAAAGTCCTCATTTGCTATTTTATGATTTTTCTACAATTTGTTATGATTTTTTAAAATTCAGTCGATTATATGTATATAAGGAAAAAGAAAAGGAAAAACGCTTTTGCACTGGGGTCCCTGCAGAAAACACGAATTAAACGCCAGTGAATAGGTCCTTCTCGGCACTATTCAAATGAGTCACAAACTTCGCAAATAGACCCTACCCTTTCTTCGAATTCTCACGAACAGAGCAGGGGACGTCGGGGAAGAGGTCGATTTTCGGCCGAGGAAGCGGCCGGCGACGGTGGGAAGAGGCTGGGGAGCACCTAGGGGTCCACGCGTATCCATGGGTGCCCCTGTCTTGCTCCACGATGGCCCAAGGCTAGCTGGCCATGCGCACAGGCACAGGTGGTGGGACGGCTTCGCGACGACGAGCTGTGATGGCAGAGGGAAGGCCGCCGCAGTGGTGCTGGAGCTTCGTCAGGCTGGAGGAGTGGCCGCAGAGCTAGAGGCAAGCTCGGCATGACCTACAAGCATGTGAGACGGAGGAACGGTGGCAGTGGCTCTGCTCGGCCATGGCGGGCTCGTTCAGAGGGACATACAGCGAGAGGGAGGGGGAGAATGGAGAGGGCAGGTGGCAGGGCTCGGGCTCGGCCTCTCTAAAACGACGAGCGAGGGTGAGGTGGCGCACATCCAGCGAGCGTGTGAGACCATGCGGCAATCGGCTCCTGCACACGGTTGGCCATGAAGGCTAGGCAGCACGCCTAGCTTCAAAATCTAATTCTACCCCAAAAATGCGACTGAACATCTATCTTTCTCCCTTTATAACTCCTAATCCGTTTAGTTTTGGCACAATATGTAGTAACTAGGGTTGTAGAGCTACGCGAGATCTCCAACATTGCTTAAAGGATCATGGTCAGATTCAAGCTCGTTAGCAAACTACAAGGCATTAAATAGGGCCACAAGAAACTGGAAAACTGTTTTTCAGTTTTTCAGACTTGGCAAAATATTGAGCTCCCAAAATAGCCATGGATTCCAACTTGAGGGCTCGGTTAGATGAAGTTAGAGACTGAACTAGGTCTTGACCTTTAAACAAAGTTTGTTCTACATAAGATGAACTACAACTTTTATTTAGGTCCCACCTTCAGGCAAGCACTCTAAATAGTTGGTCAACACTGGTCAATACCCTATCATGAAAAAGACAATTCTAGCTATTCCAACAAGCATTTTCTGTTTTTGAAATCATTTTTGAACATTCAAACGTGCTCCAAGAATGATGAGACTTGTTTTGTTGTTTCCATCCCAAGGTGTACTCCAGATCATATTAAGGAATCCACTTGAGATGCCATGTAAATTTGGAAGATAAAATGTCACAAACTTGCCATCACGCTACTACTGATCGAGGACTTAGAATATTTCAGAGCTTAGAAACAGCAGCTGATTCCATCTTGAGTCCTCTATTTGAAACACTAGGAGTTGAATCAGGTCTTGGTCCAAGAATAAAGTTTGTTGTACTCCACACAAACTTCAATTTTTATTAAAGGTCAAACTTCATATCTAGTACAGAAACCATTTCTTCATCTTGGTCAAAGTAGCATCTCGTTAAACCCTGGAATTAGGGTTTTCAACCAATTGAGGCATTTTCTTGACATTTGCTCAACATAAACTCTTCATGACTTTTGTTGTAGAGTTCAATTAGAGTCATTTGGGCAAGATAGCAAGGTTGGGTCGACATCTTATATTCCTATTTACTTAATAAAGAATCCAAGAAAGATTATAACTTATAATTTTATGTGACTTCTTGATTCCAAACTTCATGAAACTTTTCCACTGGTCAAGATGGATGCATGTTAATGTAATGTACATGAAATAAGAATGTTTAACATTACTCCTGCATAATCTTAACAAGGGTCCATATGTAAGTAAGGGGGTGTTGTACAAGTTTAAGTTGCAGCTCACTCTTGTACATTTGATCTTAACACCTTCAGCAACACTTATCATGTCATGTTTGAGCTCAAAGCCATTGCTTTACTAGTGACAAACACCTAGGGTGTTACAGCCCTCCCCCCTTATAGGAATTTCGCCCCAAGATTTGGTGCGAAAGACTTTTAAGGGAAGAGAAGCATGTCATCCATTTTCCAACATCAGTGATTGAAACAACCCCAATTTCCACAAAGGGAAATCCACAGAGTCATAGTGTAATAAGACCGTTGTAGATCATATTACCCAAATTCCAGTCGAATATCACATCCATACAACGATAATATCATAGTACAATTAGTGCGGAATTACATAATTTATTACATCGCCGCATTGGCAGAATCAAAAGTAGCATTCATTCAGAATAGCTTGAAGATAAGATCGCCAAACTCGAGCGTAGGAACGAACCCCTCAACCGTCAAACTCCTCGGAGCTATACTCCTCAGCAGAACCTGTGTGCCAAAATTTATCAGTACGATTTGTACTGGCCACTCCTAACCCTATGAGCATTGCTTTGTGGAAATTTGGATGCAAAATTGGTTATAATCAAGAGGAACCTAAAAGGCTGGGGTTTCCTATGCATTAACATACCAAGTATATAATAATAGTTGGTTAAGTTTTAAGACCACTCACACACATTCCACCCCATTCCCATCCCAGAGCCAGGTTTCTATCCTGGGATCGATAAACCACTATCTCCACACCATCACCATACCACAGCCATACCATCGCTCAGTCGACAGGCCAACTCCCTCTCGGCACTGTCTCAAGGCCAGTAGCCCCTGGCAACGTCCGAACACTCATCCCAGGGGGAGAAAAGAAAGACTCATCTCACTATCTAGTTTAAGCGAAACCCAGGAAAGGTCCATAGCCGACAAGTCGGCATATGTATCGATCGATCAACCATACACTCTGCAGAGGTTTTACATAACCATAAGATCCGCCTTCCTCGCTGACCGTCGTCAACTAGGCTGATTCCGGCCGCTTGCTAGCCTAGGATAATGCCACTCTACCATTCAGCCCTGGTACACCCCAAGTCCGGTCTGGGGTGGCTGAAACTGTGAGTCATGAGCCAGGTCCACAAGGTCTCCATGAAGTCTTGGAAGGGTGTGGGGGAAATCCTCCGCACCCCGTACCTCCTTACATTGTCCGCTATCTACCTAGCAGTAGTGGCAATATCCTACCAAGTAGTCCGGCCGTCCCGCACCATATAGGGCGAGTGGTACGTAAGGCTTCCCGATGAATCTGAGTACTAGTAAGTCCTTAGGGATGACCAAGCCAGAATGTCTTCATCAGGGTTTCCATTTACCGTGCCACCACAGCACCTCCACCCTGGTGATTCTCCCATCACAGGATCACACCCAAGGCCACCTCATATACCATTTACCCACCACAGGTATCCATTCCAGGGGTGCCCAGGTAGCACCCCACGGCAAGACTTGCCCCAGGCTCGTCGTATACTCCAACTTGGTCGACACAATCCTCACCCAACACGCACCCAAGTCACACACGCAGCACTCTCCCCAATCACCAGTTTCCACCACGCATCAATGTAGTGTAAGCATAGTAGAAGTAATAAGCAATGAAATATAATAGCAAGCGTGTGACTAGCCTAACAGCAGGGTGAGCAGGGGTAAGGTTGCGTCAAGGTAAAGGCCATCAAGAAAGCATACTACCATGCAAGTCCTACCATAATGTGATCATGACAATAAGGTAAGCGCTAGCATTTCTATATTAGCCATGCGTAATAGGTGCTACGAGATTGGGTGGGATGTGGCACCTTCAATGTAGTCATCTCCATACTCCTCACGGTACTCACGATCCTCGTCCGTCCGGTTTTCCTCCGAGTTTGCAAACGACCGCATTATAGTCGCGTTAGCGACGTCTATAGAATAGCACAAAGAAGCAATGAAAATTCAAAAGAGCCAAATGCACTCAAACATGGGTCCATTGCATAGAGCTTGATTTTAGATGAATTTTGGTCCTGGTTTCGTATTTTTCCGAGGTCGTATGAATTAGTTACGAATTTCTGAAGATTAAATCTATTTTGAAAATGAAAAAGGCTGAATTAGTCCTGGGCTGACACGTGTCACGCTGTGGTTGGTCCACGTGGTTTTGCTGACGTCAGCATGATGTCAGCATCATGGTTCCGAGCTGACAGGTGGGGTCTAGCTGATGTCAGCATGACGTCACCATTTGACGTGTGGGCGCCGCGGTCAACGGTCAACGTTGACGTCCGTCATCACGGCCGTGGCTCTTTGGTGGGCTCGGGGCGGTCGTCCGGGCCGACGTGGTGGCTCCTGCCACGTCGTGAGTCGTGGGCTCTTACTAGTTTCACGGGTCCATGGACCTAAGGCGGTCCATGGACCTAAGGCAGGGTCCATGGTGGACCAAGTCCATCCCTCTCCTCTCTCTCTATGGTCCACGTGCACCGGGTGCATGGGCATGTGGCCGGCGAGGGGAGGTGTTTCCCCTATTTCTTACCGCGGTGGTGCTCCTGCCGGCGGTGAGCTCACGGTGAGCCCCCGTGGTGGCGCTGGTGTCCGATTGGGGAGGGGAAAAGCTTCCCTGGGCCACGGCGACTGTGTCAGTGGGGTCAAAGTGGCGGCCAGAGCTTCCCAAGGTGCTGGCCATGGCGAGCGGCGGCTCGAGCTCCACCGGCGTGCGGGAATGGCGCGGGGCTACGGCATAGGCCGGTTCTGTGGTGCACGTGGGCGACACAACGCCCCAACAGGCATGTTGGGCAGGTCAAGGGGTCCTCCAGGGCCTCCGATGGCTTTGGCCATGGCGGCGCCCTTCCGAGCTCGACGGCGGTATCGGTGAGGTGTCTATAGTCATGGTAAAACGTCTCGGCGGGGCGTGCACGCTTCTACGGATTTGTGGGAACGCGGCGAGGTCATCCAGACTCAAGGCGAGGCTCGATTCTCCTATGGCCGGTGGGGACATCCTGGTGGCCACGGCGACGGTGAAGACGACGGCGAGGCACGCGGGTGAACCACGGGACTCCAGCGGGTTGGTCACGGCGTGCGCGTGGGTTACCCGCGGCTTCAGCGAACGGGATGAGTGAGTCAAGGAGGCGCCAGGCGCTCCCAGTAGTACTGGCCATGGTGGTCGGTGCTCTGACCGGTGGTCGAGTGCTCGAACCGGTGGTCTGGTGCTCGGACCGGTGGTCGCATGCTCGGACCGGTGGTCTGGTGCGCCATGGTGGCGGCGCCGACGATGATGCACATGTTGGTGCACTATGGGATCCGGTGGGGTGTCACGGTGATCTCGGTGTGCGCATGGGTGCATGTGTTCCAAGTGGCTAAGGCAAGGCACTGGCCTACGCGCTTCCAGGTGTGGAGCGCCATGGCCGACGGTGAGGTTCGACGGCAGAGATGGATCAGAAGGCTCATCGTAGGTGTTGTGGGAGATAGGATGGTGGTGCAGTGTCAATTCGAGGCTGTGTAGCTCCGGAAGCCATGCAGTGCCGTGTCGACCCGCGTCGGTGATGTAGCCGATGGCGTCGCTCCCGGCTCCGGCGATCTCCTCCCCTACGGTGACTTCAGCGTTCTTTCCCCCCCTTCTTCCTCTTCTCCCTCTTCTCACTAGGTTTGGGTGCATAGTGGATGGCCACCAAGGTGGCGGCGGCAACGGGACAAGCGCTAGGGCTCCGAGGACCGTGGCCTTTATAGCCGAGCTCGGCCATGGAGCTCGGTGATCGGCGGACAGGGATCAAGGGCAATCGCGGCGCTTGCTTGCATCCTATGGTCACGAGGGGTTGCGTGGGCGCGGCACCAATGGGGAGATAGGTCCATGCCCCGGGCATGACCCCTGGCCCACCCTGCCATTGCTGTCGGGGCTCTGTCGCGCGGTGGTTTGAGCGCGGCATGGGGAAGAAGCATAGTAGCGCTGACGTGCGGGGTCCAGCAGGCAGCAGCTGCAAGCGGAGACAGGGAGACGCACGGGCATGGGCAACGTGCGGCTGACACGCGGGGCCAAGGTGGTAGCGACCGCATAGCGAGGTCGGCGGCGCTGCGGCTGACGTTGGGCATAAGCTAGGCATGTGAGCCGCCGAAGCGGGCGGCAATATGTTAAGCTGACATAGGGCTGGGTCGGCGGTATTGTTGGGCTTTGTTCTTTGTCGTCTTGGGTTGGGCCGAGCAAATGGTCGAGGCCTTCTTCTCTTCTTCCTTTTCTATTTTTCATTTCTTTTCCATTTGTTTGAATTCAAATTTGGTTTGAAATTTGATTTCACAACTGAGGTGACTTATTCATTGGAGTTTAGGGAATTTTGTTTAATAATAACTTTATGATTTATTATTTTAATGGAATTGTTAGGCATAACATAAAGCAAATGGAAATCCAATTCACAACTTGAATTAACAATGTATGCAACATGTTATTTGTTGGAAATTCAATAATCATAATCAACAAATGATATGCCATGCTTATGTGTTGACTTAGGTTGGGTTACTTCTAATGCAACTCTTAGGGTTGGCTCCTACAATGTCACTCATCATCACATGGGAGTTTTAAGAAAAAATTTTGTAGTTGTGATTTTTGGTGTGTGGATTTCTGGGTTGTTACAGTCCTACCCCTTAACAGAATGTCATCCCCGAGATTAAAGCATAACATACTCTTCAAAGAGGTAAGGATATCATAGCCGGAGGTCAGACTCTTTCTCCCATGTGGCTTCTCTTTCAGTATGATTACTCCATTGGATCTTGCACATAGGAATAGTCTTGCTTCGGGTTTCTTTGGTATCTCTGTCTAGAATTCTGATAGGATGTTCTCTATACTCAAGTGTATCTTGAATGTCAAGTGTATCACGGGATTACTTGTTCGGGCACTCTCAAGAATTTATGTATGTGAGACATGGAATACGGAATGTACACCCGCCAATTCCTCGTAGGCTCAAGTTTGTAGGCGAGCTTTCCAATCCTTTTGCAAATCTTGTACGGGCCAACAAATCTAGGGGCAAGCTTTCCTTTCACATGGAATCGACAGGTCCACGTAGTGGGGGATACCTTGAGATAAACGAAGTCTCCCACATTAAACTCAAGTTCTCTTCTCCTTTTGTCAAGATAGCTCTTGTATCGACTTTGAGCAATTCTCAAATTCTCTCTTACTTGAGCAACTCCTTCGCTTCTTGAATCTTAGCGAGTCAAAGAATGATCTCTCACCCGTTGAGACCACATCAAAGGTGTCTTACAAGGTCCGCCATATAGAGCTTCAAATGGCGACATCTTGATACCGGCTTGGTAGTCAATTATTATAAGAGAACTCGCATAGGGTAAGCATTTCTCCCAATCGGATCCATAATTCAAAGACACTAGCACGAAGCATGTCTTCTAAGATCTGATTTACTGCTCGTGCCTGCATCCATCTGTGCGTGGGTGGTAAGCGATCTGAAATCAAGTTTGGTTCCAATGGACTTGTGTAGAGCTTCCCGAATCGGGACACAAACCGAGGACCACGATCGGATACAATACTAGAGGGAGCTCCATGCGATCGAGAATATGCTCAATATATAGATCTCGCTAATTTTTCTCGTTGGTCTTGGTCTTCACCGGTACAAAGTGAGCAATCTTGGTCAAACGATCAACTATCACCCAGATGGAATCGTTGCCTTTACGTGAACGGGGCAATCCGACTATGAAATCCATGGATATACTCTCCCATTTCCACTGGGAACATCAAGAGGCTTTAGCAATCCTGCGGCCTTTGATGTTCAAATTTGACTCTATTACGGTGTCACATCGTGCCACATGTCCTACAATGTCTGTCTTCATGCCTTTCCACCAAAAGTGTTTTTTCAAGTCTTGATACATCTTTGAATTTCCGTGGTGAATACATGATTTAGAATCATGGGCTTCGGCGAATTTCCTCGTCGAGGGCTGGATCGGAAGGTACACATATTCTGTCCTTGAACCAAATGGTTCCTTGTTCATCTTCATGGTGGTTGGTCTTGTAGCCTAGTTTCATCAGACCACGGAGATATTCAATCTCCTCACAATTTTTCTGAGCTTGACAGATGCGATCTGTGAGATCATACTGTATGCGGAGCTCATTCAACAAGCCATGCGGTAATATCTCAAGTTGGAAATCATCAATCTCTTCCTTGAGCTCAGGTGGTACGGATTCAGTGATCAAAGTGTGACAGTAACTCTTTCGATTGAGAGCATCTGCGACTACATTAGCTTTTCCCGGATGATAGTGAATTTCCAGGTCATAGTCCTTGATCAACTCTAGCCATCGGCGTTGCCTCATATTCAAATCCTCTTGAGTGAAGAAGTACTTCAAGCTCTTGTGATCAGTGTAGATATCACACTTATTGCCTATCAAGTAGTGCCTCTAGATCTTCAAGGCATGCACAACTGCTACTAACTCAAGATCATGAGTAGGGTAACGGTTCTCATGTTCTTTCAACTATCGGGAAGCATAAGCTATCACCCTTCCATTTTGCATCAATACACAACCAAGTCCTTGATGGGATGCATCACAATAGACCACAAAATCTTGGCTGATATCTAGCAATGCCAACACAGGAGTGGTGGTAAGCTTCCGTTTCAATTCCTGGAAGCTTTGTTCGCACTCGGGCGTCCATTCAAACTCCTTGGTCTTCTTCAGAAGGTTGGTCATCGGATGGGCTAACTTGGAAAAGTTCTCGATGAATCGGCGATAATATCCAGCCAATCCCAAGAAACTTCTGACTTCTGTCACATTATGGGGTTGTTCCCATTCTTTCACAGCCTCAATCTTAGCTGGGTCAACTGCTACACCTTCAGCTGATAGTACATGGCCTAGGAAAGCAACTTCCTGTAGCCAAAACTCACATTTGCTGAACTTTGCATAGAGCTGATGTTGGGCTAGTCTCTCAAGTACAGTTCTTAGATGATGTTCATGTTCTTCAGCAGTGGATGAATAGACAAGGATGTCATCAATGAATACTACCATGAACTTATCCAGATCATCCATGAAAACCTTATTCATCATGTTCATGAAGTATGCAGGTGCATTCGTGAGTCCAAAGGATACCACAGTGAACTCAAACTGTCCATACCTAGTCACGAAAGCGGTCTTCGGTATGTCACTCTCTCGAATCTTCATCTGATGATATCCAGATCTGAGATCAATCTTGGAGAAATACTTGGCACCTCTAAGCTGATCAAGCAAATCATCAATCCTTGGCAGGGGATACTTGTTCTTGATGGTGACTGCATTCAAGTTCCGGTAATCAATACACATTCTCATCGAGCCATCCTTCTTCTTAACAAACAGAACAAGGGATCCCCAGGGTGAAGCACTGGGTCTGATATATCCCTTTGAGATGAGCTCATCAAGCTGTTTCTTGAGCTCGGCCAGTTCATCTACTGACATGCGATAGGGTCTCTTGGCAATGGGTCCTGTCCCCGGCAAAAGATCAATGATGAACTCTACATCATGGTCGGGTGGCATACCCGATAATTCTTCAGGGAATACATCGGGATAGTCTCTGACCACAGGCACATCATGAACTATCTTTTCCTCTTCTTGTGATCCTGAACTTGCTTTAAGGGCACATAGGATAGAGGTGGACTTTCCAGACTAGGGTTCACATCTAACAATTTGGCCTGATGGATGGGTCACTTGGACGTATCTAGGTGAACATGATATGATACCTCGGTGAATGGTTAGCCAATCCATACTTAAGATAACATCTAGGTTTGTGGAAGCTAACAGGGTTAGGTTGGCTTTAAAGGTAAGACCCTCAATGGTAAGACTCACTCCCTTATAGATGTGGGTGCATTTTAGGTCTCCTAAAGGTGAGCTGGTGATGATAGGCTTTTCACGTGGGGTTACAGGTAGATCATGTTCTCGTGCAAACTTGGATGATATGTATGAACAAGTTGCTCTAGAATCAAATAGAACTGATGCAGTATTGCCATTAACTAAAAACATACCGTACATAATGTCAGGGGCAGTCTGTGCTTCCTCAGCGTCCAGATGGTTGAGACGTCCACGGGTAGCAGATCCCTTGAACTAAGACTTCTGAGTAGCTGAGTTCTGAGGACATTCTGCAGATTTGTGACCTGGTTGGCCACAAGCGAAGCAGGTGAAAGGCGCACCGCCTGTAGGGGTGGGCGCGGGTGCCTTCCAGTTTCCAATACCTGGTGCGGAGCGGTTCTGTGCTGGGCGTTCATTCACAGTACGGGGACGGTTGAAACGATCCTGAGTGTTGCGGTCCTGAGCATAATGGTCCCTGGTGTAACGATCCTGAGCAGGGTGGGAGTATTTGGCGGTGTAGCCTCCACTTCCCTTACTTGATCCAGGGTTGTCATCCCTGTTGTGGCATGAGCGTTCCCTGGATGGTGCATCTCTGTGGAACCTCTTGCGACCACAGCCACGGAAAGACTCCTCAGGCTTACGCTTTCTCTCCCTGTACTCTTCTCCAGCTTCAGCACGGTCTTTCTCAATCTGGATGCAGCGATCCACCAGAGCATGCAGTGTGTTACTCTCAATACCGCCAAACTTCAGCTTGATGTGTGGGTTAAGTCCCTTGCGGTAATAGTACAACTTTTCCTTCTCAGAGTTCACAACATAGGAAGGTGCATAGCGCAGAAGGTTGGTGAAATGAGTAGTGTACTCAATCACCTTATCCTTTCCCATCTTGATGTTGTGGAACTCCTCGGTCTTGGCCTCCATAATACCCTTAGGAATGTGGTACTCAGTGAATGCTTCGGTGAACTCATCCCACGAGATATTGGCAGGGTCCTCATGGGAATCACTGAAACTGTCCCACCAGGCACGTGCTGCACCTGTGAGCTGGTGTGTGGCAGCTCCAACACACTCATCGTCGGTGAAAGTAGTGAGGTCAAGCTTCTTCTCCATCTCCTTGAGCCAGTCATCGGCTACAAGCGGGTCAGGATCGGTGCCATCATAGGTAGGTGTCCTTAGCTTCAGGAATCCTTCTAGCTTCCTTTGGAAGTCATTCTACTGACCTCCCTGGCGACAGTTTGCTCCTTCAACAAGAGCTGCAAGAAGCTGGGTCTGCTGTGCCATCACTTCTGCCAGGTTCGGTGGTGGTGGTGGCGGAATGTTCTCCTCAACAGGCGGCGGGGTATTCTGCAGGTTGAAGGGTATTCCCCCACGTCCACGTCCATGGCCACGGCCACGGTTGTTGCCACCACGTCCCCCATTGGGTTCGGCTGGTTCGAGGATGGGTGCTCGTCCACGGTTCATTAGGCGAGCAGATCGGCGGTTTGGCATCTGCAACACGGACCATAAGAATTTTAGTGCTCGTGCCATAAGTGCTTATAATTCGATTATGATTATATGATTTCGATGATTTAAGAAAATCATTATACTATCCAACACTCATTACAAAGAAGCAATAAGATCCATAAGATGCAATAAGATCCAAATCATTGATTACATGGGTTTTATTACATAGCATCATCTCCAGTAGCTACACTTGAAGACGTGCGAGAGTCGTACTACGCATAGTGTCTCATAATACATCTCATAAGGGGTACATCATGGAGTACAACTCATGGAAGCTACTGACATATCTCATGACCACGCAGGGTCATCTACTCTAACTCGTACACCGCAGCAGGGATACGACTGTTCTCGATCTCGATCTCCTCGTCAGACTTGTGAAGTCGGGACACGTACTTCAAGGCCTCAGCAAGCTCCTCAGTAGGCTTAGCTCCAGGTAGGGTAGGGCAGGCGTCTAGGTTGAGGCGAGTCAGGGCTAACTCAAACTCCTCTATCCTAGGCCTCGTCTTGCTGTGAATCTCCTTGGGTAGCTAATCCCACATCCCCTTCATCTCCCTGAGGCGCTTCTTGTCAGACTTCTGCCAAGCCTGCCATGTCCTCTCACACTTGTCCTGTAAGTACTCGATCTGCCTGAGTGCGTCGATCAGGTGACCCTGGTTGCGAACGGCCTTCTTCCTGATCTCCTCCAGCTCCTGGGTCAGGGTCTTGTTCCGAGATTGGATTTTCAGCATATCAATCCCCTTGGACCTCTCTCTGTCTCCTCTACGGTTGAACTCAGCCTTCTTGTCATCCAACTCCCTCTGCAACTCCAAGACCTTGCTGTCGAGATAGCAGTTCCTGTTGCCTAGGTCGGCTACTTTGTCCTGTAAGTCAGCGACCTCGGCTCTATGGACTTCCTCACGACGGTTGAGCTCGTCCTGTAGCTTGGCAACTGCCTCGAGCAGACTAGCTTGCTCCAATGCTCCCTACGAGTCTCGCTCCTGGCACTCCCACAGAAGAGCCCAGCCCTGATGTCTCTTCTGCTCAAGCTGGGTCACATACCTGTCCTGCTCTAGTAGGTGAATAGCTGAGACACGAAGGCATCTGTTCTCCTCTGCAAGGATAACTCTGCCGGCTGCAAAACTCTGCTCACTAGGGGTAAGGCTGAGGTCGAGGGCCTGGGGAAGTAGACGAAACTCTATCGTCTTTAGGTGTTCACAGTGATCCCTCATCACTCTGCGAAGTGCCTTGTGTGAGACAGCTCGCAGTCCCTCCTCAACTGTGTCCTCTATAGTCAACTCGGTGAAAGCTGGGACAGTCGATAAGGTGGTGCTAGCCGGGAACTCGACTGAGGTGACAACTGGTCCTTCGATTCCTCCATCCTGAGCTGACTTCCTGGTGCAGGTGACCTTGACAAGCTCGTCAGGAACTGCTAGCGTGACGAGAACTCGGCAGAGGGTTTGTGCAAAACCCCCGAGCTCACGTAGGTCGAAGGTAAGCTTGGCGTGGTCCAAAGGTAGCGGTCCTAGAGGCGGCCATTCGACGTTCATTGCCATCTACATGTTTTAAGGAACAGGTGTTAGCAGGTCAATAAATAGATAAGCCTTGCATAAAAGTAAATGCAGGGTCGGTATATAACCGAAAGAAGGGCTGTCCACGTCCTATTCTATCATCCATTTCTAAGGGTTTCGTCCTATGGTCAAGTATGGCTCTGATACCAACTGAAACAACCCCAATTTCCACAAAGGGAAATCCACAGAGTCATAGTGTAATAAGACCGTTGTAGATCATATTACCCAAATTCCAGTCAAATATCACATCCATACAACGATAATATCAGAGTACAATTAGTGCGGAATTACATAATTTATTACATCGCCGCATTGGCGGAATCAAAAGTAGCATTCATTCGTAATGACTTGAAGATAAGATCACCAAACTCGAGCGTAGGAACGAACCCCTCAATCACAAACTCCTCGAGCTATACTCCTCAAATAGAACTCATGTGCCAAAATTTATCAAGACGATTTGTACCGCCACTCCCAACCCTATGAGCATTGCTTTGTGGAAATTTGGATGCAAAATTGGTTATAATCAAGAGGAACCTAAAAAGGTCAGGGGTTTCCTATACATTAACATACCAAGTATATAATAATAGTTGGTCAAGTTTTAACACCACTCACACACATTCCACCCCATTCCCATCCCAGAGCCAGGTTTCGATCCTAGGATCGATAAACCACCATCTCCACACCATCACCATACCACACCCCATACCATCGCTTAGTCGATGGGCCAACTCCCTCTCTCAGACTGTCCTCAAGGCCCGTAGCCCCGGCTACGTGTCCGAACACTCATCCTGTGGGGGAGAAAAGAAAGACTCATCTCACTATCTAGTTTAAGCGAAACCTGTGAAAGGTCCATAGCCGACAAGTCGGCATATGTATCGATCGATCAACCATACACTCTGCAGAGGTTTTACATAACCACAAGATCCGCCTTCCTCGCTGACCGTCGTCAACTAGGCTGATTCCGGCCGCTTTCTAGCCTAGGATAATGCCACTCTACCATTCAGCCCTGGTACACCCCAAGTCCGGTCTAGGGTGGCTAAAACTGTGAGTCATGAGCCGGGTCCACAAGGTCTCCATGAAGTCTCGGAAGGGTGTGGGGGAAATCCTCCGCACCCCGTACCTCCTTACACTATCCGCTATCTACCTAGCAGTAGTGGCAATATCCTACCAAGTAGTCCGGCCGTCCCGCACCATATAGGGCGAGTGGTACGTAAGGCTTCCCGGTGAATCTGAGTACTAGTAAGTCCTTAGGGATGACCAAGCCAGAATGTCTTCATCAGGGTTTCCATTTACCGTGCCACCACAGCACCTCCACCCTGGGCTCCTCCCATCACAGGATCACACCCAAGGCCACCTCATATACCATTTACCCACCACAGGTATCCATTCCAGGGGTGCCCAGGTAGCACCCCATGGCAAGACTTGCCCCAGGCTCGTCATATACTCCAACTTGGTCGACACAACCCTCACCCTCCACGCACCCAAGTCACACACGCAGCTCTCCCCAATCACCGCCCCCACACGCATCAATGTAGTGTAAGCATAGTAGAAGTAATAAGCAATGAAATATAATAGCAAGCGTGTGACTAGCCTAACAAATAGGGTGAGCAGGGGTAAGGTTGCGTCAAGGTAAAGGCCATCAAGAAAGCATACTACCATGCAAGTCCTACCATAATGTGATCATGACAATAAGGTAAGCGCTAGCATTTCTATATTAGCCATGCGTAATAGGTGCTATGAGATTGGGTGGGATGTGGCACCTTCAATGTAGTCATCTCCGTACTCCTCACGATACTCACGATCCTCGTCCGTCTGGTTTTCCTCCAAGTCTGCAAACGACCGCATTATAGTCGCGTTAGCAACGTCTATAGAATAGCACAAAGAAGCAATGAAAATTCAAAAGAGCCAAATGCACTCAAACATGGGTCCATTGCGTAGAGCTCGATTTTAGATGAATTTTGGTCCTGGTTTCGTATTTTTCCGAGGTCGTATGAATTAGTTACGAATTTCTGAAGATTAAATCTATTTCTGAAAATGAAAAAGGCTGAATTAGTCCTGGGCTGACACGTGTCATGCTGTGGTTGGTCCATGTGGTTTTGCTGACGTCAGCGTGATGTCATCATGGTTCCGAGCTGACAGGTGGGGTCTAGCTGATGTCAGCATGACGTCACCATCTGACGTGTGGGCCCGGAGTGTTTGTGCCACTGACATGTGGGGCCTGGTCAACGGTCAACGTTGACCAGTCAACGGTCAATATGGGCTGGGTCCGAACTGGGCTCTGGTGGGCTCGGGTTGGGCCGGTCTGGGCCGGGCCGACCCGGACACATGGCGCGTCAGGCTCGCCACGCACGTCGTGTCGTGGGCTCTTCTTCGGGCTATGGTCCACAGCGTGGTCCACGGTGGACGCAAGTTCACGGTCCATGGACCTAAGGCAGGGTCCATGGTGGACCAAGTCCATCCCTCTCCTCTCTCTCTGTGGTCCACGTGCACCGGGTGCATGGGCATGTGGCCGGCGAGGGGAGGTGTTTCCCCTGTTTCTTACCGCGGCGGTGCTCCTGCCGGTGGCGAGCTCACAGTGAACCCCCGTGGTGGCGCTGGTGTCCGATTGGGGAGGGGAAAAGCTTCATTGGGCCATGGCGTCTGTGTCAGTGGGGTCAAAGTGGCGGCCAGAGCTTCCCCAAGGTGCTAGCCACGGCGAGCGGCGGCTCGAGCTCCACCGGTGTGCGGGAATGGCGCGGGGCTGCGGCATAGGCCGGTTCTGTGGTGCGCGTGGGTGACACAACGCCCCAACGGGCATGTTGGGCAGGTCGAGGGGTCCTCCAGGGGCTCCGATGGCTTTGGCCATGGCGGCGCCCTTCCAGCTTCGATGGCGGTATCGGTGAGGTGTCTACGGTCATGGTAAAACGTCTCGGCGGGGCGTGCACGCTTCTACGGATTTGTGGGAACATGGCGAGGTCATCCAGACTCAAGGCATGGCTCGGTTCTCCTATGGCCGATTTGGACATCCCGGCGGCCACGGCGACGGTGAAGACAACGGCGAGGCACGTGGGTGAACCACGGGACTCCAGCGGGGTGGTCACGGCGTGCGCGTGGGTTACCCGCGGCTTCAGCGAACGGGATGGGTGAGTCAAGGAGGCACCAGGCGCTCCCAGCAGTACTAGCCACAGTGGTCGGTGCTCTGACCGGTGGTCGGGTGCTCGAACCGGTGGTCTGGTGCACGGACCAGTGGTCGCATGCTCGGACCGGTGGTCTGGTGCGCCATGGCGGCGGCGTCGACGGCGATGCGCATGCTGGTGCGCTATGGGCTCCGGTGGGGTGTCACGGTGATCTCGGTGTGTGCGTGGGTGCATGTGTTCCAAGTGGCTAAGGCAAGGCACTGGCCTACGCGCTTCCAGGTGTGGAGCGCCATGGCCACGGTGAGGTTCGACGGCAGAGAGGGATCGGAAGGCTCGCCGTAGGTGTTATGGGAGATAGGATGGCGGTGCAGTGTCAATTCGAGGCCGTGTAGCTCCGGAATCCATGTAGTGCCGTGCCGACCCGTGTCGGTGATGTAGCCGACAGCGTCGCTCCCGGCTCTGGCGATCTCCTCCCCTACAGCGGCTTCGGCGTTCTTTCCCCCCCCCCCTTCTTCCTCTTCTCCCTCTTCTCACTAGGTTTGGGTGCGTAGTGGATGGCCACTGAGGTGGCGGCGGCAACGGGACAAGCGCTAGGGCTCCGAGGACCGTGGCCTTTATAGCCGAGCTCAGCCATGGAGCTCGGTGATCGGCGAACAGGGATCAAGGGCAATCGCGGCGCTTGCTTGCATCCTACGGTCATGAGGGGTTGCGTGGGCGCGGCGCCAAGGGGGAGACAGGTCCATGCCCCGAGCATGACCCCTGGCCCACCCTGCCATTGCTGTCGGGGCTCTGTCGCGCGGTGGTTTGAGGGCGGCGTGGGGAAGAAGCACAGTAGCGCTGACGTGCGGGATCCAGCAGGGAGCGGCTGCAAGCGGAGACAGGGAGACGCACGGGCATGGGCAACGTGCGGCTGACACGCGGGGCCATGGTGGCAGCGACCGCAAGCAAGGCTGACGGGCGCGCGGGCGACGCTGGGCTGCAAGCTGGGCCGCGCGAGCCGAGCGATAGGCTGGCTGCAGCGCGTTGGCGGGGCTAGCCGGTGGCTGGCTAGGCCGGTTGCTGGTCGTGCGGGTTGGGCCGAGCAGCTAGCTGGGAGGCCTTCTTCTCTTCTTCCTTTTCTATTTTTCATTTCTTTTCCATTTGTTTGAATTCAAATTTGGTTTGAAATTTGATTTCACAACTGAGGTGACTTATTCATTGGAGTTTGGGGAATTTTGTTTAATAATAACTTTATGATTTATTATTTTAGTGGAATTGTTAGGCATAACATAAAGCAAATGGAAATCCAATTCAAAACTTGAATTAACAATGTATGCAACATGTTATTTGTTGGAAATTCAATAATCATAATCAACAAATGATATGCCATGCTTATGTGTTGACTTAGGTTGGGTTACTTCTAATGCAACTCTTAGGGTTGGCTCCTACAATGTCACTCATCATCACATGGGAGTTTTAAGAAAAAATTTTTGTAGTTGTGATTTTTGGTGTGTGGATTTCTGGGTTGTTACAGTGATAGCATTAGGCTACTTAACTTTGGAGTATCAGAGAGGCTAATTAGGTCAAGACACTTTCTGATACTTGCTCTTCGTAGTAAGTTTTGTTTGAATAATTTCCTTCGTTGGCTTCAATGAAGCATTGTTACTTTGGGAGGAATCCAAGACAGCATAATACTTAGTTCTTAGGATACGAAGAGTACTATAGAGTATAAACTAATTACCCACAATCTCTATTTCCCTAGTGAATATAGCATGGACCATGTGAACGTTGCACTAGACTGCAAGCTTTTGAAAGCTACTCATTACAATGGTTCCATGTTCATTCACAAAGTTCAAAAAGCAGTTCTCTACCAAAGTAGCTTGAGGTACAACCTTTCATAAGGGATGAGATCACAGACGGGGTAAACATCCTCTGAGGCTATAAGAAACCGAGTAACCAACAGACAATATCTATGCCGATCGTAACCATTCAATTACTCAGATGCCAATCGATGGAAAACTACATAATGTTCCATGTGTGCAATTCTCCTTCTCTAATGATAACATTGTATTATTTGAGTCCATTGAGTTAGCGATGAATGTGATAGCTGACTCTGTTGACTCAGCGTTTTCGACGATCATTATTTGAGGGAATCCTTGTATCCAAGCGGCAACAGTTATCTGGGTTGAATCTGAGGCAACCTCATGGGTAAAAACACATGGAAGGAACCAAGGACAAGTCTGCCTTGGAAATCCTTGCTAAAGAAGGATGATAGCGAGGCCTAGAGGTCAACAAAAATTGCAAGTATACACTGACGGGAAAAACAGTACACTACTGAGTAGGTTGAGCACAATTTGCCTTCATGGTGTAGTGGCATAGTACGTTGGATTGACTTGCACTGTCACAAAATTAGCCTGGTTGGACTACTTTTGACATTGAGGCTTCCTTTCTAATGTCAATCAATAACTCAAAATCAAAGTCTGAAATCTGTTGTTTCACACTTTTCAAATTGTTTTCGACTCGTAATGGCATAAATTGACATGTAGAACACCCTGACTACTCACCATAGTTGATATGAGAGGACAAAAGCAAGGCACAAAGGGGTGCTAGGAGTCTTCTCTAGGGCATCTAAAGTATTAACAATCATCACATTGCCAACATGACCTGAGCTACAAACACAACCTTCTAATATGAGGGATGATAGTAGTCAGTAGAGAAATCACAGATTCTGTACCTCTCGGTAATCAGTTCATATCCTGCAAACTACTGCTCCATTGTGTACAAAATTTAGTAGGCATTTAGATTCAAGAGTCCTTTAATGACTAATCAAAATTCAGCTTAAACGAACACCGTTTGACTATCCAAACAAATCCTCTACCAAAACTGCTTGTTCTGAAATTTTGGGACTAAACTATCAAAACATCTCTCAAATCCGATGCTTTACTCAACCAATCCTTGAACCAACTTAAGACATTGAAGTACCTTAAGCGAGGAATGAGATCACCAAGCTTGGTGTGAATTGAACCAAGTTTGAGCCGCTAATCACTGGTTTAAAGATAACCAGTTTAGTGCCATGAAATCTTGATAGATTTTCTGCTCTTCTTTTCCTTTGATTTACACATTGGGAAGTGTGTTCGCAGTCTTAACTCTTTTTATGACAGTGGTAGCCTTCTCGCTGTGGATGGAGGCTAGGGTTTTCCTCAAGTGCTTCCTAGGGAACAACTTCAACCTGTTGATTTAGGCACTAGCTCAACACTAGACAAGCATTGGACTGGTGGGCTGTTTTTATAGGGCACAATGCATACTTCACGTGGAGGAACAATCCTACAAGATAAGGAAACATTTTGAATTATCCTTCTATGCTTCATCTAATAGAGTCCTGAACAAATCCTTTGATAGCACCATATACATAATAATGCTGACCGAGACTAGGGACGTGCTTTCTCTAGCTCTTTACTTAGCTGATATAGCATCTTGCACTACCCATGTGATTGTCCAAGATGGAATTGACTTGATGACACAGGGCCTGGAGAAGAAAGCAGTACTGGCATCGCTGACCGGCTTTGCTGTTTCTTCGTCTAACATTGTTTGGTGAGACATAGTCTTCGGAGCTACCAAAGAGTTATTACCTAGCTATAACCTAACTTTCCTATTGGTAACTAATTAGTTGCCTCTCAACATTTAAAAGCTTCAAAACTTCTTTTTTAATGGCAACAATTGTAGTTGATGTGCAAACAGACAGTTACCATGGAAGTCCGCAGAAAAGGGGTGACACTGAAGAAGGTCGGTTTTTGTCTGCATGATCCTTATGCACCTAAAGATTGAGAACTTGGATAGGAAGCTCATGAGTACCAGGTGACATATTATAGGACATAATATCCTGGTCCATTTATCATCCAACTGATAACTTGTCCAACTTTAAGTGTTGTGTGCTCTTTTGATCCACCGGGGATAACATAAGTTGCTCACTAGATGACCTATGTTATTACAGGGACCATCAAGTAGAGTCACTTGTCTACCATCTCTTGCAGTTTGTTAATGTTTAGTTAGTGACCTATTCTTAAAAGGTTTTCCTCTTTGCAACTTCAGAAGGAAACTCTGCTACCTTTGGTATGATATAAGGATCTTCCAATTAGATATGGAGAGATAACCAAGGAAGAGCTCATGTGAAAATAACACATCTGTGCAGTTCTACAATGGTTCATGACTAGAAACTTCGATACCAGCGCGTGCCGAGCAGCACAACCTTGTGTGCGCGCCCATAGGAGGCTCTCGATTTCATTGCGGCACCGTAGATCGCTAATATTGGCACCATTACTGAACATACAACCCACAAGAATTTTCACGTGGCACAAATTTAGTTGCATAGGAGCAAGCACCATGAGAAGGAGGGATAGCAAACAAATGTAGTCACAAGGTTAGGAGTCAACAAGAAGGCGATCTGAAGATCAAAACATAGCGTAAGAGAACATAGCCTAATTGCTAAAGACAACTGAACAGGGGACTCTTGCTTAATTTTCATATATGCCTTGTGTCCACCAAGGGATTATCAGGTAAAGATTAACATTAGATTTGGTCTTACCGAGCAGCAACATGAGATCATGACTGATAAACATCTAGAAACTTAAAAGGATTGGAGGCAAAATAAATGAGGTTCATGGGACAGAGCCAATGCACTGACTTGAGATTCAGTTGATAAAGCAATGACATGATTTGCGAGGAAAAGGTTCCGAAGCCAAGGTAGGTAGCGATTAACGTTGCACCAGATCGTTTGTAGGAGAAGGAGCAATGAAGTCCGACAAGGATTTTTTAGCAAGGTCCTCGCACACAGGAGTAGGACAACCACGACACATGCAAGCATTCAAGAGAACTAAGCTTGGACTTAAGGTCAAGCAAAGGCATGGATATAGGTCTTCATAGCACAAACGTGTACAAGCTCAGGCTCCTAAGAGAGAACTTAATTGGAGACGACAACCATGAGATTATCAAAACTTGGACATTGTTCCAGGATAGCGCTCTTCAACACTCATATGCTTACTGAGGACAAAAGGGGTGACAGCTACGACACTACCAAGATAACGAGCATCCACACCTACATCATGGTCTTAAGCGAGCATTTCGAAACACTCAATCCAATTAGCTTAAGCGACTATTACTAAGCACAAAGCTCGCACACAAGCAGTCACCTACAGCAACACCACTACCCATATCATGCAAAACATGGTGGTAAGGTACTGTTATCTTTTATTTTAGTTTTTATTAAGTAGATGGATATCTCTACAAAACAAGTTTTACTTATATTTAACAAATTAGTTTTCGGTCATGGACAACATGACCATATGGTTACAATAAGTTATCCATTAATAGAATAATGGTGAGAGGAGCATGTTTATGCACAAGCACAATCATGATGCAGGCTCGTCCTATTCGTCCTCACAAAATTGTTAGCCTAAGGCGGCAATCACATTCTATGCCGGTGGCATAATACGTACTCTTTCGATATATAGCTAGTCATCAGCTATATTCAATCTACGCATTCGTGGTTAGCGTACCTACAAAAGGATTTCATTTTAGCCCGACCCACAATTATATATGCATAGACATAAAAGTCTAGTCTCTAGGTCGAATGTTCAAGAGCAACAATATATCTAAAAGCAGTAAACTAAATACTTCCATATATATATATCCCAATATATATATACTTCTGTATCAAAGCTACCTGATCATTTAATTTTGGTACCCACAACTAAATACACATGCAAGCATGTGTATATAGTCATATCTAAGCTAGCTCTCCCCGACCGCACGCTCACACTTGCGGTCATGCCACTCATCAACTTACCTTCTTACCTGGGTGTAGAGGTATAGTGATCCATACATTACCATTCAAGCGAATGGCATCCATACAATAGCACGCCGTATGGACGACGAAAGTAAAAACCCCCATGTTAGTACTTAGATAGCCACCTAATAGTCCTTAACTGGGCATAAAGGAGGATGTCGCTAGCATAGCTTTGCAAATTAGTTTTGACAAATTTACCTATAGCTAAAGTTTTAGCCAAAATAGGCTTTTTAAAACCAAAACTTGGCTTTTAAAACTATGTACATGACAGTATTATGCTTAATCTTGCTCTGATACCAAACGTGACATAACCGCCCAATTTATACAAGATTAAGTATGGTTGTCCCTACTAATGCACTGACACGCACATACTTTCACTTATATAAACTCAGTAGTCCATCGAGTGTCATGAAGGACCTTGGTAAATCAACGTCACAACCAAGATCGCGTGATTAAGCAAATACACATCACATACATAGAGTTGCAGCGGAAATAATATTACAAATGGGTTCACAAATAATAGTACAAGTTTGGGTTTCAAAACCGATTAGTGAAAACAACATAGCTTTCAAATGATTACATTAATATAAGTTCCAAATACATTGCTAGCATAAGTGTCATCCTCTGATAAAAGCATATAGATGAGAAATAAATATAGAGTCACCGAGCCCACCGATGGTTAGCCACCATCTTCAGCAGGCCGAGAACTTCACCTGCAACATGGTGGGATAAACCCTGAGTACTTGAATGTACTCAGCTAGACTTACCCATCATAAACCAAAAATAAAGTGACACCAAAGAGTATGCAAGGCTTTATAGGTGGAGCTAGCTTGACAAAATTTTGCATAAAAGCCACTAGTTGAGCTATACATTTTACAATTCGGTAACCAAGTTAATTATAGCTATTCATCTCTAGATTACCAACTAACCTATGCCAAACATGTGGAATATCATTTAGTAACATGCAATAGTAACCATAGCCGGTGTAGTAATGTGAGTATGATCATCATAACCATCAAGTTACTCTATGTTGCCGCTGCTCAGTCAAGTTCTTACTATTCAAATGAGACGGCGATTCGAATTGATTCCTACCCAGCTGGGGAATTTATTCCTAACACAAACTGAGGCACACCTACGACAAGGTAGCCTCAGGTCACCTTTGGCACAATTTAGGACTAACTTGTGGGTTCGATCAGCGCTGCACCCTCAGAGATTGTACCAATCTGCTAGGAAGATCGGGACTCGAACCCGCCCTTGGACTCACGCCATTGGCTCTCCGCACATCCTTACTGCCTCCAGTGTGCGCACTTCCACTTATCAGGGCCCGGCCTGAATTGAGCTACTCAGCTTCATGGTCGTATCATCATGACATGATGATGTACAGCGAATCGGTCCTTAATCGACACAGACAGGGATAGATAGGCACCCAAGACCTCTATGCCTTGTTGCTTCTCTATCACGATCCCGCCCGGTCTCCTTTATTCATTGACACATGGTTATTTGCACGATAGCAAATATAGCCAACCGTGCATTGATATCCACCTGTATCTCACAGGTGACAGGGAATCACCCGACTTCTACCGGTCTAAGCATTTCTAAGCATACATTCGATCCTGAACCTACATAGGGTTCAAGGTATATTTCTGGACAAGGGAGTTCTATGCATCAAGTGGTTCCAATCAACTCTTATAACATAATTCATCGATCATAAAGACTCAAGTGATATTTGTAAAAACATAGGAGACTTAGAATGTTTCGGGGCTTGCTTGTGATCCAACACTAGGTCAGTGTTTGTTAGATGACACTCGCTTGGCGAGTATCTCCCATCCTAGCACTTGTCCAGTCCTTGTATCTTCTGGATAGTCTACCACCATTCACCATCTTTTGCTTAGCTCCGCACCATGCTCTAGGTCCACGTATACTCACCTAACGTACCTAGATGAGATGCATAGATGTAACTGTATGAATAAAAAGAACGACAATACGAGATGCATCACATAATCTATTATAGAAAGATAGTAAGCATGTCAAGCCTGGTACACAAGATAACTTCAGTTAAGCTATTCCATTGAAAACATCTATCACAATTTAAGATCTTAGGTAACTTAATTTAACACCATGAAAGGCATGAGTCACACTTAGCAACAAATAAGGCAATGCAAAGTGAAAGCAATCAACTTGTAAGCACAACACAGAATTTGGACAGCAGCACCGCTAACACTTGTTTTATCCATAACTGGAGATCCAGACATCAAAAGAAGGTGATCCTAGACTTTATAGAAATATAATGAAATTGCCTACAACATTGTTATTATCACCAAAAGCTTATTCCAAAGCTAACTAGGTCAAACATGCCAATGTTTTAGATCTGCACAGAACTAGGACAGAAAAGTAGTAGAAATTTCAAAAATGCATAACTGGAGTTACAGACATCAAACAAGCTTGAACCTTAACTTTATAGAAAGCTTATTAAATTATATAAAACATGTTTATTATAATCACAAGGTTATGCCATAATTAATAAGGTTAATCAAGCACAATTGAGCACCTCTATCCAGACTTAGATAGATTCTGCCATGCAACTTCACAAGCTTATAACTGGAGCTCTACAACACCAAAAGGGGTGATCTAGAATAATTTGGAAATCTTAAGGAAAGCAATATAACTATTATATTATCACTAAGACATGATTTCATACTTAACTAGGTCAAACAATGAAATCCTTCAAATCTGCACAAAGCATAGACCAAATATGATAGATCATTTGTCAAATTCATAACTCCTAAACTATCAGGCCTATGGTCATGGAATTTGAACACACACAAGATTATGAAATTAGCTACAACTTTGATACTCACTACAATCAAAGGAAACATCATTTACACCACTAAAATAATTGCACAAACAAAACTACACATGCAGCCCAAACAGCAGTGGTACAATTATAGACAGAAAACTGATAGGAACTTCAGAGAAGCATAACTGGAGTTCTAAACCTCTAACAAACATGAATCATAACTTTTTTAAAAGATTATGAAGTTGCCTACAACTTTATTATTCTCATCTTAAGATGATTCTATAGTTAACAAGGTCAATTAATCTAATAAACGCATCTCTATCTTAAACATGGACATAATCTCATATGCAACTTTAAACAGCTATAACTAGAGTTCCACATGTCCAATAAATGTGGTTCTAGACTTTTTAGAAGGCTTAGAAAATTGTAAACAACTTTGTTATAAACACCTAGAGCTAATTATACTATTAACAAGGCGACACATAACCAACAAGGCAACCCTATCTAAGTTTGGGTAGAAACAGCCACAGAAATTTAAGCAACTATAACTAAAAATTTACTTAACCAAAAATTATGCTCTTTAGCTTTTTGAAAATCTTAAGAAAAGTACTACAACTCATTTATTGTCATCAAGGCATGATTAATAACTTATCTGAGACAATTAACATAAACATTTAGGCCTATTCAGAATAGGAGCAAAGCAACATAGGGCAATTGTTATTTTTATAGATCTTAAACCATCAAGCCCAAAATCCTAAAATTTTTACCAGATGTCAACCATCACCTGTGTAGTATTCCATACAAATTTCACATTTATTTGAGCAAAACAACTACAGTTATGAAAAAGACAAGACATAACTAGTATTAAAAAACCTAACTGCATAAATTTATTTTTACAGCAAAAACATTAAACTAAAGCATGTCATATTATATATCCATTGAATAGAACATTTCACAAGGATTCCAAACAGTCCTCATTTGCTATTTTATGATTTTTCTACAATTTGTTATGATTTTTCAAAATTCAGTTGATTATATGAATATAAGGAAAAAGAAAAGGAAAATGCTTTTGCACTGGGGTCCCTGCAGAAAAGACGAATTAAACGCCAGCGAATAGGTCCTTCTCGGCACTATTCAAATGAGTCACAAACTTCACAAATAGACCCTTACCTTTATTTGAATTCTCGCTCGAGGTCCCTCACGCGAACAGAGCAGAGGACGTCGGGGAAGAGGTCGATTTCCGGCCAGGGAAGCGGCCGGCGACGACGGGGACGAGGCAGGGGCGCACCTAGGGGTCCGCTCGCATCCGTGGGTGCCCCTATCTTGCTCCATGGTGGCCCAAGGCCAACCAGCCACATGCACAGGCACTGGCAGTGGGACGGCTTCGCAATGATGAGCTGTGATGGCGGAGGAAAGGCCGGCGCGGTGGTGCTGGAGCTTCGTCAGGCTGGAGGAGTGGTCATGGAGCTGGAGGCAAGCTCGGCATGACCTGCAAGCACGCGAGACAGAGGAATGGTGGTAGTGACTCTGCTTGGCGATGGCGGGTGCATTCAGAGGGACAGACAGCGAGAGGGAGGGGGAGAATGGAGAGGGCAGGGGGCAAGGCTCGGCCTCGGCCTCTCAAAAAGAGGAGCGAGGGTGAGGTGGCACACATGCAGCGAGCAGCGAGACCACGCGGCGCTCGGCTCCTGCACACGGTCGACCATGAAATCCATGCAGCACGCCCAGCTTCAATATCTAATTCTACCCCAAAATGCGAGCAACTTGAGGGCTCGGTTAGACAAAGTTAGAGACTGAACTAGGTCTTGACCTTTAAACAAAGTTTGTTCTACATAAGATGAACTACAACTTTTATTTAGGTCCCGCCTTCATGCAAGCAATCCAAATAGTTGGTCAAAACCGGTCAAAACCCTATCATGAAAAAGACAATTCTAGCTATTCCAACAAGCATTTTGTATTTTTGAAATCATTTTTGAACATTCAAACGTGCTCCAAGAATGATGAGACTTGTTTTGTTGTTTCCATCACAAGATGTACTACAAATCATATTCAGGAATCCACTTGAGCTGCCATGTAAATTTGGAATATAAAATGTCACAAACTTGCCATCACGCTGCTACTGATCGAGGACTTAGAATATTTCTAAGCTCAGAAACAGCAACTGATTCCATCTTGAGTCCTCTGTTTGAGCCAATTAGGAGTTGAATCAGGTCTTGGTCTAAGAATAAAGTTTCTTGTACTCCGCTCAAGCTTCAATTTTTATTAAAGGTCAAACTTCATATCTGGTATAGAAACCATTTCTACATCTTGGTGAAAGCAGCATCTCGTTAAACCCTGGAATTAGGGTTTTCGACCAATTGAGGCATTTTCATGACATTTGCTCAACATGAACCTTTCATGACTTTTGTTGTAGAGTTCAATTAGAGTCATTTGGGCAAGGTATCAAGGTTGGGTCAACATCTCATATTCCCATTTACTTAACAAAGCAATCCAAGAAAGATTATAACTTATCATTTCATGTGACTTCTTGATTCCAAACTTCATGAAACTTTTCCACTGGTCAAGATGGATGCATGTTGATGTAATGTACATGCAATAAGCATGTTTAACATTACTCCTGCATAATCTTAACAAGGGTCCACATGTAAGTAAGGGGGTGTTGTTCAAGGTTAAGATGGAGCCCACTCTTGTAGATTTGATCTTGACACCTTCAGCAACACTTATCATGTCATGTTTGAGCTCAATCCATTGCTTTACTGGTGACAAAACCTAGGGTGTTACAGAGCCGGCCACGACTGCCTTCCTTCGATGGTCAGAGTCCACCATAACCTTTGATTGGATGAACCACCTGAAGAGCGTCCCGCAACCGGGGAGATATCCGCTCGTGGTTGACCCGATCATCGGCACGAAGCGGCTCACCAAGGTTCTGATGGATGGAGGTAGCGGCCTCAACATCATGTACACCGAAATGCTCGATGCCATGAGCATCGACCGATCATGCATTCAACCGAGCAGAGCGCATTTCCACGGCATCGTGCCTGGAAAGCAGGTCGTGCCACTTGGGCAGATCGATCTACCCATCACCTTCGGGGATCTATCCAATTATAGGATGGAGACCCTCATCTTTGAGGTGATCGGGTTCCATGGAACCTTCCATGCCATCCTAGGACATCCATGCTACATGAAGTTCATGACTATCCCCAACTACACCTACCTAAAGCTGACGATACCGGGACCATTGAAAGGTCCTAATATGGCTAGAGGGGGTGAATAGCTTATTTAAAAATCTACAAACCAACTAGAGCAATTTTATTAGTATGACAAATAGCAAAAAGCAAACTTGCTCTAGCTCTACAAGGGTTGCAAGTCACCTATCCAATAATTCTAGTTACTATGATCACTAGACACATAATTTACTAAGTCACTACTAACTAAGAGCTCTCACACTTTCCACACTAAAGAGCTCCACTAGATGAACTTAAGCTACAAAGCAAGCTCTCAATTCTAGCTACACTAAAGAGCTTACTACAACTAGTTTGCGGGTATGTAAATGAGTAAGTAAGGTGATTATACCACCGCATAGAGGAGTGAACCAATCACAAGATGAATACTAACTCAATGAAAGGGAGAGTACCAAAGGGCAAGAGACAACCAATTTTCTCCCAAGGTTCACATGCTTGCCAACACGCTACGTCCCTGTTGTGTCGACCAACACTTGGTGATTCGGTAGCTAAGAGGTGTTACATGGACCTCGTCCACACAATTGGACACCGCAAGAACCTACCCACAAGTGAGGTAACTCAATGACACGAGCAATCCACTAGGGTTACCTTTTGGTTCTCCGTCGGGGAAGGCACAAGTCCCCTCACAATCACCGGAAGATGGCCACAAACAATCACCAACTCATGCCAATATTCCTCCGCTGCACCAAGCCATCTAGGTGCATGGCAACCACCAAGAGCAACAAGCAAATCTAGCAGCGAAACACGACACCAAGTGCTTCTAGATGCACTCACTCAAGCAATGCACTTGGATTCTCTCCCAATCTCACAAAGATGATGAATCAATGATGGAGATGAGTGGGAGGGCTTTGGCTAAGCTCACAAGGTTGCTATGTCAATGCAAATGGCCAAGAGAGTGAGCTAGAGCTGGCAATGGGGCTTAAATAGAGAGCCCCCATGAATAGAGCCATTGGCTCTCTGTTCACTGAAAAATCAGGGCGACCAGATGCGCCGGCCGTATTGACCGGACGTAGGACCCCAGCGTTCGATCCTTCAATTTTCGCCACATGTCCCCTGGTTCAAATGTTGATCATCCAATCTCAACGGTCATCAGTACATTTAAGTTGTGACTGGACGTGCTGCTCGAAGTGACCGGACGCTCCAACACTAGAGTCCGGTTGTTTCTAGTAAGGTTCCATTCGCGATCGGACGCATCCGGTCAAGCCTGACTGGACTCGCCCAGTGTCCGATCATTCACCCTCTTCTCTATGCGCCGCTACATCAGCATGACCGAACGCTGAACATTGTTCAGATAGAGTCTGGTCACCTACGTCTGGTGTCAGGCCGAGAGTACCACCTTCTTTTATAATTGACCGGACGCTTCTCCCCCGAGTTCGATCTCCACATGACCAGCGTCCAGTCACTATATGACAGTGAAAAACACCTCCTTCGATTCACCAACTTCTCCACCCTTGTGCAAATGTGCTAACCACCAAGTCTATCACCTTGTGCACGTGTGATATCATATTTTCACAAACATTTTCAAGGGTGTTACCTTTCCACTAGATCCTAAATGCATATGCAATGAGTTAGAGCATCTAGTGGCACTTTGATAACCGCATTTTGATACGAGTTTCACCCCTCTTAATAGTATGGTGATCAATCCTAAATGTTATCACACTCTCTAAGTGTCTCGATCATGAAACAAAAAGCTCCTATCAATTTCACCTTTGCCTTGAGCTTTTTGTTTTTCTCTTTCTACTTTTCCAAGTCCAAGCACTTGATCATCATCATGGCATCACCATCATCATGTCATGATCTTCATTTGCTTCACCACTTGGAGTAGTGCTACCTATCTCATAATCACTTTGATAAACTAGGTTAGCACTTAGGGTTTCATCAATTCACTAAAACCAAACTAGAGCTTTCAGTCTCCCCCTTTTTGGTTATTGATGACAACCCTTACACAAAGATATGAATTGAATTTTAATTGAATCCATGTTCCTTGCCCAAGCATATTTACCATGTGTAAAAGGATATGGACAAGTTTCATGAATCCCATATGGTAGTAATTTCTCCCCCTACATATGTGCTAAGGGTTTGGATTGTAGCTTGCACATATGTTTAGATAGGAAATATAGGAGACAATGTCTACCAAATGATGCTAAGGTATAAGAGATGGACATTTGAAGCGTGATACCAATCGGAGTGCACCAATATACCATCCTTAGCACCATTAGTAACTAGACATACACAAAGACTAGAATATAATGGGGACAGGGATCCCGATCTTCCGTCAGGTGGTGGTAACTATCGTTGTGGCGGAGAATGACACACCGATCCCGCTTCAGATCGAAAAATTGAACCCTACAATCTTAGCACCACAGCTCCTCTAGTTATCAACCAAGTCACGGACCAGGTTGACCTCACCAAGAAGGCTAATCCCTGCCTGCGCAATGAAGAACACAAGCAAGAACAAGAAAGAACGCAACCAAATTGCAGATGAATGATTAAACTCTCAAAGTTGGGGTCTCACAAACCGATGAACGACAAAACTGTTCTTGACAGAATAATCTAAGCAAAACCCCAAACCCTAATGGAGGAGCGGTAGCTGTTTATGAAGACTCTAGGGTCGTGCAAGACCACTGGACATGCCCCTAATGGGCCCAAACACGATACATGGTCCAACGGACCAAAAGACGGTGTCGCAGCACCCTGGCAGATTCTGGATGCTGTCTTGTGACCACAATTCCTGTTGATTACGAACAGCTTTTGACGTGAGAACACTTGGATTGGCTTCCTTATCAAATTAGCTTTCCATCCATATGTGGATTGTTGAAAACAGAGTCCAGATGTGTCCTGGGTGACCAGTTTAAGGCAGACTGGTCCTGGAGGCCGAGGCAGACTCGAAATCATGTTGGACTAGGCCTCCGGTTCATGTTGGACATCCTTGCTGGTCATCATCACCTCCTCCATGCCCTCTTAGTCCCTCTTGACCCTCTCCAATGTTCCTAAGCAAGATAACATCATTAGGTAGTAGTCTATTCTCAAAACTATGAAAATGATCGCTTAAGAACGAGCTCACCTCTAAATTGAGTTGACGCATTCGAGCCCGGGTCATTGGACCTTGCATGATGGTTGGAGGATCAGCCGGTACATCCGAAGGAGTGATGTCCTCATCAGAATACCCCATGAGATCAATATTAGAAGCAAGGGTCTAGTTTCCATCAAATGAACATAAATCTAATTACTTAACCTATGCATGCTAGTTTTTCATTTCATCATTCAAACCTACAAGTAGCATACACCACACAAAGCATGGATATTGAAATTAAAACTTGTGCTATGCAAGCAAATATATGAAATGCACATTCAAATGCAACATACAAGTTTGTGAGCTTGCTCCCCCTACTTGTGTACAATTTTTATTGATCCCCTTACAATGTCATTTCATTTGTTTGCTCCCCCTATCTTACTATCTTTGTGAATTTCTCTCCCCCTTTGTCAACAATTAGCACAAAAAGGTGAGCTCAAATTTTAGATAGGTTGGGGTGTTACCATGTGAAGTAAGGATCATTTTCCCAATTTGGTTCAATGTAGATCAAACACTAGGTTTACAAGCCCACAAACATGTCACATGCTACCACTAGACCAAATTAAGCATAGAAGCAATAGTGGTACCATACAAGCATCAAATTCATTTGATTTTCATGAATGAGCCTGGGACATGATAGGAATGACTAGATGCACTAAACATGTCCTTAGCAAGGATGTATGCCATGCCGATCAACTTCTACCTTGGATTGCTCGAAGGAGAGGCATGTCATATAAGTGGGGGGTGCATCAACACATATTTGAGAAGTCAAGTATGTTTAATTCATTCCTTAGCTTGCAAAATCTCTTCTCATCAAGTGGCTTGGTGAAGATATCGGCAAGTTGATCTTTGGTGCCTACACTCTCAATGCAAATGTCCCCTTTTTGTTGGTGATCTCTTATGAAGTGATGGCGGACATCAATGTGCTTTGTTTTTGCATGTTGAACCAGATTGTTGGTTAACTTAATTGCACTCTCATTGTCACATATCAATGGCACTCTCTTGAACTTGATTCCAAAGTCATTCAAGGTGGCCTTCATCTAAAGTATTTGTGCACAACAACTACCGACGGATATGTATTCGGCTTCGGTGGTTGATAATGCAACACTATTTTGCTTCCTTGATGACCATGAAACAAGTGATCTTCCCAATAATTGACATGTGCCTAAAGTGCTCTTTCCTTTCAACCTTGCATCCCGCATAATGCGAGTTGGAGTAACCAACTAGCTCAAACTTTGTTCCTTTGGGATACCACAAACCAACATTTTGTGTATGGTTCAAGTACCTCAATATTCTCTTTGTAGCTTTCAAATGACTTTCTCTTGGTAAGGCTTGAAATCTTGCACACATGCATACACTAAACATGACATCCAGCCTTGATGCGGTCACATAGAGTAGGCTTCCAATCATAGATCGATACGATTTTTGATCCACCATATTGCCACTTGCATCACTATCCAAGTTGCCATTTGTCCCCATTGGTGTACTAATAGCTTTGCTATCATTCATGCCAAACTTCTTGATCATGTCCTTGATATACTTGCCTTGACTCATAAATGTACCATTCTTCAATTGCTTGATTTGAAGACCAAGGAAGTAACTTAACTCTCCAACCATAGACATCTCAAACTCACTTGCCATCATCTTGCCAAACTCCTCACAAAAATCTTGATTTGTTGACCAAAATATGATATCATCAACATAGATTTGTAATACAAACAAGTCATTTCCAAGCTTCTTGGTGAAGAGAGTGGTGTCAACCTTTCCCATCTTGAATCCCTTAGAGAGTAGGAAATCCCTCAATCTCTCATACCATGCTCTTGGTGCTTGTTTCAATCCATACAAAGCCTTTCTCAACTTGTAAGCATGGTTGGGTTTCATTTCATCTTCAAAACCGGGAGGTTGCTCAACATACACAAGCTCATTGATGTACCCATTGAGAAATGCACTCTTCACATCCATTTGGTACAACTTGATGTTGTGAGCACAAGCGTAGGCTAGCAAGATCCTAATTGCTTCCAATCTTGCAACCGGAGAATATGTTTCTCCAAAGTCAAGACCTTCAATTTGTGTATAGCCTTGTGCTACCAATCTTGCTTTGTTCCTTACCACTATCCCATCTTAATCTTGCTTGTTTCTAAAGACCCACTTGGTTCCAATTACATTATGATCCATAGGCCTCACAACTAACTCCCATACTTGATTTATCTTGAAGGTGTTTAGCTCTTCATGTATAGCATTGACCCCATCAACATCCTTCAAAGCTTAATCTATCTTCTTAGGTTTAATGGATGACATAAATGAGAAATGTTCACAAAATGATGCCAATTTAAATCTTGTTTTTACACCTCTAGAAATATCGCCAATGATAGTGTCCAATGGATGATCTCTTGCAACATTGGTTGGTTGAAGCACTTGCACTTGATTGCTTGCATTTGATCGATCATTTGATTGAGATGATAAACTAGCCACTTGTTGTTGATCTTGCACTTTGTCAACACTAGCACTTGCTTGACTTTGATCTTGAGAACCACTAGCTTGTTCATTTGAGTTAGAGAGCACTTGATTCTTGTCATCTTCAACATCAATCACTTCTCTAGGTCTTATATCACCAATGTTCATGTTCTTCATTGCATTGACTAACTGAGTGCCTCTCACATCATCTAGATTCTCATCTTCCTCTTGGGAACCATTTGTTTCATCAAATTCCACATCATGAACCTCCTCAAGAGTACCACTAGCCAAATTCCAAACTCTATATGCCTTGCTAGTAGTGGAGTAACCAAGCAAGAAACCTTCATCACATTTCTCTTCAAACTTGCTCAATCTAGTGCCTTTCTTCAATATGTAGCATTTACAACCAAAAACCTAAAAGTATGCTATGTTGGGCTTTCTTCCATTCAATAGCTCATAAGGTGTCTTCTCCATCATAGGGTGACAATAGAGTCAGTTGCTATAATAGCAAGCCGTGTTGATTGCTTCGTCCCAAAAGGAATGATTCACATTGTACTCACTCAACATTGATCTTGCCATATCAATCAAAGTTCTATTATTTCCTTCAACTAGGCCATTTGATTGTGGAGTATACTGGGCCAAAAATTGATGCCTAATTCCAAACTCATCACACAAATTATCCACTCTTATGTTCTTGAACTCACTTTCATTGTCACTTCTCACTTTCATGATGGTTGTTTCAAACTCATTATGAATTCTCTTGATGAATGTCTTTAAGGTTACAAACACATCACTCTTGTCAACAAGAAAGAACACCCATGTGTATCTAGTGAAATCATCCACAATTACAAATCCATATTTGTTTCCACCAATGCTAGTGTATGTGGTTGGTCCAAACAAGTCTATGTGCATCAACTCAAATGCCTTAGATCTGCTCATCATGCTCTTCTTAGGATGTGTGTTACCAATTTGCTTTCTGGCTTGACATGCACTACATAGCTTATCATTCTCAAATGTGACATCTTTCAAGCCTCTAACTAAATCATGCTTGATCAACTTGTTCAATTGTTTCATTCCAACATGACCAAGCCTTCTATGCCATAGCCAACCCATGCTAGACTTAGTGATCAAACATGTTGACAATTGAGCTTCTCTAGCATTGAAATCAACCAAGTATAGATTCTCATATCTAAATCCTTTGAATATCAAGTTAGAGCCATCTACACTTATGATCCATACATCATCCACACCAAATATGCACTTGAAACCAAGATCATATAATTGAGCTACCGATAATAGGTTGAAGTTCAAGCTCTCTACTAGTAGCACATTGGAAATGCTCAAGTCATTGAATATTGCAATCTTACCAAGCCCTTTGACCTTGCCTTTGCCATTGTCACCAAATGTGATACTATCAATCCTATTACTCTTATTTTCATTGATTGAATTGAACATTCTTGGATCACCGGTCATGTGTTGTGTGCACCCACTATCAAGCAACTAATACCTTCCTCCAGCTTTATAATTGACCTACAAAAGAAGATCAATTCCTTTTAGGTACCCAAACTTGCTTGGGTCCTTGAAGATTAGTTATCAAGGTCTTTGGTACCCAAATGGCCTTCTTCTTTGGGCCCACAATTGGTGTACCAATGAACTTAGCCTTCAAACCATTGGCACCCTTAATAAGCATGTAACAAGAATCAAATCTAATTCAGGATACATTAGGTTGCTTGTTCTTGTTAGTCTTGCAATATTGCTCTATATGCCCAACTTGCTTGCATCTATTGCAAAACCGACCATTGCCCTTCACAAAGCTAGCTTTGGGAGTGACAAAAGCTGCCTTGCCTTTCTTGGGGGTATAGCCTAATCCCTCTTTGTTGAGAAAAAACCTTTGGCTACCCAAACACTTTAGCAAGCAGGCATCTCCACCATAAGCATTGCCTAAGGCATGAGTGAGCTCATTCACATCCTTCTTGAGGGTCTCATTTTCCACCATTAGCGAGGCATCACAAGTGAAACCATCACTCAAAGATGAAGTTCAAGTAGAAGTGCTACAAGAAGGGTTAGTGGGAGCAACTACAATGGGCTTATAAAAAGATTCATCAATAATATCACATGTTAGTCCCACATCATAAGACACAACCACCCGCTCCTTCTTGGCTTCCTCCTTATTGATTTGCTCGATGAGAGAGGAGTGAGTCTTTTCAAGCTTAGAGTGAGCTTTGCCAAGCTTCTCATGGGCTTCTAATTGCCTCTCGTGAGTGGCATTGAGCTCATTAAGAGATTGCTCAAGAAATTTGACTTTCTTGTGCAATTCTGTGCACTCCTTTTTCTTCATCTCAAAGCAAGTGTGCACTTGCTCACACATGTCCATGAGCTCCTCCTTGGTGCACTCCTCCTCATCATCATCACTCCTATATCATCATCACTCACATCATATTTTACCTTGGTAGGCTTTGCCATGAGGCATGTCGATGGAGTGTCGAAGATGGAGGGCTTGTTGTTGATGGTGATGCTTGCTAGTGCTTTCTTGATATATTTCTTGCCATCATCACTAGAGCCATCACTATCTGAAGAGCCATCACTATCCCAAGCGACCACATAGCCTCCACCCTTCTTCTTTTGGAAGGTCATCTTCTTCTCCTTCCTCTCCTTCTTGTTCTTCTTCTTTTTATCCTCATCATTGTCACTATTGTAGGGACCATCCGCTACAATGTGATCGGGGCTCTTGCAATTGTAGCATCTTCTCACATATTCTTTGCTCTTGGTGTGATCTCTTCTCTTTCTTGCACCATAGCCCTTCTTCTTCATGAATTTTCCCATCTTGCGCACAAATAGAGCCATTGCCTCATCATCAATGTCACTAAGATCCTCATCATCACTTGATTCTTTCTTGGACTTGCCCTTGTTCTTGGATGATGAGCTAGCCTTGAATGCTACACTCTTCTTCTTCTTGTCTTTGTCTTCCTTCTTGTCATCCTTGTCAACCCCTTCCCTTTCCACACGGTATGTCTCTTGTGTTATGACATCACCTAGTACTTGGTTAGGGGTAATCTCCTTCAAATTGCCTCTTATGATAAGCAATCTCAACATCTCAAATCTTGGAGGTAAGCACATCAAGAACCGATAAGAGACATCATCATTATTGATCTTCTCACCCAATGCCTTCAAATCATTGACAATCACTTGCAATCGATGGAACATCTCCGGAATGCTCTCATCTTCCTTCATCTTGAAGCTTGTCAACTTGTCCTTGAGAATATACAAGTTGGCACTCTTCACCACCGGTGTGCCCTCATATGTTTCCTCCAATCTCTTTCACACCTCATTAGCTCTATCACAATCCTTGATTTGCTCAAACACCTTGGAATCAATGGCATTGTATATGGTGTTGAGAGCCATTGTATTGCATTGCTTGTTGCTCTTGTCTTGGTTGGTGAGATTGTTGGGATCAACGATAACATGGTCACTTTCGGTCACATCCCATACTTGATCATTGATTGAACCAAGATACATCTTCATTTTTCTCTTTCAATAATCATAGCTTGTGCCATCAAAGAACAGTGGTTTGCCCCCCACATGGTTGAAAATAACTTGAGCCATAATTTGACCCCGAGGTTGTTAAGCCTTCAATCAAACGGTGACCACGGCTCCAATACCACTTGAAAGGTCCTAATATGGCAAGAGGGGGGTGAATAGACTATTTAAAAATCTATAAACCAACTAGAGCAATTTGATTAGTATGACAAATAGCGAAAAACAAACTAGCTCTAGCTCTACAAGGGTTGTAAGCCACCTATCCAACAATTCTAGTTACTATGATCACAAGACACATAATTTACTAAGTCACTACTGACTAAGATCTCTCACACTTGCTACACTAAAGAGCTCCACTAGATGAACTTAAGCTACAAAGCCAGCTCTCAATTCTAGCTACACTAAAGAGCTTACTACAACTAGTTTGTGGGTATGTAAATGAGTAAGTAAGGTGATTATACCGCCACGTAGAGGAGTGAACTAACCACAAGATGAATACTAACTCAATCACCGGGAGAATACCAAAGCGCAAGAGACAACCAATTTTCTCCCGAGGTTCACGTGCTTGCCAACACGCTACATCCCCGTTGTGTCAACCAACACTTGGTGGTTCGGCGGCTAAGAGGTGTTTCATGAACCTCATCCACACAATTGGACACTATAAGAACCTACCCACAAGTGAGGTAACTCAATGACACGAGCAATGCACTAGGGTTACCTTTCAGGCACTCCAGCGGGGAAGGCACAAGTCCCCTCACAATCATCGGAAGATGGCCACGAACATTCACCAACTTGTGCCAATCCTCCTCCGCTGCACCAAGCCGTCTAGGTGGCGGCAACCACCAAGAGCAACAAGCGAATCCGGCAGTGAAACACGAACACCAAGTGCCTCTAGATGCAATCATTCAAGCAATGCACTTGGATTCTCTCCCAATCTCACAAAGATGATGAATCAATGATGGAGATGAGTGGGAGGGCTTTGGCTAAGCTCACAAGGTTGCTATATCAATGCAAATGGCCAACAGAGTGAGCTAGAACCGGCAATGGGGCCTAAATAGAGAGCCCCCATGAAAAGAGCCATTGGCTCTCTGTTCATTGAAAAATCAGGGCGACCGGACATGACGGTCGTATTGATCGGACATAGGACCCCAGCGTCCAGTCCTTAGATTTTTGCCACGTGTCCCCTGCTTCAAATGCTGATCGTCCGATCTCAACAGTCATCAGTACATTTAAGTTGTGACCGGAAGCACTGCTCGAAGTGACCGGATGCTCCAACACTGGAGGCCGGTCATTTCTAGTAAGGTTCCATTCACTACTCGGATGTGTCCGGTCACGCCTGACCAGACTCGCCCATCGTTCGATCATTCACCCTCTTCTCTGTGCGCCGCTACATCAGCATGATTGGATGTTAAACAGTGTTTAGACAGAGTCCGGTCACTTGCGTCCGGTCTTAGGCCGAGAGTACCACCTTCTTTTATAATTGACCGGACGCTGCTCCACCGAGTCCGGTCACCATGTGACCAGCGTTCGGTCACCACGTGACCAGCGTCCGGTCACTGTATGATAGTGAAAAACACCTCCTTCAATTTACCAACTTCTCCACCCTTGCTCGAATGAGCCAACCACCAAGTGTATCACCGTGTGCACATGTGTTAGCATATTTTCACAAACATTTTCAACGGTGTTAGCTTTCCACTAGATCCTAAATGCATATGCAATGAGTTAGAGCATCTAGTGGCACTTTGATAACTGCATTTCGATATGAGTTTCACCCCTCTTAATAGTACGACTTTCAATCCTAAATGTGATCACACTCTCTAAGTGTCTCGATCACTAAACCAAAAGGCTCCTACAATTTAACCTTTGCCTTGAGCTTTTTGTTTTTCTCTTTCTACTTTTCCAAGTCCAAGCACTTGATCATCACCATGGCATCACCATCATCATGTCATGATCTTCATTTGCTTCACCACTTGGAGTAGTGCTACCTATCTCATAATCGCTTTGATAAACTAGGTTAGCACTTAGGGTTTCATCAATTCACCAAAACCAAACTAGAGCTTCCAACCATGCGGGGTCATCACCATCGGCACCTCCTTCCAGCATGCCTACGAGTGCGAGGTCGAGTGCTGCGAACACACCGTGGCAATCATCGCCTGTAGGGAGCTTGCAGCCATCAAGAAGGAGGTCGCTGATGAAGCGCCCGACCCCAAGCGGTCGGCCAGGTCTTTCGAGCCTATGGAGGGCGCCAAGGAGGTTGTCATAGACCCTAGCGGCTCCAAAGGCATAGTGGTGCGCATTGGCACCACGCTTTCCTCCAAATAGAAAAGCACGTTCATCGACTTCCTCCGCGCCAATAGAGATATCTTTGCATGGAAACCCTCAGACATGCCAGGCATTCTGAGAGAAGTTTCCGAGCACGCCTTGAAGATCAGGCCAAGATCCAAGTCGATGAAGCAGCGCCTACGCCGCTTCGACAAGGGGAAGCGTAGGGCCATCGGCGAGGAAATTGCGAAGCTTTTGGCAGCCGTGGTTAGCCAATCCTGTTCTTGTACGAAAGAAGAGTGGGAAATGGAGAATGTGTGTTGACTATACGGGTCTCAACAAGGCATGTCAAAAGGATCTGTTTCCTTTGCCATGTGTAGACCAAGTAGTCGACTCAACCTCAGGGTGCGGAACCCTTTGCTTCTTTGATGCATACTCTAGGTCCATCAAATCACGATGAAAGAGTCCGACCAGCTCGTGACATCTTTCATCACCCCATTTGAATTGTTCTGCAATGTCACAATGCTGTTTGTGTGATAGAACCACCCAATTTATACAAGATCAAGTATGGTTGTCCCTATTTAGAACGTTGATGCGCGCATACTTTCACTTATATAAACCCAGTAGTCCACCGAGTGTCATGAAGGACCTCGGTAAATCAACATCACAACCAAGATCGTGATTAAGCAAATACACATCACATACACAGAGTTGCAGCAGAAATAATATTACAAATGGGTTCACAAATAATAATACAAGTTTGGGTTTCAAAACCGATTAGTGAAAACAACCTAGCTTTCAAATGATTACAATAATATAAGCTCCAAATACATTGCTAGCATAAGTGAGATCCTCTGATAAAAGCATATAGATGAGAAATAAATATAGAGTCACCAAGCCCACCGACAGTTTGCCACCATCTTCAACAAGCTGAAAACTTCACCTGCAATATGGTGGGATAAACCCTGAGTACTCGAATGTACTCAGCTAGACTTACCCATCATAAACCAGAAATAAAGTGACACCAAAGAGTATGCAAGGCTTTATAGGTGGAGCTAGCTTGACAAAATTTTGCATAAAAGCCACTAGTTGAGCTATACATTTTACAATTCGGTAACCAAGTTAATTATAGCTATTCATCTCTAGATTAGAAACTAACCTATGCCAAACATGTGGAATATCATTTAGTAACAGGCAATAGTAACCATAGCCAGTGTAGTAATGTGAGTATCATCATCATAACCATCAAGTTTCCATTAAGTTACTCTACGTTGCCGCTGCTCAGTCAAGTTCTCACTATCTGGGAGAGACGGTGATTCAAATCAATTCCTACCCAGCTAGGGAGTTATTCCTAACACAAACCCAGACATACCTGTGCCAAGGTAGTCTTAGGTCACCTTTGGTACAACTCAGGAACCAACTTTGCAGGTCCAATCAGCGCCGCACCCTTAGAGATTCTACCAATCTGCCAGGAAGATCGGGACTCGAACCCACCCTTGGACTCATGCCATTGGCTCTCCGCACATCCTTACTACCAACCAGGGTGCGCACTTTCACTTACCGGGGCCCGTCCTGAGTTGAGCTACTCGGCTTCGCGGTCGGAACGACTTATCCGGCCAACTAAGTGCTAGGCATGCATTCAGCATGACATGAGGACATACAGCGAATCGGTCCTTAGCCGACACAGACGGGGATAAATAGGCACCAAGACCTCCATGCCTTGTTGCTTCTTTATCACAATCCCATCCGGTCTCCTTTTTATTCATCAACACATGGTTATTTCCATGATAGCAAATATAGCCAACCATGCTTTGGTATCCACCTATATCTCGCAGGCGATAGGAAATCACCTGACTTCTACTGGTCTAAGCATTGCTAAGCATACATTTGATCCTGGACCTACATAGGGTTCAAGGTATATTTCTGGACAAGGTAGTTCTATGCATCAACCAGTTCCAATCAACTCTTATAACCTAATGCATTAAACATAAAGAACTCAAGTGATATTTGTAAAAACATAGGAGGCTTAGAATGCTTTGGGGCTTGCCTGTGATCCAACACTAGTTCAGTGTTTGTTAGATGACTATCGCATGTCGAGTGTCTCCCATATTGGCACTTGCTTAGTCCTTCCATCTTTGGGATAGATGTAACACACTAGGTGTTAGGCTTGTATAATTGCACTTGCATTTGCATGAGCATAAGCATCAAGCATTCATATATGAGCTTTTACATGTGAAACATACAATTGAAACATGTGAAACATGCCTTGTTATTCTATGTTTTCCATATGTGTATGCTTCTGATCATGTGTGATTAAGTGCAAGTGGTTGATGTTGGTCACTAAAACACCTTAGCTACACTTAGGATGCCTAATGGAACAATGTTCATGTGGATCACCTTACCTAATTAAGCTCCTAAGTGATGACGTGTTTAGTTTGACCTAGGAAGTACTTATGTGTGACCAATGTATGAAATGCTTGTGGGACCTTAGGGGTAACCTAGACATGTTTAGAATGTCATATGGAACAACTTTGGCATTCATGACTAAGGCTAGTTTGGTCTCTAAGTCATATCTATAGTGTAAATTGCCATTTTCATGATGTATGTTTGACCTAAGTTGAACTATAGCATAGATTGTTTGCATGGCAGTGCACACTTCAGCAAAGTTGTAGTACTTGAGTAGTGTAACAACTTTTATTTTTGGGTCATAGGCTAATTTAGCTCCTAACATGCATCAAATTGTCTCACAAAAATCAATGCAGTGTTGTTTGAAACTTAAATATTTCTAAGTCAAACTGAGTTTATAGTTTTGATGTGTCCTACTTTGTGATGATGTAACTTCCAAACCATTGCTAATTAGAAGATGATTTCTGAAGCAATCTTGTAGCCCTCACATAGCTCAACAACTTTTACTAATGGAGTTTGTGCTAACTGACCACGGTTTAGGAGTTAGGAGGGTGATAATCTATGCTGTCAGTCATTTGATGACGGGTCTGATGGCCATCTCGGCTGGGCCATCGTGGCCAATCGGGCACTGGCTGCTGGTGCCATTCATCATCCGTACGCCAGCACCAGGCCCACTGATTAGGTCGGGGAAGCAGCAAAGCCAACATGACGCTGCTGCTGCTTCAATTGCTCCATCCGCTGTGTCTCGCTGTCGCGCGTGAGCCGCAAAAGCAAAGCGTTGCCACCGCCATTGCCGTCGAGAGCCCTGCCACCACCTAGCTCCCTCGCCACTATGCTATTGTAGTCTCTAGCTAGCCAATAGCTTCACCGTCTTCCTCTCTACCTCCTCGATGTAGTGGCTAGACCGGGCAAGCCACGTTGAGGGCGAATTTCAACGTTCTTGTCCTCGTCGGAGTCGCTGTCTCCATGGTCGCCGTCACGGTGAGCTCGCTACTGCTCTGCTCCCTTACTCATTCCCCTTTCTTCTTCATGTTAGCACTAGCTATGGGCGTAATCTAGCCTTGGTGGTGACCTTACGGTGAACCGTCGTCTCGCCGGAGTTGAAAACAACGCCACACTCTCACCGCCGCACCGCCGTGCAAGCGGGCGACCCTCGCCAGCGCTTCCACCCGAACCCTAGGTAGCCTTGGTAGTTACGCCTGAGCACCATGAAGCTGTAGCCGCTCTCGCCGAGACCTACCATGGCCGAAGATGACCGATGCACCTCTGCGCAGCGCTGCCGTGCCGCCATGGCCGGCGACGAGCCATCTCCGGTGCATCTCCGCATCAACCACCTACCTCTATTGATGTGAGAGGATGTGAGGCTCACGATGGTGGAGTTGGTTTTGCTGGAAAGTTCACCGTCGGTGAGCTAGCGCTGGTCAAATCTTCCCCCTACTTCTGTGTGTCTATCGCGTGGGCCCGTTGACTGCTAGGTCCCACGTGTTAGCGTCTGTAGTATTAAGTTTTGTTTATTTCTTTTCTAGAATTTTGTGCTAACTTTGGAAAATGATATCTAGAGCTAGGAGTGTCCAAATTGAGTGAACCAAATTTTGTTGGATTCCTCATGAAGTGTAGTATTTAGTAAAAATATGAAATGCACTATTTCTTGTAGTTTTCTAGGAGAATAAAATAGAGCTAGATAAATGTTTTTTGAATGTTTCCAAATTTGTAAAATGCAAAACTTGAGCTAGGAAAGTGATAAAAATGTGATTCCAAGTTTGTTGGTCTTGTATTGTCATGTACTACCTAGGAAAAATATTGATTGTATAGTGATATTGCTAGAAATAGGAGTTTACTATTTATCTTAAATAAATGCTATATTCTTGTGCTATTTTTCATGGTAAAAATATGTATCCAATAAGAAATTTATTGCATAGTGTTCTTGTGCTATGATGAAGCTAAGAAAAATATGAATTATGTTGTTTGACACTTTCCAATATGATTTCCTATTTATGCTATTTTAAGCCCTGCTGGCTTGTCATTTCTGGACCAAGTTTGATAAATGTGCCTGTTTGGCCTTATTAACTTGTGAATCATGCTAAGATGATTAAATATGAATTGTAGCTAACTTCATAAGATTTATATATTGTCTTGTTGCATGTCTTTTGGGTTAGTACAACTCCAGTTATGAGTTAAACTAGCAGCTAATATCTGCAGCCCTAAATCTGTGAATGCAGTGAATGACTTGATTGCTTTATATGAGTTGATGTGATGATTTAGGTGCTTAGGCTGATTAAGATAAATTGTTAGTTGTAGGTGCTAGACCTCTTACTAAAGATGAACAACTTTATCTTAGGTTGTTAGAGCTTGGTGAGTGTGTAGTTCTTGTTTTCAAGAAGAGATATGCACCTACTCAGTAAAATAAATGTTAATCGTGTATCATCATGTCATTCATGTGTCCACCTCTACGTGGCTGTACATTTCATCATCACCTTCCATCTCTTTTGTATGCATGACTCTTATGCTTTGCATATGCATGCAGTAGGTGTTCCGGAGGGACTCACTCTTCTGGAATTCGAACAAGGACTTCCGGAGGAGCAGCAGCAAGTTTAGGAGCAGGAGGTGCAGGCCCCAGAAGGAGGAGTCAACGAAGAAGAAGTTATTGAGTGTCCCGATTACCAACCTTCCTCTTTCCTGAAAGGCAAGCCCTAGAGCATTCTAAGTCACCTATGTTTTAAAAATGTTACTTTGAGTATCTTTACATATTTGATGCATTAAGTTATAGGAGTTGGATGCAAACACTTGTTGCATACTTATCTCTTCCTTGTCCAGTAAATGTACCCTGAATCCTATTTAGGTCTAGGAGCGAATCAATGCTTAGCCATGCTTAGACTGGTAAAGTTAGGTGATTTCCTATCACCTGCAAGATAGGATGATATTTGGTCACGGTTGGCTATATTTAATATCATGGAAATAACCATGTGTTAATAATGAATGGAGACCGGGTGGGATATCGATAGAGAAACAATAAGGCATGGAGGTCTTGGGTGTGGATCTATCCCCGTCTGTGTCAGTTAAGGACCGATTTGCTGTACGTCCTCATGTCATGTTGAACGCATGCCTATCACTTAATTGGCCGGATAACTCATTCCGACCGCAAAGCCGAGTAGCTCAACTCAGGTCGGAAGTCGAGAAGTGAAAGTGCGCACTCTGGTGGAAGTAAGGATGTGCGGGGAGCCATTAGCGTAAGTCTGAGGGCAGATTGACGTCCTGGCAGAGTGGATTCCCTAAGAGTGCGGCGCTGCTCGGGCCCACGAATTTGTTCCTAAGCTTTACCAAAGGTGACCCAAGGCGACCACTGATCAGGTTGCTTGGGTGTGTGTTAGGAATAATTCCCCAGCTGGGTAGGAATCGATTCGAGTTTCCATCTCTCGCAGATAGTGAGAACTTGACTGAGCAGCGACAACATAGAGACACTTAATTGAACTTGATGGTTATAATGATGATGATGATGTTACAACATTATATCGGATATGGTTACTAATGTTTGGATTCTAATCAAGTGCTTGCTCTTGTACAGGTGCTAATCTAGATGACAGGTATAATATTGGTAACTTGCTGCTTAACTCAAAAAGTTTAATTATGCTCTTGTATCATTAAAGCTTTTATGCAAAATGGTTGTCAAGCGAGATCCACCGATAAAGCCTTGCATACTCCTTGGTGTCATTTCTTTTTGGTTTACGACAGTTAAGTCTAGCTGAGTACATTCTCGTACTCAGGGTTTATTCCCTCTTGTTGCAGATGACGTGCTTTATAATGGTTACTGCAAGTATTGTCTCCACCCTGCTGGTGATCAAGACTAGATCATGGGCATGATCTTCTATGTTATCTTATCATGATCCTTTTGTTGGATATGACTATGAAACTGGCTTGTATTTGAACTAAGTGTGTGTGAGGGTTTCCAACTACTTTGCTTCCGCTATTTGTGAACTCATGTTGTAATAACTTTGTGAACTCCGATGTATGAGATACTTGTGAACTACTTGTGAAATGGATGTAACATGTGGCTTGTTATGTTGAATCATGTATGATCTTGGTTGTATGCGAGTTGGTTTGAAATCCTTCGTGGTTCAGCGGACTACCGGGTTTATATGGGTTCAAGTATGACGGTTTGATCACTCCGGTGATTGTTGTTGTACTTGTGCTCTTATAAATTGGTTGGTTCTGTTACAGCTGGCATTGGAGCAAGGTTCAACATTAAACATGTCATATGTGTATTTAAAACAAAGGTTTTTGTTTGCACAAATTGGTTTTTACAACTTATAGCCACTTATATATAGGTGTGTTCAAATATGAAATTTTACCTAAGTGTGCCAGTGGTCATATCCTCTATGCCCAAATAAGGATTTTTAGGTGTCTTATTTAAGTACTAACTTTGGGGGGTAATTGCTTGCATTTTTATTTGTCGTCCATACGGCATGCTATTGTATGGATGTCATCCGCTTGGGTGGTAATGTATGGATCAATTGCCTCTATGCCTAGGTAAGTGTGAGTTGTGAGAGCATGACCGTCCAATTGTCGGTCTAAGGGAGCGTTAGTTGTGGTTCCTGGAATATTTACATGTTACACACATGTATATATGAAGGTACTTAATTGTGGGTATATCTATCAGGTAGCCATGAATACCAAAGTATATATCTAGGGATGTATATATGGAGAGTATCTTAGTTTACTGCTTTCATCGTGTGCTTATTTATCTCTTGTGGGGATGGGCTGCAATGAATTTGCCTGCACGTACACTAACAATGCAACGTGTAGCTGACTAGATACGTATATAGAGAGAACGTGTGTATGCCACCACCTATGTTGCTAGAATTATAAATTTTCCTAAGCTTTATGAGGACGAATAGAACGTGCATGCATCATGTTCACTCATGTAATTATATTTTTGCATCACTCCCTCCCTTATCATTAATTATTCCATTATATATTTCTTGTCCTATAAGATAATCCTCTCATGCCTAAATTGCAATGTTACTATAGATGGATGCACCAGCACTCACGCCTAGGAGCAGCACATTCCTGCACATGTTTGGCACTCCAACCCTATTGTGGAGGGTGCTATATTCAGTGGGATACGCTAAGCCGCCTCATTATACTTGGAAGCAAGTAGAGGCTAAAGGACTTTCGCTATGGTATGATGTTGAGGTGGTTGTGCCACCTCATGAAAACAGACCACAATGGCTTGGTTGGAGCGTCGAAGCTGATGGACAAACCCCTTGGGAAGGTGCCCAAGTGGCAGCCTTAGAAGTGCTAGTTGACATTTGTCAAGAGTTTGGTGACGAGTTGGTCAACGGACCAGCCGAGTCCATTCCTTGAGTAGCACCGTCAGAGGCAGTTTGGCTGGATTTTGGGGATGATCCCTTAGTAATGACTGAGACAGACCAGGCACAGAGCTCTGGACCAGCCATGAGTGCCATGATAGCTGTTCTAAAGATGTTCCATGATCGATAGAGCACTTATGCTAGTGTTTTGATAGATCTTCAGCAGGTATAGAATGCGCGACACAAGTGGAAGAAACGTGCGCGCTAGTATGGTAAAGAGCTTAGGGTAGCCCAATATGAGATAGGTGGTTTTATGGATGCTTTGGAAACTCACAGGCAACAGTTTGTGAGTGCTGTTAGGGAAAGAGATGCTAACCATGATCAGATCATGCCATTGACTTGTGAGTGGGATGACGCAAACTGTCTAGCACAAACTAGGAACCATGCTAGGGTCATGGTAGAAATTTGGGCTGAAATCAAAGAGAATGAACTCCTCCGTCAGATTGAGGAACTATAGATTGATGTTCACCATCTCAATAATCAGATCAATCCGATTGCTCACCCTATTCCAGAGTACCCCATGGTGGGAGGACCATAGGTGATCTTTGCTGATGATGATGGCATGGAAATAGATGCCAATGTCATCGCAATGCCTACCGCTGCAGAAGAAGAAGAGGAGGAACTAGAGCCTATCGAGGATGAAGATGGTGAAGGAGTGGTGGATGCTGACACCAATGAGGATGCGTAGATTAGCTGTAGCACTAAGCTAGATGCACTAGTTCTTTATCTTTTGCTTTCTTCTAGAAGGACATGTAACTTAAATTCAGTTAGTGACTTTGATGTAATCCCTGAGACTTGCATGTTTGCTCCATGTGGATGTGAGCATTAATAAAAGTCCAGCTTCAATGTTGGCAAAAATTTGGCATGTATGCGTATGCATCGTGAGAATGTGTAGAGTAAAATATTGGTGATGTTATGAGGATGAATTATTGTTCCTCTATTTATTGTATGAAATTATTCTCTCCAATAAGTTTAGTTTGGCATAATTCTACAATTCATCTGTAATGTTCCTGACATTGTCCATCATTACTCACTGTTGCACTTCTATAGATGTCACGCAATCTACACTCGGGCAGAGTTGGGGGTAGTGGTGATGAGGATCTTCCATCACCACCACCGACATGCCAACTGATCTGTTGGCCATGCTTGTTGAAGGTCAGCGTGCTTTGGGGGACGCCATGCGTACCCTGGCGCAGCACCAAGCGCATGGTCGCAATCAACATCAGGGACCAGAGCTGAATCAATATAGTGATTTTAAAGAGTTCCAAGACATCAAGCTGCCAATTTTCAAAGAAGCTGAAGAGCTGCTCTAGGCAGACGAGTGGCTGAACTCGCTTGAACACAAGTTTCGTTTGTTTAGGCTGACAGAACAGGTGAAGGCGGAGTATGCTTCGCATCAATTGCAAGGACCAGCAGGTATATGGTGGCGTCATTATAGGTCCACCTTACTTGAGAATGCTCAGATCACTTGAAACCAGTTCCAGGATGCTTTCAAGGGGCATTATATTCCTCCCGGCTTGATGGCCATGAAGCACACTAAGTTCATGAAGCTGGTACAAGGAACCAAGAATCTTACTGAATATCTTCATGCATTCAATCATCTGGCAAGGTATGACCTAGAATCTATGGATATAGAGGCAAAGAAAATCGCTAGCTTGAAGAGAGGGCATAGTCCCAAACTGATGAAGACCCTGGGGAACAACAAGGGTGCTACTTTTAATGAGTTTGTGAGTGACACTCTCACTCAAGAGAACAACAATTCTATCTATGCGGCTTCCAAGAATCGCAAAAGGGCCTTTGAGGCAAGTGCATCTCAGGCTAAAGCCACAGTGGCTGTAAGAAATTAGTTTCGCCCACCTGCTGCAGCCACAAGGTATCGTCCGCCTCAAAAGAAGAATCAGGCCAAGACTGGGTTTCGTAAGGCCTTTACTGTTCCTCTTCCAAAAGGCACCACAGGACCAGGGAATTCTTTTGTTCCACCAAGTAATAGGCCCTGCTAGAATTGTGGCAAGATGGGTCATTGGTCCAAGAGTTGTCCTTATCCTCAGAAGAATAATCAGAAGCAAGGGAATTCTAGTGTTCATCAAGGTCATGTTAACTACACCAACATGATAGAGATACCATCAGGCGAGGTGGTCACTGCGGGTAAGTTTGTTGTGAATCAACATCCTGCAGTTGTACTATTTGATTTCGGTGCTTCGCATTTATTCATGAGTCCAGTATTTGCATCAAAGTACAATTAGAAGGTAATTACACTATCCATGGGTAGTTATTGCATTAGTGTAGCTGGAAGTAATATTTCTACCAATCAGGTAGTGCATGATGTGAGTATCAAAATAGAGGGACGAGTGTATACGTCTGATCTGGTAGTTTTGCTAAGATTAGGTATAGATGTAATCTTGGGGATGAAGTGGATGAGAGGTCATGGAGTGCTCATCGATACTTCCACTAGGGTCGTTATGTTGAGGGATCCTATCAGCAATGAGGCTTTCCTGGTGCCACTTCCTAGAGATCTAGACCTCCACAACACCGCCAATGCTATCCAGACCCCGAGAATTGAGGATGTTCCGGTAGTTTGTGAATTTCTAGATGTATTTCCTGATGATCTACCTGGTTTACCGCTGGATCGAGATATCGAAGTCAAGATCGAGTTAGTGTCGGGTACTGCACCTATTTCTAGAAGGCCTTATAGGATGCCACCCAATGAGTTAGTAGAGCTTAAAGTTCAGTTACAAGATCTATTAGAAAAGGGTCTTATCTAACCTATTGCATCTCCCTAGAGTTGTCCCGCTATATTTGTGAAGAAGGACAAGTCATTGCGCATGTGTGTGGATTATTGTCCACTCAATGCCATGACAATTAAGAACAAGTACCCATTGCCTCGCATTGATATTTTATTTGATCAGTTGTCTAAGGCAAAGGTATTCTCCAAAATTGATTTGAGATCTGGCTATCATCAGATAAAAATTATACCGGAGGATATACTTAAGACCGCTTTCTCCACTAGATATGGGTTGTATGAGTATCTTGTTAGTCTAACCAACGCTCCTGCATACTTTGTATATCTAATGAATTCGGTATTCATGTCGAACTGGACAAATTTGTGGTTGTCTTCATTGATGACATTTTGATCTTTTCCACGAATGCTGAAGAGCATGCCGAGCATCTGAGAATTGTTTTATCCAGACTATGAGAGCATAAGCTTTATGCCAAATTCAGCAAATGTGAGTTTTGGCTAAAGAAAGTACCTTTATTGGGTCATGTGTTGTCTGATGAAGGGATTTCGGTGGATCCAACTAAGGTGCAAGAAGTCTTGGATTGGAAAGCACCAACTTCAGTGCATGAGGTTAGGAGTTTCCTTAGTTTGGCTGGCTATTATCGTCGCTTCATCCCGAATTTCTCTAAAATAGCCAAGCCCAGACCAGGTTGCTTCAGAAAGATGTGAAGTTTGTTTGGACTCTAGAGTGTGAAACTGCTTTTCACACTTTGCGGACTTTATTAACTTTAGCTCCTATTTTGGCACAACCTGATATCGAGAAACCTTTTGATGTGTTTTGAGATGCATCAGGTATCGATTTAGGATGTGCTCTTATGTAGGAAGGCTAGGTTATTAATTATGCCTCGCGTTAGCTGAGGAAGCATGAAGCCAATTATCCAACTCATGATCTAGAATTAGCTGTTGTTGTTCATGCTTTGAAGATTTTGAGGCATTACCTACTTGGTAACATGTGTCATATCTATATCGATCATAAAAGTCTCAAATATATCTTTACTCAACCGGAATTGAACATGAGGCAAAGAAGATGGCTAGAGTTGATCAAAGGTTATAACTTAGAAGTACATTATCATCCTGGCAAAGCAAATGTGGTTGCCGACGCTTTGAGTAGAAAGTCTCACTACAACTCCCTCTTGGAAGGAGATTATCATTTGGCACATCTGTTACATCCTGCTGTGTTGCACAGTATTACTCTCAGTTGCTCTCTTGAAAGTAAAATCATCGAGCTTCAGAAGTCTGATGTGGGTGTGTTCCACATAAAAAGGAAGATGAAGGAGCAAGAAACAAAACACTTTTGAGTAGATGAAAAGGGTGTCCTATGGTTTGAGGATAGACTTGTAGTGCCAAAAGATAAAGAGCTTAGAAACCAAATCTTAGATGAAGCTCACTCCTCCAAGTTATCTATTCACCCAGGAAGTAGCAAAATGTATCAAGACTTGAAACCTCGCTTTTGGTGGACCAAGATGAAGAAAGAAATCGTAGCTTATGTTGGAAGGTGTGACAATTGTTGTTGGGTCAAGGAAATTCACTTGAAGCCTGCTAGACTTCTTCAACCATTATCTGTTCCAGGATGGAAATGGGAAGAAATTTGTATGTATTTCATTGTTGGACTTCCCCCTACCCAAAAGAATTTTAATTCTATATGGGTAATAGTGGATCATTTAACTAAGTCTGCCCATTTCATATCAGTTAGAACTGACTATCGACCAAGTGACTATGCTGAGTTATATTTTAATCGGATAGTACGTCTCCATGGTGTTTCTTGAACCATTGTATCTGACAGAGGACCTCAGTTGACTGCTCGTTTTTGGGAACATTTGCACAAGATATTAGGCACCAACTTAGTCAGAAGTTCTGCTTTTCATCCACAAACCTCCGGACAGACAGAGTAGGTGAATCAAATATTGGAAAACATGTTAAGAGCTTGTGTCATATCTTCCAAGGGTTCTTGGGAAAAGTGGTTACCCTTGGCTGAATTTTCCTATAATAATAGCTATCAAGAAAGTATCAAGATGGCTCCGTTCGAAGCGTTGTATGGCCGCAAATGTAGAACTCCTTTGAACTGGGTTGAATCTGGAGAAAGGAGATACTACAGTATTGATTTCATTGAGGAGGCTGAACAACAAGTCTGTACTATCCAGAAACATATGGAAGCTGCTCAAGCTAGGCAGAAAAGCTATGCAGATAAAAGAAGGAAGCCCATTGAGTTTGAAGTTGGTGATTACGTTTATCTGAAACTATCACCGAGAAAGGTGTGCAACGGTTCGGAGTAAAGAGGAAGCTTGCACCTAGATATGTAGGTCCATATCCAATCATAGAGAAGAGTGGGAGAGTAGCCTACAAGATAGTTACCTTATGAGATGAGAGCTATCTTCAATGTTTTTCATGTATCTCAATTAAAGAAATGTCTCCGCGTTCCAGAAGAAAGAGTTTCACTTAGAAATATCAAGTTGAAATTAGATCTAACCTATGAAGAGAGGCCAGTGTGGGTTATTGATACAAGAGAGAGAGAGAGTAACCCAGAGCCATGTGGTCATGTTTTACAAGGTCATGTGGAGTAATCAGGGTAGTGAGAGCGATGCAACATGGGAACAGGAAGATTATTTGAAGGATGTCTACCCTACCTTTTATTCAAAATGGTACGCTTTTCAAATCTTGGGATGAGATTTTTATAAGGGGGAGGGCTGTAACACCCTAGGTGTTAGGCTTGTATAATTGCACTTGCATTTGCATGAGCATAAGCATCAAGCATTCATATATGAGCTTTTACATGTGAAACATACAATTGAAACATGTGAAACATGCCTTGTTATTCTATGTTTTCCATATGTGTATGCTTCTGATCATGTGTGATTAAGTGCAAGTGGTTGATGTTGGTCACTAAAACACCTTAGCTACACTTAGGATGCCTAATGGAACAATGTTCATGTGGATCACCTTACCTAATTAAGCTCCTAAGTGATGACATGCTTAGTTTGACCTAGGAAGTACTTATGTGTGACCAATGTATGAAATGCTTATGGTATGTTAGGAGTACCCTAAACATGTTTAGAATGTCATATGGAACAACTTTGGTATTCATGACTAAGGCTAGTTTGGTCTCTAAGTCATATCTATAGTGTAAATTACCATTTTCATGATGTATGTTTGACCTAAGTTGAACTATAGCATAGATTATTTGCATGGCAGTGCACCCTTAAGCAAAGTTGTAGTACTTGAGTAGTGTAACGACTTTTATTTTTGGGTCATAGGCTAATTTAGCTCCTAACATGCTTGAAATTGTCTCACAAAATCCAATGCAGTGTTGTTTGAAACTTGAAAAATATTTCTAAGTCAAATTGACTTTACAGTTTTGATGTGTCCTACTTTGTGATGATGTAACTTCCAAACAGTTGTGAATTAGAAGATGATTTCTAAAGCAATCTTGTAGCCCTCACATAGCTCTACAACTTTTATTAATGGAGTTTGTGCTAACTGACCATGGTTTAGGAGTTAGGAGGGTGTTAATCTATGTTGTCAGTCATTTGATGACGGGTCTGATGGCCATCTTAGCTGGGCCGTCATGTCCGACCGAGCGCTGGCCGCTGGTGCCATTTGTCATCCGTACGCCGGCACTAGGCCCACTGATCGGGCGGAGGGAAGCAGCAAAGCCGCCACGACGTGATGCTGCTTTCAATTGCTCCATCCGCTGTGTCTCGCTGCCGCGCGCGAGCCACAAAAGCAAAGCGCTGCCACCACCATTGTCGCTGAGAGCCCCACCGCCACCTAGCTCCCTCACCACCGCACCATTGCCGCCTCCAGCTAGCCAATAGCTTCGCTGTCTTCCTCTCTACCTCCTCAATGTAGTGGCTGGACTGGGCAAGCTACGGTGAGGGTGAATTTTGCCGTTCTTGTCCTCACCGGAGTCGCTATCTCCATGGCCACCATCACGGCGAGCTCGCCGCTACTCGGCTCCCTTGCTCATTCCCCTTTCTTCTTCATGTTAGCACTAGCTATGGGTGTAACCTAGCCTCGGTGGTCACCTTACAGTGAACCGTCGTCTCGTCGGAGTTGAAAACGACGCTGTGCTCTCGCCTCCGCACCGCCGCGCACGCGGGCGACCCTCACCGGCGCTTCCACCCGAACCCTAGGTAGACTTGGTAGTTCCGCCTGAGCACCGTGAAGCCGTTGCCGCTCTTGCCAGGACCAGCCGTGGCCAGAGATGGTCGGCGCACCTCCGCGCAGCGCCGCCATGCTGCCATGGCCAGCGATGAGCCGTCTCTGTTGCATCTCCGCGTCAACCACCTACCTCTATCGACACAGGAGGATGTGAGGATCACAATGGTGGGGTCGGTTTCATCGGAAAGTTCACCGTCGGTGAGCTAGCTCTGGTCAAATCTTCCCCCTGCCTCTGTGTGTCTGTCGCGTGTGCTCATTGACTGCTGGGTCCCGCGTGTCAGCGTCTGTAGCATTAGGTTTTGTTTATTTCTTTTCCAGAATTTTGTGCTAACATTGGAAAATGATATCTAGAGCTAGGAGCGTCCAAATTGAGTGAACCAAATTTTGTTGGATTCCTCATGAAGTGTAGTATTTGATAAAAATATGAAATGCACTGTTTTTTTGTATTTTTCTGGGAGAATAAAATAGAGCTAGATAAATGCTTTTTGAATGTTTCCAAACTTGTAAAATGAAAAACTTGAACTAGGAAAGTGATAAAAATATGATTCCAATTTGTTTTGGTCTTGTCTTGTCATGTAGTACCTGAAAAAAATATTGGTTGCACAGTGATCTTGCTGGAAATAGGAGTTTGCTATTTATCTTAAATAAATGCTAGATTCTTGTGCTATTTTTCATGGTAAAAATATGTATCTAATGATCCTAAAATTAATAGTGTTCTTGTGCTATGATGAAGCTAAGAAAAATATGAATTCTATTGTTTGACACTTTTCAATAGGATTTCCTATTTATGCTATTTTCAGCCCTGCTGGCTTGTCATTTTTGTGTAGGATGTTGTACATGTGCAAATGCTATGAAATCTATACAGTAGCATATTGGGGACATGTATAAGCTACTGTAATTTTTGTGGAGTTTACTGTACACTTTTGCTATATGTTTATTATTTCACCTAATTATCTAAATAAATTAATAAAGGCATGAAAAGAATTTATTTAGGAATGGCCACTATGTTTTCTAGTACTCATTAGAGGTATGTTAACTGTTGGTAACATTGGTGGTGCTCAAAGTACCATACTTGTATGTAGTGAAATATTTTTTTCCCTAAAATTCACTTATAGTGACTTTCTGTATAGATTCTAGAGTTAAGCAAATTACATGTTGAAGATGATGTTTGCTATGAATCTTGTCTATAACAAAGTTGTAGATAACTCACTTATATAGCTTGTGTTAAATTTTCATGGCATTTGGCGAAATGGTTTGAGTTATGACTGTTCAAAGTTGGTCTTAAGAACTAGTGGTTCTTTGGAATTTCTGGACCAGGTTTGATAAATGTGCCTGTTTGGCCTTGTTAACTTGGGAATCATGATGAGATAATTAAATATGAATTGTAGCTAACTTCATAAGCTTTCCAGATTGTCTTGTTGCATGTCTTTTGGGTCAGTACAACTCTAGTTACGAGTTAAACTAGCAGCTGTTGTCTACAACCCTGAATCTGTGAATGCAGTGAATGACTTGATTGCTTTATATGAGTTGATGTGATGATTTAGATGCTTAGGCTGATTAAGATAAATTGTTAGTTGCAGGTGCTAGACCTCTTACTAAAGATGAACAACTTTATCTTAGGTTGTTTGAGCTTGGTGAGTGTGTAGTTCTTGTTTTCAAGAAGAGATATGCACCTACTCAGTAAAATAAATGTTAATCGTGTATCATCATGTCATTCATGTGTCCACCTCTACGTGGGTGTATATTTCATCATCACCTTCCATCACTTTTGCATGCATGACTCTTATGCTTTGCATATGCATGCAATAGGTGTTCCGGAGGGAGTCACTCTTCTGGAATTCGAACAAGGACTTCCGAAGGAGTAGCAGCAAGTTCAGGAGCAGGAGGTGCAGGCCCCAGAAGGAGTCAACAAAGAAGAAGTTCTTGAGTGTCCCGATCACCAACCTTCCTCTTTTCTGAAAGGAAAGCCCTGGAGCATTCTAAGTCTCCTATGTTTAAAAAATGTTACTTTGAGTATAGTTGGATGCAAACACTTGTTGCATACCTAACTCTTCCTTGTCTAGTAAATGTACCCTGAATCCTATTTAGGTCCAGGAGCGAATCAATGCTTAGCCATGCTTAGACTGGTAATGTCAGGTGATTTCCTATCACCTACAAGATAGGATGATATCTGGTCATGGTTGGCTATATTTGCTATCGTGGAAATAACCATGTGTTAATAATGAATGGAGACCGGGTGGGATGTCAATAGAGAAACAACAAGGCATGGAGATCTTGGGTGTGGATCTATCCCCGTCTGTGTCAGTTATGGACCGATTCATTGTACATCCTCATGTCATGTTGAACGCATGCCTATCACTTTGTTGGCCGGATAACTCGTTCCGACCGTGAAGCCGAGTAGATCAACTCAGGCCGAAAGTTGGGAAGTGAAAGTGCGCACTCTAGTGGAAGTAAGGATGTGCAGGGAGCCATTGGCATAAGTCCGAGGGCAGATTGATGTCCTCGCAGAGTGGATTCCCTGAGAGTGCAGCGCTGCTCGGGCCCGCGAATTTGTTCCTGAGCTATACTAAAGCTGACCCGAGGTGACCACTAATTAGGTTGCTTGGGTGTGTATTAGGAATAATTCCCTAGCTGGGTAGGAATTGATTCGAGTTGCCGTCTCTCCCGCATAGTGAGAACTTGACTGAGCAGCGGCAATGTAGAGACACTTAATTGAACTTGATGGTTATAATGATGATGACGATGTTACAACATTATATCGGATATGGTTACCAATGTTTGGATTCTAATCAAGTGCTTGCTCTAGTATAGGTGCTAATCTAGATGATAGGTTTAATATTGGTAACTTGCTGCTTAACTCAAAAAGTTTAATTATGCTCTTGTATCATTAAAGCTTTTATGCAAAATGGTTGTCAAACGAGATCCACCGATAAAGGCTTGCATACTCCTTGGTGTCATTTATTTTTGGTTTACGACGGGCAAGTCTAGCTGAGTACATTCTCGTACTCAGGGTTTATTCCCTCTTGTTGCAGATGACATGCTTTATAACAGTTACTGCAAGTATTGTCTCCACCCTGCTGGTGATCAAGACTAGATCATGGGCATGATCTTCGATGTTATCTTATCATGATGCTTTTGCTGGATATGACTTTGGAACTGGCTTGTATTTTAACTAAGTGTGTGTGAGGGCTTCCAACTACTTTGCTTCGCTTGTTTGTGAACTCGTGTTGTAATAACTATGTGAACTCCGATGTATGAGATACTTGTGAACTACTTATGAAATGGATGTAACATGTGCTTGTTATGTTGAATCATGTACGATCTTGGTTGTATGCGAGTTGGTTTGAAATCCTTCGTGGTTTCAGCGGACTACCGGGTTTATATGTGTTCACGTATGACGGTTTGATCTCTCCGGTGATTGCTATTGTACTTGTGCTCTTATAAATTGGTCGGTTCTAACCATACACCGTCTTCGGGTTTAGCTTCAACATTATGTCCTTCACGTGGTTCATCTAGCATACCTAGATGAGATGCAAGATGCAAGTGCATGAATGTGAAGAATGGTAATATGAGATGCATCACATAATAGCATTCAAGGCAAACATAAGATCATGCAAGACATAGGCACCTAGAGTTATTTAACTAATCACACAACCTATTATAGAGGGATAGCAAGCATATTAGGCATGGCACACAAGTGAACTTAAGTTCAGATATTGCACCCATGCATCGATCAAGAACTAACCAATATGTTTAGCCAAAACAAGAGCAAGCTAAAGCAATCACCTAGCACATGTATAGAAATCTGGACTGGAGCACAACAGTCACTTGTTTTAACCATAACTAGAGATATAAGCATCCAACAAGGGTGATCCTAGACTTTCTATAAAGCTAATGAAATTGCCTACAACATTGTTATTATCACCAAAAGCTTATTTCAAAGCTAACCATGTCAAACATGCTAATGTTTTAGATCTGCACAGAACTAGGACAGAAAAGTAGTAATTTCAAAAATGTATAACTGGAGTTACATACATCAAACAAGCATCAACCTTAACTTTCTAGAAATATTATTAAATTATCTAAAACATGTTTATTATCATCACAAGGTGATTCAACAATTAACAAGGTCAATCAAGCACAATTGAGCACCTTTGTCCAGACTTGGACAGATTCTGCCATGCAACTTCATAAGCTTACAACTGGAGCTCTACAACACCAAAAGGGGTGATCTTGGATAATTTGTAAAGCTTAAGGAAAGCACTATAACTCTTATATTATCACTAAGACATGATTTCATACTTAACTAGGTCAAACAATGAAATCCTTCAAATCTGCACAGAGCATAGACCAAACATGACAGATTATTTGTCAAATTCATAACTCCTAAACTATCAGGATTATGGTCATGCAATTTTGACACAAGCAATATTATGAAATTACCTACAACTTTTGTATTCACTACAACCATAGAAAACATCATTTACACCACTAAAATAATTGCACAAGCAAAACTACACATACAGCCCAAACAGCAGTGGTACAATTATAGATAGAAAACCGAGAGAAACTTCAGAGAAGCATAACTAGAGTTCTAGACCTCCAACAAATATTACTCATAACTTTTTGAAAATCTTATGAAGTTACCTACAACTTTCTTATTCTCATCTTATGATGATTATACAGTTAACAAGGTCAATTAATCCAATAAATGCATCTCTGTCCAAAACATGGATAGAATCTGATATGCAACTTTAAACAGCTATAACTAGGGTTCTACATGTCCAATAAATGTGGTTCTAGAGTTTTTAGAAAGGTTAGCAAATTGTAAACAACTTTGTTATAAACACCTAGAGCTAATTCTACTATTAATAAGGCCACACATTACCAACAAGGCAACCCAATCTGGGTTTGGACAGAAACAGCCACATAAATTTAAGCAACTATAACTAAAAATCTACTAAACCAAAAATTATGCTCTTTAGCTTTTTGAAAAGCATAAGAAAACTAATACAACTCATTTATTGTCATCAAGGCATGATTCATTACTTAGCTGAGCCAATTAACACAAACATTAAGGCCTATTCAGAATAGGAGCAAAGCAACACAGGGCAATTGTTATTTTTATAGCTCTTAAACCATCATGCCTAAAATCCTAAAATTTTGCCCAGACATCAACCATCACCTGATTATCATTCCATACAAATTTCACATTTATTTGAGCACAATAACTGCAGTTATGAAAAAGACAAGACATAACTAGTATTAAAAATCTAACTTCATAAATTTATTTTTATAGCAAAAACTGTAAACTAAAGCATGCCATATTATAGATCCATTGCATATATAATTTCACAAGGATTCCAAAAAGTTCTCATTTGCTATTTTATGATTTTTATACAATTTGTTATGATTTTTCAAACTTTAGTCGATTATATCCATATAAGGAAAAAGAAAAGGAAAAACAGTTTTGCACTGGGGTCCCTGCAGAAAACACGAATTAAACAACAGCGAATAGGTCCTTCTTGGCACTATTACTCTGAGTCTGTGGCTTTTCACCTAACCCCCTGGAAAATTTTCTATTCCCGCGTGTGGTCCCTCTTTTCCTTCCTCTCGACGACAAAGCAGGGGAGGTGACCGGTGGCCCGATTCCCGGTGAGGTTGTTGTCCTCTAGCGACGAGCAGTGGCGGTGGAGTGCCAAGGAGCCCACGTGCACCCACCGAGCTACTTAGCCCGGCCGGAGACAGCCCAAGGCGGCCCGGTCACGCGCGTGCACGGTGCGTAGAGGCGCAGCTCCGGCGACGGCGGCGGCGGGGTTGGCCGGCTTTGGCCAGTAGGAGCCAGCAGCGGTGGGGAACACCCAAGAACCAGAGCACCCCCATGGGGCTACCTGGCTTGGCCTGAGATGGGCCAGGATGCCCTAGTCTTGTGGCACCAGCGGCACAGCTTCGGCAGCGGCGACCGCGTGAGCGCGTGCGAGGAAGGGAGTGAACTAAGGCGAGGGTGAGCGTGCGCAAGAGATGGAACACGCCATCGCGAATGTGGTGGTGGTGGCCACAAGAGTGGAGGAGGCATAGAGGGGATGGGAGGCACGGGCGGCGTCGAGCTCTGCTTCGGCGTCCATGGTGGGCGTGGCCGTGAGCGACAGCAGCAGTAGTGCTAGCGAGAGAGCGACGTGCGGTAATGGAGTAGGCAGCTATGGAGCTGCGTAGAGGAGGAGAGGGAGCAGTGCTCGCGATAGCAGCTCAGGCTCTACCCAATGGCTCACCATGGCGGCAGCGGCCATGGAGGAGCGGTAGTGACAGCATGAGCGAGAGAAGGGAAGAGAAGGCAAGCGCGGAGTGGCGCTCGGTGCGGCACAGCTTCTGGCAGTAGCGCGGCTTAGGCAGGGCATCCACGACATGTGGAGCTGGGGCGGCGAGCATGGCAACCGTGTGTCCCCTTTGGGTCCCGCCTTCAAACACCTGGCGCGCGTCGGTGTGGGCGAGGTGGGGAGCTGATTTGGGCTAGCTACGGGCTGATTTGGTCCTTGGGCCTTAAACAAAGTTTGATCACCTCAAAATACACTCCAACTTTGATTAAGGGTGGATTGCCATTAGAGCCATGGATTAGGAGATGATTAGCTCCAAAAATGGCACTATCAACAACTTAACAAGGGTTAAGCCTTGCTCTGCTTGAGCTCGAATTACTTGGTCCAAACATGATCAAACTTGATACTTCTTCCCAGACCTTCTCCATGGAATTAACTCCAACTTTTATTCTTGGACCAAACATTGTTGTTTAATGGAAGCATGAGAATGCGACACGCCAATGTCAAAGCCGATGAATTCTGGACTTAGAATACTTAAAGTGCTGAAAACTGCAACAGAATCAATCTTGTGGCCTTTGTTTGTCAAGCTTAGAGATAGATTTAGACTTCGGTCCTTAAACAAAGTTTGTAGCACACAAACTAAACTACAACTTTTATTCAAGGTCCAACCTTGTATCTTGAACAGAAACCATTCTTTTACTTTGGTCAAAGCAGCATCTTGATTAACTCTTAAACTAGAGTTTTAGGCTAAGTGAGACATTTTCTTGATATCTACTCAACATGAACCCTTCATAACTTTTGTTCATGAGTGTAAGTAGAGTTGTTTGAGCAAGGTTGCAAGGTTTGGTTGATGACCTATAACTCCATTCACTTAATAGTGCAATTCAAGCAAGAATGTAACTCATCATTTTATGTGACTTTTTGGCTCCAAACTTCGTGAAACTTTTCCACTGGTCAAGATGGATGCATGTTGGTGTAATGTACATGAAACAAGCATGTTTAACATTACTCATGCCTAATCTTAAATAGGGTCAACATGTAAGCAAAGGTGTGTTGTCCAAGTTCAGGTTGGGACTCAATTCCATAGATTGGACCTCAATACCTTCATCATTACATCCATATCATGAACTAGAGATCATAATCATTGCTTGACATATCCTACTTAAGTACAATTTCACTGCTTAACTTGTGACTAACACCGGTGTTACAACCCTCCCCCCTTATGAGAATCTCGCCCCGAGATTCAGTGCGAAAGACTTTTAAGGGGAGAGAAGCATGTCATCCATTTTCCAACATCAATGATAGCATTAGGCTACTTAACTTTGGAGTATCAGAGAGGCTAATTTGGTCAAGACACTTTCTAATACTTGCTCTTCGTAGTAAGTTTTGTCGAAACAATTTCCTTCGTTGGCTTCCATGATGCATTGTTACTTTGGGAGGAATCCAAGACGGCACAATACTTCATTCTCGGGATATGGAGAGTACTACGTAGCATAAACTAATTACCCACAATCTCTAATTCCCTAGTGAATATAGCATGGACCAGGTAAACTTTGCAATAGACTGCAAGCTTCTGAAAGCTACTCATTACAATGGTTCTATGTTCATTCACAAAGTTCGGAAAGCAGTCCTCTACCAAAGTAGCTTGAGTACAACCTTTCATAAGGGATGAGATCATAGATGGGGTAAGCATCCTTTGAGGTTGTAAGAAACCGAGTAACCAACAGACAATATCTATGCCGGTCGTAACCATTCAATCACTCAGATGCCAACCGATGGAAAACTACATAATGTTCCATGTGTGTAGTTCTCTTCCTCTAATGATAACACTTTATTATCTGAGTCCATTGAGTGAGCGGTGATTGTGATAGCTAACTCTGTTGACTCAGCGTTTTCGATGATCATTATTTGATGGAATCCTCGTATCCACGCAGCAACAGTTATCTAGGTTGAATCTGATGCAACCTCTTGGGTAAAAACACACGAAAGGTATCAAAGGACAAGTCCACCTTGGAAATCATTGCTGAAGAAGGATGATAGCGAGGTCAGGAGGACCACAAAAGTTGCAAGTATACACTAACTAGAGAAACAGTACACTACCAAGATGGAGTACATTTTTCCTTCAGAATGCTGTTGCACAGTAAGTTGGGTTGACTTGCACTATAGCAAAACTAGCTTTGTTGAACTACATTTGTCATTGAAGCTTCCTTTCTAATGTCAATCAACAACTGAAGCAAAATTTGAAATCTGTTGTTTGACACTTTTCAAATTGTTTTTGACTCGTAAAGGCACAAATTGACTTGTAGAACACCTTGATAGCTCAAGCATTGTTGATATGAGAGGGCAAAAGCAAGGCACAAAGGGTGCAAGGAGTCTTTTCTAGGGAATCTAAAGGATTAACAATCATCACATTGCCAACATGACCTGAACTACAAACACAACCTTCTAATATGAGGGATGATAGTAGTCAGTAGAGAAATCATAGATTCTATACACTTTGTTTTTTAGTTCATATCTCACAAACTACAGCTCCATTGTGCACAAATTTTGGTAGGCATTTAGATCCAAGAGTCCTTTAACTACTAACCAAAATTTAGCTCAAACGGACACCGTTTGACTATCCAAACGAATCATCTACCAATACTATTTTGTTCTAAAATTTTTGGGACCGAACTGTCAAAACATTTCTCGAATCCGATGCTTTACTCAACCAATTCTCAAACCAACTTAAGACATCGAAGTACCTTAAGCGACAAATGAGATTACTAAGTTTGGTGTGAATTCAACCATGTTTCAACCACTAATCGCTGGCTTAAAGATAACCGGTTTAGTGCCATGAAATCTTGACAGATTTCCCGCTCTTCTTTTCCTAGGATTTACACATTGGGAAGTGTGTTCTGCACTCTCTAATTCTCTTTATGATAGCGGTAGCTTTCTCGCTGAGGATGGGGGCTAGGGTTTTCCTCATATGCTTCCTAGGGAACAACTTCAATAGTTGATGTAGGCACCAGCTCACGATGCACAAGCATTGGACTGGTGAGCTATTTTTGTAGGGCACAATGTTTACTTCACATGGAGGGGAAGTCCTATAGGATAAGGGACTATTTCCAACTACCCTTCTAGACTTCTCCAATAGGGTCTTGAACAAATCCTTTGATAGCACCATATACATAATGATGCTGACCGAGACTAGGGACGTGCTTTCTCTAGCTCTTTACTTAGCTGATACAACATCTTGCACTACCCATGCGATTGTCCAAGGTGGACTCTACTTGATGACATAGGGCTTGGAGAAGAAAGCAGTACTGGTATCGCTGACTGGCTTTGTTGTTTCTCTACTTAACATTGTTTTGTGAGACATAGCCTTCATAGCTACCGAAGAGTTGTTACCTCGCTAGAGATTAACCTTCCTACTGGTAACTAATTGGTTATCTCTCAACACCAAAAAGGTTCCAAATCTTCACTCTTGACAATAAGAATTGTGGTCGAAGCATAAACAGATGGTCGCCATTGAAGTTAGCCGAGAAGGGATGACACCGAAGAAGGTCGGTTGATCATCTTGCACATAAGGTCAAGACTTGGATAGAAAGCACATGAGCACTAGGCAACCTATTATAGGGCATAGTATCCTGGTCCATTTATCATCCGACTGATGACTTGTACAACTTTAAGTATTGTGTACCGTGTTGATCCAATGGGGATGACATAAGTTGCTCACTAGATGACCAATGTCATTATAGGGACAGTCATGTAGAGTCACTTGTCTACCACCTCTTGCAGTTTGTTAATGTTTATGTCAGTGACCTGTTCTTCAAAGGTTATCCTTTGGATGACTTCAGAAGGAAGTCCTAATGCATCTAGTTCGACATACAGATCTTCTGACAAGATAAGGAGAGATAACCAAGGAAAAGCACATGAGAAGATAACTCATTGGTGTAGTTCCATAGTGGATCATGACTAGAAACCTTGATACTAGCGCACACCCAGCAGCACAACCATGTGCCGGCCGGCCACAAGGAGGCCCTAGGTTCCACTGTGGCACCATTAGTCATTAACCAAGACACCATTACCGAACATACAACCTACAAGAAATCTCATGTGGCACAAATTGGGTTGCATAGGAGCAAGCACTATGCGAAGGAGGGATAGCAAGCAAAGGTAGTCACAAGGTTAGGAGTCAATAAGGAGGTGATCCGAAGATCAGAACATAGCGCAAGAGAACATAGCTTAATTATCGAAGACAACTTAGTAGGGGACTCTTGCTTAATTTCCATATACGCCTTGTGTCCACCAAGGTGATTACCAGGTAAAGATTAACATAAGATTTGGTCTTGCCAATCAGCAACATGAGATCAAGACTGATAAACCTCTAGAGACTTGAAAGGGTTGGAGGCAAAATAAATGAGATTCGAGGGACAGAGCCAATGCACTGACTAGGGATCCAGTTGATAAAGCAATGACATGATCTGCGAGGAAAAGGTTCCAAAGCCAGGGTAGATAGCGATTAGCGTTGCACCAAATCATCTCTAGGAGAAGGAGCAATGAAGTCCGACAAGGATTTTTGAGCAAGGTCCTCCCACACAGGAGCAGGACAACCACGACACATGCAAGCATTCAAGGGAACTAAGCTTGGGCCTAAGGTCTAGCAAAGGCATGGATAAAGGTCTTCGTAGCGCAACGTTCAAGGGCAAGCAACCACGTGTACAGGCTCAGGCTCCTAAGAGAGAACTTAATTAGAGATGACAACCAAGAGATTATCAAAACTCGGGCGCTATTATAGGATAGCGCTCTTCAACACTCGTATGCTTACCGAGGACAAAAGGGGTGATAGCTATGACACTACCTAGATAACAAGCATTCACACATACATCATGGTCTTAAGCAAGCATTTTGAAATACTCAATCCAATTAGCTTAAGCGACTATTACTAAGCACAAAGCTCGTACATAACCAGCAGTCACATATAGCAACACCACTACCCATATCATGCAAAACATGGTTGTAAGGTACTATTATCTTTTATTTCCTTTTTACTGAGTAGGTGGATATCTCTACAAAACAAGTTTTACTTACATTTAACAATTTAGTTTTCAAAGGGGTGAAGTTTTTGCTAACTATTAACTTGTCATCTTTTTCCTTTGGAAGCAAACATACAAGACGAAGCTAATCACACACTATCTTCAAGCATAGCTATTCAAGCAGCATGGGACAAAGCATTTTGCCTAGCTCCACACAGGGAAGATAGTAACATCACATTGGTCACAAGTTACTTAGTAATAGAACAAGTGAGGGAAACATATTTATGCACAAGCACAATCATGTTGCATGACCATCCTATTCGTCCTCACAAAATTACCAGCCTAAGGCGGCAATTACGTTCTATGTCGGTGGCATAATACGTACTCTCTTGATATATAGCTAGTCGTCAGCTACATTCAATCTACGCATTCATGGTTAGTGTACCTGCAAAAGGATTTCATTGTAGCCCAACCCACAATTATATATGCATAGACATAAAAGTCTAGTCTCTAGGTCAAATGTTCAATAGCAACAATATATATTTGAAAGCAGTGAACTAAATACTTCCATATATATATATCCCAATATATATATACTTCTGTATCAAAGCTACCTGATCATTAAATTAGCTACCCAAAATTAAATACTTCCGTATATAGATGAGATATATATACTTAAGTATCAAAACTACCTCTCCCCTTTGACCACATGCTCACATCTTGCGGTCATGCCACTCACCATCTTACCTGGGCGTAGAGGTATATTGATCTATACATTATCACTCAAGCGAATGGCATCCATATAATAGCACGCCGTATGGACGACGAAATAAAAAATTGCAAGAAGTAAACCCCCCATAGTTATTGTTAGTTTACTTATTGCCACCTAGTAGTCCTTAATTGGGCATAAAGGAGGATGTCGCTAGCATAGTGTTGCAAATTAGTTTTGAAAAATTTACCTGTAGCTAAAGTTTAGTCAAAATAGGCTTTTTCAAACACAACTTTGTTTTGAAAACTAAGTACATGATAGTATTATGCTTAATCTAGCTCCGATACCAGCTGTGATAGAACCGCCCAATTTATACAAGATCAAGTATGGCTGTCCCCATTTAGCACATTGATGCGCGCATACTTTCACTTATATAAACCCGGTAGTCCGCCGAATGTCATGAAGGACCTCGATAAATCAACATCACAACCAAGATCACGTGATTAAGCAAATACACATCACATACACAGAGTTGCAGCGGAAATAATATTACAAATGGGTTCACAAATAATAATACAAGTTTGGGTTTCAAAACCGATTAGTGAAAACAACCTAGATTTCAAATGATTACAATAATATAAGCTCCAAATACATTGCTAGCATAAGTGACATCCTCTGATAAAAGCATATAGATGAGAAATAAATATAGAGTCACCGAGCCCACCGGCGGTTAGCCACCATCTTCAGTAGGTCGAGAATTTCACCTGCAACATGGTGGGATAAACCCTGAGTACTCAAATGTACTTAGCTAGACTTACCTGTCATAAACCAGAAATAAAGTGACACCAAAGAGTATGCAAGGCTTTATAGGTGGAGGTCGCTTGACAAAATTTTGCATAAAAGCCACTAGTTGAGCTATACATTTTATAATTTGCTAACCAAGTTAATTATAACTATTCATCTCTAGATTAGCAACTAACCTGTGCCAAACATGTGGAATATCATTTAGTAATAGGCAATAGTAACCATAGCCAGTGTAGTAATGTGGGTATCATCATCATAACCATCAAGTTTCTATTAAGTTACTCTACGTTGCCACTGCTGAGTCGAGTTCTCACTATCCGAGAGAGACGGCGATTCGAATTGATTCCTACCTAGCTGGGGAGTTATTCCTAACACAAACCCATACATACCTGTGCCAAGATAGTCTTAGGCCACCTTTGGTACAACTCAGGAACCAACTTCGTGGGTCCGATCAGCGCCGCGCCCTCAGAGATTCTACCAATCTGCCAGGAAGATCGAGACTCGAACCCGCCCTTGGACTCACACCATTGGCTCTCCACAAATCCTTACTACCAACTAGGGCGTGCATTTTCACTTACTAGGGCCCGCCCTGAGTTGAGCTACTTGGCTTCACAGTCGAAATGACTTATCCGGCCAACTAAGTGCTAGGCATGCGTTCAACATGATATGAGGACGTACAGCAAATCGGTCCTTAACCGACACAGACGGGGATAAATAGGCACCAAGACCTCCATGCATTGTTGCTTCTCTATCACAATCCCGTCCAGTCTCCTTTTTATTCATCAACACATGGTTATTTCCACGATAGAAAATATAGCCAATTGTGCTTTGGTATCCACCTATATCTCACAGGAGACAGGAAATCACCCGACTTCTACCGTTCTAAGCATTGTTAAGCATACATTCGATCCTGAACCTACATAGGGTTCAAGGTATATTTCTGGACAAGGTAGTTCTATACATCAAGTGGTTCCAATCAACTCTTATAACCTAATGCATTAAACATAAAGAACTCAAGTGATATTTGTAAAAGCATAGGAGGCTTAGAATGCTTTGGGGCTTGCCTGTGATCCAACACTAGGTTAGTGTTTGTTAGATGACACTCGCATGACGAGCATCTCCCATATCGGTACTTGCTTAGTCCTTCCATCTTCAGGATAGGTCCACCATACACCGTCTTTGGGTTCAGCTTCAACATTACGTCCTTCACATGGTTCATCTAGCGTACCTAGATGAGATTCAAGATGCAAGTGCATGAATATGAAGAATGGTAATATGAGATGCATCACATAATAGCATTCAAGTCAAACATAAGATCATGCAAGACATAGGCACCTAGAGTTATTTAACTAAACATCACACAACCTATTATATAGGGATAGCAAGCATATTAGGCATGGCACATAAGTGAACTTAAGTTCAGATATTTCACCCATGCATCAATCAAGAACTAACCAACATGTTTAGCCAAAACAAGAGCAAGCTAAAGCAATCACCTAGCACATGTATAGAAATCTGGACAGCAGCACAACAGTCACTTGTTTTAACCGTAACTAGAGATATGAGCATCCAGCTAGGGTGACCCTAGATTTTTGTAAAGCTAATGAAATTGCCTACAAAATTATTATTATCACCAAAAGCTTATTCCAAAGCTAACCGGGTCAAACATGCCAATGTTTTAGATCTACACAGAACTAGGACAGAAAAGTAGTAGTAATTTCAAAAATGTATAACTGGAGTTATAGACATCAAACAAGCATGAACCTTAACTTTCTAAAAATATTATTAAATTATATAAAACATGTTTATTATCATCACAAGGTGATTCCACAATTAATAAGGTCAATCAAGCACAATTGAGCACCTCTGTCCAGACTTGGATAGATTCTGCCATGGAACTTCACAAGCTTATAACTAGAGCTCTACAACACCAAAAGGAGTGCTCTAGGATAATTTGGAAAGCTTAAGGAAAGCACTATAACTCTTATATTATCACTAATACATGATTTCATACTTAACTAGGTCAAATCATGAAATCCTTCAAATCTGCACATAGCATAGACCAAACATGACAGATCATTTGTCAAATTCATAACTCCTAAACTATCAGGACTATGATCATGCAATTTGAACACAAGAAAGATTATGAAATTAGCTACAACTTTTGTATTCACTACAACCACAACAAACATCATTTACACCACAAAAATAATTGTACAAGCAAAACTGCACATGCAGCCCAAACAACAGTGGTACAATTATAGAAAGAAAATTGATAGGAACTTCAGAGAAGCATAACTAGAGTTCTAGACCTCCAACAAATATGACTCATAAATTTTTGAAAAGGTTATGAAGTTACCTACAACTTTCTTATTCTAATCTTAAGATGATTATATAGTTAACAAGGTCAATTAATCTAATAAATGCATGTGAGTCCAAAACATGGACAGAATCTGATATGCAATTTTAAACAGCTATAACTAGGGTTCCACATGTCCAATAAATGTGGTTCTAGACTTTTTACAAAGATTAGCAAATTGTAAACAACTTTGTTATAAACACCTAGAGATAATTCTACTATTAACAAGGCCACAAATTACCAACAAGGCAACCCTGTCTGGGTTTGGGTAGAAACAGCCACACAAAAATTATGCTCTTTAGCTTTTTGCAAATATTAATAAAAGTACTACAACTCATTTATTGTCATCAAGGCATGATTCATAACTTAGCTGAGCCAATTAACATAAACATTAAGGCCTATTTAGAATAGGAGCAAAGCAACATAGGGCAATTGTTATTTTTATAGCTCTTAAACCATCAAGCCTAAAATCCTAAATTTATTACCAGACATCAACCATCACCTGAGTATCATTCCATACAAATTTCACATTTATTGGAGCACAACAACTAGAGATATGAAAAAGACAAGACATAACTAGTTTTAAAAACCTAACTGCATAAATTTATTTTTACAGCAAAAACTTTAAACTAAAGAATGCCATATTATAGATACATTGCATATATAATTTCATAAGAATTCCAAAAAGTCTTCATTTGCTATTTTACAATGTTTCTACAATTCGTTATGATTTTTCAAAGTTCAGCGATTATATGCATATAAGGAAAAAAAGGAAAAACACTTTTGCACTGGGGTCCCTGCAGAAAACATGAATTAAACGCCAGCGAACAGGTCCTTCTCGGCACTATTACTCTGAGTCTGTGGCTTTTCACCTAAACCCTGGAAAACTTTCTATTCCCGCGCATGGTCCCTCTTCTCCTTCCTCTCGACGGCAGAGCAGGGAAGGTGGCCGGCGAGCCGATTCCCGGCGAGGTGGTCGTCCTCCGGAGACGAGCGGTGGCGGCAGAGTGCTAGGGAGCCCACGTGCACCCACAGAGGTGCTTAGCCCGGCCGGAGACGGCCCAAGGCGGCCCTGTCACATGTGTGCGCGGCGCACAGAGGCTCATCTCCGGTGGCGGCGACTGAGCGGTTGGCTGGCTTTGGCTAGCAGGAGCCAGCAGCGGCAGGGAGCACCTAGGAACCAGAGCGCACCCGTGGGGCTGCCTGGCTTGGCCCGAGATGGCCCAAGGCGGCCCGGCGCACAGAGGTGCAGCTCCGGTGGCTGCGGCTACGCTGTTGGCTGGCTTTGGCCAATAGGAGCCAGCAGTGGCCGTTAGCACCCAGGAACCAGAGCACACCTGCGGGGCTGCCTGGCTCGGCCCGAGATGGGCTAGGATGGCCTGGCCGCGCGGCACCAAAGGCATAGCTCCTGCCGCATGAGTGCGTGCGAGGAAGGGAGCGAGCAGAGGCGACGACGAGCATGCACGAGAGATGGAACATGCCATCGCGAATGCGGTGGAGGTGGTCGTGAGAGTGGAGGAGGAGTAGTGGGGATGGGAGGCGCAGGCGACGTCGAGCTCTGCTTCGGCATCCCTTGTGGGCGTGGCTGTGAGCGATAGTAGCAGTAGTGCTAGCGAGAGAGCGGCATGTGGCAATGGAGCAGGCGGCTATAGAGCTACGCAGAGGAGGAGGAGAGGGAGCAATGCCCATGGCAGCAGCTCGGGCTCTTCCCGGCTGGCTTGCCATGGCGGCTGAGGCCATGGAGGATCAACCGCGACTGCGAGAGCGAGAGAAGGGAAGAGAAGGTGAGCACGGAGTGGTGCTTGGTGCAGGACAACATCTGGTAGCAGTGCGGCTTAGGCAGGGCATCCACGACACATGGAGCAGGGGCAGCGAGCATGACACCCGCGTGGCCCCTTTGGGGCCCGCCGTCGAACACCTAGCGCGCGTTGGTGTGGGCGAGGTGGGGAGCTGATTTGGGATAGCTACGGGCTGATTTGGTCCTTGGGCCTTAAACAAAGTTTGATCACCTCCGAATACACTCCAACTTTGATTAAGGGTGCATTGCCATTGGAGCCACGGATTAGGAGATGATTAGCTCCAAAATGGCACTATCAACGACTTAACACGGGTTAAGCCTTGCTCTGCTTGAGCTCGAATTACTTGGTCCAAACATGATCAAACTTGATACAACTTCTTCCCAGACCTTCTCCATGGAATTAACTCCAACTTTTATTTTTGGACCAAACATTGTTGTTTAACGGAAACATGAGAACGCGACACGCCAATGTCAAAGCCGATGAATTCGGACTTAGAATACTTAGTGCTGAAAACTGCAGCAGAATCAATCTTGTAACCTTTGTTTGTCAAGGTTAGAGATAGATTTAGACTTGGGTCCTTAAACAAAGTTTGTAGCACACAAACTAAACTACAACTTTTATTTAAGGTCCAACCTTGTATCTTGAACAGAAACCATTCTTTTACTTTGGTCAAAGCAGAACCTTGATTAACTCTTAAACTAGAGTTTTAGGCCAATTGAGACATTTTCTTGATATCTACTCAACATGAACCCTTCATAACTTTTGTTCATGAGTGTAAGTAGAGTTGTTTGAGCAAGGTTGCAAGGTTTGGTTGATGTCCTATAATTCCATTCACTTAATAGTGCAATTCAAGCAAGAATGTAACTCATCATTTCATGTGACTTTTTGGCTCCAAACTTCGTGAAACTTTTCCACTGGTCAAGATGGATGCATGTTGATGTAATGTACATGAAACAAGCATGTTTAACATTACTCATGCCTAATCTTAAATGGGCTCCACATGTAAGCAAAGGTGTGTTGTCCAAGTTCAGGTTGGGACTCAATTCTATAGATTGGACCTCAATACCTTCATCATTACTTCTAGATCATAAAGTAGAGATCGTAATCATTGCTTGACATATCCTACTTAAGTCCAATTTCACTACTTAACTTGTGACTAACACCCGGGGTGTTATAGTTTGGTCTGAAAAACACGGGGGCTACGTACCAGCGTTATATGCTCAAGTGTTTCGGGGACCTCATCGGGCGAACCGTTGAGGCCTATGTGGATGACATCATGGTCAAGTCCAAATGGGTTGACCAGGTCATAGCCGACCTTGAGCAGACCTTCACAAAACTCTAAGCAAACAGCATTAAGTTCAACCCCGAGAAGTGTGTTTTTGGGGTCCCGAGGGGTATGCTGCTAGGTTTCATCGTCTCTGAGCGTGGCATCGAGACCAACCCGGAGAAGATTTCGGCCATCACAAGGATGGGCCCGATTCAGAATGTAAAGGGGGTACAATGAGTTGTAGGGTGCCTCGTCATGCTCAACCGCTTCATCTCGTGCCTCGACGAATGAGGTCTCCCCTCTACCGGCTTCTGAAGAAGGCCGACCATTTCGAATGAACGCCCGAGGCCTAGGAGGCACTTGATGTGGTCAAGCAGCTACTAATGAAGGCCCCAATCTGAGTCCCTCCAACCGACGGAGAATCGCTTCTGCTCTACTTTGTGGCCACCATGCAAGTGGTCAGCGCCGCCCTGGTGGCGGAATGAGAAGAAGAAGGGCATGCCCTCAAAATGCAGCATCCCATGTACTTTGTTAGCAAGGTCTTGTCCTATTCCAAGACCCACTACCCCCAAATCTAGAAGCTCCTATACCCGTCCTTATCACCAAGAGGAAGCTATGTCACTACTTCGAGTCACATATGGTGACAATCGTGACGACCTTCCCCCTCGGTGAGGTTGTGCAAAATGGGAAGAATCGCAAAGTGGGCACTCGAGCTGATGGGTCAAGGCATTTCGTATGCCCCTCGACAGCTATCAAGTCCCAAGTGCTGGCTGATTTCGTTGCAGAGTGGACCGAGGTCCAAATGCCACCGGTAGTCATCAACCAGGAGTATTGGATGATGTACTTCGATGGATCGCTGATGAAGAAAGGCACCAGCATGGGGCTGGTCTTCGTTTTGCCCCACAGAGTATCGCATGAGGTACATGGTTCGCATCCATTTCCCCTCCTCCAACAATGTGGCCGAGTATGAGGCACTCATCAATGGCCTACGCATCGCCATTAGGCTAGGTATCCGATGCCTCGATGTCCGGGCCGACTCCCAGCTGGTCATCCACCAAGTCATGAAGGAGTCGAGCTACCACAATGCCAAGATGGCTGCATATTATCGAGAAGTCCACCAGCTAGAGGACAAGTTCGATGGTCTTGAGCTCAACCACATCCTAAGGTGTCTTAACAAGGCGGCTGATGTGCTAGCGAAAGTGGCATCTATCTGAGAGCCGATGCCAATGGGCGTCTTTGCCAGTGATCAGCACAAGCCCTAGTCTGTTATGAGGAGCCAGAATAGGGCGGTGATGGGCCGCCTACCCTAGGCTCAGGTGCTAACTAGCCATCGGCTCCATCCGACCTTGAGGTCATGGAGCTTCACAAAGATCCAGCGATAGAGCCCGACCCTCTGGCCAATTGGAGGATGCCTTACCTCGACTGCCTCCTCCATGAGACGCTGCCAACAAACAAGACGCAGGCTCGGTGGCTCACGTGTCATGCCAAGTCCTTTGCCATTGTTGATGGCGAACTCTATAGGCTGCAACGTTGCATCCCCATTGAGCAAGGGAAGCAGTTGCTGAGTGATATCCATGGTAGGGTCTATGGTAACCATGCCACATCTAGAACCCTGGTTGGAAATGCATTCCGATAAGGATTCTATTGGCCGACCACTGTAGCTGATGCTGAACATATTGTGCACACCTGCGAAGGGTGTTAGTACTACTCCCGGTAGACCCACCTGCCGGCCCAAGCACTCTAGATGATCCCCATCACGTGGCCATTCGTGGTCTAGGGGGTCAATCTGGTCGAGACCTCTCAAGAGAGCGCCCAGGGGCTATACGCACTGGTTTGTCACTGTAGACAAGTTTATGAAGTGGATATAGGCTCGACCGATCTCCACGATCAAGTTCGAGTAAGCCATGCTATTCTTCCTCGACATCGTCCATCGCTTTGGGGTCCCAAACTCCATTATCATGGATAACGGCACGTAGTTCACCAGAAAGAAGTTCCTCCAATTCTGCGATGAATACCACATCAGCGTCGATTGGGTCACCGTGGTGCGCCCCCGCACGAATGGGCAGGTCAAGCGCGTGAATGGCATGGTCCTATAAGGCCTCAAGCCTAGGATCTTCAACTGGTTGAACAAATTTGGCAGACGATGGGTTGCGGAACTACCCACGGTGCTCTAGAGCCTAGGACGACCCCTAACCAGGCCACCGGTACACACCATTCTTCATGGTCTATGGTTTCAAGGCTATCCTCCCGACCGACCTCGACTATGGAGCGCCAAGGGTCAGGGCGTACGACAAATAGGGAGCCAAGGCGTCCCTCGAAGATGCCATGGACCAACTACCAGCAAGCGTTGCGCCAGTACCACAGCCATCGAGTGCGGGGTCGGGCCTTCAACGTCGGAGACCTGGTGCTCTGCCTCATCCAAAGCAACAAAAACCGCCACAAGCTCTCTCCGCCATGGGAGGGACCATACATCATTGCCGTGGTGCTCCAACCGGGCACATACAAGCTCAAGGCCATCGATGGTGAAGTCTTCGTCAATGCCTGGAACATCGAGCAGCTACATCGCTTTTACCCTTAATAAACGCACACTTTCTCTTATCAGTTTTGCTTTAAAAATCCTCGATCTTTAGTGACACCTAACCCAAGCAATGGTGAGGGGTCAGGCTTCACTCAGGGGCTAATAAGAGCGTACCTATCTAGTAGACATTTCTCTATCCCCGACCCTTTCTCACGTTAAGACCCAAAAGCGAAGTTTGCAGAAACAAATGCTGAGTAAAACTGGTCGGACTGCAAGAAACCTACGCCTCGGCGGCAATGGTGCCTTTGTGCACCTGCGTGATCAGAGTTTTTTTCCGCACCCCAAGCTTTTTGGCCTTAGCTACGAAAAAGAGTCGGTATGTGTTTAAGAGTCTAGCCGCCTAGCAAGCATTCTTCGTGCCTGACCCTCTCTCACGATGAGACCTATAAGCTAGGCTTGCGAAAACAAACTCTGAGTAAAACTAGTCGGACTGTGAGAAACCTATGCCCCAGCGGCTAAGGCGTCTTTGCTCACCAGCGTGATCGGAGTTTGTTCACCCGCACCCTGAGCTTTACGGCCTCAACAATGGAAAGGGTCGAAACGCACTAACCTTTTTATACAAAAAGGGGAGAAAGGCTAAAAAACTATTTGGCCATAACGAAATCTAAGAGCTTGTCCATTTATTACAAGTTCATCGCCTGGCTTATCTGCCTAACTAAGTTTTTGGGCGGGATGTTCTCATCCCCTATCTCCGTAGGTAAGTCCTGTCCCAGCAGATAACACAAGTTGATCGGATGGCTTGGCTACTGTTGAGAGACAGGTAGGGAGCAACAGGATGCCCCACGCGGGTTATGCCGACCCCGTCATGAACGACGGACCCGTATTCCACTCGAACATGTCTGGTAAGAGCTCCCCGAACCTGTCACTCATGCCATCAAGGTAGGTCCTGTGCCAGCAGGTCGCCCTTAATTTATGCACATTTTCCCTTATCAATTTCGCTATCGAGCCCCCAACCCTAGTAGCAGCAAAGGGTCGGGCCTCACTTGGGGGCCGGCAAGAGTATCTATTCGCTAGACATTCTTTATGCCCAACCTCTTCTCATGTTAAAAAACTAGAAGCAAGGTGTGTGGAAACAAACTCTGAGTAAAACTGGTCGAACCACAAGAAACCTACGCCCCAGTGGCTATAGCATTTTGCTCACCAGCGTGATCAGAGTTTTTGTCCCCGCACCCCGAGCTTTAGCCTCTGCCTTCTCGGGAAGGGTTTGGAGGGGCCCACCTATAGAATCTCAATCAAGGAGATGCCGGCAGGTCGCCCAAGTCGATTGAACGGCTCAGGCCATTGCCAAGATACGGATAGGGAGCAGTGGCATGCCCCATGTAGGTTACGCTAGATCCGTCATGAATGATGGACCCGGACCCCACACAGACATTTTCGGTAAGAGCTCCCTAAACCCGTCACTCAAGTCATCGAGGTAACTTTACCAACCCCCACTTTTCTTTTCCATTGCATGATCATTCATTCATCCATTTTCATGCATGCATTCATACATTCATACATTCATTCATTCATCCATTCATCCATACATTCATCCCATACATCCAAGCATTGCATATGCAATTGTTGCATCACAATGCTTTGCGTCGCGTCATGAAGTGGTAGTCGTCTCATTCAATATGAGTGGTGACAAACCGAGGTTCCAAGGCCATCCCACAAAGGCTCAAGGCTACCCACGTCAAACAGAGCCAGGGGAGAAAAACATAGATGAGCCCCAGCGGCCTTGTCCGACCCCGCTTAGAAGCGAACATGGACATCTAGACCTTTCTCGTTCGATCCTAACCTCGAGCCAAGCCCATAGAATCTCCTTCGAGGAGAGGCCAGCGGGCCACTTGAGTCGGTCTCCAAAATGACTTGGGCATCTACCGGGAGGTAGGTTAAGGAGCAGTGGAATGCCACATGAGGGCTATGCCGACCCTGTCAGCGAATGACAGACCCAGATTCCACTCAAACATGCCTGTTAGCGAGCTCACCGAGCATGATACTCGAGCCATTAAGGCAAGTGTTGTTAGCTCAGCCACTCCGGTTGCGGAAACTACGGATGAGGTGACGCTCGAAATTCGGCCGACCCCTACCGAGCCCAATAGGGATCGGGGGCTTGAGCCGCCCGACCCTAGCTTGGGAACCCAACTGACCGGGGTTTGAAGGCTGGCTCATGAAGGGCTCGAGGTTGCCTCATGTCAAACAGAGCCAGGGGAGAAAACATAGATGAGCCCAGCGGCCTTCACACGACCTACTTAGAAGCGGACAGGGCCATCTCAACCTTCTCGTTTGATCCTAACCTCGAGTCGAGCCCATAGAATCTCCATCGAGGGGAGCCTAGTGGGCCACCTGAGTCGCTCTTCGGAGCGACACGGGCATCTGCTAGGAGATGGGTTAAGGAGTAGTGGAATGCCACATGAGGGCTATGCCAACCCCGTCATGAATGACGCACCCAGATTCCACTCAAACATGCCCATTAGTGAGCTCACCGAGCGCGTCACTCAAGCCATCGAGGCAAGTGATGTTAGCTCAACCCCTCCGATTGCGAAAACCGCGGACGGGGCGATGATCACAAAAATGAGCCGACCCTCGATCAGACCCCCACTACGCGTGGGGACTCGAGGAAAGTTGGACTTGCAAGAAGACCGAACACGTGGTCATAGAAAGATGGTTCAGATCCCATGGAGGGGGTACATACGAAAATAAGAGATGCTTTCTCTTACTAGTTTCACTATCCTCTCCTCGATCTTGAGTGACATCTGATCCTAGCAACGGCAAGGGGTCAAGTCTCACTCGGGGGCTGATAAGGCTATATATACACCCTCTTTGAAATAGCCACCGTGCCCGACACCTTCCTCATGTTAAAAAACCTAGTGGCATGGTTTGTAGAAACGAACGACTGAGTAAGGCTGGTCGGACTGCAAGAAACCTACACCCTAGTGGCTACGGCACTCTTGCTTACCAGCATGATTAGAGTTTCCCTCCTACACCTTGAACTATATGGTCTTAACAAACGAAAGGGTCAGAACACATGAACCCCTTTTCACACATAAAAATGGAGGAAAAACAAATTTGTTTGCACCAAAACAAAAGAACAGATTTGATCAAATGAAACAAAATGACAAGTTTGTTCGAATGATATAGAAGGGTTAGAAATTGTTCGCTTATTACAAGAATGACCGCCCGACCTATTGAACTAACTAACCCCTTTGGGGAAGAACTATGCCTTTGATCCTGTCCGCTAGGTCCTGCGAAAGGGGAGCCACTGCCGCTTCCATCTCCTCTAGCTCGTGGACTTCATAGCCTGGCGCGAAGCCGTGGCACATCATCTCTAGATTGATGTTGTCCCCATTATGAGAATGAGCAATCATAAAGGATTGATTGACCCTAGAGCGAAGGGCATTCCTCTTGAGCTGGTGAACACGAGACGTGATCTCGACGGCACAGTCGTGAGCGAGCTGGTCCCCTCCGACCGCACCACCTCAAGGTCCTCGCAGACCACTCTAAGGGCGGTGCTCAGGATACTGAGCTTGTCGCTCTCTGCCTAAAGATTCCTCCTTGCCTTGGTGAGGTCCACGGCCAGCCCAACAGAAATGCTCTTGGCCTCTAGCTTCTGGGTTGTCGCATTTCTGAGCTTGGCCTGGTGGGAGCCAAACTTCTATTGTGCATCATTGTGCTCTTGCCAGGCTTGGTCACGCTCTTGGTAGGCCTAGTCGCGCTACTCACGAGCTACACCACGCTCCAGTGGAGCCTCTCCGTGGTTTGGAGCAGCTCATCCCATTCCTTGCGCAACCGGGCAACCGCCGCGGCATCTAGGCCCGCCCTCTTCTCTAGGGCCATGAGCTTCTCCTCGGCCTCCAGCTTTAGCTCCCTTTCCTTCTCGGCCTTGGCCAGAAGGTTGTGGATCTGCTGGCGGGTCTCAGCATCCTTCTAGAGCAGCTCATCCCGCTCCTTCCTGACCTTGGTGGCCTCCTCATCGTCCCTTCGTGACCTCGCCGAGCTGGGCGGTAACAAGCTGAGCAGTCACCTCCCATTGTAGCCGCACCTCCTTGATGAGGCGGTCCTAGGTCTACTTTTGTTTACGAAGGAACCAAGACTTCCCTCGGCTATGAGCTATGAGGGACTACAAGGAAACAATGATTAGAATACAAAAAGTATATAGAGAAAGAAAAGGGCAAGAAGCAGGATCAGGAAAATACTCGGCCAGAGGGAACAACAACATCGTGCAAGGCACCCCTAGTGTGGTCCAAGGCTTCCAGCACGGATGCGATCCCCATGTTGAGGCTCTCCCGCTCCATGCTCTCGGCGGCGTCATCAAGGGTGAAGAGCGTCGATGCCGGATCCTATGGATTTGTCCACCAGAGCAAGGGCTTGACCCACACGGGCGAGTCATTGCCAACCAATGTCAGCGCCAGGGATGATTCCTCGCCAGTCCCAAGCGCCGCCGACCCCTCTCGCCGCGACATCCTGCTGAGGGACCCCCTTCGGCAACGGAAGGGGTTAGTAGTGTGGATGCCGACCTCTCTACCACTACCATGACTCCCGGGGACCCCTCGACCACGTCCCCCTATGTCCGGCCCATGCCAGGTGCCATCGCTTGGGCTGCCGATGGCGCGGGTCGCATCGGTGCCACAGGCACCGCTGCGGTTGAGTCTAGTTGTGACCCGTTTGTCATGGCCACCTCCACCTATGTTGGTGGGGTCACAATTGGATGTGTCGCACCCACCATGGTCGGTGCCACGAGCATGGTTGGTAGCCCCATCATCCCTATCATTGGCAGCGGTATCACGGCCATCGCCGGCTGCTCCATGACCTCTGAAGGTGCCCTTTGAGCCCCCGTGTTTGTCCATCCCGCCGAGGGCACGAGCGCCACCATGGGCAGTGTCTGACCGGCCGACGATGCGGTCACACTAATGCCGCTCCTGCCCAAAATAGGCATGACACCAACCGATAGTTGCCGCCTCAATTGGAGGGCGATGCTCTTCTTTGGCGCCTGCGCCAAAGGATTGCGCTGCCTGCCGATGCTACAAGGAACGAAAAGCATAAGTCACGATGAAATCTGATTAAAACAGCTAAAATAGAAGAACTGACAACTCACCTCAGTGCCATCAGGCGGCAGATGCGTTTGGGGGGCGAACCCCCGACCTTTGCTCCGCCTCATCGGATCGAGGCCGTTTTGAGCCCACCCCCTGCTCCTGGGTAGAGGGGCTCACTTCCCTTGGCTCTTGGGGCACAACAGTGGAGCCACCCACCTCCGCTGGCACCTCGGGCGCGGTGGCAGAGCCATGCACCCCTATTGGCTACTAGGGCAGGCTGACGGTATGGCCCGTCTCCGCCGGCTACCCGGATGTACCCTCCCCTAGGTGGAATGGGAAGGGTCCCGATGCCTAGATGGATGAACCAATACCTATCAGTGCATCCTCCTTCTCTAGGTCATCCCACTCAATGTCGTCGGCTACCTCATCATTGGTGTCATCATCATCATCATCGCTATCAGTGTCCTCCCCTCGTTCCCGTGCTTGCAGCTTCCGCTGTTTCTTCCTCTTCCTGTCCTCCTTTGTCATCCTCAGCCACTCACTCTTGACATGATTCACCATCCCCATGGCCGAATCCCTCAGCAATGGTGCTAGGTGATCTGTGAGGATGTGATCCCTTGGCTGGCCCTGCCCCTTTCAAAAGTTAGTATCAAGGGGTCAGGAAATCAATTGAAGAGAAGGCAAGAGAAGGGGAAACTTATGAAGATGACGTGGCTTGGTTTCGGCCACATCGGAGGATGTCCCAGCACTGGGAAGTCAAAATCGAGGGGGCACCCGCATCATCCCGCGAGGGCTCCATTGCCTTCTTGATGTGTTGCGTGATCTTGGAGTTGGGGAGCGCCCCCTCAGCGAGCGCCGTTCCATCAAACGACGCCTTGGGCGCCATCGCATATAGTAGGAGCGCATGCATCATCAATGGTGCCACCCTCCTTGCGTGGTAGGCCCCGATGATGCGGCGATGTGGTCCTGGATCTTCTTCTTGTCCTTCTCCGGGATGCCCCACTTCCTCCACAACTCCAGGGCATCTTCGATCAGGCGCCCAATGAACTATGGTAGAGGGGTAGCGACATCATTCTTGAGGTAGAACCACTGTGAGTGCCACCCCTTGTTGGACGTCGAGAGCCGCATGGGCGGCTACTCGCCGACCCGATTGTTCCGGAGCTAGATGTCGGCGCACCCCATCGGCATATATAGCTCCTGCCTGCTGCTCTTCTCCCTCTTGTTCTGGAGGGTGACAGTGAAGAAGTACCTCCATAGATCGAAGTGGGGGCTGATCCCCAGGAGCCCCTCTTACAGGGCGATGAACGCCACCATGTGCTGGATCCTGTTGGGGTTGAGATGCTGTAGCTCGATGTTGTAATAGTGCAGCAGCCCCCGGAGAAATTTGTGGGGGGGGTTAATGAACCCATGCTCATGGAAGTGGGCGAACGACACCACATAGCCACCGGGTGGCGATAGCAGATCCTCCTCGCTGAGCAGCAGCCACTCCTCGGCTGAGGTCCGCGCACGGAGAAGACCACAATGGGTGAGGCCTTCCATGCATTAGAAGATGATGTCGGAGCGGCACCACGGATCCATTGGAGGTGGGGGTGGATGGATGCAGGCTCGATGATGACGGGGATGCGGAGGCGGGAAACCTAAGCGATTACCAACGGTGGTCATGGCTGCGGAGGCAAGGATGCAAGGTATGGAACCGGGGGGTGAACCCTTTGTTTTATAGGGCAATGGGTGTAAGGAAACCAACCACCCACCAAGATCTCCGCGCCTGCCATGATCTACCACCACATTTCGCCATGGGACGCACACACGCAATCTCTATCTATTCCCTCAGAAAACTCGCTGGACGTTTCGCATCTCTGGATGGGCCACAACCCATCACAGGTAAGGGATACGGAGCTAAAACTGTACTACGGCCCATCTAGTCCTAGGAGTGCGAAGGTTGGCCCACGAATGGGTTCGACAACCACTCTGAGCATCTTTCTGAAGTGAGGGGTGGAAAGGGATGGGCCCGCTAGCGGCCAATACCCAGGCGCACAAGCACTGCAGGCATCCCAGCCCACGTTCGAGTCTCGGCCGGATATGATTCATGGTTTTTCCTTAAAAGAAAGGCAGAAGGCCCTCGGGACCGGTCGAATGGACCCAAGAACTATATGGATTGACTACCGAGGGTCTGGAGTCGATCACCAGTTGACCCAAGCTAGATCCCCATGAATGGGATGCCAGGGCCCCACTCGGACTAGCCAGCTGACAACTCACCGAGCACCGTGGCTCATCCATAGAGGAAAATCATGGCACGGCTTAGCCCCTTTGGTTGCACAAATCGTGGATGGGGTGACGATCACAAAGATGAGCTGACCCTCAATCGAACCCCCGCTACACGCAGGGGCTCAAGGAAAGTTGGGCTCGCAAGGAGACCGAACGCATGGTCGTGGAACGATAGACCCCCGAAGGGGTCAAAATCAGGGAAGGACCTTTTCCGACCCACAAAACCTCACGGCTATACCCCCACGGGGTCCGATCTCGACAAAAGGGAATCACCATCCCTAGGTCAAGCTGTGGGCGACAAAAGAAGGGCAAGGCCATTAGAGTCCTCTCGCTCGAAAAAAACTCTGAAGGAGTTTTCTACTCCTCCATAGGCTTTGGGGCTACTATCGAGGACCAATACTAGGGTACCCAAAGAGGAGGAGCTAATGACCACCAACATTGACTTATCTGAGAAGTCAAGAGCGTGACTACAGCTCTAACCGACCCCCCGGCGCGCAAGCTTCGCTTCACTCGGCCTCTTGGAGAGGGACCACCTTGCCCGACCTTTTGGGTCTACGCTTCACCTCGCCCGACCATTGGGTATGTGCTTCGCCTCGCCCGGCCTCTAGGGATGGACTCCGCCTCACCTGACCCCAAGGGCGCGGGTTCCGCCTCACCTAACCCTTGGGCCTGTGCTCCGCCTCGCCCGACCGTTAGGTCTGCGCTCTGCCTCGCTCAACCCTTGGGTCTGCGCTCTACCTCGCCCGACCCTTGGGTCTACGCTCTGCCTCGCTCAACCCTTTGGATGTGCCCCACCTCGCCCGACCCCAAGGCCACGGGCTCCACCTCACCTGACCCTCGGGTTTGCACTCTGCCTCACCAACCCTTAGGTGCGCGCTCCGCCTCGCCCGACCCCAAGGCCACAGGCTTCGCCTCGCCTAACCCTCAGATTTGCACTCCGCCTCGCCTAGCCTCTGGGGGAGGACTCCGCCTCGCCTGACCATTGGGTCTGCGCGCCGCCTCGCCTAACATTTGGGTTTGCGCTGCGCCTCACCCGACCCCGAGGCCACGGGCTCCACCTCGCCTGACCCTTGGGTTTGCGCTCCACCTCACGCGACCTCAAGGGGAGGACTCCACCTCGCCCGACCCTTGGGTCTGCTCTCCACCTCACCTGATGGAGACCCATACTGCCACCAACCACTCTAGGTCCAAGTGTATGGGCCTAAGTCAAAGCTCTGACACCAGGAAAGAGACCGGCATGCCCTAATGGAACCCGTGGCCTTGACGATCCATACTAGAGGATTCACATCAAGAACAGCATCGGACGTACCGGTGCTGTTCTGCCTAACCCCCGTACGAACACTAACGGGTGCGTCAGTTCACTACGATGTTCGCCAGGATAGAGTGGAGCACCATGACCGGCATATGATGCCTGTGCATGGCGCTAGTGACAGAAAGGACATGATGCTGGCTATCCCTATTGACATCTATAGGGTTGGCGGACCCGCTAAGAAGGAGAAGGACCCAGTGATCCTAAAGGCCTTTGGCTCTCTCTCGTTCTTCTTTTTCCTCTGTTGTAACCCATGCTTTCGCTTGTTCTATGAAAGGGAAAGCAGGGCATCCCATAAGGGGCATTGCAACACATCACATCAATTCAGGCTAGATCTGATCAAACCATCACGAACCCATTGAACCCCGAACACACGTCTAAGTAGCAACCGAGCTAAGCTCTCTCAGCACCCGTTCACTCCTTTCACCAAAGACTTGGGACATGTCCCTCTCTCGCCCGTTTCTAACCCCTACTACGGACTTTTAGTGCTAATAACATGAGCAGCAGCAACGAACTGGACGTAGGGACATTCTGCCCGAACCAGTCTAAACCTCGTGTCCTCTAAGCACACCATCCGAGATAGATGCGCAATATTAGAAATTTACTTGTCGGTGGCAACTCGAAACACCAACAAAGTAGTAATGTATGGACTTAATTTTCTACAATTTATTCTTATGCTAGCTTGCTGAAATTTTGGGGAACCCATGTATGTATGTGTTGGTATTTATTAACGCACACAGATAAATCCACAAGCGCACGGATACCGCTGTAGCTTTCACCTAGAAGTATTCCAAGTATCATATTCATAGGGAAACGTGTGAGACTAACTACGGTCTAACTTAACAAGGGGTAGCAACAAGGTTAAGGATAAATAGGAGTGTATAGAGGATAACGAAAGTTCTCGAGTTTAGACTTAGGTAAGCTATGTCTTCTACTATTCAACTAGGGACATTACTAGGTTTTGGTGGCTCTAGGCTTGCGCCTGTGGGTTTAGCATATTGAAAGATAGGAGTGGAATCCATGCTAAAAGTAAAACTAAAGAAAGAATAAAAGATAAAATGTTAAGCTAGGCTTGAAGTTAATTTAGCAATCGTTTCCTCGGCAATTGCGCCAGAAAGCTTGTTGGTATTTATTAACACACATAGATCAATCCGCAAGCACATGGATACCGCTGTAGCTTTCACCTAGAAGAATTCCAAGTATCATATCCACAGGAAAACATGTGAGACTAACTATGGTCTAACTTAACAAGGGGTAGCAACAAGGTTAAGAGCGTAGAGAGGATAACTAAAGTTCTCTAGTTCTGACTTGGATAAGCTATGTCTTCTACTATTCAATAGGGGACATTACTAGGGAAAGACACCAACAAAGGATGCTTTCCTTCACAACCACGTCCTACGTGCGCCTACAGATGGGAGGTGGACTACAAAGGATCAACGAAGCTATATAGTACATGCTATATAGAACTTATGTCACTCACGCGATATATCACCTTCTGGAATGCAGGGTGCATCCACGATTAACCCATGTCTAAGCACCACGCTTACACTTATGATTAATACTTTACTCCCCTATGTAGGGAATAAAGCACTCAGAAGAGTCGAAAACTTGATGAACAATATAAACAAGATGCTTACTTGAATTAGAAGTTAATTACCAGAGAAATATCAGAAGCAAGCTCAGATAGAACTTAATCCGCCAAGGTACAAGCCGTAGAGAGAGCACTGATAGGCTAGCACCACCTCCGAACTCTTTCCTCACTCTCTATCTCACTATTTCTATTTATAAGACTAGATCCTATGGAGGATTAATCTTCTCTTGATAGCTAGCTCTAATCCTCATGATCTGAATTAGGGTTTTAGGATGGCTCCAGGGAGGGTGGCAGGGGCTGCTATATATAGCCCTTGGATCAAACCGACTTAAAGGATGGCGTAGATGCAACCTAAGAGGCGGTGGGGAACTGACTTAGCAATGAGGGGATGACTGGTGGACCCCAGGGGTCAGGCGGCCTACATGTGGGGCTGGCCGGCCCCACATGTCAGTGTCTCGGGCTCTGCTTTGGTGGAGAGCCTCCTGGAGTCTTCTAGAGTCTTCCCACATCGGTTATGCTACGGAATTACGCGATTTCCTTTGATAAATAGGTCCCCCTTGGCGGTTTTCTGGATAAACCCTGCTAAAAACACAGATTCACCAAAACTCGTGGAATTTATTAGTTTAAACCCCTATACCTATGTTTGGTGATGGAATTAAGTATAAATACAGGTTATGTTGATGGTTTATAACTGATGTTAGTGACCGTCAACAATTTCCCCCAATCTTAACCTTTGCCAGTCCCTAAGCAAAGCTAAACTCAGCAATGGATCAAGAGTTGCTACAATGTTTTCACACCTCAAAAGTACACATGTGTTCAATCAAAAATTCTCCTCCAGATTAAAGTAAACTGATCTGACTTTCAAACTTACCCATATTACCTTCAACCATGGGGCTTCTTAACCTTCACTTGGGTCTTGAGCAATTGAAAGGCAGAACGATCAAGTCAAGCACTATGTTCAAGTTCTTTGTTCCACCATTGTTCTGGAGTTTTTATAAGTTTTCAAAATAAAACTCAAAGATTCCATTGTATGACACTCTCAAGTCTGTAAATATAAGTGGTATTTGTGGATCCTCACCAAGGCAATAAAGATGTTATGCATTTTTCTTCCTACCACTAAGGCTTTATATGGAGTTCATAGGTAGGGAGAAAGCTAGAGCATACTTGCAATGCATATGTTGTAAAGTAAAACCTCAGATCCAAAGAGAGTTAAGTCATACAATCAAATCAAGATGTTCATGTGTGTGGATATATGGTGGATATATATGGTGGCAAACCTAATTCTACTTTGCTCCTTGAAAACTTATCTCTCTTTTGAAAACTTGGAAACATTTTTGCTAGAGAGCAAGGGCTATCTTATTCATCTCTTCTTTTTTTCAAGCGGGCATCTGAGTACCCATTGTTTTAAATATCTCGAACACTTTTGTGTCAATTATTTCTCATCATCATTTTTTTCTTATCTTTTTTTATTAATAACTTTTGCATAGCCCCATGTCTCTTTTCAACAAAACTTTGAGAGATAGCAACAAGAACTTGGAGTATTTATTTGGTGGATCGAAAACTTACCAAGCATGTTTTTGTGTTCATCCCTAGTGTAGGAGTAGAACATTTTTGGGTGGATCTAGATGAAAGCATGTTTTTGCACCTACCCCTAGTGTAGGAGTAGTGCATATTTGGGTGGTGTGTACGTGATCTTGATTTTGAGAGCATGACAAACCTCTCATAAGGGTCAACAAAGCTTGACAAAACTCAATGCAAAAGCAAGCAACATATATCTGGAAGCTTTCCTAGCCTAAATAACCTGTATGGCGCTAGTAGGAATTCAAGCTTTGTCATATAGGAACTCATCATGTAGCATTTTTTTGTTTTTCAAAAAGTAAATCTCTAGAACTTTAGGGTCACTTGGAACAAGATGAACAATAGCTCAAACCTTCTCATATCATATCCATCAATTACCTAGACTTAGATCAAGCATTCGCTACCCACGAGTTTCAAGTTTAGAGTAAATCTTTATATCAAATCAGTCATATCCAAAACTCGGGAGAATTCGAGGCTGAAAACTAGGTACTTGAAAGGAATTACAACAAAGCAACTATTCATCATTTCCATTTAAGAGATTATTCTGAATCCTCTTTATTTTATTCAGCTCTTAAAAATAAATTAAAGCAAACTAGACACACCTTTTTATTTTGTTTTCAATTCACCATTTTCTAAACTATTTAAAAGAAACAAAAACTAGAACAAAGGGAAAGCATATTTACCTGGATACACGGGAGTGCTTCTCCCCCAAGCTAGCTCTTTTGGTGAGGGTTTGGTGTTTTAAGTCCTTCGTACTTGACTTCTTCTTGTGAAGTTCATTAATCAAGTACCTCGGTTCACTCTGAAGATGAGGATTCTTGTGATGATGCCTCTAATGGTGATGTCACCTTTTTCCGCTAAACCCGTCTTGGTTTTGAGTTTTGATTTTGGTTTAGCAGATTTAGGACCTTCACTTATAGAAATTTGGGGAATTGAATGTCTTCCCCACACTTTGCTTGAAGTGTGTCTTGCTCATAAAACAAGGTAGAGATCAAGTGCATGGGCTCTGTTGGTGGGAGAACACCAATAGAACCAAAACTTTACTTATTCTTCTCTAACCTTAGGCACATTAAACAAGATGAAGTTGATGTTATGTGCTTTGTTCATTTATATCATGGGTGATAAGATTAGAAGATTATTTAAGTTTTTTGGCAAAAAAGATTGAGTTGCTTAACCTATGAAAGGATTGTCTATCTTTACATAATGTATCGAACTTTACATGATTATGACTATCATAAGATAGGATATGCAATATTTTAGCTCATTTGGTTTAAAACTATGAGATCAAGAAAGTGGTGCTTGAAGAACTAAACATGTTGAGTTAATCAGGTTGGATTAAGTAAATTTGTAACTCAAACATGTTTGTTTCTTATTTATTGCATACCAGAATCAAGGAAAAACTTTTTAAGTAATGACCACTTACCTTTGGATGTTACCTTTGTCATTGGAGTGTAATGTCACCATATGATGAAGGGTAGATGACTCATGATGGTCCTTTCCTTTTTCTTGAAGTTTTATTTGTTCGGTTAGTCTCGCAGCTTGAGCTGTTCATGAGCTTCTTGTTTCCTAGTTCACACCTTTTCTTTCTTATCCTTTTGTCATGCCATCTTTCTGCTCTTCGATCTTTTGACACCTTGTTGGACCTTTTTCCTCACTCATTGTTTTATGCCTGCAAAGGATTAGTGGATAACACATACCCGGAGGAATATACAATTTTGAAACACGGGTTGTTTGTCCAGAATTTTGTAATTTCTCTCTATGCTAATGAAAAGATGGTGTTAGAATTATTTTAGCATAGTTTCATTTATCATGTTCTATACACACATGGCTTCAAGGCAAAGGTAACTTGCAGCTAAAGACAAAGTGAATGATCTTTGATACTTATAGTTCTTCCATCCATGATGAATGAGTTGTGTCTTCTTTGTGCAATGTTATTGGAGTTCATTATGTGCCTTGTTTCATCTCTGATTTGAATTCATCTCATGACTTACCCAAATTGATTTGAGAGTTTCCTGCAAGGGTTAGTCCAACAAGATATCCAGTATCTACTAAGGCATACTATCAGCTCAAAAATTAACGTAGACACTATGTCTAATTTGATTTAGGAAGGCATTTTAACCTAAGCACCACACTTAATTTAAAAAGCCTTTGGAAGTAAGATCAACACACCTCTTGGTGAAAGAATCAAACTAAACACCGTGTCTAATTTAATTCAGGAAAATAGTTTAAACTAAGCACCATGCCTAATTCAAAAAGGTGTATGAAAATACTTCAAAACCTAAACATATACTATAGCAAATAAAGGTAGCATGAAAGCATTACAGAGATTTATTCAAATAGAGATGAAGGAGCATGATTATTATCTAGCAAATTGAGCATGGCTTAAAGGTAGAGACAGCCATGATGAATTAGCAACATGGCATCAGATTTTTTAGAGAAGTTCATCCTCCACACTTGAATTTTGCAAGGCAAAATCAAGTTTGGATGGATGTGATTCAATATTGCATGGTGATTGGTTGGACATACCTTGAGTCATCATCATTCGTCCTTTTTGCTTCAAACCTGGAATGGTTAGTGACCAAAAATACCCGAAGGAATATTTTCACAATTATATTTCTATGCTCACTTCACAAGGGCATTACGGCACAAGGTGAAAGCTCATGTTATCTCCCAAAAGTGCTTGTTTTGGGATAGAAGCTCGTCCTTGGGAAACCTTTGAATCATGCTTTAAATTGGTGAGGTGGTTTCCCCTCCAACACCAATCTTCGTGTACCTATCTCAAAATTTATGCCAACGAGATTTACAATATTTATGATAAACATATGCATCTACAATCACCCTTTCAAAGTCTTTATGAACATGAAGTATGAGGGTGTTGAAGATCTCATGTGTGACAATGTTAGAGAGACCAATTGATTTAGGAGATTTCTCATGTGAGCATGGATTTGATGAGGTGTTCATGAAATAACTTCCATGCTCGTTGATGTCATCTTCCTTTTTAAGCTCTAGGGGTGTTTCTTCATGAATGTCTATAGGAGGAAACATTGTCTCCATCATTCCATGTCTATGACGTTCATTAGACGTTTTATTGTCCAAGATTTCCCATGGATTGGTGGCTCTCGAGTTGATCTTGTCTAAGGGCTTCTCCAAACTTGGATGAGTTATGTTTATTAAAGAGATTGATTTAAACTCACCGTTTGGATCTAAGACAAGTTTGGATTCTACCCATAAGGCTTTGTCCTTGTCCATCCATTCTTTAGCAACAGCATACAAGTTTGGATTCCTATGCTTTGGTTGTCTTTGTGGATTTCTAGGGTCATCATGAGACTTAACAGAGAGAGCATAAGAGGGATCATCAGGGTCAAGGATGGGTTGAAAGATGAGTTCAGATGAGACATCTAATATGGACATAGAAGGGGAGAGGATAGGAATGGTTTCTAGATGGCTTAGCTCTCCTTCTATGGCATTACTTGAAACGCCATCCTTGAATTCTTCCCAATGTCCTATATGGGAATAAGTCCACTTTCTAAGAGATCCTGTCTTGAGAGGATTTTAATTATATTCGCTCAAAGGTCTCTTATGAAGATGAGAATTTAATGTTCTTCCAAAATCAGCACCAAAGAGGCCATCCTTAATTTCAACAAGGATTTCCAAAGGTGGAATTCCTTCTTCTCTTGGGGTATTTTGGGGTATTAGTCGTTCAGGATTGATAGCTAAATCTTGGGATTGAAGTGGTTGTGATTTGGCTATCAGAACTTCCTCTTCTTGATCGGGAGATGATTTCTTCTCTTTCTCAGGGAGTTCATTATGAATGCTAGTGCAGGGAGTCTTTCCACTAATTCAATCAAGCATAGCCCTTGCTTCACTAGTAGACACATGAAGGAAAGTTCCTCTAGAGGCTGCATTAAGGATTCCATGGAATTCTTGCTAAGACCCATGTAAAAATGTTGAAGAAGTACAGGGTCTTGAATGGCAAGGTCCGGGCCAGTGATGATGAGTTCATTGAAACAATCCCATGATGTACCAAGAGATTCTTCTTCTAGTTGTCTAAAATTTAGAACCTCTTTCCGAAGGCTAACCACTTTAGAGATGGGAAAGAAATGTAAAAAAAATTAGAGCATAACATTTCCCAATCTCCTTGCATACTTCCTACAGTTTGACTGTACCAATGTCTAGCTCTTCCCATCAAATAGAACGGAAACAACTTCCATCTTACGGTTTTGTCAAACATGCTAGTGATACGCAAGCATGCACATGTCTGTTCAAACTCTTGTAGGTGTGAGTATGGGTTTTCATTGCCTTCTCCCGAGAAGGATTGATCCCGAATTAGTTTTATAAAACACGGGTGTAGCTCATAACCATATGTACGGATAGGCTCTATAGATTTTGGTGGCTCTAGGCTTGTGCTCGTGGGTTTAGCATATTGATAGATAGGAGTGGAATCCATGCTAAAAGTAAAACTAAAGAAAGAAAAAAAATTATAAAATATTAAGCTAGGCTCGAAGTTAATTCAGCAATCATTTCCTCGGTAACAGTGCCAGAAAGATTGTTGGTATTTATTAACGCACACAGATAAATCCGCAAGCACACGGATACCATTGTAGCTTTCACCTAGAAGTATTCCAAGTATCGTATCCAAAGGGAAACATGTGAGACTAACTATGGTCTAACTTAACAAGGGGTAGCAATAAGGTTATGAGTGTAGAGAGGATAACTAAAGTTCTCTAGTTCTGACTTGGATAAGCTATGTCTTCTACTATTCAACTAGGACATTACTAGGGAAAGACACTAGCAGAGGATGTTTTCCTTCACAACCACATCCTACGTGCGCCTACAGACGGGAGGTGGACTACAAAGGATCAACGAAGCTATATAGTACAGGCTATATAAAACTTATGTCACTCACGCGATCTACCACCTTCTGAAATGCAGGGTGCATCCATGATTAACCCAAGTCTAAGCACCATGCTTACACTTACGATTAATACTTTACTCCCCTATGTAGGGAATAAAGCACTCAAAAGGGTCGCAAACCTGATGAACAATACAAACAAGATGGTTACTTGAATCAGAAGTTAATTACCAGAGAAATCTCAGAAGCAAGCTCAGATAGAACTTGAATCCGCCAAGGTACAAGCCGTAGAGAGAGCACCAACAAGCCGGCACCTCCTCCAAACTCTTTCCTCGCTCTCTATCTCACTATTTCTATTTCTAAGACTAGATCCTATGGAGGACTAATCTTCTCTTGATAGCTGGCTCTAATCCTCATGATATGAATTAGGGTTTTAGGATGGCTCCAAGAAGGGTGGCAGGGGTTGGTATATATAGCCTGTAGCATCCAACGTGAGCCCTTGGATCAAATGGACTTAAAGGACGGCATAGAAAAATCTTGCATGTTACTTGTGAACTTGTTGAGCATCATGTGCATTTTAATTCAAATTAGAAATTGACTTGTGCCTAGACCAACCAAAATCAAGCACTGCTTGTTTTGGTGGATAGTCTGTCATCACCACTGGACCGTCCATCAGGACACCTCATAGACTTAGAATAATTTTGGCCAACCCGTGCACTGATTGAGCGTCCGCCGTCACGGCGGAGTGTCCGTCGAAACCATTGCACACTCAGCTAGTTTGTCGGACCGTCCGGCGCCACTGGCAGACTGTCCGTCAAATTTGACCGACACCTGTAACATGCAAATATTGCATTGTCACACACACACGCCTCTAGGTCCCACTCATCATCTCTCACCCTCTCATATGTACACAGCCAGCTCTCTCTCTCTCTCCCTCATGTTCTCCCCCGCCCTCACCCATTCTGTATACAACAAAAGAGAAAGAACAGAGAAGGAGAAAGGAGAGGAGAAGGAAGGAGAAGAAGGAGAAAGAGGTGAGGAGGAAGGGGATGGAGTCCACTAGCTGCTGGAGGTCATCACCGGGTGAGCTGCACCACCACCACATCGCCGGAGTTGGAGCCACAAGCTTCCCCAAGTTCTTCTTCCACCTCTAGCCAAGGAGACGCCTGAAGCTCGATCTCCCACCTCAATCCATTCTACCCCGAGCTGCTGCACATGGAGCTTCCCCATAACATGGTGAGACTCCCCACGATGTCCATCTTCAACCTCCCTAACCCTAGAAAGCTTTGCCAAAAGCTTCACCTCTCATCCATGGCCACCACCACCACGGATGGGGTCGAGATTTACACACTACATGCATGGCACATCCATCACTTATAGAAGCTTCCCTACATCACTATTAAACTATAGAAACAAACTGCACTCGATTTGGAGCCCGGTTCCCCAGGAATCATCTCCAACATCTTTACACCCTAGCTGTTCGTAGTTTTACCGGATGGTCCGTTGTTCTCGCGGACTGTCCATCGGCGCCAGCGTTTGTCCCAGCGAAACGCCCCACACGCACAGGTCTTCACTGGTGGACTGTCCGCCCAAATTGGTGGACCGTCCGCTGTTTCACAGCAGCACAGCCTAAAATTGTAAAACTCATAGAAGATGCATTTGAACTCCAAAAATCATGAAACTTATTTTGTTAGCTTTCTTTTAAGCATGTGCTGCTTATGAAATGTGTTTGGGTGCATCATCTCATTGTATTTATTTACTTAAGCATATCCTTTCTGTCACACATGTTTATTCAACACTAGAGATATGTTACCTTTTTGCACAATGAGCACAAGCCCATGGTTAAATTGATTCCTAAGCACTTTAGGGACACGATAGCATAATATCACACACATGCAAGAACTTAGGGTTAAAGTTTGGATTTTGAGTTGCTAAGTTGTGCACGGTCAGTCATATGACGGAGGGTCCGCTGCATCTAGCAGAGGGTCCGCCAACTACTGATGTTGTCTGTCTGCACTTAATTAGAACACACCATAATTCACCAGAAGGTCCGACAAGTTTGGTGGAGTGTCCGATGAATTATAATTCCCTAGAGCACACACTTGGTACCAGAGAGTCTGTCATCCATGACAGAGAGTTCGTGAAGTTAGACTACCATAGTTTCACTATGTCCCTGGGTTAGTGGACTGTCCGATAGTTGCACCGGATTATCTGATGACTCAGACCGATAGCTCAATAGTGTTACACTCCAACACTTAATATATGTCATCAATTGCTAATCAAGTAATATCATTGCATGACATCTCATGACATTTACTTTATGCATTGTACTTATCAAGCATCATGTTTTTTTGTTGCTCCGTGCACTCATAGGAGTTGAACCACACAAGCTTCTCTCATCTCTCCTGCATATTTTATATATGTAATGCATACATAGTGTCTCATACATGTGCATACATATAGGTACTCGATATCGGAGAGACGCCAAGTGATGTTCCAAGCTATGGGAACCATGTTCATCCAATAGGCAGACACCCCACTACTATGAACCCTATTTTGGACACTTATCGAGTTTCATTATGAGTTGTGCATTACTTGTAGTTTTGGTTATTAATCTTGTTCACCTTACACTTAGAGTCACTCATTAATCTATTAGAAGCCTCTCATCTAAACAATGGGAATGGAAATGTTTAATTGCTTATTGCTTAGTTGCTTAGCAATGATAGAAGTCGAGCATGAGAAGGAAACTCATCCTCGCGCGTGTAGGATGCTACACTTGGATAATTGACTAATAAAATCAATGGGGATACAACTGGACTTACTTTCCTAATCTAGATAGGATTCACTTCACTTAAGGTTATAAACTTGGATACCACTTTGGTAACTTCGCTCATGCAAGGGGTAGGTCGTTGTGAGTGTGGAATCTCAAGCCACGTAGCTCATAGAGCAATTAAGGACCATGCATTGGGATAGTGAGTCTGAGTAACCACCCGTACAGACCATGTGTCATGGATGGGGTCAACAAGCCAGGTAACTGATTGTGACCGGTTTGTCTGTTGAACTGGCAAGAGGGTGGCGCTGGGAAGATGGTGGAAGCCTGACCTGAGGAACTAAGAAGATGGTGGAAGCTTGACCTAGGAACCAGTTGAACCTTCCATGGACATTCAAGCCAGATTAGGGAAAGGTCGGAGAATGTGAGGCAACCCTTACTACTGGACTTGGTGTATGGTGGTTAGCCCCGTTCTCCATGTGGGTACAGTTGTACCCTCTGCACAGAGTCTTGAAAGCCTAAAGTCCTTCGGGATGGAACCTGTTGTTCTTTCTTCTATACCCATTGTAGTGCTAGAGATGAGACTGGTTTATAGGATGAATTACAATATTGATCACTTAATTATGTTACTCATTATTACACATCATTCCTTTACTGAACTTTATGCGCTTTTATGCAAATATACAAACACCTATTAATCCTTTTGCATTCACCAAATATTTATGTTGGAATTAAGTCCTGTGAGTACGCAATATACTCATGGTGCTGCCGTTAAGTTGTTTTGCAGGTAAAGGGCATTGGCGGCCATCTCACCCTATCATTGGTGGCAAAGTGGGTGAATGGCAGGAGCTGTCCAAACTATGGTAGTGACGCCCATGGGCAAGGCGACTACCTGTTACTAGAAAGAGTGTATATCTTAGCATAGGTTATTCAATAAGATCGTCATTGGGTTCACACTACATTCAGTCCAATGTTGTATAACTAATTCATAATATTCATCAAGACTTGTAATATATGTCTTCTGCTTATTTATGTACTCCTATGATGAGATGTGATCTTGATTTGTGGAGGCTATCGTGGTATGATACTCAATCGGGGTCCTGGTAATGGAGATGTGTTGCATCTCCAGGGGAGCCACCGATGATGGTTTGCTTAAATTAAGCTAGTCAAGTGGATAACACTCGATTTAGGTAAATCACTACTACAGATTGACTTATCACTATCGCCATTTTCACAGCCGTAGCAATAGAAGTGACTGTATTCTCCTTCCACTACCGGTTGGACCAATAACGAGGCCTCCTAAGGAAGGAATCCGGTAGGTGAAACTTCTACCATTGATGAGTTAACAATAGATGCGGCAGTGGTATTTTCTTAGTCATATGAAAAGCCGAGCCAACTGGGATACGTGTTATGGCCGCCGGCCCTCCACGACTATTTGGTCTTCCGGTGGTAAAGCCAGCGTGAGTTATTTCCGAACTACCCACAACATAGTTGCATCACCATTACTTGCACTTCTCCATCTTCAAGGTTGGCCTAATTAACCAGGGTCTGAATGCACCTCTTGGGCTCAATCCACACACTCTTGAATCCACACACTCTTGAATCCATACACTCATGAGCTATTGTATCTTTCCTCATCACGAAGAAGTGCTTTGTCTTCATCCTCCTGGCTGTGAGAGGTGCAAGATGGAGATAAAGCACCTCACAAGGATGCTAGTGTTTAGAGAAGGCCTTCAAGATTAGGTGCTTTAGATTCCATAATCTTGTTGCCTTTCAGGATCGAGATGCAAATTTGCATCTCTTGATCCTCAAAGGTAGCAAGATTATGGAATATAAAGCACCTCACAAAGATGCTGGTGCAAGTTTTGTGAGGTGCTCCTTCTCCATTCTTTGCGAGGTGCTACCATTGAACAACAGCTTGACCTTGATGATTACAGATCTTCTTGCAGATCTTGTTAACAGAAGATTTGTAATCATCTGGTTCTCTCCTGTTCTAGGGCTCCATACTGGATTAGGAGTGCTTCAAGTTTGCAAGGTGCTCGTTCTTCAAGATTGGGTGCTTTATATTTCATCTTATAGCTCTCACGGTCAAGAAGTAGATCACATCCCTTGATTGTGAGGGTTGCAAGATGGAAGGTAGACAATCTCATTGAGGGTGAAGTTTTGTGATGTGCTACGTCGTTCTTTAGATTCCATAATCTTTATACATTGGAGGATCTATTGCTTTGTATGTGCAAACCGCCATATGATACAGATCTATTATCACATAGACCTTAATGAAAAATACATAAAGAAGTACTATGGAAGTATTTAATTTGGGTCGATGCTTGATAGCTGAGTCTCATTGGCTCAAAATAGCTGACACCTAGAGTGTCCCCTTTAGAACAAAAAAATAACAATAAAAGACATAGGATCAAAAGTGACATTCAAATAGTAGGTTGTTTACTTATAACTTATAAGACCCTATATATAATCTATGGTCCTAAGAAAACATTGTTTACAACATCTTGTGCATGGATTGTCACTACGATAGCCTCAGCAGCATCAGTGAATTCTCTAATCAGGTCCATTTGATCTTCCAGCCGATCAGTGTTCAGAAAAACCAGGTTCTAGGTGACGGAGCTCGTGCCCTGAACATAGTTGTGCTGCAGCAAGAGAAGCATTAGCACCATAGCGGACGCCATGAGTTGCCACTTCTCTGGCATGAACCAGGATATCCTATAGGTGATCTTCAAGAGAAACACCCCTGGCGTTGACTGCTACAACTATGCCAAGTGCTACATGTTGGAGGGTCTCATGGCAAATCTCTAGGTCGATCTCCCAGCGATGAGCCTCCTCGATCTCACTGTTGATGGTAGTTACAATCCATCATAAACTATCAATATAACTTGAAATCATGCATGAAAATGATAGCCAACATAGACTTAGGGGTTTAAACTAACAATTTCCATGAGTTTTGGTGAATCTTTGTTTTTAGTAGGGTTTATTCCAAAAAACCCTCAAGGAGGATCAAAAAGTCAAATAAAATCACGCTTATCCCCAGCGAAAACTACCCCAGAAGGTTCCAGAAGACTCGGGAAGACACCACACCGAAGCGGAGACCGAGGCGCTGCTAGGTGCTGGCCGGCCCCTAGCCCCACCTGTTAGTCTTCGCCTCGCTACGTCGGTTATCCACCACCTTAACGATTGCATTTACGTCATTTATTCAAGTCTGTTTGATCCGAGGGCTCAGGATTGATGCTCCGACCTATATATACAAATCCCTGCCCCCTCCCTAAGGATAGCCATAAGTCAAGATCGGATCGGAAATTAGGGTTTCCATAGAGAAGAGAATAGAGCTCTAATTCTTCAAGTTCTAGTATAGGCTAGCTAGCAAGGTTCAAGTAGAGTTTGGGCTATCGCTTAGGATTCTGGATTCTCTGTCTAGAGACCGGTATATCCATTGTATCCCTCTTTATTTATGACTCTGTGCTACTTCAATAATATGTTGGTATTTATTATGTTCCTAGTTTGCTCTAGTTATCTGCTAGATATAGTTATGATTGATGATGAATATATGCATATGTTCGCAAAGCACTTAGCTCAATACTCGAGTGAGTTAAGTGGTCAACATTATGTAAGCGTGGTGCTTAAATATTGTTTACCTGTGGATGCATTTTACACTCTGGGTCATGTGGTAGATCACGGAAGTGACACTCCCATTGAGTCCTTTGTAGTCCACTCCCCCGTTTGTAGAGCAAGTAGAACCCGGTTGCGAAGGGAGTCAAGCTTTGTTCTTGATCTTCCTTAGTAATGTTCCTTATGCATAGATCCAAAGTTAATTATGCTATAGATGAGAGTGTATATACTTGGGTGTACAAAAGACTTAGTAAATAAGGAATGACCTAGGAATCTTTTGCTCTTAACTAATCTTCTGCCTAGCCATACTACATTTATGAGTATCTATTTCTATCTCTAGATTACTATCAATGCCTTACACTTTTCATTTATTTATCATTTGACTTACCCCTGCTATAGCATGAGAGTTAATGATCTTGTCATAAGTATACATATTTGACAATATCTCTGTGCTAACCCCATCACTCCTAGATGAGAGTGGATAAAATATAAATAACGATACCTGGTATACTCCTGGGTGAAATGCTACAATGGTATATTATCTGTGCGCTTGCGGATTACTTCTATCATATATGATTTTCTCTAAATTTACAAGTGTTCTCAATAATTACCAACAACGCATTTATGGCATCATTGCTAGGGATGACAACTTAGTAAAGAGTGATGCTAAGAAATATCAACAAGCATTTCTAGCGCTGTTGCCGGGGAGGGGCACAAGGCTAAGAGAATTGATCAAATAAATACTTATAGACGAGATCATAACTTTATACCTCTGCTTTAGTAGGCTTACCCTTGTTTGTTTTTGTTCATATCTTATACAGGATATTGTAGGATTGGTCTTGATTCACCAACAAATTCCATCAATCACAATCAAACCAATCAAGAGGAAGCTCAACACCAGTTTTTGAAGCTATGGCTAAAAAGACTCTGCGTGAGTTCTCTGCTACAAGCACTAAGAACATTCGCACTGGACCAACACTCAAAACCAATAGCCTTGAGTTCAAGCTCAAGCCAAGCCTCATCAACATGGTGCAAGCTACCCCATTTAGCGGAAAGGCACATGAAGATGCTATTGCTCATCTCTAGGATTTCTTAGAGATTAGCAGCACAATCACCATCAAGGATGTTGCTCAAGACATCATACTACTCCGCTATTTCCATTCTCACTAGTGGGATGCGCGAAGCAGTGGTTCTACACCAACAAGGATAACATCAATACATGGGCAAGATGTTCGAAGGCCTTTCTGGCAAAGTTTTTCCCTATAGGCAAGACTAATGCCTTAAGAGGAAAGATTTCCAACTTTCAACAGAAGAAATAAGACACCATTCTAGAGGCATGGGAATGTTTCCAAGAATATATTTCAGATTGTCCTCATCATGGGATGGAAGATTGGTTGCTCATGCAAAACTTTTACCATGGATTAACTCATAAAGCTCATGAACAACTTGATGCTACTGCTGGAGGATCATTTATGTCACTTACCCTTGGAAAAGCTAACACTCTTGTAGAGAAGATAGCTTCTAATCAAGGCTAGTCCCAATGAAGTATTCAAGCATGCAATAAGAGCGAATAAGTACCAGAAGAGGTGTGTGCACTGTCAGCCAAGATGGACATCTTGTTGAATTGGCTTGAACAGCGAGCCAATTACAAGAAGGATTGTTAGGCCATTCACGATGCTTTTAATTCTCAAAACATATGTGGAGAATATTTGGGAGTTGATTTCCCTAAATCTCAAGAAGACGCAAATATTGTCTTCAACAAGTCTGCTCCACAACAACAGAAGCAAGGATGGAATCAACAACAACAATGGTCAATTTACCGAGGTAAGTACCTAGGTAATTATTCCTCTAATCCTAAGCAGCCATCCTTGAGAGATCTGATCTTAGAACAAGCCAGGATTAATGAGAATATTTCTAAGAAGCTTGCTTTTAATGATAAGGTCCTAGAAAACATAAATACTAAAATGGATAGTTTTTCTTCTGCTATAAAACACCAACTTAGCTATAATAAAAAGATAGAATCACAATTAGCCTAGTTGGTTGCTGCTCTGCCTGTTGCTACTAACCTTGAGAAGGTCAACGCCATAACCACAAGAGGTGGCAAGTGTACTCGTGATCCACCATATCTGACAATGACAGGTAAGACACTGACAGCAGCACAAGTGGAGAAGAAGGACGATAAAGTTGAAGAAGTTGAGCCACAAGCACAAAAAATGATGCAAGATTTTCATGCCACCACCTTCCTACTGTTTCCACATAGAAATCGAAAGGCTAAAATGGATGAGCAGTTCGGTAAGTTTGTAGAGGTAATTCAAAAGTTATATATCAATATTCCTCTGCTCGATGCCATAAAGGTACCCACCTATGCAAAGTATCTCCGAGACATCCTCAACAACAAAAAACCACTACCCACCACTAAGGTAATCAAGTTAATGGAGGAGTATAGTGCAGCCATCCTAAACACATCACCTATCAAGAAGGATTCAGGATGTCCCACTATTGACTGTTCGATCGAAAACTAGAATTTTGAGAATGTGCTATGCGAACTTGGAGCAAGCATCAGTGTCATGCCCAAGAAGATTTTTGACAAGCTCAACTATTCAACACTCACACCAACATCAATGTGTCTGCAACTAGCTAACCAATCGGTCCGCTACCCTGCAGGAATCGCCGAGAATATTTCGGTAAAAATAAGAAACTTCTTTGTTCCATTGGATTTTGTAGTACTTGATATGCAGGAAGACATGAAGACACCCCTCATTCTTGGGAGACCCTTCCTGAGTACTACTAATGCACACATTGATGTCGGAGCCAAAGAAATTAAATTCCATATTAATGGCAAAGAAGAGCGATTTGCTTTCAAGGCAAGACCAGAACAATACTTTAATTTAGAGTGACATGAGAAGCCAGTACAACCATCAGGGTCTCCATCTTTAGAACCAACTGATGCACCCAAGGAATAAGTACAACTAGAGAAGTCCGGTTCGGCGAACTTAAAATCCCAAACCCTCCCCACGAGGTAACTCGGTAGTTATCCATATTTACTTTTATATTGCATTAATCATTTTATCTTAGCATATTTACTTTTCAACATCTGCATTAGAAAAAAATCCCATTATGGCTTTATATAAATCCAAGTCCCATGTAAATAATTTTTATGTGGCATAAAAACCCGTCATAAATATTTACCGTGGAGGCATAAAAATTTAAAAATACTATCTTCTTGTATTTCATAGTATTATAAAATATTTTTGTATTGCATATATATACGTATATATATGGTAGAAATACAGACATATGGGACCCCCACCCATCACTTCTATCACCACCATCACTTCCATTTCCACCTCCATCTCCACTCTGCACCATCCAGAGCGCATTTCCACCGAAAGGAGCACTCACCTTGCTTAACCATGAAGTAAACAAGCATGAGGAAGAAGGGGAGGCCATTAGGCCACAATGTGGGCCCAGCCAGCCCCACCACTTGGCCGGCCACCCTGTTGTTCTCTCGCCTATAAATACCACCCCTCCTACTTGCTCTCGGGCACAACCACAACTGCAATCAAGCATCCCAAGTTTGAAATTCTAGTTTCCAATTTCGTAGTTTGAAAATTCACTTAGTAGAAGTGATTTTTGAATTAGGAAAGAAGTGGAAGTTCTAGAGTAAAAGTGTTGCTAAATTTTGAGCAAGGGTGAGAGAAATTAAGAGTAGAAGTGAGAAGGTTTAAGACTGGAATTGTTGTTAAAATTGAGAAGAAAAACAATAGAATTAAGGGGGAAAATTCTGCCAAAATCTTAATTAGAAAAATTCATTAGGCAACCTTGAACGACTGACCCTTGAATGACTAACTCTTGGATGGCTAACCGTTGACTTTTTATTTTCCTAACCTGTTCCACGAGTTATGTTGTACTGTCAGTTTTTATAGGATGATGCGCAAGTTGAAGGGCACATTCACCTGCTCATCTTCATCTCACTCCACTAGGAGTACATCTTCACAAGCCAGCACCAACATGCAGATCAACACTCCATCTCCCACTGTCGGAGTGCTGTCCGGGTCATCATCCACTGAGAATAACATTCTCCTAGAAGAGAAGCATCTCAAGCTTCGGGACAAGATGGAGAAGGACACCTATAAGAAGGTAAAGACTCAGAGGTTCATTCTCACTTCCGCTTATGATCCAGCCCTCCTGTAGTCAATAGGTATGAATACTGAGTTCAAAATCATCTTTAAAACTATTGGGTGGGAGAATGTTTGGGAAATTAGTGAGCCAGGGTCGAAGCTTTTAACTGCTAAATTTCTATGCACCTTGCAAACCACCGATTCTAAAGTCACTTTTAGACTTTTTGGGAAAGACTTTTCTATTCCCTGAAAGAATTTTAGTGAGCTTCTAGGATTCCATGCTCAGTGTGTAGTGGATGTAGACACCGCTATACAAGATTTTGATAGGATGAAATTTTGGAGAGAAATATCTAAACTTACTTTTTACCGTCCTTGTACAAATGAAATCCATCACCCTACCCTGCGCTTCATGCATAAATGGCTAGGATTTTCTTTATTTCCTAGAAACGATTTTTGCACTGTAAGGAATGATGAACTTAAGCTGCTCTATGCCATGGTTAAGAGAAGAAAGGTTTCACCGGTCAAATTTATGATGAAACAATGGACATAAATTCTTGAACTTAAGCGAGATGTTGGGTGTACTTCTCTAGTCTCCCGCATAACCAAAAATTTGGGTCTTTTGGAAAATACTTCTGTTGCTTACATCGATGACATTCCCTGTTGGTATATCAACTATGAATATTTTGTCCAAGCACACATGTTAAAAAAGAATAAGGATGGGAAACTTGTCATGATGTACACGGATTATACAATCGAGATCCCGTTACTAGACCGGAACCTTGGTTTGTGTGCGGTGGATTCTTTTGTCTTTGATTTATAGGTTAAGGAGGCAGCACCTCGCAGAAGTGCCTCTGCAAGATTGACTCGCAACCCGCAACCTAGGTACCGTGTCAATGATCCGATTCCTGAGTGTGGGGGTATTAACCCCTATACCCTTACGGCTAAGCTTGGGCCAGCCCGGATCGATGGGTCTGGTCCATCCGAAAGACGACGCACGGCCCAGCCAACCTGGTTGGAGTCCTGTGCAAGGAGTTAAGGCGGATTTGGCGATCAAGCAGGATCCTGGTCGGTTAGAATAGGAATCCTTATCCGGCCACATATGGCAATTGTAACTGGCTAGGATTAGTTTCCAGATCTATAACCCTGCCCCCCAGACTATATAAGGCGGGCAGGGGATCCCTCTAAAAAACATCTCTCATCAACATAGAGCAATACAATCAGACGCAGGACGTAGGTATTACGCCTTCTTGGCGGCCGAACCTGGATAAAACCTCGTGTCTGTCTTGCGTCACCATCTTGTTTGAGGCTTGCGCATCTGTCTGCCGACAATCTACTACCTTGGGCATACCCCTAGGTAGACTGCCGACCATATTTCGTCGATAGTGGTGCGCCAGGTTAGGGGGTGTGCGTACTGCTCTCGAAGCAAACAAGACGGTCATCACCTCCGGCTCCATGGCTAAGCCGAACGGCCTCACGTTCACCGTCGGCCAGATCACCTGGACCACCGGCTCCGACGGCTTCATCGTCATGACCATGGAGGAGGCGTGGATTCAGTCTGCGCTGACCACTGCTTCACCTACATCGGCTACGGCTCCGACCACGATGGATCTGGCTCTGACCACGATACGTCTGGCTCCGACCACGATGGATCGGGCTCCGACCACGGTACGTCTGGCTCCGACCACGATGGATCTGGCTCCGACCACGGTACATCTGGCTCCGACCATGCCTACATCATCTTTAGCCACGCCGATGACTCGTCGTCCGCTTCCCCGCTACAAAGGGAAGCAGATCGACAACACCGACCTGCTCAACTCCATCGATCGGGTCGGCACCAAACTCACCAAAAACCTAGCTCGTAAGTATGATTCAAAGTCAACCTAACGAAAGGTGTAACCGCTCCCCACAACAGATCTACCCGACCAGCTCGAACCACTCGTCCTGCACGACTTGGTACAGATCTCGTGGTCTTATCTACTCCTGAAGGGCACTCCGCTCATCGCCGGCCAGCCTCTGCGATGGGTCTCCGGCTCTCCGAGTATGCAGCCTCGACGGAGAACCACCAGGTCTAGCCTTACGGCCTGCGAAACGCTGCCTCCAAATACGCCAGATAACCCACAACGCCGCTTGATCTATGTTTTATGCACCGACCTCGGCCAAAGCCGCCGCGACTTCGTCAACATGATCCGGACTAAAGATTATCATGAAGGATCCGTCCACACACGCTTCAAGAGGGCGACTCCACCTCCTCGTCGCATCGCATCTAAAGCATCTATACACACCGAGCTTCAAAGATCACGAAGACGACGGCACCAAGTACGATCTGGATCTGCGGCACCGCGCCCGTGGTTTTCACAATTCCCATCTTTCCCGCCAAGACGAGGGATTTGACCCATGTTGTCAACAATGACGAACCGCCGCGCGGTGGCGAAAACAACAAGAAAAAACCACGCGCGCGCGCAATATTGACCGGTTCAATCACCGACAAATCGAAGCCAAAGCAAACTAGGAGGCGCGACGCATCGTGGTCCAAACACGCGACCTCACGACGATGCTTTCGGCGGTGGTGGGGACAAACAGGTCTTCGTGACTCCAAGTGCCAATGTAGCCGCCGCCATGGCAACAATGCAACGGCTACCCAACACCCCGAAACCCAAGCGGTTCGCGATGAAATACAAGCCTATCGACGGCCGCCATGGCCTGCACCGCAGAGATTGTAAATCAAGTCCGGCTCCATCCGCCCTCGAGTCGAGTCAAGCCACGCCGCCCGCCTTCCAAGCCGCTCACAGCCACTCAACCCACGTGGCTCGTGCAACAACGACCGTCGACAACCATCGAGGCGAACGGTGGCCATGACGGTGGTAACCGCCGTCGAGAGGACAACCATCGTGATATCCGGACGATAATCACCAAGACAACGCGACAATCGTCGCGATAACCGCGGTCGCAGGGCTAATCTAGATGGCAATCGAGATCGCCGCGATGGCAATAACGATCTCCGCCATTACCTCGGTGGACGCGATCTGCGCGCTCGCATCAACCAGAGAGCTGACGATCGAGCATCCCACAAAAGCTATCACCGTATGGAGTATGACACTACCCACGGTCCGCCGGGTTTGAAGCAGTTTACTCCACACCTTCGCCAAGTCATATGGCCCAAGAATTTTAAGCTCGAGAAACTTTAGAAATGACGGCAAAGAAAACCCCAATTATGGGTCATGTTTCATTTAAACCGCAAGCGGATCAGCCATGGTCGATGAGCACGTCATGTCTAACTACTTCCTAGTCATTTGTTGGCCATGCAGGTCACCAATGGCTGGTCACCTTCTCGGCGAACTACTTTGATTCTTGGCGGGAGCTTAAGCAAGCCTTCATTGACAATTTCATCGCTACTTGTGAACAACCGGGCAACAAGTACGATCTGCAACGGATCCGAGATCGGAAAGATGAGCCACTACGCGAGTACGTCCGGCGTTTCTCAGAGATGCGCATCAAGGTCCCATCAATCTCCGACAATGAGGCAATCGAGGCTTTCATCATTGGCCTCCATTTCCACGACGCCCTAAGAGACAAGCTCCTCCGGAAGAGACTTGAGTCGGTCACAGCGCTCCTATCCACCGCTAAGAAATATGCGGATGCCGACGACGCCAAGAAGATAATTATTGAAGAAGCAGCAAGGGTTCCACGCTCCGACCACCCCTCACACCACGACGACTACCATGGCAACCGTGGTCGGAGCGACAGTTTTGACCGCCGCAACCAGCGCAATGACTCCCGCGACCACCGCGACCGACATAATCAGCAGCGTAACCACCATAACGATTACAGGAGCAAGCGTGCTCGGGAAGATGACGGTGAGGTCAATACCGTTAAAAAGGCTGGCGGACGTCGTAACTACGAAGACGACTACGCCAAAGCATTGAAGGGGCCCTGCCAGCTCCATCCTAAGTCAAACCATACCATGGAGAATTGCCGCGTTCTCAAGTCTATCTATACACGCCAATAGGCTCCGGATACATCCAACAAGCCTAACGATGTAGCGTAGCGACAGCAACGAGGATAACGAAGACGACGATGCGCACCCTCATCACAAGTACGCTCAGCCAACCGATCACGCGCACACCATCATCGGAGGCAAAGTGTCCATCGAGACCAAGCGGGAACGCAAGTTGCTCGCCCGCGGTTGTTTGAACGTGGCCAACACCGATAACCTGCTCGCCGATCCCTGACTCCCTCCGTGGTCTCACCGCGAAATCTCTTTCAGTACGAAGGACCAATGGGCCGCAATACCGGAGCCAGGACGTTTTCCCCTAGTCCTCAATCCTTGTATCAACAAGGTCCAGTTCGACAGAGTACTGATCGACGGCGGCAGCTCCATTGATATACTATTCAAGAATACCGCCTCACCAAGATAGCTCAGCGGATCTTAAGCCACACGAGGCACAGCTTCTAGGGTGTTCTTCCCGACAGAGCTCTACACCTCTCGGGCGAGATCACGCTACATGCGCTTTGGGGACCTCGGACCACTTCCGCACCGATTATGTCAACTTTGTGGTCGCCGACTTCAAGGCACCTACCATGCTATTCTTGGTCGACCGTCGCCACCAAGTTCATGGCCATACCTCATTATAGGTATCTAGTGCTCAAGATGCCTACCGAGAAAGGAGTCCTAACCCTCCGAGGTAACATGTACGTCGCCTACACCTGCGAAGACGACAGTTTCAAAATAGCAGAGGCCCACGACCTCTCTATTCACATGGCCGAGACCATGCTCGACGCTAAGAAGACCTCACCGACCACCGAGATCCCAGAGCTCGAGACTCCACGCAAAACATCAAGTCAAAGGAGCACAAGGTGATCCAAATTGGTCGACGGCGACCCCAAAGAAACGGCCCTTATCGGGGCCAACCTGGATCCCAAATAGGAAGACGCGCTCGTCGGGTTTTTGAGGAGCAACGTGGATGTGTTCGCATGGAAACCTCGCCGACATGCCCGTGTACCTCGGAACTTGATCGAGCACTCCTTGAATGTCAACAAAGAAGGCCAAACCTATCAAGCGAAGCTTCAACGATTGCTCATGACAAAAAGGAGAGGCAATTAGGGTAGAAGTTACATGGCTTTTGGCACCGGATTCATTAAAGAAGTGTATCATCCGGAGTGGTTAGCCAACCCGGTTCTTATGCGCAAAAGAATAATGAATGGAGAATGTGCGTTGATTACACCGATCTCAACAAACACCGCCCTAAGGACCCTTTGCTTTACCTCGCATAGACGAGGTCGTAGATTCAACCACCGGTTGTGAGCTCGCTTTCCTTTCTCGATTGCTACTCGGTTATCACCAGATCGCTCTCAAAAAAGGATGATCGATCAAGACGTCTTTCATCACGCCTTTCGGCGCCATCGCTACATGACTATGTCGTTCGGGCTCAAGAACGCCGGGCTACATACCAACGCCATTATTCAGGCCTCGCCTCAGATGAGATAAAAGATGACCTAGTAGAGGCCTATGTGGATGATGTAGTTGTCAAAACCAAGGAAGCACATACCCTTGTTGACAACCTCAAACGCATTCCTTCACGGCCCTCAATACATTCCAATGGAAGTTAAACCCAAAGAAGTGCATCTTTGGTGTTCCTTCCGTATATTGCTAGGCAACGTCGCCGGGATTATGATGGCATACGCCTAATCCGAGAGAAAGTCAAAGCCGTCTTAGACATGAAGCCCCTAAAAAGGTGAAGGATGTCCAAAAGCTTACGGATGCATGGCCGCTCTAAGCCGCTTTCATATCAAGATTAGGAGAAAAAGGGTTACTGTTTTTTTTTAAACTACTCAAAGCATCCGAGAAGTTTGAGTGGTTGGAAGAAGCGACGCAGCTTCACAGCCAGCTAAAACATTACCTTACATCACCTCCAGTCCTCACCGCTCCTAGAGAAGACGAAACCCTCCTACTTTACATTGCAAAGAACTAATCGGGTGGTCTCCACTACCATGGTGGTCGAGCGCGATGAGCCGGGCCACACCTATAAGGTACAAATGCCAATTTATTTCATCGTTGAGGTACTCAACGAATCTAAGACTAGGTACCCACAGATTCAAAAACGCGCTCTACGCCATACCGATAACATCCCGAAAGTTGAGACATTACTTGACGGATATCGTGTGGTGGTCATGACCGAAAATACCCTTTGGGGACATCATTCGCAATAAGGATGCGAACGGGCGATCGTCAAGTGGGCAATGGAGCTATGCCCTTCTCCTTGGAATTCAAGTCAATCAAGTCTCGTGCACTCATCGATTTCATCGTCGAAAGTGGACAGACTTAAGCACGCCTTTGCCTCCCGAATCCGGCGAATATTGGACGATGTACTTCGATGGCTCTCTCACAATTGACGGTGCGGGAGCAGGGTTCTTTTTTGTGTCACCATCCAAGGAGCAGCTCCGAGACGTGCTCGTGATTTATTTCCCAAAGATCTAATAACGCCACCGAGTATGAAGCATGCCTGCATGGTTTACGATTGTGGTTGAGCTTGGTGTCAAACGTCTCTACGCCTCACGGAGACTCGGCTCTAGTCATCAACCAACTCAACAAGGATCGGGACACGACCAAATGAAAAGATGGACGACATCAGAATCGATAAGAAAGCTGGAAGGCAGGTTCTATGGCATCGAGTACATACACGTGGTCCAGGACAAGAACCAAGCAGCGGATGCGCTGTCAAAGTTAGGATCATCTCGAGCCAAAATCCCACATGGTGTATTCGTCCAAGACCTGCTCACGCCTTCCATCGAAGAGGAAGATTCCACGGTCGACAAAGTTCCGGACCAGCAATTGGTGGCTATGGTTCCGGCGCCAAGCACAACCGAGCCGCCTCCGACCACTCATGAGCCAGACTGGAGAGTACCCTTCATCAAGTACTTAACAGATGGCAGCGGTTATACTGATCGAACAAAAAACGAGCGCCTAATGCGTCGCAGTAAGCAGTATCTGCTCGTCGATGGCAAGTTATGGCACAAAAACGCAAAGGAAGAAATCTTGATGTAGTGTATAACCTAGGAAGAAGGCGAACATCTCCTGGACCAAATCCACTCTGGCTCCTGCGGCAACCACGTGGCCTCAAGAACACTGGTCGGTAAGGCTTTCCGAGCAGGGTTTTATTAACGTCGGCGATGAGAGTCGACGCAGAGAAAGCTAGTCCGCCACTGTGAGGGTTGTCAGTTCTTTGCCAAAAGAATCCACGTACCAGCACATGAGATTCAGACGATACTAGCCTCTTGGCCCTTTTCATGCTGGGGACTGGATATGATCGGGCCCTTCAAACTGGCTCCTGGGAAATTTACATGTGTTTTTGTGCTGATTGACAAATTTTCTAAGTGGATAGAATACATGCCTTTGGTACAGCAGCATCTTCGTAAAAGGCTATCATGTTCCTCGACCAGTCATCCACCATTTTGGCATACCCAACAAAGATCATCACCAATCTGGGTACTCGGTTCACCGGGAACGCTTTTGGGACTTCGCGATGAAAGGAGCATAGTAGTAAAATACGCCTCTGGTGCACCCTAGAGCTAATGGACAAGTCGAGCGGGCAAATGGCATGATCTTGGATGCATTGAAGAAGAGGATGTATAGAGAAAACGACAAAGCCCCCAAAGATGGCTCAAGGAGTTACCACCATGGTCCTGGGCCTCCGAACTCAAATTTCAGCCAGAATAATCGGCGTCTCACCATACTTTATGGTTTATGGCGCCGAGGCAGTCCTCCCATCGAGATATAGCTTTCGCACCAGCAAGGGTAGAGAACTTCGACGAGGGCAAGGTCAATGAAGTACACGGAGCTAGAAGTAAACAAATACAGAAGAAAAATGGCTCGATTCTTGTGTATGTACCGCCAAATACCTTCTTTGTTTTTGCGGTACTACAACAAAAATGTTAAAGAGCGGTTCTTCGTGGTCGGAGATTTGGTCCTGAAGTGGAAGATGAACCAGCCTGGTGTCCACAAACTTGCAACCCCATGGGAGGACCATTCATGATCAAGGAAGTCACACGACCAACGCCTTACAAAGTTAGCTCGCTCGATTGGGCGGTGCGGGACGCATTTCAAACTCTTGGCACATCGACAAGCTTAGACGTTTCTATGCTTAACTACCGAGATATGTACTCCTTTTGTACTTTTGATTTATTTCAATAAAGCAATTATGATTTCTCCGAGCACTCTAATGTGTCACTTCGAGTTTTATGGTTATTCTAACTCACCAAAGAAAAGCCGACCACCACCCCTTCTCTACGGTTTTCGAGCAGTGCTCTCCCTCCGTTCCTCCCAATACATGCATGGGATCCGCTCTCTCACGTTACGGGTGATCGCGCAGTCCCCTTGGTTTAACTTGTGCAAGTCTCACGTGTGCAGTCACCGGACCTCACACTCCGACCACATGGAAAACCGTACGCACAAACTTTTCGGGATGATGTGTCGAGCACGATGGTACAACTAAATGTAACGTTAATACGCTTTTTACTTAGTTACACCAACATAAAGTATCAAGCTTAAATACGCTTTATACAAAGCAAACAAGTTTATAATAATATACAGTTACGTTATTACGAGCTTGCCTGAAGAGGCTCAAGTTCACAATAACACAACTATGTCCTCCTTCTACAGCTCTAAGCCTATTACATTGGCTGGTCGGGGCGCATGGCACTTATCGCTCACCGCTTCGATACCCTACTCGAGTCTCGGGACTCTTGTGCTAGTTGAGTGAAGGGGATGGCCCACGGCGTGCCTGGCTGGTCGAGACCGCAGCTTCGTTGGTTGGCTCAGTGGGCATTTCCATTGACTGATGGCATGGCATTCAGATGTTGCCCCCCACCTCCACACAGGTTAATATCACCAATTATCTTTGACAACAAGTCCAGCTGGGCCGTCCGAAGCTCCTCTGCCTTGTCTGGGTCTACCTCCTTCGGGTACCCAGCCTCTAGGCGCTTGAGATCGATCAGGGGGTAGTGGGCACGCACCATGCTTAGTACATGGGCACCCGTGTACTCACCAGCCTCCTTCACGAACTCCTGAACCATCCCCACGCTTGTTCCATCTCTCGACCAGCCCGAGCTGGCGTGTCCTCGGCTCTTCCTCTGTGAGCGCCGGGTCTATAAGGTCGAGGATGGGCACAATGCCAGTTGCCATTTCTTGGCACCGTTTCTCCCACGTGTCCTGCTCCTCGGCGGCCTTGAGGCATCGTGCTTTCTAGTCATCACGCTCTCTGATCACGGCCTCTAGGTGCTTCTTGGCATTGACTTTCAAAACTGAACACAGTACAAGACATCAAATGTGAAAACATGACATGGCAAGGTGGGCAACAGAATGAGAAAGGTGATCTGGAATACTTACTTTTTAGTTCCTCTTTCATTTTGTTGGTGTGGTCTTGGAGTTGAGACTGGCTGCGTGCTAGCTTCATGTTGTCCTCCTTCAAGCGACCACACTCTATGGTCACACTGTTATTTTCCCCTTTGAGGTGGGCCACTTCAGCTTCTAAACCTGCCTTACAGCTGTTACTACCAAGAATACAACAACACAAGTCCTGCACTTGTTATGATAAGATGAAACTTTACTTGTTTTCTCCAGCTCTTTGTTGTTGAGCTGGCCGACCAGGTTTTGGTTCTGTGTTTCTCGATCTATCCTCTCCTGGTCGGCGGTTTCAAGTTGGCACCGCAAGCGTTCCACTTCGGCCGCCAGTTCTTTATTGGTCGCCGCGATTCCTTCAATCCGGTCGAAGCACCTCTTTCAATATTTTGCGGTTTTCATCAGGTCCTGCATACAAACAAGCTAAGTTAGACAGTTCGACTACATAACAGGGTCAAGGATTCAAGCCAAACGTAAATGGACTTCTGTCACCAGACGCTTGGCCGCCCGTTCGACTCTTAGGGTCTCTTCGACCTCTGGGATTTCTTCGTGCATAACCCATCCGTCGTTCCGATAGCGCGACACATATACATGTTGTCGCCTATCTTGGGGACGGCCCAGGACCTCTTCTACTTCTTCCTCTTCAGCCTCCTATTCGGGAGGCGGCGCTGGTCTGAAGTCTGCAGACTCCACAACCACCAGGGCTTTTCCACGAGCCATCGCGTCGGCTAGAATGCTCTGGGCCACATCTGGCTGCTGGTCCTTGGCTAGATCCGGCTCCTTGGCGCCATGGTATCCGCCTTTAGCAAGGTTCGTGCTCGAGCACTTGTACTCGCTTCTCATTGTCTTCTCGACCACCACTGGGATCAAGGCGTCAGTGTCGTCCGCTCTTTGAGGTCCAGTGGAGTTCCTACTACAGCTCCTCCACGGTACCGGTCATTGGGCACTTTGTCCCGCCATCATCATTGTCTTTACTCAGCTAGCTGGTCGGGGTTCTCGGTGGACGCCACCTAATATATCGAGACAATTTCAGAAGATAATAGTATCCAATGCAAATTACAAGCTTACATCAAAGATATAGATACTTACAAATTTCGATTTGTGGAATGATGTGGCAAAGGTGCGTCCGCCTTGACCGTCCCTCGCCCGCGTGCTCGGCAGTTCCACCGGTCTTTTTCCACCTCCGATGCAAAGCGCCGGGGTTTGATGCCCGATGTTTCCTCGCTTGTACTTGTGTTGCAAAGGTCGGTGATGATGCGACCACCGCTGCACGGAGGAGCCACCCTACTCAAGAGACCCCATTTGTCTTCTCCTCTTTGAGGGACGAGCCGGAAAGATGTCCGCATCCTCTCGCTTCGTCGTCCGGCTGTGGGGAAGATAGCTTGGCGCCGTTTGTTGGCCACGGACGCTTGCCAGCCGGCTCTGGTGGTGCATCCTCCATAGCCTCGAGTGCCGCCCGATGGACGCCGTCGGTCCCGGCGCTGGTCTAGGCAAATTGGGTCGGTAGCTCGCGCCAATCTACACCGGGGAGGCGACACGAACATCGCTGCCCGGCACGACCATTACACTACGACACAAAGCGGGGCAATAAATATTTCTTGTTACAATATGACTCTCACAATTAAAAGGAGGCATCAATTACCTTTGGGGGAGGTCGGGCCAGCTTGAAGGCGTGCTCGATGTCGTTCACCCTGACGTAATTGGGATCGGCCAGGTTGAATAGCTCCCCAATCCTGGCTTTGATTTCCGTCTTGTCGAGCGGCTCCTTCCTGGTCCTTGTCGGATCGGCGCTTCCCTGGTACTCGAAGCCTGGATGAACCCTCTTTTTAGGCGTATTGGATCCTTCGGTGATGAAGTTCCCACCACACTTGGGCCATCTAGCTTTCCCCACGGATCATCTCGAGCAGTTCGGCGATCTGCTCTAGGTTCTTGGGCTTTTCTGTCCAGCTATTCTTCTTCTCTGGAATCAGTCCCATGTCACACAGGGTGATGGTGTTCGGCTCTTCACGGATGTAGAACCACTTCTTGTACCACTCATCCAGCGAGGTGTTCTAGGGGCAGTGCAAGTATTGTGCTTTCATGCCGTCGCGCAGATTTAGGTAGGCACCTCCGGCTATCTTCGAGCCACCACTCCCTTTCTTTCGAAGACAGAACAGGTGGTGAAAGAGGTCGAAATGGGGCTGGAAGCCACCATAAGACTCGTAGAGATGAATGAAGGTGGAGATGAGGAGAATCGAATTGGGATGCAGATTGCAAATCCCAATCTCATAGTACAAGCAGAGACCCTGAAGGAAAGGGTGCACTGGAATCCCAAAACCCCATTTGAAGAAGTCTTCGAAAACCACAATCTCACCTGGTTGTGGATCGAGGAAGCTTTCTCCTTCTGACGCATGCCATCCCGCGAGTGCCTTGTTGTGGAGCACTCCCATGGTGACGAGGTCCTCGATGGTTCCGCTCATTGCTCCACGACTTCCACCATTCCTTCGCCATGACCCCGCCTTTCTTACAGGCGCTCTCTTCGCCATTAGTCCGTCTCACGAAGGGGTGGATGCGGTGGCAAGGGGATTGGCGACGATTTTCGGAGGAATAGGGTTTGGCAGGAGGAAGAAGAGGGTTGCGGCGGCGAATGACAATGGGGAACGGTGTGAGTAACTTACCGTGATCTACATTATATAAAACAAAGAGCTCCGCTGCTTCGTCCGCCCAGGATTATTGGGAGATGTGCACACGCGCGCCGTAGATGGTTGTTCACACAACCTCGAGATCTACGCCAATAAACGCTCTCCTTCGTTACCAGTGTACGCGCCTCTTCGTTAATAGTGTAAGAGGGCCCACACTGACGCGCCTCCATACAAAAAGTGCCAGCGACTATTTGCCGTAAAAAGAGTAAGAAGACGTAATGACGTACTATGCCCATTTGCTTTTTGACCAGCGTGTCGATCGACTTGACAGAGAATAGAGATAAATAAATACACCGAATAAATACATCAATGGCGTTAGCGTTTTAGATGCCCGTTTGCGCTAAGGATGGATCGGGGATCGCCTGCACCACGCCTGTGCTCTGGGGATCGCCTGACCACCACCGCTGGTCAAGCTGGGATCGCCTGCACCTGCCGCTGTGCTCGAGGACGCCTGCACCATCGCGGTGCTCGGGGATCGCATGCTACTCCACTACTGCGTGCTCGTGGACCGCCTGCACCACTAAAGTGCTCGGGGATCTCCTCACCACTAACGTGCTCGGGGACTACTACGACCACTATCATGCTCGGAGATCGCTCCGACAACCGGTGTGCTCGGGGATATCCCGACCACCGATCAAGAATTGTTCTCCTCGGCTACATGTGATTTGTACTCACATACGCTTGAGAGACATTTATTTAGACCTTACTACAAGGCTCATACTTCGCCTTCCAAAGAAGCTCGGGGACTACATCGGTGCGATGCACCCGGCCAGCATCTCGTATCGCTTTTTACTGACGATTGGGTTCTCAACTTAATTGGGAATTCTTTTTAGACCCTAGCACCACGTGCTTACTTCACCTACTACCAGGCTCGGGGACTAAGTGGGCACACTTCACCTTGCGGTGAATGTGTTTGTTTTCACCACTACGCCTCGATGATCAAAGATGCTACGCTTCAAGACGCACTTACATTTCTTTTCGTAAATACAAGTGGGCACACTTCCCGGACAGAAATCTTTTTTTTTTTCTTAAGAGCACCATACATTCTTCGGACAACCTATATCCGGCGCATTTACGGTGGTCGGAAGATGTCAAGGACTCGGGCATAACTTGTCGGAGAAGGTCGAAATGGCGTGGTCGCAACATAATACATGGTGCTCGGGGACTAGCTGTGGGGTATTAACCCTCTATACCCTTACTGGCTAAGCTTGGGCGGCCCGGATCGATGGGTCCGGTCCATCCGAAAAACGACGCGCCCCAAATGCAACCTGGTTGGAGTCTCCACGCAAGGAGTTAAGGCGGATTTGGCGATCAAGCAGATCCTGGTCGGTTAGAATAGGAATCCTTATCCGCCACATATGGCAATTGTAATCGGCTAGGATTAGTTTCAGATCTATAACCCTGCCCCCCGGACTATATAAGGCGGGCAGGGGATCCCTCTAAAAAACATCTCTCATCAACATACAGCAATACAATCAGACGCAGGACGTAGGTATTACGCCTTCTTGGCAGCCGAACCTGGATAAAACCTCGTGTCTGTCTTGCGTCACCGTCTTGTTTGAGGCTTGCGCATCTGTCTGCCGACAATCTACTACCTTGGGCATACCCCTAGGTAAACTGCCGACCATATTTCGTCGACACGGAGGGACTAGATTTCTGTAGCTATGCAGGCTAGGATCCTCCCGCTTGTATCAACCCAAGCATGCTGGTTGGGAGCAGCCCGCTCCTCAGCACTCGGAGAGCTCCTGACAGCAAGGCGCAAGTGAGCAATGGTAGGACGGCAACTTCGACTACTACCAACAACATCAATATGAAGGAGTTTCAAGTGGATACCAGGGAGGATGTATGTCCTTCTCTGCTCGTGGCTACCATGATCAACCCATGGGCTACCGCGACCAGCAGATGCAGCATGCCCGCCTCGACACCAGGTTGACAACCATAAAAGAGATGCAGCATGACATCCAGAACACGCTTCACCAGCACTCCTAGTGGCAAGCAGAAGTGGGAGACCGCCTCACCAACATCTAGCAACATCAACAGTAGGAGAATGAGAATTGGCACTACCTATTCCAGGGTCTCAATGTCGACCCGCCATTTTGATCGACCGACCACAACAACACCCAGCTTGGGGGACGAGGATCCCCTGCTATCTAAGGTAAGTTTTCTTTTCTAGTATTTTGTTTCCTTTTTCTTTTATTTGTTTTTCAAGTTTGTATTTATTATATAAAAAGATGCATAACTAGGAAAACAAAATAAAAAATTGTTAGTAAGGTATGATCTAAAAATGAAAAACCAAATAAAAAGAGTGTGTATAAAGTTTGCTTTAAAATTTCTGTTCTTAAAAGCCAATAAATAAAAAGAACGTGAAGATGATGATTCACAATGGAAATGATGAATAGTTGCTCTGTTGTAATTCCTTTCAAGTACCTAGTTTTCAGTCTTGAATTCTCTCGAGTTTTGGATATGACTGTTTTGACATGAGAATTTGCTCTGAACTTGAAACTCGTGGGTAGCATATGTTTGATCTAAGTCTAGGTAATTGACGGATATGATATGAAAAGGTATGAGCTGCTATTTATCTTGTTCCTAGTGACACTAAAGTTCTAGAGATTTCTTTTGAAAAACATAAAAATGTAACATGATGAGTTCCTATATGACAAAGCTTGAATTCCTACCAGAGCCAAACATGATATTTAGGCTAGGAAAACTTCCACTTTTATATGCTACTTGTTTTGCATAGAGTTTGGTCAAGCTTTGTTGATCCTTATGAGAGGTTTGTCATGCTTTTAAAATCAAGATCACGTACACACCACCCACATATGCACTACTCCTACACTAGGGGTAGGCGCAAAAACATGCATTCCAGCTAGATCCACCAAAAATGTTTTACTCCTACAATGAGAGTAAACACCAAAAATATTCTTGATAGGTTTCATCCATCAAATAAATGTTCCAAGTTCTTGTTGCTATCTCTCAAAAGTTTATTGCAGAAAGAGGCATGGACTATGCAAAAGTTATTCATAAAAAAAGAAAAGGTTGAGAAAAAATGAACAAGTGTCCGAATTATCAAAATAATGGGTACTTAGATGCCTGGCTAAAAAAAAGAGAGATGAATAAAATGGTCCATGTTCTCTTGCAAATGTTTCCAAGTTTCAAAAGAGAGATAAGTTTTCAAGGAGCACAGTAGAATTAAGCTAGCCACCATATACTCCACACACATGCATATCTTGATTTGATTGTATGACTCAACTCTCTTTGGATCCATTGTTTGACTTTACAATATATGTATTGCAAGTGAGCTCTTTCATGTTATCACCATTCCTGTGAGCTCCACATAAGCCTTAGTTGTAGAGAAAAAGGCATAACATCACTATTGCCTTGGTGAGGATCCACAAATACCACATATTTTGAGAGACTTGAGAGTGTCATACAATGGAATCTCTGAGTTTTATTTTGAAAACTTACAAAAACTCCGCAATAATGGTTGAACAAAGAACTTGAGACATAGTGCTTGACTTGATCATTCTGTCTTTCAATTACTCAATATCCAAGAGAAGGCTACAAGCCCCATGTTTGAAGCTAACATGGGTAAGTTTGAAAGTCGAATCAGTTTGTTCTAATCTGGAGGAGAATTCTTGTTTGAACGCATGTGTACTTTTGAGGAGTTGTTTCAATGTTTTCAAAAATCCTAAAACTCCTGATCCATTGTTAAGTTTGGCATTACTCAGGAATGAGCAAAGGTTAAGCTTGGGGGAGTTTGTTGACGGTAGTTATCATCCATCATAAACCGTCAATATAACTTGAAATCTTGCATGAAAATGATCACCAACATAGACTTAGGGGTTTAAACTGACAATTTTCATGAGTTTTGGTGAATCTGTGTTTTCAGCAGGGTTTATTCCAGAAAACCATCAAGGAGGATCAAAACATCAAATAAAACCGCGCTTATCCACAGCGAAAACTACCCTAGAAGGTTCTAGAAGACTTAGGAAGACACCACACCAAAGCATAGACCAAGCCATTGCCAGGTGGGGCCAGCCAGCCCCACCAGCAGGTCGACCAGCCCCTAGCCCCACCTATTAGTCTTCGCCTCACTTTGTCGGTTCTCCAACGCCTTCAGGATTGCATCTATGCCATTTATTCAAGTCAGTTTGATCTGAGGGCTTAGGATTGACGTTCTGGCCTATATATACCAGTCCCTGCCCCCCTCCCTAAGGATAGCCATAAGTCAACATCAGATCCGAAATTAGGGTTTCCAGAGAGAAGAGAATAGAGCTCTAATTCTTCAAGTTCTAGTATAGGCTAGCTAGCAAGGTTCAAGTAGAGTTTGCAATATTGCTCAGGATTCTGGATTCGCCATCTGGAGGCCGGTATATCCATTGTATCCCTCTTTATTTATGACTTTGTGCTACTTCAATAATATGTTGCTATTTATTATGTTCCTAGTTTGCTCTAGTTATATGCTTTATATAGTTATGATTTATGATGAATATATATGCATATGTTCGCAAAGCGCTTAGCTCAATACTAGAGTGAGTTAAGTGGTCAACATTATGTAAGCGTGGTGCTTAAATATTGTTTACCTGCAGATGCATTCTACACTCTGGGTCATGTGGTAGATCATGGATGTGACACTCCTGTTGAGTTCTTTGTAGTACAATCCCCGTTTATAGAGCAAGTAGAACCCGGTTGCGAAGGGAGTCAAGCTTTGTTCTTGATCTTCCTTAGTAATGTTCCTTATGCATAGATCCAAAGTTAATTATGCTATAGATCAGAGTGTATATACTTGGGGTGTACAAAAGACTTAGTAAATAAGGAATGACTTAGGAATCTTTTGCTCTTAACTAATCTCCTGCCTAGCGATACTACATTTATGAGTATCTATTCCTATCTCGGGTTTACTATCAATGCCTTACACTTATCATTTATTTATCATTTGACTTACCCTTGCTATAGCATGAGAGTTAATGATCTTATCATAAGTATACATATTTGACAATATCTCTGTGCCAACCCCATCGCTCCTCCCATGGATAAAATATAAATAATGATACCTGGTATATTCTGAGGTGAAATGCTACAATGGTATATTATCTGTGCGCTTGCGGATTACTTCTATCATATATGATTTTCTCTAAATTTACAAGTGTTCTCAACAATTACCAACAACGCATTTCTGGCATCATTGCTAGGGATGACAACTTAGTAAAGAGTGATGCTAAGAAATGTCAACACTCGCGACGACAAGCAGCCAATTGTTCCTCAAGATCTAATAAAAATCAAGGGTTACCAAAAAAAGTCAGGAACATAAAAGTAAAGACTCTTCAAAGAAATTTTATCTGATGCCCTAGCATGAGCTTCATCAGCCCTCATCTGAGCAACATTGGTCTCTTCTTCAGATATAGAGAGGGCTATTTTAACGGCATCGAGACATTGCTCGAGCCGACCTACCTCAAGCGTGGCTTCAGAATACAGGTTTCCGGCCTCCCTCCTTTCATGGATAAGATTCTAGATATCCTGACCTGACTCGGAGGATGAAGATGAAGATACCATGGACCCAGTAAGATGTACAATCCATTGTTGTCCAACCTGCACTAGAGTTGGCCGATGTATCGCAGCATGAGAGGTAGCCTACATATTCAAAGGATTAATGCAAGGTAGCCATACTGATAAGAAATCATTCCCTCTCACCCTTGGCGACGAAGAGGGACACAAAGGTGCTGAGGCGGATCCACAGCTTTTGGAGTTTCCTCCCTTGGACGCTTGCCATGAGCCATTGTTTAGAAGAAGACTGGAAGGAGAAAACGAAGAAAAAAAGATGTGTCACAACACAACAAATGAACACAAGTAGTATTCCTTCTACCTCGCCTTGCCTCCAAATTTTTATAGCCCCAGGGGACAGTGGGTTCATCGAAAATTTGGGGGCATGTGTTCACACTGAATATTATTCCAAAATTTGGGGGCATGTGTTGACACTGAAATCTAGGAAGATGCACAGGAAGCTCAAAACTCAAGGAAGCGTACATGAGTGTTGAATGTTGTCCCCACTTCCAACAGCGTCCCCACCACTTAATACACCATGAACTATCGTATACCTCGTCTTCCCTGATGCGTGCTCCCTAGATCACGCATCTTAACTACACTAAGTCTAGGTGCATCTTCAAGACTACTGTATTTAAGTGCGTGAATGTTGAATGTCCCAACTTCGATTCCATTACCATCCTCACCACTTATTACGCCAGGAACCATCGTATACCTCATCTTCCCTAATGCATGCTCCCTAGATCATGCATCTTAATTGCACTGAGTCTGGGTGCATCTTCAAGGCTGTTCTATTTAAGCTAGGTCTAGGTGCACTAAGTCTCTCGCCCCTCCCCTCCTTCCAAATCCCTTAGTATTAGACTAAGAGAGCGGCAACTCCTTTTCGTCCACCATGGTTCATGGCGTACTTCGGTGGCACCACCATTGCTGGGAGAAGGCTTTCAAGTTCAGGTTCTACAGCGCCTACTGGTGGGAGTTCGTCTTGGGTGTTAGAGAAAGTTCCACAAAGAGATGGGGAAGAACAATACCATCTACGATGACCCAAGTTGCCGATGACACGATTGTAGGGTCGCTCACACACATGTACCTATGGACTAATCACCTGTGTATCTCACATAAACACAATTAGTCCACCTAGGTTGTCACTCAATTACCAAAACCACACAAGGACCTTTCAATGGTGGCTAGGCTCGTTGATGGTCGGCGTGCGGGAGACTTCTAGGTTAGAATATCTATAGGAAATCCTAGAGGGCGGAGGAGGGTGCCTTGCTGTTGCCGAGAAACCTTTTGAGCCCACAGATCTCGACCTGGGATCTCTCGATGCCATGGCATGAGTTCCTCCCTGACATTGATAAAGACAGCATGGGCAAATGGGCAAGGCTCCTTGTGGGGCTCCTCAACCTCTCTGATGTTAGAGGGAGTGCCGCGAGGTGGTTCTTCCCAAGGCTTCTTCCAAGCATTGTCCCTGCGCATTGCGAAGATTTGGAGGCACGGTGAAGGTTAGTTACGCCTTCATCCATCTTCTACACTTCATGAGATGTCCATCACTTAGTGCAGGGATAAACCTATGGTAATCGCTAAAATTTGGAATATGCCAATGCTTATGCTGATTTGTTATGAGAGAAAACATTGTTTGTTCGCTGAAAAGTACTGCTGAAGAACAGGGCCAAGGTTTTTGTCATCATCACTATAGTTGCTAATAGATCTTTGTTATTTTGTACACCTGGTGAATGAAAAGTGTAACAGAGTTAATCGAAAAAGAATGTCTTTTGTTGATTTTGAACATTGTTACCTCACTATGATGATGGTGGGGTGTTGCTTTATATGTGCAAACCGCCGTATGGTATGACTTTGTAATCGCGTCAATTGTTATTGTAGAGATCAGTACCTTTATTATGCAACATCAGCTGATGAACTTTGTCATGTTAGCGTCCATTGTTATTGTAAAAAGTACGCTGCGTGTTCAGTAAGCTACTAAGGCCCGGCTGAATTGTATTATGTCACCATCAGATATAAGCGCCGTTGAAAAAATTGTATCACTACCGCTATTCACCATTAGGTGCTAACATCTCCTTTCCAATGTTCAATTTCCGTATGACACGCCTGTCGCTAGGTGTAATGTACCATCTTTTTTAAGGACCCAATCACCACCGCCGGTAGCCTTCACCGCCAATATTGTCAAAATTTGGAAGCCAGCGCGAGACTCCCGCGCATTTTTAGATTTTTTGATGTGTTTCTAGTTAGCTTACAAAGACCGCTACCCACCACTCTGTCCGTCTCTGCCTCAAGTGCTACAATTCCTCACCTACTCATCGGCGTGCAAGCCGCCACTCACCACCGACAAGCTAGTGCTTTGCGTCGGTATGCCTCACCGGCACGCCTGCACAGATCCATCGATGACCAGGTGTTGGCAGGCTTCACCGATCAAATCCGACCGCCAATTGAGACACAAAAAGAGGAGAAATTGGCAAACTTAAACACATGCATTTACTATTAACCAAGTTCCACATGTATTTGGAGAATATTATTTTGTAGGTCACAAACTCAAATACATGTAAGATTTCACCGAAAGGCGCTTTTCAATGATGATTTGTGCAAAGGAACAAGGGAGACGCCCATCAACTCGACTCAAACCAAAGGTGGTGGTGAGGCGGCATGGTCAAGGGGCGACCGACCCCCTGTCGATGCTGCTCAGCCACCCCTTTGACAGGCGGTGGCATGCCTCCATGCTGAGGCGGTGCAGCCCAGGGTTTCACGCCAAGAATAGCCGAAGCACCACCCTTGCTTCGTGTATAAATAGAGGGGTACCCACCATCTACAACACACACTCAACTTGAGCATCTCCTCACACACCTCACACTCTAGTTGTAGTTTTACTTTTTAGTAGGTTTAGAGCAAGGCAAAGCTATCTTGGAGAACTTGTCTCCTTGAAAGAAGAGACCTTTGGGTATGAGTAGAGATATGAGTTCTTCCAAAGTTATGCTCTCACATTATATTTATAGTCATACTTATGAAATAGAGTATAGTTATTGTGTTATGATCTTGATATAAGAACTAGTCTATAGTTTGTGTGTCATGGAACTAGCACATTTAACTTTATGCTTAACCACTCAAATAACTTATATAATCAGAATTAGAGCTAAGTTGAAGGGGCGGTTCATCGTGCTTTCGGGTGTGCCCAAGTCCTTTACCTATCGATCCATAGGGTTAGGGACCCAGGGGGATTTGGGTAGTTTCTGTATACGCAAGCGTGATACATGGTTATGGAGAGATAGTTGAATGCATTGTCCCTTTCCACAGTTGAGGGGTAGGCGGCAGGTGGTGACATCCCTATCCGTCCCTTGTAATCCCCCACGTTCAACTAGGGTGTAGGAGTCTAAACTATCACATGAGGTTGTTGGCAGACCAGTACTCGGTGGCCTCCTGACCTGCTTCACACTTAGCCCTAATACTAATTATGTAACTTGTATGAATATTAACTAATATCTATATGACTATACTAGATCAATGCCTGCTCGACTTAGGATTATTCTTTTATTCTTTCTCTTTATTTTATTCTTTGAGGAATGCCAAGTGTTTGTCCACTATCTTGAGAATACCATTCTTACCCCTGTTATAAACATTGGTGCACTTGCAAGCATTATTATTCAAGTTCATATCCATACTAGACTCTTAATAAAATGCCTTCTTTTGGGAAAATATAAATAACGATACCCTGAATACTTTCGGGTGAAATGATACAATGATAGCTCCGTGTGCTTGTGGATAAATATCTAAAATTGTTAAGGAACTATAAAGGCACTTCTGGCATCGTTACTAGGGATAAAAACTTAGTAACGACGCTCAGCCCTACCAACCAGTATTTTAGGCGCTATTGCTGAGGATAGATTCAAACCCTAGTCTTTGTAGTGATGTTAAGAAATACCAACAAGTATTTTTGGCGTCGTTGCCAGGGAAAGCATATTGACTAAAGAATCTAGTAGGAATGTTCATGGTAATACGCATGTAAGGTAGCCATTGTTTATGCGGGCTAACTTTGCTTGTTTTCTCTTGTTGTGGATGAAAACAGGATAGTGTATGACCAGTTTTGACCTGCCAAACAACTACACTCAAAATTCAGAGGCACTCCTAAGGAAGAAATGGTCTCATGCCACTTCTTCTTCTGCTACTCCTCCAACAGTTGAACCAGTCACCCCCGCACCATTTGTTACTCCAATCATTGCCAAGACACTCCACGATTTCTCCACCCCCACTGTTGCCAACGTGCCCATTAGGCCTGCTATTAACATTGGGGATGGGAACTTCGAGCTCTATACTGGCCTCATCATGATGGTGCTGGCAAACATATTCCATGGTTTGCCCAACGAGGGCGCAAACGCGCATCTCCAACACTCCTCGAGTTGTGCAACACTATCATCATCAAGGACATCGCACCTGAGATCATTAGGCTTTGCTTGTTTCCCTCCTCCCTCTCAAAAAAGGTGAAGCAGTGATTCTACAAGGACAAGGAAGCTGTCAAGACATGGGACAAATGTTCCATGGCATTTCTCGCCAAGTTCTTCCCCATGGGCAAAACTAATGCCCTGAGGGGACGAATTTCGAACTTCCAACAAAGCTCCATAGAAACCATTCTCGAGGCATGGGAGAGGTTGCAGGACTACATCCAAGCATGCCCACACCATGGGATTGAAAACCAATTAGTGCTCCAAAATTTTTATGATGGATTAATACCCATGTCTAGGGGCCACCTCGACGCTGCTGCTGGAGGCGCTTTCCTTTCCCTCACTATTGATGGAGACATGGCTCTCATCAATAAAATGGTGTCGAATCAAAGCTAGGGGAGGAAAGGAAAACACAAAAAGGACTACATACCATAAGGAGACGGATATGCTTTCCACAAAAATAGACTTATTGATGAAAAGACTGGAGGAACGGGCCCAAGATAAGGACGCCATGATGGGCACCGTCCAGGCCAAGGACTCACACATGACGTGTGAGGTCTGTGGGAACGTTGGCCATTCGGGGAATGATTGCCCCGAAACCCATGAAGAAACTGCCTTCATCAACAACGGGTTTCGCCAGCCACAAGGTAACAACGGGTGGAATAACCAATCCCACCCGCAAGGTAATTCGAATTTCAATTCCAATTATAATTCAAATCAACCTTCCTTCAAAGACTTGGCTTTAGGCCAAGTTAAAAATGTTTAACTTCTGCTGTTAAAAATCAATTGAGCTTTAATACAATGATAGAAACACAACTAGCTCAAATAGTTGTTGCAATTCCTATTGATACTAATGGGAAAATTCCTGCTCAACCTGAGAATTCTCGTGAAAATGTAAAAGCGGTGACCACGAGGGGTGGTAAGACCTTACTTGTGATCCACCAAACCCTAACCTATCTATAGGAAAGGCAAAACAGAGCTAGGAGGCTGAACCTTCAACAACACCAAATGAAAAAGAGCAGCAAGACGAGGTGACGGCACCAAAGGACTTCGTCGACACCAGCTACCTGCCGTTTCCCATAAGGAACCGCAAGCATGCCGTGGACAACCAATTCGCTCGTTTTGTTAGGATGAACAAGAAGATACATGTACGCGTCCCCATGATGGATGTCTTGCATGTACCTTCTCACGCTAAGTACATCAAGGACATCATCAACAATAAGTGACCACTACCATCCATGGAGGTTGTCAAGCTGACAGAAGAGTGTAGCGCTGCTATACTCGACTTTTCTAAAAAGAAGAAGGATCCTAGGTGCCCTACAATCTCATGTTCCATCGGAATCCAGTATTTCGACCAAGCTTTGTGTGACCTTGGGAGTAGCATAAGCGTTATGCCCCAGGCCGTCTTTGACAAGCTGAACCTCACACAATTGACACCAACACCAATGATGCTTTAGCTAGCTGATTCGATGGTTCGCTACCCAGCAGGGATAGCCGAAGATATTCCCGTGAAAATCCAAGATTGCTACATCCCTGTCGACTTCATGGTGCTCGACATGGAGGTCACAAAAGAATCAACCCTCATTCTTGGACGACCATTCTTGAGCACTGTAGGAGCCCAAATTGATGTAGGAGCCCAAATTGATGTAGGAACCAGAGAAATCTGCTTCAATATCCATGGTAATGAAGAAAAATTCGCCTTCAGCCCCAAGAAGGAGCAATGCTCCATGATTCATATCAAGTACGGGACAAACCCACAAAGCCTAAGGGAGGTTAATATCCAACCTCAATTGGTGGACAGCATGGTGAAAAAGAACAAAGAAATAAAAAAGAAGCCTAAGCAAAAGAAGGTTAAACAAATGACAAAATAAAAGAACCCAAAAGCCATTCCCACACCACCAAAGAAGAACAAACCGGTGTGGAAATAGAAAGAAGAAGCTCCAAAGTCCACCACCACACTACCAAGAACAAACAAGATGGTTTGGCGGCCAAAGAAAGAGCAGCCCTCTGTGTCCACTTCTCCATGATCGGGCGCTCCATCAAGCAAGAACTAAATGGGAAAAGGTCCTACTCATTGGACCTTGAAAGGTGAGTCCATGCCCAAGGTAAATTGGTAGTTATCTTTATAATTACTGTAAATTCCTAGTTTATGCATTAATAAAGGACAATGCAACAATACTAATAAAAGGGTTTGCTTAAAAACTACCTATTCCATATTCCATACAAAGTACGCTTTGGTTTGGAGTATGATCTTTCGTGTAATCATACTTTCATAGGCTTTTTAAAATAAGCATGGTGCTTAGGTTAATTAGCCTACCTTGATTAAATATTTAATAATTGAACCAAAAACTGTCAAGTATAGACAATGGTTGAAATAAACAACATAAATTTTAGCAAACCATATATAATGAAGCAAAGAATCCACTAAAGTTTACCTTTCATCTCCATCAAATAAAATTTAGTTATCGTCCGAGGATCTACATGAAGTATGCTTTGGCACAGAGTATGCTTTCTAGTCAACCATGCTTTTGTAGACTTTTTAAATTAAGCAAGGTGCTTAGGTTAATCTGTCTATCGTGATCAATATGTTAGCTTGATCATTGTGCCAAAACCACTAAATATAAACGTTGGTTGATATACTAAATAAAAATAAATAAATCACCTCGGAGTCATCACCAAGCATACAATCTTGGACCGTAGGCTTTGAGCTAGCTTGGGGGAGTACAACTGTAGAGGTAAGTACTATCTTTTATTTTTCACATTCTAATTTTTGCATTATTTATTTTTTGTATTTGTTTAATTATTAGCATTTAAAAAAATCGAAAAATATAAAATTCCAAAAAAAAGAAATATAATAAAAACAACAAAAATATTTATTCCACTCTCATATGTGATTTAAGAATGTTTAGTTTCTCCTATGTTGAAATGATGAATAGTTGCTCTGTCTATAACTCATCTGTGCCTAGGATGTAACTTAGTATTCCCCAAGATTTAAATTTGTTGGCTAAAATGTCTCATCCTAAAACTTGAAACTTGTGGGTTGCAAAAGCTTGATCCTTTTCTAAGTTGTTGCAAGTTATGATATAGTAACTAGAATATGCCACGACTTTATTCTAAGAGAAGCTTGACATCTAGAGTTTTTATTTTAAAAATGCTAAAATCCAAAGTTCCTCAATGGTTATGAATTCCTACCATGGCCATATGACATGATTCAATTTAAAACCTTAGTCATATGCTACTTATATTCACATTGAGTTTTGTTAAATTATTGTGACCCTTGTTGAGATTCTCGTCATGCACCCATGATCAAAATTCACAAACACCCACAAATAAAATGCTAACTCTTACACTAAGAGTTATGCAAAAATTTGTTTTCCGTCCACCTAAAATAAAAACTCCATTCATTTGTCATGAGTCTATGCTAAAAAAAAGAGAGACATATGAAGCTCTCAAAATAGCAAAAGAAAAGAAAAAAATGGAACACATGAAGGTTCTATAGTATTAAAAAAGAGAGATAGCCCATACTTCCAAGGCAATTATTAAAAAGAGAGAAAGTCATGATCAAAATGAGTACCAAAAAAATATTAGGATTAGGAAAATATTCCACACACTTGCACATCTTGATCAAAGTGTATGACTTGCATCTCCTTGGATCCGATTTTTGACATAGCAATATATGTGATGTAAGTGTGCCTCTCATTCGTACCTACCTAAAACTCCACTCAAAGCCTTTTAGAGATAGGATGAAAAGAAGGCAAAATGATCAAATGCCTTGGTGAGGATCATACACATTGAGTGACTGAGTGAATCATTTGAGGAACTTACATTTCATTTTGCAGAATACATAAAACCTCCGAATAGAAGGTTGATCAAAGAATGTATCATTGGCAATTCTGTTAAAACCGTTCTATCTTGCAACCACCTAAGACTTGGAAAAGCAATAAGCCCCACAGGGATTAAGTTTAAAGGGTGGATACAATGCCAAACTTATTTAAATTGAGGAAAAATACTTTGTTATAGGCATGGCACTTGTGAATTATATTCAGCATAGTAGGAACTCCTAATCAACAACCAATAACTTAGCTATTTGCTCGGGATGAGCAAAGGTTTAGCTTGAAGGATCTTCTTGGAGGTCTTTACCAATCAAATTCGACCGCCAATTAAGACACAAAAAGAGGAGAAATTTACAATCTTAAACACATATGCATTTACTGTTAACCAAGTTCCACATGTATTTGGAGAACATAATTTTGTAGGTCACAAACACAAATACATGGAAGATTTCACCGAAAGGCGCTTTTCGATGCTGATTTGCGCAAAGGAACAAGAGAGAAGCCCATCAACTTGACTCAAACTAGGCAAAGCACCACGGGGAAGCAATCTAGGTCTAGCCCAAAGCCTGCCACGTGAAGGCGGTGGTGAGGCAGCGTGGTCAAGGGGTGGCCGACCCCTTAGGGCGGGTGACCCCCTGTCGGTGCTGCTCAGCCACCCCTTCGATAGGCGGTGGCATGCCTCCATGTTGAGGCGGTGCAGCCAGGGGTTTCACGCCAAGAATTGCCAAAGCACTGCCCTTGCTCCTTGTATAAATAGAGCGGCGCCCCCTCTACAATACACACTCAACTTGAGCATCACCTCACACACCTCACTCTCTAGTTGCAGTTTTACTTTTTAGTAGCTTTAGAGCAAGGCAATGCTACCTCAGAGAGAATGGCCCCAAAGTTATGCTCTCACATTATATTTATATTCATTCTTATGAACTAGAGTATAGTTATTGTGTTATGATATTGATATATGAACTAGTCTATAGTTTGTGTGTCATGGATGTAGCACACTTAACTTTATGCTTAACCACTCATATAACTTATATAATCAGAATTAGAGCTAAGTTGAGGTGGCAGTCCATCGTGCTTTCAGGTGTGCCCAAGTCCTTTACCTGTCAATCCATAGGGCCAGGGACCCAGGGGGATTTGGGTAGTTTCTGTATACGCAAGCGTGGTGCTTAGGTATGGCAAGACAGGTGAATGTGTTGTCCCTTTCCACGGTTGAGGGGTAGGCGGCAGGTGGTGACAGCCCTGTCCATCCCTTATAATCCCCCACGTCCGACTGGGGTGTAGGACTCTAAATTGTCACATGAGGTTGCTGGCAGACCAATACTCAGTGGCCTCCCGACCTGCTTCACACTTAGCCCTAATACTAATTATGTAACTTGTATGAACATTAACTAATATCTATATGACTATACTAGATCAATGCCTGCTCGACTTAGGATTATTCTTTTATTCTTTCTCTTTATTTTATCCTTTGAGGAATGGCAAGTGTGTGTCCACTATCTTGAGAATACCATTCTTACCCCTGTTATAAACATTGGTGCACTTGCAAGCATTATTATTCAAGTTCATATCTATACTAGACTCTTAATCAAATGCCTTCTTTTGGGAAAATATAAATAACGATACCCTAAATACTTTTGGGTGAAATGCTACAATGATAGCCCCATGCACTTGCGGATAAATATCTAAAATTGTCAAGGAACTATCAAGGCACTGCTAGCATCATTACTAGGGATAAAAACATTGTAACGACGCTCGATCCTACCAACCGATATTTCTGGCGTCGTTGCAAAGGATGGATTCAAACCCCATTCTTTGTAGTGATGTTAAGAAATGCCAACACTAGGATGGTAATCATCACTGTCGTGGCCGCTTGAGCTCACCGTCGCAAGATCCAAAGGCAAGGGTAATGCTTTCTCACACTTCCCTTATCCATGTTTCTTGGCTTTTTATTCCCCTCTTATCTCATTTGAGTACGAATCAAGCTTCCATCCAATCATTAAGGAGCTCACGAGCACATCCCCACAGGTGCTCCTACTCTGATTCAGGTGACAGCGCTGCCGCTTCCATCGTTGGCCCCACTCCACCACATCCTAGTCAAGATGGAGGAGGAGGCCAACAACAAGAGGAATGAAGTAGACATTCTCATAGATGATGTCTTGGTCCTTATCCTCCACCACCTTATCGCCCACACCTTGTGTAGTTGCAAGTGTGTGTGTCGCTCCTGGTACCGCCTCATCTCTGAATCTAAGCACTGCAAGGAGCTGCCCTAGTTTGTCGCCAGATTCATGTATGGCAACTAGAAAAGCAAACACCGATTCGCTAGCTTCATTGGTGAATACCCCTCCTTTTCCTTCTTGCCCTTCCCCATTTAGGATTTAGTCATCTCATATTGCTGCAGAGGCCTCGTCCTCTGCTGGTGCGTTGGGCTTTGCTATGTTGTCTGTAATCTGGTGACTAGCAAATCAGTGGTACTACCGCATAGCAACCTTTGTTATGGTTCAGCTCACTTGGGGTTCGATCCCATAATCTTCTCACACTTCTATGTGGTAGAACTGTGGGAGGTCGCCTAGGGTGTTCATTGTCAGCATCTACTCATCTAAAACTAGAGCATGGATGTGTAAAGAATCGTAGTGGGGAGAGGATATTCTAGTATACAAATTTTCCGGAACTGTGTTTTTTAATAGTTTTATGCACATGCTGGAGGTGTCCCACATAGTTGCTGTTGATTTGGAGAGAAAGACATGGTGAAAAATTCTTAGGCCACCAGGTCCTGCAATGTCCATATATGGATATCAGGGTCAGTTGTGTCTATGTATTGCTGATATTTTCAATACGTCTGACCTTTCAATCTGGATCCTTGAAGACTATGGTATTATTAAATGGACATTGAAGCATACGGTGAACACACTGTAGCTATTTGGACTGAACAATATTGGACTTGGTTTCATGGCTGCCAATGCAGACTATAGAGTGATTGCAGTTCACCTATAATGGAATTTGATTTTCCTTGTTGGAGAGGATAGAACACTGATGGCATATGACATGAGCCGTAGAAAAGTTCATGTCCTCCCTGCCTGGGTCATCCGCTATCCTAAAAGTACCTGGAGTATTTATTAGAATGGACCTCACTATCTGCCTTATGTTCCCTTGTTCATGGAGTCATTAGCAGAGTAGTAAAGGTGCATATGTTGTATTTTGTTGTTAGGACATGTCTTTGTTATGGTAGGGAGTTGTTTTGAGTCTATATATAGTCTAATTTTGGCTTGGTAACTAAACCAATGGTATGTTGAATATTATTAGTTCTGCTACTTTGCATTGTGCAGGTTTTGGAGTCTTAGCGCTTTTGAACAATTTTCCTGCAATGGCTATTGGAGGAAGAAGAGGGGTTCAATGCTGCATTGGCTACGAAGCTGATCAAGGAGTGTCAATCTAAAGGAGCAGAGCACATCTACCTTACATAAGTCTGTATGGAGCAGAACCTTTATTATGCTATCTATGTACCGCTTGTATTAATTCATCAGTTGACACAGTTGTTATGTTAGTGTTGAGCATTGTTATTATAACAAGTACTCTTCGTTGTGGATATGATGAATGATGTGTAATGATTATATCTATATGGTGTGTGTTCACTAAGTTATTAAGGCCTAGATAAATTAGTAAATACATTGTGAAAACCAGATGCAATTCTGTCACCGTTGGTTATAAGGGCCATTGGTTGTTTTGTCATCACCGTCGTACCACTCGCCTTTGGTGAAGCAGACAGCCATCACCACCACTATTCATCTAATGTGACTAGGGTCAATAGTGCATCACTGCCAAATTGGTTAGTAACCTAACACCGACTAAAGGATAATCACAGGTGGAACATACTACAACGCAACGGTGACCATGCCTTATGACCAGACGGTTCATACGCTGAAGCGACAGTGACGTTCACCTCAACACAGGCGGGTCATGCTCCAATGCGATGGAATAAGGATCTGACCACAGACGGATCATAAGCCATGTGGTGATGTTATTGCATACCCACACATGGGGTCGTGTTCCAATGCGACGGAAGTAAGGACCTTATCATGAACGAATGATAAGCCAATATGGTGGTGTAGTGTACACTCCAATCAATCTCAGATACCGAGGGTGATGGCTATGAGTATCACTGCCGATAACTTACTACCGATGCCAAAATTGGACTACGATGTGGGTTACGACGCTGCTATGAAAGGTGCGAGTGTAGTAGTGAATTAACATGGCAGGTCCTCATAATTGGACTTCTTTTGGAAGATGGTGCTGGATCTCAGATGGAGGCGGCTACATTGGATGATGGTTATATTGATGATGATGGATTTCTTTGATGGAAGTGGCTACTTTGGATGATGGATATGCACAACAGAAGCATGGTGGATCTTGATTCAAGATGGCTACCTATAATACTAATTAAAATCTTATGCAACCTTAATAATGGGTTGGGTTCTTTTACTCACTTTAGTATTTTAGGATGTTCTAATAAAATATTGCCAACTAAAAATGCTAACCTACAGTTAAAGTAGTGTCAGCTTTACCTTATTATAGCCTTGCATGTCATTTACTTTCTGTCTGTACTTGCTGAGTTCAACATGGACTCACCCTTGCCATTTCCCCCACACCCCTAGTCTGTTAGCAAAAGCTGCTCAGAAGATGGTCAAAGATGTTGTGGAGTTTTTAGAAGTCTGTCAGAAGTGCTTGGCGTACGGAGCCCCTAGTCAACCATCCCTGATAAGAATGGAGCCTGAGGAGAAGATTAGAAACCGCTTCGCGTTACTTTGATAGTTGTAAGTGTTAAATATAAGTATGTTTCCACTATATATAACATTGTTTCTGATATTTTTGTTTTGTGTTGTATGTGTGGACTTCCTAGGCACACATATGACGAGTGCTTGGTCTTCTTTGGAAAATCGAGCATGGCACAAGCTCACTAACAATCTGGTTTGACATGCAAGAACAAAGCACATTGATGTCCACCATCATTTCATAAGAGATCATCAACAAAATGGGTCATTTCCGTTGAGAGTGTGGGCACTAAAGATCAATGTTAACTTGTTGATATATTCACTAAGCCACTTGATGATAAGAGGTTTTGCAAACTAAGGAATGAACTGAACATATTGCATTTCTCAAATATGTGTTGAGCACCCCTATTTATACGACATGCCTCTCCTTCGAGCTAACCAAGGTAAAATTGTTTGGCATGGCATACATCCTTTGCTAAGGACTTGTTTCGTGCATCTAGTCATTTCTCACATGTCTTAGGCTCATTCATGAAAATCAAATGAATTTGGTGCTTGTATGGTACCACTATTGTTTTTATGATTGACTTGATCTAGTGGTAGCATATGACATGTTTGTGAGCTTGAGAACCTAGTGTTTGATCTAGCTAATGAGCTAAAAGGGTTTAACTGAACTTGGACAAGATAACCAATGAAAGTTGAGCAAAGAAGCTTGTCATTGGATCAAACCGAGTTAAATTTCTTTGGTCAATGATCTAGATTGAACCAAAATTGGGAAAAAGATCCGCACTTTCACCCTAGCATATCTAAAATTTGAGCTCACCTTTTGTGGCACTTAATGACAAAGGGGGAGAGAAAATAATAAAGAAAGGGGGAGAATTACAAAGTTAGTAAGATAGGGGGAGAAGTATGACAAAGGAAAGGGATCAATTAAAATATGAAGCATACAAGTAGGGGGAGCAAGCTCATGAACTTGTATGTTGCATTTGAATGTGCACTTACATATTTATTCTTGCATGGCACAAGTTTTAAATTAAATTTCCATGCTTGTGTGGTGTATGCTAGTGGTAAAATTATTTGATGAATGAAAGCTAGCATTCATAGGATGATAGCTAGACACTTGATACATTTTATAAGTGGTACTAGAGCCTTGCTTATAATGTTGATCTCACGAGGTATCTAGTGTTTGTGTTTTTCCAAGTGGTATCTAGCTAACCATGGTGCTAACGATGGTATTATTGGTGCACTCTGATTGGTATCATGCTTCAATGGTCCATTCTTTACACCTTAGCATCTTTTGGTAGACATTACTCTCCCACATTTCCTATCTATGCATATGTGCAAGCTTTCAATCTAAACTCTTAGCACATATGTAGGGGGAGCTAATGCTACTAGTTCAGGTTTATGAAACTTGTCCAAATCCTTTACACTCGATAAAAATGCATGGGCAAGTAACATGGATCCACATTGATTTTAATTCATATCTTTGTGAAAGGTTGTCATCAATTACCAAAAAGGGAGAGATTGAAAGCCCTAGTTTGGTTTTGGATAATTGATGAAACCTATTTGGACTAATCCTTGATCTAAGTGTGTAGACTAGATAGGATGGTCCAAGGCCAAGTGTTAGAGCAAGATGAAGTCCATGGTAATGATGGTGGACATGTGATGATGATCAAGCTCTAAACTTGGAAAAGAAGAAAGAGAAAAACAAAATGGGCTTAAGGCAAAGGTAAATTTGAGAGGGCGGTTTTGTTTTTCCACTCAAGACACCAAGTGGGTGTGAGTGGGTTTAGGATAGATAGTCGTACTATTAATAGGGGAGAATCTTGGTTAAAGTGGTTACCAAGTGCCACTAGGCGAAGTCATTGTTGCATATGCATTAGGACCTAGTGTGCTAACTAAACACCCTTGAAAATGCTTTCAAAATATGCTAACACACATGCACAAAGGTGAGACACATTGTGGTTAGCACTTGAGAGCAAGGGTGAAGAAGTTGGAGAACTAAAGGAGGTAGGGAACGGACCCTGGCTGCGAGAGGGACCAGACCCTGAAGGGGCGAGTCCGGTCTAGACTCAACCCTTGGCTGTGAGCATGGTGTCTACTGCGGACTCTGGTGCACAGGTGCATTTGGACGTGACTCTTAGAGTTTGGTTGTGGTAGTAGCATAGCATAGTGGTGACGTGGCATCATGTGTTGCATTGGACTTAGGGAGCGGGTCCGGTCAGGGTAGACTGGACTCGGTCTGAAACACGTGGAACCTCTTGGTGTAGTTTTTGCCACGATTAGACTCTGTAAATTGAGCAGGACCAGACTCGATGCTGCCATGTCTGGTCGTAGAGGTGTGGCACGCGGGCTAGTGGCGTGCAAGGACAGGACTCTAGGGTGAGTCTGGTCGGTGTTGGTCAGATGCATCCAGTCATGATTTCAACGCTCTGGATGCTCTCTGTAATCGTTCGGACACGCGGGTTTTTGATGGTCCAGACCCTACGCTGTGGGTCCAGTCCGGAGCACTCGCTGAGTAACCATTGGCGTAGAGTTAAGTGACTGTTGAGATCCGATGAATGCCGTTAAATGGGAGTGACACGCAATAGATATCCATCAATGAAACCCTGCTACAGGAGCATCTGGTCTAGACCACAGGCGTGTCCGGTCGACCCATAGAGAGCCCAATGATGGGCATAACGGCTCTATCTTTTGGGGGGCTCTATAAATACTTGTTGGCCAGCTCTAGCTCACTCTCTTGGACATTTTGATCATCCATACATTGCTTTGAGCTGAGCCAAACACCTCCCACCCATTCTCTTGCTTGGTTGTGCATCCTAAGTGAGTTGGGAGTGATCCAAACTGCATTTGCTTGAGTGATTGCATCTAGTGGCACTTGGGGATCATTTTGCTATAGTTTTATTGTTACTCTTGGCATTTGCCGATGCATAGATAGCTTGGAGCAGTGGAGGAGTGTTGGCTCGAGTTGGTGATTGTTCGAGGCCACACTGATTGTGATTGTGAGGGGTTCTTGACCTTGTGTCCCCGTGGGAGATCATGAAAAGGTACTCTAGTGGATTGCTTGTAACTTGTGGATCCCCATCTTGTGTTTGTTGTGCAGCACCCGATTGCGGGTTAGGCGTGTGATGCCTATTAGCCTATGAATCTCCAAGTGGGTGAATCGCTACAATAGGGACATACCTTGCCGGCTATTGATATTTCTTAACTACTATAGGAGGATTCCAAAAGCACATAGAACTATCGCATAACACTTCGCTCGGTGAGTACCGAGTGTCGAATTTATATTTTTTCCCACAGAAAGGCAGAAGGCTAGAATTTATATAGGACTAGGATTTTGTTAAAATTAGGTCTTAAGTTGATCCTAGGTAGATGAACGATAGTGAAGGATGGGTGTGAACTACGTAACCTAACTACTAAATACAAGCTAACCAGAGATAGCTAGGTGGGAGAGCGAGCGATATATCTTTCTAGTAACTAAGGGTAAACAAAAAACTAGGAGAAATGCGATAGTACTTCATGGCACAGCCCGCCTACCAACTAGGAGAGTTAAATAGACAAGGTCTGCCATGAGCCCTACGATTTAATAACTAGACCTATTATGGTGGAACATAGAGGATGGACAAGGCTATCACCACTTGCCACCTACCACAATCTATCTGGAGGCCTAGCCGTATCCACAAGTAATCTATAGCCTAAGCACCACGCTTAATTTATAAACTTATTACTTCAATTCGAGCTCTTATGAAATGAGATCAAAGCACCCTAACCAGATGGTGGAACTGGTACTAACGAAAGACTACTAATGATAAGATAACCTAAGCTAGTAATGCCAAACAATAATCACCTAAGCTCACTAATGATGAACACTAATGACTAAGTACTTAAAGTAAAGCAAGCAATACTAGAATAAAATACTAAAAATAAATATTGAATAAAGTAATGTAGAAATGAAAGAATTACAAAGGAGCTATACCAGACCTAGAAGACTCTTCCAGACTTCGAGAAGCTCCGCTCTTGCTCTACTCCACTACTAGACTACTACTCTATAGCTAATACTAAGCTAGAAAGCTAAGAGAAGCTTGGAAATAAATGGGGGCACTTCTCCACCAAGCTCCAAACCCACTATTTATAGTGTATAGTGAGGGGAGGGGTATTTGTAGGTAGTGGCAAGGTCGGTGGAGGACCTAGGGCGCCGGGTGGCCAGGGTAGGGTACCGGCTGACCTTGGATCCACTGCCTCTTGATCCTCTAGCTCTGGTTGGCTCCCAATGGCGGTTATGAAGCCAGCACGTGGTAAAACTTGGCCAATAAGTTGGTTGGCAAGTCGATGGAGAGCTCCTAAGTCTATGATATTGGGCCCATGAATCCACCGGCATCAAATCTTGTCCGTTGATCAAACCGACTTGAATGGAAGCATGTGATTGGCTCTAGAGCAGTTCCTAGGGATTGGTGATGTGGCAGGGCCACTTGGGGGGCCGAGCGGTGCCCTAGTGGGGCCGGGCGACGGCCCAAGTGGGCCCAAGCCCTCCTGTCACGTCCACTTGCTCCATATGTCCATGTTTGTTACCATTTTGGCAAATTTTTGCCATATTTCCTACATACAAATAATTGTACAAGCACAAGTGGAACTAGGTAAAATTTAAACATAATTCTTCACATGTGATGATGATTTACCTTACTTTAACATGCTTTTGGGTGGAATGTTGATGGTCAAAACAGGTGTTAGTGACCGTCAACAAGCTCCCCCAAGCTACTCCTTTGCTGTCCTCAGCAAAGATGCGGATTTAGCATGGAATAGGTTGCTGGATCAGGAGTCGCTACTATGTAACGCCCAGCAAAGACTTGTTTACAAACAAATACTATCTCTTAAGTTGAACATGTTAGCACTTAGAAATTTCACCATCAGTCTTAGCAATGTGGGACTTATAGCTTTCACCTTGATACAAGTAGTTGTAAGAATGTGTAGCTAGATAGGTACTTTTTGCCTACTATGGTTTAGCTCAAACTTCATGGAGGTTTTCACATGATTTGAAAAGAAAACTTGCCTAAGTTCCTCAGATGGTACACTCAAGTCACTCAATGGTGATTGAAATCCTCACCAAGGCCATGAATTTTAGCCTTAATTTCTATCCTAAAGCTTATGTGGAGCTCAAGGTAGGGGTAAAAGCATAGCTTACTTGAATTGAATCAATTGCTAAGTCAAACACTTGGATCACAAGGAGCAACAAGTCATACAAATTGATCAAGAGGTGCATGTGTGTGGTATATTTGGTGGAAGTGGTACTCCTTTGAGAAGTTTCCCTTCTCTAGCTTCTTTTGAGAGGGCATGGCTATTTTTCTTTTTCTCACTCTCTCTTTTTTTGAACACTAGAGCTTTTTGCGCTTTTATTCTCTCTCATTTTTTTGTAGCCCATGCCTCTCTTTTGATGTAAGACAACATAGAGAGGTTACTTTGATTCTCATAGAACAATAATGAATGTGAAGCATATGTGGATGCGTATCCCTAGTGTAGGAATAGCATAAATATGTGGGTGTACGTGATCTTGATCAAAAAGCATGAAAAGTTTCTCTACTCAGATCAATAAGGCTTGAAAAAGCTCAAAACAAACAAGAAGCTTTTATGGTGGCTTTATCATATATGAATGGATATTTATTTGGTTCTGGTAGGAATTTATCACCATTGAGGAACTTCTAGCAAGAGAGTTTAGCATTTTGCAAAACAAAACTCCAAGTTATCTTTACCATTCCTTAGATAGGTTCAAAGATTTACTCTAATCATGGCATACAACATATCTCACAAAAGCCTATTCTTGGTTCTAGCATTTGCAACCCACGAAAGCATTCAACTTAAGATGAACTCCAAGTTTATCATGCTCAAAACTTAATAAGTATAAGGTTGTATCACAAGCTTTTGCAAAGTATCACAGAGCAACTATTCATCATCTCCAAATAATTTATCATCATTTTATTAGAGCAGAGTTTCTCTCGGAATAATTTAAAGGCACTCCTCTCTACATTCTATGATCATGAACATTGAAATATAAAAGCAAACATGAATGTAAAGAGAAGATTTAAGATTTTGCATACCTAAGCGGGGAGAGATATCTCCCCCAAGCTTGCCTTTTTCATAGGTTGGAATGTCTTCTAGTGGCTCTTTTGATTCTTTTCTTTATTGACTATCTAATACTACTAGAATGCATAGATAACTAGCTAAACTTATAACTACTAGATAACTTATTCAACAGGGATGCTACTGAATTTTATTCATTATTATTAAAAAAATTTCATATGTTGCTTTAAATGCATATCTATCCTATCAGGCATTAGCTACTACATAACTTTATTTATTAACATAGAGTAGCTAAATGCAACTAACCTACCTTGCAATGTAAAGCAAATTTATTGGAAATGAAATGCAACTGATGAAATGTGGTAAATAAATTCAAGGAATAGAAAACTTACCTTTTTGTTGGGCTCAAGGTCATTTGTCCTTGGGCGGCGGTGTTTCCTCTTGTTCCACCTCGGAGGCCTTATCAGGTTTAGGGGATGATGAGTTTGAGGATGGATCTTTCTTCTTACGCCATCTCTTTCTATTCGTCTTTTTCTTGATAGGTTTCTCTGGTTCTTCAATCGGCTTTTGTTTCTTCATCTTGATTCTCTTCAGATGCTTCTTCTTTACCTGTTTCTCATCAAAGAGCGGTTGTCTAGAGGCAAAAGCAAATATTTCCTTTCTTCCAGCAAAGTGGAATTGGATTTGCCCAGAAGCTACATATATGCAAGCATTTGTAGTATTAAGGAAAGGACAACCAACAATTAAAGGTGTATCCTCAGTGTTACCCATGTCTAAGATCATAAAATCTATAGGAACATAAGCACTCCTAACTTTAACTAGTAAACCAGTGGCTACTCCCTCAAGATAGAGGGTAGATTGATTAGCTAGCTATAGGTAAACTGAAGTTGGCGCTAAGGTAGTGTAGAACAATTTGTCATATGTTCCTTTCAACATTATGTTAACACTAGAGCCTAAATCACATAGACCATTATGGAAGGTATGAGTTCCAAAAGAGCAGGTAATCACGGGAGTGCCGGGTCACCTTTCTTAATGGTAAATGGGGAATCTAATAAATAGGAACCCCAAGAATTTAAAGCATAGCCATACCTTGCAGTAACAAGGTTGGCTGTCTCCACTGTACCCTCAGGTTTGCCAGAAATTCTATGTTTTTCATAGGATGGGATAGCAGTAGCAATTTGAGCTAATTAGGTTTCTATCATCTTATTAAAACTAAGTTGATTCTTTAAGAAAGAAGAAAATTCATCCAATTTAGCATTTTTGTTTTCCAACATCTTGTCATGAGCATGCATCTTTTTATTTATACTATCAGTCATTCTACCATTGCTATAAACAAGATCTTTCAGGAAAGCATAACTATTATTACCTTGATTATTCAAATAAGAAGAAGAGTAATAATTGTTACCTCCTTGGTTGTTGGAGCGCGATTCCAGCCTTGATGTTGTGGACGGAACCCATTGTCGGTGTTGACAAAGTTGAGGTCCTCTTGGGTTTCGGGGCAGGAATTGCCTGAATGTCCAACATCTCCACAGACTTTGTAAGTAATGTGGGAATCCATGGCTTTGAGTGTCTCTTGGGCACTTACCTTCTCATAATGTTCCATTGGCTTCATGAGCAGATCCATCTTAGCTGCAAGCATGTCAATTTCTTTAATTGAATGCATACCTCGTTTATAGGGTTGGAGTCGATCGTCTCTCCATCCTTGGTTGGAGTCCATCTCCTCGATCAGTGTCTTTGCATCTGCAACACTTAGCGAAAAGAATGCACCACCAGTAGTAGTATCTAAATGGCTCCTATCTAATGGCACTAATCCATGGTAGAAGTTCTGGATCAAAAGCCAGTCTTCCATGCCATGGTGTGGGCATACAGAGACATTCTCTTGCATTCGTTCCCAAGCCTCAAGAATTAATTCATCTGCTAGTTGTTGAAAACTAGAGATTTTATTGCATAGAGCATTAGTCTTCCCTATGGAGAAAAACTTAACTAGAAAAGCATTGGAACACTTGTCCTAGGTATCTACAGCGTTGCGATTAGAATAAAACCATTGCTTAGCCTTTCCTAACAAAGAGAAGGGGAAAAGGCAAAGACGTATAGCCTCTTGTCTCACTCTCTTAATGGTGAATAAGCTACAAATCTCCAAGAAATGTTGGAGGTGAGCATTTGCATCCTCGTGGGCTTTCCCATAGAACGGACTAGCTTGAACCATTGTAATTAATGCTAGCTTAAGCTCAAAGTTAGCATCCCCATTGATAACATTGGGTCCGGTGGATACATTAGCAGCCGAGGGTGCAGAAAAATCACGAATGGACTTATCACCCATGATCGTGTAGGGTAGTGATAGGATATGAGGAAAAAGGATAAACTATGTAGGATAACTAAAGGCAACCTAGCCTACTACTCTACTACTAGACTACTACTCTATAGCTAATGTTAAGCTAGAAAGCTAAGAGAAGCATGGGGAGCATGGAAATGAATGGGGGCACTTCTCCACCAAGCTCCAAACCCCCTATTTATAGTGTATAGTGAGGGGAGGGGTATTTGTAGGCAGTGGCAAGGTTGGTGGAGGACCTAGGGCGCCGGGCAGCCAGGGTAGGGCACTGGCCGACCCTTGGATCCACCGCCTCTTGATCCTCCGGCTCTCGTTGGCTCCCAATGGCGGTTGTGAAGCCAGCATGTCGTGAAACTTGGCTGGTAAGTCGGTTGGTAAGTCGATGGAGAGCTCCCAAGTCTATGACAATGGGCCCATGAATCCACCAGCATCAAATCTTGTCTATTGATCAAACCAACTTGAATGGAAGCTTGTGATTGGCTCTATAGCAGTTCCCACAGATTGGTGATGTGGCAAGGCCACTTGGGGGGTGGGCGGTGCCCTAGTAGGGCTGGGCAGTGGTCCCAAGTGGGCCCAAGGCCTCCTGTCATGTCCACTTGCTCCATATGTCCATGTTTGTCACCATTTTGGCCAAATTTTGCCATATTTCCTGCATACAAATAATTCTACAAGCACAAGTGAAACTAGGTGAAATTTAAACATAATTCTTGACAAGTGATGATGATTTACCTCACTTTAACATGCTATTAGGTGTAATGTTGATGGTCAAAATAGGTGTTAGTGACCGTCAACACCGGCAAGCAAGTGAACCCCGGAGGAAAAATCATTGTGTCATTTTGTCTCCATGGATTTCATTGGTACTCATTGATTGATCTCTTCCCTAGCTTGGTATAATCATTCTATCACTCTCTTGCAATTACTTTCATATACACTTGTGTTAGTGGTAGCTTGAGTAGCTAGTTAGTGTAGCTAGTGTAGTGATAGTTAGTTAGTTAGTTGATTATCTAGCTCACTGGTTTAGAAAGTAGTGACTTAGCCTTGTTGTGTGCCTAGAGATCATACTATACTAGAATTATGGATAGGTGGCTTGCCTTTTAATTAGAGCTAGAGCAAAACGCTATTTTGCCATTTAGTTTACTAACCACTTGCTCTAGTGTGTTTGTAGAAATTTTTATATGCTATTCACCCCCCTCTAGCCATTTAAGGACCTTTCACCCTTTTCTAGGGCAGGGCCTAGACCTGCTCTAGACTCCTCACCACATGACATAGTAGGCATCGATGCCCTTCAATGCTCCTAGCAAGTCTATGTGTTTCCAACATGGACAGGCCATACATCCTTTCACCATGTTCCCACTGGCTCAACTATGCTAAAGGTAAGCAACTCATTCTAGCAGCACTTGAGGGTCTGATGTCTTGATAGAAATTTGGGCCTATGCACCATCACTTGAGAGCAATACAAAAGTGATGCTCCTCTCACAAAATACCTAGGTAGTTTTGGCCATGAATACAATCCTTGAATATTACTTTTTGTCATTCTTGATGCACATATGACATACATAAGTAAATTGAATTACAAGACATCTTTCTGGGCACAAAAAAAATCATTAAGGAAAAAGTGGCTTCCCTCTGACTAAAGGTCATCATGTAAACAAGGGGAATCATACCTCATCCTTGGCTTTGATAACCAACAATGACGAGGTAATTTGTAACAAATCAGGTTTCCCAATAACCCAAAACTCTGAACTTAAAATTTTTTCTAACAAAACCCATGCATGGTGAGTGTGCATACTGGGAAACCACCCATGTAGTTGCATAAGTAGAACCCAAGTTAGCATGATCGAGCATTTTGCATTTAATTCAACATGTGAGTTGCTTCTTCATGATTTTATGTGATGTAAAAAATCAATTCAACCTTTACAAATAACTTGTGTGTGTTGCCAACCCCTGGCTTGGACCCTAAAACCCTAGATGACCCCTAGTGGACCCCACTAGGGTGTGTACATGCTTGGCAGCTCGTGTATACAAGCATAGGAGCCCTAGGTGTAGTGTGGAAATAGAAAAGGAATTAGAAAAAAGGAGAAAATGGAAAGAGGAAAGCAGCCCGAGCATCCCAAGCCGGCCTAGCTCTGCCCCCCTGCGTGCACGCCCATGCCTGTGCCCACGCTCCACCTACCGGCCTACTTCACCCGTGTAGCCCATCTAGCCATCATGGCCCAGCACCACGTCCACGCTCGTGCGCGCACCCACACGGCGCAGCAACACGGCCCACGTTGTGCCCCCACATCATGACATGCCGTCATCACCTTCTTCCACTGCCGCTGCCAAGTGGGTCCCGCCTATCATCCCCTACCCTCGCTCCCCTCTCTGCTTTAGGCAAAGCAAAGCACCATTCCCCACCGCTCACCGTGCCCACCATCCATGCCCCTGCCCCTTGCCCATACATGCACGGATGCCCACCATGTCACCAATCCATGCCACCCCGCTTGGCCTAGCTCACGCCGTGATAAGATGATGACGCAAGCACCATGGCCCATGACTGCCATCGCCATATGGCGCCATTGACCGACCACCAAACGAAAACGGGAGCACCATGGCACCCCTGCACTCCCGCTGAACTCCAGAACCCTAATCTAGGCCACCCGATCACCCTACACATGTCATCGCATAGGTCCTCACCGTCTGCCACCCACCATGAGTGAGCTCAGACTATAAACCCCCCTCTAAAGCCCTAGCCCCTCTCCCATCCACCCTACCACCACTCGGTCACAACCCACGAACCGCACCAAGCCAGAAGGGAAGGAGAGGAAAGGAGGAGGAGAAGGTGGGAAGGGAGCACCGCCCATCAAAGCTAATCGCCACTGTGGAGACGCTACCAGAGCTAGAGACACCACCCCGATCGGCTATGTTGGCGTAGCTGCTCAGCACAACACTACACCACCTCGCCACAACCCTGCCTCATCACCGCACCGCTAGCCTACCACCCCAAGCCCCATGGTGAGCCGCCGCTCCCTCTGCTCGCCGTGTACCTCACCACCATGGACACGCCATGTCGCGTCACTATGTTCTCCCCCTTGGGAGGGCCAAAGGCTGGTCTTTTTGCCATTGTGATGAACTACACATAGGCACACAAGCTAAGGCCTGGCCCTACCAAGCCATTGGTGCTCGGTAATGCCAGCGCCTAAATGTCGCACTAGTCGCGGTCGCCATGGCCGGCATCCGCTGCATCACCACCCCATTTAGGCCACCTCGAGCTGGTAGAGGTGAAACAACCACTCAACGAGATTTGCCTCGCCGTGGGACACGACGTGCGCTAGATGGAAGGGCAGGGAAACCCCTGGGAACCGCTGGCTATGTTCCACCTCATTGGATCCGCATGCCTCCCATGCTGCCGCCATGTTCTTGCCGATCCGGGTTGCCTCATGACACAAGGAGGGACCGATGATGTCCACTGTCACCCCGTGAACATGGCCATGTAGGTGGATGAGCCTAGGGCCATACTACCCCTAGATTCCTCAGAGCCAAGAGCTTGCCAGAGCTCCACCATGTTTGCCACCTTGTTGTGGATGACGTCGTGGGCTCTGGTTGCCGGCACCGCCTCCTACAGCACCCTGGTGACCCTAATTAGGTAAAAAGCCACCCCTTTTTAACCCCGTGCGGTCAATTTGACCAGACCCTATGCACTGCCCCGCTGCTGTCATGGCCCTTAGCGGAGCTTTCCCCTAGAGCCTTACCATCGCCTAGAGCACCTCACTGCCGAGCCCGCACCGCCGAGAACCATCGAGTCGCCATCGATGGGCGCCCGGAGCCTCAAAGCCCCACCTTTAGCCCCTCGGTGCAATCACCGTGACCGCACGAAGCCATAGAGCCCCTTAGCCGCCCCGATAGGTCACCGTATCGCGTGGCCGAGCGAGCTTGCCACTAGCGAAGGGAGTTGCCACGAGAAATAGAAGAGAGGGGGAGGCAGTCACGCCCTCACCTGACCCCCCCCCTACATGCACTCGATGCACCCAGCACTGCCCGCACTAGCCCCAAGCATGGACCTAGTGTGTCGTGGACCAAGTCTATGGACCACAGTGCACCAGACCCACGCCCATCGTGCGTTGAGCCCCGAGGACCGAGCCCAGTAGCGGCCCACGCGCGCCACATGGCCGCCTATGTTTTTGACACGTGTCCAAGCCTGGCCCGGCCTAGACCAGCCAAACCAGGCCCAATATGCGGCCCTCCATGTTAGCCTCTGGATTTTCCATTTTTTTCTTTTTCAAAAAATGATTTAAACTTAGAAAATTCATAGAAAATTTATACAACCTCAGAAAAATATGAAACCAGTGCCCTAATTTTTCTAAAAATGAGCTATACATCATAGGATTGTGTTTGAGTGCATTTGGATCTTTTGAATTTCTGTTGCTTCTTTGTGATCATCTATAGGAGTTGCTTATTGTGGCTATATGTCTCGTTTGACAGACTTGGAGGAGCCACAGACTAAGGAGCATGACCCCGACTACACTGAGGAGCTTGGGGATGACCTACCAGGTGCCACATCCCACCCAACCTCGTAGCATCCTATTAGGCATGCTACAATGTAGATGCTAGTGCTTTACTTTTATGCAAATGATCTGTGATTGGTTGCATGGTAGAATTGCTTGTGAGCCATTACCTTGTCGCAAACTATAACCCCACACACCCGCTGTTAGGTTAGATGCTCGCTTATTTACTTGCTACTACTTCTACTATGCATTATATCTGTGATGTGATGCTGGGTGGAGGATTGTATGTGAGAGGTTAAGGCACTGGGTTCTAGTAATGTGGTAACAACCAAGGAGATCTTGGCGTGCATTTTGGGTGTGTGGTGAGGGTTGAGTCGATCGGGCAGGATCTTACAATGAGTTATTGGATGAGTCTTGCCAGGGGGTGCGACCTGGGCATCCCCTACGAGTGGTACCTGTGGTGGGTGCATGTGAGCTAAGGAGATCCCAGGGTGGAGTGTCTTTGTGGGATGGAGGTGCCATCGATGCACAGGGTGTTAGTTATCCCCTTTGAGAAGATATCATGTTCGGTCCCCCTAAGGACTGGTATGTCAACAGAACTGGATCATAGGACCCTACGTGCACGCCACTCATCCCTAAATGGGTGGGGGACGGTTGCTGACCTGCTAGGATGGTGCCACTACTACTAGGATGGAAGTGGATAGTGTAGGGAAGTATGGGCGTATGGCCCACACCGTCCTAAGATAGTGTAGTGACCTCCGAGGCCTGGAACTATGTCTCATAGTCTCAATGTTTCGTTGGACTCCGCGGTGGCCCAGGGCTGAGTGGTAGGATGGCATTGCACCGGTTGGAAGGTAGCCCAGTATTAGCCTAGGCGGGGCACCGCCGATGATGATGATCTTGTGGTTCTAGGTGTACATGCTGTGCAGAGGTGATTGGTCTATATGTATAGCCATGTCCTCGGATATGGACATTCCTATGACCTATGCTTCCCTTGATTAGTGAATGGAATCCTTTCTTCTCTCCCCCCTGGGTTCTTGTGTTGGTTTTTGACTTTGGCCAATGAGGCAAGGTACGAGCGGGAGTCGTCCTTGTCGCCTAGAGAGAGTGAGAGTGGTAAGATGTGTGTGATGGGATGGGAGAACATGTGGATGAGATGAATTGAAACTTGATGAATTATTATTAAAACTTGACATACTCGCATCGGAAAACTACCACCACAAATAGGGCTTTTGCTCTACCCTTGCATTCCACTACCACAAAGCAAACACAAAGCTTAGGGTGGCAGCTAGTGGCTAGTACAAATCATACTGATAATTGTTTGATAGGTTCCGAGCCTGGGTATGACTACCAGGGAGACAGTTGGGAGGATTAGAGGTCTTGTTCCTGCGCTCAAGTTTGGTTGAGAAGATGGAGTCGACACCCATTGCCTTTCTACTTGAAGCTATTTTGGATGTTGTATGCACTGAGTGATTCTACCAAGTGGCGATGTAATAATGAGTAAACCTTGCTATTTGTACTCTGTTTAAGATAGGTATTCGATGTATGACTATGATATCGACTGTTCTTTGATAATATGATGGGATGATCACCTAGGACTATCATGTTATACTTTAAATCTATAGATTTCCCTTCGAGGAAACCAAGATTGTTTCAGTTGGTATTAGAGCCATACTTGACCCTAGGACGAGACCCTTAGGATTGGACGATAGAAATAGGAGTGGAACTTGTTTTTTCAGTTATACGTACCGACCTTGCATCTTTTTATGCATGGCTTATCTTTTTCTAGTCCGTTGATTCCTTTTTTATGGACCAATTTGCAGATGGCACCAGCAGTTGAGCTTCTCGTCGATGGTCTGAGCTACTGAGGTTTTGCTTAGATGCTCTATGATGTCCTCGAGGAGCGTGGTGTCCCTACTGAGCAGGTCGAGTACATCTGTCATGGCGAACCAGGACCCAATGGACTGCAGGGCCACATCATCATCCACCGCATGGTTCCTATGAGTGAGACTCTGCTAGAGCTGCATGCCTTCTAGGAGCTATAGGTGGAGAGCTCTATCGCAGCTTGTGTCCAGTCCGTGTCGCGTTTGGCCCTTCACCACGTGATGCATGACGCCCACGAGCACCTTAGGAGGGGACCGTAACGCTTGTTTCCCTGAGCCTTGGACCTTACCTAGAGTACTAGGAGGTAGGTCTTGGCCATTGAGCAGACTATCTATGCTGAGGAGGGCCCTTGCCTTCAGGTGTTTGGACAATACATCCTCTGCCAGGATAGGTACATCATGGAGGTCAAGTCGAAGAACCGTCGGTACTAGGGACATGTTGTTCTATGCTAACGAGGCCTTTCTAGAGGAAGAGAAGAAGAAGGAAGTACTCAAGGAGACCATCCGTGTGGAGTGTGAGGGCTACGACCACATGGAGGACTACTACAAGGCAAGTGAGAGCAAGCTAAAGGAGGAGATTGCAGATCTGAGAGACAAGGCTAGAGACTTTAGGCTCCGCAATGACTACTTAGACTGCAAGGTGCTTGAGCTTGAGGATGTCCTTGAGCACAAGAAGAGGTTCCTGAGGGATCACATTGAGATGGAGAAGAGGTATGGTTTCAGGAAGATGATGCTGGAGAGCCATTGTAACATGTTGGAGAGGGAGGTGGTTCAATTGAGCGTTAACACTGCTCACAACCAGCGCCACCTTATTGAGTACATGAAGTACATGGAATTCTAGAAGGATAAGGCAAACAAGATAAGCCAAGCATGGATTGACGCCGACATCAGGTGAGTCAAGGAGTTTAAGGAGATGCAGAAGTTCCTACCCCCTGAGTCACGCAAGAGGCCATGCAAGGAGTCCTTCCGGGTTGAGCCCACTAAGCTCAATCTGAAGGCATGCCCTTCCGAGGACTACCCCGAGGCCCTGAAGACCGAGTAGTTGGAGGAGGCCCTGGAGTACATCTCGAGGATGCACCGCACCAATGTAGGGCTCTAGGACAAGGATGCTAGCACTTCACCACCACCTAGTCAGAGTTAGCTTCCTAATGATCTCTACCCCTATAATACACCACTTCAAATTATCCTACAGCCACCAAACAAATTCCACCTCTACAGTCATGACCTAAACTACGTCCACTCCACAAAACATACACAGAAAAAGATGACATTAAAAACATATGCACCAAATTAACTCCCATTCATTCTCTCTCCTTACTCAACCACATCCAACGGTCCTCCTTCTTTGGATGTGCCTTGCAACATCCCTTTGCTCCCGGCCGTTGATAAGTAACTCCGTTGAGTAAGGAGCGACTTTCGACCCGCAAGAATCATCAGGCCATCGGGGTGCTGCGGTAGCCGGCGGCCCAATGGTAGCGGGGGCGCAGCGGCTTCGGTCAGCGGCCTGGCGGGCAGACGACAGCCATCCATGAGCGGGCGGCGACAGCGTGGCCATACGCGAGCAGCGGCGAAGCCACGGGAGGCCCCAGCGCGACCACGCGCGGGCAGTCCCAGGCCGACCGACGGGGCCAATAGCTGGATGGCCGCCCGTCCTTCTATGCCACCAGTTGGCCTCCCGCCCGTCTTCCCCACGCTACCCCACAGCTGCCCCGACGCGACCTCTTCCCCACAAATCGCTCGCTCACCCCTCCGACGATCCGATCAGCCGCGCCTCTATCGGATTCGCCATCGTCGTCGACGCGTTCCTGACACCGACGCGCTCGGGGGCACATGCTAGGTGGACGGCAGCGAGGTTGACTCATCGAGTCCGCGCTGTCGTGATCGCTAGAGGACGAGCGCTCGGCGGGGACCGTCTCTTGCATCAGGGGCGCTACGGCGGCTCGGGAAGCAGCCCCGCTGGGTGGACTGGCTCGACGTCGAGTCCATGAACGTGCGCGGCGCGCACGGCCACAGCACCAAGGTGTGTTCATTCTCCCAGTCCCGGAGGGCGTCCGTGGATCAAAACGCTGTATAGCGTCAGCAAATGGGACCTCTTGCTTGTCCGCGAGCTTTGACCATTTCGTTCCTTGTAGCCAATGAATGGAGTCCTCTTGCCTGATCGCTGGGTAATGGCTCTATTGAATTGCTACCAGAAATGTGGGAGGACACGGGTCTACGCTTTTCTTACGCCCTCTAGGATGAGTGATGTCGTATGAAGATGAGATGCCATGTAAGTAGAGAGGGTGCAGGATAGCAGTCTGTTAACATTCATTTGTTCTCCTGATGGTTCAACCTGTATACGTTGTGAATTTTTTTTGAATGGGTTGTTGTGAATTTGTGGTGTGGTACATTAGATACATATATGTTTTCATTGACCTTTTGTTGTGTTTGTTCACTGCTTGTTTGAATCTGACTTGGATTTTTCTATCTGAAACAAGAATTCTGGACAAGCTTTGCTTTGTCTTAGTAAATCTGTTCTTTCGTATTTACAGTTATTATTACAATATTCTGACATGCCTTGACCTTCTGCCAGGTATTTTAAGAGTGGTCCTCTCTTCATATCATCGAACGGTAAAACTATTTGTGGCACACATTGTTTTCCTTTGGTTTCCAGACTGTAACAATGTTACAATTACTATATTTTAGGAATTCGATGGAAATCATGGAAAAAACGTTGGTTCATCCTCACACAAACGTCACTGGTTTCTTCAACAGTGATCCTGTTAATGTCCATGCTCTTTGCATTTTAACTTCTATTTACATGAATGAAAATGGAACCTGATGTTATTCTAATTATTTCCTGCGTGCAGCTCTATGGTTTTCATCCAGTAGCTTCTGAGAAGGAAGCAGTTAAGATTGGAGTTGGCTCCAAATTGCAACTGGAACCATGAAAATAGTTGTCACATTATTCTAGACTATTGACTATGGAAAAATATATGCTTTTTGCATGAATTATAAATATATTCACGATCTATGCTTGATTACTAAAAGATATTCTTTGGTTGTTTGATTACATTGATAGATAATGCCGTAGCGTTAGCACGGACAATATACTTGCTCTAATAATGTAGTAGTCATAGTGTTGATGATGAGACCTACGTGGCTATGAGACATGACTCACTTTTAGGAGTAGAGTAGAATGTCCCTCTTTTGGAGCCTACCTGCGTGTAGTGTGATTCCCCATGAGTTTCTAGTGTAGCTGCTGGAGACATCGCCAAGTAATAAACTCATGTAATGAATGTTTGGATCTTAATGCTTCTTATGGTTGTTCCTGCTTCTTTGTTTGAGGGTATGGCTCGAATTAAATTATCAATTGAATTGCTAATAAATCATCTAACCACTTGATAATAACTTGTAACCTAACGTTTGCACCAAAGATGTTGTGTCGCCGCTCAGAACGTCTGAACCATTGCTCTCCGTCCCCTGTGCCCACTGGCTGTGGTCACAGTCGTGGCTATGAGCATGGAGGAGGACGCACTGCCGCCCGCGCTGCCCTCAACCTCGATGAGGAGATACCGCCTGCTGGAGAGCAGCACATGGAGGAGCCCATCCTAGAGGAGCCAGGCGTAGCCCAGCCTAGGGGCGAGGATGCTCCACCTAGGGGCAACGATGCTCCACCACCTCTGCCACTTCTGTCTGAGGTTATGGACCGCCAGACATGTCTCATGGAGACACTGGCTGATGGGCTGTTGCGCTACAATGGGGGACCGCCCAATGACTTTCATAGGAAGTTGGAGGGTTTACTCAAGCTGAGGCCCCCTACCTTCGACAGCTCGGATGATGACCCTATCACCGCCGAGGACTGGCTGTGTAAGATCGAGAACAAGCTGGACCTAACCACTTGCTCCGATGAGGAGTGTGTTGGAGTCATAGCCCACCAGCTCACTGGCGCTGCATGTGCATGATGGGATAACTACTGTGACACCCACGCTGACCCTATGCGTGATGGGATAGCTAATGTGACACCCACGCCTTCCGCGAGCACCACGTGCCCGAGGGCGTGATGGATGCCAAAGTGGAAGATTTCAGTAACATTTCCCAGGGATCCCAAAAGATCCAGGAGTATGCCAACCGCTCCACTTGCATGATGAGGTACGCTCCCGGTGCGACAGACTCTGAGAAGAAGAAGATGTACTTCTTCAAGAAGCGTCTGAACACATGCCTCAAGGTGGTGTAACACCCTAAAATTAGCCTCTTTTGAAATAGAGTTAAAATTATTTATTTATGAATTTTTGTGCACATGAAATATAGGAAAATAAAAATTTTCATTAATTTAAAATTCATCATAAGGTAGTAACATGTATGAGCATACATGCCATTGCATTTAATTTTATTGGTTGAGTGACTTTAATTGAAAAGTCAAAATGGTTAAAATGCTCTTGAAAAGAAATTAAAAATGGCTTTGAAATAAAAGAAAAGAAAATTTGAATATAAGAGGATTTAAAAATGGTAAAGTTTATTTTTGGAAACTTACCAAGATTGCTCATTTATATTTGAGATGAAAAGTAAATTGAGAACATATTTGAATTTGATTGATTTTGGCTTAGGATTTGAAAACTAAAAATAGAAAAGGAATTAGAAAAAAAATGAATGAAGGAATTTAAAAAGTTATTTTTGGAAAACTTACCCAAAATTGGTTCATTTATGTTGGAATTAGAAAGTATATTTTAAATCATATTTATGCATGATTTGGTTCATATTTGAAATGGTTTTGAATTAAGAAAAGAAATAGAATTCAGAAATAGAAAATGATTTTTATTAGAAAAATATCCTATTCTTCATTTTCAGCCCATCCCTGGAACCGGCCCACTTCTTCCCTCCTCTTCCCGGCCTCGGCCCGCTGCTCGGCGGCCCAGCCGTGCTCCTCCCCTCTTTCTCATTTCCTGCGCGCGGCCCAACCCGCGTCGGCCTACTCCGCACCTGCCTCTACTTCAGCACCGTGGCCCAGCTGGCGGCCCACTCCGCTTCGGCCTCCAGCGCCACGCCCGCACGTGCCGTCCGCTCCTCTCTCCCTCTCACTGCCCATGGGTCCCACCTATCAGCCGGCCCCGCTCACTTTCCTTTTCTTCCCCGACGCGCTCGGAGCCTTTCCATTCTTCGCCTGACGATGGCGCGGCCAAACACGGCAAGCCGCCGCCGCCATTGCGCATGCAAGGCAAGTGCCCAAATCACCGCGCTCCGTTTCCCTTCCATCCACCGCGCTTGCACGCCTATAAAGCCCCGAGCTGGACGCTTTCCTTCTCCCTTTTCCCGGCCGCGCTCAAGCAACTCACCGTCATCGGCGAATTCCCCCTTCCCGAGCACTAACCTCGTCGCCGACGCGCCCGTAAGCTCCGTCGTTGTCCTCCGCAGTCGTAGGTATCATCTATTTCGCATTTTGGTCTTGTTTTCCTCGGATTTCCCCTCACCCGCATCTCCCTCTCTCTCCAGCCATCGCCGCCGTCGTCAACCCGCCCCGTCGAAGCCTCTCGGACGCCGCAACCACCTCCATCCGAATCTCGGTGAGCTTCTTGTTCCCCCCGTGCTCTCTGTTCATCAAATGGCGCACTAGAACATCGTTTCCGCAAGCACCGAATCGCCGGCCATGGCGCCGCCGCCATGTGCTTCTTCCTCGATGATCCCTCCGTGCCTGCGAACCAGCTCAGTCGGATCTGCTTTGATCGGTTGAGATTAGAAGACCAGTTGGATTTAGATTTCGGTCCACCGTGGACCCATGGACACGGTCCACAGCGACGCGTCAGCGCTGGTCCACGCCATGTGGTGCACCGCACCAATCACGTGCTGCCACGTGCCTGCCTGTCCAGTCAGCACGCAGTCAACATCCGGTCAGCCGTGCACGTTTTGCAGATTAGCCCCTGGAGTTTCAAAAAAATAACCCGCAGTCCGTAGTAGTTCAAAAAGAATTACAAATCCGCCCTGATTTTAATCGTTTAGGACCCTGTAGTTTCTAAAAATAGTGCGCGCCATCCAGTTAGCATTTAAAATTCATAATTAATTAGTTTAAATTCAAATTTGAGTTCAAATAATTATAGAAATGCCACTGAACCTTATTTCATGCGTAACTTTTGTGTTTTAAGACCAATTTGATCCATTCAAATTGCATTAGGATCGTATTTACGTTTTCTACATGTTTATATAACTGTTAGGCATGTTTTCAACACTTGAAATTCATGAGTAGATTTAATCTATTATTTAATTAAAGAAAAACTTGTTTAAATCATAACTTATTCATTTCAACTCCGATATAGTCCGTTTAAGTTGCGTTTGTTTCATAACAACGAGATCTACGCTTTAGTAATGATGGTTACTACATTACTATTTCATAAAAATCATAGTTTAAATCATATCTTGATTAATAATTATGTAACTGAGTTTTATATATAAAATATGATTTGTTTTACTTTTGTTTTATAATTCAAATCTAAAATTGACTTAATATAATCTATATTATTTATAAAATATCTTTTGTATATGAATTCATATGGTTAACATAAACGAAGCCTAAAGCTTTCTTTCTCACGTATTAAGCAAATCTCTCGGTAGTTGTAACTTTTCAACCATAGCTTCGATTAGCGTGCCTCTTGCGAGTGTGTGTTCGTAGTGATGCGTAGAATCGTATTTCAATCTTTTTCACTTATTTTTCTATGATTGATGTACTGTTCTAATATAGATGCAATTGTATGCTATGCATGTATGTGTATGGATGTTTGTGTGGTGTTCTACGATTACGTCCAGTCGGTGAGATATACGTGGTGATCCAGAAGAAGAAGAAAGACATCAAAAGAACAAAGCTTACCGAAGGATCGGTGTATAAGGCAAGTATAGCATGGGATTATCCTTGTTACCTATTCACACTTAAACACATAATTCATATTGCATGTGTCTACCTTGATTGCCAAATAGGATATCCTAGATATTTGATATCTTGTTCCTTGAAAACATTTGGGATATTGCATGGGATAGTTTTTGCTAGTGCTTAATCAAAACCATGATCTTGTAACTTGACTAATGATATATGCAATAAACATTAAAACATGACTTTTTAGTAACATGGACATAGGGGGCTGGAGTGTTTATATGCTTCAGATTCCTCTCCCTAAGGACTTATCTGTAAGCGATCATCCGGGACTTACAGTACAGCTGTGAGGGCCAAATGGCTCTGGCTTTAGCTCAGTATGAGGATCTTTTCTAGCTTGTTAGTGGTTACCTTTGAGGCGCAGGGTATGTTTCCTTTGCTAGTGGGAAGTGTGTACCGTGCTACGATGCCCACGCTTGCCACTCCTAGAGATGGGCCACATACGCCTGGCGGCCCTAACATGTTAGACGAATTCTTTGAAAGGCTTCATAGTGAACCCTGCCGACCTTCCTTGGAAGTGGGTCAAGAGAATAGCTACCTCGGGTGAAAGGGTAAATCACAACTCACAGTGAACGTGTACAAACTCTGCAGAGTATAAAACTGTTATAACTGCCGTGCTCACGGACACGAGCGGCCTTGGACCCTTATGGAATAGAGATGATCACTAATGGATAATGATACTAATGATCAATTGTTTATGCTATACATTATCATGTTTACCTGATCATGTGTTTATGGGAATGATAAATCCTTTGCCACTCAATTGCTTAAAAAGATGACCTATTAAAGCTAATCGCAGTTAAACCAGTGTCAGCCCTTTTGAGCCTCATGAACCCCATGATATAATTGTTAAGTACGACATGTACTTACGCTTGCTTTACTTTTCTATACATTGGATAAAAATCCTGGATGGGTACTAGATTACTGGTTTGGAGGAGTTAGGCTTGTGGTCAACCAGTCAGTCATCCCTGTGAATTTGGAGTCTTCGCCAGAAGATCGGAGTCAACTTTCTGCTGTCTCTACTCTGAGGTTATTTTCCTTTTACTAATACGTTATGTAATAAGTATTGTCTCTTGATATTACCCTTATTTGTGGCTATATGTGAGATTTGACTTCCTGGGCTCACATATAGTGTGTATCTGGTTTTGTCTTTAAAACCGGGTGCTATAGAGTGGTATCAGAGCAATGCTGACTGTAGGACGCAAGCCTAGTTAGAACTAGACGTCTTATCATGCTTTTATCTTTTCTTAGTTCCTGCTTTCTCCCTAACCTTGTTATTTGTGAAAAGTTATGCTCACTTCCACCTCTGTCTGTTATGAAAACTTTGTCTCTATTCTCAATCCTCTATCTTTGTCTATATAGATGGAACGTAATGAGATAACTACCAACATCAGAGATCAGGAGGACCAAGCTATGTTGCCCTTGACTGTATTCGACAAGGAGAAGTTTGTGGCTATGCAACAACAAGCACTAGAAGGAATGACTCAACCTTGGACCTTTCAACAGCGCTTGCCACAATGTCAAACCAACATACCAAAGGGACCAGTGAAGAGACAAGTAGCAGAAGCTTGGAAGAATATGAAGTTCAATGAAGATATTGGAAGAATGGCACATGGATGCCAAGATCACCCATAGTAGAAACAAGAACAGAAGGTCCAGAAGAAATAGGAGCAAGGAAGTAAAGCAAAGAGAAACTACATCCAAGGAAGATTGAATAATATGGATATGACTACCATTCATGGAGCTAAGGAGGTTGTGTATGGTTTCATTCCAGTAAACTCAACTCCCGTCACAGTGCTGATTTGACCCTAGAGCTTCACATTCGTTTATCTCTAGTGCATACGTAAAGGAACATAAGATAACTATGCTTCCAATGAGGAGACCAGTGATAGTTAAGACCCCAGAAGGAGAAATGGAGGCAAACCGCATATGCCCAAGGGTTAGTCTTAACATCAAAGGAGTAAAATTTGAAGCAAACCTTATTGTATTAGAGTTAGTAGACATTGATGTCATTCTTGGAATAGGATGGCTATCTGCTTGTGAAGGAGTGATCAAGTATGCCCAGTGTTCAGTACTTCTAAACGCACCGTCATGAGAAAGAATTGAGTATGAAGGTATTCAGCCTGTACCTAAGGATAATGTGGATAAGAAGAGAAAGGAGATCTCACTAGAGTCAGAATCAGGAAGAAATCAACATTTGAGTTCTATTACATCGTCACATCCAACTCCAATCCCTAGTCAGTTAAACTCAAACTCTAAAGAATTAGAAGTTTCTCAAGCTAAGGTTACTCCAGTCTTTCCACATGAGGTATGCATAGATGGGTGGACAATCACCTACACAGAGTTTCAACCCTGAAAGAGCAAGCGAGCTAAAAAGCGGTCTAGTCAAACAAAGATGAACTTATAGAGTCAGCAAGCTGACAATACTCTAAGCAACAATTCTGTGGAGTATGACATCACTAAAGATCTAGCTAAGAGAAAGTGTTATCATTGCCAGCAGGAAGGACATTATGTTAAATCTTGCCCACAGAAGAATCAACAAGTACACCATGGAAGTAGCCAGAGTCAGATCACAACCGAACTGTCACCAGGAAGTGTCAGTGATACCCAACCCAAAAGAAGCATATGGTGAAATTGATGTAGTGGATGACATGTCACTCCCATGTGAGAGATGTCCCTGTAATCATGCCATTTTTAAGAATTAGGAATTTGTGCCCCTTATGTAATAAAATCGATAGTATCGCAAGTTGAGTCCATGATTGAGTTGTGCATCTTTAAGTGCTTTGTTGATTTGTCATTATGTTTATGCTTGTTTTGCATCTTTGTAATGATTGCAATGATCTTGTTGGGTGTTCCCACAAATTCATTTAGTTTATAGGCCTAAGGTATAAGGATTAATGAAATAAATAGTTGGGTTATGGTTTTCCTCTGTTTTTCCTATTCCATCTTTGGAACTGCCTGTCTTTATCGGTTCATAACTCTAATTTTGGACGATCAAAAACCCCGAGGAAATCCTGAACAATAGTAGACTTCAATCACAAGACGATGCAAGCTATACTTTGGTATTCCCTACCTTACCTTATCTTAAGGGGGGTAGTCAAGTCGAAGAATTGGTAAGATGAAGTATCATACGTTCGAGTTTGCACAGCGGAAATCAGAGTGCAGAGCGGAAGCGTGGTGGTACCCAAAGATGCAAGAGGAACTCAGAGTGTCAATGAGGCTTGGTTAGAAGTCTAAGAAAGGTTTATCCAAGATCATCAAGAATTTTGGTAGAGCTACTGGAAAAGCTTTTAAGTAAGTTGCGATAAAGAGACCTCACGCAAGTGTTTAATCCAAGAAGAGGTTGACATAAAATCTAGGTATTAGCTTTGTAGATCAGGACAAGAGCTTTGTATCTACAATAATGCATCTTGTGAAGGTGTAGGATGTGTCCTTATAAGCATGAGTTAAACTAACCTGTTATCTGGAGTTATCCATTGTGGAGAATGGAAGTACCATCTTCTTGAAGGTAAAAGTGACATCTAGGAGGATCACAAGAGTATATAGGACATCTTCACCAAGTTGGTCTTGAGCTTGTGATAACCTCGTTGGAATGAGATTAATTGTGACTCAGAAAAGTGCTATCACTTTGAGAAGCGAAGTCATGGCCGATGCCCTTAGCAACGGAGAATTGTGCTAAGAAGGTTTCGAGTGACACTAAGGATTAAGAGTTGTATTCCCAGTTCGAGCAACTTCACCAAGATCATCAATGTTTTGAAGATTGGTTGTAGATCATCTTTCAGACCAAGAACATAAGGAAGCTTTGTTGAAGGGTGAACATATGAGAAAAGAGAATTATGGCCTAGTGATTAGGTTTACCTGAGAGTTGTTGAAGGTACATGTCAAAATTTTGGAATTAGTTTGGCAAGTTACTTGGAGTATGGTCAACAGGTGTGCAAAGTAATGTGGATCTTTATCAAGACGATGGAACTGCACGAGAAAGTAAAGAAGAATCCAAGGACGAAGTATTCCCATCTCTTAGTCGATGTCTTCTGAATCTCGAGGACGAGATTCATCTTAAGGGGGGTAGAATTATAACACCCTAAAATTAGCCTCTTTTGAAATAGAGTTAAAATGATTTATTTATGAATTTTTGTGCACATGAAATATAGGAAAATAAAAATTTTCATTAATTTAAAATTCATCATAAGGTAGTAACATGTATGAGCATACATGCCATTGCATTTAATTTTATTGGTTGAGTGACTTTAATTGAAAAGTCAAAATGGTTAAAATGCTATTGAAATGAAATTAAAAATGGCTTTGAAATAAAAGAAAAAAAAAATTGAATATAAGAGGATTTAAAAATGGTAAAGTTTATTTTTGGAAACTTACCAAGATTGCTCATTTATATTTGAGATGAAAAGTAAATTGAGAACATATTTGAATTTGATTGATTTTGGCTTAGGATTTGAAAACTAAAAATAGAAAAGGAATTAGAAAAAAAATGAATGAAGGAATTTAAAAAGTTATTTTTGGAAAACTTACCCAAAATTGGTTCATTTATGTTGGAATTAGAAAGTATATTTTAAATCATATTTATGCTTGATTTGGTTCATATTTGAAATGGTTTTGAATTAAGAAAAGAAATAGAATTTAGAAATAGAAAATGATTTTTATTTGAAAAATATCCTATTCTTCATTTTCAGCCCATCCCTGGAACCGGCCCACTTCTTCCCCTCTTCCCGGCCTCGGCCCGCTACTAGGTGGCCCACCCGCCCCCCCTCTCTTCATTTCTCATGCTGCCCATCCTCGTCGGGCTCGCTCTCCTCTGCCTGCTTGCTTCAAAGATCATGCCTGGCTTAAGGGCTCGCCTCACTTCGCCTCCAGCTCCCACCACCCGCCACGTGCCATCCGCTCCTCTCTCCCTCTCACTGCCCACGGGTCCCGCCCGTCAGCCGGCCCCGCTCACTTTCCTTTTCTTCCCCGACGCGCTCGGAGCCTTTCCATTCTTCGCCCGATGATGGCGCGGCCAAACACGGCAAGCCGCCGCCGCCATTGCGCATGCAAGGCAAGTGCCCAAATCACCACGCTCCGTTTCCCTTCCATCCACCGTGCTTGCACGCCTATAAAGCCCCAAGCCAGACGCTTTCCTTCTCCCTTTTCCTGGCCGCGCTCAAGCAACTCACCGCCGTCGGCGAATTCCCCCTTCCCGAGCACTAACCTCGTCGCCGACACGCCCGTAAGCTCCGTTGTTGTCCTCCGCAGTCGTAGGTATCATCTATTTTGCATTTTGGTCTTGTTTTCCTCGGATTTCCCCTCACCCGCATCTCCCTCTCTCTCCAGCCATCGCCGCCGTCGTCAACCCGCCCGGTCGAAGCCTCTCGGACACCGCAACCACCTCCATCCGAATCTCGGTGAGCTTCTCGTTCCCCCTATGCTCTCCGTTCATCAAATGGCGCACTAGAACATCGTTTCTGCAAGCACCGAATTGCCGGCCATGGCGCCGCCGCCATGTGCTTCTTCCCCGGCGATCCCTCCGTGCCTGCGAACCAGCGCCGTCGGATCTGCTTTGATCGGTTGAGATTAGAATACCAGTTGGATTTAGATTTCGGTCCACCGTGGACCCATGGACACGGTGCACAGCGACGCGTCAGCGCTGGTCCACGCCATGTGGTGCAGCGCACCAATCACGTGCAGCCACGTGCCCGCCTGTCCAGTCAGCACGCATTCAACATCCGGTCAGCCATGCACGTTTTGCAGATTAGCCCCTGGAGTTTCAAAAAAATAACTCGCAGTCCGTAGCAGTTCAAAAAGAATTACAAATCTGCCCTGATTTTAATCGTTTAGGACCCTGTAGTTTCTAGAAATAGTGCGCGCCATCCAGTTAGCATTTAAAATTCATAATTAATTAGTTTAAATTCAAATTTGAGTTCAAATAATTATAGAAATGCCACTGAACCTTATTTCATGCGTAACTTTTGCATTTTAAGTCCAATTTGATCCATTCAAATTGCGTTAGGATCGTATTTACGTTTTCTACATGTTTATATAACTGTTAGGCATGTTTTCAACACTTGAAATTCATGAGTAGATTTAATCTATTATTTAATTAAAGAAAAACTTGTTTAAATCATAACTCATTCATTTCAACTCCGATATAGTCCATTTAAGTTGCGTTTGTTTCATAACGACGAGATCTATGCTTTAGTAATGATGGTTACTACATTACTATTTCATAAAAATCATAGTTTAAATCATATCTTGATTAATAATTATGTAACTGAGTTTTATACATAAAATATGATTTGTTTTACTTTTGTTTTATAATTCAAATCTAAAATTGACTTAATATAATCTATATTATTTATAAAATATCTTTTGTATATGAATTCATATGGTTAACATAAACGAAGCCTATAGCTTTCTTTTTCACGTATTAAGCAAATCTCTCGGTAGTTGTAACTTTTCAACCATAGCTTTGATTAGCGTGCCTCTTGCGACTGTGTGTTCGTAGTGATGCGTAGAATCGTATTTCAATCTTTTTCACTTATTTTTCTATGTTTGATGTACTGTTCTAATATAGATGCAATTGTATGCTATGCATGTATGTGTATGGATGTTTGTGTGGTGTTCTACGATTACGTCCAGTCGGTGAGATATACGTGGTGATCCAGAAGAAGAAGAAAGACATCAAAAGAATAAAGCTTACCGAAGGATCGGTGTATAAGGCAAGTATAGCATGGGATTATCCTTGTTACCTATTCACACTTAAACACATAATTCATATTGCATGTGTCTACCTTGATTGCCAAATAGGATATCCTAGATATTTGATATCTTGTTCCTTGAAAACCTTTGGGATATTGCATGGGATAGTTTTTGCTAGTGCTTAATCAAAACCATGATCTTGTAACTTGACTAATGATATATGCAATAAACATTAAAACATGACTTTTTAGTAACATGGACACAGGGGGCTGGAGTGTTTATATGCTTCAGATTCCTCTCCCTAAGGACTTATCTGTAAGCGATCATCCGGGACTTATAGTACAGCTGTGAGGGCCAAATGGCTCTGGCTTTAGCTCAGTATGAGGATCTTTTCTAGCTTGTTAGTGGTTACCTTTGAGGCGCAAGGTATGTTTCCTTTGCTGCTGGGAAGTGTGTACCGTGCTGCGATGCCCACGCTTGCCACTCCTAGAGATGGGCCACATACACCTGGCGGCCCTAACATGTTAGATGAATTCTTTGAAAGGCTTCATAGTGAACCCTGCCGACCTTCCTTGGAAGTGGGTCAAGAGAATAGCTACCTCGGGCGAAAGGGTAAATCACAACTCATAGTGAACGTGTACAAACTCTGCAGAGTATAAAACTGTTATAACAGCCGTGCTCACGGACACGAGCGGCCTTGGACCCTTATGTAATAGAGATGATCACTAATGGATAATGATACTAATGATCAATTGTTTATGCTATACATTATCATGTTTACCTGATCATGTGTTTATGGGAATGATAAATCCTTTGCCACTCAATTGCTTAAAAAGATGACCTATTAAAGCTAATCGCAGTTAAACCAGTGTCAGCCCTTTTGAGCCTCATGAACCCCATGATATAATTGTTAAGTACGACATGTACTTACGCTTGCTTTACTTTTCTATACATTGGATTAAAATCCCGGATGGGTACCAGATTACTGGTTTGGAGGAGCCCTAGCACGTGGAAGACCATTGTGCCCACTGCCACAGGCAGCGTGCCCTTCACTTGCTTTGGCTATGGTTAGCCGGGCCACAAGGTCGCTGACTACCCCATGAAGAATGCTACACCACCTGCTTCGACCCCAATGAGATAGGCTTCTATTCAGGGTGCGCCACACAAGCCCCCCGTGGGACCAACCCGTGGTCGTCTCACGCACCTGACCGAGGAGGACGCCCAGAACGCCCCCGACATGGTGTATGGTATGTTTTAGTGCATGGGTCTAAGGCTATAGTGCTATTTGATTCTAGTGCTACATGTTCATATGTGTCTACCAAGTTTGCACGAGAGCATAACCTACCCATAACTCCACAAAGAGTGCCCATAGACACTAGTTCACCTTTGGGCAACATCAGATGCACCAAGAGATGTCAGGGAGTGAACATCACCATTAAGGGTCACCCTTTTCTAGCTGATCTTACCTTGCTGCCCTCTGATGGACTGGATGTCATACTGGGGATGGATTGGTTGACTCAACACAAGGGAGTAATATCTTGCTCACCACGGTATGTGGAGATAACACACTCGAGTGGTCACATAATCCGATGCGAGCCCAACCTTGAGAAGATGATTTCCATGTTGTGTGCCTTGGAAGCCAAGTAAATTGAGGAGGAGCTCATAGTATGTGAGTACCCTAATGTGTTCCCTGAAGAGCTGCCAGGTATTCCAACTGATAGGGATGTGGAGTTTGTGATCGACCTTCTGCCTGGTATGTGACCTATTGCTAAGAGGCCCTACCGCATGTCGATTGATGAGCTAGAGGAACTCAAGAAATAGCTCAAGGAGTTGTCTAACAAGGGGTACATTAGGCCTAGTGCATCACCGTAGGGTTCCCCTGTCTTGTTTGTGAAGAAGAAGGATGGTTCCATGAGGATGTGCATTGACTACCGAAACTTGAATGTTGTGACTGTCAAGAACAAGTACCCACTACCAAGGATAGATGATCTGCTAGATCAGCTGAGGAATGCCAAGTTCTTTTCTAAGATTGATCATTCATTTGGGTACCATCAGATGAAGATTAGGACTAAGGACATTCCCAAGACAGCCTTTGTCACTAGGTATGGGCAGTATGAGTTCACCGTTGTGTCCTTTGGACTTACCAATGCCCCCACCTATTTCATGAATATGATGAAAAATGTGTTCATGGAGGAACTAGATAAGTTTGTGGTGGTATTCATAGATGACATTCTTGTCTATTCAGTCACTATAGAAGAACATGAGCAGCATTTGAGAGTGGTGCTGGAGAAATTGAGACAGAATCAGCTATACACCAAGTTCAGCAAGTGCGAATTTTGGCTTGAAGAAGTCTCCTTCTTAGGTCACATTCTCACTGCTGAGGGAGTAGCTATTGATCCTGCCAAGATTGAAGATGTAAAAGAATGGGAACAACCCCGCAATGCAACTGCTATCCAGAGTTTCCATGGGTTGGCAAGATATTACTGCCGATTCATTGAGAACTTTTCCAAGATAGCCAAGCCAATGACCAACCTTCTTAAGAAGACCAATGAGTTTGAGTGGATGCCCAAGTGCGAGCAAAGCTTCCAGACCTTGAAACAGAAGCTTACTACCACTCCTGTGTTGGCATTACCTGACATTTAGCAAGACTTTGTGGTCTATTGTGATGTGTCCAGACAGGGACTCGGTTGTGTTCTGATGCAAAATGGGAGGGTTATAGCTTATGCTTCCCGCTAGCTGAAGGACCACGAGCAACTCTATCCTACCCATGATCTTGAGCTTGCAGCTGTTGTGCACGCCCTAAAGATCTGGAGACACTATCTAATCAGGAACAAATGTGACATCTATACTGATCACAAGAGCCTAAAGTACTTTTTCACTCAAGATGATCTGAACATGAGACAATGCCAATGGCTAGAGCTGATTAAGGATTACAACCTGGAGATACACTATCACCTAGGGAAAGCCAATGTAGTCACAGATCCCTGAGCCGTAAGAGCCATTGCCACAGTCTAATGATAGAAGCCAAACCACCAAAGCTGAGTTAAGAGATGGAGGACCTTCGACTCAAAATCCTAACAAAGGGAATGCTGAATGAGCTTCAAGTGCAGTACAATCTTGAAGATTAAATCCGCAAAGCCTAGCAAGAATGCGCCAAAATCTGGGAAATCCGAGAGCTCATGGAGTTAGGCAAGTGTTCTGAGTTCCGACAATGAAGTGCTATGCTATCTTGGATTCCTCCCAAATCTAACAGATATTTATGAGTAGTTAGTTTAGGCTCCGTAGCACTCTCCGTATTCCGACAACAAAGTGTTGTGCTATCTTGGATTCCTCCCAAAGTAACAATGCTTCATGGAGGTCACTGAAGGAAATTCTATAGACAAAAATGTACTACGAAGAACAAGTATCAGAGAGTGTCTTGACCAAATTAGCCTCTCTGATGCTCGAAGCTAAGTAGCCCAAAGCTATTCCTGATGTTGGAAAATGGATGACACGCTTCTCTTCCCTTAAAAGTCTTTCGCACTGAATCTCGGGGCATGATTCTTGTAAGGGGAGAGGGTTGTAACACCTCAGGTGTTTATCACCAGTTAAGCAGTGGGCTTGAGCTCCAACATGACAAGTTAAGTGGTAATCAAGAGCTCTAGTTCAAACTAGTAAGTGGTGACAAAGGTGTTGAGATCAAATCTATGAAAATGAGCCCCAACTTGAACTTGGACAATACACTTTGCTTACATGTTGACCCTTTTCAAATGTAGGCTTGTGTTCAACATGCCTCTTCCATGAGCATCACCTTAGCTTCAAGCCATCTTGACAATTGGAAAAGTTTCATGAAGTTTGGAATCAAAAGGTCACATGAAATGATAAGTTATAACCTTTCTTAAATTGCTTCATTAGGTGAATGGGAACATGGGATGTTGACCAAACCTTGCTACCTTGCCCAAATGACTCTAATTGAACTCTACAACAAAAGTCATGAAGGGTTCTGTTGAGCAAATATCAAGAAAATGCTTCAATGGACCAAAAAGCATAATTTAAAGCTTTATTGTGATACTGCTTTGACCAAAGTAAAGCAATAGCTTCTGTTCAAGATACAAGGTTTGACCTTTAATAAAAGTGGTAATTTAGTTTGTGCTACAAACTTTGTTTTTTGATCAAGAGCCGAATCAGCTTGGAAATAAGTCAAACAGAAGCTCAAAGATGGAATCAGCTGCTGTATTCAGCCCCGAAAAATATTCTAAGTCTGAGATTTGTGGCAATGATAGTTGGCATGTCGCGTTCTTGTGTTTTTGTTAAGCAACTTGACTTGATTACAAAATAAAAGTTAGAGTTTACATCTTGGAGAAGGACATACAAAAGGTTGGGATCAGTTTGACCATGTTTGGACCAAGTAATTGGAGCACAAGCAGAGCAAGGCTTAAACCTCGTCAAGTCGTTGATAGTGTCAACTTGGGGCTTAATTAGCTGCTAATGCAGGACTCTAATTGCCATACACCCTTAATAGGGATGGAAGAGCAGCCAGAGAAGAGCAACTTTGCCTTAAGCCACTAGGCCTGAATATGCAAGATATCCAGAAAAACGACATCCAAGTCGGGCAGTCTCACGCATGCCAGGTGTTCGATGGATTGACTTCGTGGCGTCCATGCGCTGTCCATGCCCCCACCATTGCCAAGCATTGTTGCCGCGTTCCCCTACCTCCCCCTCGCATCGATGCAGTGGCAGACGCTCCCTCCTTACTCGCCTCGCCCTCCCCTTCCTGTTCCTCGCTCTCCCTCACTCGTGCTGCTACTCATGGTCGCGGACACCGCCATAGCCGTCGTGTAGAGCACTGCAGCCACCCCCACTTCTCGCTACCTCACCCCTCCACACGAACCACAGCCACCACCAGTAGCTCCGCAACCCTCTCCTCTCCCTCGCGCACTCAAGTTCGAGCCGGCATCGCCGTCACCCGCTACCACCAGAGCGGCTCTAGCCACGACCCTCGACTGCTGTGGCTAGGAAGGCCACAGGCTGCAGCTGGCCGAGCCATGGGCCAGGCGCGGCCGCGGCCGAGCCCAGACGACGCTTCCCCGCCACTGTCGGCCACTGCTCGCTAAGAATGGCCGGCTTGCAGGCCTCCTCTGCTCTGCCCGACGAGGAGAAGAAGAGGAGGGACCTCACGCAAGAATTCAAAGAAAGGGAAGGGCCTATCTGCAAAGTCTGTGACTCATGTGAATAGTGACTAGAAGGACCGTTTCGCTAGAATCGGTATTTGAGGAAAGTTTAGGGTCTCCGATGCAAATGTGTTTCTCCTTTATTGCTTTTACTTTAGCTGAAACTTTGGAAAATCATAATAAATCGTAGAAAAATTGTAAAATAGCAAATGAAGAATTTTTGGAATCCTTGAGAGTAGATATATGCAGTGGAGTCATAATATGATATGTGTTACTAGAAGGTTTTTGCTATTTTTATTTATCTAGGTTAATTAGGGTTTTCTAGGAACAAATTCATATCTAAAGTTGTTGTACTCCAATTGATGTGAAATTTTAATGGTAGGCTACAGATGCTATGTGTGTTGTGGTAAAAATTTCAAGGTCATTGGATGCAATATGACTGAGTTATTAATTTAACTTGTTTAATGCTTATTAAATGGTTTATAAATAATATAAGTATGTAAAAATGTAAAATGTGGTTCCACAACCTTTGTATGATGTTGTTATGTCATGTTGATATGTAATATGGCTATATGTTTTCAGAAAATGTTGAGTTTTAGATTTATCTTGCTCTTACATCTTTTCTTGCAATAGCAATTTGTCTTTTTCATAGTGATTAAATTACAAAACCTAAGCATGTAATATTTCTATAGTAGCCATGTTTCGATATCACCTATCACCTGTAAAAATTCCAGCTCTCAACTCTATGTTTAAGATATCATCTAAAAATAATATATATGTTGCATTATATAAGTAGATGATGAAAGATTGTTAATAGATGCATGTGTTTATGCCATGTAATACTTCTAATAATTGATGCTAACTAATGTGATTGCTTGGTCATGATTAGGAGTTGCATGGAGCTGCATATATAGCAACAAAATGTTGATAAATGCATATAGTTGTATCTCTGCTATTATGGCTGCATGTATAGTTTCTGTGGTGGTGATATTTTTGTGATGCAAATGATGTTTTCTGTAGATATGTTGAATACAAAAGTTGTAGATAATTTTCTTATCTTGCTTGTCCTAACATTTCATGATTTTAGGTCTGCTGGTTTAGGAGTTATAGATTTTACAAGTTTGTTATCAGCTTTTGCATGTCCTCTGAACAGATCTGAATGATTGTATTGTTTGACTTATTTAAGCATGGAATTATGTCTTGGTGATAATAGGAGAGTTGAAGTGATTTTTATAGTCTTTCTAAATTGTTAAATATCACACCTTTTGGTGGCCTAAATCTATAGATATGGCTTTCTCAAGTTTAATGCCAGAATATGTCCAAATCTGTATAGAGATACCTTCATTGTGTTGTTTGGCCTTGTTGGCTATGAAATCATTTGAGGACGATAATAAGAAACTTATAGACAACTTAGTAAGATTTCCATAAACTTAAGAATCATGTTTGTTGGATGATTAGAACTCCAGTTATGTATTTCTGAAGTTACTATCAGCTTTTTGCCCTTAATTTTATAAGCTCTGCTTCACGATGTATTTTGATATTGTTAGTTATTGAATCACTTTTTGGTGTTAATAATAAAGTTGTAGAAATTTTCCTAAGCTTTCAAAAAGGTTAGGATCACTTTTGTTTTATGCCTATAACTCCAGTTATGGTTGAAACAAATGACTGTTGTGTTGCTGCCTAGAATCTGAGCATGTACCCAAAGTTGTTCGCTTCACTTTGCATTGCTTCGTATGCTTGTTAGTGCTAGCTCATGACACTACTAGAGTTAAATTGATCTACCTGAGGTATCTTATAAATATGTTATTGTTGGTGCAAAAATGTGTCGATGCGCCTGACACACAGCAAGCTAGAAGGATTAGCTCGGAGTAAGCCCGGAGATCTGCTTGGCTTCAACACAAGACCAGCCAATCCTGTGAATCCCGAAGGCGTGCTAGTCAATTTGACCTACAATTGATAGGGAGAGAAAGTTTATCAGTAATTTAGGGTGGAACATGCCAGTTTTGCCCAGATAGTTCCAAGTGTGCCGCTTCGGGAGCAGCCAGATGGGAAAATCGACTAAATAGCCGATACGAGAAGAAATCGACTGTTAAAAACTGTAATGCTCGCAGGTCATGATTGATTTTATAGTAACGAATACAATGCACTCAATTTTAATGTTAATTTCCCATAAGCTATTAACATTGTATGCGTCAAACATACATCACTGGCTAAATTAGATTTGATCAATACGTGGTGTAGAGCCAATGAATTCGGTGAAAAGGGATATGCCACGCAAACAATCAACTGTTTGATATAAATAGATCTACGAACCGTCTAGATCTATTCTATTACCGTCAACAGTGAGGTTCGACTGGATCGATGCAGCTATGATGATGATGATAGTCTAGAACCAGAAAATCCATAGAACCGACCATACTTTAATAGATTCATGAAAGCGTGCTATATCTGTGAAAGCACAAGCGAATCGGCTAAAATAGCCGATTCAAATAGAAAAGGGATTACAGCATGTGAACAATCGACTATTTAATATGGACAGATCTATAAACTAATCAAATCTAACCCATTATCGTTAACAGTGGGGTTCGACCGGATCGATGGCAGCCATGATAAAAATAACAGATCAAACCTTTAAAATAAACAGATCTATTCACATTTAACAGAATCATAGAAACACACTATAAGCATTAAAGTACAGGCGATTGACTATTTGGCCGATGTAGGCATAGCAAACAGCCAAGGTCATGCCTAGTCAAAAGCAAATCTACCAGCTAGCATACTTCGATTTAAAGTGCTAACAGTGGGGATCGACCGGATCGTTACAGCCATAATAGCAAGCTATAGACTAGATTTAACTAGCTTGCAAACCTTCTCAAGATCAGACATGCCTTACCCGCGTACTATGCACGATTAAGATCGAAGTAGAACAACCGATAAACCATAGTTCGTCGTTTAAAGTAAGAACCATCGCAATGTGACAAAATAAATGATAGGCCAAAAGGATGTGAGGCCGATCTAAATCGATCTTTATTGGGCAGGTCGACATTGCTGAAACTAATGACAACAAGACCACCAGCAAGATTGGTAACTTAATGAATCTACCCGAAGGATGGCACCCTTAGGTAGAGCCGATAACTTGACCTTAATCTAATTCGAGCAGTGGAGGTCGAACTTAACCGATGTAGCCGTACTTGAACTAGATAAGGATCGTTTACTAGCTTATACTAGAGCTCGCAAGAGGTTGGCCGGACCGATGTAGCCTTACAAATAGAAGTATAAGCCATGATGGTACTTACAGACAAGCCGGAGTTCGACCAGATCGATGCATCCCTGCTTATTCAAGAACTCGCTGAGATCTATAGTACTCCTACTCCTAAGGGTTGGCGTGAAGCTGAATAAAGTAACTGGTATTGATTGATTGGATTCTTTACAATAGCCGGGGTCCAATATTTATACCCGGAATCTAAGCATGAATCCTACTCAAATACGACTCACTACAATCTTTGAAATAAAAGAAAATATTCCTAACTTAAGATAACTTAGACCCTAATCTTTCCTTTTTGTAGAGTCCGATATATTTTTCCGGCGCCAACCGTAGCTCATTGACGTTATCTGTTGATGTCATCCAAGAGAGCCGATCCCAGTACCACATCTGAATCAGCTGATATCGATCCTTATGCAATCAATTCCTTGATGACGCAATCTTGGAAGCTTCAAGTTCCTACGTTCTTCTTCCCAAATTTTGGTGTAAACACATGCCCCCCAGTTTTAATGATCCTTTCCCTTAAGCTTTTAGCATGTATACGTCAAAGATACATCACTGGCTAAATTAGATTTGATCAATACGTGGTGTAGAGCCAATGAATTCGGTGAAAAGGGATATGCCACGAAAACAATTGACTGTTTGATATAGACAGATCTACGAACCGTCTAGATCTATTCTATTACCATCAATAGTGAGGTTTGACCGGATCGATGCAGCTATGATGATGATGATAGTCTAGAACTAGAAAATCCATAGAACCGACCATACTTCAACAGATTCATGAAAGCATGCCATATCTGTGAAAGCACAGGCGAATCGGCTAAAATAGCCGACTCAGGTAGAAAAGGGATTACAACATGTGAACAATCGACTATTTAATATGGATAGATCTATAAACTCATCAGATCTAACCCGTTATCCTTAACAGTGGGGTTCGACATGATCGATGGCAGCCATGATAAAAATAACAGATCAAACCTTTAAAATAAACTGATGTATTCACATTTAACAGAATCATGGAAACACACTATAAGCAATAAAGTACAGGAGATCGGCTATTTAGCCGATGCAGGCATAGCAAACAACCAAGGTCACGCCTGGTCGAAAGCAAATCTACCAGCTAGCATACTCCGATTTAAAGTGCTAACAGTGGGGATCGACCGGATCGTTACAGCCATAATAGCGAGCTATAGACCAGATTCAACTAGCTAGCAAGCCTTCTCAAGATCAGACATGCCTTAGCCGCATACTATGCATGATCAAGATCGAAGTAGAACAGCCGATAAAATATAGTCCGACGTTTAAAGTAAGAACCATCACAACGTGACAAAATAAATGATGGGCCAAAACGATGTGAGGTCGATCTAGATCGATCTTGATCGGGCAGGTCGATATTGCTAAAACTAATGATAACAAGAACACCAGCAAGATCTGTCACTTAATGAATCTACCCGAAGGATGCCACCCTTAGATAGAGCTGATAACTTGGCCTTAATCTAATTCGAGCAGTGGATGTCAAACTTAACGGATGCAGCCATACTTGAACTAGATAAGGATCGATAACTAGCTTATACTAGAGCTCGCAAGAGGTCGGCCAGACCGATGCAGCCTTACAAACAGAAGTAGAAACCATGACGGTACTTACAGACAAGCCGGAGGTCAACCGGATCGATGCAACCTTGCTTGTTGAAGAACTCGCCGAGATCTGTAGTACTCCTACTCCTAAGGGTTGGAGTGAAGCCAAAAAAAGTAATTGGTATTGATTGATTGGATCCTTTACAATAGTTGGGGTCCAATATTTATACCCGAAACCTAAGCATGAATCCTACTCAAATACGACTCATTACAATCTTTGGAATAAAAGAAAACATTCCTAACTTAAGATAACTTGGACCCTAATCTTTCCTTTTTGTAGAGTCTGACATATTTTTCTCGATGCCAACCGTAGCTCATTAACATTATCTGCTAATGTCATCAGAAGAGAGTTGATCCCAGTACCGCGTCTGAATTAGCTGATATCGATCCTTATGCAATCGATTCCTTGATGACGCAATCTTGGAAGATTCGAGTTCCCGTGTTCTTCCCAAATTTTGGTGTAAACAGTTATATAATGTTGGTCAAGCACATAACTAATAAATGGTCATGTATGCATGTTGCCACAAAATGATATTGATGCATGTTTTGCTAGAGCTTTAATTATGTTGGTGTCATTCACCGCAGCCCTAGTTCTTATGTGATGCTAGGCTTAATTAGTTCTTGAGTGTTAAATGCTTGTAATAGTTTGACTTCAATTAACTGGTGTGTCATGCTTGTTATGCTTGCTACCCCTATGCTAGACTTGAGTGATAGTTAGTTAATTGACTTTCTCTCTAAGTGCATATGTCTTGAGGTGTAACCTTATACTTATCTTGAATGCTTTTATATGATGCATCTTATGTTACCATACTTCACATTCATGCACTAGCATTGTTGCATCTCATCTAGGTATGCTAGATGCACAACGCATGGACGTGAAGCACGTGATAATGGAGTCGAACCAGAAGACGGTGTTGGTGGACCTATCCCAAAGATGGAAGGACCCCTGCAGTGCATGCCTAGAGTAGAGATGCCACCAAGATGATGCAAGCTAACTAAACTGACTTGTGTTGGATCCCAGGCAAGCCCCGGAGCATTCTAAGCCTTCTATGTTTTCTAAATATCAACTTCAGTCCTTTTATGTCGATGCATTAAGTACTAGGGGTTGATTGGAACCACTTGCTGCATATACTTTCCTTGTCCAGACAAATATATCTTGAATCCTATGTAGGTCCAGGATCGAATATATGCTTAGCCATGCTTAGTCCGGTAGAAGTCGGGTGATTTCCTGTCACCTACAAGATATAGGTAGATATCTGGTCATGGTAGGCTATAATTGCTATCATGGAAATAACCATGTGTTGATGAATAAAAGGAGACCGGACAGGATTGTGATAGAGAAGCAACAAGGCATGAAGGTCTTGGTGCCAATTTATCCCCATCTGTGTCAGTTAAGGACTGATTCGCTGTAGGTCCTCATGTCATGTTGAACGCATGCCTAGCACTTAGTTGGCTAGATAAGCCATTTCAACTATGAAGCTGAGTAGCTTAACTCAGGCCAGGACCCGGTAAGTGAAAGTGTGCACACTCAAGGAAGTAAGGGAGTGCGGGGAGCCAGTGGCGTGAGTCCAAGGGCAGGCCAGGCCTGAACTTCCTGGTAGACTGGTAGTATCCCTAAGGGTACAGCACTGATAGGAGCCATGACTGTACCTAAGTTGTACTAGAGGTGACCCGATGTGACCCTAATGGTGGAAGTATGGGTTTGTGTTAGGAATAACTCCCTAGCTGGTTGGAATCGATTCGAGTCGTCGTCTCTCCTGGATAGTGAGAACTTGACTGAGCAGTGGCAACGTAGCATTAATTGATGGAACTTGATGGTTATGATGATGCTCAAATTAATACACCGGATATGGTTACTAATGCTTGTTAGCTTAATCAAGTGATTGCTCTAGTACAGGTGCTAATCTAGAGATGCTTAATTGAATAGGTATTCAAATTGATGCTAAAGATATTAAATCTCCAAGTTATGTTACTTAAGCTTTTATGCAAAATGTTGTCAAGCTAACTCCACCGATAAAGCCTTGCATACTCCTTGGTGTCACTTTATTTTTGGTTTATGACAGGTAAGTCTAGCTGAGTACCTTCTTATACTCAGGGTTTATCCCACCATGTTGCAAGTGAAGTTCTTGGCCTGCTAAAGATGGTGGCTAACCGCTGGTGGGCTTGGCGACTCTATATATTGTTCTTATCTATATGCTTTTGTCAGAGGATGTCCCGTATGCTAGCAATGTATTTGGAACTTATATTATTGTAATCAGTTGAAAGCTATGTTGTTTATACTAATTGGTTTTGAAACCCAAACTTGTATTATTATTTGTGAACTCATTATAAACATTATTTTTGCTGCAACTCTGTGTATATGATGTGTATTTGCTTAATCGTGTGATCTTGGTTGTGATGTGGATTTACCGAGGTCCTTCGTGACACTCGGCGGACTACCGGGTTTATATAAGTGAAAGTATGTGCCCGTCAACTTGTTAAACGGGGACAGCCGTACTTGATCTTGTATAAATTGGGCGGTTCTATCACAGCTGGCATTAGAGCAAGATTAAGCATAATACTTTCATGTACGTAGTTTTAAAAACAAAGTTTTGATTTTAAAAGCCTATTTGGACTAAAACCTTAGCTACAGGCAAATTTGTCAAAACTAATTTGCAAAACTATGCTAGCGACAACCTCTAGTTAAGCCCAATTAAGGACTACTAGGTGGCTAAGTAAACTGATACTATGTGGGATTTACTTAATTGCAATTTTTATTTCATCATCCATACGGCGTGTTATTGTATGGATGCCATTCGCTTGAATGGTAATGTATGGATCAATATACCTCTACGCCCAGGTAAGTTGGTGAGTGGCATGACCTCAAGATGTGAGTGTGCGGTCAAAGGGGAGAGGTAGCTTTGATACTAAAGTATATATATACCCTATATATACGGAGGTATTTAATTGTGGGTTAGTTTTGGTATGGTTGTACATGCATATTTATATGTATGTATGGACGTATGTATATATGGGTAGCTTTGGTACAAAAGTATATATATGTTGGGTATATATATGGAAGTATTTAGCTTGCAACTTGACCAGATTTTCATTCTTGCATATGTATATGTGGGGTTGGGCTGAAATGAAATCCTTCTGCAAGTACGCTAACCACGAATGCATAGATTGAATGTAGCTGACGACTAGCTATATATCAAGAGAGTACGTGTTATGCCACCGACATAGAACGTGATTGCCACCTTAGGCTGGCAATTTTGTGAGGACAAATAGGACGGTCATGCATCATGATTGTGCTTGTGCATAAATATGCTCCCCTCACCTTTATTCTAATAATAAGTAACTTGTGATCAATGTGATGTTACTATCTTCCCTGTGTGAAGCTAGGCAAAATGCCTTGTTCCATGCCACTTGAATAGCTATGCTTGAAGGTAGTGTGTGATTAGCTTTGCCTTGTATGTTTGCTTCCAAAGGAAATAGATGACAAGTTAGTAGTTAGCAAAACCTTCCCCCTTCTAAAACTAAAACTGGTAGTGATACCTTGTTAGAAGCTTGCACATGCTTTTCTTTTAAATATAATGTCAGGTTCTTTCTTTCAAGTTATCTTCACATTAGTTCTTTAGACGTGTGGTTGCTTGCTTTCTAGGCATTACCATGATGTATGTGTGAATGTGTTGTGATTAGGTGGTACCATAGTTGTCACCCTTTTTGTCCTTGGTAAGCATACGAGTGTCGAAGAGCCTTATCCTAGAACAACACCCAAGTTATGTTAAATCTCATGGTTGTCTCCAAGTTGATTCCCTTGCTTAGGAGCTTGAGCCTATGTGTGTGATTGTTAGCCCTTGAATGTTTGTATATCCATGCCTTTGCTTGACTCGTGAGCCTAAGCTTAGTTCCCTTGAATGATTGCATATGTCGTGGATGACTTGCTCTTGTGTGTGAAGACCGTGCCCACAAATCCTTGTCGGACATCTCTGCCCTTATCCTAAAGGTGATCTAGTGCAATGCTAACCTCTCGCTGCCTGAACCACGAAGTCTTTTTCCTTGCAAATCATTTCGTTGCTTTATCAATTAAATCCTAGTTAGTGTATTGGCTCTATCCCTCAAATTTTGCTTGTTTAATCCCCAACTCTCTCCAGTCTTGGAATGTTTATCGGTCTTGATCTTATGTTGCTGCCCAAAAAGACCAAATCCCATGTAAATCTTTTCTCTGGAGATCTCTATTGGTAGAAGCTAGATATGCGTGGAAATTTAAGCAAGAGTCTCATGCTTAGTTGTCTGCATTAGTTAATCTATGTTTCACCTGTGCCATGTCTTTACCTTGGACCACCCCTTGTTGACTCCTTACCTTATGACTACCTTTGCTTGCTATCCCTCCTTTGCATAGTGCTGGTTCATACAACCTAATCTCTGCCACTTGGAATTTCACTTTGGTTGTGTGCTCGGTAATGGCGTTATGATTAGCAACTAACAGTGCCGTGACAAAACTGGGAGCCTCCTGTGGCACGCAACACAAGGTTGTGCTGCTCGGCACGCGCCGGTATCGAGGTTTCTAGTCATGATCCATTTTGAAACCACATCGATGTGTTATTTCTTGTGGGATTTTTCCTTGGTTATCTCTCTATATCCAATCAAAAGATCCATATCTCATACCAGATGCAGTTGGACTTCCTTCTAAAGTCGTCCAGAAGATAACCTTTGTAGAATAGATCATCGACATAAATAATAGCAGACTACAAGAGGTGGTAGACAAGTGACTCTACTTAACTGTCCCTATAATGACATCAGTCATCTAGTGAGCAACTTGTGTCATCCCCGTTGGATCAGAAAGGTACACAATACTTAAAGTTGGATAAGTTATCAGTCGGATGATAAATGGACCAGGACATTATGTCCTATAATAGGTCACCTGGTGCTCATGAGCTTCCTGTCCAAGTTCTCAATCTTTAGGTGCATAAGGATCATGCAGACAAAAAAACCGACCTTCTTCGGTGTGACCCCTTCTCGGCTGACTTCCATGGCGACTGTTTATTTGCGCATCCACTACAATTGTTGCCATCAAAAAGGAAATTTTGGAGCTTTTTAAGTGTTGAGAGACAACTAATTAGTTACCAATAGGAAGGTTAATCTCTAGCTAGGTAACAACTCTTCAGTAGCTATGAAGGCTATGTCTCACAGAACAATGACCAACAAGGAGTTGATCAACTAGTCAATGGCCTGAGTGGCACTTTATCTTCTAGAGCCACTGTGATCAAGTCAATTCCATCTTGAACCATCACATAGATAGTGCAAAATGTTGTATCAACTAAGTAAAGAGCTAGAGAAAGCACGTCCCTAGTTTCGGTCAGCATCATTATGTATATGGTGCTATCAAAGGATTTGTTTAGGACTCTATTGGATGAAGACTAGGGGTAGTCAAAAATGGTTCCTTATCTTTGTAGGACTATCCCTCCATGGGGAGTATGCCTTGTGCCCCGCAAAAACAACCCACAAATCAAGTGCTTGCGCATCGGCGAGTTGGTGTCTAAATAAATGGTTGAGGTTGTTTCCTAAGAGGCATGTAAGGAAAAAACCCTAGCCTCCATCCTCAGTGAGAAAGCTACTGCTGCTTCTATAAGAAGAGTTAGAGAGTGCAGAACACACTCCACAATGTGTGATACAAAGAGAAAGAAGAGCGGAAAATATGTCTATATTTCATGGCAACAAACCAGTTATCTTTAAGCCAGTGATTAACATGGTTGGATTGCCACAAAACTTGGCAAGCTCATTCCTCGCTTAAGTTACTTTGATGTCTTAAGTTGGTTTGAGGATTGGTTGAGTAAAGCATCGGATTTGAGAGATGTTTTGTTAGTTCAAGTCATTAAAATTTCAGAACAGAGTAGTATTGGTAGATGATTCATTTTGATAGTCAAACAATGTCCGTTTGAGCTGAATTTTGGATAGTTGTTAGAGGAATCGTGGGTATACATGCCTACCAAAATTCATGTGGAATGGACTAGTAGTTTGCGAGATATGAACTGAAAACCAAGGTGTACAGAATCTATGATTTCTCTATTGACTGCTATCATCCCTCATGTTAGAAGGTTGTGTTTGTGATTGATGCCAAGATTAGCAACATGGTCAATATTTTGCCGTTAGATGCTCCTTTAGATGCCCTAGAGAAGACTCCTTGCACCCCTTTATGCCTTGCTTTTGCCCTCTCATATCAACAATGCTTGAGCAGTTAAGGTGTTCTACAAGTCAATTTGTGCCTTTGCGAGTCGAAAACAATTTGAAAAGTGTCAAACAACAGATTTTAGGTTATGATTTTGAGTTGTTGAATGACATTAGAAAGAAAGCCTCAATGTCAAAAGTAGTTCAACAAGTAAGCTTTGTTGGACTGTAATTGTACCGTGAAAGAATGTTGTACTAAAGCTACTTTGGTAGAGGACTGCTTTTCGAACTTCGTGAATAAATCCTCGACCAGTACTATCCTTTGAGCATCACTTTTCTGCTTTTCAGTAGCAATCTTTAACATCGGCTCGTCCTTTGGTACTTGCTATGTGTTTTTACCCAAGAGATTGCATCAGATTAAACCTAGATAATTGTTGCCACTTAGATACGAGGATCCCCTTAACTAATTATCGTCGAAAACGCTGAGCCGACAGAGTCAGCTATCACATTCAATGCTCACTCAATAGACTCAGATAATACAGTGTTGTCATAAGAGAAAAAGAACTGCACACATGGAACTTTATGTAGCGTTTCCTCAGTTGGCATCTGAGTGGTTGAATAGTCACCAGCGGCGCAAACACCTTCCACTGGTAGGCCAGTTTCCTGACAAGAAGGGTTTTGTGGAGCATGATTGTTCATATACATGCTATACCCACTAGAGAAATAGATATTTATGAGTAGTTAGTTTAGGCTCTGTAGCACTCTCCGTATTCTAACAATGAAGTGTTGTGCTATCTTGGATTCCTCCCAAAGTAACAATGCTGCATGGAGGTCATTGAAGGAAATTCTACAGACAAAAAATTACTACGAAGAACAAGTATTAGAGAGTGTCTTGACCAAATTAGCCTCTCTGATGCTCGAAGCTAAGTAGCCCAAAGCTATTCCTAATGTTGGAAAATGGATGACACGCTTCTCTTCCCTTAAAAGTCTTTCGCACCGAATCTCGGGGCGAGATTCTTGTAAGGGGAGAGGGCTGTACCACCTCAGGTGTTTATCATCAGTTAAGCAGTGGGCTTGAGCTCCAACCTGACAAGTTAAGTGGTAATCAAGAGCTCTAGTTCAAACTAGTAAGTGGTGACAAAGGTGTTGAGATCAAATCTATGAAAATGAGCCCAACTTGAACTTGGACAATACACTTTGCTTACATGTTGACCCTTTTCAAATGTAGGCTTGTGTTCAACATGCCTCTTCCATGAGCACCACCTTAGCATCAAGCCATCTTAACAATTGGAAAAGTGTCATGAAGTTTGGAATCAAAAGGTCACATGAAATGATAAGTTATAACCTTTCTTGAATTGCTTCATTAGGTGAATGGGAACATGGGATGTCGACCAAACCTTGCTACCTTGACCAAATGAATCTAATTGAACTCTTCAACAAAAGTCGTGAAGGATTTGTGTTGAGCAAATGTCAAGAACATGCTTCAATGGACCAAAAAGCATAATTTAAAGCTTTATTGTGATACTGCTTTGACCAAGGTAAAGCAATAGTTTTGTTCAAGATACAAGGTTTGACCTTTAATAAAAGTGGTAATTTAGTTTGTGTGCTACAAACTTTGTTTTTGGATCAAGACCCAAATCAGCTTGGAAATAAGTCAAACAGAGGCTCAAAGATTGAATCAGCTGTTGTTTTCAGCCCTAAAAAATATTCTAAGTCTGAGATTAGTGGCAACGATAGTTGACATGTCGCGTTCTGGTGTTTTCATTAAGCAACTTGACTTGATTCCAAAATAAAAGTTGGAGTTTACATCTTGGAGGACATACAAAAGGTTGGGATCAATTTGACCATGTTTGGACCAAGTAATTGGAGCACAAGCAGCGCAAGGCTTAAACCTCGTCAAGTCATTGACATTGTCAACTGGGGGCTTAATTAGCTGCTAATGGAGGACTCTAATTGCCATACACCCTTAATAGGGATGGAAGGGCAGCCAGAGAAGAGCAACTTTGCCCTAAGACACCAGGCCCAAATATGCTTGGAATATCTAGAAAAACGGCATCCAAGTCGGGCAGTCTCGTGCGTGCCAGGTGTTTGATGGATTGACTTCATGGTGTCCATGCACTGTCCACGCCCCCACCATTGCCAAGTGCCACTGCCGCGTGCCCCTGCGTCCCCATCACATTGATCTAGTGGCAGACGCTCCCTCCTCACTCGCCTCGCCCTCCCCTTGCCCTTCCTCGCTCACGCAGCTGCTCACGGCCGCGGACGCCGCCATAGCCGCCGTGTAGAGCACTGTGGCCACCCCCACTTCTTGCCACCTTGTCCCCCACATGAACCACAGCCACCACCAGTAGCTCCGCGACCCTCTCCTCTCCCGCGCGCACTCCCGTTCGAGCCAGCACGTCGTCGCCCACTGTCGTCGGAGCAGCTCTGGCCGCGACCCTTAATTGTCGTGGCCAAGAAGGCCACGAGCTGTAGCTAGCCAAGCCGTGGGCTAGGCGTGGCCACGGTTGAGCCCGGTCGGCGCCCGCTGCCGGCCACCGCTCGCCAAGAACGACCGGCCCGCCGGCCTCCTCTGCTTGCCCGACGAGGAGAAGAAGAGGAGGGGCCTCACGCAATAATTCAAAGAAAGGGAAGGGCCTATCTGCAAAGTCTATGACTCATGTGAATAGTGACTAGAAGGACCGTTTCACTGGAATTGGTATTTGAGTAAAGTTCAGGGTCTCCGATGCAAATGTGTTTCTCCTTTATTGCTTTTACTTTAGCTGAAACTTTGGAAAATCATAATAAATCGTAGAAAAATCATAAAATAGCAAATTAAAACTTTGTGGAATCCTTGAGAGTAGATATATGTAGTGCAATCATAATATGATATGTGTTAGTAGAAGGTTGTTGTTGTTTTTATTTATTTAGGTTAATTAGGGTTTTCTAGGAATAAATTCATATCTAAAGTTGTGGTGCTCCAATTGCTGTGAAATTTTTATGGTAGGCTACAGATACTATGTGTGTGCTGTGGTAAAAATTTCATGGTCATTGCATGCAATATGAATGAGTTATTAATTTAACTTATTTAATGCTTATTAAATGGTTTATAAATAATATAAGTATGTAAAAATGTAAAATATGGTTCCACAACCTTTGTATGATGTTTTTATGTCATGTTGATACATAATATGGCAATATGTTTATAGAAAATGTTGAGTTTTAGATTTATCATGATCTTACATGTTTTCTTGCAATAGCAATTTGTCTTTTCCATAGTGATTAAATTATAAAACATGAGCATGTAATATTTCTATAGTAGCCATATTTTGATATCACCTATCACCTGTAAAAATTCCAGCTCTCAAATCTGTGTTTAAGATATCACCTAAAAATAATATATATGTTGCATTATATAAGTAGAGGATGAAAGATTGTTAATAGATGCATGTGTTTATGCCATGTAATACTTCTAATAATTGGTGCTAAGTAATGTGATTGCTTGGTCATGATTAGGAGTTGTATGGATCTGCATATATAGCAACAAAATGTTAGTTGTTAACAACATAAATGATAAATACATATAGTTGTATCTCTGCTATTATGGCTGCATGTACAGTTTCTGTGGTGGTGATATTTTCATGATGCAAATGATGTTTTCTGTAGATATATTGAATACAAAAATTGTAGATAATTTCCTTATCTTGCGTTTCCTAAAAGTTCATGATTTTAGGCCTCCTAGTTTAGGAGTTATAAATTTTACAAATTTGCTATCAGCTTTTGCTTGTCCTCTGAACAGATCTGAATGATTGTATTGTTTAACTTATTTAAGCATGGAATTATGTCTTGGTGATAATAGTAGAGTTCAAGTGCTTTTATAGGCTTTCCAAATTGTTTAAGATCACACCTTTTGGTGGCCTAAATCTACAGATATGGCTATCTCAAGTTTAATGTCAGAATCTGTTCAAATCTGTACAGAGATGCCTTCATTCTATTGTTTAGCCTTGTTGGCTGTGAAATCATCTTAGGATTATAATAAAGAAACTTATAGATAACTTAATAATATTTCCATAAAGTTAAGAATCATATTTGTTGGATGATTAGAACTCCAGTTATGCATTTCTGAAGTTACTATCAGCTTTCTACCCTTAATTGTATAAGCTCTGCTTCACGATATATTTTGACCTTGTTAGTTGTTGAATCAGCTTTTGGTGTTAATAACAAACTTGTACACAATTTCCTAAGCTTTCCATAAAGTCTAGGATCACCTTTGTTGGATGCCTATAACTCCAGTTATGGTTGAAACAAGTGACTACTATGCTGCTGCCCAGAATCTGAGCATGTACATAAAGTTGTTCGCTTCACTTTGCATTGCTTTGTATGCTTGTTAGTGTTAGCTCATGACACTACTAGAGTTAAATTTATCTACCTGAGGTATCTTATAAATGTGTTATGTAATGTTGGTCAAGCACGTAACTAATAAATGGTCATGTGTGCATGTTGCCACAAAATGATCTTGATGCATGTTTTGCTAGAGCTTTAATTATGTTGGTGTCGTTCACCGCAGCCCTAGTTCTTATGTGATGCTAGGCTTAATTAGTTCATGAGTGTTAAATGCTTGTAATAGTTTGACTTGAGTTAACTAGTGTACCATGCTTGTTATGCTTGTTACCCCTATGCTAGACTTGAGTGATAGTTAGTTAATTGACTTGCTCTCTAAGTGCATATGTCTTAAGGTGTAACCTTATACTTATCTTGAATGCTTTTATATGATGCATCTTATGTTACCATTCTTCACATTCATGCACTGGCATTGTTGCATCTCATCTAGGTATGCTAGATGCACAATGCGTGGATGTGAAGCACGTGATAATGGAGTTGAACCAGAAGATGGTGTTGGTGGACCTATCCCGAAGATGGAAGGACCCCTGCAGTGCATGCCTAGAGCGGAGATGCCACCAAGATGGTGCAAGCTAACTAAACTAACTTGTGTCAGATCCCAGGCAAGCCCCGAAGCATTCTAAGCCTCCTATGTTTTCTAAATATCAACTTGAGTCCTTTTATGTTGATGAATTAAGTACTAGGGGTTGATTGGAACCACTTGCTGCATATACTTTCTTTGTCTAGACAAATATATCTTGAATCCTATGTAGGTCCAGGATCGAATATATGCTTAGCCATGCTTAGTCTGGTAGAAGTCAGGTGATTTCCTGTCACCTGCAAGATATAGGTAGATATCTGGTCACGGTTGGCTATAATTGTTATCGTGGAAATAACCATGTGTTGATGAATAAAAGTAGATCGGGCGGGATTGTGATAGAGAAGAAACAAGGCATGGAGGTCTTGGTGCCTATTGATCCCCATCTGTGTCAGTTAAGGACCGATTCGTTGTACGTCTTCATGTCATGTTGAACGCATGTCTAGCACTTAGTTGGCCAGATAAGCCATTCTGACCGTGAAGCCGAGTAGCTCAACTCAGGCCGAGACCTAGTAAGTGAAAGTGCGCACACTGGAGGAAGTAAGGGTGTGTGGGGAGCCAGTGGCATGAGTCCAAGGGCAGGCCAGGCCTAAACTTCCTGGCAGACTGGTAGTATTCCTAAGGGTGCAGCGTTGGTTGGACCCGCGACTGTACCTGAGTTGTACCAAAGGTGACCCGACGTGACCCCGATGGGGGAAGTATGGCTTTGTGTTAGGAATAACTCCCTAGCTGGTTGGAATCGATTCGAGTCACTATCTCTCTCGGATAGTGAGAACTTGACTAAGCAGCGGCAACGTAGCATTAATTGATGGAACTTGATGATTATGATGATGCTCAAATTAATACACCAGATATGGTTACTAATGCTTGTTAGCTTAATCAAGTGATTGCTCTAGTACATGTGCTAATCTAGAGATGCTTAATTGAATAGGTATTCAATTTGATGCTAAAGATTTTAAATCTCCAACTTATTTTACTTAAGCTTTTATGCAAAATGTTGTCAAGCTAACTCCACTGATAAAGCCTTGCATACTCCTTAGAGTCACTTTATTTTTAGTTTATGTCAGCTAAGTCTAGCTGAGTACCTTCTTGTACTCAAGGTTTATCCCACCATATTGCAGGTGAAGTTCTCGGCCTGCTAAAGATGGTGGCTAACTGCCGGTGGGCTCGGCGACTCTATATAGTGTTCTTATCTATATGCTTTTGTCAGAGGATGTCCCATATGCTAGCAATGTATTTGGAACGTATATTATTATAATCAGTTGAAAGCTATGTTGTTTTCACTAATTTGTTTTAAAACCCAAACTTGTATTATTATTTGTGAACTCATTGTAAACATTATTTCCGCTGCAACTCTATGTATATGATATGTATTTCCTTAATCGTGCGATCTTGGTTGTGATGTGGATTTACCGAGGTCCTTCGTGACACTCGGCGAACTACCGAGTTTATATAAGTGAAAGTATGTGCGTGTCACATGTTAAACAGGGACAGCCGTACTTTATCTTGTATAAATTGGGCGGTTCAGTCATAGACTTGAAGAAGCTTTTCTGGTGGAAGAATATGAAAGCAGATATTGCAGAACATGTCACGCGTTGCGACATCTACAATAGGATCAAGGCCAAACACCAAAGACCGGTAGGACTATTGAAGCCCTTAGATGTTCCAATGTGGAAGTGGGAAAGCATATCCATGGACTTTATAGTGTTTACCTCGAACCCCGAAAGGCCATGACTCGATCTAGGTAATTGTTGATAGATTGACGAAGGTAGCTCACTTCATAGCTGTGAGGAATGACTACAAAACTGAGAAGCTCATGGATCTCTATGTGGATAACATTCTCAGGCTTCACAGAGGCCCTATGAGCATAGTGTCTGATCGAGGGACGCAATATGTGTCCAAGTTCTAGAAGAGTCTCCACAAGGCAATCGGGACTCGACTAGATTACCGCACCGCTTACCAACCTCAGACGGATGGCTAGACAGAGAGAGTGAACCAGATCTTGGAGGATATGCTCCGTGCTTGTGTTCTAAAATATGGGTCTAATTGGGAGAAGAGTGTGCCACATGCAGAGTTTTCTTACAACAACAGCTACTAGGCCAGTCTCAAGATGTCACCATTTGAGGCCTTGTATGGGAGGGAGTGTAGGACCACTCTAATGTGGTCAGAAGTCAGGGAGAGATCATTCTATGGCCCTGCTAAGATCAAGGATGCCAAGGAAGGAGTCACCCAAGTGCGAGAGAATCTGAGAATTGCTCAAAGCTGATAGAAGAGTTATGTAGATAAAAGGCGAAGAGACCTTGAGTTCGAAGTTGGGGAATACATTTATCTCAAAGTCTCCCCACTTCGAGGCACCATCAGGTTCCATGTGAAAGGGAAGTTGGCACCAAGGTATGTAGGACCTTACCAGATTTGTCAGAGAGTTGTCAAGCTCGCCTATGAGTTGGAACTGCCTGAGGAGTTGACTAGAGTGCACCTAGTGTTCCATGTATCTCAACTATGCAAGTGCTTGAAGCTACCAGATGAGCAAGTACCTATAGAGGTCCTCGATATATAGGACACTCTAGAGTACAAGGAGCACCCAATACGGATACTCGACAGAGCCAAGAAGGAAACTAGAAGCACGATCATACCTATGTGCAAGGTTCAATGGAGCAGCCACACTGAACGAGAAGCCACTTGGGAGAAAGAGTCAGAACTTCGGATGCTTTACCCCTACCTCTTTGAAAGGTACGTCTCACCTTAAATCTTAGGACGAGATTCATGTGAGGGGGTAGGACTGTAACAACCCAGGTTTTCCAATAACCCAAAACTCTAAACTTAAAATTTTTCTAACAAAACTAATGCATGGTGAGTGTGCATACTAGGAAACCACCCATGTAATCGCATAAGTAGAACCCAAGTTAGCATGGTTGAGCATTTTGCATTTAATTCAACATGTGAGTTGCTTCTTCATGATTTTATGTGATGTAAAAAAATCAATTCAACCTTTATAAATAACTTGTTGTGTGTGTTGCCAACCCTTGGCTTGGATGCTAAAACCCTAGATGACCCCTAGTGGACCCCACTAGGGTGTGTACATGCTTGGCAACTTGTGTATACATGCATAGGAGCCCTAGGTGTAGTGTGGAAATAGAAATAGAAATAGAAAAGGAACTGGAAAAAGGGAAAAAATGGAAAGAGGAAACAACCCGAGCAGCCCAAGCTAGCCCAGCTCTGCCCCCCCTCCCTGTGTGCACAGCCATGCCCACGCTCCGCCCGTCGGCCTGCTTCATCCGTGTAGCCTAGCTAGCCATCGCCGCCCAACACTATGTCCGTGCTCGCACGCGCGCCCATGTGGCCTAGTAACATGGCACACATCATGCCCCCATGTCACGACATGCCGCCATCACCTTCTTCCACTGCTACCGCTAGGTGGGCCCTGCCTATCATCCCCTACCCTCGCTCCCCTCTCTGCTTTAGACAAGGCAGAGCACCGTGCCCCGTCATATGCCATGCCCACCATCCGTGCCCCTGCCCCTTGCCCATACATGCGTGGATGCCCACCACATCACCAATCCATGCCACCCTCTTTGTTCCAGCTCGTGCCACGACAAGATGATGATGCAAGTGCCATGGCCCATGCCTGCCACCGCCATATGTCACCCTTGACCGGCCACAGAACTCGGACTATAAACCCCCTCCAAAGCCCTAGCCCCTCTCCCATCCACCCCGCCGCCACTCAGTGGCAACCCACGAACCGCACCAAGCCAGAAGGGAAGGAGAGGAAGGGAGGAGGAGAAGGTGGGAATGGAGCGCTGCCGGCCATAGCTGATCGCCACCATGGAGACGCTATCGGAGTTAGAGATGCCACCCTGATCGGCTACGTCGGCATAGCAGCTCGGCACGGCACTGCACCACCTCATCACAGCCCTACCTCATCACCGCTCTACTAGCCTGCCACCATAAGCCCCATGTTGAGCTGCCGCTTCCTCTACTCGCCGTGTACCTCACCATCATGGACACGCCATGTCACGCCGACGTGTTCTCCCCCTTTGGGAGAGCCAAAGACCAGTCTTTTCGCCATCGTGATGCACTACACACATGCACGCAAGCCAAGGCTAGGCCCTACCGAGCCACTGGTGCTCAGGAACGCTAGTACCTACACATCGCACCGCCGTGGTCGCCATGGCTGACGTCCGTCACATCGCCACCCCATTGTGGCCACCTCAAGCCGGTAGAGGTAAAATGACCACCCCAGTGAGATTCGCCTCATCGTGGGACACGACGTGCGCTAGATGGAAGGGGAGGGAGACCCCTAGGAGCCGCTGGCCGTGTTCCACCTCATCGGAGCAGCACGCCTCCCATGCCACCACTATGTTCTCGCCAATCCCAGCCGCCTCACAACATGAGGAGGGGCCGATGATGTCCACTATCACCCCACGAACGTAGCCATGTAGGTGGATGAGCCTTGGGCCTACCCTACCACTAGATTCCTCAGAGCTGAGAGCTCACCGTGTCCGCCACCTCGCTGTGGACTCCACCGTGGGCTCTGGTCGCTGGCGTCGCCTCCTACAGCACCCTGGTGACCACAATTAGGTAAAAAGCCGCCCCTTTTTAACCCTGAGAAGCCAATTTGGCTGGACCCCATGCACTACCCCACCGCTGTCATGGCCAGCGTCGATGAGACCATGGCCGCCTTGCCTAAAGCCCTTAGTACCACCCCTAGAGCCCTACTCGTGTCCTCTATGGTGCGGAGAAGCTAATGAAGCTTTCCCCTGGAGCCTTACCGTTGCCCAGAGCACCTTGTTGCCGACCCCGCATTGCCGAGAACCACCGAGTCACCATCGACGGGCATTCAAAGCCTCAAAGCCCCACCTTTAGCCCCTTGGTGCAATCACCGTGACCCCACGAAGCCATAGAGCCCCTTAGCCGCGCTGCTAGGTCACCGTATCACGTGGCCGAGCGAGCTTGCCACCAGCGAAGGGCGCCACCATGAGAAATAGAACAGAGGGGGAGGCAGCCATGCCCTCGCCTCCCCCCACGTGCACCTAGTGCATCGAGCACTGCCCGCACTAGCCCTGCGCATGGACCTGGTCCGTCGTGGACCAAGTCTGTCAACCATGATACACCAGCCCCATTCCCACCATGCGCCGAGCCCCATGGACTAAACCCAGTAGTGGCTTGCGCACGCCACGTGGACGTGGCTGCCTATGCATTTGACACGTGTCCGGGCTCGGCCCGGCCTAGACCGGCCCAACCCAGCCCAATATCTGGCCCACCAAGCCTAGCCCGAGCCCGGTCAATGTTGACCATTGACCGTGGGCCTAGTCCCACTTCTTAGCGACTGGATCCGCCTTGGCCAATCACATGCTGCCATGAGTCAGCCTCTGGATTTTCCATTTCTTTTTCTTTTTTAGAAAATGAGTTAAACTTAGAAAATTCATACGACCATAGAAAAGTATGAAACTAGTGCCCAAATTTTTCTAAAAACAAGCTCTACATCATAGGCTTGTGTTTGAGTGCATTTGGATCTTTTGAATTTATGTTGCTTCTTTGTGATCATCTATAGGAGTTGCTTGTCGCAGCTATATGTCTCGTTTGACAGACCTAGAGGAGCCACAGACTAAGGAACATGACCTCGACAACATTAAGGACCTTGGGGATGACCTGCTAGGTGCCACATCCTACCCAACCTTGTAGACTCCTATTAGACATGCTACAATGTAGATGCTAGTGCTTTACTTTTATGCAAATGATCTGTGATAGGTTGCATGGTAGAATTGCTTATGAGCCATTACCTTGTCGCAACCTATACCCCTGCACACCCACTGTTAGGTTAGATGCTCGCTTACTTACTTGCTACTACATCTACTACGCATTATATCTGTGATGTGATGCTTGGTGGAGGATTATATGTGAGTGGTTAAGGCACTGGGTGCTGGTAATGAGGTAACAACCGGGGAGATCTTGGCGTGCGTTTTGGGTGTGTGGTGAGGGTTGAGTCAATCAGGCAGGATCTTACAATGAGTCATTGGATGAGTCTTGCTAGGGGGGCGGCGACCTGGGCATCCCCTACGAGTGGTACCTATGGCAGGTGCATGTGAGATGAGGAGATCCTAGGGTGGAGTGTCTTTGTGGGGTGAAGCCCTAGGATGGAGGTGTCATCGAGGCAGGGGGTGTTGGTTATCCCCTTTGAGAAGATATCCTATCTGGTCCCCCTAAGGACTGGTATGTCAAGATTACCATATCATAGGACCCTACGTGCATGCCACTCATCCCTAAATGGGCGAGGGACGGATGCTGGCCAGCTAGGACGGTGCCACTACTACTAGGTTGGAAGTGGATAGTGTAGTGAGGTACGGACGTATGGCCCACACCCTCCTAAGACAGCATAGTGACCTCTGGGGCCCAGTACTCTGTCTCACAGTCTCAGCATTTTGGTGGACTCTGGGGTGGCCCAAGGCTGAGTGGTAAGGTGGCATCGCACTGGTTGAAAGGTAGCCTGGTATCAGCCTAGGTGGGGTACCGCTGATGATGGTGATCTTATGGTTCTAGGTATACACGCTCTGTAGAGTTGATCGATCTATACGTATAGCCGGGTCCTCGGATATGGACATTCCTATGACCTATGCTTCCCTTGATTAGTGATTGGAGTCCTTTCTTCTCTCCCCCTGGGTTCTTGTGTTGGTTTTTAGCTTTGGCCGATGGGGCAAGGTACGAGCAGGAGTCATCCTTGTCGCCTAGAGAGTGTGAGAGTGGTGAGATGTGTGTGATGGGATGGGAGAACATGTGGACGAGATGGGTTGAAACTTGATGAATTATTATTAAAACTTGACATACTCGCATAGGAAAATGACAGCCACAAATAGGTCTTTTGCTCTACCCTTGCATTCCACTACCATAAAGCAAACGCAAAGCATAGGGTGGGAGCCAGTGGCCAGTACAAAACGTACTGATAATTGTTTGATAGGTTTCGAGCCTGAGTACGACTACTAGGGAGACGGTTGGGAGGATTAGAGGTCTTGTTCCTGCGCTCAAGTTTGTTTGAGAAGATGGAGTCGACGCCCGCTGCCTTTCTACTTGAAGCTATTTTGGATGTTGTATGCTCTGAGTGATTCCGCCAAGTGGTGATGTACTAATGAGTACACCTTGTTGTACTCTCTTTAAGATAGGTATTTGATGTATGACTGTGATATCGACTGTTATTTGATAATATGATGGTATGATCACCTGGGACTATCATGTTATACTTCGAATCTGTAGATTTCCCTTCGAGAAAATTAGGATCATTTCATAATTCAACAAGCAAATCACTATAATTCACATCCTTCAATCAATTTAGTTAGGATCTAATTATGTGGACTCTTCACAATGACGCACACAAGGGAATCATACCTAGCTAGTCCTTGGTTGTGACCAACATACCAAGATAATTGAACAAAAGCAAATCACTTTGATTCACATGCTTCAATTCAATCAAGAATTAATTATATTCACTCAGTGTTGCAGCCAATAAAGACACATACGACGAAGCTATCTGATGAAGCACAACTAAATCGTTTCATTATGTAAGTCAGTGTAGAGAGAGAACTACCTTATTATGTAATCAAGGGGCAGCTCTGGTAGCGTGCTTCTGCTCATAGCAGTCATGTCTTTCCACACATTTTGTGTTAGCATGGATTGCTATTGTAAAACTTAAACTTGTTCCCGGACAAGATCTATGGATTTGATGATTGTATCTATATGGTTTCTTTAATATGCTATTTAAGCTTCATTTCAAAAAAACATTGTTAAAACACATTAGCATCATAGGATGCAAGAACATTTTGGCGGTGAATAAATGGTCATCAACGCTGGATCAAACTATTTACCAGTGGTGAAATAATAGTCATTGTTGATGGTCACTAACACCCTATTTTAGACCGTCAACTATGCCTAAATTGGTGATGTAAATACATAAAATCTATCAAAAAACAACATTTTATGTTTAGATTTCATTTGGTTCCACTTGTACTTGGAGAATTCTGCTTGCAAGGTAAAACATGGCAAGATTAAGCAAAAGCAGCCTTCTAGGAGTAATCCAAGTGGCTAGGAGAGCCAAGGGCCACCAAGTGGCATCGCCCGATGCCACATGGAGTCAGCTGATGGCCAACCTAGCCCTTCCACATCACTATCCAGGGGAGAGCCAGGTGGCACCCCCAGGAGTGCCCATCCAATGTTGGTTTGAGTCAATTTGATCCAAAGGTGGAGGTGGAGCACCCTTGTATCCCTGGGTCCACTATCATCCACATGGAGGACTCCACCGACTTACTTACTGCCTTCCCAACCAATGAAACCCATGTGCCACTCCTACAAATGCCTTGGGAAGCCAACCAAGGTCCTACGATCAAGAAACAGTTAAATCTAATGTCGGCCGACACCATCCCCCGTCGCCCGACGGTCCAAGTGCACCAAACCACCTCAAACTTTCATACATGCAAACCAGAATAGTTTGGAGCACATCCACACGTTGGTTGTAGCACCCGATTTTAAAGACAAAACCAGATACACACTATATGTGAGCCTAGGAAGTCAAATCTCACATATAGCCACAAATAAGGGTAATATCAAAAGACAATACTTATTACATAACGTATTAGTATAAGAAATATAACCTCAGAGTATAGATAGCGGAAAGACAACTCCGTTCTTCAGGCAAAGACTCCAAATCCACAGGGACAACTGAATGGTTGACCACAAGCCTAACTCCTCCAGACTAGCAATCTGGTACCCATCCGGGATTTTTATCCAAAGTATAGAAAAGTAAAGCAAGCGTAAGTATATATCATACTCAGCAATATAACATGGGGTTCATGAGGCTCAAAAGGTTGACACTAGTTTACTGCGATTAGCTTTTAATAGGTCATCTTTTTAAGCAATTGAGTAGCAATGAATTTATCATAAGCCCATAAACACATGATTAGGTAAACATGAATAATGAATAGCATAAACAATTAAGCATTAGTGATCATCTCTATTCCATAAGGGTTCCAAGGCCGCTTGTGTTCGTGAGCATGGCTGATATACCAGTTTTACATTATGTAGAGTTGTACACTTTCACTGTGAGTCGTGATTTACCCTTTCACCTGAGGTGATCAGCCTCTTGACCCACTACCAAGGAAGGTCGGCAGGGTTCACTATGAAGCCTTTCAAAGGTTCGTCTAACAAGTTAGGGCCGCTAAGGTTTCCCCATCAATAAGCATGAACCCCCCTCCAAGGAGTGACTAACAAAAGTGCACCTTCTTGGTAGGCCAAGATCATACCTTCTTCTGGTCCAAATCTTCCAAGAACTGCTTTTGGGCTCACCAGGTATAGCTCACCGACTGGACTTGATCATAGAACACCACACAAGCATCCAAATAGACATGCATAACATACATACATAGCCATATTCGAACAATACACCAACTAGTGGAAAAAGGATTTGAAACAGATCTACGTATTGCTACGAACACACAAACGCGGGAAGCACGCTAATCAGAGCTACGGTTGAAAAGATACATCTACCGAAAGATTTTGCTTATAAAACGGAAAACCATAAGCTTTATTTATTTTATTATACAAAAGCATGTATATGATATTTCAGAGAAAATACTTAAGTTGAATTAAGTCAAACTTATATTTGGTTTTAAAAATAAAAGTGGAATTTATTACATTTTATTTATAAATCTAGTGACATAATTATTATTCAAGTTGGGATTTAAACCATGAAATTCTAGAGATTTTGACATAGAAAACATTGATACTAATGTGTAGGTCACATCATTATGAATCCAACGCAACTTGAACGGACTATTTTAGAGTTAAAATGAATAAGTCATGATTTAAACAAGTTTTCCTTTAGTTAAATAATAGATTAAATCTACCCATGAATTTTAAATATTTAAACGTAGAAAACGTAAATACGGTCCTAACACAATTCCACGAACGGGTCAAATCGTGCTTAAAACGCAAAACTTATGCATGAAATAAGGTTCAATGGCATTTATATAAATAACTCAAACTCATTTTTGAATTAAAACAATTAAAATCTGAATTTAAACAGATTCTAGACTGCGCACGCACTATTTCTAGAAACTACAGGGTCTAAAACGAATAAAAACATGACTGAAATGTATTTCTTTTGAACTGGACTAGACCGTGGGTTGATTTATTGAAAACCTAGTGACTAATTCGCAAAACATGCGTGACTCACCAAGGGTTGACTATGGCTGCTGACTGGGCAGACACGTGGCAGTGTGTGAGTGGCGCGGTGCACCATGTGGCGTGGGCGCACGCTGACATGGCGTTGTGGACCGAGTCCACGGTTTGCGGTGGACCGATTACACACCCAATCGGTATGATCTAATCCCGACCGTCTAGATGGATCCGACGGTGTGGGATGCACTGGAGAACCCCCCGCTGGCAGCACAACACCTCAGGCGAGCCCACCATGGCCGGCGGTGACTGGTGCTCCATGGCGAACGATAGCACGGCGCTCCGGTCCATCCCGATCGAAACCAAATACACCTACGCGTACCCCGAGATCCTGCTGACTCAATGAAGTAAAAATATAGGGCGGGGAACACGTCGAAGAGGCAGTCCGGTGGTGGCGTCATGGCCGGCATGGCTAGAGTTCACCGGTATGGCGTTCCAGTGCGCTATTCAATGAACGGAGAGCACAGGTAGGTGGAGGAGCTCACCACGAGGTCGAAGAAAGTGATTGCGGCGTCCGGGAGGGCTCCCAAGGCACGGGTCGACGGCAGCGGCGGCTAGAGAGAGAAAACAAGAAGCGGGTGAGTGAAATTCGGGTGATTCAAGACCAAATTGAGGAATTGAGGCCACCTACAGCTGTGTTGGGTCATGGCGGAGCTCTAGGCCATGTCGGCGTCGAGGATTGGGGCGCTGGTATGGCGAATTGCGGGCGGCGGTGAGAGCGTGAGTGGGGACGGGAAAAGAGAGAGGGAGGGGGTCTGGCTCGGGTTTTGTAGGCGGGCAGGCGCTACATAGATCGAAGGGGAGCAGGAGCCGGCGATTTTGGATGCCTGCCATACCTGGCGTCAGGGCGGCGACTTGCCGTAGGTGGCAGCGCCATCACGGGCAGCGAGAAAGGAAAGGGGAAGCGCGGGGAAGAAAGGAAAGGGTTGCGGGCGCTGACGTGCGGGTCTCGGGTCACAGCGAGGGAGAAGGGAGCGGTGTGTGGGCGTGGACGCACGGTAATGGCCGAAGCGGGCTGCAACGCCGAGCTGGGCCACGCGGGCGAGCAGCAAGCACGCATGGAGCAAAGCCGAGGCAGGCTAGTGTGGAGCAAGCCTCGTGCGGAGCGGGCCGATGTGGGAAGGAAAGGAAGGGAGGGGTGGCTGGGCCACTAGCAGGCCGAGCGAGGGAAGGGCAGGTGCGGAGCGACGGCGCAAGCTGGGTGGCTGAGCAGGCCAAAGCCAGGAAGAGGAGAAGGAAAAGGCCATGCCGGTTCTAGGGCTAGGCTAAAAGGAAGAAGTTTTTCAAAATCAAATTCCTTTCTATTTCTAGTTTTCAAATCCAAGCCAAATTCAAATGGAATTTGAATTCAACTTCAAACAATCTAGCCCTACACTCAACCAAAAATAGTACGCTTCAGCATGAATGCAACAAACATGTTTTTAAATCTTATAGTTAATTTTATTTAACCAAAATTTATTATTTGGCCTAGGTTAAAAATACATAGAAAATCAAATAAATGCTCAAAGTTAATTACTAATTTATAAACAATATTTTAGGGTGTTACAATTCTACCCCCTTAAGATGAATCTTGTCCTGAGATTCAAAAAAGGCTAGGGACAAGGAAGGGAGACAGAACTAGGAATAGAACTTAGATAAGCATTCCAACATCTCAACTTGATTGTAAACCAGCTTAACAAGTTACACATGTCTCATCTCCAAAGCTCAAGAACAAAAAGATTTGGCTGCACGGACTACCCCCTTAAGTTGAGGGATACAACTGTCTTGAATACAGAAACTTTAAACTCAAGGGTATAACCAAACTTCATAGGACACCCTGGGTGTTTTTTTTTGTCTTTCTTGACTGTCCAAAGCCCATCTTGACTTCTAACATGATTGTGTTACACCTCAAAGAGATGAGGAAAATCTATCTTCATTTGATCCTCATTTTCCCAAGTTGCATCTTCATCTGATTGGTTACTCCATTGAACTTTACACACTTTAAGCACTCTTCCCATAAGAGCTCCCTGAGCTCTTTCTAAGATCCTAACTGGATAATCATCATAAGTATAATCATCTATCGGATAGAGCTCCTCCAAGGGTGTTTGTTCCTCTACACCATCATCTGGAAACTCATAGTTCACTTTACTATCCTCAGTGTTCACACCTTCTAATAGATCATTCCCATTGTCATATTCCTCAGGTGAAGGTTGAATACCCTCATACTCAATTCTTTCTCCTGACGGTGTGGTTAGAAGCACCGAACGCTGGGCATACTTGATCACTCCTTTACATGTAGACATCCATCCCATTCCAAGAATAACATCAATGTCCACTAACTCTAATACAATAAGGTTTGCTTCAAATTTTACCCCCTTTATGTCAAGACTAACTCTTGGGTATATGCAGTTTGCCTTCATTTCTCCTCCTAGGGGCTTCACTATCACTAGTTTCCTCATTGGAAGCATAGTTATCTTATGATCTTTTACGTATGCACTAGAGATAAACGAATGTGACGCACTGGGGTCAAACATCACCATAGCAGTGGCTGAGCTTACTGCAATCAAACCATAAATGACCTCATTAGCTCGATGAGTGGTAATCATATTCACATTGTTCAAACTTCCAAGGATGTAATTTCGCTTTAACTTATTTCCATGCACCTGCTTCCTATGGACATTTTGTTTTGGCTCTTGTTGCGGTTGATTATGGCCTTGATTGTTTTCGACAAACTTCTCAAGATAATTGTTCTCGTAATGTTCAATCTCACCACAATCATAACCTTTCTCACTAGTAGGCGTATTTGTCTTCATGAAGGTGATAGTAGGAGATGACAAACATGGCTCTTGAGAGCTAACCTGTTGCACTTCATCATCGAGTTGCTGATACTGATACTGATATGTTCTCACAAGTAGATTCATAGGATGTGACTGATATTCTGGTTGCATAGCGAACCAAGGATGCATGTTTCTTAACTGGCATTGAAGATCATGTTTTCTCTTCTTCTCTTCCATCTCTCGACATAGTTGCAAATCATCATTCAGTCCTTTCAAAAAGCATTTCTGTTTCTTAGCATCACTATCTACCTCTCCTAGAGCATAGCGTGACAATTGAGTGAACTAATTATGATACTCACACACTGATATGGATCCTTGCTTGAGAGCCTAAAACTCATCTTGCTTGAGTTCTACCTCAACTGCAGGAATGTGGCACGTCTTGAAATTCTCCATGAATTCCTAACAGGTGATCTATCCAGCATTGTTGGGACGTCCATACTGGTAGGATTCCCACCAGTCTTGTGTTGTACCCTGAAGTTGGCCAGATAACAAAAGCACCTTCTCATAGTCATCACAATGGGCTATGTCTAGTTTAATGGGAACGGGGATCCCGATCTTCCGTCAGGTAGAGGTAACTATCATTGTGGGGGAGAATGAAACACCGATCCGGCTTCAGATCGAAAGATCAAACCTTGCAATCTTAGCACCACAACTCCTCTGGTTATCAACCAAGACACGGATCTAGTTGACCTTGCCAAGAAGGCTAACCCTTGCCTGCGCAACGAAGAACACAAGCAAGAACAAGAAATAAACAACCAAATTGCAGATGAATGATTAATCTAACGATGTTGGGGTCTCACAAACCGATGAACGGCGAAACTGTTCTTGACAGATTAATCTAAGAAAAACCCAAAACCCTAACGAGAGTGATGGCGGTATAATATAGAGTCTTGGGCGTCATACCCCCTGGACGCGCCCCTAATGGGCCCAAACATGATACACGGTCCAACGGACCAAAAGACGGTGTCGCAGCACCCTGGCAGATTCTGGACCCTGACTTGTTTTGACGATTCCCGTTGATTCTAAAGGGCTTTTGGCATGAGACCACTTGCATTGGCTTTATTATCTAATTAGTTTTCCATCCATATGTGGATTGTCAAAAATGGAGCTTGAATGCGCCTGTGTGACTAGTTTTATGATAGACTGGTCCTAGAACCCGAGATGGGCTCCAACTTCAGTTGGACTGGGCCTCCACCATGAGAAAGATGAATTGGACGCCCATGCTGGACCTCCTCCTCTCCTTGGCTTGTATGTGACATGGTGATTTCCTCATCATGACCCTCTCCAATGTTCCTAAGCAAGATAACATCATTAGGTAGCAGTCTATTCTCAAAAGTATGAAAAGGATCGCTTAAGAACGAGCTCACCTCTAAATTGAGTTAACGCATTCGAGCTCAGGTCATTGGACCCTGCATAACGGTTGGAGAATCAGTGGGTACATCCAAAGGAGTGATGTCCTCATGCAATGGGGCAGCAATGGTGTTGATCCTTTTCATACTCATGCGACGGGGCAGCAATGGTGCTGAAATCTTTGACGAAGCGGCGGTAGAATCCTGCAAGACCAAGAAAACTCCTCACCTGTGTGATGGTTTGGGGAACAAGCCAGCTCTTTATGGCTTAAATTTTCATCTCATTCACCTCAATTTCCTATGGAGTTACAACATAGCCAAGAAAAGAAACTCGATCCGTGCAAAAGATGCACTTCTCAAGGTTACCAAATAATCGTGCATCACGTAAAGCATTAAAAACAACACGTAAGTGATCCATATGTTCAACAAAAGACTTGCTGTAAATCAATATATCATCAAAGTAGACTACCACAAAACGACCAATAAAAGCTCTTAAAACCTCATTCATTAAGCGCATGAAAGTCCTAGGTGCATTTGTCAAACCAAAAGGCATTACTAACCACTCATAGAACCCGAATTTGGTTTTAAACATGGTTTTCCATTCATCTCCAAGTTTCATTCTAATTTGGTGGTAGCCACTTCACAAATCAATCTTGGTGAAAATTATATAGCCACACAACTCATCAAGCATGTCGTCTAGCCTAGGAATAGGATGACGATACCAAATAGTAATATTATTGATGGCTCTACAATCAACACACATACGCCAAGTTCCATCTTTCTTAGGAACCAAAAGTATAGGAACAGCACAAGGACTAAGGCTTTCACGTACATATCCACGGTCCAAAAGGTCTTGGACTTGCCACTGAATTTCCTTAGTCTCCTCAGGATTGGTTCGATAGGCAGCACGGTTGGGCAAGGTTGCTCCCGGAATCAAATCGATTTGATGCTCTATCCCTCTCATAGGTGGCAGCCCCAGGGGTATCTCAGCTGAAAAAATTCCTCATACTCCTGTAAAAGGTTAGTGACAGCAGGAGGCACTGAACTAACAATATCATCAAGCAAAAACATAGCTCATTTGCATACCAAAGCTCTGTAGTTCTACTACTTAGAAGTAGAAGATAGGGAGAGAGTGAGGAGAAGCTTGGAGAAGGGCTAGGGTTGAAGGCATCCTTTCCAATTGTGCTTCGGTGGATGAAGCTCTTCTTCGAGTGAAGTCTGACATCTTCTTGCATTACTTAAGTTTTATTTATATTATTGCGTTTACTGGTTTCACCATTTGGTTAGAGTGCTCTAGTCTCATTTTATCGTGTATAGGATTAGAGTAGTAAGTTTATAGATTAAGCGTGGTGCTTAGGCTATATCTTACCAGCATTTATGGCTAGGCCTCGGATAGATTGTGGTAGTTGGTAGGAGGTGACAACCCCGTCCATCTTATGTATTCCAACACGTTAGGCCAAGTTATTAAAATGTAGGGCTCATTGTGCTTTGTGCGTAATCAACCCTTTGGGTGAGGTTAGGGTAGGTACGCCCTGTAGCAAACAACCATGATATAGTATTCTTTAGTCTTGCCTTAGTTCATAGGAACCACAGATATCCTCTCTACCCATTATTATCTTTACCCTTGCTCTATCCTTGGGCAACTTAGTTCTTACCCTAGTTCACTTCGCGTTCCCCGTGGAAATTTGATACCCTGGAATACTCTAGGGTGAAAGCTACATTGAGATCCGTGCGCTTGCAGATTTATCTGTTTGCCATATCTAGTGTCAACAAGCTTTCTGGCGCCATTACCGGGGAACGGTAGCTGTTCTTGTTTAGAATTGAGTCATCAAAATATTTTTTATCCTTTAGCTTTTATCCCATGAATCACATTCCTATCATTCAATTCGTTGCTCCGAAGGGTGCTAGTTTGGAGCCACCACCATCATCAAAGCCTATCCTTACCAATAGTTATGAAATTCATCCTTATTTCATAACTAAAGTTCAGGAGCTATCTTTTGCTGGGGAAAAAGATGAAAATCCATATGCTCATCTGTGAGAGTTTGAGCAAGTGTGTTCATGCCTTCACATTTCGGGCATGTCACACGAGACCCTTAAGTGGAAGCTATTCCGTTCTATTTGATGGGATTAGCCAAACTAGGGTATACTCAAACCATAGAGAGTGTACAAGGAGAGTGGGGAGCTCTTCCAGCCAAGTTCTACTTAACTTTCTTCCCTATCTCCCGAGTAACTCATCTTCAAATAGAGGTCCTAAGCTTCAAGTAAAGAGAGAAGGAATCTCTAGGTGCTACCAAGGCCCGCTTAGTAGATCTTTATTCATCTGGCTCTGATCTTGCTATACCCGAACCTATACTTTTGCAACACTTATATTTGGGTCTTAGTGAGAAATCTACACAATTCCTTGACATCGCTTCAGGAGGAGCCTTATTACATCTTTCTATTAGTGAGGGAAGAGCTATCCTTGAGACAATCCTTGAAAACTCTCCCTACACCGATGGCCATCATGACTCCCCTGAAGAAAAGGACATTCCGACCCCCAAGCAAGATGAAGTTTTAACAGCTAAATCCTTGCCAATTCTATCTAAATCTTTAGCTATCGACCCAATTCCTGAACCTTTCTAGGGACACCAAAGGAAGAAGAAATTCATCCTTTAGAGTCTTCTTTTGAATTCGAGGAGGATCTCTCTCCTTATGTTGGAAACACATTCAATCATCCAATCCAAGAGAGATCCTTGGCAACCTTGACCCCAAATCATCATCTTCTCTATTCATCTCAAGATTTGGTTGACTAGGAGCCCCTCGAATCAACACCATTTTCCACCTTAGACTTTGATCTCCCCAATATCCATCCTTGTTCCTTTGTTGATAATTCAAACCAAGGAGGCACTTTACCCCTTTTGGTTGACACCAAATAGGAGCATAAATCATCTGAGGCAAAGATTCCCATCCCAATGGAGGATGAGGATGGAAATCCACTCGTAGAATGTCATAGACAAGAGATGATGAACGAATATGTTTGGTCTATGGACATTCACGAGGGAGCAACTTTGGAGCCCAAAAAGGAGGATCAAGTGGATGAACATCAAAGCTACATTCTAGAAGAGCCACAAGATCCATGCTTTCGTGAGAAATCTCCAGAGTTAATCATTCCTTCTGTCGCTAGCAATTATGAGAGTTACACCCATCCTATGCTTCTCTTTTATCAAATCCTCAAGAGGATGGTTGTGGATGCTTTTATTTACCATAAGTATTCCAAAGCTCGTAGTTGCCTTGGCGCAAGTTCTTGCAGTTGAAATTGCAAAGGTCGAGCTTATGACTTAAAACAAAGCACTGCTAGGAGATAACCCGTTTGCTTGCTGTTTTCAATTCAATAAAGTTTGTTTAGTTTCTATCATCATAAAATAAAAGTAGTAGTAGTAGTAGTAGTAGTAGTGACAAATAAAAATAGTTTACCTTTCAAAAATTATGCTTTTCCTTTTAAATAAAATAGAGCGAACCCAATGAAGATTGAGCTTGATTGTTGCACCGGCCGATGTGCTCACACATCGGTTGGGTTTGTAGTATCACCTTGCACTAGTCTTTGTTGCAGATATCAAAATCATGAATCCAGACTTTTTGAGCAAGCATCATAAGTGACATCAAGAAGAAGGAATTCAAGTCAAGGACAAGGTACAATTATGCAATTCAAGAGTGAAGCTAATCAGGCATGGAGAGTTTGGAAGCAAATGTGATGGTCCACTCAAAGTCATCATCACGAGCCGTCACGCTTCAAAGCAACAAAGGTAACATCTCCAAGGTATGTGGTTAATGTTCAAATCATTACCTTTGACCCGTTAAGCATGAAAATCAAGAAATTGATATGATTGAACTTGTTTAGTTTTGCTAACACAATGGTCAAACTTAGCTTTTGAATCATGTCTTCTTTCTATTCATAATCATAGCCTACTCTTTTAGATTCTTGTTAACTTGAGCTATTAAAGTTTACACAAAAAGTTGTGCCATGTTTTGACACCTATAGGGGTCGGCCGACCTAGCCCTTGGTCGCCCGACTAGCACAAGCTTGTTTCAACTCAAATTCTTATGCACATGTTCTTCTATCTTGTCTTGTCTTAATCCAACATGGGAAGAGTAGAGTTTGAGATGTTAAAATTGAATGATCTTGTTTTGTCTTTACAACCTCATCTCTAGAACAAATGCTTAAACATGAAACCTCTTCTTATGCAATCTCTTGTCATGTTAAAATTTGCTAAACTTTGTGACCTTGTGAACTAGTGGCACTTCAAAGATCTAATCTATCTCCTTCACTTTTATCCTTGATTGTTAGCCTTCCATCAAGTCTGGTAGTGTTGAATTTCTCTTTGAATTCAAGCATTCCTTTTATCAGACATTCGTCCACTAAACCAAACCCATATTCTCAACACTTATCCTATCCACCAATATGGTCTCCCAAAATAAATACCCTTTTTGGCCTTTTTGTGAAGAGAAACTATGAGGGGTATAACCCCAGATACCCACGGCAATGGACATGGGCCGCAGCACTAGGGGTGGTCTAGCCCATAAGAAGAAGGCATGTGATTCAAGACACTGATCGACATGCATCACACGGTTTTAGGAAGGAATCTTGAAGATAGAGAAGGATCTGTTCGGATATGATAGATATCGTATTCCTTGTAAATACTTACCATATACCCAAATAGATCTAGATCTAACCGACTTATAACCCTGCCCCCCAGACTATATAAGATGGGCAGAGACCCCCCTCAAATTCATCTCATATACAATACAATACACCAAAGACATAGGACATAGGGTATTACGTCGATCAGACGGCCCGAGCCTGTCTAAATCGCTGTCTCTGTGCCTGTGTCACCATCCGGTTCCTATTATGTGCACCTCTACCGATTCATTTACTACCGTGGGCATACCCCTTGGTAGACTGCTGACTATATTTTGTCGATAGTGGTGTGCCAGGTAGGGGGTGTGCGTGCTGATTCCATGGCCAACCAGATGGTCACTTTCCCTAGCTCCATGGCCTTTCCCGAGCCAGGCCAGATCTTCACGGTCGGATCCATGACTTGGGTCATCGGCCCCGACGGTAGTGGGGAAATCATGGAGGCGGTGCAGGATCACCCTGCACCGATCATGCCAACATCTACAATGACCTATCTGATCTCGATGCATCACTGCTAGGTTAGGAGATCCATCAGCAATGATGATCTGATCGCATCCATCGATCGGGTCATATACCGCTTAGCGGAATGCCAGCTCCTCATGGATTTGGTCTTAGATCAATCTAGAGCAAGCGACGAAATTCCTACACTCCAAGGTCACCATGGCACTAATGCCAAGCACCCTGCTCGTGCACGTCTTCCGAGGTGGCAAGATGAAGATTTGGTGATCACGGCAACTCCGGAAGGGCGTACCGTCCAACGCCGATCACTCCCTGCCCCGACGGAGAGCATGCTGAAGTCCTATTCTTTCAGGCTAGTGCGTGCGGGTCTAATCTGTTAGGACACCGTGCACCAAGGGGGTCATTACCATAGCGGCCAGATCGTCCAAGGGGGTCCAGGGGAAATGTCACCATCAATCCTAGATCACAAGGACCATGAAATCAGCATGGTCGACCAGCTCGTAATGCCAACCAGGAGGTTAATCAACCCCTGCATAGTGATGCCTGTGACTGCATCAACGCCAATCTCGATGCCCACAATTGCATCGAGAACAGTCATGCCTAACAACATCAGGCAGAACTCCAACGCCGATAGGAGTACAACGACCAACATGGTGACCCCGTCGGCTTCCGACCACTCCCCGCTATCAAGTCGATAGGACCCCAGCCCTTCACAGCAAGGCTACGAGCTGTACAATGGAGCCCTTCACAACAGGCTTCAAGATCTTTGGGGTCGATCCCTATGACGGAAAGGCTAACCCCGAGCAGTGGATGCAGCTCTACGAGATCGCCGTACATGCCGCCGGAGGAAACACCGATGTGATGGCAAACTATTTGCCTATCATGCTCTCCCAATCAGCCAACAATTGCTTATGGGCCTAAGAGAGGACTCCATCAAATCTTGGGATGATCTCAAGAAAGTCTTTGTCAAAAAATATATGGCAACATGCTAGCAGCCTGGCATGAAATATGATCTGGAAAACACCATCAGACCTCTGGGGAACCTCTATGAACCTACATCAGGCATTTCTCGGAAACAAGGAACACCATCCCCATCATTGGGGACAGCGAGGTCATCTCCGCTTTCACAAGAGGACTCCATCACCATCAGGAGTTGCGCTCCAAACTTTGCCATAAGAGACCCCAGACCATCGGTGAACTCCTCAAGGTGGCAAACTCATACGTAGACTCTAAAGAAGTTGATCGGTAGCTCAAGGATGATGTTGCTCATGCTTCCTGCTCGGATCGCCACCCATGTCGTGATGATGATTGCCGCGAAGAATGGCATTATGAAGATTGTGACAGGCGCTATGATGATTGCGAACGCTGTCATAATGATTGGATAGAGGGATCGAGGGCTGCACAACCACATCGCCGCCAACCGCAAAACTTCATCAACAATGTGGAGCAGCCATGTGCAAAGTGCAATTTCAACGTTGCCTATGAAAAGCTCCTCGATGGTCCATGCCCAATTCATAAGAACAGCAAGCACACCATGCGGCAATGCTATGGCATGGCCAAAGCTTTCTACGATGAGGAATAGAAATGGTAGACGCGTAAGGACGACGAGTCAAATGACGGCAAGGGGAGGAGCACCTAAGGATGCATGACTCGCTTTCCATGATGCCAACAAGACTATCGCCACAATCTTCGGATGATATGCCGCCTCTGAGAGCAAACGCCAGCAGAAGCTCACCACTGGGTTGGTCATGTCGATCACCAAGTACAACACAGTCGCTGATCCCAAATATCTGGACTGGTCGGAACATCCTATCACATTCAGTAGGGCCGACCAGTGGGCAGATATCCCATACCTAGGGTGTTCCCCACTCGTGCTGGATCCAATCATCAGCAATGTGTGGTTAAAGAAGGTCCTCATTGATGGTGGGAGTGCCCTCAATCTCCTTTTCGCCGGAGCCCTAACTGAGTTGAGCCTCACAAAAGACAATCTCGTCCCTGTTGACTCCATTCTAGGGGATTGTACCTGGCAGAGCGTCCTAACCTTTGGGGAAGATCACCTTGCCACTCTAGTTTGGCACCGCCGACCACTTCCATACTGAGTACGTGAAATTCTTCGTGGCAGACTTCGACACCGCCTACCACGCTATCCTTGGCCGACTAGCTCTCACGAAGTTCATGGTCGTACCCCATTATGTCTACTTGGTGTTGAAGATCCCAATGGAACAGGGCGTTCTCACCCTGCCTGCCAACGTCTCCACCAACTACGACTACAAAAGAGAAGGACTCACCACCACCGAAGCAATGGACATCTCAGCCAGAATGGCGACTTGCATCGCTGACTCTGAGAAGGTCCATACATCGTCAAGGCTGTGACCTGACCAGGGTCACATAGGTTTTCTGATCAAGACGGCGTAGACATCCCTAACTCCTGGCACATCAAACACCTCAGGCATTTCTATCCTTGAGACGCCCTACTAAGATATGTACCCCTTATGTATTTATGCATTTCAATAATGATTTTCTCCATGATGTTTTCTCTATTTGTTGTTTTCTCCATAATTTTCCTCCAATTATGTTTTGTTTTTCTCCATAATAAACATCATTAAGATGATGAATACTATCACCATTCAAATCGGACTCTGTCCTCGCCTCTATCGGACACGCTCAAGGGTTTCACCTCCCTATGCAAATTGACTCCGTCAGGCTCTGATTATGCCCATTTGCCTACGACTCCATGAGCCGCCCAAGCCGCCTTGCCACCGTACTACCACCAAGCCCACCGAGCCGCCGTGCCACCAAGCCGCCATGCTGCCATGCCGCTGTGCCACCGAGCCACCGTGTCGCCGTGCCGCTCGAGCCGCCGAGCCACCAAGCGAGCTGCTAAGCGAGCCACCTGAGTCATAATCAAGCCGCGCCGGTCTCCAAATTTCATCACGGTCTCCATATTTCGCCACGGTCTCCATATTTTGCCGCGGTCTCCATATTTCGCCACAGTCTCCAAATTTCGCCACGGTCTCCATATTTTGCCACGGTCTCCAAATTTCGCCACAGTCTCCATATTTCGCCACGGTCTCCATATTTCGCCACGGTCTTCATATTTTTCCACGGTCTCTAAATTTCGCCACGGTCTCCATATTTTTCCACGCTCTCAAAATTTTGCCACGGTCTCCATATTTTGCCACGGTCTCCAAATTTCGCCATGGTCTCCATATTTCGCCATTGTTCTCCAATGTTCACCACAGTATAGTGCTAAGCACTCTCTATATTTTACTCCAATGTCCAGTGCTAAGCACGGGGATTTCATTCTTTTTACAAATATGAACAAACTCCAAATAAACATAAACTACTCTACAGGATATAAAATTCACTGATATATCGCTCCTGATAAACTCTGCTCTGCTTTCTTCATATTTGTATTACAGGATTATCGTGTAGATGGTCACACCACCTGGCCTTCATATTTCTCCACCGATCAACTGGTCGGACCGCTAGGTTCATGACCTTCATTGCCAACCAGTTGGTTGGACTGTTTGGCATTCACATCTACTCGACGTCACTTCACCGCCAACCAGTTGTTTGGGCTGCTCGGTACTGGATTCTTCTCCAACCAACTGGTAGGATTGTCCGTCCCTTCATCGTCAGTGATGCTGGGGGCCTACCTGCTAGGCTAGGGACTCTTTAGTGTTAGGATTCTTCATGCAAGCATCACCAGCTAAGCTAGAGACTCCCCGGGCGATCGGATTTTGCTATGTCTCGACTAACGATTCACCTTTTGGCTCACTACATTTTGTCGACGTTGCATGTCATATGTGCTATCAAGGTGCTCCATGCTGTCCAGATCAGGGTGCTGATCCTGGACGACACGTCAGGAGCCTTGATAAGTACATCTATCGCAGCAACCTAGTGCTAAGTACTTTCCATTTTCTCCATGTTTTACTTCTTGGTGTTATCGAATTTTGCTACCTAGTGCTAAGCACGGGGACTTCGTCCTTCACACTTAATTCTTTGATCCTGCTATAAGATGTTTCTCTATCTTACAGTAGGCTCGGGGACTAAGTGTGTATACTTCACCTTGTGGTGAATGTACTATTATTCCTTCTTACTGGTTTTTAGCTAAGCTGCGGGCTAGCTATGTGCTCGACTACAGCTGGGAGTTGATTATCCTGATTTAGTGATTGTTGTAATTGTTTGATCCTGGCACCAGATGATGATCATCTGACTTCACCAATGAAGCCTAAGTGTGTACACTTCACCTAAGGTCGATGTCTCCGGCTAGCTCCGCCACTGCTTTCTCCCTCGATCAACTAGTTGGACCGCTAGGTTCATGACCTTCGTCGCCAACCAGCTGGTCGGACTGTTTGGCACTCACTTCTACTTGACACTCACTTCATCACCGACCAGTTGGTTGGGTTGATTGGTGTTCGTTTCTTCGCCAACCAACTAGTTGGATTATCGATCGCTTCATCGTCAGTTACGCTGGGGGCTCTCCAGCTAAGCAGGGGATTCCTTGACGTTTGGTTTGTTCATCGTTTCATTGCCAGCTAAGCCAGGGATTCCCTTGGTGGTCGGATCTTGCTACGTCTCATTGGTGTGCTATCAGCTCGCACCATGCTGTTCGAATCAGGATGCTGATCTTGGGCAGCACATCTGGGTCTTGATACGCACATATCAGATGACGTAGCAAGCTTTTAGATTTATTTTCTTTGACCCTGCTACAAGATTCATTCTTCATCTTCCAGCATGCTTGGGGACTAAGTGGCTACACTTCACCTAGCGATGAATGTAGTGCACTTTTCTTGATTTACCCTTCTTATTTGACTAAGTCATGGATGATTCCTCGCAAACGGAGTCTAAGTGGCTACACATCGTCTAAGGTGGAGAATTTTTAAATTTTTATCTTGCTTACATCCTTCTGGCAAGCCTTACTTGGCTAAGTCTGAGATCTGCCTACCAGTTAAACCGGTCGGCTTCGATTTTCACCGCTCAGTTCACCAGTTAAACTGGTTGGCTTCAACTTTCACCGCTCGGATCACCGGTTAAACTGATCAGCTTCATGTCAAACTGCTCGGAGTTGCTCAAGACAGCGTTGCTCAGCGGATACAAGGCGCTCGGGGACTAGCTGTGGGGGGTATAACCCCAGATACCCATAGCAATGGACATGGGCCACAGCACCCCAGGGGTGGTCCAGCCCATAAGAAGAAGGCGTGTGATGCAAGACACTGATCGGCATGCATCACACGGTTTTAGGAAGGAATCTTGAAGATAGAGAAGGATATGTTCGGATATGATAGATATCGTATTCCTTGTAAATACTTACCATATACCTGAATAGATCTAGATCTAACCGACTTGTTACCCTGCCCCTAGACTATATAAGGCGGGCAGGGACCCCCTCGAATTCATCTCATATACAATACAATACAATACACCAAAGACACAGGACATAGGGTATTACGTCGATCAGACAGCCCAAACCTGTCTAAATCGACGTCTCTGTGTCTGTGTCACCATCCGGTTCCTACTACGCGCACCTCTACCAATTCATCTACTACCGTGGGCATACCCCTCGGTGGACTGCCAACCATATTTCATCGACAGAAACATGGAACTAAAAAAAGTTGGACACATGAAGGTCCAAGTAAAAAACAAAAAAAATATGGGCACATGAAGGTCCAAGTATATTATAATAAATATTTGTATAAAAAATAATAAGAACTCCATGATCTCAAATGTTATCTTGTGGGGGTCAATCATAAGGAGATCCACTACCACATTGCTTTGGTATGATGAATTGCACATATCACATACTATTCAATGTGAATTTATTTACTCCTTTTCCATCATATATCATTTCTTCCAATGATTAGCTTGAGAAGTGTCACAACTTTCACTAGGACCATTTGTTGAACTTAACACTATACATGGCATAGGTATGTTTCTACTTCAACTTGATTTCCCCTTTGGCATGATAAATGTTTAGACGCTCTTCTTTCATTTCTAATCATGTTATGCGCCTCTGTTGCTTTTCAATAAGAGGAGTGAAGTTTTTGGTTCACTAGTACATTTGTACTAGTAGAACCCTATTGCTTTCACCCTTTGTGTCTTTGAATAAGCACAAATGCCGAACGAAGAGGTGTGGGGGTTGGGCAATCCAACCCCAACTTAAGCAACTTCTCCTCCAATGAAAAAAAACACCGAGGCTACACACAGAAGCACTACACGCATCAACATCAACTCACTAGACTTCATCTCAATATAAGACGCTGGTTTGAATCTCGATACCCCTCTCCTACATTTATCTCCCTTAAAATGAATGCTTAAAAAGGCCAATTCTTTCATGTTATTAAAACTTGATCAACTCTAAAACATGACCCCAAGATTTGATCATGACTTATCTTGTGAGATTGGTTTGCATAATCTTTATTCCTTGTCTTTCACTTAATGCTTGTGGGAACCTTACTCATTTAGGATAACTTTACCTAACTTGTTGTGAAGTGTGGTATAGTGATGAGAAGACTAGTCCTTCTTTCTAATCAAGTGTTTTAGAGACTTTTGTTTTGAACAAAATCTAAAACCATGACTTCAGAACTCCTCTATGGTATAACTATCCTACCAGAGCCATATACAATATCTTTACAAACCATAGATTCTTGCTGCTTAGATTTTGTTTTGAGTTTTGTCAAATCATGTGACCCTAGTGAGTGATGCACCATGCTTACATGATCAAGATCACGTACACTGCACCATATATGCTTTACTCTTCCACTAAGAGTAAGCAAAAACATGCTTTCCACGCTTAGCTATGCTCTTACACTGAGAGCTAGCATAGATATGGCTTTTTACCTCTCCACAAACATGCTTTTACATCTCTCCACAAAATAAAGACTCCATGTATCCAAGATCTCTCTCCATTTTCCATACAAGTCTGAAAAGGGACATGGGCTATATGTTATGAAGAAAGAGAGAGAGAGTTAAAAAAAGAGAGTTAGAAAAGATGATAAAAAAAGAGATGATGAAAAAAATTGTCGAGCAAAAAAAAGAGGATGAGCCTCAAAGATAGCCCATGATCTCAATCATCTAGATTTGGAGAGAGAATCTTTAAGGAGTCAAACTTCCACTCATATCCACACACTTACACTCTTGATCATGTTTGTATGTTGTTTTCCTCCATGGATCCATGCTTTGACTTTACAATATAAACATTCTAAGTTTACCTTTCAAGTTCTCCTACCCAAAACTCCACATAAGCCATAGTTGTAGAGCCTTGAGGCAATAGCAAAAGATCTTGGTGAGGACGCATACACAAATATCATTGAGGGATTTGAGAGAACCATATGAGGAGCAACATGAACTATGATTTTTTTTGAAAAATACTTTCAAAAACTCCAATCTTACTTGAGAAGGAGAAAGGATCTATGTCTTCAAGTTAGAATTGTTCCATTTCTCAACTACCCAAGGTGATGTTCTAGCCACTTCAAAACCCACAAGTATGAGTATGTGACTTGGAATATCTTTTATGCTTGCATCATATCCTAAGAAAGTTGTGTATCAAATCCACCTAAATCTTTGCTTGGTACTCTTTCTTGTTTGAATCCTTTACTCGAGACAAGCAAAGGTTCAGTGTGGGGGAGCTTGTTGATGGTCATTAACACCCCATTTTAGGCCATCAACTATGCCTAAATTGGTGATGTAAATACATAAAATCAATCAAAAAGCAACATTTTATGTTTAGATTTCATTTGGTTCCACTTGTACTTGGAGAATTGTGCTTGTAGGGTAAAACATGGCAAGATTAAGCAAAAGGAGGCCTTCTAGAAGCAATCCAAGTGGCTAGGAGGGCCAAGGGCCACCAAGTGGCGTCGCCTGATGCCACATGGAGTCGGCCGAGGGCCAACCTAGCCCTTCCACATCACTGATTCGTGGGAGAGCCAGGTGGCACCCCCAGGAGTGCCCATCCACCATTGGTTTGAGTCGGTTTGATCCTAAGGTGGAGGTGGAGCTCCCTTGGATCCCTAGGTCCACTGTCATCCACTTGGAGGCCTCCACCGACTTACTTACCGCCTTCTCGACTAATGAAACCCATGTGACACTCCTACAACCACCTTGGGAAGTCAACCAAGGCCCTACGATCAAGAAACGGTGAAATCTAACGTCGGCCGACGCCATCCCTCGTCGCCCGACGGTCCAAGTACACCAAACCGCCTCAAACTTTCATAGATGCAAACTAGCATAGTTTGGAGCACATCCACACATTGGTTGTGGTGGTTCAAGGTTAGTTGCATCCATGGATGAAGAAGGATGGTCACGTGGATCGCTGACGTGGTGCTAGAGTAGCCCCTACTCCACCTCAAGCTATAAATAAGACCCCTCACCCTCATTTGTAAATACACCATCTCACTCCAAGTGAGAGTAGTAGCTATGCTTTGTAGTTCTACTACTTAGAAGTAGAAGATAGGGTGAGAGTGAGGAGAAGCTTGGAGAAGGGCCAGGGTTGTCGGTATCCTCTCCACTTATGCTTCGGTGGATGAAGCTCTTCGTTGAGTGAAGTCCAACATCTTCTGCGGTAACTCTATTCTTTTGCATTACTTAAGTACTATTTATATTATTGTGTTTACTAGTTTCATTACTTAGTTAGAGTGCTCTAGTCTCATTTCATCATGTACAGGATTAGAGTAGTAAGTTTATAGATTAAGCATGGTGCTTAGGCTATATCTTACCTGTGTTTACGGCTAGGCCCCGGATAGATTGTGGTAGTTGGCAGAAGGTGACAGCCCTATCCATCCTCTGTATTCCAACATGTTAGACCTAGTTATTAAAATGTAGGGCTCATTGTGCTTTGTGCCTAATCAAACCTTTGGGTGAGGTTAGGGCAGGTACGCCCCGTAGTAAACAACCATGATATAGTATTCTTTAGTCTTGCCTTAGTTCATAGGAACCACAGATATCCTCTCTACCCATTATTATCTTTACCCTTGCTCTATCCTTGGACAACTTAGTTCTTACCCTAGTTCACTTCGTGTTCCCCGTGAAAATTCGATACCTTGGAATACTCCTGGGTGAAAGCAACATTGACATCCGTGCGCTTGCGGATTTATCTATTTGTCATATCTACTATCAACAGCATTAGGTTAATGCATCAGCCGACACTTATGAATTCCTCATCACCGTGAGATTGCAGCACTGACCGGTGGTGACCAAATGCTCATCACTGCCGAAGTGTAATTCTGGTCGGCGGCGATCAAATGCTTATCACCGCTGGATCATGCTATAAACCAAAAGTGATTATAGGATTATCAACACCAGATAAAACTTCGAACTGACGGTGATCATGCCGTTATAATAGCCAGATCGAACACCAAACTGGTGGCGATGGCGTATTATCACCACTGGTTTTGAACCAGCGGTGATGACCATGGCCATCACCATTGACATTTCACTACCAAGGCCCAAAACTAACGATCATAGGGATTTTGACCCAACGGCGATGACCTTTCTATAGTCGTGCTCTAATTATGGAGTGGAGGGGAATGGGAGTGTAGGCCCATCAATTCTTGAGAAGACCACCTCCCCACCATTAGATCAAACTGCCATTCCACGGACATGTAAGATTAAAGGAATTTTTGTTAGTTTGCATGGAGTCAAAGGGCCTTGTGAAGACCACCTACTCCCTTGGCTTTGGTAGACCTCCATTGAGGGGTGGGCCTCCCCCTTTAGTGTGGCTATACCTCAAGTCGTACACATCACGGGTATGAAGTTTCATCAAAGTTGGAGCACCGATGTTCTAGATGTGGGTCCAAGGATCCTTGTATGCATCCATTCGGACCATAGATTGTGAACAGACCTTCAATCAACGATGGATAGCATCAAGGGTTGTTCTTCTTTGGAGTGGACCAGTTGGGAGGCCTCCTAGGGGCCCATGGCCCAGGTCGGATGACCCTAGGGAGGTTTGGATGACCCCCTTGTGGGCCTACTTTGGCCCATATTTTGCTCATTACCTCCTGTAAAGGTTAGTTCTCTGAATATTGAAAGGGAGTGACTACTCATCACCCGGTTGATAATTAATACAATTATCATCCACTTTTCAAGCCAATCATAATTGAACACGTCATCTATAGAGTGGGGTTAAGGCGAGTATCTGAGCGACTAGCACTCAGGTAGATCTCAAAGAAGCACCCCTCGCACCCGCACACGGCCTGTTCCTGCAACATGCTATGGATGATTGACGCGTGTCCGCATGGCAGAAATCCTAGTCGTTCGCTTCCGTCAACAGTAGCTAGAGTCGTGCGGCTCTTGCATCAAGTGCTCGTTTGCATGCATCACAGAGACATGTGTCAATCCTTTATAGGATGTCGTAGGGGTGTGATGTGCCGCACCATCAGATAAACAGGCAGTCAGGCCTTTCATGAGGCGCGGGACGGCACTAACGCCACACGTGAGCTCGAGTGGAGGGAGCCACTGACTGAAACTGACTGAATTTTCTCTCAATGTGACATACAAATGGGCCACAACAACTAATGAAATTGAGCCCACAATACACAAACAGCAACCAACTAATGATGGATGAAAACAGAAATATCCATCACTCAGATGATGGATAGAAATTCTGGTATTGAAATTTGAACTTTATTTGAATATAAAATGTCATGAGCATGTTATATCATTCACATATTTCTAAGATATTGATGGTCAAAATTAGGGTTTAATGACCATCAACACCAAGTCATGCTCTAATGGGTACCAATCGATGTATTCTTGGATGCCTTCCCAAGTCATGCTTCATTGTATACGAGTCGGTGAATTCTTGGATGCCTTGCCAACTAGAGTTCTAATGGAAAATAGTTGGTGAACTCTTGCATGTCTCACCAACTCATTTTTAAACAAACATCGGTAGGTGAATTCCTACATGCCTTGCAAACTCATGTTTTCGTTGGTTGGTGAATTTTGCATGCATTTCGAGCTCATACTCTAATGGACATTAGCTAGTGAATTGTTGTATGTTCCATCAATTCATTTTTCAATGGACAATAGTTGGTAAATTCTCTCACACAATGTAGAATCATGTTTTACTGGATACCAGTGAATGGATTCTTGTATGCCTTACCAACTCATGCTCTAGTGGATCTTAGTAGGTGAATTCATGTATGCCTTGCCAACTCATCCTTTAATGGACAGTGGTTAATAAATTCTTTAATCCCTTGCCAACTCATGTTGCAATGGGCATAGTTAGTCTCACCAACCCATGCTAATGGACACTAGCTGTGAAAATATTATTCCATATCCTCACCAACTCATCCTCCGACTACTACAATTGTTATGCATTAAGGCACAACTTGGCATTAGGTCATTGCATGCATGAGCCTGATAGATGGTGTGTTGCATGAGCATGGCCCCTTTACCCTATGGAATGAATACACCATGGTATGAGGGTATCCGAGGCTCGAAGCCTATAAATGAGACCCTTGACCACAACTTCATAGGGAACAATCCATATACTAGGTAAGAGGGACAAAGAAATTTGTGCTCATGGAGGCCTCCTCAAGATTGGAGCTTCAACAAGCACATGTTGAGCTTTGGAACCTCACCTTTAGCTACCTTAAGTCCATGGCACTTGAGTGTGCGGTTCAACTCAACATCCCCAATGTTATTCACAACTTTGGTGGCAGTACCTCTCTACCCAATATTCTCTCTGCCATCCCAGTTCCTGAACATAGGAGGCCCTATCTTCTACGCCTCATGAGGTTCCTTGTTGTATCCGACATTCTTTCCTTTGATTCTCCCACCTCAGGTGAGGGTATGTACCAACTCACCCCATTGTCACGCCTTCTCGTGGATGACACCCACATCAATGGGTGTGGGAGCCTTGTGCCATTTGTGCTCTCCCAAACCACAAAGTACCATGTCTCATCAGCCACATACTTGTCTGAGTGGTTCAAGGGTGAGGACGGGGTGGGGCCTATGGCTGCGGAGATGCCATTCAAGATGGCTCATGGCACAGGCCCATGGGGTGCCCTGGGGCGTGACCCACAATTCAACAAAGTCTTTAATGCTGGGTTGGGATCTAATAGTCGGCTTGTGCTAGACTTTGTTGTGGCCCAACATGGTGATGTATTTGATGGCATAAGCTCACTGCTCGATCTTGGAGGAGGGGATGGTAGCACAGCAAGGACCATTGCAAAAGCTTTCTCACATGTCAAGTGCTCAGTGTTGGACCTCCCAATTGTTATTGCTGACATACAGCAGGGTGATGGCATGGTTGACTATATTGCAGGTGATATGTTTAGCTCAATCCCACCAACTGATGCTATTATGCTTAAGGTATGTATTTATAATGACTCATCACAATTGGAATCTGGTCAGGCTCTATTTTTTTAATGTTAACCTAAGTACCTAATTGGTTGATTCTTACTCTTACCACAGTATGTGTTGCATGACTGGAATGATGATGACTGTGTCAAGATCCTAGATCAATGCAAAAAGGCTATACGTTCTCGCAAACCAGCCCGAGGAAAAGTGATAATCATAGATGCAGTCGTTGGATCTCCTTCGAAAGAGATGTTCGAAGCACAAGTCACGTCCGATTTGTTGATGATGGTGATAGCTGGGGGTAAGGAGCGTGATAAGCAAGAGTGGAACAAGATATTCATGGAGTCAGGATTCAAAGACTACAAGATAAGGCCAGTTCTGGGATATCTGTCAATCATCGAGTTGTGCCTGTAGAAAGAAAAATAAGCGTTATTAGCTAGGGACAAACATGTCTCGAACAAGGGCCCTGTGATCCATTTGCTTGCAAATGCCCACCTATTCAGTCTGTTTCACAAAATAAGTTATATGTATGCCTCAGTGGTTTATTGCCAAATAATAAGGACCTAGTTGCATGGCCACAGATTTGAGAAACTAAATATGGTGTCGAAATTATTCTATTTTCTTAAGTTTTTTTCTCTTTGAGCCAACATTGATCGATCACGCATAACAATAGCTCGAGGTAGTTTTTTTTTTGTGATTACAAAAAGCTCGAGGTAGTTGACGATGGGTGCACAAGCCCAAATTGAGCCTGACCCATTGCCGATCTATCCATAGAGGCAATGCCAACTCCCTAATCCATGAAAAAAATGTTTCTCAAAAAAGAACTCACTAATCCATTTTGGAGCATCTCATTTCATGGCTGTAACTAAGAGCATCTTCAAGAGATATTCTAAATTTTACACTCTATATCTTTGTTTGGCTAGCCACTTCGTAAAAATTCTCTCTGTATAATTCATCACACCTGCACGCATCACGTGCACGCCTCACCAAGCAGAGAAATGATGTCGGCTCCACGTGCGCGCCTCACCCAGGAACGATAGCGGTGCCATCGACGAACCAGGTCACCTAGTGCAGCAGCTCTCCATATGCCATGATCCCTCGTGCACTTGTCTCACTGATTCAGGTCTGGCTCGGTGGAGGCGCATCTCCATGTAGGCGAGCGGAGGCAGGTCAGCAGACAGCAGGACATTGTGGTGATGGCATTCCATGGCCGCATCGACATTCGGGAATGAGTCCCATAACCTTGGTCTGTTGCTCTCACTTCTTTAGTCCATTCTTCAAACCCGTGTCAGATTTGCTGTGTTGCGGGCCGAACACGACATTGTTGTAGTCATACACCAGCAGCGTGGAGACTGGGAACTCGTGGCTGGTGCTGCCACTTGGCGTCATCCATCGTTCCGAGGATGTCTAATTTCTAGGAGAGGATTATTTGTGCAGTCAGATTAAAGGACAATAGGATGCTGTTTCATCATTCATTAGTTTTGGTCATACTGTTGTAGCACTCACCATGCCCAGGACTAAAATAAAACAACAAATTGGGCACGTGGTGTTTCATTGTCAATTTGAAATTTCCCACTGAGCAAGGACATATGATTGTATTTTTCCCATAAGAAGACATGTTCGGTTTTCAAGTGTGAGTGAGAAAAATAGCATTTTGCCAGAGTTTATAGAGTCTGCCCGATTCTTGTGTGAACAAACTGAATTATATAGTTTTTGTATCGTTGTGCAAGATGATTTTATGCTTTTGTGATTGTGGCATTATGTAATTTCCTATGAACTTGTTGATCAAGGATAGGAGGCTATAATTTCGTCCACCCATTTGTTTTGGTCATACAACTATAGCATTTGATTTTGGTGCCTTTTTCTTAGTTGCTAGACCAGTTGGTCAAGCCTCTGGGTGGCATCTCCCATGACCAGAGTTCGAATCCTTAGTCAGCCAAATTTCTGATTGGTGGTATGGAAAAAAAAATCCCTCACCTATCCCGTGTTCTCAAAACATAGGTAAAATGGACCAGCCCTCTCACCGGGTAGTGGGCCCCTGTGTGCAGACGTGACATGAAGAAGTCATCTACTCTAAGCTATAATAGCTCGGGATGTCTACCCCTACAGCCCGAGTATTTTTCAGTTGTGCTTTCGTTTTTTTTTTTTTAAGGATTATTTGCGGGAAGTCAAATCAAATAAGTATAGATCCCACTGTGGTGGGACTAACAGCCAGACCTTAGATAACCAAACAAACCATTTTACTATGGTTCGTGACCCAATTATTGTACCAGCAAAGGTGCACCAACAGAAAATGGCAAAGGTCCAACTATATTCAGAACACAGATGCGGTGAAATGCTCTGACCTTTGTTCTGACATGTGACTCTGCAATCCGGCCTGACATGTGGCTTTGCGATGGAGGTACGGGGGACCGGAAGCACGCAGAGAGGTCCTGTGTCTTCCCTGGCGACTGTGAGCGCCATGCGGATGCACCTCTCCTCCACTTCCTCGGCGGCAGTGCGCATCATTTCGCCGGCTCACCGCGCGACATCTAGTCGGAATTCAGGGAGGCTGTCTTCCCTTTGAAATAACACTCCAGAAATATGCATTTCTTTGGAGATTTTTAGCAACCGTCAAGGTAATATATATATATTCCTTGAGAGTTTAATCTTGCTCCTCAAGGAAATTGGTGACCCTCAAGGGTATTCCATTTTGTGGTAGTGAATTAAACCCCATGGCTTATTTGATCCTTTGTGTTCTCCTTTTTGATTCGTCCCAATAACAAGCATGTATTCATGATGATCATTACACATTTAGCACATTTAAATGATTGTCATTAGATACATAAGTGTAGAATATACATAGAAGATAAATTTGAAACACATACGAACCAACTATACATAACAAGGTGTAAAAGCATCTATTTATTTCATCCTTATGTATGAACTTGAGGCATCTGAAGGTCTGCCTACTCAGTGGGGTAGGAAGGCTCCATGGCCAGGCCACACATGCCTCTCTTGTCTGAAATATCTTTCTCCATCCTCAGATAACCATTCTCTCCCCATGTGGTGCCCCATGAGTTCTTCATCAACCAATACTTGGTGCCATCACTGGTCTTTCCATAACCAATGGCGGCAATCCCATGGTCCAAGTCAGTACCGCAGGAGCCAGTCATCACACCACCAGAGTAGAACTGAAATGTCATGTCTCCACCATCGACGGCCACCGACACGGGCTGGTTCGCCACTGCCTTCATCAGAGCTGCCTCATCATTTGCTGGTACATCCTCATAGCCTTTTATGGTTGCAGCACTATTTGATCCGCTCTTGCACTTGCCATCGGCAGCTGTGTATGGATAGCTGGACTATGTGGTTAGTCCACCATTCTTGATGATGAACTTGAAGGCGTCATCCATCAAACCACCCTCACAGCCCTGGTCCTCACCATGGACATCACAATCTACCAACTCTTGTTTCAAGAGTGAGGTGAGCTTGCCGGTGCTGATTTTCACAATGCCCTCTGTGGCAGCCACAGCTGAGAACGCCCAGCAGCAGCCTACAATTGATTAGGTTTGAACATATGTCATCGTTACACATAATATATAGTTGCTCAAAAGTATTGTTAGCTACAATATATACTTACCACATTGCCCTTGATCCTTAATGGGAGTGACGGCACCCTTGGTCCTCCAATCGACGGTTGCCGGAAGCGCATCGACGCTAACATTCTCATATCTAAATCCAGTAGGGTCCTTCACCGGGCTAGGTTTGAAGCCCTTATTAGTCTTGGTAGCCCTGAACTCGTCATTGGTGAGGTCCGCGAATTGGTTGATGCCGAGCTAGAACTTGCGGTTCCCGGCAGCGTTGACCGACTCGATGAACTTGACATTTGCCTTGAACACCTCAAACCTCTGAGCCTTCTCGGTGGCATCTTTGTAAACGCGGCTGTACCGTGCCATCCACTGCTCATGCCTCTCCATCATTGCTGAGTCGTCGTCGTTCAGGTCGCGAGCAGCGAGTGCTGCACTGCACAAGAAGGAGCCGATGAGGATTGCAAAGATCAATGCCTTGGGGGTAGCCATGGTCGATCAGGCCTGTCAATTGCTTGCTGCTACGGCTTTTGATTTGGTGACTGGAACTGGGCGTAGCATGGGTATATATAGCTGCCGATCTCTCTGTATTCTTGGAAGTACGTAGGAAGATACGGTGCTTCTACGTTAAATCGTGTGGAAAGGGACAGGTCCGTGGCCGTGAGGCTTTATGTTTTCCGACGGTATAAAATACTTCCAGACGTGAATTTGCTGCGCTGCTGTGGATGGCCTTTGTTTATGCTTTGCGTCCCACAAAGAATTAATATAAGCCCCACCTTTGTTCGCTGGCATTCAACATATATCAAATAAAAATTGGAAAAATACCAAACTTGTTGGGGGCTTGGGGCTGGAGCAAATGTGATTTCGACGCAATATTATTGTATTGGCAGCATAGTTTGCTACGGAGTTCTTTGGACGACGTACTCTGGTTCTGCTATGGTAATTCTAAATCCGATTTCACACTGTGTGGACAGAATTGGAAATAGTTGCCATACTGCTTGATAGTACCCTGAATTTTGAAAAAAAAAAGCATCCTGAACGCTTAAAAGATTGTTAATTCAATAAAATCTTTCAGGTTCAGAACTAAACTTCACATGCTATGTAATTGAAACTTTCTAATTCAGGTGTATTTTTCCTCTTATCTTTGAACCATGCCGCTCATGTTAGGCTTCCCAGTTCTGTGGTTACTCCTTGGCGTCTAGCCATGGTGGCGCCCCAAGCTTTGGTGTCGCTCCGCGGGTCGTCGTGTACTCGTGTTTCTCTGGTACTTGTCAGTTGTTAGTTGGGTTGATTCGACCAAATCGGAGCTTATAGTGGCGTGAGTTTTGATAGTTATCCGGTTGTACCAAAGTTGATGAGTGAAGCATTCTCCTCAGTTATATGGTTTTTGGGCTTAGTTTTCATTCAAAAAAACTGGACGAGCACTTATCTTTTTTCTTCCTTCGTCTAATAGAAATCACGGCAAAGCTTTTGCCGTCCTTTCTAAAAAAAACATTTTTAATGCAAGCTCTTTTAATCTGACTCAGCACAAAATTCTTCTACAGAACTGAAGTTTGTTGATGGGCCATTGCTGTTACTTAAGCAATAAAAAATTTCACTATGGGTTCATATGAATGAAAAAGCTAATAACAGTCGTTTTTCTTTGTAAAAATATAATAATAGCACTAACAATTTGTCAGTTGCCTCTCTCTCCTCTCTGTGCCACACACCTTCGCCCTTCTTGTCCCTCCAAAGAGGTGGGATATCCTGGCGGGCTGGCGGCGGGTACCCAGCTGATATACTTTACAAGAAACTAGTGACCAAATTAATGTTATGATTCCGAGAATGTACTGTTGTTTAAAACATCAAGTATTCATGACTAGTCTAGGAAGGAGCGCTTGCTCTGCAACATCAAACAAGAAATACAGGAACAACTGAAAAGCAAAGAGGCAAACTTATGACAATGTACTGAGCAATAGGCAAACTCTGCTGGTTTTTCAAGTTGCTGGTGCTGGAGTATTATTTGATCAATGTAACCATATAGTCAATATGATATGTTCAAGTCCTTTACTATCAGATATAATCACGCCGACATCGTTATCATACCTGAGCCGCCCCTGCCATGCTGCCAACCTCATCCACCATTGCGACTGCAGCCATTCACACTTGCTGCTCTTTTTTCTCTGCAAGATTGGCTTTGCCCCAGTGTGTACGGGTGTAGAGGTGCAGAATCATGCTGTCCTTGTCGCAGCCATGGACGCCGCACAGGTCGCACGAGAGCCTGCCATTCTCCTGCTGCATCACTGTGAACACCTTACCCTCCACCTGGATCTTGATTGGCTTGGCAGGGGCAGTGGTGTAATTTGTTATTACGGATTCCTTGGCTTGGGTCACAGAGCCATTGGAGTCGGCAGCTGCATGCTCTTCTTCAGCTTCCTCAATAATCTCGCCTTCCTCTGCTGGTTCAGTAATGCAAGTAGCAGGTTGAGCTTCTACTGGTCGATCTACTGTCATGGATGCCATTGCTTGTGGTACTGCCAATGGCGGGGCTGATTCTGCATCTTCATTGGCAGCGGTTTTTGCTTGTGGCACCGCCGATTCTGCCTCCACATTGCTTTTGATGGACTTTGAGCCATTGTCTTGTGCCTCATCAGCCCCGGTGACAAGGACAGACAAGTCATTGTTTCCTCGTGCAGCAGCGAGTGCCATCTTGCGCTTGTGCTTTTTCCCAGCCAGGTGAGACTGCATGATGATCTCAGATGATGCCTTTGCGTTGCAGCTCAGGCAGAAAAGGAAGCCATCCACCCGCCGTAGAGGGTGCATCACACTGTCTACTTCCATGGTCGGTGAGTCAGAATCACAGACATTATTGAGTTGAACCCCAGCAGAAGTTGCATTGCTTTTCATCATTTCTGTTCCAGGAGTCTTTGTACTATCCCCAATGGCAATGTCTTCCTTTGGTGGTGCCACAGTCATTTCTTGCAGCTCATCATCATCACCAAGCTTTGGTTGCAATGACTTCTTCGCTAGTGGTGCTTCCACCTTTGCTGCCATGTCGTCAGAGATGACAGCCGTGTGATCCGTGTCTATCAGTTGTGCTTTGGCTACTTCCTTTCCTCCTAAGGAAAGGTTGACAGACGCATCAGATGAGCTGGTGTTTGCCTTATTCTTGTGCTTCTTCCCTGGTAAGTGTTGACGCATGCCATTCATCGACGAGGCCTTCACGTCACACAGAAAGCCTTCCAAGCGCCGCACAGTGTGTGGCAGCGACACACTGTAATCCTCTAGAACCAGATTTTTATTAGGATCAGCAGTGGCAATAGCCGCACCCGATAGCTTGCTGGAGGGTCGATGCTTCTTCTGATCATTAGAGATGTGTTTGTTCCCTTGCAAGTGGCACATCATTGTAATACGGTCTGCCGTCCGCACATTGCACAACTCACAGAGGAGGTACCCATCCATCTGTGTCACTTCGTTCAGCGCTCCTGCGGTCGTCGCCATCATGAACTTGGCGGGTTTGTAATCTCCTAATGTCTCCATCGCCATTCCCGGTTCCTCACCTGCCTCGAGCCCTATCTCCTGCTCTGTCTCATCTGGCACTAGCTTTGACAACTCCGGAAGTGCTACCACCTTCTTCCTGTGCACCTTCCCATTGAGGTGGTCTTGCATGGCCTTCTCGCTGTTTGCGCTGATGCCACACGCTGTGCAGGTTAAGGTGCTCTTCTGCTTCTTGCTGCTTGGAGCCAACGATACTCTGGATGCTTCGGCGGCATGATCAGAGCTCTTCCGCTTGGTCATCGCGGTTGCTAGTGCGCTTGCATTTGGGTGGGCCTGCACACATGAGTTACTATAATCAATTTCTTCGAGATGAGTAAAAAAAAAGTAAACAAAATGTCAAATCATAATGATGCAAGATATTATCAGATACGTGCTTCAATTGGGAATCAAGTTTAAGTCAGCATTCAAGTATAATAAGCAAGTTTTGCGTGTGTCCCAATCAAGTTTGATATTTGAGACCAAGACAAATATGAAGTTTCAAAGTGTATTTAGTTTGGATTTTCATGCTAGCTAAAGATCACACGAAAATAAAAGGAAATTAATCTAAATTTTAAATTTAAACAAAATAATGTTTTTTCAAAAAATAAATAAAAGGGAAATTATAGGCGACATCTGCAAAGTTTTGTCAACGATGAACGTAGTGAATGAGTAGATGACTAAGCATGAGAAAAAGTATATGAAAGTAAAATACGACTAGTGTGCTCTAAGTGGGGACCTAATGTACTCCTTGTAAGAGAAAAAACGACACTCACTATATCAGAAATTAGACCTATGCAGCATAAAAAGCATGTTATCTGTACTATGGTGGTGACATGTATGTGTATCTTGATTTGTTTCCATTTGACGTGTTTTTTACTATAACATGTATTTTCACAAATGCTCGTTCGGTTCGCATATGTAGATGGCCTAAAATTAAAATAAAGAAAATTTTAATCAACAAAAGGTTGAGTAATGCATCGAGTTGTGACAAACCCGGAGTGACAATCTATCTTAAAATCAGTAAAAAAATCTATTTTAAAATCAGTCACTGCTGCCACGATTTAATCTAACGTCCGTAGAAAACGTGAGGCGATACCTAGGGACAAACGAAAAGCTTGATCAAACACAAAATGCCAAAAAGACAGCATACCTCAAGCGCAACAGCCGGCAGCAGCGATGAGTTGGCGGCAGTAATCGTTCCCGGTGACACCGCCGTTGGCGTGCCGGATCCTCTCGCCTTCTGCCCAAGCGCAGGCCACGACAGTTGCAGCATCTGCTCCCTTAACTCACCGCGCACCTCCAGCTCGAGCTCCCAGTGCTCCGCTTCCTCCCTCAGGATCCGCTCCCTGATCCTCGCCTTCTCCGCTTGCCGCCGCAGCTCGTCAGTGTCGACCGCCGCCGTCTCCGGTGGGAGCAGATCAGGCCGCCATAGCGTCACGGCAGAATTACCCACGCGCTCGGCCGGACCGTTGCTGCCGTGGCCGTCTGGTGGGATCGCACGGCATATACATGCAAAAGCAGTAGCCAGGTGAAACAGGAGATCGATCGATCGATCGAATATGAATCGGAGGGATAGGGATAGGAGTCTAGGGGATCTCACCTGCCGATCCGGAGCCAGGAGTACTCGGCGCCGTTGGCGGCGGCGGCGACCGGCTTCGACGCTCGTCGACGGCGCGGTACCGAAACTCCATATCGGTTTCGTGAGAGAGAGAAGTGGAGGAGGTTTTGGGTTTTGGAAGGTCAGAGCATCTCCAAAGGTTTCCTACTTTTTTCTCCTAAAAACTTATAGTTTGACTAAAGAAATTTGGGGAGAAAAAATAAAGCTTATCTTCAAGAGTTTCTAATAAATATCATTAAAAAATTAAATTTGGGGCCACATGAATTATGTTGCGGCTTTTTCTCTTTTCCATGCATCTTCCTGCTCTCACTTCCGGGCGCTGCTGCGGGGGCATGCCACGGCGATGGTGCTGCGGGGCTGCGCTGCGGAGCCCCGCAAACGAGATGGTCGACCCGTTGCGACGCGACCCGAGGAGGATGAAGACGGATGGACGAAGGTACTACAGAAGAAGCGTGCAGCTCCGACAAATCTGCATTCATGGAAGCCCTGAGAGATAAATGCATCCGATGCCTTGCTGTTGGCCACGGGGCAGCAGATTGTAGAGAGCCGGTCCGCTGCATCAGTTGCAGGAGGTTCGGCCATAAAAGGCAGGGACTGCAACCAAGCTCCGCATCGCTCTGCTCGGCGCCCGCATGCTCCCGTTGCGCCGCCCCCACCGGACCCCAGCGAGTTCCCACCCCTACCGTGCCGCACCATGCCGGCCCCTGGGGACCCCACGACCCGCCCAGAGGTCACCAGCGCAGTGGTGGCTGCGACCGACGCGATGGAAGAAGAAGCTGTGCGCCTATCTTCCTGCGTCGTGGTGCTCGGTCAATGCAGAGGCCACCGGACGGCGCTGCTGCGGGGCAGGCCGCGGCGATGGTGCTGCAGGGGCATGCCGCGGCGATGGTGCTGCGGGGCTACGCCGCGGAGCCCCGCAAGCGAGATGGCCGGGGGCAGCTCCGCGCTGTTGCCAGACCAAGTCGCGGCGACGCGGCTGTGGGGCGTTGCGGCCACGCCGCGGGGCGGCCGGAGGTCACAGGTGGAGTCGGAGCCAGCGGAGGGCGCTAGAGCGGCAGAGCGGGCGAAGGACGCAGGTGGGGTCCCAGGCGGCTTGTGGCGCAGGAGCAGCGGAGGTCATCGCTGTCGTTGCCCTCATTGCTGCGCTAGAAGAAGGATGCCCCGCGGCAAGCCGTATCCGCGCCAGGTCGTGTCCGCGTAAAGTTACGCGGAACGGGGAAGATTTCCGAAGTGCCTAAATTTGAGGAGGAAGTATTAGAAGTTGTTGGAGATGGTTTTTTTTAAATCTTTCTAAAAATCAAGGATTAGGAGGAGATTTAGAGAACTCTTGGAGATGCTCTTATATAAAAAGGGGATGCATGTTCAGGTTCCTCAAACTGCCACAACAAGCCCACGGTTGTAATCCGAAACCATGCGACTCCTATCTTAAGGCTTTGGATGCACGTGTATCCACCTCAATCGACGTGTGTTGGAGTGGAATGGAATGGAATGGAATGCATCCAAACAAGGCCGAAGAGAGATCAAGCCTAGCTCTTTATGCCGCCGGCACTAACACCATGCATTCCCTATTTCTCCCTTTGGGATGTGTGATTTACCGGATTAGGGGCCAATTTTTGTGGAATTGTTTTTTTTAATTGGATTGGAGAACTAAAATCCTCCTCCGATCATGCAAGAAGATTGAATGTTGCTGAACTACGGGGTTCATTGTTCGTTATTCATTCAAGAGACTTCTCTCCTCTGACTCCGAGCATGGGTTAGTTAAACCCTGTCCCCTCTCTCTCAAGGCCGAAAAATTACACGGAACATTTCTGGCTCGGGCTGCCTGCTGCCGTCACCCATCCGATTATCGGCTCCGGAGGAGGTGGTGCCTTCTGGACGGGATGGGCAGCACGCCCCTTGGAGCCACGGCCAGCCGGGGTTACCCTTTCTTCTCCCCTCCTGATCGCTTGTTGCCGCGTGCCCGCGTCACGTCCTCCCCATTCGTCCTGGGATCAGGCAGTGAGCCATACTTTTTTTTTTAATAAAGAATAGTTTATATCCGGCTTCATCTACCATGAGGTAGAATCAGGTCAATTATTACAAGGTTCGACCCAACGGTGAGCACACAACTTACACAGTTCACAAGCTTACAGCCAGACTTTGGAAACACAAAGCGTGAAGTAAAGTCTTGACTAAGAAGGACCGATACTACTCGCCATCGTCGCTTCATCATGCCTCGCCACGCCCACTGGTTTTCTCCCTAGCTGACGGTAGGCCGCGCCATCGCACCGTCGCTTCAAGCTGCTTCCAAGGTGAGCAACTCTTTATGGTACATCAATTTCGTCAAAAATAAATCGACAAACCTCTCATGAGTTCTTTTTCTGAATTTTTTTGACGGAGGAAAACTCTGCTTTTATAGAAACCAAGAACATACAAACAAACTTACCAGCTTTTACAAAACAAGAGCAAAAGATAAACTGTAAAGGTTACTAGCACCGCCAGCAACCGAGAGGAAACTCCAACACCTCCTAGAACAAAGCAGACTACCAGCCTCAAGTTTGAGAAACAGGAAAAAGCAAAAGAGGCTTAAATCACTCCTTCAATCTCCATGCCTTCAAGTTGCTTCCAAAATTCCAGGAACCACATCTTACCGAGCTTGATCTTTGCTGTCCATGTAACTTATTCATCCTCCACCTTCAACAGTATGCGCCACTTCTGTAACAAGGAGAATATTTTGAAAACAAACTTCATTAGACGACCATAGAAATTTGTTTTCAATACACATTTTATTGAGGATTGTACACAACCCCCATATAACTACTGATAGCACGAAGAACTTAATGTGATAATGCAGATCCTTTAAAGAAGCCACCAATCAAAGACCCCTTGAAAGCTTTCAGGAATTTTGTCCCACCCTAGCCTCTTTTAAAGCATGCCCACATAGTTTTAGCCAACTCACAATTAAAGAAAATGTGTTCTCTTGTTTGAGGGATTCCATAGAGACAACAGTTTCTATTTCCCTTCCATTTCTTTTTCTTCAAAATTTACCCCAGTATGTAACCTATCTTGTACAGATAGCCACATCAAAATCCTAATCTTCATTGGGGTCTTATTTTTCCAAAGCTTGGTCATTCTTTTACTAGTGATGCCGTTGTAGCATTTCACCTAGAAGTATTCAGGGTATCATATTTCCACGAGGAACGGATGTGTAAAAGTTTCTTAGCTAGCTCACCTAATGATAACAAGAAGAAAGATAGCTCGGGTAGTGAGGTTTTCTAGAGATAGAGATCCTAAGTTAAAATAGCTTTGCCATTATATACTTACTTCGGGCACCAAAGCACACCTAGTCTGTCAGGCGATCCCGGCCTATGGCTCTACGCCGTACCCGGATGTGGGGGATTACGAGGGATAGACAAAGCTATCACCACCTGCCGCCTACCCCTCAACCATAGGGTACGAGGCAAACGAAGGTAACCTCTAGCTTAGACACCACGTCTACGCTATCGACTACTACTCTAACATGATCAGGGTTATCCGTCTTTATCAGGGCCCTCTACTAGAGCATCCGCCTCGGGGACGGATGACGAAGTAAATAATGAACAAAACTAACTTAAAGTTGAACTCACCACCGAAGACAAACACGCCCCTTATACTCCAAATAGTATTCGGATCGTAGAGGTACAAGTGGAGAGGAGCCGATGATTCCCGGCATTCCTTCCGCTAAGTGTACAAGGGGGTCCCGGTACACACGTGGAGGTATCCGACAATTCCGGTACTTCTCCATCTCTTTCTCTTCCTCACTCACTCCCTACACTAAACTTAGCTAAAACTAAAAATAGGAGTGTAGCTCTTCACTTCTTATCACATGGTGTTGTCTCTTGTGTTGTGTGTTGAATAATGAGGAGGCCTCCCCCATCTATATATAGTCATGAGATGGTCGGTTTGGGGAGGATTTCCTTGCAATTACCCATGCAACCGTCATGGAGGGATCACCAGGAGATGACACGTGGTGGTTGGAGGTGGTTGGCATAGCTAGTGGTGCGGCCACACCCAGGTGTGGCCTCCCCGCCACCGCCTTCCACATGATGGTTTGTTGTTGGGCTAGGAGCGCAGCCACGTAGGTTTTGGGCCCAGGTTCTTCAAGTAAGTGGGTCTCCTTCTTATTCCTTTGTGTAGAGTCTGCGTTTACGCTTTTTTGGTTGCGCACTTTGACTATTTTTCATATGTATTCCATGCATGTGCCCTGCAAATGCACAACTTACCAAAACCTATGGAAATCATTAGTTTAAAGCCCTATTACTAGGTTTGGTTTTCATTTGAGTAAATTTTATACGAATGTTGGCGCTTAAAATTGTGAGTTAAGGACCGCCAACAAGCTCCCCCACACTTAGTCCTTTGCTTGTCCTCGAGTAAAGTTTAAGGACTAAGATGGGTTATCTCCTTGATATGATATCTGCATATAAGTTATTCTAAGCCTCACCTGCACTTGTGAACATTCTGAGTGTCTACCATAGAATCATGATTGATTGGATAATGGAACAGTAAGAATTCAAATCCTCCCACTTCACTTTGCTTAGAAACTTGGGTTTTGTTTGATTTTGAAAACATAAAATTTACCTTTGCTCCTCAAAATGATTCACTCGATCGCTCAATGTGTATAGTCCTCACCAAAGGCTTTTGATATTTGCCTTCTTTTCATCCTACCTCTAAAGGCTTTTTGCGAAGTTTTGGGTAGGTAAGAAAAAGAGGCATACTTGCATCACATAATATTGCTAAGTCAAAAATTAGATCCAAGGAGATGCAAGTCATACACTTTGATCAAGATTGTGCAAGTGTGTGGTAATTTTAATTTTTTTCCTAAAATTCTAAACTCCTTTGTACATGGCTCTCTCTCTTTTGATGGTTGCCTTTTATTTGAAAGTATGGGCTATCTTTCTCTCTTTATTTTTTTCTTTTTTTTTTTTTTCTTCATGCTTTTAGCATGGGATTATTCATGCTCTTTGGCATGGATTTTTTTTCTCTCATGCTCTTTTGGCATGGATTTTTTTCTCTTTTTCTAGCATAGCCCATATTTTCTTTTGGCACATAAAAACTTTTGAGAGAGATACTCATGTCATATGAATGGTGTATTTTAATTTGGTAGACCAAAAAGCATGTTTTTGCGTAACTCTCAGGGTAAGAGTCAGCATATTATTTTGTGGGTGTACGTGAATCTTAGGTCACAACGATTTGATAAAGCTCAATGTAAAAACAAGCAGCATATGGCTAAGGCTTTGTATCATGGAATATTGTCATCTGGCCTTGGTAGGAATTATAATCATTTGAGAAGCATGCTAATCGAGATTTTTATTTTATAAATAAATCCCAAGTACTTTGCAAAAGTGAGCAAATTTCATTTCCATCCTATTATATCTCATATTCCAATTACTTAGATAAAATAGGATCCCTATGATAAGTTGTTCACAAGTTTAGGAACATTGGTGAGGAATAAAGAGTATGCAAAATTCCCATCAAAGGATAGCATGGAGATGGAGTGTCATTTGTTTTGTATTTTTAATTTGTTCAGTTTTAGCTTTTCTTTATTGTAGAGAGTTTGAGGGAAATGTTACATAAACCATCGTTTGAAGAGGAAGGAGTTTGGGGATCAGAGATGATTTGGCTGAACCAGAGGTTCAGTCAATTCTCTCTAGAGCTATTTGTCATGTCTTTCTGCATGTTGGATTGTCCGATGTTGTGCAACGTGTTGGTGAGAGATCTTGAATATGTGGTTGTTCTGCTTGAGAGATCTCCCCCACACTTATTTTTGTACCTGCTTTATTCAACAGAGAAAAATAGAAACAAACAAGGGCTCTACCAGCTAAAAAAGAAAACTAGGGAGCCTAAATTCTTATTCTTATTATTATTTGTTTATTTCTTATTTTTTATTTTTATTTATTTTATTTTATTTGTTCACCCAACTTTTTTTCAGTTTAACTCAAGCATGACTAAAGTAAGTTGCAGAAATAATCATAGCCTTGATTCATCTCCATTATGTTTTACCTCCATTGTTTATGAAATTACTCAAGTTGCCGCCGAATGCTGAGTTGCCGGCGAATGCTGAGGTACAAGTGGAGAGGAGCTGATGATTCCGGGCATTTCCTTCCGCTAAGTGTACAAGGGGCCCCGGTACACAATTGGAGGTATCCGACAATTCATGTACTTCTCCATCTCTTTCTCTTCCTCACTCACTCCCTACACTAAACTTAGCTAAAACTAAAAATAGGAGTGTAGCTCTTCTCTTCTTGTCACATGGTGTTGTCTCTTGTGTTGTGTGTTGATGAATGAGGAGGCCTCCCCCATCTATATATAGTCATGAGATGGTTGGTTTGGGGAGGATTTCCTTGCATGCACCCATGCAACCATCATGGAGGGGTCACTAGGAGATGACACGTGGTGTCTAGAGGCGTTTGGTGTAGCTGGTGGTGCGAGTGCACCCTAGGTGAGGTCACACCCAGGTGTGGCCTCCCCGCCACCGCCTTTCACATGATGGTTTGTTGTTGGGCTATGAGCGCAGCCGCATAGGTTTTGGGCCCTGGTTCTTTAGGTAAGTGGGCCCTCTTCTTATTCCTTTGTGTAGAGTCTACGTTTACGCTTTCCTGGTTGCACACTTTAACTATTTCATATGTATTCCATGCATATGTCCTGCAAATGCACAACTTACCAAAACCTATGGAAATCATTAGTTTAAAGCCTTATTACTAGGTTTGGTTTTCATTTGAGTGAATTTTATATGAATGTTGGCGGTTAAAATTATGATTTAAGGACCGCGAACGGCCTCTGAACACTAAATTCCTATAGGAAAAAGTCTACATAACCCTCTGAGCTTCGGTACTATGGCTACTTCACCCTCTGAACTTTGAAATCGTCTAATGAGCACATTTGTGTGATGCTGTTTGGAAGTAGAAAAGGGAGAGAAATCAGGGTGTTGCTGTTGAAGGCTAGGACAGGGCAATGCAACATGGTCAGGTGGTTGACAAGATGAACTAATTCTTGCAAAAGGAGCTCCTAAAGAAGGATCCAGAGCTGGAAGCAAAGGAGGAGTTCTAGAGTGAGATCCTAAAGAAGGATGCAGAGTTGGAAGCCATGGACAAGGAGTTGGAAGCCATGGACAAGGAGTTGGAAGCATTGCAAGCAAAGTTGAATTGATGCACTCATTTCACTGTATGTTTGTGTGTGTTTGTGCTAGGCATGTTGTTTGCCATGGTGTGTAATGTTAAGATGGAATGATGCCTTGTACATGAATGTTAGGATATGGCTTGATGGCCTCTAGAACAATGTTTGGAAATGTTATGTGGAGACATGTAGAATGCAATGAAAGATCTGCAGTCCTTGTCTTCCATCTTTTGGCTCTCAGAATTCCGTGCCTCTGCTGCTTCATCATCTCCTTCCTCATTATCACCTGCCTACATTTCTTGATCATTTGCACTCATCTCCATACCAACATCCCCATCATATATATCTACCGCCCCACCATTTGTGTGATAATCAATCATGACCTTGTTGTAAGCATTATCTAACAATAGGACCATCCCAGCCCCTAAATCCATCCTAGGTTGCAACCAATACAGCCACAAGATACTTTTTGGGGTAAAATGATCACCCAGGTGCCCCTTGATCTCAAAATATGATAGCTTGTCCACATCAATCCAAGACTCAACGATGTCTCCACCCACATAATGCACATGACCATTTGTAGTATGAAAATAACAACCAAAGTGAAATCGTATTGCAATATTATCAAGATCGTCTGTCCTAATAAAAAAAACTCACAATTAAACACAAACTGAAAAATCCCACTCCTTATTGCAATCGAAAGCACGAACCTTAAACCTAAAATACCATGAACCAATGAAATCACATAGTAACCTAACATGGATTCACCATTAATGTTCCACATGGAACCTAAAATCACATCCGCAATGACTAAAACCGACATCTCAACGAATATGAGTGCTACGAAGTAGTTCCAAAGAAACCCCATTTTCCCCAAATTCACTCAAATAGCACATGCCATCTCGGGAAACAAAAGGGCTAGTGAGGAACCAAGACATACTAGGTCATCATGTAGGAAGCCAATCACTGGAACCTGACGCCGATCATCAGCATGCCGCCTGCACCGCTGGAGAGAGAAGGGGGTTCGAAGAGATGAGGAAGACGAGCGAGCACGAAGGGACTATGCAAGGGACGAGTCATGACCATTACCACTCACGCCAAGCCATCTGACAAGTAGGCCCAAAGACCACCGTGTCCAACCCAGCCAAATTGGATGTCTACGCAAGTAAAACTGGTGTGCAATACCCCAATAGGGGGTTCCTTAACCGGTTTTGACAACTTTAATGTGTTCAATACCTAGTTTTGTATTGAATGGGTTAAGTAGACACCATGCTATACAACAGGGGGTTATTTAGACTTTTCTGATTCCTATACATTGAACGAGATGAGTATGTCCTAGATTTTTTTTCAAAAATCCATGTATACTCATCCTCCAGCCCCCTAGTCAGAATCTAGGAACTCCATAAACCTTTCCCACTCCCTCATCTCCTCAATCACCAAAGGTCTTCTAAATCATACATTCTACCCATCTCTAACCCAACAATCTACCACTAAACATTTACTCTCTTCACTGATATCAAACAAATGGGGAGATTCTAATTTGAGGGGTATACTACTAGCCCAGATATCATCCCAAAATAGTGTGTTTCTGCCATTTTTAACTTTAGAGATTCAACCCCATTTAACATAATGTTTTGTTTGTAGGACCCTTTTCTAAAATTGTGACATAGTACCCTTTGATAAGTTGTAACAAATACCCTCTATGTTTGCTTTCAACATTCTCCATACCCATCTACTTAGTAAGGCCTCATTCATAGTTCTTGTATTCATAATACCTAAGCTCCCAAAATCCTTAGGAATACAAAGTTGATCCCATTTTACCATATGATACTTTGACTTGTCCTTAGCTCGTTGCCAAAAAAGTTAGACCTAATTGAGTCCATTTGTTGATGAACCACTTGAATATGGAGGCCTTGGGATTCATAATCTTGAACTTCTAGGCCTAGCACTTAGGATTCGATGGTTGTGGGCTCAAAAGACAAATGTTGAAAGGCCTTGGGCCGGTCTCCCAATCACTGTTCCTCATAAAGCTAGGGCCCTCTTCAATGTTGCAATTGATGCCATAATCAGAAATGGGGAGGAGATCTTGTTCTGGATAGATGGTTGGATGGACATACCATGGCTGAAATGGCGCCTAACCTGTTCAGAACTGTCCAAAAGCGAACAACCAAAAGAAGGACCGTGGCTCAAGCGCTGCATAATAGAAGTTGGGTTCAAGATATTAAGGGAGCTCTTACAATAGAGGTCCTGCTCGATTATCCCCACATTTAGGATATGGTGGATGGATTCATTTTGCAACCAGAAATTCCAAACTGATATAGATGGAAGTTAACGCGGGATGGTTCTTACAGTAACAAGTCCACCTATGCAGCCTTCTTTGTGGGCACCATCAAGTTCGGCCCATGGAGAAAAATTTGGAAAACCTGGGCCCCCCCATGTTGTAAGTTTTTCATCTGGTTAGTGTCGGATACCACAAGAAGGGGTACCCTAAGCAAGAACCACAAATATTGCTTAAACCTTGCAAAAATCAAACCGCGAAGTCTCAGCAGATTCTCCGATTCGACCGAGGCCTTGCGCCGAGGCCTCAGGCGAAAGGCCAAAAGCTCCCCACCCCGCCGAGGCACTCTCACCGAGGCCCTCTCGCCGAGGCCCCGCCCCGAAAGGCCTCGAACGGGATGCCAATTCTCCGATTCGCTCGAGGCCTGGCTCGACAAACAAACTCATAACCTCCGTCCCGACCAAACTCCTCTGACAAAATGTCACGTCCGGATTAATGCGCCCAACTACTCCTCAAGAACGTCCACCCGACGCTGGTCATGCGAGACGGCGCGAAACGACCGACGGGATAGGGGACCGGCGCAGCAGGGTTACCTACCATCATGCTCATCATCAGGCTCCCATCGACGCCCGTATTGCCCTAGTGCTACCTAACCCCTGCGCCAAGGACAAAGCGGCGTGGAAGGTCAAGTCCAGGTCCCTGTAGTCTCAGCAACAGCAGGAGAGCCCAGCTGCTCATTCTCCGCCTCACCCGAGACCCCCCGGCAAGGCCTCGGATGTACTGTTCCTTCTCCGCCTCGGCCGAGGCCAGGCTCGTCCTGCATCCTCATCATCTCCGCCTCAACCGCCCCTCTGGCGGGCCGTCCCATCCGTGTAAGTACCCCTGGTTACACCTACGTCAGCCACGATTGGCAGGGTATAGCAACAGGGGCAATAGGGCGGCGGTCAAATCTCCTTTTTTACCGTCCCCTACTGACGATGCAGGGACTACCGTGCCCTGCGAACACCCGCTCCGTGATTTTTCACCCAGACCGAGTACAACGCGGACCACCGAGACCCCCGCGTCATACACAGGTCACCTCCGAGGCCTCGGCAAAGCAGGCCTCGGCACGATCAGCTACGGCATCCGCTAGGCCTCAGCACTCCACCAGGTCAAGAGTCCACCAAAGAATGGCATGTCTCCGGCCGTGGAAGTCATAATGACTAGACATCGACAAGGACCCCCACGACCTCAACCACTTCAAACCTAGCTAGCACAGCACGCCGGACAAGTACTGATCTCCATTCCCAACGCCATGCTGCTATAGGACTAAACTGTAGTAGGCTCCACGTGTAGCTCACTCATGTACTCCTGGCTCCTTCCTTGCGGTTATAAAAGGAAGCGGCAGGGATAGCTCAGGAGAAAAAAGAAGAAGAGAAGAACATAACTATTTGCATCAATTGCCTGAACCAGTATAAACCTTGTGTCTCTTTGCATCACCATTCGAGATTAGGGGCACACAGTTCACTTTTACTGGTTGGTTGAGGACCCCCCGGTCCGAAACACCGATAGTTAGTGTTTCATAACTAGGTGTGGACAGCTGGTCGTCTAGCAAAAAGGAATTTGCCACATCCAGAGTCCTGTCCCTTATGTGATCAAGTGGACGAAACAATAAATCATTTTGCAACAGTTAGGGTTGTTGTAGTTGGCACCACAACCTACTGTGTCTCATTTCTCAGGGTGGTGGAAGAGATCAGTTGCAGCTGTCTCCAAAGAAGCACTTAAAGGCCTCAACTCCGTGGCATGTCAGATCTGGAAGCATCACGACTCTTGTGTCTTTGACAACAAGAGGCTGAACATTTAGGAGGTCTCGGAAGGAGGACTCTAGTGCTCGGTTGAAGCCTCCAAACTCCAGGAGCTTGTTCTCAGGTTGCTGCATGCTGGAGCTTAAAGCTCGGAGGCATTTGGTCGTTTCTGCAGTTTTTGTGGCGAGTCTATAATTTAGTGTGCAGGGGGTGGTGTGTGTGAGTTGGGTCACTTTGACCCGTGTAACATTTTTCTATCTTAATGAAATGATGCGCAGTTCTCCAACGCTGTTCAAGAAAAAAAACATGGTTCCTGCTTATTTTAAATATCTTATTATCCGGAAACGAAAAAATTCAGCACAACCCTTTTCACCCCTGCTGGACAACAAACCTGCAACGTGTGATTCCTGTTAACAAGCGAAATCAGGCATATGGTTTCACTAAAACAAATGTTATCTTGAGAGATTCTATAGAAAACAAAAGGCGCCATTGTTATCACTGTTCACTTGGACGTTAATTAACACTATCAGTAGTCAAAACAACCACTCCCTACATAACACTTACTCTTAATCAGACTCCTGCAGAGAGTACTGCAGCTATATAAATCAGTATATCTAGAGCAATTCACATGTGACTCACCAACAAGATGAGCTAATTAATGTGCGAAGAGGATATCTGGGTGTTGTCTGCACAAGAAAGACCCTGACACCTCTGCTGTTACAGTGTAACAAGCTCCACTAAACGTGGCTAAAAGGGGTACTAGTCATTGTGTTCACGCTTTGAAATATGATACCTTACTCGATACTATGGATGAAAACGGATCGGCTACGAACATATATCACTGATATTACATTTGTTTTCATATTTCTGTCCGGATTCGGATTCGAATACGGATATTGTCAACCATGACGGATAGGATACGATTGGATATCGACATCATAAATATGCGATTTGATTATTCGGATACGGATACGGTATCGGATGTTGAATATCTGGACTCGGATACGGATAGATTTGAACTCCTCTAAACAGATTCGGTCTCGAATACGGTCGGAAAATATCCATACCGTTTTCACCCCTACTCAATGCTCATTCAAAGGAATCATACTTTCTTACTTGTTAAAATTCTTTTAAAGACATTTGTGTTGATTGTTTAACGTCAGAAAACTTCTTCCAGTTCGTGCAAGAACAGGGATGGAAAGGTGGGAGGTGGAGCCATTTACTTCCTATCCAGTTTTGTCTGTTAACGTGTAACTTAGGTATAATCCATTTGGCCATATCTCATAATAAGGGCTAGAAGTAAGAAATCTAACATGATGGAGGTCATCAAATTAGATTTAAAAGATCTTTTTTGATTGCCGCAGCAATGCATGGATTATAATCCAATACAATTAGGTGGTACCCCTTACTTTCAAGACACATCAAGAAGAAGAGAAGCATCACTACTTTTTTGTATTAGTAGGATAGTTTAGTTTGGAAGTTAGAGTAAGTGAGCTAGTCTCAGGATTTCCAAAATTATCTTCAGGAAAAGTCTAGCACAGCTCTTATATCCTTACCCTTTTTTGAATTTGAGTTATCTTAATATATTCATATCTTCTCACTTTATCTTAATGCTTTACTTTATTGCAACATACATAGTTATTTTGAAGTCATTAGTAGCGTAGTCATAGTTTATAGGCAAAATTTGCTAGCAGACACTGAAAGTGAGCTCGCTTTGTCGGCGGACACCGAAAAAAGATCGATTTGCTGATAGACACTCTAGTTTGTGACAAATTTGCTAGAAGACACTGAACACATTAAAATATTAATTTCTTGCTCAGGAGATGAGAGAACAGCTTGTAAAATGTTTGTATTTGCCCCTAGCTCTTTCTTTCGTGGGCGTGCATTGGAACTTGAGCGAGTTGCTGGCGCCGAGGATGTTGCTGATGGTGCACTTCTCCGCGCCCTACCGCCGGTCCAGGACCCTGACCCCCTCGTCCTTGGCGCCGCACTTGGACATTCGGTTGCGCCAATCATAGATCCGGCGTGTGAAGTCCGCGATGGTGTTGCCCTAGTGCGGCGGGACAACCTCGTCGGCACGCTGGTACAGCAACAGCCGGGTCACCGCTGTGATGTGCGGGAACATGTAGGAGGCGAGGAGGAAGTTGATGGGGCTGACGTACAGGTCAAAGACACGTCCAGGCAGACGCCCATGGCGTCATACATAACCACTGCGAAGCGGTCGGCGCTGAGGGCGTTTGTCGTCGGGCATACGGTGGTGGCGGCGGCGGCGGTTCCTGGTGGGGTTCGATGCTAAAAGCCCTAGTTTGGTTTTGGCTAATTAATGGAACCTAGTGTACTAACCCTTGTCATTAAGTGTTGTAATTGAGCTAGGGTGGTACACACCAAGTGGTGGAGCTAGATATGGTCATGGTGATGGAGGTGACCAAAAGAGATGATCAAGTGCTCCAACTTGGAAAAGAAGAAAGAGAAAAACAAAAACCAAGGATGATCAAGGCAAATGTATCAAATAGGTTTTTGTTTCAGCACTCAAGACACCATAGAGGGTGTGAGTGTGTTAAGGATAGATAGCCGCACTATGAAGAGAAGAAAATCATGGCTAAGCGGTTATCAAATGCCACTAGGTGAAGTCATAATTGCATATGCATTAGGACCTAGTGTGCTAACAATTAACCCTTGAAAAATGCTTGAAAAAAATGCTAACACACGTGCACATGAGTTCTACACTTTGTGGTTAGCAACTTAGAAGCAAGGGTGAAGAGATAGAAGTTGAAAAGGTGAAGAAAACACTGACCGGACCGTGGCTACGGGTGGATCGGACCCTGAGAGGGTGAGTCTGGTGGCCAACCCTAGCCTATGGGTGGTGTGGGCGCTCGGACCGGACCCAGCACTGGGGCGTGACTAGACCTATGCTGGAGAGTCCGGTTAGACAGTGATCAGGCACAGAAGGCGACGTGGCGATCAGGCATGGACCGGACCCAAGTGGTGAGTCCGGTCATGGGGCATCGGACTTGGTCCGAGGATGCTAGGAGCTCTCGGTGTGATTTTCGTCGCGATCGGACTCTGGGGTCTCGGCTAGACTGGACCTGACGAGCGTGAGTCTGGTCATGGCGTTGGTGGCGCGCAGCAGAGGGGACCGGACCCTGAGGTGAGTCACCAAGACCAAACAAAGTCCGGTCATCTCTACGTGTGCCTAACGGCTCTTTGAGCCAAGGGGGCTCTATAAATAGACTTGGGCCAGCTCTAGCTCACTCTCTTGCATATTTTCATCCGTGATACATCCTTGTGAGCTAAAGCAAACACCTCCCACTCATCTCCTCCATTGATTCATCATCATAGTGAGATTGAGAGTGATCCTTAGTACCTTTGCTTCAATGATTGCATCTAGTGGCACTTGGGAATCATTGGAGCTGTGGTTTTCTTATTACTCTTGGTGGTTGCCGCCACCTACACGGCTTAGAGCAATGGAGGGGCATTGGCACGAGTTGGTGATTGTTCGTGGCCATCTCCCGGTGATTTGTGAGGGGTCTTGTACCTTACCGGCGAAGAGCCGAAAGGTAACTCTAGTAAATTGCTCATGTCATTGAGTTACCCTCACTTGTGGGTAAGTTCTTGTGGCGCCCATTTGTTGGGCTAGGTTTGTGAAACATCTATTAGCCGCCCAACCACTAAGTGTGTGGTTCACATAACGGAGACTAGCGTGCCGGCAAGCACGTGAACCTTAGGAGAAAAATCTTGTGTCAATTGTGTATTGAACTTCTCCCGGTATTCTCTTGGGCTTCACATATTTATTGATTGATCTCTTACCTTGGCCAGTATCACACTCATCACCTCTCTTGCATTACTTATTTACTTGTAGTAGAGGTAGTTTGAGTAGTGTAGCTCTCTTGCTTGCTAGTTGAGTAGCTTAGTGTAATTTGTTGATCTAGTTAGCTAGCTCACTAGTGTAGAACTAGAGACTTAGCCTTGTGTGATCTAGAGATATTAATTGACTAGAATTATTGGTGCAGGTGGTTTGTATTTTTTGTAGAGCTAGAGTAAAATTGTATTTCACCATTTAGTTTACTAACCACTTGCTCTAATAAATTTATAGATAATTTTTATAGGCTATTTACCCTGTCGAACTATTTAGGACCTTTCAGACGCACATGGGCGGCGGCAGCACTCGGGTGCGGTGCAATTTGGAAGAGAGCTATACTCTTATCTGTGTTTGTGGCTTGCTTTGAGGTTATTTTTTTGACAGCCAGCAGGTGATGACATCCTTGCCTAATATCTGTATTCCACCATGTTCGGGCGAGTTATTAAAACGTACGACCACCCTGTGCTAGGAGCCTTGCCATCATTGACCTTTCTCATCCCATCTTGCTGTCCGTTCTCATATATCATATTCATAGTTTTGTTTTGGAAAATCAAACTTGTTTAAGTTGGACCAATTTTATAGAAAACAATTTATTAACAATGCAACTATGAGATTCGTGCTGGTCAAACTAGTTCAAGTTTGACCAAATTTATAGTAAGTAGCATTAATGTTTATGTCTCCAATTAAATTTATTATGAAAATATATCCTATAACGAATTCAGTGATACTTATTTTGTATCATGAATGTTAGTTTTTTTATATAAATTTAGTCAAAGTCTAAACTGTTTGACTTCTCAAAAAACGAGAATTGCATTCTTTTGTGGATAGAGGGAGTATAATATCAAATAAATACAATTTGAAAATATATTTCATGATGTATCAAATGAAGCTAGTTTGATGCTATAGATGTGGTAATTTTTTTCATAAATTTGGTCAATATTAGATAAGTTCAGACTTGAGTAAAGTTAAAATAACTTATAATTTAAAATAGAAAGAGTATGATTTTTTCAATTATTTAATTCAGAAAAGTAGTTAAGGCCCATTTTGAGTTTTGCACAGGGTAGTCAGGGACGCCCCTATCCAAGTAATAGATATTGCAAAAGATCAATTATATTTTTATACTGCTATAGAAAATTTCATTAATATTCTAGTAAAAAGAAAGCACAGAAAATTATGAGAAATCTTTTTGAAGGAAGCTCTGAAACAACGGTAATAATCATGGATGTTTACGGCTTTTCGTTCGTATAATCGTATTGGTTGAATTGATTCTCTCATCCGTATCCTCTGTTTCTGCGGCTCACTATCTTGTTCACCGCCTGCTGGGCTGCCCCCCAAAGTTCCCCCATCTACTCCACTCTTTCTCACTTCAGTCTTTGGATGTGTGTGATTCAGGGTTCAAAATTTTGACGAAATTTCACGAATTTCAGTAATTTCGGTGGTGGCAAAAAAAAATCCTAAATTTTATAATACACTAATACATGTGCTCTCATATTTTCTATTATTTATATTACATATTCTTCTATTCAATAGATGTGTAGTCATAAATCATATTAATATTTGTTTAGATCTTTTTTTTTAAACATACTTCATGCTCTGGTCTCTAAACAAATTTCAGCGGAATTTCTATCGAATTTCACGAAATTCGGTAATTTCGGTGGTGGTCGAATTTTTTGCAAACGAAATTAAAAACCCTGGTGTGATTTCACCGGATTTGGGGTCAATATTTGTGGAATTGATTTGGAATTGGAGATCTAAAATCCTCCGATCGGACAGGAAGAGTGAATGTTGCTGAAGCTTCTGGGTTCAATTGGTTCACCATTGATCCAGTAGTCTTCTCTCCTCTGAGCATGGGTTAAACCCTGTCCCCTTTCAACCTGTTGCTGACTCGGGCCATTTATTCGGCCTGCCTGCTGCCGTCCTTTCATCCGGTTATCGGCGCCGAGGTGGTGGTGCGTTCTGGACGGGATGGGCAGCACGCCCCTTGGAGTCGGAGCTGCCCTTTCTTCTTCCCTCCCTGATCGCTTGCTGCCGCGTCACCTCCTCCCCATTCGTCCTGGGATCAGGCATCGAGCCGTGCTGCCTCTATTCGCCGTTACTGCTTGCCGTCGTCGCTTCTATCATGCCTCGCGACGCCCACTGGTTTTCTCCCAGGGGACGGTGGGCCGCGTCATCGCGCCGCTGCTTCAAGCGGCTTCCAAGGTGAACAATTCTTTACGGTACATTAATTTCGTCAAAAATTTTAAGAGAGATTTTGATAATTGACATCCAATTCTCGAGCATTTCAAGATTTGACACACATAATCAACACCTCCTGAATATTTTCACTCCTCTATTGCTCTGAGGACATTTGATAAAGTATCTTTGTAGTATTTTTTTTTTACTGTCAGTTTATATGTAATGCTTTGCAGAAAATAGATAAGCAAGTTTTTGCCCATTGTTTTCCTACTTATCTTCTCCGACCCATAACGTGGTTCCTACTTGTTTCAAATATCGTACTGTTTGGAAACACTCATCTTTTTCACCCCTGCTGGAGAGTGTGGGCGCCACCGAAATGCAAATTCCAACATGGCTACTGCTACAAGATAGATTGTGGACCGTGGCCCAGCTGCAACTACGCGTATGAAAAGACAACTACTTCTATGCATTGTGGGAGGGAAACTTAGAGACAACCCAACACCTGTTTTTCGAGTGCCCCTACTCCGGTCTGGTTTGGGGACTTGTGGGTTCCTGGAGCTCTTGTGATAGCTTGCAACCGTCGCGGTGGAAGGAGGAACAAACGGTGTTTTTCTCTTCTAACAAATCAGCGATCAATACTTTCAACCATGGTTTTTCAGTAAAGTAAACAGAGACAATATTCATTGTTCTTAGAGAAACTGAATGCTGGGCAATCATCTCTCATTTGGGCCATTGTTTCATGTTACAAAAGGGAGATTCTAGTTTCTGGGTTCTTTGCATTTCTCAAGGTACTCACCCTATCTGCTGGACCATTGCTCTTGAAGGAATTTATCAATGTATCGTCATCAGGAAAAAAATCATTCAGGCATGAAGGTGTTCTTATAGCTCTTGGACTTCTTTTGTCCAAATGCTTAGAATCATTGTCCCAGAGACACTGGTATTTTTGCATGCGGAGAGTGGGAACCCAAGTGAGGTCACTCCTGTCAGCTGCTATTTACCGAAAGCAACAAAAGTTAGCATGCTTTGCCAACATAAAGCATTCTTCTGGGGAGATAATGAACTATCTCATAGTGGATGCCTACAGGGTTGGCGACTTTCCATTTTGGTTTCATCGGACATGGACTACAGGCCTCCAACTTTGCATTGCCTTCACAGTACTATACAAGGCGGTTGATCCTGCAACAATAGCATCTATATTTGTTATAGTTCTGAATGTTTTAATGAATGGCCCTCTTGTGAAGTATCAGCAAAACTGCCATAATAAACTCATGCAAGCTCAAGATCTTAGGTTGAAAGCTATATCTGAGGCTCTTGTGAACATGAAAATGTTGAAGCTTTATGCATGGGAGCTCCATTTCAAGGGTGTCATAGAACATCTTCGGGAGCTGGAGCTGAAATGGTTGTTAGCATTCCAGATGGGAAAGGCATATACTAGTGTTCTTTTCTGGGCGTCTCCTGCACTTGTTTCAGCTGCAACATTCACAGCATGCTACTTCTTAGGTGTTCCACTTGATCCCAGCAATGCATTTACCTTTGTAGCTGCACAGCGTCTTGTTCAGGATCCTATCAATCATATTCCAAATGTTATTGGATCTGTAACTCAAGCAAGGGCTGCTTTCTGTCGGATAAGTGAATTTATTGGTGCACCTGAGGTACAGAAGGATCAAGTTTTGATGGAGTATTGTACACCTAATCAGTATCCCATAGTAATCAAATCTGCTGTTTCTCATGGGACATCTCTGGAAATTCAAATCTGAGGGGTATTAAATTGGAGGTGAAACAACGAACAAAAGTAGCAATCTGTGGTGAGGTTGGCTCGGGAAAAGCAACTCTTATAGCTGTTGGTTTGATCTCCACCGGCCAATTGGGCCCTTGGATCCGCGCCCTGATCGGGGCGCCCAACCGCTTCATGGTTGGTGGGCCCCGTCGCACAACACCATAAAAGGGAGGTGCGGACCGAGGCACAAGGACAGAGGTTGACCTGAGCCGTCGTAACCCGCCTACAGAGAAACCCTAACCCGATCTAAAGAGAGCGTGCTGCCAGCGACGGGAAGCCGCCACCAACTTCACCGTCGCCTCTGCACCACCACTACTACACTGGACTTCACCGCTCACACTGCGTACCCGCTGCCATGGCGGCCACTTCTTCCTCTACCCCCTCTGCCAAGCCCGAAAGTATGGTCCCTCTACTCTCTCTGCCTCCTTGTCTCAAGTTCACAGTTAATCGATTTGAATCAATCAATAAGTAATTCACCCTCAGTACTACACCTAGATGAATCCTAAGAGTTTAACATTGGTATCAGAGTAAGGTTTTCTAATGTGTAGATCTTGATAGGGAGAGTAGCAATTTAGAAGGAGATGAGAAAGATCCAATTCGGATCGGAGCAGAGGGTTCCTAACCCTAACCCTAGAAGTGGAAGAACAACAGAACAAAGAGGGCTCGATTCGGCCCGATTCGGATCTACCCAGACATGAACCCCAACCCCAACTCGTGAAAAGCAGGCGGGGAAGATGAACAGTGGGATGAACAGTGGGTTCGGCCAAACCCTAACCGGCCAAATTCGAACCCTAACCCTAGACTCAACCCACTCCGGGAAGAGAGAAGAAGGGGTTTTGGGAGATTAACTCACCGGATTAGCTCCGGGAAGCACACCGCAGGAATCCCCATGAATACGTAACCCTAACCCTAATCGACAAGAGGACGGCATGAAGAGAAGGACCTACCGGGACCTCGCCGTTGTCACTACTGCCACCGCGCGGGATGTTCACTGAGATCTCGCCGCGCCGACGCGCGGTCTCTGAAGTGCGGGCTCGGGATCCAAGGCGCAACCACAAGTCCGCTCGACGGCGGCACACTCCACCTAGGGCGAGTGTGCGCGTCGGCGAGGAGCCCCACAATCGTGCCGCCTTCTTCCTTCTCTCCGGCCGCCACGCGCTACCGTCGCGCCATCGTTTCTGTGGCGCTGAAGTGAGAGAATGGGAGGGAGGAAAATGAGACTAGGGTTACGGGAGGAGCCGGCGCCAAGCGGTTTTGCTCGCGCGAGATCGACGAGGAAACGTCGGATCTAGATCAACGGCGTAGATCCATCGGGCTGGATTTCAGCCAAAGTGGAACGTCTTGGAGGACAACTTTGCTGCCCGAGCCCTGGTTACTGACCTAGGAAGGCAGGCACCGCAGCGCCAGCAAGAAAGCAGTTCCCTTTGTTTTGCCGATGGGCCGAGCAAACAGTATAATTTTGAGTCCATTTTTCTTTTCCTTTTTCCAGTAAATCGTTATTTCCTAGAAAATGATTAATGGCTCAAAGAAAATTAGTAAAGAGAATTTTCCTGTGGGTAAAATTCATCAATTATGTTTAAGTTTTCGTTGTAATGTTTAAAGTTTATTATCTTCTAATTAAATTTGAACCAATGGGAGAATTTAATTTGAAGAATAGTTATATTTAGTAAATCATGATTATGTCTATCCTCTAATTAAATTAGAACCAAAGGGAAAATTTAATTAGAGGAGTAGTCTGTCTTTTGTTTAAGTAAAATTATGGTATTGTCATTTTCCTGACCAATGTTGATGATGACAATATTATAATAAATTTAAGTTTGAAGTTTAAATCTCTGATAAATTTTACACCAACGTGGTCAATTTTCAGAGAGTAGTTAAGGACCAAGAAATGCTCCTAAACTAAAAGAATGTATTTTATTTAGTTTTCGCTACAATGAAGTTGATTATCTTCTAATTAAATTTGAACCAACAGGAGAATTTAATTTTAAAGAGTATTTATATGCATTTCAAGTTGATTTATGAGTTCTATGTATTAATTCTATTTTCTGCCCAACGGTGATGTAGAATTGATGCAGAAGTACCTTGTATGTTTTAATTCAACGATATCCTTTGGCTGCATGCCAACGGGCTGCAATGCTGGGGTATGTCAATGAAAAGGCTTGAGTCAAGCCAGTTCAGGATAGTTTTTGTTAGTTTACTAATTTTCTGATTAAATTGAAACCAACGAAAAGATTTAATTGGAAAATAAAGTATAAGTGAATGTTTTAGTCGTCATGACTAAGTTTTCGTATAGATATATCCCGCATGGGGAGAAGTTTTGGTATAGTAATCATGCTAGTCCATCCAGCATGTCGGGAGAAGTTTTATGATGATTCACATATTTTGTATCCCACATTGCGAGAGAAGTTTGGGTAGCTTTTATGCTGTCCTAGTATTGACCTTGGCACAATAGAAATGCATAGTCATGGTCAATACTAACCAAAAGATAAGAAAAGATGCAAGTGTGACTTGCAAAAGTACCGCTAATGAAAGACCTCGTTAAGTTCTTAAAGTGAATTAAGAAAAGTGTACTCCTAAACGAATCAAGAAATAACTTTGTTTACATGACACAATCTTGTGAATGAAGTAAGTTATAAGTGTCTCCTCATTTACATGCTTTCTGAATAGTTATCAAAATTATGACAGTAAAATTCATGCCATATTTCGAGGGGGAGAAAAATATAAAGATCAATTAAGAAAGATACTCTTCATTAAGAGTGAGATAAAGATTAATTAAGATGAATGTAACCGTCGGAGGAGTACAACGGTTACAACAATGATACCCATAAGCAGAGAAATAGCTAAATTCCTAGACTTTTTAAAGTTTCAACAGGAAAATAGCGTAGTCTGTCTCAAAGATGTTAAGGTGGTGCTTAAAGCGCCATATAAAATTTTAACGGATTAAACCCAAAATAAGATATTTGAAGATACACTATCTTTAGAAAAGATGGAAAGATCTGAAACAGCATGGTATGTAGAGGTATGTAGAGACTTAAGACTTGAAGAGAAGCGGGTCTACATGCCCACTTCAGTGATTAAAAAATAACGAATCTCTCAATATCTGTTGATGTTGTATGACTTATACAGCACCTGTGGTTGGCTTTTCGAAGAAGATGAATAATGTAAACAAAGATCTTGTAATACAAGAGCCTATAGAATCAATTGCCTCTTGGCAAATAAAGAGCAACAACAGCCCCATATGAAAGTGCTAGTAGATGAGGCCCTAGAAGGTCTCAAAGAATTAGTAAACCAGTTTTTCAATGACTATGAAGTTTATGTTAGTAAAGAAATTCAAATGGAGGGTGATCCCACCTCATTTGAAGAAGCCATGAAAAGCGTTTACTCGTTTAAATGGCAAGAAACTATGAAAGTTAAAATGAATTCGGTGAACACCAACGATGTTTGGGACTTAGAAGTAATTTCCAATGGAGCCGAAACAGTAGGCTGTTAATGGGTCTACGAGACAAAATGTGACTCCAAAGGGAAAGTAGAAAGATATAAAGTTGAAATGAATTTGATGAGTACAAACGATGTTTGGGACTTAGAAGTAATTTCTAATAGAGCCAAAATAGTAGGCTGTTAATGGGTCTACAAGACAGAATGTGACTCAAAAAAAATTGTAGAAAGATATAAAGCATGACTTGTGGCAATATACTTTAAGCAAAGAGAATGAAAATATTACAATGAGAGTTTTCTCTCCAGTCTTCTGTAGGGATTCTTTTAGAATCATAATGGTGTTAATGGCACATTACGATTTAGAGTTACATCAGATGGATGTAAAGACGGTATTCCTCAACGGGGATTTATATGGAAATAATTACATGGCACAACCCAAAAGGTTGTGTCGTGGAAGAAAAGAACATATAGGAGGCCGCCTATAGAAATCTATCTATGGGTTAAAAGTAAATCTCTAGACAGTAGTATTTAAAGTTGATGAAATGATAAGAAAGTTTGGGTTTAAAGAAAAGGTTTTTTTTTATTGATACCATTACAATTTTTGAAATTTGGAGAAATACCATTACTATTCATCTATTTTGAATCTCACCATTACAATTCTTCGTGTGTTTGAAAATATGCCACAGTATACGTCTGGAGAGGCCTTGGGCCCAGCTGCAGGCGTACACGGCATCATTGTATTTTCGTATGGACAAAACTACCCCTACCACCTTACTCTCTCTATGTCACTTACGTGTGGACCCCACTAGTCATCTTCTTCCTCCTTCCTTCCCCTGTCTTCTCGTGTGATGCCTTCTTCCCCAACTCCCATGGAGACCAAGTGGGCATGCCGGCCCGCCGTCGTGCCCTCGGCCATGGCGGGAGGAGCTCCCGCGTGACCATGGAGGGCCAGAGCTCTTCTGCCTCGAGCTCCCGCGCAGCCATGGAGGGCCGGAGCTCTTCCGCCTCGAGCTCACGCGCGGCCATGGCTGGCAGAGCTCCCACACGCCATGGCGGGCGGAGCTCCTCCTCTCCCATCAGCGTTCCCTTGCCCGCCCCACCTCGCCCCCATCCGCGCCATGGCGGGCGGAGCTCCTCCTCTCCCATCAGCGTTCCCTTGCCCGCCCCACCTCGCCCCCATCTGCACCTCGCCGGAGATGGCCCCTGCCCACCGGCGCACCCCTGTCCGCCTAGAGCCCCCCCGCCTTCTCCCTTCATCTCAGTCCGCGACATCGGGGCGGACCCCCTTCCACTTGTCGTCAGCGCCTCGGGTCCGGCTTGGCGAGCGTAGCCACAGCTTGGGCGAGCCGGCGGCCGCGGCCGCGTCGTAGTCCGCCCTGCGACAGACGGCAGGTGATACGGAGGTGCGCCACGAGCTCCGGGCTGGCCAGGAGCGGCAGCATGGTAGGGCCAAGGGCTGCACGCTGGTGAGGACATGGGCGGTGGCGGCAACGTCGACGGCGGTGACCGTGGAGGCTCGGAGCAGCGTGGGCGGAGCTCTCCTAGGACGGTCGAGGAGCTTGTTCAGCGTGCGGACATGTCGGCCCGCCGCAGCTGTGGGCAGATCTGGGAGCGCGGCCGGGAGGAACTCGAATCCGCTGCTCCGTCGAGCCCTTGGTCAGCTGAAGCGCATGAAGACGCGTAGGTGGGAAGTGGTGACCGGTTAGAGGAAGGGGATGACTGTGTGGGCCCACATGTCATTGAGTGGGGGAAGGGGTAGTCAGAGGGGTATTTTTGGCTATACAAAAATACGGCAGTCTACAAGTGGGTCCGGTGTTGTTTCAAGCGTAGAAAATGGCATGAACCGGGTACGGGAACAATTGTAATGGCAAGTTTCCAAATAGGTGAATTGTAATGGTACATCTCAGAAGAACAAAAATTGTAATGGTGTGAATCCAAATAACCCTAAAGAAAATGAGAAGGACAGTAGCGTTTATGCGAAGTTCAAGAATGGAAGATTTATTTTCCACATCCTGTGAATAGATGACATTCTACTCACTAGTAGTGATGTTAATTTGTCATTGGAGAAGAAGTTTTGTCCTCAAGTTTCAACGTGAATGATCTTGGTGAAGCGTCATTGGTTTTAGGAATCGAAATTCACCGAGATAGATAAAAATGGGGTATTAGGACTATCACAAAGGCATACTTAGAAAAGATTCTAAAGAAATAAAGTATGCATGCGAGTAAACATATGCCTGCACCTATAGTCAAGGGTAATAGATTTGGAAAATTTAAGTGTTCTAGGAACCGATATGAGATCGATCAAAATAATATGGTTCCATATGCTTCAGCTATTGGAAGCTTGATGTGCGTACAAGTACAAGTAAGAACTTACCCTGACGTAGTTTATGTATCCGGAATATTTTGGCAGAAGTCCAGTTCAGATATAGATCACTGGAATTGAATTGAGTTGAGAATGTCTTGCAATTTTGTAAAGTGGCCTCATGCTAAGTAAGAAAGAATAAGTACTCTCAAATAGTTGAGGGTATAGAAAGTTAAGTCATGGCGAGATGTGTAGTGAAATTCACAGCAGTTGCTAACACTCACAGTTGGAGCATTATTATAGAAAAGCTCCAAAGAAACAGTCGTGGTGTCATCAGTGATGCATACCATAGTATAGTTTGTCATGAGGCTTAAGGAACATGTAAAAGGAGGTTAAGAGAATTTGTACCCGGATTTAACAATGGTAGACAACAGCAATAACTATTTAAAGTAAGTTAACTCCCAAGACAACAAGTTAAGTGTGCTGCCAAACGCATTGACACTAAGGTATATGTTGTAAAGGAGAAAATCCAGAATTATTTTGAAAGCATTGAGCACATAAGTACCGAGTAAGTACTTGCGGATTTACTTACCAAAGGCTAACCACCCAGTGTGTTTAGAGAACACACAATCGACATGGATTTATGGGAAAGTCTATGATTTCTGGATACTAAGGGCCTAGTTGAGTATCTGTTTCAAACAGAGAGGGCGTTGTAGCTGTTTAATCTAATGGCAACAGACTGTGACGATGAGACACGCTCTATGCACTGATCTGTGATGGAATGAGAACAAGATAAAGTAAGTAAGTTAAGTTTAAGGAATAAAGTGAGATCAAGGGGGAGAATGTTGGTTTGATCTCCACCAATTGACCCAACGGCTAATTGGGCCCTTAGATCCGCGCCCTGATCGGAGACGCCCAACCGGTCCATTGTTGGTGGCTCCCCGTTGCACAGCACCATAAAAGGGGGGTGGGGGCCGGGGCACAAGGACAAAGGTTGACCTGAGTCGCCGTAACCCGCCTACAGAGAAACCCTAACCTGATCTAAAGAGAGCGTGCTGCCAGCGACGGGAAGCCGCCACCAACTTCATCGTCACCTCTGCATCACCACTACTGCGCCGGACTTCACCGCCCGCACTGCGTACCCACTGCCATGGTGGCCACTTCTTCCTCTACCCCTTCTGCCAAGCCCGAAGGTATGGTCCTCTACTCTCTCTGCCTCCTTGTCTCAAGTTCATAGTTAATCAATTTGAATCAATCAGTACTACACCTAGATGAATCCTAAGAGTTTAACAATAGCAGCTATTCTGGGTGATGTCCCAAGGACTGAAGGAATGGTATATTAATTGCTCCTCTATGTTTTTCTTTGCATTTAACATTGTCATTTCTACATATTGTTCTATAACCTCCTCCTCAACCATAAACCTAATATCAATATATCATATTGTTACATGAATATCTTTCTGTTTTGTTTACAAAATTTCTTTGCTTTATTGGAGTAATATAAAGTGCTATCATTTTTAGTTCCTCTTTCTTTCATTGGTCGGATTCTAAATTGCTTCAGATTTCTAGGCTGTACAGTGTAGATGTTTATGCGACACTTAGTAAAATTATTGCATAATTCAATTCCATTTTTTCATACAATTGACTAGCACTGTCACCAACTCCTTTTCCTCCATGTGGAATGTAGAGGCAGGTGATGGAATTTGAGAGAAGGTCGAACTTGTCTGTGCTCTGTAAATGCGTGATCGGCTGGGGCTGGCTGGCTGGGCTGGCCAGCCCCCTCACATGGGCACTGTTTATGTGAACCAAGCCAGTAGTACTTCTCTCTCACATAAACGAACCAACAACGATACGAACCAGCCAACCGAACAGGCTGGAAGTCCAATAGCTTTTCATGACATAGTTATTGTTACAAAAATAATGTATTTTCATTTTGCGCAGGTATAGATCCATATATGGATGCCTACCTTTCTTACTAAAACATTGTGGCATCTTAAGTTAACGTAATATAAGTCCATATATGGATCCTCGGGTGAAATTTGTTCTCATAGATTAACTAACTTTTGTATGTAAAATTTATTCTAATGATTTAGTTTGTCTTGAGTACTGATTTATTTCTTTGAACACAATGTGGATCCAATCAGGATCCGTGCAGGACAACATACTTTTTGGCTCTGCCATGGACAAGACAAGATACAAAGAGACTCTTCAACGGTGTTAGTTGGTGTATGACCTTGAAAGCCTACCCTTTGGTGACCTTACTCAAATTGGGGAAAGAGGTGTAAATCTTAGTGGAGGACAGAAGCAGCGTATTCAATTAGCTCGTGCATTATATTATGATGCAGATATATATCTTTTGGATGACCCTTTTAGCTCTGTTGATAGACATACTACTACAAGTCTTTTTAATGTATGGATGCTTAAAGGATTCTCAGTTTTGTTGCATAATTTTTTTGCGTTATCTAACGTTTATTTTCATTGCAGGAATATGTGATAGGAGCTTTATCGGAAAAGACTGTTCTGCTAGTTAACCCATCAAGTGGAGTTTTTATGCATTTGATTCTGTTCTAGTAAGTATTGATGCTAACCTTAGCAGTTCAAATTTGAAAGAAAAGCAGCCATCAGGCTGGGGTTGGACTATGCCTCTCGAATGCAATTTCCTGGAATACGTTTTCCTAGTACTCCTGAAGCAAGTTGGCTCATGTGAGATTTTCCGTGGTCAATTCCACTGGATAAATAGAATCACGCTTTCTTTCTGATCCAAGCTTTTTCTGATTGAATATTAAAGGGTTATTAGTGTATTATAAGGTGATTAATGTGCATTATAATGTATTAAGGACTGTTCAATTGTATTAAGAAATTTTAAAGGTTTTATCATATTCACTCCCAGCACCTCATGCAAGCCATCTATCCACTCAACAAGATATGTTTTCACAGCATGTATCATCTCAGCAACCAACAAAACAATCATTTGTTGCCATCTTCCCACTCTGGTTAGGCCTCATTCATTTAGGCCACACAGAGGTGCATCCAACCAACCAAACTAGCCTTAGATCATGTGTACTCAAGTTAATTATAAGCTTAATTTTTGTCTGAGCTAAAGTCTATACATAAATTTGTTGGTTTTCCCCTTCTAATTTCGAGCTAGACCCACTTGTAGCAACCTGCTTGCATTTTTACTCACTTGTCCAAGAGGATTAACTAAGAATTAGTCTGTTAGGACCCTTGAGCATCATACATTATTGTTTTGAACTTTAAACTCCCTCCCTCCCTAAATGGTAGGAAAGAAATTTGTACTCTAATGAAGTATCTGAATTGCATATAGTTATTTGTGCTATCTGCAAGATGTATTGGGGTTCTTTGGTGCATGAAATGTGATGTTATGGAACTCATATTATTCTGCATAACAGTCAGTGGGAAATCTTTTTGCAGTTGATGTCCCATGGACAGATTACCCATGCTGCTTCGTACAAAGAACTGCTAGCAGCTTCCAAAGAGTTTCAGGAGCTTGTGAATGCACATAAAGGCACTCCTGACCTTCCAAATGTCCACACTATAGCTTATAATGGAGGTAAGAGGCAATTTATAAGGGATTCTCGTGTGGTTCATGATATGGGAAAAGAATGTGTTAAGCTATCAGGATTTAATCAACCAATTGGGAAAGAAGAGAGAGATTGGTGATACTGGTCTGAAACCTTATTTAATGTATTTAGGCCAAAATAAGGGATACATATATGCTACTCTTGTTGCTGTTACCAACATTTTATTCACATCTGGGCAAGTATCACAGAACTCATGGCTAGCTGCCAATGTTCAAAATCCCAGTGTAAGTACATTGAATCTGGTTCTGGTGTATACTACCATTGGATTAGGTTCGATCATCTTCTTGCTCTTTAGAGCACTGTTAGCAGTTGATATTAATATCCAGACATCAAGGTCTTTGTTTTCCCAACTACTTGGTGCTCTATTCCATGCACCCATGTCTTTCTATGATTCCACTCCACTTGGAAGGATCCTTAGCCGTGTAGGGCATGTTTGGTTCCCTGTATGCGGCTCAACCAGGCTCGCGGGATGCAACAACCGAATGTTTGGTTACCTATGCCGATGTTTGGGCCTGGCCCGCGTGGTGCAAAAAGCGTCCTTCAGCCAGGCTCTGCAGATATACGGGGAAATCGAGCGTTTCCCGGCGGCCAGGCGGCCAGGCTAGCCTGATACACGAGGTGCATGTGGAGAGGCTGCACGCGGCAAAAAAGTCATCAGCTCAACGCCGGACCGGACAACCAAACAGTGTTTGTCTGCAGCCTGTTTGGATTGACGCAAGTAACCAAACGCAGAGACCTTGCATGCGTTCAGCCTGGCCGTAGAGAGCCTGGTTCTCTGCTGCGAGCCTGGCTCCGGTGGGCAGTGAACCAAACGCGCCCGTAAGTGCTACTCTTGTTTAAACTCGAAGTTCTGGAGTTCATGCTAAACAATATCACATGAAAAGTAAGGACACAACTAAGCTCCTGGATCATAATGCATAGATCTGCATACATCATGGTATCAGATCAGATGCTTTGAACTCAAAACTATAATTGACAAAACACTGCTACATTATATTTACAATAAACTGTTGCAAAAACTGTTTCCTTCTTCTTGAACTTTATGTTTACTATGTCAAGAGAGCAGGCACCCTCATTTTTGCAACTCTACATGAACAGATTACTTCCTTGGAGCTACATCTCTCATTGAACCATTAGCATTCCATACTAGTATTAACCATAAGATTTCGGTGATTCATCACACACGCACACACAGCCCGCCTACTTTATCATGCAACAGCCTATGTTTTCATCATCACTAAACATGAGCAGATAACCATTGAAATTGTCCCAACCATCCCTTTACATTTACCAGGCTAGCAATGGCACATACTGATCCTACTAGAATACTACTACTGTACTAGAGCTAAACATTGTCATTTACCTATACTCTCAGGGCCAACTGATCCTGCCATGAGATCTTCCTCTTCCCAGATCGCCCTGCTGGGTTCTGGACATCCCAGAACACAGGCATTCTCATCTGGCTTGGGCCGGCAGCAGCATCACCTTCCATCGGATACCTCTTTGACTTTTCATGCCTAGAGGGGCCCTGTAACTATGGTGCTCTTCGATTTCCATCTCCTCATAACCCTGAAATGAGAGAAACCAGTTGAGATAACTGACAAACTTGAGAGCTATTGCAGCAAGTGAAATGAGGTTTATCCCAATTTTGTACCGGCTCACAGGCCTCGTTGAGGTCAATCACTGGAGATGCCCTTGGAGAACCACCGTGCCTCCGGTGCACCAACTGGCTTCTACTGGAGCTCCCGGCAGCATGAACCGGCTGGTGCTGGGCGTCACCTGCCAAAGCAGCTGTCCAGGATGCAGATGACATTGCTGGATTCCTCAGTCTACAGACAATTGTCTGAGATGGGTTTTCAGACATGGATTTGTATCTCTTCCGCAAGAATCTGCAACACCATGGGTTTACACAAGAATTTAGCAAACATACCAGTATACTACCCACAATCAGATACCACACGACACAAAGATAACACACACGCAAACAGAGACATATAAACACATACACACTCGAGAAAAATGATATGATCAGAGAATTACTTGACTTCAGCCAAAAGCCTCTGCTTCCTGAGCCTCTCCATGTGCAACCTTTTCTTCTTTGCTTGGGTTTCCTGCGCAGGTCAACAAGACATAACCATTGTCAGATATTATTCCAGATCATATATATCAAAGTAGAGATAAACCAGCAAAATCTTATGGAAGTTATAATGCCTCGAAGGCTCGAATCTCCAACAAAAGCTGAATTGCAAATCACAGCAGAACAAACAAGAACTAAAACTAACACCATCAAGCTAAACAAACTTGAATGCACAGATGGATCTATGAACGCCGTAGCAAGCAGGTTGAACCTAACAAAAGACAACAGATCCACAAGAAATCCTCAAAAGAACACAGTGGTGAATGAATGAAATCTAAATAAACCCCAAAAAAGAAAGGGCAGAACAAACACCGCAAACAAACGACAAAAACTAAACGCGGCTCCAAAACCGATCATAGAAGGCAAAACCTCCCCCCAAACCCGAGATTCAGCTCAGATCAGCTCAGCAGAGGGATGAGGTGAAGGTCCAGGAAGAGAATCCCTCGGTTCACCTTGATGAGCTCCTGGTAGTCCTGGAGGAGGGCGCGGTACCTGAGGCTGGCCCTGTACGCTGCCTCGTCCCCGGCGCCGCGGACCGGGCCGGGCGCGCGAGAAAAGAAGGGCGGCAGCGACGCCGGAGCCCCCACCGCCGGCTGGGCCAAGACAACCTTGGGCTTCTTGATGGACGCCATGGCCGAGATCACCTCACCTCAAGCCCCCAAGAAACGGAGCGCAGGGGGACGAAGAGGAGAGGGTAGGGGAGGAGGAACCGATGAGGAAAAGGCGGAGCAGGAGAAGAGATAGGACCGAGGAAGGAGACGACAAGAAATAAAGGCGGAAGGCGAGGAGGAGGTGGTCGAGGTGGAGGTGGAGGTGGAGGTGGGGAAGTTTCTTGCGCCTGCCTGCCTCTGCCCTGCTGTTGCTCGCCCCCGCTTTCTCTCTCCTGCCGCGGGCGGGCGGCGTGTGAAGGGGAGAGCTCCTCTGACCCATGGGTGAGGTGAGGTGAGGTCGAAAACCCAAAAAGGCCCATGGATTGGTGGTGGCAACAGGAGGCCGGGGCGGACGGGTCGAGAGTTTGAGGAAGCACGCATACCCGGCAAGAAACGCCACCGACCCAACGACTGGACTGATGGAGTTTCAACTCGGCGGGCTATCTCGGATAGATAACTCGTATGGACATCTAAACCTAAAATATAAAGGTATTGTATTAATCTTCAACAGAATATTTATATGTGAGATCTATTTTATATTGCACCAGAGTCAGAATCTAAATATGAGTATTCTTTTTACATGAAGACTCATTTGTAGAAAATATTTTTTTTGATTATATTATTGGAGAAGATAAAAAAAATAGGTATCATACACTTTGTCTAGGTCTAAGGTGATGTTGCTGGAGATAGAGAATGGTGCGTGGATTGGGGAAGTAGTGGGCCGCTGTCCCTCTCCGGCTCGCTTCCGCATATCTCTCCCTCTCCAGTCTGCGCGAGAAGAGAAGGTCTTTCTTGGCCTCGCCTCGCCTCATCAGGTATTCTTGGTAGCCGCGTGTGCCTTCTCTCTCTCCCACTAGAGGAGACGAGAGAGGCACGAGGAGCAGAGAGCAGAGTGGTGGTATCAATGAGGTGAGGGGAGATTAGGGATAAAAACGGATCGGATACGGACGGATATCACCGATATTACATTTGTTTTCATATTTCTGTCCGAATTCGGATTCGAATATGGAGAGTGTCAACTATGTCGGATAGGATATGATTGGATATCGACATCATAAATATACGATTTGAGTATTCAGATACGGATATAGTATCAGATGTTGGATATCCGGACTCGGATACGGACATATCTCAACCCTCTAAACGGATTTGGTTTCGAATACGGTCGAAAAATATCCGTACCGTTTTCATCTCTACGGAGATGATGGGATGACCCATGACGGATGTAGCACGCGGCAGTACACCGTGCACGCCTGTGCGTGCGCTCGCTGCGCTGAGCCCATTTTTTTCCTCCGTCGCTCCCGTCGCTGTTCCTCTCTCTCTCTCTGCTAGGGACTAGGAAAAAGTCATGGGAGACGGCTTGGGGTCGGGGTGGACGACACGGTCATGGTGTCCCTTTCTCTCTCTCTCCTCTTTTGCCTTCTCCTTTGCTTGCGTACGCATCGATGGTAGCCGGGAGTTTGGATGACCCATGAGGCCATGACCATCCTATGGTGCTGCTGTGGTGTAGGCTGCTGGTGAATGGGTGATGCTGGCCGCTGGGGAGGAGGGGGACGGTAGCTGGTGGCACCTTCAAGCTGCAGTTCTGCCAATTAAATACTCTCATCCAGTAAGGATGGCCGGTCTTCGGATCGGGCTCCGTGCACCCAAAACCAAACCAAATCGGCCAATCCACCCGTAAAACCGATTCGGTGGAAATCCATCACCAAAAAAACAAACCGGCAGGATACCCGAAACCCGAACGGATACCAAACCCCTGGATACCTACCCCATATTCACATGTATAAACAAGAGGCAACAAATAATAAATATTTTCATGAGTCAACTTTAAATAAATTTAATAATCTAAGTAAACAAATTATTATTAGTATATTATAAAACATGAGTTTTAATTCCAAATGATTTATTTCGATATCCATTGATATCCACGGGTGAAAACCAAACCCAAAATCGAACCTGGTTTTCACTACCCAAAAACCGTGGGTAAAAAACCAGCCCCAAACCCGAACCCGTAGAACCCGAAACCCGCGGATATCCGCCCCAAACCCAATCCGTTGCCATCCTTACCCACAAGGCCTCTACGGGCCACAAGACCACCAGGCCACCACCCGTACACCCTGTTCGCTGCCGTCAGGAGGACCCAGATTACCTTCCTACCCCTATCTGTACCGATCCTGTTCGCTTCACCGAAAAGGCATAGCTGAAAATATAGTTTGTTGATTTATTGTGAGAGATAAACACTGTTTCTTCACTAAAATATTACGGCTCATAAGACAAGCGAACAGGGCCAGAGACTCGGCCTCTTCGCTGGTTGGTTTCTGGACTGATAAGTCCGACTGGTGCTGGTTTGTTGTGAGAGAAAAATATTATTAGCTGGCTGATAAGCTCTGGCTAAAAGTAACAAACGAACAGGCTGACTAGCTGAAAGTATTGCTTTCTATATCTTTTTTACTCTCCAATAACTTTTCTATATCTTGTGGATACTCTAGAAAGACATTCTCATCTTCTATTTTTGGTTAGCCAAATATCCGAAATAAAAATGGCTATATTTACATAACCATTTAGACAAGCTGTTCGAGAGTAAATTTTTACTAAAATATCTATTCCTAGCATTTAGAAATGATATAGAGAGTCTCTTGTAGTTGCTCTTAAAGACTTGTAGGGGATGAAGCATACTTGCTTTTTAGAGGTGGAAATAAATGTCGCAAAACCCGAATTATCCGAATTGTACGTCGAAATTTGTAATATAAATATATGCTCCCAAATTTATATGTTAAAATTTGTGATATGAATATATGTGGCTATATTCGTATATAATATGATACTAAATGGATGCTGAACTAATTTTCTTATTTATTATTTTTCTCTATCTAATATCTACTTCTAGTCCGTATTGAAAAAAATGGTGGATATCCAATACAATCAGTATTAGTTAATAATCTAATATCAGGTAAAATTATCTAAAGTTATTCTAATAACTAATTATATTGACTTTATAATATTACTAATCATAGTACAAACAGATATATACACACACATTTTATCTCTACGTACATGGTAAAAATACGAGCACCTACATCAAGTCGAGGACTTAAACTAGATTAATAGGTTCCGCTACAAAGAAAATAAGTAATTGAGCTACGCTTAATTTGTCTATTATTTTTTATATAACTAATGATATTAATAATATGGCTAATTCTTAAATCTCAATTAATATGACCAACCATATGTAACATAGTTTTTTAATAGTTGTCACTCGATGTTTAAAAGTTAAAACTATTTGAAAATTGCATCCACGACCAACCAATAGTCTATGATATTTTAAACTCTTACAAAGTAAATCCTCACTAATCTATTTTTCTTATTCCACGGCCCTCTCGCATCTAGCTGCCACGTCATCTTTGTTATTTACCTTTTTTATTGTGAGCTTGGAGTTCCATCATCCGTGTGGCATCCTCTTCGAATCCATGCAAGCAGTTTACAGCACCGAGTGCTCTTCTAATCCATGCAGCGGTTTACAGTACCGAGTGGACAGCGGTTTCCAAAAATGTTAATGCACCCCTTCAATTTCCTAGCGCCTGTCCACTTCCTCTTCTGCCATATTCATAGGATTTCTTTTGCGACCCCTATCGTCTTCTATTCAAAGGGCTCTGCGCCATGTTCATTTAGGCTTGATTGCTCTTCTAATCTCTTTGTTTTTCATCCTCTCGCGTAGGATCGAGGCAAAGCATAATCAGTATCATATCGCCGGAGTAGGAGCATCACACGGCGTAGTCAAATCCCAACTACCACTACTAGAGAACAGACTTTAGAACGATGTCCCAATTTAGCATTAGCCTCGGCATTTTTTGCCCCACGGACTAAAGGACCCTTTAGTCCCGCTTGGTAATACCAACCGGGACTAAAGGTCCCCTCGCCTAACGGTCGTCTCACAAGCGGGATCTTTAATCCTCTGGTATGACCAACCGGGACTAAAGGTTTACCTTTAGTCCCGGTTGAGTACCAGCCGACTAAAGCTTTAGTCCCGGTTTTGGGTTATGCCCGGGAATAAAGATTAATATTTAGTCCCGGTTTGGACCTAACCGGGACTAATTATCCCGGCCTATAATTCTCGCTCAATTCTTCCTCCCCGCCCGAGCCATTCCATTATTCAAACTCACCGCCTCGCTTGACGTCTTGCCTCTCCCCTCCATTGGTGTTGCATTTTGGAGGTAACAAACTTAATCCTCTTATGTTTTATCAAGAGCTTATCTCATTTTATGATGTAGATGCATGTGTAACTTTATATGTTGGACTTTATTATGATTTTATATGTCATTTTTAGCTCAAAATCACATGATGATTTGCATATATGTTTGGATAAACAAAAGTTAAATTAGTTCATCAAAATCACGCCTCGCTTCGTCTCTCCGAGCACGCGCCATTCTCGCCCCCGGCTTACGTGATCTTAGAATTAATTTTTCCATGAAATAAAAAACTTAGAAAATTGTTAGAAAATTGTAGAAAATCAAGACTAGTTGAACTTGCGGACCGTGTTCATGTCGGCGAGCATGTTCTCGCCGAAGCGGTAACGGACGTCAAGGAGGAGCTTTGATTCTACGAGGAGAGCGGCAGCGGTCGTGGAAGACCGTGTTCCAGAATCGGAGCTCTTCCTTGGCCAAGCACGGTGTTCCGGTGGAGAAAATGCTCGTCGAGATGATCACGTAAGCAAGGTCAACTAGTACGGATGGTTATTTATTGAAACATGTTTTTGAGCTATAATTTGATGAATATTTGAAAATATGAAATTTACACTAGTTTGCAAAAATAAGTATAGAAAGTAGATGACAATCTTCTTATCGATCCTCGGCCTCTCGTTCGGTTGCGAACGATCGAGGCCGAACTCCTCTCATTATCTCATGCAAGTGTAAGCGTAAGATTGTGATGGAGTACCGAGTCAAGAGACAGGGGACCCAACAAGGGTCGTGTTTTCTACAAGTGCCCGGATCAGCGATGTGAGTTTCTTACGCATTTTATAATTATGGCTAATTGACCTGCTTTTCTTGAATATTTTTGACTAAATATTTTTGGCTAAATATTTTTGGCTTTAATTTCAAAGTGGGAGGGCAATGGATGCGATGGTTGGTATTGGGAGGAAGATTATGCTACATACGTGCGTAATTTGGGTGCGCTTGAGGTAGCGGATGTCATTGATGAGGCAATGAGCCAAATAGAGAAGCTTATTGATATTCAACGGAAGAATGATTTGTCTGTTTTAGTTATGTATTTATCACAAAATAATTATGTTACTGAAGTGCATTGTAGTTTTAGTTTGTTTAGTGATAGTTGGGATTGCTTACGTTGTAGCCAAAGCTTAGTTAATTAATCAACCGTGTGTGTGTATTTATGTTGTGTAATAAAATACTTAATTATGTTCAAGGTTTTCATAATTTGTCGTATAATATGTCTGATTATGTCACGCCATTGGATGTACAATGCCGATCGTCATCTCCCAAGACTTTATAGAGGGCTTGCACTATTTCTTAGGTGTGGCCTAAGCGGGATGGTTTCATATCTTTGTCCATGTGCCCTATGTAAGAATTTAAAGGAATATTCAAGCTCAATGAGTCTTCATTCACATTTGCTTAAGTCGGGTTTCATGTCAAACTATATATGTTGGACTAAGCATGGAGAAAGCGGGGTCATGATGGAAGAAGGTGAAGGAGAAGATTTAGACATTGATGACATTATTGCTCAAGATGGTGCCTTTGATGATACTACAATGGGGGAGATGAAGAAGAGGTAGCGGTAGAAGATGATCTCGGTGATGCTTTTGGCGATGCCATTCGTGATGCACAACAAGAATGGGAAAGTGAAAAAGAGAAAGTTAAGTTGGAGCGCATGCTTGAGGATCATAGGAAGTTGCTATACCCGATGGTCGAAGAGGGGCAAAAAGTGGGTACAACACTCGGAATTGCTACAAAGGAAGGCAAAAAGAATGGTGTATCCGATAAGGCATTTGGGAATTTATTAAACCTCATAAAGAAGATGCTTCCGTCAAATGAATTGCCCACCACTACGTAGAAGCAAAAAAGGTTGTCTATTAAAAATCCGTAAGATACATGCATGTCCTAATGATCGTATCCTCTACCATGGCAATGAATACGAAATTTGGATGAATGCCCTATGTAAAGCATCGCGGTATAAGATCAAAGCGCGATGATCCCGGTGACGTCCGAGGTGAACAACGTCCTAGAAAGAAAATCCTCATGGTTATGTGGTATGCTCCTATAATACCACGCTTAAAACGTTTGTTCAGAATAAAGACCACGCAGTTGTTGCGGTGGTATAAAGAAGACCGTAAGGTAGACAATATCTTTGAGACACCCAAATTGATGGGTCCCAAAGGAGAGCGATAGATAGAGAATTTTCAGAGTTTGCAAATGAGGTTAGAAACTTAAGGTTCGCCTTAAGTACATGATGGTATGAATCCTTTTGGACAGCAGAGCACTAGTCATAGCACTTGGCCATTTACTCTATGTATCTACAACCTTCCTCCATGGTTATGCATGAAGCGGAAGTTCATTATGATGCCGATCCTCATCCAAGGTCCGAGGCAACCCGGCAACGATATTGATGTATATCTCCCATTAGTTGAAGAACTTCTAGTTTTATGGAACAAACCAGTGTACGATTGCGATGAGTACAAACAAGAACACTTTGACCTACGAGCAATGTTGTTCGTAACCATCAATGATTGGCCTGCTTTAAGTAATCTTTCAGATCGATAAAACAAAGGATATAATGCATGCACACATTGTTTTGATGACCTTGATAAGATATATTTGAAAAGATGTCGAAAGGTCGTGTACCTTGGCCATCGTCGATTCCTTCCTTTGAACCACCAAGTAAGAAAGAAAGGAAGCATTTTAAAGGTAAGTAGCCGCACCACCGGAAGAAGCCTCATAACCGAACCGGGAAGATGTACTCGCAATGGTCAAGGATGTGAAAGTAGTATTTGGAAAGGGACAAGGCGTTGAATCTGCTCCCAAAGATGCTAATGGACATGCACCCATGTGGAAGAAGAAGTCCATCTTTTGGGAGCTACCCTATTGGCAAGTCCTAGAGGTCCGCAACGCAATCGACGTGATGCACCGACAAAAGAATCTTTGTGTGAACCTGTTAGGATTCATGGGTGTGTACGGGAAGCCAAATGATTCACTTGAAGCACGCCAGGACTTGCAGTGCATGAAAGAACGAGACAACCTTCATCCAGAGAAGACAGGTGATGGACGGCATTACTTAAGTCCTGCTAGCTACACGCTTAGCAAAGAAGAGAGGGACAGCATGTTCGAATGTCTAAGCAGCATCAAGTGTTAATAATAATGTAGTCTACACATTTTATGTAATATCAATACAACTTATATGCATGTACGTGTGTGTATAAACCAATGCAGTTTTCACTGGATACTCATTGTCATTGAGTTAAACTCAAGTCGGTTACTAATCTTTGACTCGTTGAGAAAAGAACGGGCACTATACCAAGATATGATAGATATTATCCAGGGGTAATTTCGATCTCTCGCGCACAACTATTATTGAATAGACTTTGCCATAATTTATTAACGATCGTACATTATTGGTCGCACAGGGTTTAGAAAGAGTTTATTCGACAACATCGCAAGGATTGCAAGGCACCACTTAATGTAGTTGAAATACCAGTAAGTTGTACTATATACACTTCCCCACGTGTTTAATTACTATATCGTACTTCAATTTACGTGTGAGATGATGAGAATAATCTTCTTCTCGACAAAGTGGTGTTTATGGCAGAACCGTGTAATAACTTGTGTGGATACTACGCTTGTGAATTTATCATCACAATATAAGAAGAACTCCTGAAGATGTCCTCGAGTACGTATATATCAATATTTATTTATTTTTAAAAGAATATATATACATATATGTGTATTAATACTTTTCTTTTATTTCAAATGCAAGACTGAATGGTTGCAACGAAGGGTCATGCAAAAGACCATCTCAAAGCAGTTCAAGAGTCAATAGCAGGATATCTTCTAGAAAAGTGCTAAATCCCAACGGAGTTTCTACTTTGATCTTAAGGAATAAATGATGTAAATTAAATGTTTATTGATATCGTTATTTTCGAGAACAAGATTATGAAAGTGTTGTATATACATATATATATATATATATATCTATAATATATATAGTTTCATACTTTATTCAATATAATAATGCTCAAGATGAGAATTAGATGTAATTATATGCATGCGTGTATTTATATTAGCAACGTAATACGTATATAAAAAACATATTATATATTAAACAAATACGTGTAACTGAACTGAAAACAAATTAAACAAAAAAAAGAAAAAGAAAAGGAACTGTTAGTCCCAGTTGGGGTTACCAACCGGGACTAAAGGTGAACTATTAGTCCCGGTTGGTAACCCCAACCGGGACTAAAGGGTGCGCCAGTTCGCTGGTTGAGGGGCCTTTAGTCCCGGTTGGTGTTACCAACCGGGACTAAAGGTCCCTCTTTAATCCTGGCTCGATGACCCGGGACTGAAGGTTCCACCTTTAGTCCCGGGATCGTTGTCCCGGCGCGGTAACCGGGACTAAAGGCTGTTACCGCCCGGGACAACAGGTCCATTCTGTAGTAGTGTACGCCGCAGATTGAAGGCACCCGGCGGCGAGCTGCAGGATCGCTCGTGTCCACCTCCGCTGGCCTCATACGGCTCCGTCTCCTCTGGCAGCGGCGAGCTGCGGGAGCGCTCAAGTCCACCTTCGTCAGCCCCATGCGGCTCCGTCTCCTCCGGCAGTGGCGAGCTGAGGGAGCGTTTCAGGCGAGCCCCATGGCTCCACGCGACGCGCACAGCTGCTAGCCCGCTGCAACTCCACATCAATCGCGTTCGAGTAGACACCAGCGGCAGGACAAGGATCTTGCTTCTATGTGTGACGAGGCAGCAGTGAGGAGAGAGAAGGATTACGTATACAACAGGCACTTGAAAAAGGAAAAGATAAGCTCATGGTCAGACTCTCCTATATATACTGTTGTTTTTAAATGATATTTTTCTTTAGAGATAACAGATAAGATCATAATTCTTTCTCCCATCATCTTTATATGTATTGTTGTTTTCCTATATTTTTTCTATGATGATTCAAACATCCCATCCTATGGGATTCATGTCTTCCTAATTCTCTGTTTTCTACCTATATTATTCCTATCATCCTTACCTATAAATTCTTTATGCTCTATGTAAAGTTTTTTTTCTATTACATCTCTATTCCTGCAGCAACGCGCGGGGTATGCAACTAGTATCGTAAATAACTATGTACATATATTCAATACGACTAGGCAGGCACCCATAATGAGTGGCTCATAAGCTAGCTCTAAGCATTTTTTTCATTTAATAGAAGAGAGAGAAAAGTTAACTCTTAATCACGAGCTAGCCTCATACACATAATTCAAGACCATATGTGAGTGTCATGTGTAGCTATTTATGTTATGAGCTATATGCTAAAAGTTAGGACCATTGAAGAAGTTGGCTTAGAGCCAGTAACTAGTTTATACCATTGCGGGTGCCCTTATTGATTTATTTTTTTGAAAGCTTCAACCGGGGGTATTAATCCCACCTGATTTTATCGATTGTAGCTCATCTTACATGATTATAAGAGATTTGTACATGGGGTTTTCGCTAGAGTAGAAAACATAGATTACATTGGATTACATTGGATCCGAGTTCACCGAAAGGTCGAAGAACTTTGGTCCACTCTTCTAAGACTATTATACTTTTCTTTGGCATCCTTACTCTCGAGAGATTTGCTTCCACTTTGCACAGCAGAAACAGCTGCCTGATAGTGATTTGCTCTTCTTTGAAGACAAAAGCGTTATGTCTTTTCCATAACTGCCAGCAGCACAGTGTTACAAACGCACTGTACTGGTCATCAGGAGTGCCTCTGATCTTCTAAATGTTGTGCCAATTGTTGCATTGGAGGTTACTACTTAACTATAGTCCGATTTGTGACCAGAACTGAGCAGCTATGGGGCATTGGAGAGTCAACAATCTTTTTACGGAATAGATTGGATTGGCATTGGATTCTACCTTTGAGGAGGAGCCAGAAGAACATCTATACCCATGGTGGCGCAGCGTTCTTCCAGATGAAGGATGATGTGGGATCATTTTCCTGCCCTTGTGCCTTGAGCAATTTGTAGATAGCCGAAGTGTCTAGTTTATCCTTGGTGCGGCTGAAGCCGATAGCTTCGTGTTCGGCTATTCTGATAACTGCGATTGTTGAAGGATAACGTTTAGCTATTGGAGTTCGAGTTGGGCCTGGGTTGAGAGGCGGTTTACAAAGCATCCCTAAAGGTTGGAGGTGATCGCCTGCTGTACAGTGCACGCCTTTCTGATGCAATGGGAGAAGAGCCGTGGAAAGCGATCTTCAAGTGTTTCATCTCTGGTCCAGACATCAGTCCAGAACATAGTGGATTGGCCATCCCCCAGGTCTACCATTGTCAACGCTAGATATAACGGCAGCAGCGACTTGAGGAGGTCCCAATGATGACCCAGGTTATCTCCTTGCATGTTTGCAATGTCAACCTTTGCCTTGATCCAGTTTGTCCAGGCTGACGAGTCCACGCAGTGAAGGCGGTGGATGAGGTTTAGAAGCAGACAGATGTTGTGTGTGCCAAAATCCTTGATCCCGAGCCCACCTAGATCCTTGGTGGTGCAGACGTTTGGCTAGGCGACGAGGCATTTTCTGGCTAAGAAATCCTTGTTGCCGGCCCAAAGGAAAGAGCGCCGACGTTTGTCCACTTGAGTTATTACCTCTTGGGGAATCTGTGTTGCCGACATAATGTATACCAGCTAAGCATCCAACACAGAGTTGATCAAAACTACCCGTCCCATGTTGTTGGGCAATGATGCTTGCCAAGAGGAAAGAAACTTGTCAGCTCTGTCAACATAAGTTGAGAAAGCGGATACTAGCAACTTAGAGGCAGATAGGGGGAGACCCAGGTAATTTTGGGGGAAGGATTGCTGTCCACACCCAATGACAACAGCACACTGAGGAGCCACTTCCATGTCCATGTGTATCAACACCAGGGTGCTCTTGCCATAGTTAATCTTGAGTCCAGTGGCCTCAGAGAACATTTGCAAGATATTCTTAAGAGCTTGTACATCAGCCATGTCACCCTTCATTACTATCAGTGTATCGTCCGCGTACTGAAGCACTGCACAAGGCCTGTCATGGTCCACTAGAAGTCTTACTGTTGTCGCCAACCGAATCAAGGCCTGAAGAGTGTCAGCCACAATGAGGAAAAGGTATGGCGACAGCGGGTCGCCTTGCCGAAGACCACGCTTGCAAGTAATCCATGGCCCTGGGCAACCATTTACTAGAACAGTTGATTTGGAAGATGAAAGAATGTCCTGCATCCGACCACACCATCTTTCCTGGAATTCCCTTGCTCTCATAATGTTGTCCAGGCTTTCCCAAATTACCGTATCAAAAGCTTTTGCGAAGTCTAATTTAAGCACTAGGGATGGCAGCTTCCTCTTGTTGCAACTCTAGACCAGTTCCGCTGCAAAGACAAACGTTTCAGAGATAGAGCGGACCTAAAAAAATCTATTGAAAGGACCTTGTTTTTGGTAATTGAGTGACAACCTATGTGGACTAATATGTGTTTATGAGAGGTACATAGGAGATTAGTCCATAGGTGAACATGTGATAAATGAGCTCATTGCATATGAGACATGACATGGAGTTATGTGACTAAAGTGGAGAAGATCAAGACAAGACTTGGCTTGATGGACCAGTTGCAAGTGTGAAGGGCAAGTTGTACCACCCTCGGTGTTACACTATAAATCATGTACTAAAACATGTCATGAGCATCATGTTTATGTGTTAATACATGTAATAAAGTGTGTAGATCAATTTCAGTAACTCGAAACGATCGACAAAAGTGCTAAATGAAAGTTGTTTCGATAGTCATATTATATCACTTAGGGTTTAAAATTAATTTTTATTAAGCAAAAATGCTATAGAACATGTATGTGTCACCTTAATAAAGTAGGAAGTACAAACTTTGTAGATGACAATGAAATACTTGCAGTCAAAAGTTGATATTACTGGCTAATATTTTCGCTAGCTTAGAAATCGCAAATGGAAATCAAAGTCAGCTCAAACACAGAAATTTTCAAGTCTGCCGACTGTTAGACACTGCTATGTTTGGCAAATTATTGTGATAAATTGGGTTAAGGAGTAGGGCAATATTATGGATTGTTTTAGTAGCCTAACATCCCTCTAAGGTATAGAAAAAGTGGTTCGGGGATTGGATCAACGGTTTAGATGTCTCGAACGCTTTAAAATTCATGCGTGTTAGTGTCTCGGGTGGTCTGTCGCCGTGGGCGTGGTCACCGTGTGGCCACCCTGCGCACACATGGTTGCACGTGCGCGCGCTACCGTGGGTGGCCGGCCATGGACACCCCTGGCCTAACCAGGGCTCAGCTGCCGCTGGCCCGCCGGACGGAGCCGCTACTGCTGCCGCCTGCCCGTCCCGCGCTGCGCTGCTATTGCATCCGTGCTGCCGCCGCTCCTCGCGTCGCGACGCTGCCGCTGTCGTCACATCGCCATTGTGTCGTCGTCATGTCCGCGCTGATCCACTACCCCTCTGTGCTGTTCCCGGCCATGTGCGTGTCGCCCTGCCGCATGCACATGAGCGAGCCGCCGTCGCCGTGCCATTTATGGCACTATGGCGCGTGGGCCACGCCGGTCGAGCGCGGGCACATGTTGTCCGTAGCACCGACGCGTGGGCCTCCTAGTCCCGCTGCTCGCGTCCCGCCAAAGCGTCGTCTCTCCCTTTTCCTCTTTCTCCCTATATTTCCCGCTGCCATCGCGTCGCATCACGGCGAAGCCAGAGAGCGAGCAACTCTCATCAATTCCTCATGCTCGCGTCTCCGCCTTCACGCCCCCTCTCTAGTCGACCCCACCCCGCCTTGATTCGTGTCACGCCGAGCTCCAATTTTGGAGCTTTGCCCGTCGTTGTGCCGTTAAGGCCCATCGCCGCCCGCGTCGTGGCCAGTCTTCTCCACTTCGCCCCACGCCAATTCCTTTGCACCGCTAGCTCACCTTAGCTCCCTCTTCATCATGCGCATGCTAGTCATAGCTCTAGTGCCGCCTCCTCGCCGCTAACGCGGTTGTGTCTTTGCGGTCCGTCGTTCACCTCTCGGTGCGCACGTGGCCAGCCTCGCTCGGGTCATCTCCAGCCGAGCCAGCTTTTCAGTAAGGTCACTAGTGAGTTGTCATTGCTCACTCGCTACCCTACTGCCTTGATTGTTGCTGCGGCTCACCTGAACGCCGTCGCCATTGTCGTAGGGTGTCCACCGTCGTGAAGAGGTCCTTCTACGGCGTCTCGGCTCGTGCAACAGCCGCCCATCGTCTCGCGTCGAACCCTAGGTGATCATCGGCCTCGTTGATAGGTCAGCAGGGATCTTGTGTGGTTGACGTAAGTGCCAGTGCCACCGCTCGCCACACCGACGCGCGTAGGGAAGGCCGGGGCCTCGCCATTGTAAAGAAGAGAAGGGTCCGAGGGTTCTTTTGCATAAGTATTGTCTCTAGGAATAGTAACGTGGACTATGGGTTGTTTTGTTCATAGTCCAAGGGCATTTTTGTTAATGTGCCAGCGCGCGCAGGCCTCCCCGCCGCGGGCCGCCTCCGTGCGTGGGCCGCGTCTCGCCTGTGGGCCGCGCCTCACCTGTTTGCCGCCGCGCGCGCGTTGCGCCGCGTGGGCCGCGTTGGGCCGAATTCAGTTTAGTTTTTTCTGGAGAATATAAATAGCTTTTTATTTATATTTTTGAGCTGATCTTTGGTAAATTATATAAAATCATGTAGATATCCAAAAATTGTGAAACCAATTTTGTTAAGTTCCTAAAATTATGCTCTATCTGTTGGTGTATTTAGTTCATATATATATATATATTTGTTGATACCAGGAACTATTAAATCATTTGAGAGTGCTTAATATTATTAGGTTAAATATGGTAGGAATTTTTGTGGTAGATTGGTGATAGCAAAAACCCTAAAATTTTTACAGTAGATTCATTGTATAATTATGTGCTCACTGTAATTTTTATAGCCTTAGAATAGGTTGACAAATATGGTAGCTAAGTACTCCTTGTTTTAGTATATAGTAAATCGTTAATAAGAGTAAGAATATATTTTAGTTGTTTGGTGAAACCCTGCTGGTTTGATAGAAATGATGATTAGCTCGTAATCTTAGTCATTAGAGCTAGCTTAGTGGCTTATTAGATGTATTCTTATTTTAAGAACTGTCGTTGCCTTAATATTAAGTGTTGCATCATCATTGCATGCATGTAGAGAACGAGTTGGTGGAGTTCATGACCGTGGACGAGCAGGAGTACGAGGAGGTGATTGAAGAGTACGAGGAGGAGATTCTCGTGCAGGAGGAGGTCCCAGAGCCGCCACTGACTGACTGAGCTGACACCACGCCTGCCCATGGCAAGCCCCGGTGCATAACCCTTATTTTGAATAATCACTGGAAATATATATATGATGTGCATTTACGTTATAGGATTTATATTGAAACTACATGCATGGATATACCTACCTATGAGTCCTACTAGCTTAGGTCAATTAGCTGCTATGCTTAGGTTTTTTCGTAGTGTGAGTTACCTACCGTTACTCACAATAGGTGATTATTATTATCACTCTCATGATAAAATGGTAAAAAGAAATGGAGAACGGGCAAGGATATGGTACAGGTATTGGTAGGTATAAGAGGTTGTATCCCGTGGCCAATGGGGCATAGCTTGGTTACACTGTTTTCCTATCCATGTCGGTTAAGGACCGGCTGTTGTATTGGATTCTAGTCAGGTCATAGACTTATTATCCTAAGCACATACTTATTTATGGGAGCAAGGAAGGCTCATTGCTCTCTTGTCATGGGTTCCGGCTCTTTTCGGACCGACTGATTAGAGGCGGGGATGGTGGAGGTCTAAGCACCACACTGAGTCCGGGACTCAGGTGTGGGGGCTTAGAGTCCAAGTTTGGACAGGGACCTGAACCCCTTGATAGGAGAATGATGGGTTGGTCCTGCTTGTGCCTGGGGTACGAGCGGGGCATATGTTTTGAGATACCCAGTTGGGCACATTGATTCACGAATAGCTAGGTAATTTGGTATGACTTGTCTACAATCTAGCACCGTAAGATGAAAGATGGTGAAATGGATCTGTTTGCTCAATTATTGCTTGAAAATAGAACAAGTGCTTACCTAGAATGGTTAGATAATGAACTAATCATGACTGCTAATAAGAAACATACATAAGGATTCACTACTAGTATTGCTTTCCATAAAAAGGAAACCTAGCAACCCATAAAGCTTATCATATCCTTTGGAGTTGGAAAATTATTCCCACTAGTCGGGTAAGTCTTGCCAGTACATTATGTACTCAAGGTTTATTTACCCCTATTGCAGGTGCAGGTTGAAGAGTAGCTATTGTGTGGAGGATTATTCTGGTGGGCACAGACAGATCCTTGTATTCTACCATTAGATATTTATTGTAATTCCATTGTTTAAATTCCGCACTCTGAACTTGGTACTATAATAATGTATTTCTAAGAACTCTTGTTGTATGATATGGATTAAGTATTGTAAACTCATTCTCATTATTGGATCCTAGAGAAAAAACATGGATTATTTGAGTTCTTCCTCGGGGTGTACTCGATGGAACCGTCCGATGTACATAGGTTGTATTAGACGGAAACGTGGATTACTTTCGGGGTGCTTAGTGTTTGGTGAAAGACAAGCGCCTCCGGAAGCATGCTATTTCAGTCGGTTCTGCCACAGGTGGTATCAGAGCCGATAATAAGTCTACGAGTTTCATAACTCTTTTCAAAACCTAAATTTGACCAACAAAAGTTTTACGAAAAGTAGGATGCGATAAAATTATGTAAATAAGTATAAACCCTAGCAATATGGTCTATCTAGGATAGTGGCACTAGTTTTATCTAATCTATTTTCTGTAGGTACACTAACTTACGTTGCGTAAGAATCGTTTAGCATACGGAAAGTGAGTGTGCGATGTGCCAAAATTTTTTACGAATGCTGCTATATTCTGGCTTGAGTGAACGGGTAGGCCGATGCATGCATCATGAAAAGAGAATCTTACTTAAACTAAACTTTCCTCCACACGTATAATATGGATTAGTGAATTGATAGGATAACCTAAAAGAATGCTTTAATAAAAGTCTTATCATTTCTCTAAGTCTCTGGTTCCTAATCTAGAGGGTTGCCCCTAATGGTTGGTTCCTATCTATTTACAGATGAACCTAAGGTCTGGTCATGGGCATACCAGCGTAGGGGTAGACCAGGGTGATAACGACCGCGGTGAGAGCATTGGCAACACCAATGGGGAGAGCCACAAGGCCCCACTTCTGGCTCCTCCTCCGCCACCACCACCTTCGATGACCCATGCAGAGATGATGGCGGTGATGCTGACTGCTCGGCGCGAGTCAGCCTGTGCCTTGGGGAGATGCTTGCCCAAGCCATTGGTGGCTTCACCTGTGGGGGCCACGGAGGCAATGGCGGGAGCGGGGGTAGTGCCCGCAGTCCCGAGGGCCCCTGTTCTTACCAGGATTTCTTGAGGATGCACCCACCCACATTCACACCGACTGCTGAGACTCTGGATGTGGAGCATTGGCTTTGTATTCTAGAGCAGAAGTTTCTGCTACTCACCGTAACCGAGGAACAGAAGGTGCACTTTGCAGCGTAGCAACTATTGGGTTCTGCTAGTACATGGTGGGACACGTTCAATGCCATGCAGCTGGTGAACCACTGTGTGACTTGGCAGGAGCTTACCGCTGCTTTTGGAGAGTACTACATTCCTGCTGGTGTGCTAAACAGGAAGTTGATGGAGTTCCTAGACCTAAAGCAAGGGAGCATGTCTATGATGCACTATATAAACAAGTTCAACCATCTAGCACAGTATGCTGGGACCCATGTCGATACTAATGAGAAGAAGAGGGACCATTTCTATCGTGGCCACTCTTGCAGTCTGTAGAAGGAGCTGTACATAGGGAACTATCAGACTTTTGACACTATGATGAATGCTGCTATTACCATGGAGGGACTTCAGCGTGACTCTCAGGCTGAGTGGAAGCGCAAACGGGTGATTATTGGGTCTTCCAGTCACCCCCATGTTCAGAAGGTGTAGGTTGTCAGGCGAGTGCCCTATCAGTCTTCGGGTGGGTAGCCATTCCGTCAGCCTTAGCAGACCTACCTGGGACCTCCCACTTAGTACCGTGCACCTACTTAGCAGGTGCAACAACAATAGCCTCAAGGACAGCAGGTTCTGCTTCATCTGGGATAGGGGAACAAGCCTCACGCTTGTTTTAAGTGTGGCAAGGAAGGCCACTATGCTCGGGAGTGTCCACAGAACCAGCCTGCGCAGTCTTCCTAGCCTTCAGCCAACTCCTGTCTGGTCAAGAGGACGATTATCAAGATGAAGGTGCCCGTAAGCCGCTCTGGTCAAGTCAACTTCACTAAGACTGAGGAGATCTTGCGGAATGAACCAGTGATAGTTGGTATGTTTACCATTGACTCCCACCCAGCATATGTGTTGTTTGATTCTGGTGCATCACATTCATTCATGAGCATCGGGTTTGCACAGAGGCATAATATATCTCTTATGACTATATCTATTGCCTATAGAATCAGTACTCTGGGTGCGCAGTTGTGCGTTAATACTCAGACAGACATAGTCGAATTAGTGCTAGTCACTCACACTTACTGCCTCCAGTTCATGGTGCTACCTGGGCAAGGCATAGATGCAATTCTGGGCATGAACTGGTTGTGAGTTTATGGGGTAGTTTTGGACCTTAAGCAGAGAGTTGTTGAGTTATGGCTTCCTTCTAACGAGGATAGGATGTCTTTTCTTATGCCCTCAGATCCAGCCTTACCAGTTGCTGCTCATGTTGAACCTTCTCCTGGTCTTGCCTCTATTCATGTGGTATATGAGTTCCTGGATGTCTTTCCTGAAGACCTACCTAGGTTGCCACCGGATAGAGATGTAGAGTTTTTCATTGAGTTAGAACCTAGCACTGCTCCTATTTCCCGATGTCCCTACCACATGGCTCCTAAAGAACTAGTAGAAATGAAGAAGCAATTAGAGGAATTATTAGAGAAGGGCTTTATCCGTCCTAGTTCTTGACCATGGGGTTGTCCAGCTATTTTTGTGAAGAAGAAGGACGGTACTCTACAGATGTGTGTGGATTACCGCCCTCTCAATGCGGTAACCATTAAGAACAAGTATCCTTTACCTCGTATTGATACTTTGTTTGATCAGTTGGCTGGTGCCAAGGTGTTTTCAAAGATTGATCTTCGTTCTGGGTATCATCAAATTAAGATCAGGCCACAAGATATACCAAATATTGCTTTCTCTACTAGGTATGGGTTGTATGAATACCTAGTCATGTCCTTTGGCCTCACCAATGCTCCTACATTCTTCATGTATCTCATAAATTTAGTCTTTATGTCGGAGTTGGATAAGTTTGTAGTGGTGTTCATTGATGATATTTTGATATACTCTAAGAACAATGAAGTGCATGCCTAGCATCTGCGGATAGTACTGACTTGATTAGGGGAACACAAGTTGTATGCCAAATTTAGCAAGTGTGAGTTTTGGTTAGATCGAGTACATTTTTTGGGACATGTTCTGACACCTGAAGGTATCTCTGTAGACCCAAGCAAGGTGCAGGATGTGTTAAATTGGAAGTCTCCGAGGTCAGTGCATCAGATCCGTTAGTTCCTTGGTCTTGCTGGTTATTATCGGCGTTTCATTCCTGATTTCTCCAAAATAGCCCAACCAATACCAAGTTGCTCCAGAAAGATGTCAAGTTTGTATGGGGTCCGGCTTGTGAAGAAGCTTTCTAGGCCCTGAAGAAATTTCTTACCACTGCTCCTGTTCTTGCCCAACCAGATATTGATAGGCCATTTGATGTGTATTGTGATGCCTCAAGGATTGGATTGGGATGCGTGCTTATGCAGGATGGACATGTGATAACTTATGCTTCATGTCAGCTGAAAAAGTATGAGGTGAATTATCCCACCCATGATTTAGAGCTGGATGCTGTGGTGCACGCTCTCAAAGTTTGGAGGCATTATTTGTTGGGAAATAAAGTACATATTTTTATGGATCACAAGAGCCTCAAATATATCGTCACTTAGTCCAAGCTGAATATGAGACAACGGAGATGGTTGAAGCTAATCAAGGATTATAATTTGGAGGTTCATTACCATCCTGGAAAAGCTAATGTGGTAGCTGATGCTTTGAGCCAGAAGTCATATCAAATTGAAGAAGCACCTTTGTCTCTCAACCATGTTGAGGTGCTAGCCCATATTGCTCTAGTCTCAAATTTACTTGAGCAAATTATTATAGAACAAAGGCAAGATGTTTTGGAAATCCCACATATCAAGGAGTTAATTGCCGAAGGGCATGGTCCTCATTTTAGTATTGATGATTAAGATGTAGTGAGGTTCAAGAACAGATTGGTGGTTCTGTCAAGTGAGGAGCTTAGAAGAAAAATTTTGGATGAAGCTCACAACTCCATGTTGTCCATCCATCCAGGAAGTAACCAGATGTGCCATGATTTGCGCCACTTGTATTGGTGGTCAAATATGAAGCAGGATATCACCAAGTACGTCGCGGAATGTGACACTTGTGGAAGAGTTAAGGCAGACCATATGCGTACCCCAGGATTTTTGTAGCCCTTGCCTATCCCTGTTTGGAAATAGGAGATTTCCATGGATTTCATTGTGGGTTTACCCCTCACGTCCAAGGGCTATAACTCTATTTGGGTCATTATGGATCGCCTTACCAAGTCCGCACATTTTCTCCCGGTGGAAACCAGATATTCAGCCAAGAAGTATGACAAGTTGTATTTTGATCGGATTGTGACCCTACATGGAGTTCCTCTTACTATCATCTCTGATAGAGGGTCAGTCTTTGTCTCTCGTTTTTTGGAGTAACTTCAGGAGTGTCTTGGTACTAGTCTCCTCTGAAGTTCAGCTTATCATCCGCAAACTAACAGCCAAACAGAAAGGGTAAATTAGGTACTTGAGGATATGTTGAGAGCTTGTGCCATTTCTTTTCTTGAGAAGTGGGATGAATGCTTGAACTTAGCTGAGTTTTCTTATAATAATAGCTATCAAGAAAGTATTTGTATGGCACCATTTGAGGCCTTGTATGGCAAAAAATGTAGAACACCACTTAACTAGGTTGAAGTAGGTGACCGTGGATATTTTGGGCCTGATTTTATCCAAGAAGCTCGAGAGTAAGTTAGTATTATTCATAGCCATTTGAAGGCAGCTCAAAGTTATCAGAAAACTTATGCGGACAAGTGAAGAAGGCCCTTGCAATTTGAAGTTGGTGATCATGTGTATCTCAAAGTATCACCCATGAGAGGGGTGCATCGCTTTGGTGTCCTGGGAAAGCTAGCCCCTCGCTATGTTGGACCCTACAAGATTTTGGCCCAGTGTGGTCCTATTGCTTATCATCTCCAGCTCTCGAATATTTTGTCAGCAGTGCATAATGTCTTCCATGTTTCCCAGTTAAAGAAATGTTTGCGGGTCCCCGATGAAGCTGTGGAAATTAAAGGACTCTCCCTCCAGCCTGACTTGTCTTATATTAAGCATCCTGTCAAGATCTTGGACGAAAAAGAAAGAGTGACTAGAAACAGTGTGGTGAAGTTTTACAAAGTCCAGTGTCAAAATCACTCGGAGGATGAAGCAATGTGGGAGCAAGAAAGTTATATCTTGAAGCATTATCCCCACCTTCTTTCTAGTTCACCGAGGTAATTGTTTAAATTGGAATGTATTTCTTGTCTCTTCTCCCACACTAGGCACATGAAATCTCGGGATGAGATTTTGTTTAAGGGGGGGTAGATTTGTAACACCCTCGGTGTTACACTGTAAATCATGTACTAAAACATGTCATGAGCATCATGTTTATGTGTTAATGCATGTAATAAAGTGTGTAGATCAATTTTCGTAACTCAAAACGATCGACGAAAGTGCTAAATGAAAGTTGATTCGATAGTCATGTTATATCACTTAGGGTTTAAAATTATTTTTATTAAGCAAAAATGCTATAGAACATGTATTTGTCACCTTAATAAAGTAGGAAGTACAAACTTTGTAGATGACAATAAAATACTTGCGGTCAAAAGATGATATTACTAGCTAATATTTCCGCTAGCTTAGAAATTGCAAATGGTAATCAAAGTCAGCTCAAACACTTAGAAATTTTCAAGTCTGTCGACTGTTAGACACTGCTATGTTTGGCAAATTATTGTGAGAAATTAGGTTAAGGAGTGGGGCAGTATTATGGCTTGTTTTAGTAGCCTAACATACCCTCTAAGGTATAGCAAAAGTGGTTCAGGGATTGGATCAACGGTTTAGACGTCTCGAATGCTTTAAAATTCATGTGTGTCACTGTGTCGGTGTTTCGTACAAGCACCGGCAAGTGAATTTATAGTAATGCGCGTTAGGCTCGGATGGTGCGCTAAAGGACACAGGATTTATACTGGTTCGGGCAAAACATCCCTACGTCCAGTTTGTTGCTGCTTGTGTTATTAGCACCGCAACGATCTGTAGTAAGGGATACAAACTGCCGAGAGAGGGACTGGTCCCAAGTCTCTAATCGAAGGATTGAAAGGTGGTCAAGAGCTTCGTAGCTGCTTGAATGTGTGTGAGTGCGTTCTATTGTTTTTGTCCTCCTTTTTCTTTCGTCCCCTTTTGATAGAAGAAGCGCATCCCCTTTTATAGACGAAGGGGCCGGCTTTACAAGGGTAAGGGCTCCAGGACGCGTACTCTACTTAGTCTTGTGGCTCACGTCTACACAGTCGTGTCCTCCACCCTGATGAGTGCGAAGGAAGATAAGTGTTTACAATGTTGTCGATGTCTCTGCGCAGGATGTCGGGTTAGTCACGAGAATCTTTGCCCTCACGCAGGTATGGGCTGCAGATGTTGGTTTTGACTTATGAGCCTCCCCACCTTGCTCCGCACGCCTATCCGGTTCTCATGAGTCCTTGTTGGGAGAATGCGGGTCGGGGTCCGGTGTAACGCCGTGTCAAGGCCTTTCCGACCGGGAGGACCCGAGGGGTCGGGGAGCGGGCGCCGCCTCCTCGGGTCCAACGTGTGGTGACGGAATACCCATCGTTCGTGGAGATAGCAAATCCTTTCTGGATCGTGAGGTTGTCGTATATCTTCATCGGGTTCGTGTCCCAGCTGAAGGCAAGCGCCCTACAACTCTCTGGGGTGAGGTGCACGCACTGTAATACCTTTTGGGCTCTGCGGCGCCTGGAAGGGTCTAAAGCTTTAGTCCCGCGTTCCTCGGCAGTCCTTTTCTGCCAGGCGCAGGTATGGTCGTTGGAGCCATGGTTGACCCGAACGTCTTGTCTCGTCCCTGTACCCATCATTATGAGGGATAGATATCGATCGGTGCGAGGCTCGCTCAGGCCAGTCGGTGAGGTGACCCGCCCCTCCCGGGTCAAGCGAGACGGAATTCTTCCCTCATTGGGCGAGACCGAGCCCGCCCTCAAGGCGGCCAGGCGAGGTGGAGTTTATCCTCGGCCCTCGGGCGACCGAGCCCGCCCTATAGGCGTCAGGCGAGACGGAGATTAGCCTTGAGCTTGGGGCGAGGCAGGTTATCCTTCCAAGGCGTCGGGTGGCGACCCCGCCCCTCCCAAGCGTCCGGGCGAGACGGAATTCATCCTCAGCCCTCGGGCGAGACCGAGCCCGCCCTCAAGGCGTCAGGCGAGTGAACCAACTCCTGTCACTTTCGAACAAGGGATGACATGGAGCCCTTATGCATCTAGAAGTTTTTTACGTTCGGTGGTCATCGGTTCCACCTTCAAGGGTACCCTAGTATTAGGTCCCCGATAGTAGCCCCGAGACTCTGGTGATTCGTAGAACCGCTGGAGGGTGTTTTTGAGAGGGTCGTGGCGTCCCGTTCTTTGAGGGGCTGATTGGGGCCGTCCTCACCGGTGCTTCGCCCTTGGTGGCGGTTTGTTCGTAGATTCCTTCTTAGTTAGGCCGTCCGTGAGTTCTTTGGCCCTAGGTGGGCCAAAGAGAAAAGAAACGGGCCTTTGTGGCTTGTGCTTCCTGTGTGGTGGAGAGTCCGGATTCGCTTGGGGAAGGCGAACCGTCCACCGAGATTTTTTGGGATGAGAGGATAGGGACCGCGGGCGCGTGTCCCGCGACGTGACGCGGTGGCGTGCGTGGCAGACCCGGAGATCGAGGCGGTTGCCCTTCTCGCGTCCGTCGCCCCTATAAAACCGCGCGGGTTCGCCCCGTGGTCCCGTGTTTCACTCCCCTTCCTTTGCGTTCTCAAACATCTGCCGCCAATCTTCCCACCTCTTGCGCCCGCGCCGCCACCGTCGGCCGGCTGCGTTTGTGTTTGACCGCACCGTTAAGCTCGCGCTTTGCCGCCTCCCCCCCCCTTCAATGGAGTTGTGGGGCGATCAAGCATCACTTCCCGTGTCCGGAGGGCCTCGGGTCGACGACAAGCGGGTACCTTCCGGGTGTGGGATGGCATCCGGATGGTCGGTCCGTCGAAGGTTATGGCGGATTCCGACCACCGGAGATAGGTTGGCTTAGCCGGTCCAACAGTATAGACCTCTCGGCGCGACCTTCCGGCGACGCTTGGAGTCGTGGGCGTTGATCCTCCGAAGATCATGAGGGCACCGGTCGGAGTTGGGAAGGTGTCGCCTTCGCCTCCGTGTCGTTAGTGGTGGAAACGAGCTCCTTCCCTGCTCCTCCTTGTTAAGGCCCCGACCAAGTATTTGCGCATAAGGCCGCATTCCTTGTATAGGTGCTTGGCGGGAAAGGCGTGGTTTGGGCATGGCCTCGAGCATTTTCTCGAAGTGGTTGGAGTGCCCTCCGCGGCTTCCGCCACCTTCTGCGGTCGGCGGCTGCGTCATGAGTAAGTTGTCGCGCCGTTGCTTCTTATTTTTCCCTTTGGCGGATTTGTTTGGGCGCCTTGGCTGGCGTCCTCGTCCCGCCTTGTTTTTCCGTCGATACGATCAAAGATGGCCCCGACCGCTCTTCTCCGTAGGCGTGACTAGTGGCGGCGTCGGGAGTTCCTTGGTAGTTCGCGGGCCCTGCGTCCCGGCTTGTGGACCGAGGATTCGCAGTCGTTCCGGACGAAAAGGCTCCTATTACGTCGGCGTCGGCGGCGTTCGGGAGCTCATTGCCTTCGGTCGAAAAGCGCCGGATGTACCATGGAGGGTTTCACGGGCTTTCGGCGGCGGTTCTTGAGGTCCCATGGGTTTCGGTAGCGTTTGTACATGCCCGGAAATTACCCACGAGTTCTCGGTCGAGATCCGCCCAACTCGAATAGCATTGACGGTAGGTGCTCCACCACGCCAGGTCTTTGAGTCGGCCAGAACAATGGGAGATTGCGAATAATGAAATTATCATCACTAGCGCCACCGGCCCGACATGCAAGCCGATAGTCTTGAGCCAAAGCCCGGGTTTGTTTCGCGAAATATTTAGGAATGTTCAGAGGCGGTCGATACCTTAGAGGGAACGCAGCGTTGAGGATGTGTCGGCCAAAGGCCCGAGGGCTGGCGGGGACGGGCTTCGGCCCCTCGTTCTTTGTCGTGGCGCCCGCCACGCCGGGGATGATAGCCGCGCGCGCTTCTCCCTAACACGTCTCCGGCGTCGATGATGCTACGTCGACGCCGCGCCACGCCGAGGCGTTGATGTCTGAGGGACGACGGAGGGCTGCCGCCCGGCCGGGCGGTGTTTGGTGTCTGGATCGTCCTTGGTGGGATGCACCGCTGCTGCTACCGGGCTGGTGTCGGGTTCGCATCGTCGAGACAACGAACTTTACACTGCTGCTTTAGCGCGGCGAGCAACGTGCTAATCTCCCGATAAGCGCGTCGATCCTCGGACGTCGTGGCCTCCGGAGACCATGCAACAAAGGCGGTCGCCGCGGCGATATTACAGGCCGGCTCGAGCAAAGTGAGGAAAGGCCCCATCGTCGGTGAGGATCCTTTGATGTACGGTGCGAAGTGGCGCAGGCCGCGCGCGCTTCGCCTCTTTGCGGGCGTTCAATCTCGCGATTGATGTCCGCGTATTCCCATGCGAGCCCTTGCCCGGCCTCATCGATCTCTTGCCGACGAGCCCTTAGTTGCTCCATCCTCAAAGCGAGATGGGGCTGTCCCTTCTTCCCGGATCTGCTTTGTCGAGATTGTTCGTGGGGGTGGCCTCTTCCTGGGGCGCTTTCGGCGTGACCCTCGGGTCTGCGTCATGTAGCATTCTCGGGAAGGGTGGTGGCTCCCCTGCTGGAATCCGGCCGGAGAGCGATCTGAGCTCCTCGTTGAGGAGCTCGTAGAGGGTCTCCGTATCCCGCTCAATCGCCCCCCACGAACTCGATGTCCGTGGGTGGTTGAACCACACGTAGCGCCGAAGACGGCCAGCGGTTGTCGCAAGCGTTCTGCGGAGATCGAACGGAAACGCTGTCGGGGCACTCCATACGGACCCTTCCGGACACATGGTGGCGTTGTGAGAGGCTTCTTTGGGTGACGGGACTCCCCGGGAGTTGCCCGGTGGCCCCTCAAGCCTGAGATGGCTGAGGTTGATGGAAGGGGAGATGGGGCGGTGAGTGAGTTAGTGCCGCCTCTCCTTCTAGTGTGATGATGAAATCCAGGTCGCCAAACGCACGTGTGCGCCGGGGCCCAGTGATTGCGTGGGTGGTCATCCGAGACCTGGTTTGGAACGCATAAAGCCCCTACACGCGCGCTTGTCGTCGGTGTTTTCGTACAAGCACCGGCAAGTGAATTTATAGTAATGCGCGTTAGGCTCGGATGGTGCGCTAAAGGACACAGGATTTATCTTTGGTTCGGGCAAAACGTCCCTACGTCCGGTTTGTTCTTTGCTTGTGTTATTAGCACCGTAACGATCGTAGTAAGGGATACAAACTACCGAGAGAGGGACTGGTCCCAAGTCTCTAATCGAAGGATTGAAAGGTGGTCAAGAGCTTCGTAGCTGCTTGAATGTGTGTGAGTGCGTTCTATTGTTTTTGTCCTCCTTTTCTTTCGTCCCTTTTGATAGAAGAAGCGCATCCCTTTTATAGACGAAGGGGCCGGCTTTACAAGGGTAAGGGCTCCAGGACGCGTACTCTACTTAGTCTTGTGGCTCACGTCTACATGGTCAGGTCCTCCACCCTGATGAGTGCGAAGGAAGATAAGTGTTTACAATGTTGTCGATGTCTCTGCAGGATGTCGTTAGTCACAGAATCTTGCCCTACTTGCGCAGGTATGGGCTGCGCAATGATGATGGTTTTGACTTATGAGCCTCCCCACCCTTGCTCCGCACGCCTTACGGTTCTCATGAGTCCTTGTTGGGAGAATGCGGGGTCGGGTCTTGTAACGCCGTGGTCAAGGCCTTCCATTTGGGAGGACTGAGGGGTCGGGAAGCGGGCGCCGCTCCCCTCGGGTCCAACGTGTGGTGACGGAATACCCATCGTTCGTGGAGATAGCAAATCCTTTCCTGGATCGTAGCGGTTGTCGTATATCTTCGTCCTGTTCGTGTGTCCCAGAGCTGAAGGCGGCGCCTACAACTCTACAGGGTGAGGTGCACGCACCTGTAATACCTTTTGGGCTCTGCGGCGCCCGGAAGGGTCTAAAGCTTTAGTCCTGTCGTTCCCTGGCAGTCCTTTTCCTGCCAGGGCGCAGGGTATGGTCGTTGGAGCCATGGTTGACCCGACGTCTTGTCTCGTCCTGTACCACCCATCATTATGAGGGATAGATATCGATCGAGTAGGCTAGCTCTCCGGGTGGTGAGGTGACCCCCCTCGGGTCGGGCGAGACGGAATTGGTCCCTCAGGCCCTCGGGCGAGACCGAGCCCGCCCTCAAGGCGTCCGGCGGCGCGAGTTTATCCTCGGCCCTCGGGCGAGACCGAGCCCGCCCTATAGGCGTTGGGCGAGACGGAGATTAGCCTTGAGCTTTTGGGGCGGCGGGGTTATCCTTCAAGGCGTCGGGTGGTCGACCCCGCCCCTCCGGCGTCAGGCGAGACAGATTCATCCTCAAATTTCGGGCAAGACCGAGCCCGCCCTCAAGGCGTCAGGCGGCGGAACGAACTCTCATCCTCGAACAAGGGATGACATGGAGCCCTTATGCATCTAGAAGTTTTTTACGTTCGGTGGTCATCGGTTCCACCTTCTGGGGTACCCTGGTATTAGGTCCCCAACACACTGTCTCGGGTGGTCTGTCACCATGGGTGCGGTCACCGCATGGCCACCCCATGCACATATGGTCGCGCATGAGCGCGCTGCCACACGCGGCCGGCCGTGGCCGCCCCTGGCCTGGCTAGGGCTCGGCTGCTGCTGGCCCACCGTGCGGAGCCACCGCTGCTACCACCTTCCTGTCCTGCGCTATGCTGCTGTCGCGTCCACACTGCCGATGCTCCCTGCATCGCGACGCTGCCGCTGCCATCACGTCGCCATTGCATCATCGTTGCATTCGCGCTGATCCACCGCCCCTTTGCGCTATTCCTGGCGATGTGCGTGTTGCCCTGTCGTGCGCACGTGGGCACACGTTGTCCGTAGCACCGACGCTTGGGCCTCTCGGTCCTGCTACTCGCGTCCTACCAAAGCATGGATGATACTGAGCCCACTGTCACGCCGTCTCTCCCTTTTCCTCTTTCTCCCTCTATTTCCCATCGCCGTCGCGTTGTGTCATGGTGAAGCCAGAGAGCGAGCAACTATCATCAATTCCTCATGCTCGCGTCTCTGCCTTCACACCCCTCTCCTACCGACCTTACCCTGCCTTGACTCGCGTCACACCGAGCTCCAGTTTTGGAGCTTTGTCTACCGCTGTGCCATTAAGGCCCGTCGCCACCCGCGACGTGGCCCGTCTTCTCCACTTCGCCTCGCGCCAATTCCTTTGCACCGCTAGCTCGCCTTAGCTCCCACTTCATTGTGCGCATGCTAGTCACAGCTCTAGTGCCGCCTCCTCGCTACTAATGCGGTCGTGTCTTTGCGGTCCGCCGTTCACCTTTCGGCGCGCACATGGCTAGCCTCGCTCGGGTCGCCTCCGACCGAGCTGGCTTTTTGGTAAGGTCACTATTGAATTGTCATTGCTCACTCGCTGCCCTACTGCCTTGATTGTTGCTGCGGCTCACCTAAACACCGTCGCCATTGCCGCACGGTGTCCGCAGTCGTGAAGAGGTTCTTCTACGATGTCCTGGCTTGTGCAACCGCCGCCCATCGTCTTGCGTCGAAACCTAGGTGAGCGTTGGCCTCGTAGATAGGTCAGCGGGGATCCTGTGTGGCCGGCGTAAGCACCATTGCCACCGCTCGCCACGTCGGCTCATGCAGGGAAGGCCATGGGCCTCGCCATTGTAAAGAAGAGAAGGGTCCGAGGGTTCTTTTGCATAAGTGTTGTCTCTAGGAATAGTAACATGGACTGCAGGTTGTTTTGTTCATAGTCCAAGGGCATTTTTGTCAATGTGCCAGCGCGCGCAGGCCTCCCCATCATGGGCCGCCTCCGTGCGTGGATTGCGTCTCACCTGTGGGTCGTGCCTCGCCTATTTGCCGCCGCGTGCGTGTTGCGCCGCGTGGGCCACGTTGGGCCGAAATCAGTTTAGTTTTTTCGTGGATAATATAAATAGTTTTTCATTTATATTTCTGAGCTGATCTTTGGTAAATTATATAAAATCATGTAGGTATCCAAAAATTGTGAAACTAATTTTGTTGAGTTCCTAAAATTGTCTTCTATCTGTTGGTGTATTTAGTTCATATATATTTATTGAGAGCAGGAACTATTACATCATTTGAGAGTGCTTAATATTATTAGGTTAAATATGGTAGGAGTTTTTGTGGTAGATTGGTGATAGCAAAAACCCTAAAATTTATATAGTAGATTCATTGTATAATTATGTGCTCACTGTAATTTTTATAGCCTTAGAATAGGTTGAGAAATATGGTAGCTAAGTACTCCTTATTTTAGTATATAGTAAATCATTAATAAGAGTAAGAATATATTTTAGTTGTTAGGTGAAACCCTACTGGTTTGATGGGAATGATGATTAGCTCGGTAGCTTAGTCATTAGAGCTAGCTTAGTGGCTTAGTAGATGTATTCTTATTTTAAGAACTGTTGTTGCCTTAATATTAAGTGTTGCATCATCATTGCATGCATGTAGAGAATGAGTTGGTGGAGTTCGTGACCGTGGGCGAGCAGGAGTATGAGGAGGTGACTGAAGAGTACGAGGAGGAGATTTTTATGCAGGAGGAGGTCCTAGAGCCACCACTGACTAACTGAGCTAACACCACACCTGCCCAAGGTAAGCCCCGGTACACAACCCTTATTTTGAATAATCACTGGAAATATATATATGATGTGCATTTATGTTACAGAATTTATATTGAAACTACATGCATGAATATACCTACCTATGAGTCCTACTAGCTTAGGTCGAGTAGCTGCTATGCTTAGGTTTTTCGGTAGTGTGAGTAACCTGCTGTTACTTACAATTGGTGATTATTATTATCACTCTCATGATAAAATGGTGAAAAGAAATGGAGAACGGGTAGGGATATGGTACAGGTATTGGTGGTTGTAAGAGGTTGTGTCCCACGGCCAACGGGGCATAGCTTGGTTACACTGTTTTCCCTGTCCGTGTCGGTTAAGAACCGGCCGTTGTATTGGATTCTAGTCAGGTCACAGACTTATTATCCTGAGCACATACTTGTTTATGGGAGCAGGGAAGGCTCGTTGCTCTCTTATCATGGGTTCTGTCTCTTTCTGGACCGACTGATTGGAGGCGGGGATGGTGGAGATCTAAGCACCACACTGAGTCTGGGACTCAGGTGTGGGGGCTTAGAGTCCAAGTTTGGATGGGGACCTAGACCCCCTTGATAGGAGAGTGATGGGTTGGTCCTGCTTGTGCCTAGGGTACGAGCGGGGCATGTGTTTTGGGGTACCCAGCTAGGCACATTGATTCACGAATCGCTGGGTAATCCAGTATGACTTGTCTACAATCTAGCACCATAGTAACAACTAGAAGATAAAATATGGTGAAATGGATCTGTTTGCTCAACTATTGCTTGAAAGTAGAATAGGTGCTTACCTAGAATGGTTAGATAATGAACTAATCACGACTGCTAATAAGAAACATACATAAGGATTCACTACTAGTATTGCTTTCCGCAAAAACCAAACCCAGCAACCCATAAAGCTTATCATATCCTTTGGAGTCGGGAAATTATTCCCACTAGTCGGGTAAGTCTTGCGAGTACATTGTGTAATCTAGGTTTATTTACCCCTATTGCAGGTGCAGCTTGAAGAGTAGCTGTTGTGTGGTGGATTCTTCTGGTGGGCATAGACGGATCCTTGTATTCTACCGTTAGATGTTTATTGTAATTCCGCTGTTTAAATTCCGCACTCTGAACTTGGTACTATAATAATGTATTTCTAAGAACTCTTGTTGTATGAAATGGATTAAGTATTGTAAACTCATTCTCATTATTGGATCCTAGAGGAAAATCGTGGATTATTCGAGTTCTCCCTCGGGGTGTGCTCGACGGAACTATCCTATGTAGCTTACTTTCGGGGTGCTTAGTGTCTGGTGGAAGACGAGTGCCTCCAAAAGCGTGCTATTTTGGTCAGTTTTGCCACACAAGTTGAGTGAAGACTTGGCGCCGATGGACCGATGCAACAATGAAGAGCAAGTGAAGTCAAGATCGATGAACCAATGCGGTCACGTGATGACATGAAATGGATCATACCATTTGGTGATATGGTTGGTGCATACCTTGCATCAACATCGGAGGAGATGGAATGGAATACGCAAGGCAAAGGTATAACCTAGGGCATTTCAAGTCGCCAGTCATAGGTGTGTAGAGAAGTTTATGACCGGGTTTAGGATAGATATCCATACTATCAAGAGGGGCAAACTTGTTTGCATATCGGTCACCTAGTGCCACTCGAGTGATCTCACTTAGCATTGTTGCTAGGATCGAGTGGCGTGGCAAGTTGAGTGATTAACCCTTGAAAAAGTTTAGAAAAATGCTAACACACGTGTACTTTGGTGAGACACTTTATTGTTGGCAATTAGGAATCAAGGGTGGTGTAGTTGAGTTAATAGAAAAAGAATAGGAGGAGGTAGAAGGGGACCGGACTCTGAGTTCAGAGAGACCGGACTGAGGGGGTGGGGTCCGTTCCTTAGTTTTTGCAGCTGGCGCGCCCTTGGGGGTTCGGACCTGGGCGTGTGGGCATTCCAGACCCAGGGACCTCGATCCTATTGGTACGGGTCTGGCCTAGGTACATCACGGCATAGGCGCTGTGGCTCGATGCATGGGTCTGTCTGCTCGGTATATAGCTGCGTAGTGCAGTGGCAGTGCGCGGGAGCCCCTAGCGGCTCGGACCACGGAAGCCATGGACTCAGACCAACGTTAGGCTAGCGGGTCTAGCTAGGAGATCGTAGTGCACACCATTGGCCCTGTGGCATGGTGCATCATGGTTTTAGCTCACAAGTGGGCGAGACCGAGACCGAGAGGAGGTGCAGCACATGCGGCTTCGATTCACGAGTCTGACAGGGCCTTCTTGGGTCCAATGGTGGGCATGGCGAAATGGGCTGAGATGAGGAGCAGGCACGTGCATAGCATCCTCGGACTGCGGTGGAAGTGGGGTCTACTCCCTGGTGAGCTCATCCGACAAGGGTGGATTAGGAGGACATGGCATTGGGGGCTCTGCCCCACGACATTGGACTAGACGCTCAGTGGCTTTGGACTGGCGCTCTAGGGTCGGGTTTGCGTGACAGGGAGATGCATCTTGTGTGTATGAAGCGAAGGAGCGATGTGGCAGCCGCGGGTTCACCTGGAGAGAAGACTGGACCCTGAGGGTCGGTATGGATGCTGGGTCTAGACCCAGTCCGGAAGGTTTTTTCCTCTCTAGAACCTCTTTGTATTGATCCGGACCCAGAGTTGAGATGGGCCGGATCTGGGTCCAGTTCCACGCAGACAGCACGGTGTTTTAGCGATCGTTGGGATCTAATGGGCGTAGTTAAATGTGGGGACACATGGCACAATCTAGGGTCCAGACCTTCACTGTAGATGGTCTAGATCCTGGATCCAGACCCTGGGTCCAGACCTCCTCGAAGCCTATTTTCGTGCAATGGCTATTTTTGCCCTTGGGGTTATAAATAGTGACCTTAGTCGGCCATGGGTAGCTAGTTGAGCACTCTTGAGCCTTGGTGGCTTTTGTAGGTGTGCTTGGGAGCCCTCTAACTCACATATGCTTGATAGTGATCATCCAATTGTGTGAGTGGGCGATTTCTGTTGCGTTGCATTGCGAGATTGCATCGAGTGGCACTAGGTGTTCGTGTTGTAAGCTGGTGGTGCTTGTTACTTTTGGAGGTTGCCACCTCCTAGATGGCTTGGTGTCTTGTGGCTCCGTTGAAGCACACAAGGAGATTGTGCGGTGCTCCGGAGAAGTGCTTGTGAGGGGTATTGTGCACGCCCCACGGGGATCGTGAAGAACAACTCTAGTTGAGCGAGACGCGAAGGGCGACAAGTGGTCCGGGTGTGTCAACTGCTAGATCTTGTCGTAAGCACTGCACGTGGGAAAGTGTGACTTATGGGTCACCACTAGCAAGGGGACCGGTGGCAACCTTGGAGCTTGTCTCATTGGAGACTAGCGTGTTGGCAAGCACGTGAACCTTAGGAAAAAAATCTCCGTGTCAACCTTGTCATCTCGTTGGTTTGCTTTCCTATCACATAAGCTTGTATTTAATTTCATATATATTGTGCTTCTGTAGTTGCTCTTGTAGTTAGTTAGCTTGTGTAGCTTGCTAGTGACTTTCTTGCTTGTATAGCATAGAAGTAGCTCCCTTGCATTACTAATTTGGTTTTAGTAACCATGTTAGTTACATTGCTTAGTTTGTGTAGCTAAGTAATTTGCGCTCTCTAATTTGGCATTGCTAGTGAGCTTAGGCTTTGTGCTTTTGCATACTAGTTGTGTAGGAGCTCCCCCGTGCTTGAAGTACTAGTTGCATAGGTTTGTGTGACCTTGCTTCTAGAATGGTTAGGTGAGATCTAGCTAGCCCGGCACTTTAGTTGCTTAATTACTATCTTTGTAAGGTGCTAGAGAACTTAGATAGAGCGGTGCAGTCTTGGCTAGACCAATTGTCGAATATCTATACCCAAGTATCTGAGCCAAAAGATTAATGAGCATCACGTCGCCTCATCCGATGGTTAGGGATGCAACTGCGGCCTCGTCTGACCCCCTAGGGGCCAGGCAGGGCCTTGTCCAACTCCGAGGATGAGGTTTCCACCTCGTCTAACCCCCAGGTGGCTGGGCCACGCCTCATCCAACTCTGAGGATGAGGCTTCCACCTCATCCGACCCCCAGGGGCCGGGCCACACCTCGTCCAACTCCGAGGACAAAGTTTCCACCTCGTCTGAGCCCTAGGAGCCGGGCCACGCCTTGTCCAACTTTGAGGATGAGGTTTCCGCCTCATCGGACCCCATGGCATGGGTTCCGACTCATTCGGTCCCACAGGCAGGGCTCTACCTCATCCAACCCCCCAAGGTTCGGATTCCGTCTCACACGGCCCCCAGGGCGAGATCTCCACATCACCCATTCCCTGGGAGTCGGATCTGCTACTGGGCAAAAGCAGTGGCCCCAGGGCAGGACCCAAACTGCTTCAACCACTACGGCATGGAGGCGCACACCCAGGAACACATCTTAGATGCAACCTAATGTGACCGGTGGTCCCATCAGGCCATGCTGGGAGACTCATGTTGCCCACCCCATCAACAGGCCATCACTATGCTGCTAACTCCTTGCTTGACCATTGTCCAACGTCAGTCAATCGACGTCAGTTGACTGGCATTGTACCACCAGCCCCCCGTATTGCCTCTATCAGGGGACCCTTTGACCATTCTGTCTGCTCGGATTGGATGGAAGACAAGAACAATGCATCACACCCACACGTATGCTACAACGGCCAAATAGGACCCTGATGCGATGCCGCTGCCACCATGATCTGTAGGGTCAACGGGACCCACATGAAGAGAAGAACGACACACCTCTGAGAGCCTTATTTCTCTTTCCTTTTTCCCTCTTCCCTTCGGCTATAACCTCGGCTTTCCCTTGAACTATAAAAGGGAAAGAAGGGTATCACACTAAGGGGTATCGCACATCGAACAAGTGCATCACATAGCATCGGTCCACCACACCGTATCAGACATCGAGCGATCGAACCACAGAGACTTGGGAGCTACCTCCCTCTCTCGCTAGTTTGTAACCCCCTACTACAAACTCAGTGCTGGTAACATGAGCAACCCGAAACTAGATGTAGGGACATTCAGCCTAAACCAGTATGACCCTTATGTCCTCTTAGCACACCATCCGAGTCAGACGCGCAATATACAAATTTTTACTCGTTGGTGCTTACTCAAAACACCGATAGTTGGCGCGCCAGGAAGGGGCCATCTGCATGTTTCGACATCAACAACTAGGCCTTGGATGGCTAGTCATGATATCAGCTGGGTCCTAGGCACACACGTGCGCTTTGGAGACCTGGACTTCATCGTCACGGTGGAGGGAGAGCTAGCACGGGCGTCCGTCGTCATTCTGCCTCTCCACTCCGCTAGCCTCGACACGATCGCTGAGGCGCTCGAGGAGCTATGGCTGCATGCGCCAGAGTCCCGTGACCTTGGGAATGGCCAGCTCCTCGACTTCTACTATGGGAGGTTGGAGCGTCAGCTCAGCATCTTCCTGAGACCCCAACCATCCCAGGAGGACTTGCGCCACCTCACCTTCTCATTCCACAATGTCATGGCACAGCTTGCCGAGGGAGAGCTGCTCTCCCTAGAATACCTCATCCGGAGCGCCCCGACAATGCTCCCGTTCGGTCTCCGCAACGCCACAGAGACCATTGTCCACCTTATGGTGCAACGCATGATTCCATCCCCTGTGAACGATGAGTTCGTTGGGATGATCGAACATGTCACGGAATCTTTCCATGACCTCCTTGCAGAGGAGCTGGAGTCACCCTCCGACTCTAACTCCGGTAGGGGAAGTCATCACCCCTCTCGTGAATGCTTCATGATAGGTACCCCGAAGGGACACGTTGAAAGCATCCACGAGGAGGACGCTTCCCTGATGAATGACCTCGACGATGAGGTCGAGGGCAAGGCTAGGGACCCACCTGACCTGTGGGTGGTGCAGCTAAAGGCCTAGCACCGAGAGCTCAAGGAAGCATGACTTTAGCTCGAGCAGGAACGTGTGGAGCTCGATCGCGAGATCGAGAGCCATGGAGACGGGGGGCACGCATGCGCCATGACCCATGACGTAAACCAGAGGATCATCGAGGACAATCAGGTGCTCCCGCACTTTACCTGGGCAAGCCAGAACATCGCTGATGTGGCAGCCTTGCTCAGCGGGCTTCCGATGCCTACGACGCCTGAGGATCGACGGGCCTACCATGACATTTGCACACTGCTCGAGCATGTGGCTACACAGTAGGCCAAGAGCTTACTGTCTCGACGATAGGAGTTCGATGCCAACCAGCGCACGCCCTCAGTGTGACCCAACAAGGACGCATTAGTCCACCAGGCGCCGCACGACGATAGGCCATGCATCACAGTTTCGGTGCAAGAACGTCTCGACCGCAACCGTGACACGCGTGACACCATCAACGCCCGTCAATGTACCCACAATGATGCAGGGGAGGGGGCCAGCCATAGCTACCACCCTCACCATGGTGGGCACTACGACTGTGAGGAGGACCGAAGACATAGCCTCGAACCAATGGGGCCCTAGGCTTTCGGTTGGCGTATCCTCAAGGCGGCGCTCCCACCCCGATACCGTCCGCCGACTAACGTCCCAAAATACTCTGGGGAAACGAACCCTGGCTTGTGGCTCGAGGACTACCGGCTCACTTGCCAGGACAACGGTGCGGTCAGTGATGACTTCATCATCCGCAATCTCCCCCTGTTCCTGGCCAACTCGGCATGAACATGGCTGGAGCATCTTTTGCCCAACTACATTCAGAGTTGGGCGGACCTGAAACAAAACTTTGTGGGGAACTTCCAGGGCACTTATGCGCGCCTTGGGAACCCCTGGGACTTAAAGAACTACCGATAGAAGTCAGGAGAGACTCTCCATGAGTACATCCAAGGCTTCTCCCGACAGTGCAACGAGCTCCACAATGTCGCCGATGCCGATGTCATCGGAGCCTTCCTATTAGGGACCACCTGTGAGTCCCTGGTCCATAAGTTGGGATGTAAGGGCCCATGGTCGGAGCAATTTTCAATCACTCTAGAGGCAAGGTGAAGCAGGACAAGGACACCGACGAAGGCCCCTCCGATCGTTCAAATAAGAAAAAGAACCGAAAAGGGTGCGGGGGCTCACTCATGGCCACCGCCGATTGAAAAGCCAGTTGAGCGCTGCCCGAGGGCACCCCCGATCACTTCAACAAGCTGCTCAAGGGGCCATGCCCAAACCACGCCTTCCCAGTCAAACACATGTACAAGGACTGCTCCCTCATGAAGCATTTCTTCATCGGTGGCTCCAAGAAAAGGGAGCAAAAGAAGAAGCCCGAGGTAGAAGCCGACGATGCCATAGAGAAAAATGGCGGCTTTCCGTCGCTAGATGGTTGCCTCATGATCTTCGGTGGGTCAAAGGCATATGACTCCAAGCATCGATAGAAGCTCGCACGCCGAGAGGTCTATGAAGCGGAGCCCGCCATGCCCATTTTTCTCAAATGGTCGGGGTCTCCCATAACCTTCGACCGATCTAACCACCCGGATAGCGTCACACACCCAGGTAGGTACCCACTCATGGTTGACCCTATCGTTGGCACAAAGTGGCTCACCAAGGTACTGATGGACGGGGGCAGTGGCCTCAACATCATGTACGCTGAGACACTTGATGCCATGGGCATCGACTGAGTGCGCATCCAGCCGACTAGGGCGCCTTTCCATGGCATTGTGCCTGGAAAGCAGGCCATACCGATGGGGTAGATTGACCTGCCCATCACCTTTAGGAATCCATCCAACTATAGGATAGAGACCCCCACCTTCGAGGTAGTCTGGTTCCCCCCGGTCTACCACGCCATTTTAGGGCGACCGTGTTACACGAAGTTCATGGTCGTCCCCAACTACACCTACCTCAAGCTCAAGATGCCGGGCCCACGTGGGGTCATCACCATCGGCACTTCTTTCTAGGGGGCCTAGAAGTGTGAGGTCAAGAGCTACGAGCTCGCTTCGGCAACCCTTGCTTCCGAGGAGGTCGCAGCCATCGGAATGGACATCGCTGAAGGAGCACCCGATGCGAAGCAGGTGGTAGGATCCTTTGAGCCTGCGGAGAACATTAAGGAGGTCCTCGTCGACCCCGACAACTCCACCGATAAGACGGTGCACATGGGAACCACCCTCTCCCCCAAGTAGGAAGGCACCCTTGTCAACTTCCTCCGCGCCAATCGAGATATCTTTGCGTGGAAACCGTCGAACATGCCTAGAATTCTAAGGGAAGTCGCCGAGCATGCCTTAAAGATCAGGCCAGGTTCTAGGCTGGTCAAACAACACCTACACCGCTTCAACGCGGACAAGCGGAGGCTCCTCGGCGAGGAAATCGCTAAAATTTTGGCGTCCGGTTTCATCAAGGAAGTATACCACCCAGAGTGGTTGTCCAATCCTGTTCTTGTAAAAAAGAAAAGTGGGAAATGGAGAATGTGCATTGACTACACTAGCCTCAAGAGGCATGCCCGAAGGATTCATTTCCTTTGCCATGCATAGATCAGGTAGTTGACTCAACTTCTGGGTGCAAAACCATATGCTTCCTTGATGCGTACTCCGGGTACCATCAGATCACCCCGTTTGTGACCTCTTTCATCACCCCGTTTGGATCATTCTGCTATGTTACAATGCCATTTAGACTCAAGAACACTGGGCTACGTACTAGCGTTGCATGACCAAATGCGTTGGGGACCACATCGGGTAGACCATTGAGGCTTACGTGGACGACATTGTAGTTAAGTCCAAGCAGACCGACTAGCTCGTGGCTGACCTAGAGCAGGCCTTCAAGAAGCTCCGGGAGAACGGCATCAAGCTCAACCCCAAGAAATGCGTCTTCAGGGTCCCAAGGGGCATGCTGCTCAGATTCATCATCTCCGAGCATGGCATCGAAGCCAACCCGGTAAAAATCTCAGTCATCACGAAGATGGGCCCAATTCTAAACCTGAAGGGAGTTTAGAAGGTTACCAGGTGCCTCGCAGTGCTTAGTGGCTTCATTTCGTGCCTCGGCGAACGGGGACTCCCCCTTACCGGCTCCTGAAGAAAACTGACCGATTCACGTGGACGCCTGAAGCTCAGGAGGCGCTTGACAAACTCAAAGTGCTCCTGACGAAGGCCCCGATTCTGGTCCCACCGGCTGAGGGAGAGCCGCTCCTACTCTACGTCGTAGCTATGACCCAGGTTGTCAGCACCGCCTTGCTTGTAGAACAGGGAGAAGAGGGACACGCCCTCAAGGTATAGTGCCCTGTGTACTTCGTTAGCGAAGTCTTGTCCGACTCCAAGACATGCTACCCCTAGATCCAGAAGCTCCTATACACTATCCTGATCACCAATAGTAAGCTATGCCACTACTTTGTCTCACACTAGGTGACCGTCGTGTCATCTTTCCCCCTCGGCGAGGTTATCTAGAACTGGGAGGCCATGGGGAGAATCACAAAATGGGCGCTCGAGCTGATGGATCAGGGCATCACGTACGCCCCATGAACAGCCATCAAGTCTTAGGTACTGGCTGACTTTGTGGCCGAATGGACCGAGATCCAGATGCTGCCGGCGGCCATCGATCAGGAGTGCCAGACGATGTACTTCGATGGATCACTGATGAAGAAGGGCACTGGGGTCGGGCTAGTTTTCGTTTCCCTCCTCGGGGTGCGCATGAGGTACGCAATTCGCATCTAGTTCCTAGTTTTAAATAATATGGCTGAGTATGAGGCACTCATCAATGGCCTATGCATCGCCATTGAGTTGGGCACCCGACGGCTTGACGTCCGAGGTGACTCGCAACTGGTCATCGACCAGGTCATGAAGGAGTCAAGATGCCACACCACCAAGATGGCTACGTATTGTCATGAGGTCCAACAGTTGGAGGACAAGTTCGACGGCCTCGAGCTCAACCATATCCAGAGGTGGCTCAATGAAGCAGCTGACACATTAGCGAAGATGGCATCGAGCCAAGAGCCGGTCCCGACCGACATCTTCGCTAGCGACCTTCATAAGCCCTCAATCCGATGCGAGGAACCAGAACAGGCCGGCAATGAGCCGCCAATCCTGGTCTCAGTGGTTGACCGACCCTCAGTTCCATCTGACCCCAAGGTCATGGAACTCGTCAAAGATCCAGTGGTGGAGCCTGACCCTTCGATCGACTGGAGAACACCTTATCTCAATTGCCTCCTCCATAAGGTGCTCCCTGCCAACAAGATGGAGGCCCGATGTCTCGCGCGTAGCGCCAAGTCCTTCATCATCATCAAAGGGGAGCTCTACAAGCGTAGCCACACCTGAATCCTGCAGCGTTGCATCCCCACCAAGCAGGGGAAGGACCTGCTAGAAGACATCCATGGAGGGGTCTGCGGACATCACGCTGCACCTAGAACCTTGGTTGGAAACACATTCAGGCAAGGTTTCTACTAGCCAACCGCGGTGACCGACGCCGAGCAAGTCGTACGCACCTACAAAGGATGCATGTACTACATTCGACAAACTCACCTATCAGCCCAAGCACTCCAGATGATCCCCATTACGTGGCCATTCGTGGTCTAGGGGCTCGACCTAGTAGGGCCCCTCAAGAGGGTGCCTGGGGGCTTTACGCACTTGTCATCATGGACAAGTTCATGAAGTGGATAGAGGCTCAACTAATCACTATGATAAAATCCGAACAGGCCATGTTGTTCTTCAAGGACATCATCCATCGATTTGAAGTCCCAAACTCCATCATCACGGACAATGGCACGTAGTTCACCAGGAAGAAGTTCCTCCAATTTTGCGATGAATATCACATCCATGTCGACTGGGCCACCATAGCGCACCCCCATATGAACAGACAGGTCAAGCGCGCAAACAACATGGTCCTATAGGGCCTCAAGCCTAGGATCTTCAACCGGTTGAACAAGTTTGGCGGATGATGGGTTGCCGAGCTTCCCATGGTACTCTGGAGCCTTAGGACGTCCAGCAATTGAGCAACCAGTTACATGCCATTTTGCATGGTCTATGGCTCTGAAGCCATCCTCCCGACCGACCTCGACTACGGAGCGCCATGGGTCAAGGCCTACAGCGAGCAGGGAAACGAGGCATCTTTGGAAGACGCCATGGACCTGCTTGATGAAGCACGTGACATTGCCCTGCTCTGTTCGGCCAAATACTAGCAGGCGCTACCATAGCTGACGCATGTGGGGTTGCGTCTTCGGTGTAGGTGATTTAGTCCTTCGCTGCATCCAGAGCAATAAAAATTGCCACAAGCTTTCAGCGCCATGGGAAGGACCGTACATCATCACACAAGTACTCCGACACAGCACCTACAAGCTCAAGACCGATGATGGCAAAGCCATCACCTACGCCTGGAATATCGAACAGCTACATCACTTTTACCCTTAGTTTTCCCATTCTGAAGCTTTCAATATGCTTATCAAACTAAGTAATGTTTCTGCAAAAACAAAAAATGTTACCTCCTATCGGGTCGCTTCTGATCTGATCGGTCTTCAGTAACACCTGACCCTGGCTATTTCTTGGGGTTGGGTTTTACTCAGGGCCTGATAGGAGTACATTTACTCAGGAACATTTTCCCCATCCGCCCCTTCTATTTTTTATGACAAGACTTAGAAATAAGAGTTGCCAAAAACTAATGATGAGTAAAACTGGTCAGAATGCAAAAAGCCTACGCCCTGACGGCTACGGCATCGCTTGCTCACCAGCGCGATCATTACTTAGTCGCTCGTAACTTAAGTTTCTAAATGCCTTAGCATAAAACAAGGGGGTGGATCGCAATGAACTTTTTATATATATATATATATATATAGAAGGGCCAAATAATGTTTCTGGTCATAATAAAAGTCTTTACAAAAAAACTGACGTTGGACTCAGCTATCTAACTAAACACTCTTAGGCAGGATGTCTTCTCCGATCTTCCCCACCAGATCCTACGCCGGGGGAGCCGCTTCCTTCTCAATTTCGTCCAGCTCGGCGTCAGTGTAGCCAGGCACGAAGCCCTCACTGATCACCGGCAGGTCGATGTTAGTGTAGTGGGAGCGGGCGATGGCAAACACATGATGCACACCGGTGTACAAGGCCTCCCTTGCGAGCGCGCACGCCTGGTCTAGGATCTGGGTAACCCGGACTATAGGAGAGCTCGTCCCCACGGCCGGGGCGACCTCGAGGTCGTCGAAGACCAACCCAATGGCAGCGCGCAAGGCGTCGTGGTCCTCGCTCTCTGACTGGAGTTGACCCCACACCTTGGAGAGTTGCCTTTGTAGGGCTGCCCAATCCAAAAATCAAAGAGCGTCAGAAAACCGACTGCAAATGTCAAAGCAAGAAGGTAACCAAAGCCTCACCATTCACTTGCTACTCAAGGACCGTCTTCTCCCTCTGGAGCATGCCAACATCCCCGGCCAAGGCGGTGGCCAGGCCCTCGGCTTCTTCGTTCGACTTCTACTCATTTTTGAGCGCGCACCGAGCAAGGTCGAGGGGAGGGCGGAGTCGTCCAACCTCCACCACATCTTCCCTGGCCTTAGCAACCGCAGCCTTGAGCTTGTCCTCAGCCTCATCGGCATGTTGACGGGCTTCCCATTCCTTAGTCTGGAGGCTTGCCACTTCCTCCCGCAGCCACGGCACTTCGGCAGCAAGCCCCTAGACCTCCCTCTCGCGACGGAGGAATAGGGAGTTCTCCCGGCTATGCATCGCAAGGGACTACAAAAAAGTCAGGTTAGAATTATATAAACAGGGCTCGGAAGTAGAAAACATGGAGACATGACAAACCTGGCCGGCCGGGGTGATGTCATCCTTCAACACCCCCAACGCGTCGGTCAGAGAGTGGACTATGGACTCAAGTCCCGAGCGCACGCTCGTCCAGTCCTTCTCCACCGGGTCATCGAGGGTGAACACCGAGTCGCTCAGGTCTAGCCGCCTAGCCTAGTGGAGCCGGTTTCCTCCCAACGCGAGTGGATCGTCGCCTGGCCGGACAAGGGACCAGGAGGTCTCAGCCCTAGCCGAGGGGTCAACCATCGCAACCATCGGTGTCAGCCCAACAGGAGCCGACTGTACCTCCTCTGTCACCGGCACTCCCTCAGGAGTGGACCCTCTAATGCCAGAGGAGGCTAGCAGCTCGAGCTCTAAAGTCCAAGGCATCGCCACGTCGACCGTCATGGGCACTGATTCCATGAACGCCTCCCCGATGCAATCGGCGCCTCTGCCTCCCCCGCTTCCTCAGGTGGCGTCATGCCTGCCTCGGCGCCATCACCGCGCACCCCCGGCACCACGCTAATAGGCTCCTGGGGGAGTGGCCGACGTGCTAGGATCTTTTGTGGTGCCAACTCCAGATGGTTGCTGAGGATGGTCCTACGGAAAGCACCAAAGTCATACGATGAAATCTAAGATCGCAATGAAAGGGTGAAGAAGTCATTAACTCACCTCAATGCCCTTATCTGAGGATGTTTCGGGGGCTGGCCGCTCAACTCTGACTCCACCACGTCGGCAACTGGCTGCTTTGCTCCCCCAATGGGGTTGGTTGGAGCAGGTTGGACTTGCTCCTCAGACCTCGGGGGCGCGTCCTCCCTCGTCGATCTTGGAGGCGCATCCTCTTCGATTTGCGCCAGGGCGTGCTGTGGAATTGGGGTCAAGTTGGCCTGCCCCATGTCGGCTTGCTCATCCTCAAATGCAAGCGTGCCCCATGGGATGCTGGGGTTGGACTCGTCCCCCATCCTCTTCCTCGTCTCCCTCCTCCTTGTCGCCGTCGCTCTCCTCCGAGCCTTGCCAGCGCTTTCCACGCTGGAGCTTCGCTCGCTCCTTCTTCGCCCTCTTCCGCTCCTTCCTTGCCTTCACCACCTTGGCCGTGGCGTGGTTCACTGCCCTCCTAGCCGCATCCTCTAGCAGTGGTGGGTCAAACTCATGGACGATGAGCCTAGCCTACAAATACCGGCGCTTAGAATCCAAGAACAAAGGAGGGTCGGCCAAAGAAAGAAACTCGAAGAAGGCTTACTAGTTTGACAAAACCCACGTCTGGCCGCATCGTGGGATGCCCTGGGACTAGATACATTAGGGCAAGGTCCACCGATGGACCCATTGGGCACTCTATTGCCTCCTTGAGGCATTGTGCCATTTCGCCAATGCTGAGGGCCTCGCCGGCGACCATCACCATCCCTTCAGTCTCAGAATCTGGCGTCATCTTCCACATCGGAAGAGCGCACGCCATCAGCGGTGCCAACCTCCAGACATGGTATGCTTCGATGATGCCAGTCCCACGAAGACCGCGGTGCCTCAGAGTCGCAATGGCCTTGAGAAGGTCACCAAGCCTCTTTTGCTCCCTCTCGATGGGCCATACCTCCACACGTCCGGCGCCTCCTCGATCAGGCGGCTGGTGAAGATCGGCAGGGGGGTGGCATCATCGTTCTTCAGGTAGAACCAGAGCTTATGCCACCCCTTGTTGGACTTTGACAAGGGGATGGACATGTACTCCAATGCTCGGCTGCCCTGAAGAGGGATGCTCGCGCATCACATTGGCACCGCTAGGTCCGACCTCTTCCTCTCCTTCTTCTTCTGCAGCTCGACAGTGAAGAAGTATTTCCACAGCTCAAAATGGGGCTCAATCCCAAAATACCCCTCGCACAGCACGACAAAGACCAAGATGTGCTGAATCCGATTGGAATTCAGATGCTACAGCTCAATCCCGTAGTAGTGTAGCAGCCCTCGCAGGAATCTATGGGGAGGAGTCGTGAGCCCACGCTCATGGAAGGGGATGAAGGAGATGATGTAGCCGTCGAGTGGTGATGGCACATCCTAGCCACCAGGTACAATCCACTCCATCACTGCTGTCCTTGCGCGGAGAAGGCCTTTCTTAACCAGACCCTCCATGTGCGCGTGGAGAATGTTGGAGCGAGGCCACGGCTCCATCGAGGAAAGGGGATGGCAATGCAAAAGTTTTGGCGGTGGCGTAGGGCCGGAGAGCAAGAAATTCACCGGTGGCAGAGCGGAAATAGGGAAACAAAGGCCAAAACTCAAGAGCAAAGGGCAGGAAGGCTAGAAGGGCAAGGATGCGGCTATGCGTATGGAGGCTAAGGAGAAACTGCTTCATTTATAAGGTAAGGGCGGAATAGGCGAGAGTTGAACTGTCCGCCTAAATTAACGTGCCCCATGCCTTGGTAGATCCATTTCTTTTGGAACTCATGCCCTCATTATTCTTCACAACATCAGTCGCATCGCCGCGTCGAGAGACGAGCGCATGCCCATTTGAAATCTTCCTCACGAAGGATCCACCGGGCGATGGTTCATCTTCAAAGGATACGGCCCGCCGTAGGTAAGTGGGATATGGAGTTGAAAACGCTCCTATGTCCCATTAACGCCTTGGAGTTCAAAGGCTAGCCCACAAGTGGGTTCACGGCCACTCCAGGGCACCCTAGAGTGAGGAGAGGTTGAGGACAGGCCTACTAGCGGCCAATACCCAAAGCACGCGAAGCGCCACGGGTGTCTCAATCCTCGTTTCAAGTCTTGGATGGTGTAAGGTCCATGGTTTTTCCCCAAAAGAAAGGTATCGAGCCCTTGGACCGGTCGAACAGATCTGGGAACTATATGGACCGGCCACCAAGAATCTAGAGTCAGTCACTAGCTGACCTCGAACCAGGCCCCCATGAAGGGGATGCCGGGGCTCCACTCGAACAAGCCCATTAACAACTCACCGAGCACCATGCTCCGTCCAGTGAGGAAAGCACGACACGGCTCAGCCCCTCCGTTCTAGCGAATGAACGCATGAGGGATGACGATCACAAGATGAACCGACCCCCCGACCGAGCCCCTGCTACACATGGGGGCTCAGGGGCTCGGCATCACAAAGAGACTGAACACACGGTCATAGACAAATGATGAGTGTCATACATAGCTCGCCATCCTACAAAGCGATGATAACGAACAGTACTCCCGTGCGACCACAAGCGACGGATCACAAAAAGCCTTTGTAGGAGTGTCTCACTCCTCCAAAGGCTCGGGGGCTACACCCACCAGGTGCGCTCACGCGCACTCGGTGGAAAATGGATTATTAGCGTGTCTCCTCCTCAGGGGCTAGGCGCCTATGTCTGTATGGCACAACGGCCATAGAAGCAACAAATCGCAAAAAGCTTTTGCAGGAGTGTCTCACTCCTCCAAAGGCTCGGGGGCTACTGTCGAATATCTATACCTAGGTATTCGAGCCAAAAGATTAATGAGCGTCATGTCGCCTCATCCGATGGTTAAGGATGCAACTGTGGCCTCGTCCGACCCCTAGGGGCCGAGCGGGGCCTCGTCTAACTCTGAGGACAAGGTTTCCGCCTCGTCCAACCCCTAGGGGCTGGGCCATGCCTCGTCCAACTCTAAGGATGAGGCTTCCACCTTGTCTGACCCCCAGGGGCCAGGCCACGCCTTGTCCAACTCCGACGACAAGGTTTCCGCCTTGTCTGACCCCCAGGAGCCCGGCCACGCCTTGTCCAACTCTGAGGACGAGGTTTCCGCCTCGTCTGACCCCAAGGCATGGGTTCCAACTCATCCAATCCCATAGGGAGGGCTCTGCCTTGTCCAACCCTCGAGGGTTGGATTTTGTCTTGCCTGGCCCCCAGGGCGAGATCTCCACCTCGCCCATTCCCTGGGAGTCAGATCTGCTACCGAGGAAAATCAGTGGCCCCAGGGTAGGACCCAAACTGCTTCAACCACTATGGCATGGAGGCGCACGCTCGGGAACACATCTTGGATGTGACCTAATGCGACTGGCGGTCGCATCAGGAAGTGCTGGGAGACTCATGTCGCCCACCCCATCAACAGGGTAGCATTGTGCTGCCAACTCCCTGCCTGACCATCATCCAGCGTCAGTCAACTGGCATCAGTTGACTGGCACTATACCGCCAGCCCCCCATATGGCCTCTGTCAGGGGACCCTTTGACCATTCCGTCCACTCAGATGGGATGGAAGACAATTATGATGCATGACGTCCGCACGTAGGCTACAGCAGCCAAACAAGACCTCGGTGCAACGCTGCTGGCACCATGATCTACAGGGTCAGCAGGACCCACGCGAAGAGGAGAACGACACACCTCCGGGAGCCTTATTTCTCTTTCCTTTTTCCCTCTTCCCTTTGACTGTAACCCCAGCTTTCCCTTGGCCTATAAAAGGGAAAGCAGGGTATCCCACGAAGGGGCATCGCGCATCGAACAAGTGCATCACATAGCATCGGTCCACCACACCGTATCAGACACCGAGCGATCGAACCATAGAGACTTGGGAGCTATCACCCTCTGTCGCCAGTTTGTAACCCCATACTACAAACTCAGTGCTGGTAACACGAGCAGCCCGAAACTGGACGTAGAGACATTCAGCCCGAACCAGTATAACCCTTGTGTCCTCTTAGCACACCATCCGAGCCAGACACGCAATATACAAATTTACTCATTGGTGCTTACTCAAAACACCGACACCAATAGTTCTAATTCCACATTTATTTCAGTTAGCCGGGGCGTTTAATTTTAGAAAGGACTATTCACCCTCCTCTAGTCTACCATCTCGACCCTACAAGTGGTATCAGAGCTAGGTGTCTCATTTGTTGTCTTCACCGACCCGAGAGGATGGCGACTTATGGGCTAGATGTTGATTGTCCATAGATTTTTGATGGCACACACTTTGTATGGTGGAAAAATTGGATGATATGCAATTTTAAGTTTATTTGCCCTCAAATATGGTGGATGGTAGATGTAGGCTTTTCTCATGTGTTGGATGAAAATAATCTAACTTAAGCACAAGAGAAATGCCTAGATCTCGACACCCAAGCTATTGACATCATTTATAGATCTTTGGATGATAGCATATTTAGAGGACTCATTGACATGAAAACCGCCCATGAGATTTGGAGTTATCTCAACAAGAAATATGGGACGATCTCCAATGATGATGATGATGAGCCTAAGGAGGAGGCACATGAGTGTGTTGAGCATGACCATAATTTGGTGATTGTGTAAGATTACTCGACCTCATGGTCAAGTGATGATGATGATGACTCTACCACAAGATCACTTGACAAGATTGATGGTGGTGATGATGGATCATTCTCGGGCTATGAGAGTGATGTTTCTTCAAGCTCTCCAACTACATCACATTGCTTCATGTCACGAGGTGACACTAAGATATCTAATGCAAATATGATTGATCTTGATTCAAATGAAGAGCTCCTAGATAAATTTGGTAGCATGATCAAAGCTTTAGAAAATGAGATGGCTAAAAAAAAGAAATTGAAAAATGAAAACTCATTTATAAAGAAAACATGTGAATAGCAAAAGCATCTACTTTATGTTACTACTTGTTCACATGAGGAGCTAAAATTGGCTCATGAGGAACTTAGTGTTGCTCATGATAACTTGGTACAAGACCATGTTCTTCTCACTAAGGAGCTTTCCAATGAAAAACTTAAAACTAGTGAGAGCTCTTCACATGGGTCAAATGATCAATCACATAATGTTGCTAACCCTTGTGATGTAGGTAAGAAGAATGTATCCACCTCTTGTGATGATTTATTAGCTATGCCATGTTCTTTACAAATAGTTGCTTGTTCTATTTCTATGACTTGTGAGACTAACCTTTTGAAGGAGAACAATGAGTTCAATGAACAAGTGAAGAATTTGAGCAACAAGTTAGAGAGGTGCTACAACTCTAAAGTCACCTTTAAGCATATGTTGAAGACTCAAAGAAACTTTAGTGACATGAGTGGCATTGGCTTCAACAAGAGCAAGATCAAAGGCAAGAGATGGGGCAAGAAAATATATGAAAGAAAGATGAAGAAGCAAAAACAAGATAAGCTCTCTCATTTCATGTGCTTCAAGTGCCATGAAGTGGGACATCTTGCAAATGGTTGCCTCAATGAATGAAAGCTCAAGTTGAAGAAAGAAGAAGAGAGGCTAAAGCATGTCAAGTGCTTCAAGTGCCACACATGGGGTCATCTCACCTCTATGTGCCCAACCAAGCTATTGGTGAAGCAACAAGTGAAGCCTCTACCAAAGCCACAAGATGAGCAAGAAAAGAAGCCCCAAGTTCAAGTCAAGATCAACCATGAAGATGGTGGTGATTCGGTGATGAAGAAGAAGAAAAAAAGAAGGGATGAAAAAGCAAGAGAAAGAGCAATGCATCCAAGGATGAATCAAGACACAAAGAAAGTGAGCAAGAACAAAGAAGAAAAGATGAAGATGATTGCTCACATGAAGTGCCATAGTTATGACATATTGGGCCACCTAACTTTGGGTTGTCTAAAAGGGACCATGACACCAGAGGGCGGGGGGGGTGAATTAGGCAACTTAAAACTCTAACTCTAAACTATGGCCTCTTTTTCTAACCTTAGCAAAACCTATGCAAAAAGATAAACTATCTAAATGTGCAGCTACGGTTTTGCCAGTGTGTTGCTATCTCTACCGTAAAAGGAGTTATGCAAACAATGTAAATGCAGAAGCTAAAGAGTAAGGTTCAGATATGCAAACTCCTGTCGATGACTCTAGTATTTTTATCGAGGTATTGAGAAGCGTGCAAGCTTCCCCTAGTCCTCATTGGAGCCCCTTGTAAGGAATCCCTTGCAAGGGTTAAGCTCCCAGTTGGGTAACTCCGTGGATAGCCTTAGGCCTTCCCCACACGCAAGTGGGTCTCCGACGTGCCTTCCGGCAAGCCTCTCTCAGACCGCTCCCCACCGTCTTCACTATCAAGCTTTTGGCCGAACCGTGTGGGCCTTGTTCCCTTCGGTACACGGTGGCGGCCACACCACAAACGCAGTTGGTGTGATCTCGCAAGACTACAAGCCCATCCGATGTCCAACAATGGTGCACACAAGCACCGAGTGCTAAGAGGTATGCAAACCTCACTAAACACTAGGTCTAAACCTAGAGCAAGTGCATAAACGGTGGTCTAATCAACCTAAGCATTTCGCAAAACACCTACGCTAATCACCTAATGAATCACTAAGCACTATGCAAGTGGAGATCACTAAAATGGTGTATCAACACCTTTGGTATGTTTCCTTAGCTCCCCTATACTCAAATGGCCGGTTCGGGGTCCATTTATAAGCTCCACTGAGAAAGTAGCCGTTGGGGACGAAACCTAGCTTTCTGCTACCGACCAGACGCTGTTGTCGTCCTAACCGGACGTGTCCGATCGTCCTGACCGTTGGAGCGCGCGCGTTGATTGGACTCAGCTCGGAGTCCGGTCATCATCGACCGGACACGTCCAGTCGCGCTGGCGCTGCTCTAGAACCTATCTGAAAACGATCGGACGCTGCACTTCATGCATCCGGTCGTCCAGTGCCGCCACTGATCTGGTCACGCTGAAAACATTGTTGTGATGATAAATAGTGTCACCGGTGCATCCGGTCACTGCTTCGTTCAGCATCCGGTCATAGCTGCCGACGCCTGCTGTTACCTGGCACTTGATCGGAGCGTCCGGTCACTTATAGGGCCACGTCCGGTCACATCTGTCGGGCTTGTTTCTTCGCGATCTTGCGTTCGGATTGGTTCCAATCTTCATGCTTATACTTTGCTTGACCTTTTATGTCTTATGTGCATCTTCACATGTCTTTCTTGAGGTGTTGATCATCGGATCATCACGTCGCCTTTGTCCAAGTCACGTTTTGCATCATATTGAACTACAAAATAATTACTTGCAAATCCATTAGTCAAATTTGGTTGTGTTGGTCATTAGACACCAAAATCCAAAGTAAATGGGCCTAGGGTCCATTTTCCTTACATTGTCCAAACAAGCTAAAAAATAAAGCTCAAGCAAACAAGAAGAAGAAAGGAAATAAGATGCACCACATGAGCAAGGAAGAGAAGGCACAACTAAAGAGAAAGTGCTACTCATATCGGGAAAAGGGACACATGGCTAATTCATGTCCCCTAGGTAATAATTCTAAGCCTATTTTAATTGATGATAATATTGTGCTTAGAAAGGATGGTGATGGTATCTCATTGGTTGCTATTGCAAAGCATCCCACTATTCATCCTAAGGCCTTTCCTAAGTATGTTGCACTTAACTTGAGAGGACCCAAACTAGTTTGGGTACCATCAAAAAGTGGATGAATGTGTATAGGTATCATGGCATTTGAGGCTTGATTCAATTGGTTACATATTGTTTATTACATGTTGAGTCAAGTAATGAAGCTTAGTGCATATCCAAACCCAATGCCAAGTCAAAATAATTGAAGTCCAAGTGCCACAACATACAAGTGCAATATTCAAGATTATTGTGATTTATTAGATATATTTGGTGGCTTGCAAATATATGAGTTGAATCTTGCTAAGGATGATCATGAACTAACCAAGATATATTTTTAGTTGATCCATTTCATTTTGGGTGCATATGAGTTGATTGAATTGGATAAATATGCACATGTTGCTTGCTATGAGATGTTTGAATGGATAAATGCTAAGTGATCAATGGATTGATTTCAGTTGGATAAATTCAAAAGATGACTTTAGTAAGTGGATTGAATGGATTTATGTCTTGTGAAAGTATTCAAACAAGTTGATTTCAAGTTTGGTTCAAATTGAAGATAGAAAGCTCAATTGATTGAAATCTGTCATTCATTGAAAATCTGAGCTAGCTGAGATCAAGTCTGAATTCCAATGACAAATCTTATTGGAATGGCTTGAAATTTGGTATGAATGCTTTAAACTTATGGCATAAGTTTCTGTAGAAATTTCATGATAATTGGATAAGAATCAATTCGGTTTTGGAGTGGATCTTGTCCGCTATAGTGCAGCAGTTTTCAGTTTGTAGCAGTGTGAGAAGATGTGAAATCTGGTAGCAATCTAGAAGTCAAATGAAGCCCAAATTTTTACAGCTGATAGAAGACTTAGTGAGTCACATCTTTACCAAATTTCATGGTATTTGGATCTGTACATTGAGAGTTATGGACTAATCTTTGAAGGGTATAGAATCTTCCAGAAAAGTGGCAATTGTTGGATTGATCAAGAGTCACTTTGATTGAAAGGTCCTCAAGTTGGAAACATGTTTATAAGTGATTGAGGCACCTAAGTTTGGCTTTGAATTGATCTAGAAGCATGACAAGCAATCAGTATAAGGCCATTTGATTGTGAAGTGTACATGGCACATATTTGGTACTCAAATAAACATCAAGATCAAACTCAAGATGAAGATGAAGTTTAAGTACTAGTGATAATTGGAGATCTTTTGGTAGAAAGAAAAGGACTTAAACAAGTAGAAAAAAATGACTTAAAGAAGGATTCAAGGCTACACATCAAGTTAAGCCCATCATAAAGATCAATAAAACAAAGTCATTTTAAGTGAGTGTCAAGAATGGTTTTTTGGAGAGGTCACTTCTCCCTATGTTTAGGGGCTTGCCGCCTATGTGTAGGTAAACCAAGTGTGGTACTTGAAAGGCTAACATGGAAGTGGTAATCTAAAGGACATTTGAGATACTTAGTTGAAGCAATCTAAAGGGTTGATCAAGAGAGCAAGCAACACCCAAAAGAGAGCAGATCATTGGAATTCAAGTGGTTACTCACATTTAGTGCTCTCATGCCAGCATTGATCAAGAAAAGAAGGAAGACAACCACAACAAGATAGTGCACTTGATCAAATTAGTGGTTCTCAATTCATATGGGTGAAGAATAGATTTCAATTTTGATGATTGGTCTTCACCAAGCTATAATTGGACTTCACATTGCTATTAGAGAAATGTATTGGAATCTATATGACTATCCTCTTCTCCAACATAGCAAAGGTATCATTATAATGTGCATGATCATTTCATCCCTTACTAGTATATGGTTAGTGCATATAGTACATGCTTATTAGGATCATGCATGACAAATGAAAATCTTTAAAATTCATAGCCTACCACTATTGCTTGAATGATTAGTTGAATCTAGTGGTAGTGTATGAGTTTGTTTATTTCAAGTGGTATCTAGACTCAATTAATCTCTTCAAGTGGTATTTACAAGTGGTATCTAGATCAACTTACAAGTGATATCCTACAAGTGGTACTAATGAAGATAGTAAGTGTTCAATAAATGTTTGTAACTAACAAATCCTACAAGTGGTTCCATGATCTTTCCTACACGTGGTATATCTTGATTATCACATTGTTATACAAGTGGTATTCATACAAGTGGTATCTAGTACATCAAATGGTGGTTCCACAAGTGATCATCAAGTGAAGAAAGTTCCCTCACCAACAAGAGCTCAAGTTTATCAAGTGGACGACCCATGCTATGACATAGGGGGAGGAGCCCCACCGATTGGTATCAAGGTCAAAGATCCTATATGTGGTATCTCAATAGCTATACAAGTGATGTCATTTCAACATATATGGTGGTGTCCATCAAAAATGCAATATTTAAGCGTCAACCATCTACCCCTAACTGCAACCCTTTGTATCAAAAGAGGCATACCTTTTATGGCAATTGATGACAAAGGGGGAGAGATTAGTACAAAGATATTGGGGAAGTTGAATTTGGACATGGACATGGACAAAGAGGGAGCAACATTGAGGACTAGAGAAGGATAAAAAATTCTTGGACAAGAGAAGCACATAAGTAGGGGGAGCAAGCTCATGAACTTGGTTGTTTGCATTTGTTTTGTGCATATTCATGTGCTTACTTGCATTGCATAAGTTTTAAATTGAATATACATGCTTGAGTGGTGTATGCTAGTTGTAGAATTTGATTGATGAAATGAAGACTAGCATGCATAGGATGATAGCTAGACACTTGGTATGCTTTCAAGTAATACTAGTACCTTGCTTCAAATGTTAATCTCACGGGGTATCTAGTGTTTTTGTTTCCAGGTGGTATCTAGCTAACTATGGTGCTAAGGATGAACTTAAAGGTGCAACTCCGATTGGTATCAAGCTTCAAAGGTTTATCTTTTATACCTTAGCATCATTTGGTAGTAATTACTCTCCCACAATTCCAATCTACGCATATGTGCGAGCTTCAAACCAAACACTCTAGCACATATGTAGGGGGTGCTAATAGTATCAATTTGGGTTTATGGTACTTCTCCAAAATCATTTACACATGGTAAAATTGCTTGGGCAAGCAACATGAATCCAAAAGTGCTTAATTTCCATATCTTTGTAGAGTTGTCATCAATTACCAAAATGAAAGAGATTGAAAGGTCCTTGTTTGGTTTTGGTAATTGAGTGACAACCTAGGTGGACTAATATGTGTTTATGAGAGATACACAGGAGATTAGTCCATAGGTGAACATGTGATGTTGGCGCAGGTCCAGCCTAGGTGCAGCATGGCGCATGTGCTGCGGCTCAGTGTGTGGGGCCGTCTGCTCGGACCACAAAAGCCATGGCCTTGGACCAACATCGGGCTAGCGGGTCTAGCTAGGAGGAGATCGCAGCGCACGCTATCGGCCCTATGGAGTGGTGCATCATAGTTTTAGCTCGTGAGTGGGCGAGACCGAGAGGAGGCGCAGCGCATGCAGCTTCGATTCGTGGGTCCGATGGGGACTTCCTAGGTCCGACGGCAGGCATGATGAAATGGGTCAAGGTGAGGAGCAGGCACGCGTGTAGCGTCCTCGAACCATGGTGAAAGTGGGTCCGCTCCCTGGCGAGCTAGTCCGATGAGGGCAGAATGGGAGGAAGCGGCATCAGGGGCTCTGCCCCATGGCCTCGGACCCAGACACTCGGTAGCTTTGAACAGGCGCTCTAGGGTCTGATTTGCGTGACAGGGAGATGCATCTCGCGCGTACGAAGCCAAGGAGCAATGCAGCAGCCACGAGTTTGCCTAGAGAGAAGATCAGACCCTAAGGGCCGGTCCGAATGCCGGGTCCAGACCCAGTCAGGAAGGTTTTTTCCTCTTTGGAACCTCTCTGTAATGATCCGGACCCAGAGTTGAGATGGTCCGGATCTAGGTCTGTACGTATGGTCTGGTTCCACGCAAATAGCATGGTGTTTTAGCGACCATTGGGATCTAATGGGCGTGGTTAAATGTAGGGATACATGGCACAATCCGGGGGTCCAGACCTTCACTGTAGATGGTCGGGTCCGGACCTCCTCGAAGCCTATTTTCGTGCAATGGATCTTTTAGCCCTTGGGGCTATAAGTAGTGACCTTGGCTGGCCTTGGGCAGCTAGCTGAGCACCCTTGAGGCTTGGTGGCTTGTGTAGGTGTGCTTGAGAGCCCTCTAATTCATATATGCTTGATAGTGATCATCTGATTGTGTGAGTGAGCGATTTCTAGTGCGTTGCATTGCGAGATTGCATCGAGTGGCACTAGGTATTCATGTTGCAAGCCAGTGGTGCTTGTTACACTTGGAGGTTGCCACCTCCTAGATGGCTTGTGGCTCTGTCGAAGCACACAAGGAGATTGTTTGGTGCTCTGGAGAAGTGCTTGTGAGGGGTATTGCGCACGCCCCGCGGGGATCACGAAGAGCAACTCTAGTTGAGCGAGACGCGAAAGGCAATAAGTGGTCCGACCATGTCAAGTGCTAGAGCTTGTGGTAAGCACTCCATGTGGGAGAGTGTGACTTGCGGGTCACCACTAGCAAGAGGACCGGCAGCAACCTTGGAGCTTGTCTCAACGGAGACTAGCGTGTTAGCAAGCGCGTGAACCACAGGATAAAAATCTTCGTGTCAACCTTGTCGTCCCATTGGTTTTCTTTCCTGTCACACAAGCTTGTATTTAATTTCATATATATTGTACTTGTGTAGTTGCTCTTGTAGTTAGTTAGCTTGTGTAGCTTGCTAGTTACTTTCTTGCTTGTGTAGCGTAGAAGTAGCTCCCTTGCGTAACTAATTTGGTTTTAGTAACCTTGTGGGATACATTGCTTAGTTTGTGTAACTAAGTAATTTGCGCTCTCTAATTTGGCATTAGTTGTCTTGTTATTGAGCATTGCTAGTGAGCTTAGGCTTTGTGCTTTTGCATGCTAGTTGTGTAGGAGCTCCCCCGTGCTTGAAGTACTAGTTGCATAGGTTTGTGTGACCTTGCTTCTAGAATTAGTTAGGTGAGCTCTAGCTAGCCCAGCACCTTAGTTGCTTAATTAGTATCTTTGTAAGGTGCTAGAGAACTTAAATAGAGGGGTGTAGTCTTGGCTAGACCAATAGTTCTATTTTCACATTTGTTTTGATTAGCCAGCGTGTTTAATTTTAGAAAGGACTATTCACCCCCCTCTAGTCCGTCATCTCGACCCTACACTTGCCTGATGCAAGTCAATCATGTTTCCAATTTCCCTTTGCGGCCTTCTTGTCAGCATTTTTCTAGTAATCTTGATGGAGCAGTTCTACATGCAAATAGGTCTGAATGCATCCACCGCCACTACTCTGGGCTTTTTTGGAATAAGAACCATGTACGAACGGTTGATTCTTTCTAACTGTGCTTGTCCATGGTAGAAGGCAGACAGGAAAGCTATCACCTGCGGCTTGATGTGTCTCCAAGCCACCCTATAAAAAGAGGGCCCGAAACCATTAGGGCCAGGAGCACTGGTTCTGTCCATCGACTTCGAGGCTTCTAAAGTCTCTGACTCAGTGAACGGTGTAGTTAGGTCCCAGGACGGCTGTTGGTGATCTTGGAAAAGGCTTCGTGCTTCAAATCTCCATGTAGGTGATCCGGATTCACCAATGATGGAGCTAAAGAAATCTGTGAGCGCATGTATTTTCCCATCATGACTAACAATCATATTACCCTAGACCTCTACATATCGAATGTTGCTGTGTAGTCGAATGGTGGCTTGAGCAAGATGGAAGGTAGAGTTGGCGTCCCCATCCCTAACTGCCCTGAATTTGCTGCGCTATTTCCAGTAAGCTACTCTCTCCTTGACTACCTGAGCAAGGCAATCGAGACAAGTCCTACGTGACTATAATTCATCAGTAGGTAAAGCCTGCTCCTCCTCAAAAGTGTGAAGTAATTGGATTATGAACTTTGTAATAAGTTGGTGGGGCGCCCTGAAATGCCGAGACTAAGCCTTTGTCGCCGCTCTAGTCGACTTGAGGCATGTAGCAAGCTAACCAGCCATGTCGCTGCACTTTCGCGTCCCAGCCCATGCTAGGATGATAGAGGGGAGGGGAGTTTGTTATAGGAGCCAAGCGTTCTCAAAACGAAATAGGCTTGATTTTGGAATTGTAGTAGACATGGAGAGGAAGATCAGAGTGCAGAGGTTGGTTTGGCCCTGGGGGAGAGAGAGGTGTCCGAGAAAGTAGTTGTGTGAGCAAGGTTGATAAGAGCCCTATAGAGTTTGGCCAGGATAGGCTGGTCCTGGCCACTGAACCAAGTGAAAATGCGCCCAAGCAAGGGGATTTCCATAACCCCCAAATTGTTGATAGCATCGTTGAAAGCGGCCATGTGGGAGCTATTGATATTGGCAGTGTTTTTCTCATCCCTGGAGCGGATGAGATTGAAATCCCCAATGATAACCCAGGGGCCATTGATTTGAGTGGATAGATCAATCAGTTCAAGGAGGAAGTCGTTTGTGTGACGGTGATCAGAAGGACCGTAGACGTTGGTGATAATGAGTGAGAAGTCAGACAAGGTGTTGCTGAGAGTAGTTGTGAGTGAATGATTTTTTGTAGTGGAGCCGGAGCAGCACCAAGAATTGGGATTCCAGGCAGTGATGATTCCACCCCTAGAACCGATGGCAGGGAGAAAAATAAAAGTTTGTGCAAACTGTGTAGGCAGAAAGGTTTTAACTTTGAAGCGATCAATGTCATGGAGTTTAGATTTTTGGATGCACATGATAGAGGGGTTTGCAGAAATAATTGCCTCACGAACAACATTGCATTTATCCAGGTCACCTAATCCGCGCACATTCCAGGACATAATAGAAAGAGAATGATTTGAACTAGAACTCGAATTACTCATTGCGAAATAGGTAGCACCCAAAGTACAGGGGAACATACAGATAGGATAAAAAGTTTTTGTGATAAAATAACGACAAGTTCGAACTAAACCAACACATAGGATGCATAACGAGGGTAACTTGGCCTAACACGTTAAGGATAGCAGACGGCTGTTGGATCTGGGATCCCGGGACCAAGTGGAATGTTGTCCTCATTCCACAACGTTAGTCACCACACCGATGGAGGCAGCGGAGGAGTGTCCAGTGGTTGCCACCGAGACAAGCTTGCGGATCTCCTTGGCACTCATGGGGATTTTGTTGCAAGACAGGATGTTCCTCTTTGCAACCAGCTTCTTCAGAGCAGAGGAGTAACTAGACAGGGCGTTGATGAGGGCCTTATGATGGACTGCCTGGTTTGACATGTTGATGAAGGAGCCCTTGGTTCTCGTGGCAATGAGGGTGCTATGCCTAGAGGGAGCCTAACTAGCAGTGTCGCTGGCCCTCCTATGGTAGGGCGAGCAGACACTGTTGGAGCCACGTGAGGTGTCTCAAGCGCAGGAGCGTCTGAGACCGACTGGATGTCGAAGTCAAAGCTAAAGACTGAGACCTCGCATGGAGGAGAGGAGTCTAGGGGAGCCTCTAGGGCTTTAGGCATAGGGGCATCTAAAATCGTGTGGATGTCAAGGTCGAAGCTGAAGACCGAGGACCCACATGGGGAAGATGAGATCAGGGGGCCTCCAAGGCCAGTGAGGGCCCCAATAGCTTGGCCGGGTTGTCATCACGAAGGAGGCAATAGGCCAGGACAAGAGCCAGGCCTAGGACATGAGCAGAGGCCGCATCAGAGGGGCGGTCCTGGCCCTGCATGGCAACATCAGGTGGCGGTGGTGGGAACCATCGGTTTCCCAGGTGTTGAGGAGGCTGGCGTTGTTGCTCCCTCTAGAAGGGAGCCGAGGGGGGCTACTAAGGCCTAGGAGGAGGCCGTGCGGGGCCATGCCTAAATAAGGGGGTTAGGTTCCCATCATCATCAAGCTGATCTGAGTGATCCCACACGCATATTGGCCTGACCCGCGTGACCCCACCAAAGCGCCCGCATCCAAGACGAGTAGAGACGTTAACCTCGTACGGGATATCTAGCCTCTCATTGACTTCTAGAAGGAGGCGTAGGGTACCAAAGTTGTCGCTAGTGAGACAGTTAGGGTCGATCTCAATGACCTCATAGAATCCAGCAAAAGCTTTCTTGATCTTATCTTCGTACCAGCACGTAGGCAAGCCAAGGCAAAACCCAGTAGAAGCGGTTGGAGCACTCGTTAGGGCGCTGCATGGAGAGTTGGTCGCCCTCATGGAAGATTGGGTTGTGGCTTCGAAGAGTGTCCCTGACCACAAGATCCTCATAGCGAAAAAGCATGGCCCCCCGAGTAGTAGGGAGGAACTCAACCGACATGAGAGGTTCCACCGTCGCTAGAGCAGCCCGAAGGAATCCCGAAACCTCAGCAAGAGGTATAGGTGGATTAATGTAGGTGAAGAGAAGGCGGTCTAGCACCTCATACCTTCCCGGGGAGAGCCACACATCGACCGAGTGCGCATGCCCCTCCCATGAGAACTCAAAGCTGGAAGAGCCATCGAACGTGTCGCTTTCCACTTCCTCTTTGCTATCGTCGTCGAAGGCGTCGATGCCCGCATCAATGAGGGGTGGAAGAACAGGCAGTAGCACCGGCAGACGAAGACTCGCCTGGCTAGCCGGAGCACGCGGGGGCGATGCTAGGCCAGCTGGAGCATGCGGGGGCGAAGCCAGGCTAGCCAGAGCACACGGGGGTGAGGGAGTCAGAGGAGGCGATCTGTTGAGCGTATTGCTGGCGTCGAGTGAAAGAGGTCCGTTGAGCACCTCCTTGCCTAGACCACCAATGGTGAACTTATCTTAAGGGCGCGAGCTCAGAGCCGATCTCAGCATCCATGGCGCATGGCGAGGGTCGGTGAGCTCGAAGTTTGGGGCCTCAGAACTAGAGGAGGAGACCATGAAGCGCACGTCGTAGGCTGACAGAGGCAGCCGTGGAGCCCAGGCCAGTTCCGGCAAGTTGGGTGGAGGAGAGGTGGGTTTTGGGGGTGGAGCATCAGCCGAACATGACTCGAAGGGAATGGCGTGAACCGAGCAACAAGTGGCTAGCATTGAGACGGTCGGTGACTGGTTGCAGCCCATCGAGAGCAAGGTGGCGAGCTTCATCGGGCAGCCTGGCTAGCAGTGGCCAAAGCGGTGACAGCACCGGCAATGAACCGGGTCACGATAGTCTTTGACGCGGTGGTCAAGTGAGAGGCATCTGAAGCACAGGTCCTTGGCCTGAATGGGTTTGAGAGGTTTTGGCGTTGTGGTAGTAGGGTGGGTGGGCGTTAAGGCCCCTTGAACATAGGTAGGTTTGGGCGCTTGCTGGAGTAAAGATGCATTAACATTGCCCTCGATTGCCGCGGTCGGTGCGAGGGTGACAAGACCAGGCAACGCACCTCGGACGTGAGGCAAGCCGAAGCCCACAAGGTTGCATGCAGGTGCATTCAAGAGATGCAATGGCATGGAACCCAGGTGAATCCTGGCACCAGATTATCGCTCAGAGGCATGGGTGGACTTAACGTAGGTGGTAGGCTTCTCAGGTTCAGACGGCTTGGGCAGGTGGTGGGTCCCATTTGGAGTAAATTCGTCTTCAACCTCACACTCGAGGGGCAAGCGGTCAAACGCAGCAATGGCGGCAGCCAAAAACCATGAAGAAAAAGACACGTAGAGCCCAGGTGGATGGCGCCCACCACAACAAGGATGTTAGCAACATTTTGATTTGCAGCAGCCAACCGAAAAACACCCCGATGAACACGCACGGCACTAAGGTGATCCGGATAAGTAGCAAGAATACGTTGCAAGGCATTCTACATGAAGTGGATATTGTATCTAGATTCGTGGGAGGGAGGGGTCATCCATACCGGCACAGGAGACGGAGAGGGGCCAATGAGATTTGGCGCAATGGTGGTGTGGGACTCGTAGAGGATCTTGTGTTGGAGAATCTCCCCCAGCGTGGGTGTCGGTGAGGGCCTTCGACATGGCAGACCAGCAGGAGCAGCCTCGAGGTGAGGCCTGGCGGCAAGGCAGGCGGCTCGACGGTATTATTCATGGGTGATGAGGTGGCTAGTGGGGGTGGAGGTGGTGAGGGGGGAGGAGCGGAGTGGCGGGGGTGGTGGTGGTGGTGGCACTGGCACCGGAAGAGATGGTGGGGGGGAGGGGGTGAGGGGCGGGGGCGGTGGCGGCAGTGGGAGGGGGTGGAGGCGGAGGCGGTGGTGGAGGAGGAGGAGGCGGCGGCGGCGATGGCGTTGAGGGGGTGCCGTTGCCAAGGTCGGGAGGAGCCATCCCATATATCATCGCCCTTATTGATTTATAATCATATAATTAAGATGACTTGTACTTTTATTATTGTTTATATGCATAGAGTTTTTATAGTATGCTTATATTTCAATTATTGATTTATAACCCTATAATTAATATGACTTGTACTTTTATTATTGTTAATTTATATGTATAGAGTTTTTATAGTATGCTTATATTTTAATTTCTCATCATATGATTATTCTGTATCAAATAATGCGATGGATACTGATAGACAACAAGGTCAAATGGATATATAAATGCAAATACGAATAAGTATCCAATTTGTATCGGTGTTTCATACCACCAGGAAAGTAAAAAAATAGTGTCACACACTAGGCTTCCATGAGGTAGCACACAAGATAAAAAAAAGTTTATATTGGTTCGGGCATGCATTCTACATCGAGTGGATGGGTGGTTCTTTTATTCATATATGTTGGAGTTTAAGTAGGGAGCATTCGAGTGTCACAAAGCGCCACTTGCTATTGCATTCATCTCGTGTGCTCTGCCTGAGAGTGTGTCGTTGCGTGGAGACGAACTATTCATCCAAACATGTTGGGCAGTCCGTCGTGACCTCGATGGCCCAATGTTCTAAAAAAAGACCTTGATGGCCTAGATAGATGGACTTGTCAATTGGCTGATATGTCACTAGACAAATAGTTCTTGATGTGTCCATGAATAGTCTGTCGAGAAACCAAGACATAATTAGGGCCTTCATGCTAGATCAAAAAAAGATGATTTTGGGCAGCCTTGCTTGCTTCCATTGGACTCCAAAGTGTCAGGGGTGGTTCCATCATTGTGCATCCTCCGAGGTCCTTCGTCTTTCGGTTTAGATGATCCTCTTTGATAGCTTATTATGAGATGAACTACTTGAATTGCTTTCGGGTATAGAGCTCTCCTACTTAGGTTTTGGCTTAACAAGGCCTTAACAAAAGTTGTTTTCACGATGGTCTTCCTGCGGCACACGCTATGGGTTAGGTCGCAGCTCCATGCACAGTCGCTTGGGAGATCTAGATCAAGTATCATGTGTATCGAACTGAAAGGGTGAGGAGGGATCAGGGAGACACATAAAGCGAGGGTATTTTGGCCCCTTTTTAGGGTCATTTTTCTATTTGTATATTCTTTCGCCATTTAATCTATATCTATATCTATATACTCTTATAAAGCTAAATCCCACTAGATGTTTCTCTCTTCATGCAAGGTGTCAACATCCTTCCCCACTAAGTATCCAACAAACTTGCAATCGTTTTATGCAAGCTATTCATATTATCCCTCATTAGTTAAAAAATGTCCACATCATCTCTGTTATGTGCAGTACTTTTAGTCTCTAATCTATTAACGTAAAGTCATTTACGTATGCTATTTGTTTCATCACGTGTAGATATTCTATTGTTTTTTTCTTCTATTAGTCATGTCATCCCTTATATTAATTACATGAAATGTTCAATCATCTCTATTATGTGCAATACTTTTTTATCTCTAATTTATTAACATAAAATCATTTACATATGCTATTTGTTTCATCGCCTGTTCTTTTGTAATGTGATCAAATATTCTATCATTTTTTGTTCTATTAGCTTACTGATTTTTTCCACATCCCGCTAGATGTTTTCTCTCTTCATGCAAGGTGTCCATATTTGTCGGGGACCAATACTAGGGTACCCGAAGAGGAGAGGCCAATGGTCATTATACGTTAATCCATCCAGGCAGTCAAAGGTGCGACTACAGCTCCAACCGACACCGAGGCCATGGGCTCCGCCATGCCCGACCTCTGGACGTGGGCTCCGCCTTGCCTGACCATAAGGTCGTGCAATCCACCTCGCCCGACCTCTTGGGGATGGCTCCGCCTCATCCGACACCGAGGCCATGGGCTCCACCTCGTCTGACCTCTAGGGGCGGGCTCCGCCTCGCCCATCCCCAAGGTCATGCGATCTGCCTTGCCCGACCTCTGGGGATGGGCTCCGCTTTGCCTGACACCGAGGCCACGGACTCCGCCTCGCCCGACCCCCGAGGGCGGGCTCCGCCTCGCTCGACGTCTGAGGGCTGACTTTGCATCGACCGACATTTGAGGGCTGGCTCTGACACACCCGATGTCTGAGGGTGGGCTCTGCCTCGCCCGATCCCTCGGACATGGCTCCTAACGGAAGCTCATGCCGTTGCCAACCACTACGGGCCAGAAAGTACAATCCAAGGTCAAACTCCTAGCATCGTGCAGGAAGCAATCACGTCTCAACACGACCCGTCCCCACGACATGTCATTCCAGGGAACCCACATCGCCCACAGTGACGGACGCGTGATCACTATGCTGCCTACTCCCTATACGACCGCTGATCAGCATGCTGGTTCGCCATGCTGCCCGCCGAGGCGCAGTGGGACGTTACGACCTGCTGACAATGCCAGGGCATGGCATCATTGATGGACAGGTGCCCTGCGTAGAACTATCCCTGTCACCACCTACCTTGTCAGCGAGGCCCGCACAAAGGAAAAGAAAGGCCCAGCGACCCTGAAGCACTTCCTCTCTCTCGTTCTCCTTTTTTTCTCCCGTTGTAACCCGTGCTTTCTCTTGGCCTATAAAAGTGAAAGCAGGACGTCCCATTAAGGGACACGAGAACGCATCCCACCGCACCAGATTAGAACCACTAGCATCGAACCTCGAACACATAGCCGAGCAGCGACCGAGCTCTCAGCACCCATTCGTTCTTTCCACCCGAGACTTGGGACATGTCCCTCTCTCGCCCATTTGTAGCCCCTATTACGAACTTTCAGTGCTAGTAACACGAGCAACAGCAACGAACTGGACGTAGGAACATTCTGCCCGAACTAGTATAAACCTCGTGTCCTCTTAGCACACCATCCGGGCCAGACGCGCAATATTAGAAATTTACTTGCTGGTGTTTTGTAGCACCCGGTTTTAAAGACAAAACCACATACACACTATATGTGAGCCTAGAAAGTCAAATCTCACATATAGCCACAAATAAGGGTAATATCAAGAGACAATACTTATTACATAACGTATGAGTAAAAGGAAAAATAACCTCAGAGTATAGACAGCGGAAAGTCGACTCTAATCTTCAGGCGAAGACTCCAAATCCACAGGGACCACTAACTGGTTGACCACAAGCCTAACTCCTCCAAACCAGCAATATGGTACCCATCCGGGATTTTTATCCAATGTATAGAAAAGTAAAGCAAGCGTAAGTACATGTCGTACTTAACAATTATATCATGGGGTTCATGAGGCTCAAAAGGCTGACACTGGTTTACTGCGATTAGCTTTAATAGGTCATCTTTTTAAGCAATTGAGTGGCAAAGAATTTATCATTCCCATAAACACATGATCAAGTAAACATGATTAATGAATAGCATAAATAATTGATCATTAGTACAATTATTCATTAGTGATCATCTCTATTCCATAAGGGTCCAAGGCCGCTGGTGACCATGAGCACGGCTGATATATCAGTTTTATACTCTGCAGAGTTTGTACACTTTCACTATGAGTCGTGATTTACCCTTTCACCCGAGGTAGCTAATCTCTTGACCCACTTCCAAGGAAGGTCGGCAGGGTTCACTATGAAGCCTTTCAAAGGTTCGTCTAACAAGTTAGGGCCGCTAGGCGTATGTGGCCCATCTCTAGGAGTGGCACGCGTGGGCATAGCAGCACGGTACACACATCCTAGCAGAAAAGGAAACATACCCTTATGCGCTATAAAGGTAACCACTAACAAGCTAGAAAAGGTCCTCATACTGAGCTAAAGCCAGAGCCATATGGCCCTCATAGTTGTACTTTAAGTCCCGAATGATCATTTATAGATAAGTCCTTAGGGAGAGGAATCTAAAGCATTTAGAAAGTAGCTAAATACTCCAGCCCCCTGTTTCCATGTTGCTAAAAAGTCATGTTTTAATGTTTATTGCATATACCATTAGTCAAGTTACAAGATCATGGTTTTGATTAAGCACTAGCAAAAACTACCCAATGCAATATCCCTAAGGTATCAAGGTGCAAGATATCAAATATCTAGGATATCCTTATTGGCATCAAGATAGACACATGCAATATGAATTAAGTGATTAAATGTGAATAGGTAACAAGTATGGTCCCATGCTATACTTGCCTTACACACCGATCCTTCGGTAAACTTTAATCTTCAACGTCCTTCTTCTTCTTCTGGATCACCACGTATATCTCACCGACTGGATGTAATCGTAGAACACCACACAAACATCCATACACATACATGCATAGCATACAATTGCATCTATATCAGAACAGTACACCAATCATAGAAAAATAAGTAAAAGAGATTGAAATACGATTCTACGCATAGCTACGAACACACAGTCGCGAGAAGCACGCTAATCAGAGCTATGGTTGAAAAGTTACAACTACCGAGAGATTTGCTTAATACGTGGAAAAGAAAACTATAGGCTTCATTTATGTTAACTCCATAAATTCATAAATAAAAGATATTTTATAAATAATATAGATTAAATTAATTTAATTTTAGATTTGAATTATAAAACAAAAGTAAATCAAATCATATTTTATTTATAAAATCCAGTTGCATAATCATTAATCAAGATATGATTTAAACCATATTATTTCAGAAATAACTATATAGTAAACACTATTATTAACGCGTAGATCTCGTCATAATAAAACAAACGCAACTTGAACGGACTATTTTGGAGTTAAAATAAATAAGTTATGATTTAAACAAGTTTTCCAATAGTTAAATAGTAGATTAAATCTACCCATGAATTTTAGATATTGAAAACATGCCTAATAGTTGTATAAACATGTAGAAAACATAAATACGGTCCTAACGCAATTCGAACGGGTCAAATCGGACTTAAAACGCAAAAGATACGCATGAAATAAGGTGTAATGGTATTTCTGTAAATAACTCGGACTCATTTTTAAATTAAAACAATTAAAAATCTGAATTTAAATGGATTTTGGACTGCGCGCACTAATTATGGAAACAACAGGGTCCTAAACTAATAAAAGCAGGGACTGATTTGTATTTATTTTAAACTATTATTGGTTGCGGGTTAATTCACTGGAATCTGAGGGCTTTTATGCAAAACTAGGTGCGGCTGACCGTGGGTTGACCCGTGGCTGCTGACTGGGCACCACGCGGTAGTCACTAGTTGGCGCGGTGCACCACGTGGGTGTGGGCGCACGCTGACGCAAGCACGGTGGACTGAGTCCATGGTCCCGGTGGACCGGTTACACACCGAAAGGGTAGGATCTAATCGTGGTCGTTCATGTGAATCCAACGGCGCGAAGTGAACAGGAGGTTCCCCCACCGCTGCTCTGCTCCTCCGGTGATCCTGCCATGGCCGGCGGCGAACAGCACGGTGGCGGACGCCGCTACGGCGATTCCGGCCATCCCAAGACAAACTGAGCACACCTAATCGATCTACAAGCTCTCGCAAACACGCTGGACTGCAAACTAAGGCGGGGGACGCGTCGGGTGCCGTCCCGCGGCGGTGCCATTGCCGACGGCGTCGGGTGCTCTCTGTTACGGCGTTCTAGGGCGCAATACGATGAACGGAGGGCATAGGGAGACAGAGAAGCTCACTGCGATTCGTCAGGAGGGGAGCGCGGCATCCGAGGAGGCTCCGAAGCGGGTCAACGACGGCGGTGATGGCTGGAGAGAGAGGGAGGGCGCGGGTCAAATGAAATCGAAGCAAATCAGGGCCAAAATGAGGAATCGACGGTACCTACAGGCATGGGGGAGTACGGCGGTGCTCCTAGGTACGTCGGCGTCGAGGTCCGAGGCGCTGGTCGGCGTATTACCGCGGCGGTGGCGAGTGCTTGGACGCGAGCAGAGGAAAGGGGAGAAAGAGGGGTACGGCTCGGGGCTTTATAGACGGCGGGCGCTTGTGGTAGAAGGAAGGGGAGAGGGGGGCGCAGTGATTACGGTGCTTTCCATGCAGGAGCAACGGCGCGGTGGCTTGCCGTCTTGGCGTACGCCATCAGCGGGGCAGAGGAAGGAAAGACTGCACCGGGGAAGAAAGGAAAGTGGCGACTGACAAGTGGGGCCAGCGTCGTAGCAAGGAAGAAGGTAAACACGTGTGGTTGCGGGCGACTGCCTGGCGGGGCCAGTGGAGCAGTGAGAGGGAGAAAGAGCGGTGGGCGCGTGCGGGCGAAGGCCGCAGCGGAGCGGGCCACCTAGCTGGGCCATGCGCGCATGCGGAGGGGCGGTAAGGAGGCACGTGGGACTAGAACGGTGTTGAGCGGCAGGCGCTCGCGGAGCAGTGGGCCGTCGACCTGGGCCATGCGAAGCTGGAAGGTGGGAAGGAGGGGAGGAAGCTGGACCGGTAGAGAGGAAGGGCCGCCAAGTGGGCCAAAGTCGGGAAGAGAAAGAAGAAGAGGGCCAGGCCAAATCTAGGGCTGGGCTAAAAGGAAGAAAGGAAATTTTCAAAATGAATTTCTTTTCCAAATCTTTTTCCTATTTTGTTTTCAAACCTAAGCCAAATTCAATCAAATTCAAGTATAGTTTCAAATATACTTCCCTACTCAAATAAAATTGAACAATTTTGTTAGGCTTCCCAAGATAAATTTTACAACTTTAATAATACTTTTATTTTTCTAATTTTCTTTTCCTTCTTTTCTTTTATTTCAAAGCCATTTTTAGTTTCATTTCAAAAGCATTTTAACTATTTTGACTTTTCAACCACTCAACCAATAAAATCAAATGCAATGGCATGTATGCTCAAACATGTTGCTACCTTATGAGATATTTTAATTTAATGAAAAATTTTATTTCCTATATTTCATGTGCACAAAAATTCCAACGTAAATCATTTTAACTCTATTTCAAAAGAGGTAAATTTTAGGGTGTTACAATTCTACCCCCCTTAAGATGAATCTCGTCCTCGAGATTCGGAAGACGTCGACTAAGAGATGGGAATACTCCATCCTTGGATTCTTCTTCACTTCCTCGTGCAGTTCCATTGTCTTGATAAAGATCCACTTTACTTTGCATACCTATTGCCCTTACTCCAAGTAACTTGCCTAACTAATTCCAAAACTTTGATAGGTACCTTGAACAACTCTCAAGTAACCCTAATCACTAGGCCATAATTCTCTTTTCCTCATATGTTCACCATCCAATAGAGCTTCCTTATGTTCTTGGTCCAAAAGAGAATCTACCACCAATTTTCAAAACATTAATGATCCCAGTTAAGTTGCTTGAACTGGGAATACAACTCTTAATCCTTGGTGTTACTCGAACCTTCTTAGCACAATTCTCCGTCGCTAAGGGCATCAACCATGACTTCACTTCTTGAAGTGATAGCACTTTTCTGAGTCACAATCAATCTTATTCCAACGAGGTTATCACAAGCTCAAGACCAACTTGGTGAAGATGTCCTATATATTCTTGTGATCCTCCTAGATGTCACTTTTACTTTAAAAAGATGGTACTTCCATGCTCCACAATGGATAGCTCCAGACAACATGTTAGTTAGTTCAACTCACGCTTCCTTAGCTGACTTAATGAGCAAGCCACTACTTTACTTCTCATATAGGGACACATCCCACACCTTCACAAGATGCATTATTGTAGATACAAAGCCCTTGTCCTGATCTGACAAAGCTAATACCTAGATTTTACGTCAACTTTTTCTTGAATTTCTTCAAACAATTGGCTGAGGTCTCTTGATCCAAACTAACTTAAAAGCTTCTCCGGTAACTTTATCAACATCTTGCTGGTCTTGGATAAACTTTCCTCTAACCAAACCTCATTATTTAATACTCTGAGTTCTCTCTTGAATCTTTGGGTACCACCACGCTTCCGCTGCGCAAACTCGAATGTGTGATACTTCATCTTACAAATTCCTCAATTTGGCTACCCCCCTTAAGAAAAGATAAACTAGGGGACACCAAAGTATAGCTTGCATCTTCTTTGTGATTCCAGTATCTCCATAACCAAAATAGCTATCAGGGTGATTCTTGTGGTCACAGAAAGGTACCGAAGTCTACTATTGTCCAAAATTTTCTCATGGTTTATGATCGTCCAAAATCAGAGATATGAACCGATAAAGACAGGCAGCTCCGAAGACAGGATAGGAAGACAGAAGAAAACCATAACCCACTATTTATTTCATTAATCCTTATACCTTAAACCTATGAACTAAATGAAATTGTGGGAACACCCAACAAGATCATTGCAATCATTACAAAGATGCAAAACAAGCATAAACATAATGACAAATCAACAAAGCACTTAAAGATGCACAACTCAATCATTGACTGAACTTGCGCTACTATCGTTTTTATTACATAAGGGGCAAAACTCCTATCCTTAACTAAGGATCTTGGATAGTCTAGCATAACTTCTTCATTCACCACTCTCACCAATTGCTTCTTTCAGGTTGGTTATCACTGACACTTTCTGGTGATAGACCAGTAGTGATCTGACTCTGACTACTTCCTTGGTGTAATTGTTGATTCTTCTGTGGGCAAGATTTAACATAATGTCCTTCCTGCTGGCAATGATAACACTTTCTCTTAGCTAGATCTTTTGTGATGTCATACTCCACATAATTGTTGCTTAGAGTATTGTCAGCTTGCTGATTCTGTAAGTTCATCTTTGTGTGACTAGACCGCTTTTTAGCTCGCTTGATCTTTTGGGGTTGAAACTCCATGTAGGTGATTGTCCACCCATCTATGCATACCTCATGTGGAAAGAGTGGAGTAACCTTAGCTTGAGAAACTTTTAATTCTTTAGAGTCTGAGTTTATCTGACCAGGGATTGGAGCTGAATGTGACAATGTAATAGAACTCGAATGTTGATTGCTTTCCAATTCTTACTCTGGTGAGACCTCCTTTCTCTTCTTATCCACATTGTCCTCAGGTACAAGCTGAATACCTTCATACTCAATTCTTTCTCCTGACGGTGTAGTTAGAAGAACCAAATGCTGGGCATACTCGATCACTCCTTTACATGCTGACATCCATCCCATTCCAAGAATAACATCAATGTCCACTAACTCTAATACAATAAGGTTTGCTTCAAATTTTACCCCCTTTATGTTAAGACTAACTCTTGGGCATTTGCGGTTGGCCTTCATTTCTCCTCCTAGGGACTTAACTATCACTGGTTTCCTCATTGGAAGCATAGTTATCTTATGTTCTTCTACATATTGGCTAGAGATAAACGAATGTGAAGCTCTGGGGTCAAACAACACTATGGTGGGAGTTGAGTTTACTAGAATGAAACCATACACAACCTCCTTAGCTCCATGAGCAGTAGTCTTCCTTGGATGTAGTTTCTCTTTGCTTTACTTCCTTGCTCCTATTTCTTCTAGACCTTCTGTTCTTGCTTCTACTGTGGTTGATCCTGGCATTCATGTGCTATCCTTCCAACATCTTCGTTGGACTTCATATTCTTCCAAGCTTTTGCTACTTGTCTTTTCACTGGTCTCTTTTGTATGTTGTTTTGACCTTGTGGCAAGCACTGTTGAAAACTCCTAGGTTGAGTCATTCCTTCTAGTGCTTGTTGTTGCACAGCTACAAGCTTCTCCTTGTCGAATGCAGTCAAGGACAATGTAGCTTGGTCCTCCTGATCTCTAATGCTGGTGGTCTCCTCATTACAACCCATCTATATAAACGAAGAAAGAGGATTAAGAATAGAGACAAAGTTTTCATAACAGACAGAGGCTGAAGTGAGCATAAATTTTAGCAAATAACAAGGTTGGAGAGAAAATAAGAACTAAGCAAGATAAAAGCATGCTAAAACATCCAGTTCTATCTAGGCTTGCGTCTTACAGTCAGCATTGCTCTCATACCACTATGTAGTACCCGGTTTTAAAGACAAAACCAGATACACACTATATGTGAGCCCAGGAAGTCAAATCTCACGTATAGCCATAAATAAGGGTAATATCAAGAGACAATACTTATTACATAACGTATGAGTAAAAGGAAAATAACCTCAGAGTATAGACAATGGAAAGTCGACTCTAATCTTTAGACGAAGACTCCAAATCCACAGGGACGACTAACTGGTTGACCACAAGCCTAACTCCTCCAAACCAGCAATCTAGAACCCATCCGGGATTTTTATCCAATGTATAGAAAAGTAAAGCAAGCGTAAGTACATGTCATACTTAACAATTATATCATGGGGTTTATGAGGCTCAAAAGGCTGACATTGGTTTACTGCGATTAGCTTTAATAGGTCATCTTTTTAAGCAATTGAGTGGCAAAGAATTTATCATTCCCATAAACACATGATCAGGTAAACATGATTAATGAATAGCATAAACAATTGATCATTAGTACAATTATCCATTAGTGATCATCTCTATTCCATAAGGGTCCAAGGCCGCTCGTGACCGTGAGCACGGCTGATATATCAGTTTTATACTCTGCAGAGTTTGTACACTTTCACTGTGAGTCATGATTTACCCTTTTGCCCGAGGTTGCTAATCTCTTGACCCACTTCCAAGGAAGGTCGGCAGGGTTCACTATGAAGCCTTTCAAAGGTTCGTCTAACAACTTAGGGCCGCTAGGCGTATGTGGCCCATCTCTAGGAGTGGCACGCGTGGTCATCGCAGCACGGTACACACATCCTAGCATAAAAGGAAACATACCCTTATGCGCCATAAAGGTAACCACTAACAAGCTAGAAAAAGGTCCTCATACTGAGCTAAAGCTAGAGCCATATGGCCCTCATGGTTGTACTGTAAGTCCCAGATGATCGCTTACAGATAAGTCCTTAGGGAGAGGAATTTGAAGCATTTAGAAAGTAGCTAAATACTCCAGCCCCTATTTCCATGTTGCTAAAAAGTCATGTTTTAATGTTTATTGTATATACCATTAGTCAAGTTACAAGATCATGATTTTGATTAAGCACTAGCAAAAACTACCAAATGTAATATCCCAAAGGTATCAAGGTGCAAGATATCAAATATCTAGGATATCCTTATTGGCATCAAGGTAGACACATGCAATATGAATTAAGTGATTAAATGTGAATAGGTAATAAGGATGGTCCCATGCTATACTTGCCTTACATAACGATCCTTCGGTAAGCTTTAATCTTCGACGTCCTTCTTCTTCTGGATCACCACGTATATCTAATTGACTGGACGTAATCGTAGGACACCACACAAACATCCATATACATACATGCATAGCATACAATTGCATCTATATCAGAACAGTACACCAATCATAGAAAAATAAGTAAAAGAGATTGAAATACGATTCTACGTATCGCAACAAACACACAGTCACGAGAAGCACGCTAATCGAGCTACGGTTGAAAAGTTACAACTACCGAGAGATTTGCTTAATACATGGGAAAGAAAACTATAGGCTTCATTTATGTTAACTATATAAATTCATAAATAAAATATATTTTATAAATAATATAGATTAAATTAAGTCAATTTTAGATTTGAATTATAAAATAAAAGTAAATCAAATCATATTTTATTTATAAAATCCAGTTGCATAATCATTAATCAAGATATGATTTAAACCATATTATTTTAGAAATAACTATATAGTAAACACTATTATTAACTCGTAGATGTCGTCGTTATGAAACAAACACAACTTGAACGGACTATTTCGAACTTAAAATAAATAAGTTATGATTTAAACAAGTTTTTCTATAGTTAAATATAGATTAAATCTACCCAAGAATTTTAGATATTGAAAACATGCCTGACAGTTGTATAAACATGTAGAAAACGTAAATACAGTCCTAACGCAATTCGAACGGGTCAAATCGGACTTAAAACGCAAAAGGTACGCATGAAATAAGGTGCAATGGCATTTCTGTAAATAACTCAAACTCATTTTTGAATTAAAACAATTAAAAATCTGAATTTAAATGGATTTTGGACTGCGCGCACTAATTCTGGAAACGACAGGGTCCTAAACGAATAAAAGCAGGGCTAATTTGTATTTATTTTTAACTATTATTGGTTGCGGGTTAATTCACTGGAATATGAGGGGCTTTTACGCAAAACTGGGTGCAGCTGACAGTGGGTTGACCCGTGGCTGCTGACTGGGCACCACGCGGCAGTCACTGGTTGGCGCGGTGCACCACGTGGGTGTGGGCGCACACTGACGCAGGCACGGTGGACTGAGTCCACGGGTCCTGGTGGACCGGTTACACACCGAAAGGGTAGGATCTAATCGTGGCCGTCCGTGTGAATCCAACGGCGTGAAGTAAACAGGAGGTTCCCCCACCACTGCTCTGTGCCTCCGGTGCGCCCGCCATGGCCGGCGGCGAATAGCACGGTGGCAGACGCCGGTACGATGATTCTGGCCATCCCGAGACAAACTGAGTGCACCTAATCGATATACAAGCTCTAGCGAACACGCTGGACTGCAAACTGAGGCAGGGGACGCATCGGGGTGCCGTCCCGTGGCGGCGCCATTGCCGGTGGCATCGGGTGCTCTCTGTTATGGTGTTCTAGAGCGCAATACGATGAACGGAGGGCATAGGGTGGCGGAGAAGCTCACTGCGATTCGTCAGGAGGGGAGCGCGGCGTCCGGGGAGGCTCCGAAGCGGGTCGACGACGGCGGCAATGGCTGGAGAGAGGGAGGGCGCGGGTGAGATGAAATCGAAGCAAATTAGGGCCAAAACGAGCAATCGACGGTACCTACGGGCACGGGGGAGTACGCCGGTGCTCCTAGGTACGTCGGCGTCGAGGTCCGAGGAGCTGGTCGACGTATTACCACGGCGGTGGCGAGTGCTTGGACGCGAGCAGAAAAAAGGGGAGAAAGAGGGGTGTGGCTTGGGGCTTTATAGACAGCGGGCGCTTGCGGTAGAAGGAAGGGGAGCGGGGGCGCAGTGATTACGGCGCTTTCCATGCAGAAGCAACGGCGCGGTGGCTTGCCGTCTTGGCGTGCGCCATGAGCGTGGCAGAGGAAGGAAAGAGCGCACCGGGGAAGAAAGGAAAGTGGCGGCTGACAAGTGGGGCCAGCGTCGTAGTGGGGAAGATGGAAAACGCGTGCGGGTGCGGGCGACTGACTGGCGGGGCCAGTGGAGTAGTGAGAGGGAGAAAGAGCGGTGAGCGCGTGTGGGCGAAGGCCGAAGCGTAGCGGACCACCTAGCTGGGCCACGCGCGTGTGCGGAGAGGCAGGAAGGAGGCGCACGGGACTGGGCCGGTGCGGAGCGGCAGGCGTTCGCGGAGCAGTGGGCTATCGAGCTGGGCCACGCGAAGCTGGAAGGTGGGAAGGAGGGGAGGAAGCTGGACTGCCAGAGAGGAAGGGAGGGGGCCGCCGAGTGGGCCAAAGCCGGGAAGAGAAAGAAGTAGAGGGCCGGGCCAAATCTAGGGCTGGGCTGAAAAGGAAGAAAGGAAATTTTCAAAATGAATTTCTTTTCCAAATCTTTTTCCTATTTTGTTTTCAAATCTAAGCCAAATTCAATCAAATTCAAGTATAGTTTCAAATATACTTCCCTACTCAAATAAAATTGAACAATTTTGTTAGGCTTCCCAAGATAAACTTTACAACTTTAATAATACTTTTATTTTTCTAATTTTCTTTTCCTTCTTTTCTTTTATTTCAAAGCCATTTTTAATTTCATTTCAAAAGCATTTTAACTATTTTGACTTTTCAACCACTCAACCAATAAAATCAAATGCAATGGCATGTATGCTCAAACATGTTGCTACCTTATGAGGTATTTTAATTTAATGAAAAAATTTATTTCCTATATTTCATGTGCACAAAAATTCCAACTTAAATCATTTTAACTCTATTTCAAAAGAGGCAAATTTTAGGGTGTTACATGTTTACTTGAAACACCAACAGTTGGCGCACCAGGTAGGGGCTTTTGTGCGTCTCGACATCAACACCAGGCCACGAATGGCTAGTCACGACATCACCTGGGTCCCAGGTGCGCATGTGCATTTTGGGGACCTGGACTTTATCATCACGTCGGAGGGAGAGCTGGCGTGGGCACCCATCATCATTCAGCCTCTTCACTTCGTCGGCCTCGACGCAATTGCCGAGGCGCTTGAGGAGCTACGGTTGCATGCACCAGAGGCCCACGCCCCTAGAAGCAGCCAGCTCCTCAACTTTGACTACAGAAGGTTAGAGCGCCAGCTCGGTGCCTCCTTCGGACACCGACCATCCCGGGAGGACCTACGCCGCCTCACCTTCTCATTCGTCAACGTCATGTCACAACTTGCCAGAGGGAAGCCGCTCTCTCCGGCATGCCTCTCCGGAGCACCCCAACAGCGCTCCTGTCTGGTCTCCGTAACACCGCAGAGACCGTTGGCCACCCTATGGCGCAATGCGCGCCTTCAACCCCCATGAACGACGAGTTCGTGGGGATGACTGAATATGTCATGGAGTCTTTCCATGACCTCCTCATGGGAGAAACAGAGTCGCCCTCTAGCTCTGACTCTAGCAGGGGGAGTCATCACCCCTCTCGTGAGTGTTTCATGGTAGGTACTCCCGAGGGACACATCTAAAGCATCCATGAAGAGGAGGCTACCTCGACGAACGACCTTGATGACGAGATCGAGGGGGAGACAGGGGGCCCACCCCGCCTGCGGGTGGAGTAGTTGAAGGCCTGGCACCTAGAGCTCAAGGAAGCATGACTCCAACTCGAGCAAGAATGCGTGGTGCTTGATTGAGAGATCGAGCGCCACGGTGATGGTGGGCGCATGCGCGCCATGACCCACGACGTGAACCAGAGGTTCATCGCGGATGATGAAGCCCTTCCACACTTTGCCCGGGTGAGCCAAAACATCGCTGTTGTGGCAGCCTTACTCCATGTTCTTCTAGGGGCCACGACTCCTAATGAGCATCGGGCCCATCAAGAGATTCGCACGCTACTCGAGGTTGCGGCTGTGCAACAGGCCAAGAGCTCGCTGTCTCGGTGATGCGAGCTCGATGCCAGCCAGCGCGATGCCCTCAGAGCGACCCAACAAGGACACATTAGTCCACTAGGTGCCACAAGATGGCAGGCCACGCATCACGGTTCTTGGGCATGAGCATCTCGGCCATAACCGTGACGAGCGCGACACCCTCGACACCCATAGGCGTACCCGTGGTGATGCCAGAGAGGTGGCCAGCCATGGCTACCACCCTCGACGGGGTGGGCACTAGGATATCAACGAGGACTAAAGCCTGAGCCCTGGCTTGCTGGGCCCTTAGGCCTTCGGCCGACACATCCTCAATGCTGCCTTCCCGCCAAGGTACCGACCACCAACCAACATCCCAAAATACTCTGGGGAAATGAACCATGAACTGTGGCTAGAGGATTATCGGCTTGCCTGGCAAGCCAGTGGGCCAAATAATGACAATTTCATTATCCGCAACTTTCCATTGTTCCTTGCCGATTCGGCACGAACGTTGTTGGAACACCTTCTGTCCAACAGAATCCAAAGTTGGGCGGACCAGAAAGAGATATTCGTGGGGAACTTCTAGGGCACATACAAGCATCCTAGGAACCCCTGAGATCTCAAAAATTGCCGACAGAAGGCCGAAGAGACCCTCCATGGGTACATCCAACGTTTCTCCCGGTAGTGCAATGAGCTGCCTAACATCTCCGACGCCGACGTTATAGGAGCTTTCCTGTCTGGGACCACATGCGAGTCCCTGGTTCACAAGCTGGGATGCAAGGGCCCATGAACCACCAAGGAGCTTCTCAACATCACCACCAGCCACGCCTCGGGCGAGAAAATGGTCGGAGCGATCTTTGACCTCCTCAAAGGCAAGACGAAGCAGGACGAGGATGCTGGGGAGGGCACCTCCAACCGTCCTATCAAAAAGAAGAACAAGCAAGCCGTGAGGGCTCACTCATTGCTGTCGCCGACCGTAGAGGGGGTCAGAAGCCCCCAGAGGGTACTCCGAACCACTTTGAGAAGCTACTCGAGGGACCATGCCCGAACTATGCCTTCCCCATCAAGCATCTATACAAGGACTGTGGCCTCATGAAGCGGTTCTTGTCTAGAGGCTCCAACAAGGGGGAGGATAGGAAGGACCCTGACCCGACCATGGATGACACCGAGGGGAAGGACGGTGGTTTTCCAACACCGGATGGCTACCTCATGATCTTCGAGGGGTTGGCAGCCTATGACTCCAAGTGCCATTAGAAGCTCGTGCGCCACGAGGTCTATACGGCCGAGCCAGCCGCGCCTACTTTCCTCTGGTGGTCGGAGTCCACCATAACCTTTTATCGGGCCGACCACCCAAAGAGCATCTCATAGCCGAGGAGATATCTGCTCATGGTCAACACGATCATTGGCAGGAAGTGGCTCTCCAAGGTACTGATGGATGGAGGCAGCGGCCTCAACATCATGTACGCCGAGAACCTCAACGCCATGGGCATCGACCGATCACGCCTTTCCATAGCATCATACCTAGAAAGTAGGCCATGCCACTTGGGTAGATCGATCTGCCCATCACCTTTGGGGATCCATCCAATTATAGGATGGAGACCCTCACCTTCGAGGTGATGGGGTTCCACGGAACCTAAGACGCCATCCTGGGACGTCCATGCTACACGAAGTTCATGGCCATCCCCAACTACACCTACCTAAAGCTGAAGATGCCGGGCCTAGGCAGGGTCATCACCGTCGGCACCTCCTTCGAGCATGCCTATGAGTGCAAGGTCAAGTGTTGCGATCACACCATGGCAATTGTCGCCTCTAAGGAGCTTGCGGCCATTAGGAAGGAGGTCACCAAAGAAGCACCCGACCCCAAGTGGTCGACAGGGTCTTTCGAGCTAGGGGAGGGCACTAAGGAGGTCCTCATAGACCCTAGTGGCTCCAAGAGCAAGGTGGTGCGCATTGGCACTGCGCTTTCCTCTAAATAGGAAAGCGCGCTCATCGACTTCCTCCACGCCAACACAGACATCTTTGCATGGAAACCCTTGGACATTCTAGGCATTCTGAGGGAAGTCACCGAGCATACCTTGAAGATCAAGCCAGGCTCCAAGTCGGTGAAACAACACCTACATCTCTTCGACGAGGGAAAGTGTAGGGCCATCGGTGAGGAGATCGCAAAGCTTTTGGTGGCCGGGTTCATCAAGGAAGTGTACCACCTCGAGTGGTTAGCAAATCCCATTCTTGTACGAAAATAGAGTGGGAAATGGAGGATGTGTGTTGACTATACAGGTCTCAACAAAGCGTGCCCAAAGGATCCATTCCCTTTGCCATGCATAGACCAAGTAGTCGACTCCACCTCAGGGTGTGAAACCCTTTGCTTCCTTGATGCGTACTCTAGGTACCATCAGATCACGATGAAAGAGTCCGACCAGCATACGACGTCTTTCATTACCCCATTCAGATCATTCTGCTATGTCACAATACCATTTGGTCTGAACAATGCTGGGCTTACGTACCAGCATTGTATGCTCAAGTGTTTCGGTGACCTCATCGGGTGAACCATTGAGGCCTACATAGATGACATTGTGGTCAAGTCCAAATGGGCTGACCAGGTTGTAGTCGACCTTGAGCAAACCTTCTCCAAACTCCGAGCGAACGACATTAAGCTCAACCCCAAGAAGTGCGTTTTCGGGGTCCCGAGGGGTATGCTACTACATTTTATCATCTCCGAGTGTGGCATCGAGGCCAACCCAGATAAGATCTCGGCCATCACAAGGATGGGCCCAATTTAGAACAAAAAGGGGGTATAGCGAGTTACAGGGTGCCTCGCCGCACTCAGCCGCTTTACATCATGCCTCGGCGAACGAGGTCTCCCCCTTTATCAGCTTCTGAAGAAGACCGACCACTTCGAATGGAAGCCCGAGGCCCAAGAGGTGCTTGACACGGTCAAGCAGCTCCTGACGAAGGCCCTGGTCTTGGTCCCTCCAACCGACGGAGAACCGCTTCTGCTTTACATTACGACCACAACACAAGTGGTCAGCGCTGCTTTGGTGGTGGAATGAGAAGAAGAGGGGCACGCCCTCAAAGTACAGCACCTCATGTACTTCATTAGCGAGGTCCTATCCGATTCCAAGACCCACTACCCCCAAATCTAGAAACTCCTATATGTCATCCTCATCGCCAAGAGGAAGCTATGCCACTACTTTGAGTCACATCCAGTGGTGGTCGTGACGTCCTTCCCCCTCGGTGAGGTCGTCCAAAACTAGGATGCCACGGGAAGAATCATAAAGTGGGCGCTTGAGCTGATGGGTTAGGGCATTTCGTATGCCTCCCGAATGGCCATCAAGTCACAAGTGCTGGCTGATTTCGTTGCGGAGTGGACCGAGGTCCAAATGCCGCCAGCAGTCATCGACCAGGAGTATGGGACAATGTACTTTGATGGATCGCTGATGAAGAAAGGCGTCGGCACCGGGCTGGTCTTCGTTTCGCCTCTCGAAGTATGCATAAGGTACATGGTTTGCATCCATTTTCCCTCCTCCAATAATGTGGCCAAATACGAGGCACTCATCAACGGTCTGCGCATCACCATCGAGCTCGGTATCTGACACCTCGACGTCTGGGGTGACTCCCAGCTAGTCATTGACAAAGTCATGAAGGAGTCAAGCTGCCACAACGCCAACATGGCTACATACTACCGAGAAGCCCACCAACTGGAAGACAAGTTCGATGGCCTCGAGCTCAACCACATCTCGAGACATCTCAACGAAGCGGCCAACGCGCTAGTGAAAGTAGCGTCCGGCCAAGAGCCAGTGCCAACTGGCATCTTCGCCAACGATCAGCACTAGCCCTCGGTCCACTATGAGGAGCCAGAACAAGCCGGTGGCGAACCGCCTGCCCTAGGCTCGGAAGCCAACCAGTCGTCTTCTCCATCCAACCCTAAAGTCGTGGAGCTCAATGAGGATCCAGCGACAGAGCCCGACCCTCTAGTCAATTGGAGGGCGCCTTACCTCAACTACCTCCTCCGTGAGGCACTGCCCATGGACAAGACAGAGGCTCAGTGGCTCACGCGTCGTGCGCCAAGTTCTTTGTCCTTGTTGAGGGTGAACTCTACAAGCAAAGCCACACCAGGATCCTATAGCGCTACATCCCCACCGAACAGGGGAAGCGGTTGTTGTGCAATATCCACGGTGGGGTTTGCGGTCATCATGCCATGCCTAGAACCCTAGTCGAAGACGCGTTCCGACAGGGCTTCTACTAGCCTACCGTGGTGGCTGATGCTGAGCATATCGTGCGCACCTACAAAGGGTGTCAGTACTACACTGGGTAGACCTACCTGCCGGCCCAAGCACTCTAGACGATCCCCATCACATGGTCGTTCATGGTCTGGGGGCTCGATCTGGTCGGACCTCTCAAAAGAGTGCCCTGGGGCTACACACACTTACTTGTCACCATAGACAAGTTTACAAAGTGGATAGAGGCTCGGTCGATATCCGCAATCAAGTCCGAGCAAGCCATGCTGTTCTTCCTCGACATCGTCCATCGCTTTGGGGTCCTGAACTCTATCATCACAGACAACGGCACATAGTTCACTGGAAAGAAGTTCCTCTGATTCTGCGATGAATACCACATCCGTGTCGATTGGGCTGCCGTGGCGCACCCCCACCTGAATGGGTAGGTTGAGCGCGCGAACGGCATGGTCCTACAAGGGCTCAAGCCTAGGATCTTCAACCGGTTGAACAAATTTGGTGCACGATGGGTTACAGAGCTTCCCGCGGTGCTCTAGAGCCTGAGGATGACCCCTAGCCGGGCCACCGGCTACACACCATTCTTCATGGTCTACGGTTCTAAGGCTATCCTCCTGACCGACCTCGACTACGGAGTGCCGAGGGTCAGGGCGTACGATGAACAGGGAGCCGAGGCGTCCCTTGAGGACGCCATGGATCAGCTAGATGAAGCGTGCGACATCACCCTCCTCCGCTCAGCCAAGTACCAGCAGGAGTTGTGCCGGTACCACAGCCATGTGGGGTCAGGCCTTCAATGTTGGAGACCTGGTGCTCCGCCTCGTCCAGAGCAACAAGGACCACCACAAGCTCTCTCCGCCATGGGAGGGACCGTACGTCGTCGTGGAGGTGCTCTAACCAGGCGCCTACAAGGTCAAAACCATTGATGGCGAGGTCTTCGTCAATGCCTAGAATATCGAGCAGCTACGTTGCTTTTACCCTTAATAAACACACACCTTCTCTTATCAGTTTCACTATCGAACTCCTTGATCTTTAGTGATGCCCAACCCCAGCAACAGCGAGGGGGTCGGGCCTCACTCAGGGGCTGATAAGAGCATACCTATCTAGTAGACATTCTCTGCGCCCGGCCCTCTCTCATGTTAAGACCCAGAAGTGAGGTTTACGGAAATGAACCCTGAGTATAACTGGTCAGACTACGAGAAACCTACGCCCCCAATGGCTACGACGCCTTTGCTCACCAGCGTGATCAGAATTTTTCTCTGCACCTCGGGCTTTTTGGCCTTAGCTATGGCAAGAGCTGGTGCGCGTCTAAGAGTTTATCCACTTGGCAAATGTTTCTCTGTATCTGACCCCCTCTCATGTTAAGACCTAGGAGCTAGGGTTGCAGGAACAGACTCTGAGTATAACTGGTTGGACTGTGAGAAACCTATGCCCTAGCGGCTACTGCGCCTTTGCTCATCAGCATGATCAGAGTCCATCCACCCGCACCCCTAGCTTCATGGCCTCAACGATGGAAAGGGTCGGAATGCACTAACCTTTTTGTACGAAAAAGGGGAGAAAGGCTAAAAAGTTGTTTGGCCATAACCAGATTTAAGAGCTTGTCCATTTATTACAAGTTCGCCACCAGGCTTATCTGCCTAACTAAATTCTTGGATGGGGTGTTCTCATCCTCTATCTCCGTAGGTAAGCCCAGTCCCAAGCGGGTCATACAAGTCGACCGGGTGGCTTGGCCGCTGCCGAGGGACGGGTAGGGAGCAGCAGGATGCCAACGAGGGTTACGCCAACCCTGTCATGTACGACGGACCCAATTTCCACTCGAACATAGCCGGTAAGAGCTCCTTGAACCCATCACTCGTGCCATCGAGGTAAGTCCTATGCCAACGGGTCGCCCAAGTCAATCGAACGATTCGGGCCGCTACCGAGAGATGGGTCACTCTTACTTTACGTGCGTTCTCTCTAATTAATTTCGCCATCGAGCCCCCGACCCCAGCAACGGCAAGGGGCCGGGCCTCGCTCGGGGGCTGGTAGGAATGTCTATTTAGTAGACACTCTCTATGCCCGACCCCTCCTCACGTTAAAACAAACTAGAGGCAAGGTATGCGGAGACAAACACTGAGTGAAACTGGTCGGACCGCAAGAAACCTACGCCCCAGTGGCTACGGCGTTATTTGCTCACCAGCATGATCAGAGTTTTTGTCTCCACATCCCAAGCTTTAGCCTCCACCTTCCCTAGAAGGATTTGGAGAGGCCCACCTATGGAGTCTCCATCAAGGAGAGGCCGATCGAACGGCTTGGGTCGCGGCCAAGATATGGGTAAAGGGCAGTGGGATACCTCATGCGGGTTATGCCAACTCTGTCATGAACGCCGGACCTAGACCCCACATAAACATATCTAGTAAGACCTCCCCGAACCCATCACTCAAGCTGTCGAGGTAACTTTACCAACCCCCACTTTACTTTTCCAATACATGAACATTCATTCATCCATTCTCATGCATGCATTCATACATTCATTCATACATTCATCCATACATTCATCTCATACATCCAAGCATTGCATATGCAGTTATTGCATCACAACGCTTCGCGTCGCGTCACGAAGCGGTAGTCGTCTCATTCGACATGAGCGGCGACCAACCGAGGTTCGAAGGTCGGCCCGCGAAGGGATCGAGGCTGCCTCACGTCAAATAGAGCCAGGGGAGAAAAACAAAGATGAGCCCGAGCGGCCTTGCCCGACCCTGCTCAGAAGCAGACAGGGACATCTAGACCTTTCTCGTTCAATCCTAACCTCGAGCCAAGCCCACACATTCTCCATCGAGGAGAGGCCAGCGGGCCACCTAAGTCGCTCCAAAGTGACACGGGCATCTGCCGGGAGATGGGTTAAGGAGCAGTGGAATGCCACATGAGGGCTATGCCGACCCTATCAGCGAATGACGGACCCAGATTCCACTCGGACATGCCCGTTAGCAAGCTCACCGAGCGCGACACTCAAGCCATCGAGGCAAGTGTTGTTAGCTCAGCCCCTCTAGTTGAGAAACCAAGGACGGGGTGTCGCTTGAAATCTAGCCGACCCCTAACGACCCCCACGGGCTCGGGGGCTCGAGCCGCCCGACCCAAAATTAGGAGACCAGGGTTCGAAGGTCGGCCCACAAAGGGCCCAAGGCCGCCTCACGTCGAACAAAGCTAGGGGAGAAAACACAGATGAGCCCCAGCGGCCATCGCTCGACCCGCTTGGAAGCGGACAGAGTCATCTCAATCTTCTCGTTCGATCCTAAGCTTGAGCCAAGCCCACATAATCCCCACTAAGGGGAGACCATCGGGTCACCGGAGCCGCTCTCCAGAACGGTTCGGGCATCTATTGGGAGGTGGGTTAAGGAGCAGTAGAATGCCATGCAAGGGCCATGCCAACCCCATCACAAACGATAGACCTGGATTCCCCTCGAACATGCCCGTTAGCAAGCTCACCAAGCGCGTCACTCGAGCCATCGAGGCAAGTGATGTAAGCTTAACCCCTCCGGTTGCAGAAACCGCGGACGGGGCGATGATCACAAAGATGAGACAACCCTCGACCGGACCCCTACTATGCGCGGGGGCTCGAGGCAAGTTGGACTCACAAGGAGACCGAACGTACGGTCACAGAATGATGGCTCAGAACCTAGGGAGGGGGTATGTGCAAAAACAAGAGTGTTTTCTCCTACTAATTTCATTATCATCTCCTCAATCTTTAGTGACACCCGACCCCAGCAATGGTAAGGGGTCGGATCTCACTTGGGGGCTGATAAGGGTATAAATACACCCTTTTTAAAATAGTCGCTGCGCCCGACACCCTTCCTCACGTTAAACCTAGAGGTAAGGTCTGCGGGAACGAATGCTGAGTAAAACTAGTCAGACTGCGAGAGACCTATGCCTCGGTGGCTATGGCATCTTTGCTCACCTGCATGATCAGAGTTTCCGTCCTATACCTCGAGCTCTACGGTCTTAACAAATGGAAGGGTCGGAATGCATTAACCCCTTTTCACACACAAAAAGGGAGGAAAAACAAATCCGTTCACACCAAAACAAAACAACAGACTTGGTCAAATGAAACAAAATGATGAGTTTATTTAAATGATATAGAGGGATCGAAGCTTGTCCGTTTGTTACAATAATAATTACCCGACCTATCTGGCTAACTAACCCCTCTAGGGAGAACTATGCTCTCTATTCTATCTGTCAGGTCCTGCGAAAGGGGAGCCACCGCCATCTCCATCTCCTCCAGCTCGTGGGCTTCATAGCTAGGCATGAAGTCATGGCTCATCACCTCTAGGTCGATGTTGTCCATGTAATGAGAACGAGCAATCATGAAGGATTGATTAACCCCAGCGTGAAGGGCATTCCTTTCGAGCTGGCACACCCGAGCCATGATCTCAACAGCACGGGCCTGAGCGAGTTGGTCCCCTTCGACCGTACCACCTGAAGGTTATCGTAGACCACTCTGAGGGTGGTGCTCAGGATACCGAGCTCGTCGCTCTCCGCTTGAAGATTCCTCCTCGCCTCGGCGAGGTCCATGGCTAGCCCAGTAGAAACGTTCTCGACCTCTAGCTTCTGGGACATCGCCGTTCTGAGCTCGGCCTGGAGGGAGACGACCTTCTGCTGCGCGTTGTCGCGCTCTTGGTAGGCTAGATCACGCTCTTGGAGGGCCTGATCATGCTCCTCGTGAGCCACATCACGCTTTGAGTGGAGCCTCTCCATAGTTTGGAGTAGCTCTTCCTACTCCTTGCGTAGCCAGGTGACCGCCACGGCTTCTAGACTAGCCCTTTTCTCTAGGGCCGCAAGCTTCTCCTTGGCTCTGAGCTTAAGCTCCCTTTCCTTCTCAACCTCGACCAGGAGGTCGAGGATCCGCTAGCTAGTCTCGGTGTCCTTCTAGAGCAGCTCATCCCTCTCCTTCCTAACATTGGTGGCCTCCTCGTTGTCCCTCTGTGACCTCACTGATAGGGCCTCGAACGCCCTCTTGGCCTTGTCAGCATGCCGATGGGCCTCGGCCACCCGTGATCGAAGACTGCCCGCCTCCTTAGCAAGGGGAGTCAGCTCAACCACCTTCTGTTGGGCGATAGCAAGCTAAGCCATCACCTCCCCATGCATCCGTGCCTCCTCGATGAGGCGGTCCCAGGTTTCCCTTTGCTCATGAAGGAACCGTGACTTTCCCCGGCTACGAGCGATGAGGGACTGAAAGAAGACGACAGTCAGAATACAAAAATATGTGGAGAAAGGAAAGGGCGAGAAGCAGGATCAAGCAAATACCCGATCAATGGGAATGACAACGTCGGCCAAGGCACCCTGGGCATGGTCCAGGGCTTCGAGCACGGACGCAACCCCCACGTTGAGGCTCTCCCACTCCATGCTCTAAGCGGCGGCATCAAGGGTGAAGAGCGTCGATGTCAGGTCCTATGGATTTTTCCACTAGAGCAGGGGCTTGCCCCGCGTAGGTGAGTCGCCACCCACCGACGTCCGGCCTAGAGACGACTCCCCGCGGGCTCTAAGCGCCACTGAGCCCTCTTGCCGCGATGCCCCCGTTGGGACACCTCCTCTGACAACAGAAGGGGTTAGCGGTATGAACGCCGACCTCTCCCCCAGCACCACGATGTCTGGGGACCCCTCGGCCGCGTCCCCCTCCATCCGACCCACACCAAACTCCATCGCTTGGGCCGTCGATGGCGCGGGTCATGCCGGTACCTCAGGCGCCACCATGATAGTGCCCGGCTGTGACCCGCCTTTCACAGCCGCCGACACCTTCCCCTATGCTGGCAGGGTCACGACCGGTTGTGTCATGCCCACCGCGGTCAACGCCACAAGCACGGACGGTAGTCTTGTCCATCCCATCGACGACAGCGGTATCACCGCCATCACCGGCTGCTCTGCGACCTCCGAGGGCGCCCCTTGAGCCCCCACATCCACCCATCCCACCGAGGGCATGGGCACCACCGTGGGTAGCGCCTGTCCGGCTGGAGGCGCGGTCACACTGGTGCCGCTCCTGCCCAAAACAGGCGCGGTACCAGCCGACGGCTACCACCTCGCTTGAAGGGCGGCGCTCTTCTTTGGCGCCAGCACCAATGGATTACGCTGTCTCCCGACGCTGCAAGAAACGAAAAACATAAGTCGTGATGAAATCCACCCAAAATAGAGGAAGCAGGGGAACTAATAACTTACCTCAGCACCATCGGGAAGCATATATGTTTGGGGGGCGAACCCCCCAACCTCTGCTCCACCTCATCGGGGCGTGGCCGCTTCGAGACCGCCCCCTGCTCCTGGGCAGAGGGGCTCACTCCCCTTGACTCTTGGGGGGCATCAGTGGAGCCTCCCACCTCCATTGGCATCTCAAGCGTGGCGGTAGAACCGCCCGCCCTTGTTGACTCTTGATGGAGGCCGACGGTACATCCCACCTCCGCCGACTCCCCGAACATACCTCCTCTCCGTATAACGGAAAGGGTCCTAACTCCTGCAAGGGTGAACCACTACCTGTCAGCGCATCTTCATTCTCCAGGATGCCCCACTCGACGTCATTGGCTATCTCATCATCGTCGCCACCATCATCGTCGTCGTCACTGTCGGTGTTCTCCCCCCGTTCCCATGCTTGCAGTTTTTGCTGCCTTTTCCTCCTCTTGCCCTCCTTCGCCTTCCTCAGTCGTTCGCCCTCAGAGTGATTCACCGCCATCACAGATGAATCCCTTGGTAACAGAGCCAAGTGATCCGTAAGGATGAGGTCCCTCGGCTGGTCCCATCCCCCTTAAAGTTAGCATCAAGAGGTCGAAAAATCAACTGAAGAAAAGACACGGAAAGGGGAAACTTACGAAGACGACGTAACCTGGCTCCGGTAGCATCGGAGGATGCCCCGGCACTGGATAAATGAAGTCAAGGGGGGCGCCCACATCATCCTATGAAGGCTCCATCGCCTCCTTGACGCGTTGCGCGATCTTAGAGTTCGAGAGCGCCCCCTCGGCAAGCGCCTGTTCCATCGAACGACGCCTCGGGTGTCATCATGTATAGCAGGAGCGCGCGCATCATCAATAGCGCCACCCTCCTTGCGTGGTAGGCCCCGATGATGCCCAACCCCTTTAGGCCGCTCTTCTTTAGGATTTGGATGGCGGTGATGTGGTCTCGGATCTTCTTCTTGACCTTCTCCGGGATGCCCCACTTCCTCCACGACTCTAGGGCCTCCTCGATCAGGTGCCCGGTGAACTCTGGCAAGGCAGCGGTGGCGTCGTTCTTGAGGTAGAACCACTGCGAGTGTCACCCCTTGTTGGATGTCGATAGCCGCATCGGTGGGTACTCACCGACCCGATTGTTCCAGAGCTAGAAGCCGGCGCACCCCATAGGCATGTGCAGCTCCTGCCACCGCTTTTTTCCCTCTTCTTCTGGAGAGTGATGGAGAAGAAGTACCTCCAGAGAACGAAGTGGGGGCTGATCCCTAGGAATCCCTTGAACAGGGCGACGAACGCCACCATGTGCTGGATCCGGTTGGGATTGAGGTGCTGCAACTCGATCTTGTAGTAGTGCAGCAGCCCCCGAAGAAATCTGTGGGCGGGGGTAGTGAACATGTGCTCATGGCAGTGCACGAACGACACCACATAGCCATCGGGCGGTGATGGTAGATCCTCCTCGCCGGGCAGCAGCCACTCCTCGGTTGAGGTCCACATGCGGAGAAGGCCACGACGGTCGAGGCCCTCCATGCGCTGGAAGGTGATGTCAGAGTGACACCATGGTTCCATTAGAAGATGGGGTGGGTGGATGCGAGCTCGATGGCTGTGGGGACATGGATGCAGGAAGCCTAGGCGATTGGCGGCGGCGGTTGCAGATGCGAAGGCAAGAAGGCAAGGTATGAAACCCGGGGGGCGAACCTTTTGGTTTTATAGGCGTGATGGGCACGAGAAAACCAACCGCCCTCCTAGATCTCCACGCCTGCCATGATCTGCCACAACGTCATGCCACGGGATATGCGCACGCAATCTCTATCCGTTCCATCAGAAAACTCGTCGAACATTTTGCCTCTCCGGATGGGTCATGACTCATCTCAAGTGCAAGGAATACGTATCTAAAAACACCTCTACGGCCCATCTGGGCCCAGGAGCTCAAAGGTTGGCCCATTGACGGGTTCAACAACCGCTCTAGGCACTGTAACAGAACCGACCAAATCATAAGAACGTAAGTACAAAAACAATCACCGAAGCGATCAAATTCCTGTACTTAAGCTCCCATAATCCCGGTAGTCCGGAAATCACGAAGGATTTCAACCAACTCTCGACATACAAACCAAGATCGTAGTGATTCAACACAACACATCATCCATTACAACATTTCATAAGTAGCATTCGAAATACATCCATCAGAGTTCAAATAAAATATTACAAACCAAGTTCAAATGCGCGGAAGCAACATAGTTTAGTACATAACTTCATAGTTTCAAATACATTGCCAGATCTGAGTCATGTCCCACAAAAGCATTATCAGGTACGAGAACTAGTAGAGACCACGCCCAACGGCCTAGTCTTCATCCCCAGCTGGGAGAAAGGCGATGACTTGCGACAACCAAAGTAGAACTGGTCATCACGCAATGGTGGGAGATAAACCACGAGTACGAGAAGGTACTCACTAGACTTACCCGACAAAACCGAAATAAAAGACACCAAGGATCATGCAAGGCTTTTCGGTGGGCTAAACGGACACAGGTTGCATAAAAGAGCTTATGATTATAGTAACCAATTTAAACTTAGCATCAAGCTTATCATCATTTACATCGTCCACTAGATTAGCACCTGTACTAGAGCACTCACTTATTAGGAGCAAACAATATTAACCATAGCGTGTATAATAAGGTCATCATCATCATATCATCATTTCAAACCATTATGTTATTTAGTGCATCTACATTGGAGATAAGCCCGTCAAGTTCTACTAACCGGGAGAGACGGCGACTCGAATCGAATTACAACTCGGTGAGGGGGTATTCCTAACTCTCACCACAGCATACTTTGCAAGGGTAGCCGTGGTCACCTTTGGAACAACTCAGGGAACCAAATTCACGGGTTCGATCACAAAGCACTCTTAGGGATTACCCTTCCGCGGAGACGATCAGGACTTTTAAATCACCTACCCTTGGACTCACGCCTATGGCTCCTTCCGAGGCGCACTTTATACTTATCGACTCCGGCCCGAGGTGAGCTACTCCCATGGTCGGTCTTCGGACACGCCAACTAAGAGAGAGGCATGCATTCAACATGAACAGGAAGGCTCCAAGAATCAGTCCTTAAGCGACCTCGAGTCACTTTGCAAACCCAAGCAAGCCTCCTTGGGGTCTTCATTTCAAATTAAGATGGTTCTTTTCCACGATAGCAAATATAGCCAACCGTGCCACATGTATATTCCTATATCTCGCGGTGACAGAAATCACTCTACTTCTACCGTTTAAGCGTGGCTAAGCACTACTACGAGCCCTTGAGCTACATAGGATTCGGGTAACAATATCTAGACAAGGATTGGGTAACCAATGCAACAATTGTTTGCATCCAACACCTAAACTTAATGCAACAATATATATATAGATATATAATAATAATATCATAATCGCATTTCGAAATTAGGAGGCTTAATATGCTCCGGGGCTTGCCTTTCACAAAGTTGCACAGACGGTGATCCGGGCACTCAACGGTGACCTCTCTCAACCTCCTGAACCTCTCGTGTTAATTTCTGCTTTGCTTTCCGCTCGGTTCCTCGAATTCCAGCAGGTCACTCCTTCCGGTACACCTATTGCATGCCGATGCACGAGATAAATATCATGGATGCATAAGGAATGACATGATGCTCATGATGAATGAATCACAGTAAGTGTTTAACGAAAACATTACTGGACACTCGTTTACCGATTAAGAATAGCTCTATTCAAATTACTTTAAAACAGGTATCTAACTTAACTTGAAGAACAAGATCAACTTACCTAACTTGCATAACCTAAGATAAAGATGCTCATCTTCAGTTAAAGGCCTAACACCTAGGAACATTACCACAAACTTAGAAATAGTAAAGGCATACATAAATCAACATTTAAAGTTTCATATGCACACAAATAGTCCCTTAATTCAATCACAACCAGAGTTCTACAAATCCAAATGACTTGCAAGAGGACATTCTGGAAAGCTTATGAAATTCTCTACAATTCATTTGTAAACATCTAAGTATGATTCTTAAGTTAACCAAATCAAATTCCAGAAAACCTAGAATCTGTCCCGTAATGACAGGGTTACTAACTTAATTATTTGATGATGATGCAAAAGCCTAATTTGATCAAACCAAGTTTACCAGCTTGTTACACATACCAGACGAACACTAGAAAGTATAATGCCAACTTCTAAATAAATCATTTAATATCATTTTCTAATTTATTTAGTTAATTAGGTGATTAAAGCAACATATAGTAAAATTGTTCATAAAAATCTACAAAAATTACAGTAGCTATCTCATGCTTCACATAGACTACCATAAAAATTTCAAAGCCATTGAGCAATTAGAACTTGCTATATCCAAAATAACAAGTGGCATGCCTATTTTTAGCATAATTAGGAAACCCTAATGAAAAGTGTCAAGCAACAGATTTCACATTTTTCCTAGCATCATTTTAGCATAAGAACCTTACACACCAAATTTTGCCTATACTGGATCTATAGAAAAATTATGAAAATTCATACAAGATCCATCCATTGATAAAAAGAAATTCTACAACTCAAAAACTATACATGCACTAGCTCTGAAATTTTAACCAGAGCTTCTACTCAGCAATAATAGATTACCCACAAAATTTCATAATTTTTGGACCACAGAAACTCAAGATAAAATTCAAACAAGTTTGCATGTATCCAAAAACACATTTCAAAGTCCTATTTAATTCATCCAGAATTTCTAAAATATGTGCTCATATAATATTTTTATTAACTACTAGACATTACTAGGCACTCAACAAAAATTGGAACCATAGCATTTGGATCTATATACTAGGAAATACATATTTTTGAATATCAACACAAACCTGTGAAATAATAAAGCAAAACAAAATAAGGAAACAAATCATAGCCACTGTTGGGCCGGCCCGAAGGAACGGCGGCCCATGACGCGTGCGCAAGCGGCCCAGCCACTCGGCGTGGCCCAGGCTGGCTGCCTCCTCAGCAGCGGCGACTGACAAAGGGACCCGCGTGTCAGTGAGAGAAACATGGGAGCGGAGGAAGACGACGGCGCAACTCGCTGCCGGTGGCTCCTCCGGCGAAGGCAACGGTGCCAACGTGTTCGCCTCACCCAAGCGGACATAGGGGAACCATCTATTGCAGCTAATGACGTAGCTAGAGGGGGTGGCGATGGCCACGACGGCGCTCGGCCGTGGCTTGACCGGCTCCGACGAAACTACGGCGTCGCGGCCCCTAACGGTGACCCTATGAGCTTCCTCAGTGCTCCTTAGACCTAGCGCAAGGCAGAGGAGGGACGGCAATGGCGCGAGGAGAGCTGGCCGCGTGGAGCGCTAACTCCGGTGAGGTCCAACAAGGCGATGGTTGGGAAAAACGGCGATTTCATCCTTACCAAGGCGAAATTGGCACGACGGTGGGGTGGAGGAGGTAGAGGGAAACACGGCGAGGCTCTGGGTGAGCTAGGCGATGCGTTTTTGCCAGGACGCGGGAGCTAGGCGAGGGCGAAGGTCCGGCAGGCAATGGCGGACGGCTTCGGTGCTGCGCGCTGTGGGAGGCGAGAGATGAGAATGGAGCGGGCGACTCGGTCGGGCAGGCGCTGGGGTGCTCCATGACGCGGCTGGCCTTGCCAGGGCGCCCGCGGCACGTGGCCTACGCGGTCAGGCGACCGGCGACATGCGTCCCCCACGCGTCGGGTGTTTACTGAAACGGAGATCACTGTAGCTCGCCTGAAACATCGATTCAGTGATCCAACGACCGACTGACAGCGTACTTTTGATGATCTATAACTCCCAAACGGTGGCGATCTGGTTCATGGTGTAGTTAACAAAATTAAAGATCCAAGTGAGTACAACAACTTTGTTAATTGGAGCTTAGACTAATTCGGTTAGGATTGGGAGATACAAGCCTCCAAACAGGGATACTCGAAACTGAAAATCGCCAAAACAACTTAGGAAAAATTCTAAGTGTGAATTCAGCATGGCAATCTGACTTGTGGGCCATGTTTGACCATGTTCCACACATTTTCATGAGTTGGCCATAAAACAACTTTTGTTCCTTGATAAATTAGCTACAACTTTTGTAAAGAGTGCACAGCCATGCAAAATCTCTAAGTTGGACTTTTGAATCAGTCAAACAGTAACACTCCAAGGGTCAATTCAAGTCAAACCTCCACTTGAGGGCATTTTGGTCATTTTTATCTACATGAACAATGTCCCAACAAGTAACCTAAGTATAGTTAAGGTGTAATAGACCATGATCAACCACTTTACCAAATTGTTATACCAACCTTTAATGATCACATGTGATAAAGCAACTAAAACAAGTAATTCATTCATATGTTGCAATGCAATGTTTCACATGTTTCAAGACCTTATTGTCATTTTATAATTGCCACATTACTACCATATTGCCATGTTTCAAAGTATGAGAGTTTCATGTTACATTCACATGTTGCACTACTACCACTCTAAGCAATCAAGCATGAAACACATATAATTTAAAATGTTGCATATGTATGTTTCAATGATAATGGCATGATGACATAGATAATGCACATGTTTATGAAATGACATGCAATTTAGTGGAAGCCTAAACACCTAGGGTGTTACAGCCCTCCCCCCTTAGAAAATCTCATCCCGAGATTTGGAAAGCGTACCAATCAGTATAGAAAGCTGGATAGTTTTCCTTTAAATAATCTTCCCGCTCCCAGGTTGCATCCCGTTCACTATGATTACTCCAAACTACCTTGTATAACTTAACCACTCGTGTACGAGTCACTCTTTCTTGAGTATCCAAGACTTGCACGGGCTTCTCCTCATAAGAAAGATCAGATTTCAAGTTGACTTTTCTTGTCGCTATTCTTTTCGAGAATACCGGGAATATAGCTCCCATCTCACACGGTAGATCGAGTTTATAGGCTACTCTTCCACTCTTCTCGATAATGCGGTAAGGTCCAACATATCGAGGCTCAAGCTTCCTTTTAATTCCAAAACGCTTGACTCCTTTCATAGGGGATACCTTCAGATAAACATGATCACCTACTTCAAACTCAATAGGTTTTCTTCTCTTGTCAGCATAGCTCTTTTGTCTAGCCTGAGCGGCAGTCATATTCTTCTATATAGTTTGGACTTGCTCTTCGGCTTCTTTTACAAAATCAATACCATAGAATCTTCTTTCTCCGGGTTCCACCTAGTTCAAAGGAGTTCTACACTTGCGGCCATAAAGAGCTTCAAAAGGAGCCATTTTAATACTCTCTTGATAGCTGTTGTTATAAGAGAATTCAGCGAGAGGTAACCAGTCCTCCCAAGAGCCTTTGCAAGAGATAAGACAAGCTCTAAGCATGTCTTCAAGAATTTGATTAACACACTTAGTCTGTCCTGATGTTTGCGGATGATAAGTAGAACTACGATTAGATGAGTGCCAAGATTCTGATGTAAGCACTCCCAAAAGCGAGCCATGAATTGCGGTCCTCTATTAGAAACAATGGATTTGGGTACACCATGGAGATGTACCACTTGTTGGAAGTAAATCTCAGCATAATTGTGAGGGTGATAGGTAGACTTGACCGGAATAAAGTGAGCAGATTTAGTTAGCCGATCAACGATAACCTAGATAGAATCACAACCCTTTTTGGTAGTGGGTAATCCAACAATAAAATCCATGCTAATTTCTTCCCACTTCCAGCCAGGAATAGAGAGTGGCTACAATAATCCAAGCCTCATGTGAATAGCCTTGACTCTGCAACAGTTATCACACTTTGCCACATAAGCTGCGATTTCTTTCTTCATCTTGGTCCACCAATAATACAGCTTGAGATCTTGATACATTTTACTACTACCAGGATGGATGGACAATTTAGAAGAATGGGCTTCAACCATAATTTGATTTCTAAGTTCTTTGGGTACCACAAGCCTATCATTAAACCAGAGAATTCCTTTGTCATCGACCCTAAAGTGCTTGGTCTCTTTCTCTTTCATCTTCCGCTTGATGTGAAACACACCCACATCAGTCTTCTGGAGTTCAATAATTCGACTTCTAAGAGAGCAATCCACAGTGATATGGTGGAGTACTACAGGATGAAGGAGGTGTGCCAGATGAAAATCTTCACTAACTAAGGAATTGCAATGGGCCTTTCTGCTTAAGGCATCAGCAACCACATTTGCCTTACCAGGATGGTAGTGCACTTGAAGGGTGTAGTCTTTGATTAATTCTAACCATCATCATTGACGCATGTTCAACTCGGGTTGAGTAAAGATATACTTGAGGCTTTTATGGTCAGTATAGATGTTGCACACATTACCCAGCAAGTAATGTCTCCAAATCTTCAGGGCATGAACAACTGCGGCTAGCTCTAAGTCATGGGTAGGATAATTGACTTCATGTTTTCAAGTCATGAAAGCATAAGCAATGACTCGGCTTTCTGCATAAGAACACACCCCAAACCGGTGCCACATGCATCACACAAGAGACATCAAAAGGCTTTTTGATGTCAGGTTGTGCCAATACAGGAGCAGAGGTTAGTAAGGTCCGCAAAGTGTGGAAAGCCTCTTCACACTTCGGAGTCCAGACAAACTTCTCATCTTTTTGAAGCAGTCGAGTCATGGGCATGGCGATTTTTGAAAAATCCGGGATAAAGCGACGATAATAGCCAGCCAATCCCAGGAAACTTCGGACTTCAGGACCGTAGTAGGTGCCTTCCACTCAAGGACTTCTTGCACCTTAGTAGGGTCAACCGAAATTCCATCACCGTATAACACATGACCTAGAAAAGGTATCTTGTTCAACCGTAATTCACACTTGCTTTGAACTTAGCATAAAGTCGGGTTGTCACGCAACCGAAGTTAAGACAATTCTCGGATGTTCAAGATGCTCTTCTTCATTCGAGAATATACCAGATATCATCAATGAACACGACGACAAACTTGTCCAATTACGCATGAATACGTAATTCATCAGTACATAAAGTGTGTCGGAGCATTTGTCAACCCAAAGGACATGACAAGGTACTCGAACAAGCCATAACGAGTAGAGAAAGTTGTCTTAGGTATATCTTCAAGACAAATTTTGATCTGATGGTAACCAGACCTCAAATCGATCTTGGAGAATACCTTAGCTTTGGAGAGCTGATCAAACAGAATATCGATGCGAGGAAGAGGGTATTTGTTCTTGATGGTAACAGCATTTAGGGGACGATAATCCACACACATGCATAGAGACTCGTCTTTCTTCTTCTTCACAAATATAGCCGGACAACCCCAAGGAAGAAGAACTAGGCCGAATCAAACCTTTCTTCAATAGCTCATTCAATCGACTCTTCACTTTCGGCCAACTCATTGAGCGGCATTCTATAGGGCCTTCGAGAAATAGGAGCCGTACCCGAAATGAGTTCTATCTTGAATTCTACATCATGGTCCGGAGGTAATCCAGGCAAGTCATCAGGGAAGACATCTGGAAACTCACAGACAACTGGTAGATCCTCAATGGCTTTGGCTAGGGTAGCATTGGTTGTATTGTGGATAGAGATATCACGAGGTAATTGCACTAGAAAACCCTTCTTATCCACAGGATCCCTCAACATTACCACACGGGTTGACGTATCGATCAACACTCCATTCCCACTCATCCACTTCATTCCTAGGATTATATCAATTCCTACCCCTGGTAGAACTACAAGATCCGTAAGGAACTCTCGATCCTCAATTTCAAGCTTTACATCTTTTACTACTTGGTTAGTCATGATATTATTCCCAGCAGCACTAATACAATAACCACCCTTGACAATTGTAATCACATTCATCATATGCTTAGATGCAAAAGTAGAACTCACAAAGGAATGTGAAGCACTCGAATCAAAGATCACAATTGCAGGGTGATCATTAACAAGAAACTTACCAATGGTGACCACTTCACCAGTAGGAATTTCCTCCACAAGAGTGTAGTGAACACGCCCACGGCAGACGCTTCCTTGAGCATTACGCTTGGAAGGATAGGGACACTTATTTGCCCAATGACCAGTGATTCTTACAGGCCCAACACGGCCTGTTAGTTGGTGGGACATTGAGCTGCCCCTACCTGAGGGGTATTCTTTGGCAAGGAAATTGTGTACCCCTTGCGAAAACCAGTTTTAGCTTGATTCTTCTTCTGAGGTGGGCGGTGCCGGACATTAGCATTGGGTGGACGGTACTAGGTCTTGGATACCATTGGTGCCTTAGACTGAGAAGCACCTACCTCAAAGTTTCTTTTTGATTCTTGGAAGCCGCATATACCTTATCATTATTCTCTTGAGTCGGTGTCACCGATAAACTCATTGAAGGTGACACACTTACGATTTGCCGATAGACTTCATCGGTTTTGGGAAAGTCCCTCTTGAAACTAGCTATCTTTTTGGCATCGGTATCAACGAACTCGTGAGCATACCTCGCCAAAGTTGTTGAATGCCCGAGGTATTCATTAAGACTCTTGTTGCCTTGGGTTAGCTTCATAAACTCGGTATGCTTAATGGCCATGAGACCAGGGAGGGATAAAGTGTCCTCTAAAAGTCTGCTCAAATCGACCCCAAACTATCTCGACGTTTGCAGGGAAGGTGGTCCTGTGATGGGTCCACCAGATGCCTGCAGGGCCTTGGAGCTGGTGTCCTGCATATGTGGCCTTCATACCCTCAGTCAAACGGAGCAATCCAAACCTTAGCTCTATCGTGCTTAACCATTCATCAGCTTGTAATGGTTCTTCTGCCTCACAAAAGATAGGAGGCTTTGTGTCCATAAAGTCCTTAAAGCTGCTGTACTGGTTCGGCTCGGGTCCCTGGCGGACATGCTGATCCTCACGGTTAGCCATCTGGCGCATAGCCTCAGCTAGCATGCGCTGACTTTCCACAACTGTCTGCATTAGCTCAGCTGGGGTGGGCGGTGGCGGAGGTGGTTGTTCCTCATTTCCCATGCCACGACCGCGACGAAGGTTATGAGCCATCTACAAAATGTATATCCAATGAGCACTGACGATGTGGAAATTTTTGTAGATGAATCGTATAATTATGCCAAACTGAGTTCATTGGAGGGAATGCATTTATATAATCAACAGAGGCACAATCATTCATCACAATCCACACAACTCATCAAGCGCATTGATTGACACATAAATGCGATGAACTTAACCAACAACGAGATCTATAGACCGCAAAGACGATATTCATCAAAAGCTCACATACGTGGAGCATAATACATTCGATAGGTTACATCCAAGCCATAGTGGTTCCAAACTTACATCCAAATATAACTTATGGTTTGATATTACATCCCAACGATTAACTTATTACAAAGCTACGTTCATGCATGAGGATCAACAAAAGACTAGCTCTTGCGCATTAACTAAGTACTAAGCTAAACTACGCATCGTCCTCGGAGTCAGTGTCGAAGATCTCTCCTCCATCTTCATCACTAGCAGGCTCTAACTCCTCATCTTCCTCCTCATCCGGTGGAATGTCCTCAGGTCCATTGACCTCCATGTCATCATCACCTTCAGCCATGATGACACCAGAGCCCATCTGATGTGCACACGCCTATGCAACGCGTGTAGCAAGTTGTGTGGCCCGATCTTCTCATAGGATCCATGAACTTGATAACTTGTCGCTGCATGACCTGGTGAAGAGGCAGTGCACCGTGAGGCTGTCCACATGACGAACTACCGAGACAATCACCCTTCCACGTACCGACGAAACAGCCCACGCAATCACGCCCTATAGACGTGAAGGCACGAACTGGGTGAACCGCAGTTCGGCGTTCTACAACTCCCTCAGGAATCGAAAGAACAAGTGTTGCAAGCCTCTCAAGACTCACGCATAAACAAAACTCCACGAGTTTGTGTATTCTGAATTTTGACAATCAAAATCTAACCTTTCATTGTCTAGTACAAGATATATATATATATAGGGATAGGGACGTTCAGCTTGGAGTAAATGGCAGCATGCGCATGCACCAGTGGATTTCGTGGCTGGTTCGCGCGTCTTTCAGCTTCTGATAGCAGTTACTAAAATAAGCATAACTCTTTATTGGGAAGTCCAAATAATGAGCCGTTTGATGGGCTGGAAAGTAGACTTGAAGAAGCTTCCATCCACATATAGAACACCATCTAACTCCTTGTATTCTGTCCGCGGTGATGCTTGGAATTCATACCATGTATCAGTCATCTAGCTTCTGGTTGCATTTCCATGCAAAGGTGATGAACCACCATTTTATTCTTGCACACCATAGGCTTCTTGGTTCAAATGTCTAGAGGCTTGAATCCATCTTCATCCCATGCTGGTTCATACACTCCATCATTCCTAAGGACATTGGAACAAGAACTCAAAAGCATAGGCTCATTCAACATAAACTGGTTATTAAACATAAGGTTAGCGTTCACCTGAGAATGAATTTCCTTCTCCAATTGTTTAGCTCTACTTCTTGTAATTGGACCAGCTATATCAAGTGGAGTTGCATTTGAAGATGAGTGAATGCTAGGAATGTCCTCATTAGCCTCCCCCTCTTGAGAAGGAGTTGTCCTCGACTTAGGCTCACCAACAAATGGAAGCAAGTCTTTGACATTGAATGTTGTACTCACATTGGAATATTCAGGTGGCAGCTCAATTTTGTAAGCATTATCATTTATCTTGTGTAAAACCTTGAATGGACCATCACCCCTAGGAGATAACTTACTCTTGTGTTGTTGGGGAAATCGATCCTTGTGTAGATGCAACCACACGAGGTCTCCGGGCTAGAATGTAACCTTCTTCTTACCTTTGTTCGCTTGCTTTGCATATTGTGCTGATTTCTTCTCGATGTTCCTTCTAGTCTCATCATGTAGCTTCTTGAGAAAATCCAATCTCTTTGCTGCATCCAAGTTAACTTGTTCCTGTAATGGTAAAGGCAAAAGATCCATGGGAGTATGCGGTTTAAACCCATAAACAATTTCAAATGGACAAAAGTTTGTTGTGGAATGGACTACCCTGTTATAAGCAAATTCAACATGTGGAAGGCGGTCTTCCCATCGCTTCAAATTCTTTTTTCAACACAAAGACGCAACATGGTGGACAAGGTACGGTTGACAACTTCAGGTTGCCCATCGGTTTGCGGATGACAAGTGGTGGAAAATAACAACTTTGTACCAAGTTTAGCCCATAATGTCTTCCAAAAATAGCTTAGAAATTTTGTATCCTGGTGCAAACAATAGTCCTTGGTACTCCATGTAAACGAATGAACTCCCTAAAAACAAATCAACAACGTGTGAAGCATCGTCGTTTTATGACATGGAATAAAATGTGCCATTTTAGAGAATCGGTCAACAACAACAAAGATAGAATCCTCCCCTCTGAGACCGAGGTAACCCCAAAATAAAATCCATGGATATATCTTCCCAAGGTACATTCAGAACTGGTAATGGAGTTTAAAGACCATGGGGATTAAGGCGGGACTTAGCTTTCAAGCAGATTATGCAGCGTGCAACATGTCGTTGGACATCATGTCGCATATGTGGCCAAAAGAAATGATCGGAGAGCATGTCCAATGTCTTTTGACGCCAAAATGACCAGCTAAGCCACCACCAGATGTGCTTCCTACAAAAGAACTTGACGAATCGAAAGGTGTCGGAATGCATAGTTTGTTAGTCCGAAATAAAAACCATCATGCACATAATACTTGTCCCACCTTTTCCAAAGAATGCAATGAGAGAAATGTTCTTTAAAATCGAATCACCGCATAGAGTGTTTTAATGGATTCCAAACCAAGCACTTTTGTATCTAATTGTGTAACCAAACCACATCTCCGTGATAAGGCATCGGCAACAATGTTATCTTTTCCACGCTTATGTTTTACAACATAGGGAAATGTTTCAATGAACTCAATCCATTTAGCATGTCTACGATTCAGTTTGCCTTGACTTTCTAGATATTTCAAAGCTTCATGATCGTAATGGATGACAAATTCTTTAGGTAACAAATAATGTTGCCAAACTTCCAAAACTCGAACTAAGGCATAAAGCTCTTTATCATAGACAGAATAATTCAGATGTGGACCATTCAACTTTTTAGAAAAGTAGGCAACATGTTTACCTTCTTGAAGTAGTACACCTCCTATGCCAATACCACTTGCATCACATTCGATCTCAAATGTCTTACCAAAATCGTGAAGTTGTAGCAATGGTTGCTTCACAAAGCTTTGTTTTCAGCTCATTGAAGGCTTGGTCTTGTTCATCACCCCACTTGAATGGAACATCCTTCTTTGTCAAAGTGTTGAGGGTGCAGCGATGGTGCTGAAATCTTTAACAAAACGCTTGTAAAAACCGCAAGACCATGAAAACTTCGAACTTGACTCACATTTGTAGGTGTAGGCCAATCCTTTATTGCTTTAATCTTTTCTTCATCAACTTGAATTCCATCTGTAGAAACAACAAATCCAAGAAAAACAACACGGTCTGTGCAAAATGTGCATTTAGCAATGTTTCCATACAATTTCTCTTCCCTCAAAACAGCAAGTACTTGACGGATATGATCAAGATGTTCATCAAATGATTTGCTATAGATCATAATATCATCAAAATAAACAACTACAAACTTGCCAATGAAAGCTCATAAAACATGGTTCATTAAGCGCATAAAAGTTGAAGGAGCATTTGTCAAGCCAAATGGCATCACAAGCCATTCATAGAGACCAATTTTAGTTTTAAACGCTGTTTTCCATTCATCACCAAGTTTCATGCGGATTTGATGATAGCCACTACACAAATCAATCTTGGTGAAAATGATGGAACCACTCAATTCATCTAACATGTCATCAAGTCGTGGAATGGGATGGCGATATCGAACAGTTATAGCATTGATAGCACAACAATCAACACACATGCGCCAAGAGCCATCTTTCTTTGGAACTAAAAGAACGGGAACAGCACATGGTGATAAGGATTCACGAACATACCCTTTGTCCAAAAGCTCTTTTACCTATCGCTGAATTTCCTTTGTCTCTGTGGGATTGGTGCGGTAGGCTGGACGATTTGGAAGAGAAGCACCTGGTACCAAATCAATTTGATGCTCAATTCCACGGAGTGGAGGAAGTCATGCTGGTATCTCATCGGGAAAAACATCTTTGAAGTCCTGTAAGAGATCAAGAACAACACTAGGTAGCGATGAAGGTAAATCATTAGTTGAAAGTAGGACCTCCTTGTGCAAGAGCACAAAGAATGGGGCTTTCTTGCGAGCCATATCTAAAGCATGTATCTCCTCTAGAGATAATGGAATAAGAACCACCTTCTTGTCATTGTGAATGAAAGTGTGTTTGTTAGACCGTCCAAAATGCACCGAGTCCACATCAAATTGCCAAGGCCGACCAAGCAGCAAATGGCATGCTTGCATGGGGACAATATCACAATCCACCTCTCCATGATAATCACCAATGGAAAATGACAAACAAATCATGGCTGAAACCTTAATCGTCCCTGTAATTATTCAACCATTGCATATGGTATGGATGTGGATGGCGATGTGGTCGCAAGCCAAGTTTCTCAACAAGCAAAGCACTAACAATATTATTGCAGCTCCCACCATCTATGATGAAACGGCACACTTGTCCTTTCACTTTGCATCCGGATTGAAACAAATTATGGCATTGTCCTTGTTCAAAGAAACAAATTGAGTGGAAAGAACTCGCCTCACCACCAAAGAAGGAGATGGTGTGTTCATTATAGAACGCGTCAAATCAGGAAAATCAGCAAGCAACTCATCAAAATCATCACTAGTAATCTCGTTGAAAGATGGAGAAACATCTCTTGTAATAGGTCATTGTGAGCAAAAGTTGGAATAGGTTGAATGGCTAAACAATTTAGACCTAGCTCAAATGTACCATCCTCTCATGAATACTCACAAGTGTCAAGATTAAAATCTCGCAAATATTTGTTAAACTTGCCCTCCTCTTCACTTTGGGAATCATAAGAACCATCGCAAGTGCAATAATAGTACGACGATTGGGACATTCAGCTTGCTTATGCCCATGACCACCACACTTAAAACACTCAATCTTGCTTGTCTTATGTTGGGTGGCTCTAGAGAGAGAAGAAGTGGGCTGACTTGAACTCACAATTTTACCTTTCACATCCAATTGTTTGGAAGAAGTTGGAAGATATCTATTTGCTCCACGAGATGAAGATTTGGGCGTTGTAGCTCCTTGTTTGTTGGAATTGAGGCATGACATCCCCTTGCTGTTGGGAATGACGCCATGAAGCATTGTATTTGTAAGATGTAGCAATTTGCCTTTCAGCCCTCTTTGCAAAATGAACCAACTCGGTGAGACATGTGTAGGTTGTCATATCCACTTTATCAACAATGGGTTTATTGAGGCCAACTAGAAACCGAGCCATTGTGGATTCCTCATCTTCGCTTATCCCTCAGACGAAGTACACACATTTCCAATTCTTGAAAATATTCATCAACAATGACGAGTACCTTGCACAAGACGTTTCAACTTCAAATGTAGATCACGAGAGTAATATGCTTGGAACAAAACGACGTCGCATTTCTCTCTTCATGTCTTCCCAAGTTATACTTAACATGGCCAACTCTCTCTCGATATTTAGTACGGACCTGATTCCACCAAGTTATGGCATAGCCTTTAAACTCAATGGCTACAAGCTTTGCCTTCTTTTCAAGCAGCAGAGTATTCATACAAATCAAATATTTGTTCCACCTTGGTCTCCCATTCAAAATAAGCATCGGCATTCTCCTATCCACTGAAAGGGGGAATAGACACTTTCACGTTTCTTAAACCATCATCATTACGACGATGATGGCGGTCACGATAACCATGATGGCCACCACCATGTCAATGATCATCCATGTTGGACAACATATCATCATCACCATCATAATCTCTACCTCAAACTAGAATGCTACCGAGCACGACCAAAACCATGGCCAAACCCACCACGTCCATGTCCATGACCAAATGGTGACGACGACGTGGTGCCTCATTATCCTCATTGTCATCATCCTCATTTGGTGGTGGTTCTCTATGAGGCATGTTCAATTGGAGAGTTTGTAGTTGTTGCATCAAATCATTCATTTGTGTACGCAGCTCCTGGAATTCCTCCACCAAAACAAATGCACCATCTCCACGCCCCGCCATATTAGTAGAGGGGAAAAAGGACAATATATATGTGGAATATATGTGGAATCACTCCCTCACCACTTGCTGAACAAGTTCTTTCTCTTCCTCGAAAGGGCAAGATCTAGGGCTGCAATCAGAGTGGAAGAGTGAAGAAACTACGGTGCAACAACTCACGGCGCTTTTAAGTGGAGCTTGGTGGGGTAATATGTAAATGGAATGCTACTTGAAATGTAGTAATGCAAAACCGAATAATAATCCAAGAATTCAAGTCTAAGTTGCTGAATATAAAGGAAAAGATGCTCAAAGAAAGGAACAAGATGAAGGAAGTGGATAGATGAACACCAATTGCACCAACCGAAACTTGTTGCCCAAACCCCTTTGTGGTGTGCTGAACACAATTCTCTTTTATTTCTTTTCTTTCCTTTTTTTTGAACAAGAACTCGTTGTTTTTAGTCCTTCTTTTGACCCATATACATCTTTTCTTTTAACCTTTGTGAGAAACACAAAGACAACTTTCAACTAAAGGGGCACATAAGGATCAACTAAGATGGATGGCGCAAGACAAAAAACAAGAAACTCGGTTGGGGAATTTGTGGCGGTAGAAAACAAGGGTGGGATGGGTGGGTTTTTTTATTTATATATATGCAAAGAAGCAATGACGATCGTAACAAGGGTGGGATGGGTGGGTACATGCAAAGAAAGCGATTTGATGATTAGAATAATGATAACAACTAGAACGATGTGGAAAAGAAAAATTCAGCAACTAGACAAATCTTAAAGGATTAAAACTCGATAAAGCAAACTACAAAATCAAGAGCACGTATGAATTTGGGCTGTAGGTTTTTTTTTTTTTTATTAGTGGACAGAGGTATATAAACTCTATCCTACCAAAAACAAGAACAATCCTAATGAGTAAACGGAGGCTCGGTACTGATGATGTGCACACGCCTATGCAACGCGTGTAGCAAGTTGTGTGGCCCGATCTTCTCATAGGATCCACGAACTTGATAACTTGTCGCCAAGCGACTGACCGGTGAAGAGGCAATTACACCGTGAGGCTGTCCACGCGATGAACTATCGAGACAATCACCCTTCCACGCATCGACGAAACAGCCCACAAATCATGCCCTATAGACGTGAAGGCACGAACTGGGTGAACCGCAGTTCGGCATTCTACAACTCCCTCAGGAATCGAAAGAACAAGTGTTGCAAGCCTCTCAAGACTCACGCATAAACAAAACTCCACGAGTTTGTGTATTCTGAATTTTCACAATCAAAATCTGACCTTTCATTGTCTAGTACAAGATATATATAGGGATAGGGATGTTCACTTGGAGTAAATGGCAGACATGCGCACACCAAAGGATTTTGTGGTCGGTTCAAGCGCGTCTTTCAAATTTTCCGATAGCAGTTACTAAAATAAGCATAACTCTTTATTGGGAAGTCCAAATAATGAGCCGTTTGATGGGCTGGAAAGTAGACTTGAAGACGCTTCCATCCACATATAGAACACCGTCTAACTCCTTGTATTCTGTCCGTGGTGATGCTTAGAATTTGTACCATGTATCAGTCATCTAGCTTCTGGTTGCATTTCCATGCAAAGGTGATGAACCACCATTTTATTCTTGCACACCATAGGCTTCTTGGTTCAAATGTCCAGAGGCTTGAATCCATCTTCATCCCATGCTAGTTCATACACTCCATCATTCCTAAGGACATTGGAACAAGAACTCAAAAGCATAGGCTCATTCAACATAAACTGATTATTAAACATAAGGTTAGCGTGCACCTGAGAATGAATTTCCTTCTCCAATTGTTTAGCTCTACTTCTTGTAATTGGACCAACTATATCAAGTGGAGTTGCATTTGAAGATGAGTGAATGCTAGGAATGTCCTCATTACCATCTCATCCTCATCATCAGGTGGTAGGAGAGGGTGAAGTTGATTGTGTAACAGGTGAACCTCCTCATGGAGATGGTCATTGTACTCTTCAGCAACTGCCACTTGCTGCTCTAGCTCCACCTGTCGCGCTCTCAACACATTCTCTTCGTGCCAGGCTTCATTCCTTTGGTTCATCATGTGAATCAACATGCGTTCACAGTTGCGGTGAGCAACTATCAACCTCTAAACCTCAAGGGTCTCTTGGTCCCTTTCCTGTGTTACTTGCTCCAAGCGGTGCTGAGCCACATTCCTCTCAGCAGTCACCCGAGCTAGCTCTGTCCTTAGCCTTTCCGCCTCAGAGGGCTCGGGGGACGGGCTCACGAGGAGCTAAACGGTGACGAGGCGCCCGCCTCCAAATGGACTTGCGAAAGCAAAGGAGTTTTGTGCGCGCCATCTCAGAGCAAAAAAAAAGTTGCAACGTAAGGGGAGAATCATTTAAGGGATATGAAATTTAATTAGTCGGGACAATCATATTTTAAAGGAGGGAGTAATGCAAGAAATGTCATGTATGCTTGAACATGATGCATGCACGATCCGTACGTCCTCACAGACCTAGAAAAATTTAAAGGCTAGCGAATATACGGTGGCATACATACGTTATCTCGTATACGGTAGCTAGTCGATCTACAACGATACGTTGTTAGTGTACTTGCAGAAAATTTCATTTCAGCCCAGTATTTTACCAAAATGCATAAAACAAGCAGTAAACTAAATACTTTCATACATACATCCCCTGATGCATATACTCTAGTATCACAGCTACCCGTCAGAGATACCCACAATTAAGTACTCTCATAGATACATGATTGAACATGTAAGTATACGAGCAACCACAACTACTCTCCCCTAGACCGACGGTTGGACGGTCATGCTCTCACAACTCCCACTTACCAGAGCGTAGAGGTATTTGATCAAACATTACCACCCAAGTGGATGACATCCATACAATAGCACGCCGAGTTTACTAAATGCAAAAACAAGCAAACCCCCAAGTTAGTACTTAATAAGCCACCTAAGAGTCCTTATTTGGGCATAAGGGATATGACCACTTTTTACTTAGTATTTAATTTAGGATTTTCACAAATACTTTTGTTTTAAATACACAAATGACATGTTTAGTGTCGAATCTTGCTCGATGCCACCGTAATGTAAGAACCGACCAAATCATAAGAACGTAAGTACAAACCACGGTTTATCAAATTCCTCGTACTTAAGCTCCCATAATCCCGTGAGTCCGGAAATCACGAAGGATTTCAACCAACTCTCGACATACAAACCAAGATCATAGTGATTCAACACAACACATCATCTGTTACAACATTTCATAAGTAGCATTCGGAATACATCCATCAGAGTTCAAATAAAATATTACAAACCAAGTTCAAATGCGCGGAAGCAACATAGTTTAGTACATAACTTCATAGTTTCAAATACATTGTCAGATCTGAGTCATGTCCCACAAAAGCATTATCAGGTACGAGAACTAGTAGAGACCGCACCCAACGGCCTAGTCTTCATCCCCACCGGGAAGGCGTGACTTGCAAAGAACCAAAGTAGAACCGGTCATCTGCAATGTGGGAGATAAACCCTGAGTACGAGAAGGTACTCAGCTAGACTTACCCGACAAAACCAGAAATAAAAGACACCAAGGATCATGCAACGCTTTTCAGGTGGGCTAGCTGGACATAGTTGCATAAAAGAGCTTATGATTATAGTAACCAATTTAACCTTAGCATCAAGCTTATCATCATTTACCTGTCCACTAGATTAGCACCTGTACTAGAGCACTCACTTATTAGGAGCAAACAATATTAACCATAGCAGGTATAATAAGGATGTCATCATCATATCATCATTTCTGAACCATTATGTTATTTAGTGCATCTACATTGGAGATAAGCCCGTCAAGTTCTCACTAACCGGGAGACGGCAATTCGAATCGAATTACAACTCAGCTGAGGGGGTATTCCTAACTCTCACCCTGGCATACTTTGTAAGGGTAGCCGTGGGTCACCTTTGGAACAACTCAGAACCAAATTCATGGGTTCGATTAGCGCCAAAGACTCTCGGGGATTACCCTTCCGCCAGACGATCAGACTTTTAAATCACCTGCCTTGACTCACGCCTCGGCTCCTTCCGAGGCGCATTTTATACTTATCGACTCCCGCCCGAGGTGAGCTACTCGGCTTCACGGTCGGTCTTGGACACGACCAACTAAGAGAGAGGCATGCGTTCAACATGAACAGGAAAGGCTCCAAGAATCAGTCCTTAAGCGACATAGACGGAGTCACTACAAACCGGCAAGCCTCCGCCCGGTCTTCATTTCAAATTAAGATCTGTTCTTTTCCACGATAGCAAATATAGCCAACCGTACCACATGTATATTCCTATATCTCGCAGTGACAGAAATCACCCGACTTCTACCGCGCTTAAGCGTGGCTAAGCACTACACGAGCCCGAGCTACATAGGATTCGTGGTAACAATATCTCGGACAAGGATTGGGTAACCAATGCAAAGAATTGTTTGCATCCAACACCTAAACTTAATGCAATAATATATATATAGATATATAATAATAATCAGAATCGCATTTCGGAAATTAGGAGGCTTAATATGCTCCGGGGCTTGCCTTTCATAAAGTTGCACGGACGGTGATCCGGACACTCAACGGCGACCTCGTCTGGCACTTCTTCTGAAGGCTACACCTCCTGAACCTCCGGTGTCGGCTGCTGCTGCTCGCTCGGTTCCTCGAATTCCAGCAGGGTCACTCCTTTCGGTACACCTATTGCATGCCGATGCACGAGATAAATATCATGGATGCATAAGGAATGACATGATGCTCATGATGAATGAATCACAGTAAGTGTTTAACAAAAACATTACTGGACACTCGTTTACCGATTAAGAATAGCTCTATTCAAATCATTTTAAAACAGGTATCTAACTTAACTTGAAGAACAAGATCAACTTACCTAACTTGTATAACCTAAGATAAAGATGCTCATCTTCAGTTAAAGGCCTAACACCTAGGAACATTACCACAAACTTAGAAATAGTAAAGGCATACATAAATCAACATTTAAAGTTTCATATGCACACAAATAGTCCCTTAATTCAATCACAACCAGAGTTCTACAAATCCAAATGACTTGCAAGAGGACATTCTGAAAGCTTATGAAATTCTCTACAATTCATTGTAAACATCGAAGTATGATTCTTAAGTTAACCAAATCAAATTCCAGCAAACCTAGAATCTGTCCCGCAATGACATGGTTATTAACTTAATTATTTGATGATGATGTAAAAGCCTAATTTGATCAAACCAAGTTTACCAGCTTGTTACACATACCAGAGGAACACTAGAAAGTATAATGCCAACTTCTAAATAAATCATTTAATATCATTTTCTAATTTATTTAGTTAATTAGGTGATTAAAGCAACATATAGTAAAACTGTTCATAAAAATCTACAAAAATTACAGTAGCTATCTTATGCTTCACATAGACTACCATAAAAATTTCAAAGCCATTGAGCAAGCATAACTTGCTATATCCAAAATAACAAGTGGCATGCCTATTTTTAGCATAATTAGGAAACCCTAATGAAAAGTGTCAAGCAACAGATTTCATATTTTTCCTAGCATTATTTTAGCATAAGAATCTTACTCACCAAATTTTACCTATACTGGATCTATAGAAAAATTATAAAAATTCACACAAGATTCATCCATTGATAAAAAGAAATTCTATAACTCAAAAACTATACATGTACTAGCTCTGAAATTTTAACCAGAGCTTCTACTCAGCAATAATAGATTACCCACAAAATTTCATAATTTTTGGACCACAGAAACTCAAGATAAAATTCAAACAAGTTTGCATGTATCCAAAAACACATTTCAAAGTCCTATTTAATTCATCCAGAATTTCTAAAACATGTGCTCATATAATATTTTTATTAAATACTATACATTACTAGGCACTCAACAAAAATTGGAACCATAGCATTTGGATCTATATACTAGGAAATACATATTTTTGAATATCAACATAAATCTGTGAAATAATAAAGCAAAACAAAATAAGGAAACAAATCACAGCCACTGTTGGGCCGGCCCGAAGGAATGGCGGCCCATGACGCGTGCGCAAGCGGCCCAGCCACTCGGCGTGGCCTAGGCTGGCTGCCTCCTCAGCAGCGGCGACTAACAAAGGGACCCGCGTGTCAGTGAGAGAAACAGGGGAGCGGAGGAAGACGACGGCGCAACTCGCCGCCGGTGGCTCCTCCGGCGAAGGCAACGGTGCCAACATGTTCGCCTCACCCAAGCGGACATAGGGGAACCATCTATTGCAGCTAATGACGCAGCTAGAGGGGGTGGCGATGGCCACGGCGGCGCTCGGCCGCGGCTTGACCGGCTCCGACGAAACTACGGCGTTGCGGCCCCTAACGGTGACCCTACGAGCTTCCTCAGTGCTCCTTAGACCTAGCGCAAGGCAGATGAGGGACGGCAATGGCGCGAGGAGAGCTGGCCATGTGGAGCGCTAACTCCGGCGAGGTCTGACAAGGCGGTGGTGGGGAAAAACGGCGATTTCATCCTTGCCAAGGCGAAATTGGCACGACGGTGGGGTAGAGGAGGTAGAGGGAAACACGGCGAGGCTCTGGGTGAGCTGGGCGACGCGTTTTTGCCAGGACGTGGGAGCTAGGCGAGGGCGAAGGTCTGGCTGGCAATGGTGGACGGCTTCGGTTCTGCGCGCTGTGGGAGGCGAGAGATGAGAATGGAGCGGGCGACTCGGTCGGGCAGGCGCTGGGGTGCTCCATGACGTGGCTAGCCTTGCCAGGGCGCCCGCGGCGCGTGGCCTACACGGTCAGGCGACCGGCGACGCATGTCCCCCACACGTCGGGTGTTTACTGAAACGAAGATCACTATAGCTCGCCTGAAACATCGATTCAGTGATCCAACGACCGACTAACAGCGTACTTTTGATGATCTATAACTCCCAAATGGTGGCGATCTGGTTCATGGTGTAGTTAACAAAATTAAAGATCCAAGTGAGTACAACAACTTTGTTAATTGGAGCTTAGACTAATTCAGTTAGGATTGGGAGATACAAGCCTCCAAACAGGGATACTCGAAACTGAAAATCGCCAAAACAACTTAGGAAAAATTCTAAGTGTGAATTCAGCATGGCAATCTGACTTGTGGGCCATGTTTGACCATGTTCCACAGATTTTCATGAGTTGGCCATAAAACAACTTTTGTTCCTTGATAAATTAGCTACAACTTTTGTAAAGAGTGCATAGCCATGCAAAGTCTCTAAGTTGGACTTTTGAATCAGTCAAACAGTGACACTCCAAGGGTCAATTCAAGTCAAACCTCCACTTGTGGGCATTTTGGTCATTTTTATCTACATGTACAATGTCCCAACAAGTAACCTAAGTATAGTTAAGGTGTAATAGACCATGATCAACCACTTTACCAAATTGTTATACCAACCTTTAATGATCACATGTGATAAAGCAACTAAAACAAGTAATTCACTCATATGTTGCAATGCAATGTTTCACATGTTTCAAGACCTTATTGTCATTTTATAATTGCCACATTACTACCATATTGCCATGTTTCAAAGTATGAGAGTTTCATGTTACATTCACATGTTGCACTACTACCACTCTAAGCAATCAAGCATGAAACACATACAATTTAAAATGTTGCATATGTATGTTTCAATGATAATGGCATGATGACATAGATAATGCACATGTTTATGAAATGACATGCAATTTAGTGGAAGCCTAAACACCTAGGGTGTTACAGGCACCTTCAAGATAAGGAAGTAGAAAGGGCTAGGTCCGCTAGCGACCAGCACCCAGGCGCACAAGCGCCGTGGGCATCCTGGCCCATATTCGAGTCTCGGTTGGATATGATCCATGGTTTTTTCCCTAAGGAAGGCAGAGAGCCCTCGGGATCGGTCGAACAGACCCGAGAACTATATGGATTGACCGCTGAGAATCTATAGTCGGCCACTAGCTGGCCCTAGCCGGATCCCCCCGAACAGGATACCAGGGCCCCAATCAGGAAAGACCTTTTTCAAACCACCAAATCTCATGGCCATACCCGCGAAGGGTCCGGTCTCGACGAAAGGGAACCACCGTTCCTAGGTTACGTCATGGGCTACAGAAGAAGGCCAAAGCCCTCAGAGTCCTCCCGTTCGGAAAAGCCACCGAAGGAGTATTTTACTCCAACGAAAGCTCGGGGGCTACTGTCGGGGACCAATACTAGGATACCCGAAGAGGAGGGGCTAATGGTCGTTATACGTTATTCCATCCAGGCAGTCAAAGGTGTGACTACAGCTCCAACCGAGGCCGCGGGCTCCGCCTCGCCCGATCTCTAGGGGAGGGCTCCGCCTCGTCCGACACCAAGGCCGTGGGCTCCGCCTCGTCTGACCTCTAGGGGCGGGCTCCGCCTCGCCCGACCTCTAAGGGCGGGCTCCGCATCGCCCAACCCTAAGGTCGTGCGATCCGCCTCGCCCGACCTCTAGGGATGGGCTCCGCTTCGCCCAACACTGAGGCCACGGGCTCTGCCTTGCCCGACCCCTGAGTGCGGGCTCCGCCTCGCCCAATGTCTTAGGGCTAGCCCTGCCTCGCCCGACCCCCAAAGGCTAGCTCCATCTCGCCCAACGTCTGAGGGTGGGCTCCGCCTCGCCCGATCCCTGGACATGGCTCCTAACGAAGCTCACGCCGCCGCCAACCACTACGGGCTAGAAAGTACAACCCAAGGTCAAACTTCTAGCATCGTGCAGGGAGCGGTCACGTCTCAACATGACCCATCCCCACGACATGTCATTCCAGGGAACTCACATCGCCCACAGTGATGGACGCGTGGTCACTATGCTGCCTACTCCCTGTACGACCGTTGATCAGTATGCTGGTTCGCCGAGCCACCCGTCGGGGCGGAGTGGGGCGTTACGACCCGCTGACAACGTCAGGGTATGGCGTCATCGGCGTGGAGCTATCCCTGTCACCACCTGCCATATTAGCGGGGCCCACAGAAAGGAAAAGAAAGACATGGCGACCCTGAAGGACTTCCTCGCCCTTTCGTTCTCCCTTTTTCTTCCGTTGTAACCCGTACTTTCTCTTGGCCTATAAAAGAGAAAGTAGGGCATCCCATTAAGGGACATGAGAACGCATCGCACCACATCAGATCAGAACCACTAGCATCGAACCTCGAACACATAACCGAGCAGCGACCGAGCTCTCGGCACCCATTCGTTATTTCCACCAGAGACTTGTGACATTTCCCTCTCTCGCCCGTTTATAACCCCTATTACGAACTTTCAGTGCTAGTAACATGAGCAGCAACAACGAACTGGACGTAGGGATATTCTGTCTGAATCAGTATAAACCTCGTGTCCTCTTAACACACTATCCAGGCTAGACGCGCAATATTAGAAATATACTTGTCGGTGTTTACTCGAAACACCGACAATATCATTCCTCACTAAGTGTCCTACTAACTTGCAATCCTTTCGTACAAGCTATACATATCATCCCTTATTAATTATAAAAGATGTTCACATTATCTCTATTATCTACAGTACTTTTGATATCTAATTTATTAATGTAATGTCATTTACACGTATTTTATTTGTTTCATCACGTGATCAAATATTCTATTGATTTTTCTTCTATTAGCCATGTCTCCCTTATTAATTACATAACATGTCCAATCATCTCTATTACGTGCAATACTTTTAATCTCTAATCTATTAACGTAAAGTCATTTACATATGCTATTTGTTTAATTGCCTATTCTTCTGTTGGTTTTTCTTCTCTTAGCTTATAATAATATACAAGTCAAATATATATATATATATATATATATATATATATATACACACACAAAGTATACATAATATCATATATTAATGTTATATATAAAAAATTAGTTTTAGCAGGGAATGTTCCTACTTTACTAACACTACCTACTACTAATATTTAGCATCGCAACAAACCAGAGATAAACGGAAGCTTCAAATTAAAATCGTGAGGACAAAATCACAAAATTTAAAAAAGTAAGAATAAAATTATAATTACACTTTAGCCGTAGGGTAGAAACATGAAATTCCAGAAAATATAGCCAATTTTCTAACCCTCCCACCGCTCCTCCCCAAGCCCGGCGTCCAATCCAACCAAGGGGTAGCAGCATGCAGCCGCCGGCGCCGCTGACGGACGACCTCATCGATGAGATCCTGATCCGCATCCCGCCCAACGATCCCGCGAGCCTCTTCCACGCCGCCTTGGTCTGCAAGCCCTGGTACCGCGTCGCCTCCGATCCTGGCTTCCGCCGCAGGTTCTGCGCGCGCCACCACCAAGGGCCCCCTCCCGTTCTGGGCGTTCTCTGCAACACCTCAGGCCACGCCGGCACTTCCCGCTTCATCCCCACGTCCTCCCTCCGCTTCCGCCAGCCTCTCCCTGATCGCCGCCGCTGGCTCGTGCTCGACTCCCGCCACGGCCGCGTCCTCCTTACTAACTGGGACCGGGAGCGCGGGCCCGTCGATGACCCCCTCGTCATCTGGGATCCCATCACTGGCGACCACCTGAAGCTGCCTGAGCTGCCGAGGCAACAGGAGTGGACCAGCTGGAATGCGGCGGTGCTCTGCGCCGCTGGGGGTTGTGACCACCTCAACTGCCGCCGTGGACCCTTCCTCGTGGCTGTGGTGGGCTGCGGTCACGGGGTGCTCTTCGGCCTCGTCTACTCATCGGAGGCTGGCTACTGGAGCCTGCCCACCAATTGTGTTGAGCATGCCGATGTGGACTACTTGGCGTGCGCTGCCCTTGTGGGGAATGCGCTTTACTTCAAGTCTGAGATATGCATCCAAACATTCAGGTCCAAAATCATCAAGTATGATTTGAGCACATGGAAAATGTCTGCATTCTACCTGCCTTACGAAATGAGCTTATGGTCAACTTTTACCATTGATCTACCACTGTCCCATCTTGAACATGGGCCGCGCATTGTGCTTATGGCCACAGAGGACGATGCTAGGCTTGGATTTGGCGCCGTGCGTGACTCCAAACTTTATCTTTGGGAATGGGAGGCTGGTAGTGGTAGTGTTGGAGATGCGGGATGGGCACAAAGCAAAGTCATTGATCTCCGGACACTGCTCCCTGCTGATGCCAACTCCATCTCTACTGAATTGGTTGGCTTTGCAGATGGCGTTGCACTCTTCTTTGTGCAGACCGTGGATGGCCTATTCAGTATTGATCTGAAATCTGGCCAGGTGAAGAAGGTATACAATGGCGGTGACATAGACAGTGTAGTTCCCTACATGGCCTTCTGCACTCCAGGTACATCACTGGTTGGTTCATGCTTTGCTATATTTCACAAATTGCCATATTTCAGTTAGCACTGTTCGCCTAAACGGCCGTTTAGCCCGTTTAAACGCTACACGGTGGTACACCGTTTCCGTTTAATCGGTTATTTTGACCGTTTAAAATGCCGTTTTTCCCGTTTAAACACCCGTTTTGCCCGAATAATGGGCTAAACGGTAGGTGACCGACTGTTTACCGTTTAGCGTTTAGGATAACACTATCAGTTAGTAAGGCATAAATATGAATCATGGTGTATATGTGCCTGCAAAGCATAATCTTGAAAATAGATATATACAACAACAACAACATAACCTTTCAGTCCCAAGCAAGTTGGGGTAGGCTTGAAAATAGATATATATGCCTAGTAATTTATCAGGTTCTGACTTTAAATATATGATTTTCAGGACAAGGTAATTAGTTCATTTTCTAACTAATTAGCCTATCTTAAATATCATATTTAAATGGACAGTACATAACTACATATTATGGATTGATTATGCTTTCTCTATGATTGGTCAATGTTGCCCACATACACACAAATGGATCTCAGATTTGGGTAAGCCCAGAGGGCAGCTTGGCCATAGGCCGCTTGGATTGAATCTGAAGATAGCAATACTTGGGATACAAGAAGGTCCTAGCCACTGCTTATATAGCAAAGTGGTCTACCTACTCCTCAGCATATTCTAACCACTAAAGTGGATGCTGGGCATATTCTTAATACAAGGCTTAGAAGCCTGAAAATAGATGACAGGAAACAGTAAAGACAGTAAAGATAAGATACATAGCAACTAGGCTTAACTGTCAGTCAAAATTTGGCATTAGCCAAGATGGTATCCAGGAGGGAGAAACAAAAAAGTCATTAACTATATGAGTATTTCAGGATTTTCCACTTCTTATCTACCGACAGGGTCCAAGGGCCACAGGGGGGTGGTACACTACATGATGCCTAGGACTTTATTCGCCTATTATACATATTCCGGCAATTAGCCCCAGTGCCTGTTTTCAACCATGTATTCCCTAGTGATCTGGCAGTGTCACTGATCAACTTAGAAATGCAGATGATGATATTCCTACACATTTTTTCTAAACTTTGAATGTATGCTTGGTTATTTTGTGCAAATGTGGCTGTGGTAATACACTAGTGCTATTTGGCCAGCCAGTGACTGCTTTGATAAAACGGTTGCATCCTGGTTTTCTGATTGAAATGTCATCAGCATTGTGGTTTTACAGTCATCCAAACACATATTATTACATTATCACCAGAAATTTTAAGCTACCAAAGCCCAAAGGTTGTGCTTGTCACTTCATGAAACACAGATCCACCTTTTGCTATGATCTCTATTTAACTTATACCTATATAATTATTCGACCTCCTAGTGAAGCAGAAGATTCTGGACTCCAGAGTTTTAGTGGCCTAGACTGGCCTTGATATCTTCCTCTCAGCTAAACAGGTCCATCAGCTTCATTTCAGTATATGCTTGCACGTTATCTTCCACTTTATGAATCTCTTCTCCTGCTCTCTCAGTCAAGTTCGTTTGTGTTCCTCATATTTGACTGGGACATGGATGATATACTTGTTGATCAAAGAATTTGGCCTGGTCTTCCATGCTTCAAGGAAATACAAATCATTGTGTGCTGGGCTATTTGGTTACATCACAATGCCACCATCTTCATTAATGATTAATGGGCACTTAACTCTATCCCTGTTATGATGCCATTAGTAGTGTGGTGGCAAGGTGTCTAGTTGTGGTGCTACCAACCAGGGTTCGAACCCTGGGTCTCACAAAAAAGGGGGTCTCACTGGGTTATGTCGCTTCCAGCGTGTCGCTTGGTAGTCCGGTTTCTGGTCCCCTTTCTCGGTCTTGTGTTGAAATCCGCTTCTTAATGCAATGCCTCTGTGGAGGTTTTTCCCCCCAGGTGTTGAGTTCAATCTCTATCCCTTTGTCTTGGGAAACTCAAGGATTATTTTGCACTGTCCAGATTTCAAAGGGCTAAACCTTCCTTCAAAATTGCTATGTTTAACTGGCTGAGACGCTTAGTATTTTGTGGTAGGAATTGATGCTATAAATTATCTCTCTTATCCTGCTTGTGCATAGACACTGTTTATTCTCCCTTTTCCATAGAAATGCAGGAAGGGTCTCCCCTCCTGTTTCATCACACAATAAAACATTAATCTTCCACTTTTGCACCATGCCTAGAAGTCTCCTTTTCAGTATCTTTGTACTTGACCAAATCAATCCTAAAAACAAGCACATTTCTTATCTTCCACCCATAACACAGCATAGAATCTGGTGATTATTTGTTCTATTCTATACTTGCAATCAGTTATAGATTTCCACAATCTATCATCTCGCACTTGGCATCTCTTATCCCAAGAAGCTAAAAAGACAGATTGAGGTCTTTAACACTAGGAATACCAACAATTATTCTTATTTTTTTGTTATTCTTTTTTTTTTTTTTGTACTTAAGTGGATAGTTTGCTAGGTGATGCTTGTGCTTACACTCCCGATTGTCCTTAAAGAAATGAATCATTTTGAGTATTAGTATCAACAATAGCCCTAAAACATAAAAGACAGGCCAGTAGGACAATTGACCCATCAACATTTGGTCAAAATTTTGCCTCACCAATCTATTCTTCTGTAAAGTTCTTCACTAGTATCTTTTCTTCTAGATTAGTCACCTTATCTTCCCTATTCTAGAAATCAAAAGCAATATGAATATTGATCCTAGGATCAAAATAAAACAATTATTTATAGTACTTCCCGAGAAGTTATAGTTAGTTTTTTCCACAGAGCCATCGGGGCCTTCTACCCTAGCGATCATTTCTTCCTTCTCCTGTTGTCTTTGTGGTTTTGTTCCCTCATTTCCCTAAGTTGTTCAAGTTCTGAAGATATTTTTTTTTCTATTTTTCTTGAATCAGATCAGAGGTTCTGATTGGAAAAAAAACAAAGATGCCCAATTGCTGTAATAATAGTGCTGGAAGTTTTTTTTAGATCTCAATAGTTTCAGTTTCTGGACATTATTCCAAATCTTTTGTCACTATGATATAAACTCCACTTTACAATCTGCCAAGGGGTAGTTTTAGAACAAACATTAAAGGTGTATGGTCCCTCCCCATCCCTTGAAAAATCTTCTATGGAGGAAAAAGGATATTTACTCTCCCAGGAAGTAGAAACAAAGACTTGAGCTATGGTAACTGTATGATTCCTTTTGGTTATTTATCCATGTACATGCTCTAGTAGAGGGGCTAACATTAAGAAGAACAGAGGTATTAGCCCTGTCATTAAACAGGAAAGTGCATATGCTATTGGTTACACTATTGTGATTCTCAGTCTGTTTTGACCAAATAGACATGATCTCGTATTTCTCATGAAATTCTCTTTCCTTCATACAATGAGCCTTAAATGACTACCTTTCTCCAAACTAAACGACCTATTATATTTGTGGCTGTAGCAATAACAGCTTTGTTGTTATTCTGCCAACTTAGAATTAATTTCATGGGCAACAACTTGTTGGTTCCTCATCTAATGTTAAATTTGTATTTTCTTTTCTTCAGGACTGGGAGCAATATCCGCAGGTCAGGAACTTGGAGCTGGTGCTTCCCGAGCATCAAAGGTTCAAGTTGCTGGTGCAAGTTCTTCTAAATCATGAAAAATATATGGCATGGCATTTATAGTGACCGTAGATGGCATAACTGGGGCTTGTGTCATGCTTACTTTTAGTGATATGTAATTGTGCCGTGTTGCTCGTTGTGCTCTGTCGATCTTTGTGCAAGGGATAGTTAATAGTTGCTCTTAGCTTTAACACAAGTGCTAGTGCAACGCCAAGTATCCTCTGGAGCTTTAGCTTTGCAATCGGAGCCAGGAAAGTGTCAATTCCATTATTGGAAAGTTGTTCATGAGAATGGGCACATGAAATTTAAACAATAATTTGATACAATCCATGATATGCCTACAGTAATTTTGTTTTGTTCGTCTTATCTTTGAATTGGTTTACTAGTGATTTGAAATTATTTGTTGAATGCACACTTTGTTGTGGAAATTTTATTACCCACTGTTTTGTTAGAAGCAAATTTGGTAGCTACCAGTTTTAGCTCAGTTAGAACAATACTCGCGGGACACTTTACAAATTGCAATAGTTGTAGAATTAGATGCCTATATAATAAGTGTGGTGTCTTTACTGGAGCTCGTTAAACCCAGCTGAATATATTTGTTGATTTTTTAAGTTGCATCTGAACTGAAGGCAGTTCATCTCCATGGAATCTTTGGCGAATGGAACACCAATGTGCAGACCAGCAGCCAAGTTGCTTTGAGCTAGTGACTATGGCAGCGTCAAATCCTCCCATATGAAGCAGACAGGCAAATCTTAGAACACAAATATTTGCATCGTAAATATAAACAACCCTATAGACATTTGTTTTGTAATACTGGACTATACATATCCATACATGCTGCGTTCTAGTCTTGTAGTAGTTGAATAAGTCTAGCAAACATATAAAACCTAAACACCAGATTCTGTTTAGGAGCTGTGGTTCCAGGGATGTTTATCCATCATAGTATTCAGTGGCTAATCTCGTTCTGTAACGAAACTGCATTCTACAGCACGCGTCTCGCGTAGTGATCATGCCAGGGCCTTAGGGCACGTTTGGTTGTTGGGCTAGTTTTGCCTCTCTTTGCTTTGTCAGGCAAGCCAAATCTTGCTAACGCCAGCGTGTAGAATTGGCTAGCCCCTGTTAGCAAGGTAGGAATGAAAACGGTATGGATATTTTCCGACCGCCGAATCCGTTTAGAGAGGTTTAAATCTGTTCGTATCCAAGTCCGGATATTCAACATCTGATACCGTATCTGAATACTCAAATCGTATATTTATGATGTCGATATCTAATCGTATCTTATCCGGCATGATTGACACTATCCGTATTCGAATCCAAATTTGGATAGAAATATAAAAACAAATATAATATCAGTGATATCCGTCCGTATCCGATCCGTTTTCATCCGTAAGCAAGGGCCTGTTTGGATTGTGGTGTCATCTTATCACACCTGACATGTGTGCGGCGGCAGAATTGCTCGCCAACAATTGCGCCAAAAGCTGCAGAACGCTGAAGCATGGTGTCTACATTTTTATGGCAAGCCAAACATGCAGCACATTCTGGCACCGAACCAAACGCTGGACTAAACTTCTTTGGCACATTCTGGCGAGTTCACAGCACAAACCAAACAAGCCCGAACCAAACAAACCCGAAATCCTTGGAAAACGAGGGTGTTTGGATTCCTTGCTGCAGCTTGCCTAGCCTTGCCTAGCAAGAAGTTAGAACAGTACATGTTGTTTGGATGCTAGGCCAGCCATCTTGATTCTTGTGTAAGCAAGCTTTCCCTCACTTTAGAGAATCTCATTCCAGACAGGTGATGATGCAGGCAACGTCATGTCGGCATCCAACCCTTAGCGGTGTTTTTAATTGCTTACACAACTGCATTGAGATATTTCAATCTGTCGATCTGGCCATAAGCAACAAAATGACCGTGATCCGGCTGACGCAATATCATGTGCCGGTGCAGAAGAAACAGGCTCCTCTGCACGACTGCACCACATCAAGTACCTAAGTTAACTAAAACTTTGAAGTCAGTCGAGAATCTAATTGCAAAATACATTGTTTAATTCCCTGCATGCTCAAGGCTGCCGCACTTTCCTCTGCGGCCTCCTTGCTGGGCCAGCATCATCAACTTGCTTTGGCAAGCTCCTTGCCTCTGTTGGTGCCTTCCCAGGTTTGGCCTCTATCTTACCAACTGCTTCTTCATCACTGTCCTCATGATTGGCTTCCTTCAATGAGCGCTTTGTGGTCTTTTCTATTTGCTTCTTTCCCCTCTTTGCTGGACGTGCATCTTCCTCATCAGTAGCTTCATCACCATGAATACTGCCAGCATTTTTAGATGAGGTGTTAGCTACCCTTGTTGGTTGCTTCCTTCCCCGCTTTGCTGGTTTTGCCTCTTCCACTTCATAATCCTCCTCGTCGCCATCATCACTAGTATTTGTAGCTTTGTTTGACGAGCCTTTTGCCGCCTTCACTCTTCCCTTTGCTGGTTTTGGAGCATTTCTACCTTTTCCTGACTTTGTATCGTCATCATTCTCCTTGTCTTTGCCTCCCTTAGATCTGCTGGCTGCCGCATCTGTCCCATCCAGCTTCTGTAACTCTGGCACATATGCTGAGGTCTGAACAATATAGAAGCACATTGAGAGTAAGAGCAGGATCACACAAGATAGAGTTGGTTTGATACAAAAGAACTTACCCTACCACCTATTGTAATGAAGTCAATTTTCTTCCCTGCAACCAACAAATGCAACATTTAATGTTGATAGGCCACCATAAGCACCCCGCGCATCCAAAAAAGAAGAAGAACCTTGCTAGGTTTCTTCTCCCTGGAATGAAATATCCACTTTTCTGGGAACTGATTGCTGCCAGCACCAACTTTTAAGGACTCCTCGATAACCTGTGTAAGGTAAACAAAGATTACTATGTATGAAATTATCATCCCAATGACATGCATAATAAGAGAAAATGGATGTCCAATAATGTCACACTCTTTTCGCTGCATAAGGATAGCATTATCATGACTCTTAAAGTCTTATTTCAATGAATTTTCTGTACTTGTCAATGAGTATACATAAAATGCTGACACAAAGACTTTCCTTAATTGTTTAGTCAACAGCTTTAGATGTATGAAATAACATAGCATGCCCACTTGGTATGCTAAGGTGACGGCTAAAGCACTTCTATCCCATATCAGCCGTATCAGTCTCCAACGATTAGCAAACACAATTATTGTCTTTTCAGACTGACTGTTTGAATAAATTAAGGGAAGACGCATCATCACGTACTAATTCTAGATCCAAGTAAAGTTCTCAAGCCTACAATCCATTTGCAACAGAGCAAACTCTGGATGCCAACCATGGAGGCATGGACCTACCTCTTTAATACACTGATGGAGTATCTCACATTTGTCCTTTGATATCTTCGATGCAGTTTGCCCAGGATGGATCCTTGCCTAAATGTGAAGCATGCAGCAAAATAGCAAATTAGTTCTACAACACTGCAGATATTGAAAGCAGTGCAAATGTGAAACGAGCTTAAGTGTACATGTTGAAATTAGCAGATCGCTCTTGTTTCAAACAAACATACTTGTGCAGTTGTGGTTATAACTTACAGTGTTTAAAAGATGAGCCACTAAATTATCAAACAGAGACACAAAAGTTTGGAAAGCAGCTATTGACGTGCCGGAACCGTGACTAGGGGCTCATGTTGGGTTTCAACTCTAGCCTACCCCAACTTGCTTGGGACTAAGGCCCTGTTTGGTTGAGCTGTGGCTGTGGGAAAAAGCTGTTGTGGGTTGTGAGCTGTGGAAAAGCTACTGTGGGCTGTGAGCTGTAGAAAAGCTGAAAGCTGTTTGGTTAAACAAGTATAAAATATACCTTTTATCTTTATCTCTCTTGAAACAACTATGGAAGAGCTTTTTATTCCACCAATTTCGAAAAGCAGAAAGCCAAAAGCCAAAAGCAGGGTCAACCCAGCTTTCAAAAATGAACTACGGAAAAGCAGCTGCTTCTGAAAAAACATCCTCCAAAAGCAGCCCCTTTGGTTGGGCTTTTGGCTTTTGAGGCCAAAAGCCAAAGCCAAAGCCAAAAGCCCAACCAAAGAGGGCCTAAAAGCCTTTGGAAGCTAGTCCCTGTTTTCGAAGTTTACACAAACATGTAAGCATCACTTACCTTTTATAGATTTCAAACTAAGGTCGCCACACCTAACCTCAAGCTGCTGCAAGTTTTGTTTGTTAATATTTGGCTGCCACCACAGCACCAGCTTGCCTATCTTTGGCCCCTGGCCCAAATGCTAAAGACAGTTTTGGCTGAAGTCTGCCTAAGGTTAGGTGATCAATTTCCTTGCTACAGAAGTGTGGCAAGATTAACCTTAGGCAAAAATATGTGGCATAGTTAATTATGAGCTAAAAATGTGAAGCACCAGGCACATTGCAAGTGTAATAAGAGGCCAATAAAACATGATAATAATAATTTCCAATTCCTTGCTTGTGTTGCAGCAAAAATCTTTGCTAAAATGATGGATCTCCTGTGGCGACACAGTTCATGAATCTGCTGGCGGCCATGGCAGTGCCGACCCTACATGGGGTACCACACTTGTCTCCTATGACACCAGAGAGAAGTTGCTTGCGCTGAGGTAAATAGAGTAGCAGCAAGCTCAACATTGAGCTAGTCAATATTATCTATGGTAATTTCGTTCAGAAGAACAATAAAAGAATTGTCTAATATCCATATTGTGCAACACTAGAAGTACATAAAAGTTATATTTAATTTTTTTTGTCATGGATCATAAACTGTAAATCAGTGGAAGCAATGTCCAGAGCACAGACCTGATAAAGTACTTCATCTGCCATCCAGTTGCCAATTCCTGATATAAAACTCTGCAAAACAAGGGGTTCAGAACCTAGAGTACATCTGCACCTGCTAATAACATTTTATACGATTGTTTCAAAAAAAATAACATTTTATATATAAAATTATTGTTTCTACTACGATTGAGGAGACACATTGGTATCCTAAACCACATTCTCTTAGGGTGTCTTTGGCAGGGCTCGGTCCGAGCAGCTCCAGCTCCTCGTGTCACCATGAGTTACTGTGCTGTACTGTAGCGCAAACAGAACAGCTCCGTCCCCTTGTGTTTTTTTGCCTACCGAACAGGCGGAGCTGTGTTTCTGGGGCTCCTCCGGCTACACTATAGTGCGCTACAGTGCCAGATCTAGAAGAAGCCCAGACAAATGGGGCCTTAAATAACTGACTGAAACATTGAATCAATGCCTTTTAAGGTCTGAATTTTTTGTGTTTTGAGCAAGATATTTCTAAGTTGTTTCACACCACTTCACATATGACTAAAGCACTGAATTATATTCAGAGTTGCGTTAGGAACTAGCATAAACAAACCTTATCTGCTTAAAATTTGGGTTCAGGCAATTTGGGTCCACACCAAGATTTAGAAACTCATACCAGATCAAGTAAAAGGGCTTTTATTGGCCCTTTCTTTTGACCTAATGACTTCATAAATTTATCAAGCTTGATTGGTTCAAATAAGGCATCAGGTCCAAGCTCAGAAATTGGCGGGGCAGCTTCTGGCTATTAGAACATACAAAAGTAATTAGACATATCAAACATCACAGCAAATAGAAGAGTAAACTTTTCCAATAATCACTATAGACTATTACGTTGTCAAGCAGTCTTATTTTTGCAAAACGCCTCTTAACAGTGAAGGAAAACTCCAAGCCATCATCCATCTGCAACAGGTTAACAAGAAGATGAACAAACAAGAACATATTTATATATAAAAAAAATAACTAGCACAACTTGTTGGTTCAATATCCTTTTGCGGTTAAAAAAGAAGGAAAGCCCACCTAGCATGCAAGAAAAACAAATGCCCCAGCAGGTACACAAGTCCATAATTAGAATATTTCAATATGTTTTTTTTTTCAACTTCTGCAATGTTACTGCTTCTCATGTAAATACAACTATCTGAATCGGATACCATGGAAGTTACCATCACCACATAAGACATCAATTTGCTTGGATCAGAAGTAAGATATTTAAGAATCACAATCCAAATATAAGTCAATATCATGAAATTGTAGGTCATAGCTCATATAAGATATTTCAGATTCATCTGTGAAGTCATTGGACCTTATATTAAAACAAATAATAATATGTGTTATTGTGTTATTGTGTATAAACGAGTTAGGTAATTTGCCAGCAGAAACAAACATACTTTCAATTCATAAGAGAACAGGAATACTATGAGAAGGTTATATGGTTAGAATACATACTTCAACGAACAGTTTAGAGTACTTTGAGGGCCACTCCTCAGTTGGGCTCACTGCGACCTACATGGAATGCCACATGAAAGAAAATAAGCTGAATTATTTTCACTGTCTTTTCACCCCTTCATGCTAATTTTTAACTTCAATATTATACATTTCTTGGTTAGTCTTCATATGCAATCAACATCCATGTGACCAAACTATGCAAATTGTATATGTGATAAGTTCGTGTACAGACTTTCCTGGTAATAACAGAACCAGAATTATCTATTAATAGTCTGTTGAAACTCTACTAAAAAGTTAGAACCCTATTGTTATTTTTTTTTTCTCGAACACACAGGAGAGTTGTATATCATTATATTAAGAAAAAGGGAAAGAACCCTTACAAACCACACACACCCAAAGAAGTTACAAACACATTTGCGCCAGTAAAATACAGGGATATGATCGCGACCTAAACATGCACTACTCCGACAACTGGGCAAAAAGGTAAGAAATACCTTTAGCCCCGGCCAAACCCCATAAGTGTAATTCCTCGCTAACGAGCAATAAGGCTGCCAAACAAAGAGGTACACCATCAAATACACATCTATTGTTGTTATTACAGTTAGAGGTAGTTAGGGATCCCGTATTGTCATATGTATCTAGGAGGCGTCTTGCCCCCTTAGTCTTACACTCTATTTATACCACCCGAGGGCTCAGTGTAACACATCCACACATTATACGCAATTTTTCTACTTTCATGGTATCACGATTTAGGGCTTTGATCCAGAGCCAAGGCTTCCACTGACACCGCCGCACCACCCCCGAGAAGATCGATCTCCCCCAAGGGCAGTGTCATCATAGGAAGGTTATGCTGCCACCCTGGCGTTGAGCAGCAACAAATCATCAGCATGGCTGGGCATCGATGGGTTGCCACACTACTCTTGTCATTGCCAACCCTCTATGTCGTCCCTTGGAGTCACTATCATCGGGAACTACCAGCCCCTCCCTAGCCACACCAGATCTGCCTCCCCCCCCCCCTTGCGCCACTACTGTCGCTGCCCCTTGAGCGTGAGCACATGGCTACAGAGGACGCCCTTGGGGACGCCGGACTGCTGCCCTTAGGGACATCGGTTGCCGGCTTGCCGCATAGTGGTGGCTGGTCGTCACGTCGTCGCAAGTGGACGTCGGATCTTTGCGCCGCCCCTGGCCTTGCAGCAACCATCTGATCTGTTGCTATGTTCTTTTATTTTCCCGATGAGAGATCGGGGTTGTCACCCTGGCTGCCAATCTCTCGACATTCGATCGTTGACCCTCCCAAGGACGCTGCTCGTGGTCAAGCCATCTTCCTAGTTGTCGCCTATCTAGGCTGGCGCCACCCATACTGCTGATCCTTGTTACACCAACCCTCAATCCAAGTCCGCCTACTGCTACCACCTACGAGAAGTCGCCGCCAATGTTGCAAATCGATGACGTGAGCGCTTGTCGATACGTCTGAGCAGCCCGGTCTACATTGGCCATCCGGCCAGCTCTCTCTTTGTCCTGACGCAGTTGTCAGTGGGAAGCTGGTGATTATGTGTACTCATGAGCCTGTATTGATGTTTCGGGTTTGCAACTCCCTCCATGGCTTCGACCACGTCCACCTTGACCTTAGCTACTTCAGAGACTAAAAGGGTTATCATCCTCATGAGCTACTTGTCAATTTCTATTCCAGTCGCATCTGCATTGCAGCGTTACTACGACTACAGGGGATGCTAGTCTTCGACTTCTCTAGTCTAATCATCTGTGATGCTTCCGCTATGACTACAGGGGGATGTTAGAGTACATTTGGTAGTTAGGGATACTGTAATCCCGTATTGCCATATGTATTCGAGAGGCGTCTTGACCCCCAAGTCTTGTACTCTATTTATACTACCCGAGGACTCAATGCAATACATCCACACATTATACGTGCTTTCAATCCCAAATGGTTTAAGCCCCATGAATCACAAGGGAGTTGAGGCCTTTCTGCAGTTGTTCTCCAATAGCAAGGATAATCTTCTCCCACCAATCATCAAAGAATCTTCTCCAATCTGAGAGGCAAGGATCTGTAGGCCTACCCTTTGGAATATCCTGAACCAAAAATTCCAAGCAAAGATGCAAGAAAGGAGAGGATGGTTGATGGATTCCTCAGATTGATCACAACGATGACACCTCTCTGGATGAGGGATCCCTTTTCTTGCTGGAAGATCGGCCGTCCAGCAACTGTAATGAGGTGGTCTTGCAGCCTGTAGTTACAGACATTCATATTTGGTGCCTTTCTTCGAATGGCCTATAGGAATTTCTTACAGGGGATGCACTCCTTCCAGCCTTATCATAGGATTGAGAAGAAAAAAAAACGTACCCAGTGCAGAGAGCTCCCGCTCTGTGCGGGGTCTGGGGAAGGGTGTTAGTGGCAAGCCTTACCCTTGCCTGTGCAATGCGAGGAGACCGTGACTCAAACCCGGGACCTTCCGGTCACAGGCGGTAAGACTCTACCGCTTGCACCAGGCCCGCCCTTCTTATCATAGGATTGAGACCATATTGTTATTGTTTTAGGAGAATTATAGGAGAGGACTATTAAATAAACCATCCAAACCCCAGAGGATGCCATTTTGGACACTGATATGGTCACCAATACACTACTTCGATCACTAGTTAGTGCTTCATTGTAACAAATGTATGCAAGTCAAAGCAAAGCTGTGGTATTTTGAAACTAGTTTTCAAGAAAAATCTAGCTACACCATGTCCAAAAGTAATTTCTAGAACTCGAATTACCATTTCCAATGTACAGATTAAGGCTTTACTGACTGCAGGCTTGGTTTTATTGTGTGCCCTCATGCTTACACCTTCTATACCATCAAAGTGGATCAGGTGGCACCAACTAACACAATGATAATTGTATGTATCTGCTATTACAGCATAGCATGCAAAATGGAATTAATCCAAAATTGTGATAGTTCTTTTGTTTCTATGTAGCACCAACTATTCTGTTTCTAAACTATGTAGCTAATTCTTAAGTGAGAGGTGTTAGCTGCGGAGCTGCCTTAAGCTAAAACATGTAACATAAAAGAATGAAATTTGTGAAAAGAATAAACCTTTTATATTTGCTAAGCTCCACACCTTTGATGTAAATAGCCCCAGCCATACCTGTAGCAAAGGCTAAAAGTTATGTCCATCTCTGTAAGATCTCATATGCTTACAGCTTGAAAAAAATCAAGACTTCTGAAACAATTCATAGAAGGGAAAACTGCAACAGCCCAAAAGGGACCATTACATTCATTTACACTGGAAAAACTAAATTCTACAGATTACACACATGCATTTTAATTGAAACTAATAGTTGAACACTGTGGAAAATTTTGCATTTTAATTGAAACTAATAGTTGAACACTGTGGAAAAACTAAATGCTCCAGATTACACTACACCTCAGGAAAATAAAACTCGGCCGTCGGCACATGGAATTCCCTAAAGTTGTGTGAATGCAGCATGGAAAGAGCCCAAGAATAGCCTGGACACAATAACTCGAAATTAAAAGGGGGAAGAAAAGGTAATCTCAAATCACCAAAAAAGGCTTCTGTATTGCTAACCTTCAAAACCACACAATAAAAACCTCAAGAACCAAGATACGGACCAATACGCGACGTAGGTAAGGAAACCAAACGGAAACAATCTGGGGACATGAGAACGGAGACGGACCGAACTGAAAAGTGGGATGCGGCGGGGAGTCGAGCTCGAGCCACATGTTCTTGCCCTTGCGCCGCGCGGCGGCGATGGTCCTCCCGACCAGCGACGCCTCCAACCGTTCGGGGGCGACCCCGTCGATGACCTTGGTGTCGTCTGCGGCGACGCACCGCACGATCCTCTTCCCGACGCAATGCTCCTCGAGCGCCCGCCGCGCCACCTCTACTTCCGGAAGCTCCGGCATCTCTCCCCCCTGCCTATAGGGGTTTTCCCCTTCGCTTCTCTCTCTTTCAGGACAGATGGTGTGGCCTTGTATATGCGCTACTATTTGGATCTAGAATTCGTAGCTCAATAAAGCTCAGTACTCCCTCCATCACCAATAAATCAATCATCTAATGTTAAATTATCTTAAATTTGTCAATTTTACATAGAAGAGTAACAACCCTGTTTGGTTGATGGTTTTTGCGGTTGATACTATTTTGTTGTGAGAGAAAAACACTGAACATTTATAATATTAAATAAATAAATTGTGAAAATATATTTTTATGATTCATCTATTGATATTAATTTGATCTCATAAAATATTAATGTTTTTTCTATAAATTTAATCAAATTTAGAATAATTTAACTTAAGACAATTATAAAAATTGTTTCTTTATAAAAAATGGTGTATCCTAAGCCGTAGACACGTCATCAACATTAACATAACTCACTTCATTTAAATTTTAGATTAAGGTCTCGTTTGGCAGGGCTTCTCCACCCGCTTTAAGAGCCGTTTAGAGCCGTTTTCTGTCAAACGGGGTAAAGTGAAATAGCTTCACTGGTGAAGTCCCTAAAACATGCTCTCACAATGATTTGGGGTGAGACAGAGCCAAAAAAAGTGGCTTCTCCCGGCTCCTCCTCCAGGCCCCTAAAAACATGCTCTCACAGGAAAGCCATTTTTCCAAACGATTTACCAAAACCGCTTCAGCTCCACCGGTGGAATTGTTCGTGGAGCTGAAGCCAAAAAAAAATGGCTTCACTAGTGAAGTGAAGCCCTGCCAAACGGGATCTAAACCAGATATATGCCCGTACGTTGGACCAGGGTCATGAAATTTTGTCCACGCCTATGGCGACGCAAGTGGCTTGCGGCTTAGACAAACATATTAGGAAATCTACAAGTATAATTACATATATAGAATTGTGTAGGGGGCTTGCTTATTGCATAGGCCACTCAAGTAGTGGCTATTAGGGTCACTCTATTACTAACACTTTTTCACCACGATGTACGAAACTTATGTATTAATAGTACCCCTGAGGTACACCGTGGAATCAAGAATCTGATCCATAAATCTATTTTGGTGACTTCAGATTTGATGGTGGAAAAGTGTTTGGATTAAAAAATGGATTCGAAGCTGATTTTGGGGCAGCATGAGATTAACAAGGATGTGCTTTTGTATGAGGATGCAAACATTTATAACAAAGACTCCTATTCCAGCAATTACTTTTCATATTGAATTGAAGTGCCTTGAAATTTATTGGATAAATTACACATAGAATTTATTTCCAAGAAATGTAAATTTGGAAAAGAAAACATGGAGAGCTTATTGTCGTATGAGGATGTGATAAGCATGGGCTTTTGCAGTTTGGTTTGTGAGAGGCGCAACTGGGCCCAAAAGTGCAACTAAAAGCCCGACACCTTGAAATTGAAACGGCGGCTGCTGCTGCCGAGCAAGAGCGGGCTATCCTGGTGACTCTCCCAGAGCCAGAGGATTCTGGCTGTAGCCTGGCAAGTCCGGCACCTCGTGCTCGCAGCCTCGCAGGCAAGCCGGGTGAGGCAATACGAATTGCAGGGGCGTATTAGACTCGAGTCGTAGACGGGCACGCACACGAAGGCTCGGACTCGGAGACTCGTAATCGAGGGCGGGCGCGCACACCATCGAAGTTAGACGAAAGCCCTCCATATTTTTAGTGTATATAATAACATATATATATATATATATATATATTCAAACCACTTTAATTTATTCTATAAACTAAGCTATGCCGATTAAGAGCGCTCCCAACGAGGTATTATTGATAGTTTATATCTATCTTAATTACCTTGCCAACTAAGGTCTCGTTTAGATTCCAAAAAATTTTGCGCAGTACCTGTCACATCGAATCTTGCGGCACATGCATGGAGTACTAAATGTAGACAAAAAAAAAACTAATTGCATAGTTGGGTGAGAAATCGCGAGACGAAACTTTTGAACCTAATTAGTCCATAATTAGACACTAATTGCCAAATACAAACGAAAATGCTACAGTAACTAAAATCCAAAATTTTTTGGATCTAAACGGGACCTAAGCAATTTACTGCTGTGACAAAAGATTTAATGAAGAGAGAGTACGCAGTAAGGGAGAAACGGTTTCTACACCAAGGAACCGAGTTGCTACATATAATCTTTGTTACAACTTATCATGCTCTCTTTACGAAGCATACACGAGGTTATTAATTCTTTCTAGACTTAGAAACTGTTATAAAAACTATGTATTGGAAGAGTTAGGTCTATATTGGAATTTATTGCTCTTGGAAACTACCTCTACAAACTATGCATTAGGACTGCCCTAAATCTATATAGATACGTTTGGTCAAGGTAATTACTAATTATGAGGTGTATGAGTTTAGAAATATTTTATTTATTTTATGAGAGTGAAAATTTTGATGGTACGAGTAATAAGAGTTTAGACAGCTACCTATCACCAATAACTGAGAGGTCCCAGTTTCAAAAAAAAAAAACTGAGAGGTGGTAATAAAGTGAGAACTATGCTTAGACGGCCACACATCAAATAGTGATATAAATTCCCGTTTAAGGGCTCCTTTGGAGTGGATACCCCAAACCTGATCCCAGCCCAATCCACGGGTGAGAAAAGGACCGTGAGTTTTCTCCCCTCGCTGATCCCTGTGACCTTTTGGATACACCGAGAACCAGAAAAGACCGTGAGTTTGCTCCCCTCGCTAATCCTGTGACCTTTTGGATATACCGAGGACCAAAATAGCCACGAGCCTTTGCAGCCCTATCTCCATCAATCTACGGGGTAAAGAAACTGGTGATTTTCTTTCCTTGTTGACTCTCTCGTCTCATTTGGGGTATAACGACCATTTGGGTGTGTTGGAGCTCAAGTAAGGTATATGAGGGCTGAGGCTCATCTCTAGTACTGTTGTATACATCCAACTATAGCTAATTGTGTCGGCCTTTGACAAAACGGAGAAATATTATTGTACATATCCAGCTAACTAAGTGTGCTCTCTTTATTTGTCGTTGCATAGGTTCATATATAATCTTGCTAAAACATAAGTAATTCATAGCCAAGAAGTAGAAAAGGTCGATGTTAGTGTATTGAGTTGCTTGTATTTCCTATATTTGCTTCTTCTTGCATATATTTTTTTACTATTTTCTTCTCGTTTTCCTTTGCAATATATTACTACTGTTGTACATATCCAACTAGCCAATTGTGTCCATTTTTGACAAAACAGAGCAGTGTTGTTGTATATATCCAGCTAATTGAGTATGCCCTCTTTATTTATTGTTGCTTAGGTTCATATCTAATCTTGGTAAAACATAAGTAATTAGCCTATGTGGGTACAAGTCGCTGTATATATTGTACTAGGATGAATGTGAAATCTTTACTATCTTTACCATGTAGGTGATAATTATGACAATTATTTACCTTGCTGAATGTAGTTGAAATGCCAAGTGCCTTCTCTGATACTAAAGCTTTTTGTGGCATGTAGGTATATATGGCCGTCAGGCCGGGCCCGTGCCAGACCCGGCTCGCTGGGGTTCGGGCCGGCACGGCACGCGGGCTGCTCGGGCCATGCCGAATCGTGCACCGTGCCTGCTCTACGGCCCAGGCATGGCCCTATGGGCCGGTAGTCAGGCCATGCCGGCCCATTGAGCACGGCCAATTCTGCGGGCCGTGCCAGCCCACAGCCCGGTCCCCTTAAATCACCTCAAAAAATTCATCTTATACAACACTTAGCAAATATGGCATTCTCAATCAGATCACAAGCACATATTATAAGTTCTAAGTTCACATATTACAACTTCTAAGTTCACATTCATAATCACTCAATCAGATCACTTACCAAATTTCACATTCACAAATCAAAATTGAACTCAACTCCAAATGACCAAATCCAACAAAACAAAAGACACAAGAGAGACAATTAAGATAACTGAGTTGTTTGTGCAATGTTGCCTCATTAAAAACATTTCTAGGTAAAATTCACCCTTGTGAGAAACCCTAGAAAGAGAAAAAGAGTGCAGCACAGCTCTTAATTAAGTCTTAAACATGTTCCAAATGTCTCAAGTCTCACAGAAAACAGATACATATTACAGTTACAGATCACACTCAACTCTCAAGTCTCAAGTCTCAAGTCTCAAGTCTCAACTCTCAAGATGTACCAGCAGCAGCACCTCCATATGTACCAGCAGCACCCCTAGATGTACCAGCAGTAGCACCCCCAGATGCACCAGCAGCAGCACCCCTAGATGCACCAGCAGCAGCACCCCCAGATGTACCAGCTTCATCTTCATTGAGATATAAATTCTTGAAGGAATCCTCCAACTCTTGGTTGTTAACATCATGCTGTAACCTTCTTTCTCCTAACTCCTAATCCTTTATGCAAGTCAGCATCTCTACAGTTCAGGCAATAAACGTCGTCGCCGCTCCTCAATGATCCTTCCTACTAAGCTGAAACATGATTCTGAAGAGACAGTAGAAACAGAAACTGACATAATATCTCTAGCCATGATAGATAGGATTGTATAGGTTAGTTTGTGGTCACGTCACCAGAGAAGTAAATCAAAATCATCTTCATATGCAGTGACATTGTCACTGTCAACATAAACTGTGAGCTCACACATAACAGAACCAGATGTAGATGAAGTGGGTGCAGAGGCAGGGGAAGGACTAACAACACCGGATCTAGGGCCTCCAAAGATCCTTCCCCATGCCTATTTTCTTTTACCTGTATGGCTTGTAGGCTGTGTAGCCTTTGAGACCTAGCTGCACCAAACTTTCTCTCATATTTGTTAAACAACTTGTAAATTTCAGTTCTCACATCAGCATAATATGAACTGTAATCACAACCAGTGTACTCTTTAAGTAATTGCAGAACATTAAATATACCTCTCATCTTAACTCTAGGATCAAGAATGAATGCAAATGAATATAACAGAGGTATGTCCTACCCGTATTTAAGGAATTTAAGTTTCATAAGATATACAATAGACATTAGATTTTGATATTTTTCACTTGCATGCAAATGTGAAGCAATATCAAGAAGATGGTGCAGAATAAGTGGACTAGTTGGATAATAAACACCAGAAAGAACCACAGTGCTTTCATAAAATATTTCCAGAAACTCTAGTATCTTTTCAGCTACATGCCAATGCCTTGCAGACAACAATTGTGACCCATAATTGGCATTAATGAACATAGAAAAAACATCCTTATATGGAACAAAGTGTTTAAGCATAAGGTATATAGTATTCCATCTAATATCCATATCTAAGCTAAACTTTTTAGGTCTAACACCCTGAGCAGTACAGTAGTTCTTGAACATAGCAATTTTTTGATTAGAAGAATTCAAGAAGTTAATAGCAGATCTTAAATCTTCTAAGTAAGATTTGAACTGCTTTAAACTAGATTTTATAATCAGATTAATGATATGACAAGCACAACGTTGATGCACAAGACTATAGTTAACCTTAGAAGGATCTGTAGGCTTAGGTAAAGGATCAGCACCCAAATAATCAGCAAACAGAGGTGTCAAAGTACTCATAGCTCTAGCATTAGAAGAAGCATTGTCTAAAGTTATAGAGAAAACCTTATCAATCAGACCATACTCCTCAATCATAAAAGCAATTCTTTTCAGCAATTTTTTCACCAGTATGTTTCACCTCAATCAACCTAAAACCAATAACCTTTTTTTGTAACTCCCAATCAGCACTGACATAATGAGCAACAACAGTAATAAAGCCTTCCTTAGCATTACCAGACCAAATGTCTGAAGTCAGTGTAGCAGAGGAAACAGCAGACAACACATGATTCTTAAGCATATTACGACGTTCAGTAAACAGCTTACTAAGATCTCTGGTGGTGGTCTGTTTAGATACCTTAACAAACCTATGGTTATAAGCACGAACAATGTACTCCTCCTAGGCCTCTGTCTCACCGATACCTAACGACAGATCTAAAAGGTCCTAATGGCTAGAGGGGGGTGAATAGCCTAATAAAAAATTCTACAACAACACTTAACAAACCGGTTAGACAATTATGAGGCGAAGCAAGTGTTGCGCTAGCCTACTAAAAATACAAGCCACCTACCATAATTTTAGTTTCTATTGTCTCTAACCACACAATAGCTATGGCATTACATTAAGTTAGTGTGCTTTCAAAGACTAACTAAAGAGTCACACTAACCAAACTAATAAGCTCTCACAACTAGCTACACTAAAGAGCTTGATAACTAGTTTGCGGTAATATAAAGAGAGAGAGCAAGATAGTTATACTGCCATGTCGATGAGTGAACCAATCAATCACAAGAATCAATATCAATGAAGACCAATCACCTCGGAATCAAATGATGAACACAATGATTTTTTACCGAGGTTCACTTGTTTGCCGACAAGCTACTCCTCGTTGTGGTGATTGACTCACTTGGAGGTTCACGCGCTAATTGGCATCACACGCCAAACCCTCAATAGGGTGCCGCACAACCAACACAAGATGAGGATCACACAAGCCATGAGCAATCCACTAGAATATATTTTGGCTCTCCGCCAGGGAAAGGTCAAGAACCCATCACAATCACCACGATCGGAGCCGGAGACAATCACCAACCTCCGCTCAACGATCCTCGCTGCTCCAAGCCGTCTAGGTGGCGGCAATCACCAAGAGTAACAAGCGAATCCTGCAGTGAACACGAACACCAAGTGCCTCTAGATGCAAACACTCAAGCAATGCACTTGGATTCTCTCCCAATCTCACAAAGATGATGAATCAATGATGGAGATGAGTGGGAGAGCTTTGGCTAAGCTCACAAGGTTGCTATGTCAATGCAAATGGCCAAGAGGGTGAGCTTGAACCGGCCATGGGGCTTAAATAGAAGCCCCCATGAAATAGAGCCGTTGGGCTCCTCACTGCACTGAACACGGGCCGACCGGACGCACCGGTCAGATTGACCGGACACTGGACCTCAGCATCCGGTCGCGCGATGCATGCCACGTGTCCTCTCGCTTCAAATACTGAGCGCTCGATCCCAACGGTCAAGTGATGACCGGACACGCTGCTGCAATGTGACCGGACGCTGGACCTCAGCGTCCGGTCGTTTCCAGTAAGCATCTAGAAGCGAGAAATCATGACCGAACGCGTCCGGTCATGCTCGACCGGAATCACCCAGCGTCTGGTCACTCGGCGTCTCCCCTGTGCATTGCCACGTCAGCAGGACCGGACGCAACCCTCCAGCATCCGGTCACTAAGTGACCCAGCGTCCGGTCAGAGACCGATGCCAACGTCTTTGCAGCTTCTACTGACCGGACGCGCTGGTCCAACCGAGGCCAGCGTCTGGTCACTTATAGTGACCTCCGTCTTTTCTGTATAGGGCGCCGGTGAAGTTCCTAACCCTTGCTCAAATGTGCCAACCACCAAGTGTATCACCTTATGCACATGTGTTAGCATATTTTCACAAACATTTTCAAGGGTGTTAGCACTCCACTAGATCCTAAATGCATGTGCAATGAGTTAGAGCATCTAGTGGCACTTTGATAACCGCATTCCGATACGAGTTTCACCCCTCTTAATAGTACGGCTATCGATCCTAAATGTGATCACACTCTCTAAGGCTGTGTTCGGCTGGCTGGCTAGCTGGCTGGTGCTGGCCAGCCCACTCACGCGGGCACGGTTCACATGAATAGTGTCTTTCAGCCAGAATAGTATTTTTCTCTCACAACAACCCAGCTGAAACATTATTTTGGCTTATTCAACCAGCCAGTCAAACACTCCCTAAGTGTCTCGATCACTAAAACAAAATGACTCCTACCATTTATACCTTTGCCTTGAGCCTTTTATTTTTCTCTTTCTTCTTTTTAAGTCCAAGCACTTGATCATCACCATGGCATCACTATCATCATGTCATGATCTTCATTGCTTCACCACTTGGAGTGTGCTACCTATCTCATAAACACTTGATAAAGTAGGTTAGCACTTAGGGTTTCATCAATTCACCAAAATCAAACTAGAGTTTTCAAGATCAAGCCTAGCAATCAAGCGACACAACTCAGATCTAGCAACATCAGGTTTATAGTCCTAGTTATGCACAGAACCATCAGGATTGTAAGCAAGCCTCGACTGAACCCTAGCACGTTGATCAGTTTTTGCTTACAAGATTTCTGGTGCTTCGTCAAGTGACCAGTGCTAGCACTAGATCTAGCAGACAAAGTACTCTTACACATTTTACAGGTAGCTTTAGTGTAAATCTTAACTCCATTCACAGTCTAATAGATCTCATCAAAATCAGCCCACACAACAGATTTACGCTTACCAACAGAGGTACCAGTACCGGCAATAGATGGAGTAGAGCTGGTGGAGCCAATCGTGGTCCCAGTCACAGTTACCCCTTCACCACCATCGTCGTCCAGATCAATCAGAGCATAGCTGTCTCCGAGATCGATACTGAACAACGCAGCAGCGTTGTCACGGGTATCGTCGTCGTTCTCGCCCTCGGGGGCCAGGCCTGGCAGAAGGACGCCATTGTCTTCAGCCATGGCCTCTCTAGCCCCATTCCTCAATGGTGTGAGTGGCCGCCTTGCTCGCTCTATGCCACAGCTAGAGGACGAAGCATCGGCTACCGACCTGCGCAAAGAGATGAAGGAGGAAAAGGAACAAACAGAATCAGAAACAGTCAGACAGATCAAGATAGAAGAAGAGGTTAGGGTTAGGGTTAGGGTTAGGGTTTACCTGTGCAACCAGAGCCTGGTGCTAGAGAAGACGACGACCTCCAAGAGAAGACGACACACCGTTAGCAAGGACAGCGAGCGGCGGCGGAGGGAAGACAATAACAAGAACTCACATAATCACCAAAAACTAGAGGGGTCGAGGGGAGAGAGGGAGGGTATCAGGGAGGAGGAGAAGGGAGTGGCTCGATGGCGGTAGGCAGATCAAATCGAGGTCACCGGAGTTAGGGGAGGTCACCAGAGACGGCGAGGCAAGAGCGAGAGCGACTCGAGAGGGCGGAGCGGCGTGGGTGGGTGCCTGGGTGGGGAATGAGATGACCGAATGATTTAGGGTTTGGTGAGGGAGAGGAGAGGGAGTCGGCGCTGCTTATATACGAAGGGGAAGGCGGAGAGCAGCTGGGCTGTCGCCTTGGGCCATGGGGGAGAGGGGGAGGCGGAGAGCAGCTGGGCCGTCGCCTTGGGTTGTGGGGAAGAGGGGGTGATGGGCCGCTGTCAGGCCGACCCTAAAAAGCCGGGCCATGCCGTGCTAGACCACGGGCCTGGGGTACGGCCCAGACACGGCCTGCTGTACCAGGCCGGGCTAGCCTGAGCCCGCACGTCACCGGGCTGGGCTGTGCTCGTGTCGGGCTAAAAAAGCGAGCTTTGTGCCGTGCCGTCGTGCCTCGAGCTGCATGGTCATTTATACATGTAGGATTGAAGCAGAGGTTGTAGCTATTCCAATGATTCCCCTATCAGATGAGGATGAAGATATCATGGATTAAGCTCAACGTTGTTGTGTTCGCTTGCGCTAGTTTTGTTCTAGCTTAGAGTAGATGGTTTCAAGAGTAACATTGTTGACACTAACTGTGGCAAATAGGTAAAATTGTAAGTGCACGGTTGTCAAAAGTAGCTTTCACCTAGGAGTATTCCAAGGTATCAACGTGAGTGTTCTACTAAGAATCAAGTTCGTCCTATGACAACAAGGTGTTTAAGATATGGGTAGAGAGAATCTTTATGGTAAGGATATTAGATCAAGGAAGAGATTACTAAGATTGTTCACTTTGGAGCTCTGTTTCGGTCAAGCACCGTAAAAGATAACTTGTGTTGTTACATCTTCGGGCCCTACGTTTTAAGAACTTTCCCAAACACGTGGTTAACCCTTGGCAAATTTAACCGAGAACCGAAAACCAAATCGAAATAACTAGAACCAAAATTGAAAGAATCAAAACCAAAAAATTCAGTTATTAGTTTGGTTCCTGTTTCCTGGGAACCAAAATTTGTTGGGTTAATTCGATTCTCTACCTCGGTTAACCGAAATAACCGAGATGTTGAAAGAGGCCCATCAACAAATGTGAAGCCCAGGCCCAAGTAAACCAACCCCACGTATATAGAAGCAAATGTCTCTTTCCAATCCCCAATCCCCCACATCCGCACGCTTGCTCTCAGGAAGTCGCCGCTCCTACTCCCGCATCCCCATGCTCGACGGCCCTTCATGGCTTCACCTTCGTCATGACACCACCCCCGGGCGCCCCTCTGCCTGGACTCCAGAGGTTGAGCCGGCGAGCCGCCCCTCTGCCTTCGCCCGCCTGGAGTCCATCACCACCGCTGCTTCCTGTGCTTGCCTGAAACTTGAGCCACCGCCGCCTACGCCTAGAGTCCAGCCCCGGCGCTCCTATGCCTGCTTGGAGGCCTCTTTGCCACCGCCGCTGCTTACCTAGAGTCCGGCACTAGCGTCGCCAGCCTAGAGTCCTCTCCACTACTGTTGCTGCCTGCCTGGATCTGGGCCCTAGGATCGACTGCTCTCCGCTCGCCGAGGAGGACCGAATCTAGAGTGATTTTTTTGCATTTTTTTCTGCTGAACGTGGGATGATTTTTGGATTTTCTCTCCATGTGTTTCATTGCTGAAATCTATGGCTCGGGAACCAAACTAACCGAGACTGAAATTCTTCAGTTCCTGATTTTTGAGCTAACCGATTGGTTCTCAGTTTGCTACTAACCGAATTTTGCAAGTAACCGAGGAACCGAACTGATCGGTTTTGGTTAACCGAATGCCCAGGCTACACGTGGTGGAGACTACCAGACTCGATGCGGCTGTCACCACCCACTAGCTAACACACATCCGAGGAGTAAGCCGCACACATTGGTAAACCATAGTCTAAGAACCACACTTACGCTAACGATTACTGCTCTAATCTAGGTATACCAGAGATAGACTAGAGCATTCAAATAAAGAGCAAGGTACCAGTGTATAGAACATTAAACTCAGAGCCTAGATGAGGGAATTATGGTCCTAGGAAAAAAATCCAGCAAGTAGAGTTGGGATAACCGACCTCTGAGGTAGGAATAGCTGACTTTGCTACGCTAACCTTTAGATAGTCTCCTAAAGTGCCAAATTGCATAAGGCGACCTTGAGACAGGTTTAACCAACTTGGCCTATCCAGAACCGCATTGATGCTAACACCGATTTGGGTGATTATTGAAGGAATTCCATTATCAATTATTTACATGATCCAAGCACTAACAAAGTTGATAAAAGTGTTCAGTGTGTTGCATTTAAATATGGTTTGATCAATGATGAGCTCTATCGGCGAACCAACAAACATTTGTTGCTTAAATGCTCGGATGTTAATCAAGCTAGAGTGGGTATGGGAGAAGCCCATGAGGTGATTAAAGTGGTGATTGGGAATTCATATTTAATGGAGATGTTGCAAGGTGATTGTCTCCCAAGAGCACTCAATGGGAGGTACTTGAGGAAGTATTTTTCAAGTGTTTGGTAAGAAACTTAAGTGTTATTCAAACAATGGCTGATATACAACATTGCCCTTAGAAAAATGGCCAATGAATAGTTGTTGACCATCACCCTTAGGCTAAATTGGCTTAGAAGAATGTTTTTAGTATTTAAGCTTCACTAAAAAAATAGGAGGCCATATATTGACACATAAAATTAACCAAGATGGAACCAAGGTAGGAAAGTTAGCCTAGCCGACTTTGGCACTATCATGGGCTGACAAGACCAAAGTTGCCTAAGCCTATCTTCAAGTCAGCTAAGCCGACTTTGATGAAGTGAAGTTCTCAAAATGCAAGTTAATTAAACTTTACTATTGTGTTTCTCTCACCGAGATGGTAAAAAAACATATATAGAGCATCAAATTCAGAATCTAGAGATGAGTATTACAACTCCAAGAAAATTACCCCACAAAAGTTGGGATAGCCGACTTTGCCAAGAAAGTTGATATAGTCAACTTTGCCACGAAAGTTGGGATAGCCAACTTAGAAGTTTGGATAGCGACTTTGCCATGGAAAGTCAGCTAAGCTAACTTTGAGATGGGCTACACCAACTTTTTGTGGGTTTTGAGTTCAAAAACTAGGAAACTTGTGGATTTCGATCGGCTGGGAAGGTTTTTCTAGTGGGATAGGACCACACTCTTTATATATAAGAGGATTACGGTCGGTTGAGGTATCCAACACAATGGAAACACAAACCAATCTACTCATCTCTACCTCTCTTTTGCCCTAATTTCTTCCAACCCCATGTTGATGTTCATCTCTTGATCCGACAACTAAAGATGGTGTCCAAGGCTTACTGAATGACCTAGGCTAACCTGGTGACATCCTTGCCTAGATGGAGTCCCTCCCGAGCAAGAGGTTCAATGACTCCTTTGCTAGTTTGCCTGGGATCTGGCCGCTCTTTATCACGTAAGTGCTTTGATTATCCTTTGCTAGTTTGCTGGTAAACCTTACTATTCTTCACCATGTAAGTGTGATTGATATCATTATCTAGGTGAAACCTGGGGAATTTCTGATCTAATCACGACTAGTTGACAAAGCCGACTATACAGGCTTTTCAGCCCTTCCAGATCCAGATATCGTCCAAGCTGGCTCTATGATTGGCTAGATCGACCATGTATGCCTCTGCTGCAACGTTCTTCGTTCCATGTGGGACAGATACTCACATCAACAGTTTGACTCAATCCAAATCCCAAATTGCATCATTTTTGGGATGGAGGTATTAGAACCGAAAACCGATCTGATGCCGTAGAAATCAGCTAGAAACGCTAGAAGGCTCGTAAGCTTTCCTTAAAGAAATCACTTTTGTTTCCCAAAAATTTGAATGAAATAGATCGCCGGCCCTCACATCTGAGACGATATATCCAAAACACTCAAATTGATGTAAATTCCCTTTATCAATCACAAGTTTATGCTATTCCATCTTTTGTGAAAGAGAATTAGAATGCTTGAGCGAAAAAAGATGCTCCCTAAAATTAATTCAAACTTAGTTACCTCCAGATTGTTATCAATTTTTTGGAACTTCTGAGATGGCTTGCATACATTATTACTCTCTCCATCCTAAAATAAATAACTTTTAAAAAAAATTTAGATAGATTAAGGACGTTGACAAAAGCCGCATATAAGCTCATATTCTTTCCTATCACAAAGGATGCATGTCTCATATCTCATAGATTTGGGCATGCATTTGTGATTAGCGTCCACATTAGAATGCGGCGTTTCATGTTTTTGTGGAATGTTATTTTTTTCGACAGAGTTTATATCTTAGAAAATTATTTATTTTGAGACAGAGAGTCTGCATCACATAGACGGAGAGAGTACATCACATAGACCAACTAGTAGCTAAACGATGGCCGCCATAATTACCATGCATGCCAAATAAAGTCAAAGCAGAAACTAAAATTAATTGAAACGGAACAAGCTTATTGGACTGAATTACTAGCTGATAGCATAGCAGCAATGCAAGCCGCATGGACCAGATAGTTGAGCGTGAGCTTGCATGGCTTTATTATTAGGCAACTTGGTGACAGGATCTAGCCGGAGCTGTTCACCACCCGGCAGTTCCGGCGGACCTCGCCACTGGTGCCGACGCCCGGTGCAAGCCTCCCCATCCGCAGCATGGACTCCGCGAAGTCCTGGAAGAACACGGAAGCGTCGAAGGCATAGATGGCGACGAGGCTAGCGACGTCCGCCTCTACCCCGGGCACGGCACCGGCACCCGACGACGACGACGCTAGCGCCTGGTCTGACGGCAGCAGGCCGTCGCCGGAGAGCAGGTTGATGTAGTACTGGTTGTCGAAGGTCGCTGGGGTGGCGAGGTCCAGGTGCGCCAGCGCCGATCCAGCCGACCCCGTGCACAGCTGCTGCAGCGACTCCAGGAAGGTCAGGTCCTTGAACGCGCCCGCGCCGCCTTCCGAGACGCCGCCGGTGCCGGCAAGGCGCGCACTGAACGAAGTGCACCGCGCTTTCCCGATGGTGTGCGCGCCTGTGTATACATTCATGTGAATTAGTATTTATTTAGTCTGCACGTACGTATACATGTGTGCCGAGTATACATGTATCATGTATGCAGATATTCGTCAAGAGAGACCATGTATGTGTCATGTAATTACCGGAGAGTGCGACCATGTCCTTGGCAGAGAGGTCGACGTTCCTGAACTTCTGCACGAGGGTGGCGATGCCAGACGTCGGTGCTGGGAGGTTGATGTTGGCGCCCTGCAGGCTGGCGGTGCGGCTGTCCTTCCGGCCGACCTCTACCTCCCAGCTCGGCCCGCCCGACTGAACCGGCCGCCGGACAATTTAATGATGATTGATGATGCAACAAACGATGATCACTCACTAGAACATTCTTTTTTATTTGCACAAGACTTCAAAAGACGTGACTGAGAAGAAGCTAAGTGTCCTGAACTCCTCTCCTGATCGATCAATGCATGCATATGTATGCTAGTACGCCCTTACCACCACGACGGAGTCACGGGCAGCGATGGCAAGGAGGTCGGCACAGGAGACTGTCTCTGGGCACTCCTGCTCCAGCTCGGCCTTGATGGCGTCAACGACCTCGAAGCCCCTGAGCGAGTTGGCGTTGGGCACAGCCGTCTTCTCGCCAATGAAGAACGGCTTGTCGTCCAGAAGAATGGAGCCGTCACAGCCCTGACAGATTAAAACAGCATGCAGCCAAGTCACATAAATAAATAAATAAATAAATAAATAAATATATATATATATATATAATGCAGATCGATCGACCGTGTGTCCATGTGTGTGTGATGTGTGGATGGTCGAGTTGGACGAGCTAGCTCGCTTGATCAACTCATATTACGTTGACGAAGCAGTCGTGGAAATGGAGGCGCAGGAGAGACGCTGCCATGCGTGGGTCGGTAGCGACGGCCCTCTCGACGGCCGCACGGACGACCTCCTCGGCGCGGGGGCAGGTGGTCCGGTACGCGTCGGCACCCAGGGACACGCCAGCGCCGGCGCTGGCTCTTGCCCCGCCGTAGCCAATGCTCACACTGGCGCCGGCGCTACCGGTGACGCACGACTTGTTTACGGGGGTGGAGACACTGGCCGAGGCAGCAAAGGTGAGCGCCACCAGCACGACGACGACCAGCAGGTGCAGGGCCAAGGTGGTGGAGTGAGCCATGGCATGCAATGGCTGGATGCTGGGGCACTGACGCAAAGAGCTAGAGCTATAAGCCGTCTGTGCTCGCTGTTTTTGTGGTAGAGACAGGGAGAGTTCTTGATGACCTTATGGGTTCTTCCATGAACATCTTTATATAGGCCAACAACAGGAGATCGTCTCTGTGGTGTGATGAAGCCACAGAGAAAGCAGTCTTTTTTTTTTGGCTTTAAAGGGCATGTGCTCTCCTGCAGTACATTGTTGGACTTGGATGTGTACATAGATGTGTCTTCCGTTGTCAGAATTGTGGGCGTGTTTGGGGTGTTTCTCGGCTCTGTGACTGTGTGTATAGCCGACTCAGAAAATGCATGCATGGCATCCTTGACCTGGTCACATATACAGGGAACAATGTTAGATACGAATACGATGATGGTTGGAGTTGGCAGGCTGAGCAGCTAAGCCGGTGCATGCGCAAGCACGAAGGGGTCAAACTTGTGAAACATAGCTACGGAGCACATGCATGGCAGTAGCACTGACCCAGTGTGTTCGAGAGGTACGCGCAGTAGGTGAAACTGTTGTACGACCTGCATGACAGGTGGTGAAACCGTCGGACGGACGCCCTAGCTCTGTGAGAGATCGACTGTGACCTCCGTAGTGCTCAGCTTGTAACAGCACCTAGTAGTTGCATCGGATAGGATCCACGCACAGTTTAAATCTACAATGTCAATACCAAAGATTTTATCCATATAATATAGTGCATATATGCATGATAATATGAATGTACTATCTCGGCATAACCAAAATCTGCAACTTCTTCTAGGGATATGTGGTTCTCCTATTGTTTTAGCATTCAATATTTAGTATAAGATTTTCCTATCAAATGCCTTCTAGTGAGGATTTTCATATGCTATGACTAGTTGTATTATTTTATTAATACTTAAAAATACTAATAGCACTCCATCATTTTGGTAGTGCGAGACTCGTATATCAGCTAGCTCTGATAGTCCTATTTGGAGCAACATAATAAACCATCTTTTCTCCAGCTACCCCACGACAGCTAGCCACTTAGCATAGAAGAAGCTAGTTCAAGCCAGCAGAAACTTACCATTTAGCGCATCAGGTTTTTCTTGACCTCCCATGGTGGCTTCCACAGCCTGATCTCTACGATGAAGACACATCAGACCTAGGGGCAGGTGGGAGGAGGGGTCACGGCTTTGGAGGCTTGGAGGCGAAGAGGAAGACCGGTGAAGGGAGGAGCTCAAACTTTTGGAGGACGACCAATGAGTGCAGCGCAAGTGGGGTGAGTGGGTGAGGGCAGCACAGGCAGGGCAGACGAGGGAGGTACAGGTGGGACGGCGCGGGGGGGAGGCGTGAGGAAGACGAGAGAAGCTATAAAAACTGTATAGGTTTTGGGGCTTATTGGTTTCATAGTAAAGGAGGGAGAAGCGCATGGAGAATAAGCCCACAATAAATTTTGTGTTTGATTCTATTCAGGCTTTTTTCACGAAGAAGCTGGTCCAAAAGCATTCCAAACAAAGACATTTTCTTTCCAAGTGAATTTTTTGGTAGCTATGATAAAAATAGTATGGCTTGAAACTTTCATTTCTTAACCCTTCTTGAATTAGGGGCTTCATGAATGTGTTTTCCTAACAGATGTATGAAGTGCATGACATAAGAGTATAAGACTGCTTGCAACCATAATCAATGTACATGAAAATACTGTAAAGGAAGTTCTATACGAAAAAATAGCAAGGGCAATTCTCTTATTGAAAGCATCTAGGCCCCTAGTTGGGTTTCGGTGATTAATGACAATACAATATTACTATGACTAACGTGTGTTTTGCAGAGGCAATTAAGTTAGGTCATGATAATGGAGATCCATGGTGGTCATGCCCCTACGATGGAAATCGTTTCGGTTTTCAAAGGATGGACGTCAAGGTTAAGGATGACTAGTTCTAAGTGTCGATTGGAGTTGGAGAGACACTTAGAGTAGTTTAGGACTTTGTTTTTCCTTTGGCCGTACTATTAAGGGGGGTATGGACGGGTAGCTTGACCTAGGTGAGTCTAGTGAGTTAGGTGTGGTGCACACTTGTTGAAACTAGCACTAGGTAGCTCCAAAATAGCACTTAGATCCAATGGAGCAAACTTCATTCACATATGATCGAGAGTTGGAAGTGAATGGAGGGTCAAATATTGACCGGACGCTGGCTCCGGTTTGACCGGACGCTGGCTTAGGTCCCATCACTTCATTTGACCAAGGTGATTGCGTCTGGCGTGACCGGACGCTGAGAGGTCATGTGACCGGACGCTGAGAGGCAGCGTCCGGTCGACTCCAGTAAGGTTCCAGAGAGGGAAAATCATGACTAGACGTGTTCGTCCGGTCACACTGTAAACATACTAGAGTTCAGGGTATACTGACCGGAGCGTCCGATCAACATGACCGGAGCGTCCGGTCACCCTACAGAGGCACATTGTAACACCCTAGGTGTTTGGCTTCCACTAATTGCATTTCATTTCATAAACATGTGCATCATCTATCTCATCATGCCATTATTACTGAAACATGCATATGCAACATTTTCAATTGTGGAGTTTCATACTTGATTGCTTAGAATGGTAGTAGTGCAACATGTGAATGTAACATGAATTTCTCATACTTTGAAACATGGCAATATGGTAGTAATGTGACAATTATAAAATGACAACAAAGTCATGAAACATGTGAAACATTGCATTGAAACATTAGGGTGAATTGCTTGTTTTGTTGTTTCATCACATGTGCTCATTTGAAATGGTATAACAATTGTGTAAGGTGGTTGATCATGGTCTAATACACCTTAACTACAATTAGGGTAATTGTTTGGACATTGTTCATGTAGATCAAAATGACAAAAATGCCCCCAAATGGAGGTTTGACTTGAATTGACCCTTAGAGTGCCATAGTTTGACTAATTCAAAAGACCAACTTAGAGACTTTGCATGGCTATGCACTCTTTACCAAAGTTGTAGCTAATTTATCAAGGAACAAAAGTTGTTTTATGATCATCTCATGAAAATGGCTAGAACATGCTCAAACATGGCCCTCAAGTCAGAATTTCATGCTGATTTCACACTTTGGGTTGATGTAACTGCTGATCCATGGCGAATTAGATGTTGGTCCTTGAAAAGAAACTGTAGATGGATAGTAGGCCTACATTTTTTGGGTACACAGTTTTTGCAAAGGAGCATTGGATTAGCCGTGTTGACACGTCGAATACTCGCTGTCAGTCATCATCCTCGAGCACTGAATCGCCATTTTTAGAAAACGTTCAGCGAACGTCATGGCCGACCGGCGCAGGAGCCGCTCGCCGCGTGGCGTTCATGCTCGGACGAAGCCTCCACGTCACGCGTTCGACCTCCAGAAGAAGGCCAGCGCCTGCCCGAACGCACTCGCCTGCTCCATTGCTTCTCTCTCGCCTCCACCGCACGCAGCGCCGAGCCGCAGCAGCTTCCCCGTTTCCGACCTAGTGTCGCCGTCGTCGTGCGTGCTCGCCACCGAGAAAACACATTGCCCCGTTCGCCCAGAGCCTCGCCGTGATCCCCTCTACCGCCTCCACCGTTCAGTCGGTCCATTTGAGCCTTGGTAAGGACGAATTCGTCGTTTCTTCCACCGCCGCCATGGCTGACCTCGCCGGAGTTAGCGCTCCATGTGGCCAGCTATCCTCGCGCCCTTGCCATCCCTCCTCTGCCTTGCGCTAGGTCCAGTGCATGCCACTGATGCTCGTAGGCTCACCCTTTCGAGCCGTGGTGCCTTAGTCTCGCCGGAGCCGGCCATGCCGTGGCCGTGCGCCGCCATGCTCGTCGCCAACCCTGGTAGCCGCAACAATAGCATCGATTGAGGACACCACTAGATGCGCACGGGCAAGGCGAATGTCGTAGCACCGCTGACCTCGCCGGAGGAGCCACCGACGATGAGTTGCGCCGCCGTCTCCTTCTCCTCCCCTATCTGTCTCTCTGTTGCGCGGGTCCCGCACGTCAGTCGTCGTGCCGAGGGCGGGAGCCGGACCTGGGCTGCGCCGTGTCTGGGCCGCGCTGGCGTCGCTTGCGCGTGTTTGTGGGCCGCCGTTTCTTCGGGCCGGCCCACCAGTAGTTGAATTGGTTTCCTTAATTTGTTTTGTTTTATTATTTTCACTGATTTGTATATAGATTCAAAAATATGTATCTCTTAGATGGTAGATCCAAATGATGTGATTCTAATTTTGTTGAGTTCATGACAATGTCTAGTTTCTATTAAAAATATAATCCATGTCATATTCTGTTATGAAAATAGGAGTTTCTATTTATCTCTTTTAATCATGCAAGAAATAGGGGTAATTATATCTTTTTCTAGGTAGCTCCAAATGGCATGAAATGTTTATGGTGTACTGCTCATATCATGAATAGCTTGTAGTTAAATTTTCATAAATTTTGGACACTGTTTGGAGGAGATAGAAAATTATCTTGTTTGCATGGATGGATCTTGTGTGAATTTTCATAATTTTGCTATAAATCCAGTTAGGGTAAAAATTGGTGAGTACTATTCTTATGCTAGAATGATGCTAGGAAAAATTATAAATCTGTTGCTTGACACTTTTCAATAGGGTTTCCTAATTATGCTAAAAATAGACATGCTACCTGTTATTTTGGATACAACAAGTTCTGCTTACCCAATGGCTTTGAAATTTTTATGGTAGTCTATGTGAGGCATGAGATAGCTACTATAATTTTTGTTGATTTTTCTGAATAGTTTTACTATATATTGCTTTAATCACCTAATTAACTAAAGAAATTAGAAAAGGGCATTAAATAAATTGTTTATAAGTTGGCACTAGACTTTCTGATGTTTCTTTGGTATACAAAACATGTTGGTAAACTTGGTTTGGTCCAATTATGCTTTTGCATCATCATTAAATAATTAATTTAGTAACCCTGTTATTTCTGAACAGATTCTAGGTTTACTGGAATTCGATTTGGTTAACATAAGAATCATGCTTTGATGTTTACAAATGATTTGTAGAGAAATTCATAAGCTTTTCAGAATGTCCTCATGCAAGTCATTTGGATTTGTAGAACTCTTGTTGTGATTGAATTAAGGAACTACCCGTGTGCATATGAAACTTTAACTGTTGTTTAAAGTATGTCTTTGCTATTTCTAAGTTGTGGTAATGTTCCTAGGTGTTAGGCCTTTAATGGAAGATGAGCATCTTTATCTTAGGTTATGCAAGTTAGGTAAGTTGATCTTGTTCTTCAAGTTAAGTTCGATACCTGTTTTAAAATGATTTGAATAGAGCTATTCTTAATCGGTAAACGAGTGTCCAGTGATGTTTTCGTTAAACACTTACTGTGATTCATTCATCATGAGCATCATGTCATTCCTTATGCATCCATGATATTTATCTTATGCATCGGCATGCAATAGGTGTACCAGAAGGAGTGACCCTGCTGGAATTCGAGGAACCGAGCGAGCAGCAGCAGCCGTGCCAGACGAGGTCGTCGTTGAGTGCCCGGATCACCGTCCGTGCAACTTTGTGAAAGGCAAGCCCCGGAGCCTATTAAGCCTCCCAATTTCCGAAATGCAGTTACAGTATTATTGTTACATATATATATTGTTGCATTAAGTTTAGGTGTTGGATGCAAACACTTGCTGCATTGGTATTCCAATCCTTGTCTAGATATTGATACCCTGAATCCTATATAGCTCAGGCTCATGTAGTGCTTAGCCCTGCTTTAACACGGTAGAAGTCAGGTCATTTCCTGTCACCTGCGAGATATAGGAATATACATATGACACGGTTGGCTATATTTGCTATCGTAGAAAAGAACCAGTCTTAATTTGAAATGAAGATCGAACGAAGGCTTGCCGGTTTGCAGTGACTCCGTCTGTGTCGATTAAGGACGGAATCTTAGAGCCTTTCCTGTTCATGTTGAATGCATGCCTCTCTCTTAGTTGGCCGTGTCCGAAGACCGACCATGAAGCCGAGTAGCTCACCTTAGGCCGGGAGTCGATAAGTATAAAGTGCGCCTCGGAAGGGAGCCGTAGGCATGAGTCCAAGGGCAGGTGATTTAAAAGTCCTGATCGTCCTGGCAGAAGGGTAATCCCTAAGAGTGCTGGTGCTGATCGAACCCGCGAATTTGGTTCCTGAGTTGTTCCAAAGGTGACCCACGGCTACCCTTGCTAAGTATGCCAGGGTGAGAGTTAGGAATACCCCCTCAGCTGAGTTATAATTCGATTCGAGTCGCCGTCTCTCCCGGTTAGTGAGAACTTGACGTGCTTATCTCCAATGTAGACGCACTAAATAACATAATGGTTCATAAAGGATGATATGATGATGACAGCCTTATTATACCTGCTATGGTTAATATTGTTTGCTCCTAATAAGTGAGTGCTCTAGTACAGGTGCTAATCTAGTGGATAGGTAAATGATGATAAGCTTGATGCTAAGTTTAAATTGGTTACTATAATCATAAGCTATTTTATGCAACTGTGTCAAGCTAGCCCACCTCATAAGCCTTGCATGATCCTTGGTGTCTTTTATTTTTGGTTTTGTCGGGTAAGTCTAGCTGAGTACCTTCTCGTACTCAGAATTTATCTCCCACCTATTACAGATGACCAGTTCTACTTTGGTTGCAGCAAGTATTGCCTTCTCCCGGTTGGGGATGAAGACTAGACCATTGGGCGCGGTCTCTACTAGTTCTCGTACCTAATGATGCTTTTGTGGGACATGACTAAGATCTGGCAATGTATTTGGAACTATGAAGTTATGTACTAAACTATATTGCTTCCGCACGTTTGAACTTGGTTTGTAATATTTTATTTGAACTCTGATGGATGTAATCCGAATGCTACTTATGAAATGTTGTAACGGATGATGTGTTGTGTTGAATCACTACGGTCTTGGTTTGTATGTCGAGAGTTGGTTGAAATCCTTCGTGATTTCCGGACTACCGGGATTATGGGAGCTTAATTATAGGGATTTGATCGCTTCAGTGATTGTTTTTGTACTTACGTTCTTATGATTTGGTCGGTTCTGTTACACACATAACGGTTCGTTTTTCAGCCCTTGTTATAAATACCACCTCCACTCGTGTGTGGGGGTACTTTTGCTCATTCTACCAGCTGAGAAACACGTTTGAGAGTGCCAAGAAGAGCAAGGTCCTAGTAAGGAGATTGAGATTTGAGAATCCCAAAGAGAGCCCTCATTAGTGAGATCAAGAGTAGCAAGTGTGCATCCACCCTTCTCATTAGGCTTGTCGTGGTCAAGTGAGAGTTCATGCTTGTTACTCTTGGTGATCGCCATCACCTAGACAGCTTGGTGGTGATTGGAAGCTTGGTGATCATCCGAAGAGCTTGTGGATGACCTAACTCAAGTTGTGAGCGGTTGTGGGTGATTCACTACGACGGAGTGTCAAAGAATCAACCCATAGAGAGCACTTGATCCTTGTGCAGATCAAGGGGGAGCTACACCCTTGCGTGGGTGCTCCAACGAGGACTAGTGGGGAGTGGCGACTCTCCGATACCTCAGCAAAACATCGCCGCGTTTCCTCTCCTCTCTTTACTTTGAGCATTTATTTTGAGCATTTACTTTGAGCAATTCAATTCTTGTTTTACATTCATAGAATTGCCATGCTAGAGTAGGATTGGAACTTAGGTTGTAAGTCTTTTGTGTGGTAGAACAACTAGAAACACTTCCTAGGCACAAGGGGTTAATTGGGCTAACCATAGGACTTAATTATTGCAAAAACAGTTAGAATTAGCCCAATTCACCTCCCTCTTGGGCATCTTGATCCTTTTAATTGGTATTGGAGCCTCGTGCTCATATATTTGGGCTTAACCGCCTAGTGAAAGATGTCTCACGGGGATGGACCTCCTCCTATCTTTGAGGAGGACGATTTTCCTTATTGGAAAATTCGTATGGAGGCGTACTTAGAAGCTCTAGATGTTGGAATACTTAGAGCCACCTCTTAAGGCTTCCCAAGACCTAAGGATGCCGCACACCCACAAGGCGATGAGGTGAATTACGAAAAATAAAATGCAAAGGCTCGCAACACCATCTTTAGAGGCCTTTGCAAAGATGTGTTCAATAGGGTGAGGAACCACAAAGACGCCCATGCACTTTGGTCGGACGTTTGTGCGCTCCATGAGGGAACAAAGAGTGAGCGTGAGGAACGCTATCATCTTGTCATGAAAAAGCTCAACTCTTTTGAAATGCTTCCTAAAGAATGTGCTAATGAGATGTATTCACGTTTGAATGTTCTTGTAGAGGAAGTTAATGGGCTTGAACTCACTCAAATGCAACCATCCGATGTTGTAAGAAAGATCTTGAGTGTCCTCCCCATTGACAAATATGGGCGCATTATGATCATGCTACATCAAGGTGATCTTTCCACCGCTACACCGACACAAATCTTGGGAAAGATCAATGCTCATGAGATGTACATGCACATCACACCTCAAGATGGCTCATCCTCTACAAATAAGAAAGAAAAAGACTTAGAATTCAAAGCTAGCCAAGAGAAGGGCAAAGCAAGGCTTGAGTATGAGAGCTCAAGTGATGATGAAAGCCTTGCCCTCATGGTGAAGAAAACCGCCAAGATGCTAAAGAAGCTCAACAAGAGTGGCATCAAGTTCAATGGCAAGAAGAAGTTCTTTACAAGCTCAAGAAGAAAATCAATCTTCAAGATGGATTGCTACAATTGTGGCGAACTTGGTCATCTAGCTCACCAATGCACAAAGCCCAAGAAAGACAAGTTCAAGAACAAGAACAAGGACAAGAAAGATGACTCAAGCAATGAAGATGAAGATGAGAAGAAAAAGAACAAGCCATACAAGAAGAGAGATGGCAAGAAGGACTTCCACAAGAAGAAGAAGAGTGGAAAGGCTTACATCGTCAGTGATTGGCTCACGGACATTGATTCATCTATTGGATCATTCGATGATGATAGTGACGACGAGAAGGTGGCCGCTATTGTTATTGATTCTTCATCATCTTCACCGCCACCACCGCTGTCATCCTCTACACACCTATGCCTTATGGCCAAAGGTGAACAAAAGGTATCACATGATGATGATAGTAGTGGTGATGATCATGCTCATAATGATGATAGTAACAGTGATAGCGATGATGATGAATATGAATCACCTACTTATGATGATCTTGCTAAGTTGCTAAAGAAATACACTAAGATTATTATAAAGACTAGAGCTAAAAATGGAAAGCTTGAGATTAAGAATGATTCTCTCTTAGCTAAATGTGACATAGCCGAAAAATCTAGTGTTGAGCTTAGAGAAGCAAATGAAGCTATGTCATCCAAACTCAAGGAGATCAAATCTTCTAAGAAAGAGCTTAAAGATAAACATGATAAACTTGAGTGGGTGCACAAAGAGCTCATCACTAGTCACAACAAGCTAAAAGAAGAATATACTACCCTTAAGATTAATCATGATAGTCTTGTCATTGCTCAAGAATTTTTATCCAATGAGCCACATGATGCTACTAACCATATTGTTAAGATTGATATAGCTACATCATGTGATGACTTAATTGATGAGAGCATTGAGCAAGGATCTAGTGGCAAAGGCAAGCAAGTGGTTGAGTGTAATGATTATGATGAGTATGTCAAGCTCAAGCAAGAGAATGAAAAGCTTAAGAAAGAGTTTGAAGAGTTCAAAACCCACAACACCATTATGCTAGAAACCCTTGATCATGATGGTGATTTGGTCCTTGAAAATGAGAAGCTAAAAGAAGAAAACAAGAAACTCAAGGAAGAGAGAAACAAGGTTGCACTCAAGGAAGATAAAAGTAGTGATGCACTCAAGGAAGAGAATAAAAAACTCAAGTTGGAAAAAGAGCATCTTAAGATTGGATTGAGCAAGTTCACAAGAGGCAAGCATCTTCAAAGTGAGCTGCTAATGAACACCGTCATGAAGATGGATAGAAGTGGCATTGGATATGTGGCAAATATAGAGAAGAAGAAGGCTCAAGCTCAACAACAACAATCAAAGCCAAAGCCAAAGCCAAAGAGATGCTTTGAGTGTGGACAAGAAGGCCACTTTGCTCATGAGTGCCAAACTCCACCACCACAACCCTTGCCCAAGCATGCTAAATCATTTGCCTTCAATGCTCACTACATGCTTAGAAAGGATTCTAGTGGAAAGATGAAAGTGATGTTCTTAGGACCTCCAAATAAGAATAGACCTAAGAAAATTTGGGTTGCAAAGTACTTGTTGAGAAGGTGAAGGGCCCTCAACAAGTTTGGGTTCCTAAAGCTTGATCTCTTGTGTGTAGGTGAACTACAAGACCGGTGGAAGTCATTGGGTTATTGATAGTGGTTGCACACAACATATGACCAGTGATCCTCGTATATTCACCTCACTAGATGAAGAAGTAGATGGACAAGAAAGAATCACATTTGGAGATAACTCAAAGGGCAAGGTTAAAGGATTGGGCAAAGTGGCAATATCAAATGATCATTCTATCTCAAATGTGTTATATGTTGCTTCATTGAGTTTCAACTTGCTATCCGTTGGACAATTGTGTGATCTTAGCTTCCAATGCTTGTTTAACGAGAAGGAAGTTGTTGTATCTAAGAAGGATGATGAACAAGTGATATTCAAAGGATTTAGCTACAACAACCTATATCTAGTGGACTTCACCTCCGAAGATGCAAACTTGAATACTTGCCTATTCACCAAAACAACACTTGGGTATCTATAGCATAGAAGACTTGCTCATGTTGGGATGAGCTCACTCAAAAAGCTAATGAAGAATGATTTGGTGAGAGGGTTGAAGGATGTGAAGTTTGAGAAGGACAAGCTTTGTAGTGCATGTCAAGCCGGCAAGCAAGTTGCAAATACTCATCCAACCAAAGCTTTCATGTCAACCACAAGAGTGCTAGAACTCCTTCACATGGATTTATTTGGACCAACAACATACAAGAGTTTGGGAGGAAATCTTTATTGTCTTGTGATAGTTGATGATTATTCAAGGTATACATGGGTATTCTTCCTTCATGACAAATCCAAAGTTGCATCTTGCTTCAAGAAGTTTGTCAAGAGAGCTCAAAATGAATTTGAAGTGAAGCTCAAGAAGATAAGAAGTGACAACGGCAAAGAATTTGACTACACAAACATAGAAGCCTATTGTGATGAAGTTGGAATCAAACATGAGGTCTCCGCAACATATACTCCTCAACAAAATGGTGTAGTTGAGAGAAAGAACCGGACATTAATCACTCTTGCAAGAACTATGCTTGATGAGTACAACACCCCCAAAGCTCTATGGACGGAAGCTATCAACACCACATGCTATGGATCCAACCGCCTATTTCTTCAAAAGTTCCTTGGCAAGACACCTTATGTGTTGCTCAATGGGAAGAAGCCGGACTTCTCCTTCTTTAGGGTGTTTGGTTGCAAATGCTACATCTACAAGAAACGACAACACCTAGGGAAGTTTTAAAGACGTTGTGATATTGGTTTTCTTGTTGGTTACTCATCAAAGTCCAAAGCATATAGAGTATTTAATCATGCCACTGGCTTGGTTGAAGAAACATATGATGTGAAATTTGATGAATCTAACGACTCCCAAGGAGCACATGAGAATCTTGATAATATAGGTGATGAACCATTGAGGGAGGCCATGAAGAACATTCCGGTTGGATACATCAAGCCTAAAGATGATGAAGATGATATACAAGTGATTGATCCACCCTCTTCATCAAATGTGCCACAAGATGGTGAAAAAGATGAGATAGTAGAAAATGAAGACACTCATGTCTCCCATGAGCAAATGGTGGTACAAGCACAAGATATTGATGCTCCACAACATCTTCCTCAAGTGGTCAATAGAAGAAATACACCTCTACTACAAGATCATCCACAAGATCTCATCATAGGGAGTCCATCAAAGGGTGTAATGACTCATTCACAAAAACTTGCTTCATTTATTGCTTATCACTCTTTTGTCTCTTGCTTTGAGTCTACTAAGGTTGAAGAATCTCTTGAAGATCCGGATTGGATAAATGCCATGAATGAAGAGTTGAACAACTTCACCCGCAATGAAGTTTGGACTCTTAAAGAGCGACCAAAAGGTGCAAGAGTCATTGGAACAAAGTGGGTGTTCCAAAACAAGCAAGATGATCAAGGTGTTGTTGTGAGGAACAAGGCAAGACTAGTTGCAAAGGGGTTCTCTCAAGTTGAAGGTTTGGATTTTAGAGAGACCTTTGCACCGGTTGCAAGACTAGAAGCCATCCGTATCCTCCTTGCATATGCATCACATCATGAAATAAAATTATATCAAATGAATGTGAAAAGTGCATTTTTAAATGACTTTATTAATGAACTAGTCTATGTTGATCAACCTCCCAGGTTTGAAGACCATAGATATCATAATCATGTTTATAGGTTGTCCAAGGCATTATATGGGCTTAAGCAAGCCCCAAGAGCTTGGTATGAGCGCCTTCGGGACTTCCTCATTGAGAAGGGCTTCACCATTGGGAAGGTCGACACCACACTATTCACCAAGAAGCTTGATGGGCATATCTTCATTTGTCAAGTGTATGTTGATGTTATCATCTTTGGATCATCAAATGAAGATTGTTGAAAAAAGTTTGGTGAATTGATGTCGAAGGAGTTCGAGATGTCCATGATTGGTGAGCTTATATTTTTTCTTGGTTTTCAAGTCAAGCAAATGAGAGAAGGGATTTTCATCTCTCAAGAGAAATATACAAATGATCTTCTCAAAAGATTCAAGATGGATGAATGTAAGCCAATGAAAACACCAATGCCTACTAATGGACATCTCGACCTAGATGAGGGAGGTAACAAGATTGATCAAACTCTCTACCATTCTATGATTGGTAGCTTGTTATATTTAACCGCATCTAGGCCCGACATCATGTTTAGTGTGTGTATGTGTGCTAGATTTCAAGCTAATCCTAAGGAAACTCATTTAATTGCCGTAAAAAGAATCCTTAGGTATCTTAAGCACACACCAAGCATTGGCCTTTGGTATCCCAAAGGAGCTAGATTTAAATTAATTGGCTATTCCAATTAGGATTATGCCGGATGCAAAGTTGATAGAAAAAGCACATCCGGAGGGTGCCATTTGCTTGGTGGATCACTTGTGTCTTGGTCCTCCAACAAACAAAAAAGTGTGGCTTTGTCCACCGCCGAAGCTGAATACATTGCCGTGGGTGCTTGTTGTGCACAAATACTTTACATGAAATAAACTTTGCTAGACTATGGTGTAGTTATAGAAAAAGTACCTCTTTTGTGTGACAATGAAAGTGCAGTAAAACTTACAAATAATCCGGTTCAACACTCTCGCACCAAGCACATAGATATCCGCCATCACTTTCTTAGAGATCATGTTGCTAAAAATAATATATCATTAGAAGGTGTAAGGATCGAGGATCAATTGGCGGATATCTTCACTAAACCGCTAGATGAGGCTACATTTTGTAGATTGCGGAATGAGCTCAATGTGCTTGATTTTAGTAACTTCACTAAAAGATGAGCTTGTGTTGTCCCTTGCATTGCATTATAATATACATCACGTTTAATGTTTTGTAATGCATATAGGGCTTGTCTAACATGGTTAAGATAACCACCGAAAAGCGTGTGAAGAAGCTTAACCTTGGATCAAACTTGACAAACAACTAGATTTACTTACAAGTATTGCATATGCATGAATGTTGTTTTGTCATTTATCTTGATTTGCCCTCTTATTGCCTATTTTCTTAAAAAGAGTTATAGCCTAAGGCAAAATATTTTGAAAAACTTGAGGGTTTGAGAGAGGTCACTCACATCAGTCCCAATTGGTGTTTATTTGGATCTTATTTGAGTTGGGACTTGATTGGGAACAGGTAGCACGAACAAATTTGAAGATTCGCTGAAGAAGGAGTGACCGGACACTGCACCGGACTCTGATGTCCAACGTCCGGTCAGTTCATAGGAGGTGAACAGCTGCCGAGCAGGAGTGACCGGATGCTGAAACAGTGTTTTCCCAACGTCCGGTCAGGAGGAGCTTCAGCGTCCGGTCGATCATGAAGATATCAAGGTTAGGTGACCGGACCCTGGCTGCGTCCGGTCGGTGTCCACCAGATGTATCCGGTTGTGATTCTAGAAGTTTTGGACCTTACTGGAATCGACCAGACGCTGGGTGGCAGCGTCCGGTCGCTGCCACCGGAGCGTCTGGTTAGTAGATTTCGTGTGGCATCAGGACTCTTATCTCCGTTTCCATTTCTATCTCGCGGGGGACCCCATATAACGTCGCGCGTGTGCCTGACCTAATCCTTATCACGCCGTCATCACCATCTTGTGCCCTAGCCACCGCAAGCACCGCCATGCTGCCCAGCTCCGCCATGCCTACCCTAGCGCCGCTCCTCCTCGAGCTCCCGAGCCACCTGCCTGCACCACCGTTCCCGCACGCCACCGTAGCTTCGCCCGCGCCCGCGCCGAAGATCTGCCCATGCCAAAGATCTCCCTTGCCATGGCTTGCATCGCCGTGCCTCCACCGCCACCGAGCCCCTTCTCCAGCACGCCGCCGAGCCCCTGATCCAGCACGTCGTCCTAGCACCGGCAGCATCGACAACACCGCCACCAGTGCCTCCACAGCAGCAGAGCCATCCACGCTCAGTGCCGGTAAGGCCCTACCATCGTGCCCTAGCAATCCATATCGCAACCTTGCCGTGACCTAGCTATTCATCACAGCTTTGATTTCAATTGCATTCAGGGCTATCGATTCACTGCTCACCGCTAACCCTAACCCTAGTCGATTCGGTGGTTCCCCGTGTGTCGCTTCTCTTTTCTTTGGATCGCCGGTTCGTCAGGTAGCAAGCCAGTCATTTCAATTTCATATCTAAATTGCTTTCTTCCTAGGGTTTCGTATCTATTAGATATATTGTATTTATTTGTATATCCTATCTATTCCATCATGTAGCGAGTCGGTGCTGTTGAGGTGCTAGTGGTAGTTCTCAGTTAACTCGGGGCCAAGCTCGCGAGTACGGATCGAGGCCAAGCCTCGAAAGTGTCAGAGGCAGTTGTCTCTTGTCAGCGGTAGTTGATTCTCTTTAGATTCATCAGATGACTCGCACGAAGAATGTTAGAGGTGGTCCCGGTGATGAGGATCAGAGGCCCCCGCCTCGCCAGCCTACAGATCCTAAAGGCAAGGCGACAAAGAAGCTAGCAACCAGAAAGTGCAAGTACCCAGATGCAGAGATAGCGAGAGCAGCTGCAGTTGTAGAGGCTACAGACCGTGCCGAGAGAGGAGGTGCTCGCAGTGGAGTTGTTATTGTAGATCCGCTTCCACCAGGAGCGATTGCTGGCATTGAGCGAGTTGAGCACCTTCATGGTGGTCCACCTGGGACTGTCATGGTTACCGGACGTCGTCATGTTATTAATGAGGTTCTGCCTTAGGGGGAGTCATAGCAGTAGGCACCGCCAGCAGAGCAGGCTCAATAGGCAGAGCAGGCAGAGGAGACAGAGCAGGCACCACAGTCACAGTTACGCTGCTCTGGCCGTACCCGTGCTCCAGTTACACCTAGGCCGGACACTCAGCGGAGGGGTTCTCATCCTCCTCCTAGACCATAGGGTCCACCTCCAGTGACCCATCTTGACTTGAGGGCCGCCACGGCCAAGCAGGTGCAGCAGCTGAGGTTCGTGGATTTTGAGGTATGGTTCCCATCGAGGAGAGATGACAGAGCATCTGAGGGTTTTTACACTCCTCTGCAGGAGGACTTCTACAATGCCTATCTCAATAGTGGGGCAGTTTTTAGATCTCAGAGAGTCTGCCACATTGATTCTATAGTTGCAGCAGCTAGAGAGAGTATTCGCCCCTACCTTGCATATCTGCCGGGGCTGACAGATTTGATTGGACGAACTGGTTTATATGTGCCATTTTGGGTTCGTCAGTTCTATGCCTATCTCTTTATTGACCCGCACCATAACTTTATTCACTTTGCATTCAGAGGCAGAGATTACCGGTTGACGAGCACTAGGGCCAGAGAGATACTCAAACTTCAGGACCAGCCTGTCAGACTTCATGAGGTTTGCTATGGACAGACTGCACCTCCCAGACGCCCGCATGGTGGAAATGTGCCCCCTACTGACTTGGTCCGTCACTATTTCACAGAGTCTTTTAGCGAAGGGTCGAGGAGGAACCCCAGTGATCTCAATCCCATTGCTCGCGTGCTTGATGCTATTATGAGGAGGACATTGCTTCTCAGGATGGGATACAGAGAGGGCTTGACACGTATACAGCTATGGCTTATCAACACTCTGATGCAGCAGACAATTTTTTATATCTGGGATCTTATTTTGTTAGAGATGGAGGACACTATAGCTGAGGGCTTCAGAGGACATAGGTAGCTACCTTATGCTCACTGGAGCACATGGCTTATCCACAGGGAAGTCACAGTGAGGCCGCCAGAGATGCTTGCTGAGTACAGTGGTGCCACCATAGAGTTTCCAGCCTATAACATGACACAGATGATTAGGCATAGTACACCTCCATAAAGACACCACCACCACGACGACATCACGAGGTGCCGAGTCTGACCCCAAATGGGATGAGATCATCAGAGGGATAGTACACCTAGCTATTCAAAGAGCAGACTCAGTTCTCTGGCGAAGAAGAAGAAAGCCATGCATCGGCGAAGAGATACTCATGCAAAGAAGAACTCCTTGGATTTATGCAACATGTAGTGACAGACCCATTGGGGCTCCACTCGACACAGCCTTCGCCCCAGCTTGGTCAGGCAGCCACTACTTCGATGACTCCAACATTACAGCCCAGTGGGCTTTAGAGTCGAGGGCAGCCACCAAAGGTTGCTTTTGCTTCTCCCTCTGAGTAGGTGTCCCAATGCTTTGCTTTGCCGATTACTAGCCCCATGATTCACACCCTTTCAGACAGGCTTCACACCGGCTGGGACGTCTTCACTGCTTGTGCTAGAGACCACAATGTCTAGGAGCCTTGGTGCTTCATTCAGTGAGTTGACAGGGATGCCTACTCCTCCATATCTACATGTCCCAAGTCCTTCTATAGTTGCACCTATTACCGGGACTATAGAGACGGTCTCTTCCTCAGTGGCATCATCAGAGCCTACTATAGTCATACTAGCTCAGTCTACAACAGCTCCAGTTCTGATCGACCTAGATCACACTCTGACCGCTTACTTTCTGACTCAGAGGGTCGACCGCTTTCGAGCTCGAGGTCGATGATGATGGCACCCAGTTTTAGCTTGCTCCTCGTACTTTAGCGCCCGGCTTGTCCGCTGCAGCCCCGCCGACCGACCCTTAGGTTTTGGTGTTTGACGCCAAAGGGGGAGAGGGTTCGAGTATGTTGACTTAGGGGGAGCGACGTATTTAGGGAGAGCTTAGTTATCTTATTAGCTTATCTATTTACATTTGGAGTTTTTATGTGTGATACACTATTATGCTTTTATCGTGTGTTTACATTTATGCATTGAACTATATATATGTGATAGTGATATCTATGTGACCATAATATATGACATGTGTGCTCTCTACTTTGAATTATTTATATGTCATATCACTTGTGTTATGCTCATTTGCCTTTGCTTCCGCATTTTACTCCGATGCAAATGAGCTTTATTACTTGTACTCATGCTTATTTCATATCTTTTTAGTACATCATGTTGGCTTAGTTCATATAAGCTTGACTAACACCTTTGTTCTTATTGACAAAAGCTTATATGATCCAAGCATGTTAAAAACATCAACTCTTTCACATACTCGAGGTGATATTGTCATCAATCACCAAAAAGGGGGAGATTGAAAGCATCTAGGCCCCTAGTTGGGTTTCGGTGATTAATGACTGTCGGTGCAAGACCCACGGGATACCACGCAAGGAAGAGAGAAGATCTAGTCTAACTAGGATCATTCCCATGTAATCCTAGTAGTAGTATTATTCTGTAATCCTACTAGGAACCCTCATTGTAAACCGACTAGGACTCTGGCCTCCTGACTATATAAAGGAGGGCAGGGTTCCTAGAGACGGGACTTTCACGATGACATGACACTTTACAATCAATCCAATGCAAAGGCTAACGCCAACTGGACGTAGGGCTGTTACTCGATCAACGATCGAGGGTCCGAACCAGGATAAATCAACTGTCTCTTGCGTTCACCATCGAGTTCCGCATACGCTGAAGCCCGAACATACTGCCCCGGGTACCCTCGTGGTAGGCTATCGGTGGTGAAACATCGACAGCTGGCACGCCAGATAGGGGCTTTTGGCGACTTTGCATCCGAGAGCTCGACGGACCTCGACAACATGATCTTCTCGATGGGATCAACCTTCATCTTTGGTTCATGGATCTACGAGGCAGGTGATAATGGCAAGCTCCAAAGTCGTCTCCTCAAAGATTCGGATCACCATGAAGACCATTCTATTTTGGCGACTACGACAGATCAACTTGCTGGAAGACTTGCGCAACTCGTGATGTCAGATTCAACTCAGATTTCGCGACTTTGCGCATCCGACTCAAACTCAGGTTCCGCATCCGAAATGGAGTCTTACCCGAGTTCTTCCGAGAAACCGAGTTCTTTTCCGATGGGGCTTAAGAACGTGGCCTTGGCCTATCAAGAATACAACTCAGAGTACACTCAAAGTCCTTTCAAGAAGTCGGGTCCATTTCCATTCGGACTCCACAACATGGCAGCATCTTATCAGACATGGCCCGAAGGATTCCTCGATCCAGTGCTTAGAATGCCACTGAAAGGAGCTCAGGAAGGTCTGGTACTGACCATAACATCTCAAGACTACATCGTCCACTAGCCAGGATCTGTTCTTGAGGATAGCGGTACCCAACTAGTCGACACGACGGCAACAACAATTCTACCCTACCAAGAAGGAGATTCAATCTGCGACCTTGAAGCCTCTACTAAAGTTATCAACTACTCTGACAGTGTGGAAACCGACGCCGATAGCAGGACAATTCACGCACGCGAAGTATTCATGGTTCGCCGCCCTCGATCACCATTGGTCCCCCCAGAAGCGCCCGACGTCAGGTCATCGTATGAATCTAAGTCCAACATATCACCCTTTATCCAGGGGCATGATGGTGAGACCGAGAATCAAAAGCAAGCCAGAGAAAGAAAAAACAAGTTGAACCAAGGACGCCAACACCGTGCTAGGCAGCGCAAAGCTTGGATCAGATATGAGTCAGATCTAGCCGAGTACAATAGAAGAAAATTAGAACAAGAAGTTGAGGAAAGACACACGGCGAATACACCCTATGATAAGATCCGAGAAGCATTAGAAGAACTCAGAGCGACCTCACATCCTAGTGAAAGACAAGAACAACTTCGAGACTTTCTCCAGTCAACAGTCCTAAGGACGCACGACGGAAGGACCCGCTCAAGACTACCTGCCAGATCAACATCTCATGAGCAGGGAGATCAAAGTCAAAGGAAGTCCACTTTTGAGAGACTTGGACCGAGTGGAAGTCACAATAGAGAAAGTAGAAGGGACCATAGTCAAAACGACCAAGTCGAACAACCAAGGAAGGTCAGAAGCAGAGCGCTTATTCAGACAGCCACACATAACTACTCTTGCCAAAACAACAGTTGGCAAGAAGGAGGTGCAGAATCAGAATACATAGAAGCCAGAACGCATGATAGATTCCCCTGTTTTGTAAATAGACTTGCTTCAATATGACTACCTCACAAGTTCAAGCCATCCAACCACTCTAAGTATGATGGCAAGACCGAACCAAGGCAGTGGCTCAGGATTTACTCGCAATCGATCGAACTGGCTGGAGGAGATGACAATATCAAGACCTTGTTCTTTCCCATGGCCCTAGAAACCATGCCCCTCCAGTGGTTCGACAAATTGAATCCATGATCAGTCAGAAATTGGGAGGACTTGCAAATAGCTTTATGTGAAAATTTTGTGGGTATCATTACACACTCAATCACCCACGTAGAGTTAAAAGGACTCAAGCAGAAAGGAGGTGAAAGTCTTAGAAATTACTATCGACGATTTGGTGAACTACGAGCTCAAGTACATGACATCACCGAACGAGAAGTAATCAAAGCATTCTCTCACGGAATCATGGCAAGGTGGCAATTTCAAGACTTCTGCAAAGAAAACCCAAGAAACAGTGAAGAATTCAGATGAACAGCAGAAAAGATGATTACTGCAGAGGAGAAGACACGAGAAAGGTTCCCAGATAGAAATAATCGAGACAACCCGAACAAGCAAAATCATCAAAACAACGGACATCAGGAAAGAAAACGCGAACCAGACAACACAGTAGCGGTGGCTGACAAATCAAAGAGGTTTTCAAAACCCAGAAGGTATGACAACATTGAAAACATGCATTGCATCTTGCACCCCAATGGAAAGCACACCATCGGAAATTGCTACACCTTAAATGAACGATACACAAGGAAAGATAGTAAGGCGAACACTAAAGAAGACAGTCAGAAAAAAGAAGAAGACAACCACGAAGACAAAGGATTCCAAAAATCCAGGGGGACAGTAGCAGTAATCTTCGCAGGGGCCATAGATTCCAGAAGCAAACATCAAGAAAAGCTAGCCCTACGAACCATCATGGCAGCGGAGCCGGCTACTCCAAGATATCTCAATTGGTCACAGTATCCAATCCAATTTTCAAGAGAAGACCAATGGACTAGCATAGGAAACGCAGCCATTACCCACCAACTATTGCCGGTATGATTCTAGATCCAACTCTATTTAAGGAAGATGGGACCGTCATGGGATGATTACACCAACAAAGTACCCGCAAGCAGCGCGATACTACAAATCGGTTACTTTTAGAACTCCCTCAAACTACCGTCTGAGAGTTCATCAAGTTTGAAGTTGGACTCAACATCATTTTAGGCAATTCAAATCCATACCTATTGCTTAAGATGCGAAACGCCTTTCTCTTGGAGTGATTTGAAGCCGCGCTTTTGATCTGGTAGAAAAGCAATCCAAATTGCCACTATCGCACAAGCAGATGGTAGAAAAGAAATAGCCACTATCACAAAGAGAATGAGCCTAGAAGAGCTAGAGATACCGGCTAAAAACCCAACATCTCGCACCACAAAAAAGAAGCCAACGTCAAGCAAATCGACACAGGCACCGTTGATCCCTCCAAAACAAAGAACCATCGTAGCCCACCTCTCGGCAAAAAATAGGAACTCGCGCTCACCAACTTTCTTCGGGACAACAAAGATATCTTCGCTTGGAAGCCGATAGACATGCCAGGTGTCCCAAGAGAGTTGGCTGAGCACAGAATTGATATCAATGAAGGCTCCAAGCCTGTGAAGCAACGGCTACGATGATTCTCACCCGACAAAAAGGTAGTAACTAAAAAAGAAATCACAAAGCTAATGGCAGCCAGATTCATCAGAGAAATCCTTCACCTAGATTGGCTAGGAAACCCAGTTCTAGTATAGAAACAGAATACGGACGAGTGGCGCATGTGTGTCAACTACATAGATCTCAACAAACACTGCCCGAAAGATCCGTTTGGGCTACCACACATTGATCAGATAGTTGATTCAACAGCAGGATCTGCCCTATTATCTTTTCTTGACTGCTATTCAGGATATCACTAGATCGCGTTAAAGGAATAAGACCAGAGCAAGACATCTTTCATCACTCCGTTTGGTGCCTACTGCTACAAGACCATGTCGTTTGGACTCAAGAATGCTGGTGCCACTTATCAAAGAGCTATCCAAACATGCCTCGGTGATTAGATCGGAGAGAACGTAGAGGCATACGTGGATGACGTGGCAGTAAAAATAAAGAACCCGGACACACTAATTGAAGATTTAAAGCAAACCTTCGAGAACCTGAAAAGGTGGAGGTGGAAACTGAACCCAAACAAGTGTGTATTCGGAGTTCCTTCAGGACAACTACTTGGATTCTTGGTTAGTCATCGTGGAATCGAAGCCAGCTCCAAGCAAATCCGAGCCATAACAGAGATGGGCCCACCTCGAAGTGTCAAAGATGTGCAGAAACTAACAGGTTGCATGGCGGCCCTCAATCGTTTCATATCAAGACTCGGCGAAAAAGGGTTACCTTTCTTTAAACTACTAAAGAAGAAAGATAAGTTCGAGTGGACAGAAGAATCCAACGAAGCCTTCAAAAAGCTCAAGGCATACCTCACCTCCTCGTCCGTTCTCACACCCCCAAAGAAATATGAAGACATGATGCTATACATTGCGGCAACTTCTACCATGATCAGTACGGCGATAGTCGTAGAGAGAGAAGAAGAAGGGCGCGTGTACAAAGTACAACGCCCCGTATACTACATCAACGAAGCATTGTTAGAATCAAAAATCCGGTACCCGCATGTGCAAAAACTACTCTACGCCCTCCTGATCACCTCACGCAAGCTTCGCCACTATTTTGAAAGCCATAGGATTACCGTGGTGATGGATTTCCCACTCGGAGACATCTTGCACAACAGAGACGCAACAGGGCGCATATCTAAGTGGGCAGTTGAACTTGATGCTCTCAATATCGATTTCACCCCATGGAAGGCAATTAAATCTCAAGCCCTTGCCAATTTTGTTGCCGAGTGGACAGAGATTCAACAACCTATGTCAAATACCATCCTTGACCACTGGAAGATGTACTTTGATGGGTCACTCAAGCTAGGGGGAGCCGGTGCAGGCGTTCTCCTCATTTCTCCAAATAGAAAACAACTCAAGTACGTCCTTTAGATATTATGGCAAGCTACAAACAATGAAGCAGAATACGAAGCCCTCGTCCACGGGCTCCGAGTGGCAATTACCCTCGGAATCAAATGATTACTCATATACGGCGATTCGGCAATAGTCATCAACCAAGTTAACAAAGATTGGGACTGCACCAAAGAAAACATGGGTGCTTACTGTGCTGAAATACGAAAGCTCGAAAAACATTTTCAAGGGTTAGAAATTCTACATGTCCTGCGCGATTCTAATATTGCGGCAGACGTCCTCGCTAAGCTCGGATCGGACAGGGCGAAAGTCCCACCCGGTGTATTCATAGAGGAGTTATCAGCTCCCTCTATCAAACAACGCGATGAGATAAACCCAAAACTCCCAGCCAAAGGCAACCAGATTTTGGTAATCAACACCTCATGGACACAGGCTTTTATTGATTACATCAAAGAGAATAAGTTACCAACAGATAAAGAGGAAGCTACCCGAGTTGTTCGCAGAAGCAAGAACTACATCCTAGTGGGGAACAAGTTCTACAGAAGAGCCGCATCGTCAGGAGTACTCCTAAAATATGTCTCATTTGAAGAAGGCAAAGAGATCTTAGATGAAATACACTCTGGCTGCTGTGAAAATCATGCCGCTTCAAGAACACTAGTAGGCAAGGCGTTCCGCACCGGATTCTACTGGCCAACCACTTTGAAAGACGTAGAAGAACTTGTCAGAAAATGCAAAGGTTGTCAAATGTTCGCAAGACAAGCTCATGTGCCAGCTCACAATCTCATCTGCATCCCACTCGCTTGGCCTTTCTCCTGCTGGGGGCTGGATCAAGTAGGACCTCTCAAGAAAGCAAAAGGCGGTTTCGAATACATCTTTGTAGCAATTGATAAGTTCACCAAGTGGATTGAGTACAAACCACTCACAAAATACAGCACAGCCAAGGCAGTCGAGTTCATCCAAGACATTATACACCGCTTCGGCATGCCCAATCGAATCATCACAGATTTGGGTTCTCCCTTCACAGCCACAAAATTCTAAAGTTGGGCACAGGACTGTGGCTTTAGCATAGATTACGCATCAGTCACACATCCAGAAGCCAACGGACAGGTAGAAAGGGCTAATGGACTCATACTAGTAGGATTAAAACCAAGATTGTATGAAAAACTAGTGGACTATGGATCAAAATGGATTGAAGAATTACCCAAGGTTGTATGGGGGCTACGAACTCAAATAAGCAGAGCCACCGGATACTCGTCTTTCTTCCTAGTTTATGGGTCAGAAGCCGTACTACCCGCCGACTTGATCTGGACGTCACCAAGGATAGAACAATATGACGAAGGAGAAGCAGAACACACCCGAAGATTAGAGGTCGACAGTATAGAAGAAGTCAGAGTAAACGCTACCCTTCAATTAGCAAGATACCTCCAAGGATTAAGACGCCACTACAACAAGAATACCCAGCCTTGGTCACTACAAGTCGGAGACCTGGTACTAAGAAGAATACAAAAAACTGATGGACGCCATAAACTACTCAGTCCATGGGAAGGTCCTTTTATTATCGTAAAAGTCACCGGACCAGGCACGCACAAGTTGATAACTGAAGATGAAAAAGAAGTTAACAATACATGGCACATCAGCCAGCTAAGAAGATTCTACGCATGAAAACAACCCAAGGAAGAATATATATACAAGCCACAAGAGATCAATGTTCATGATCAATAAAGATGGTGTTCCTCGACAACATGTGTATTATTATGGCTTATCAATGCTAAAGATCAATAAAGATGGTTTTTCGACAACACATGTCATATCATGGCTTTCCCCGAGTTGTTTCCAATGAGCATACCGACCGAGAGCAAAAGAGCTAAAAAGATGCTTGAGCCCACCGATGGGGTGGCTAATAAGCTAATACCCGAATCAAAAAGCAAAATGGCTGAAAATACGCCTGAGCATACCGACCGAGAGCAAAAGAGGTGAAAAGATGCTTGAGCCCGCCGATGAGTGTGGCTAATAAGCTAATACCCGAATCAAAAAGCAAAATGGCTGAAAATATGCCTGAACATACCGGCCGAGAGCAAAAGAGCTAAAAAGATGCTTGAGCCCACCGATGAGGGTAGCTAATAAGCTAACACTCGAATCAAAAAGAAAATGGCTAAAAATACGTCTGAGCATACCGGCCGATAGCAAAAGAGCTGAAAAGATGCTTGAGCCTGCCGATGAGGGTAGCTAATAAGCTAACACCCGAACCAAAAAGCAAAATGGCTGAAAATACGCCTGAGCATCCCAGCCAAGAGCAAAAGAGCTGAAAAGATGCTTGAGCCCGCCGATGAGGGTAGCTAACAAGCTAACACCCGAAACAAAAAGCAAAATGGCCGAAAATATGCCTGAGCATACTGGCCAAGAGCAAAAGAGCTGAAAAGATGCTTGAGCCCACCGATGAGGGTAGCTAACAAGCTAACACCCAAAACAAAAAGCAAAATGGCTGAAAATATGCCTGAGCATAACAGCCGAGAGCAAAAGAGCTGAAAAGATGCTTGAGCCCGCCGATGAGGGTAGTTAATAAGCTAACACCCGAAACAAAAAGCAAAACGACTGAAACTAAGCTTGAGCATAAATCAGAGCAACTTCAAGACAAGACCCTCTAGCTCTTTGTTCCAAATAGCAAGAGGCTCGGGGGCTACACTCAGATGGATGTACTCAAAAAGCACAAACCACTCGACGCTTGTACCTACTTGGCAGGACCTAAAGGAACAAGACGAGGCTTCCAGAACTTAACCTTGAAGTGCTCAGGGGCTTATCGATCCTGAGATATTTTTGCAACCAGGAAAAGGACCAGATGCTGACCACATCTCGAGTTAAGCGAAAAGCTGAAAAGAAGCTGAAGATACTTGAGATCACCGGTCCTAAGTCTTTTCAGTACTGACAAGAACACAAAGTTTGACAAGACAACAATCTATACCGAGTTATTTACACGGCGCAGACGAAAGCCAGACAAGCACTCGACAGATCAAGAAAGTTTGTCAAGACAACGATCTACACCGAGTGATCTACACAACGCAGATGAAAACTAGAACAAACAACTACTCGGAGAAAATTTTGATCATGAACAAGCAAGGTGAAGACATCCAGGCAAAGAAGACATGAACAAAAATAAAGAATCTTCATTCAAAAGGAAGTATAATATCCTATTACAAAGGCTGGAAGTACAAAGGTCGATTACATCAAGCATCGTCATCAGGAGAAGAAACATCAATATTAAGATTGTCCTCAATCCTACTGGCTAAATCTTTGACCTCAGGCTCCACCTTTTCAACAACATCCAAATACTCTTGACTCTCGGCTTCCTCTACAACCTTGGACAAAGGGAACTCCAGAGCAAGAACCCGGACCTGGGCAAGAACATTTCTGGTACATAAGCGGGCGCACCTCTTCATGAACTCCTAGAAACAAGTCAGAACTTGGGGAATAAATTGAGCCCAAGGTTGACCATCATCTGCTGGAGTCCAGAGAAGGTCGGCTACTGACCGAAAAGATTTCCACAAAGCATTCCAGTTCTTAGTAGCCGTCGCCAACTTGCCAATCAAGACTTCAACATTTTTTTGGGCCTGCACAAGATCCCTGTCAGCTCCACGCCTAATCAACTTAGCAAGCGCGAGTTCTTCTTCAGCTCGAATAATTACCTCCTCAGCCCTGTTGTGGTTAGTGCGAACAAGTGTTTTCATCTCCTCGATACCCTCCGAGAGCTTCTGCTTTTCAACTCGGAAAGCTTGACCAGCCAATAAAAACAAGTCAATGGAAAGGGAACTTTTATACAAAAGAAAACGAAAAAGAACTCGCAATACCAGTGCACTCTTTCTTCATGGCCTCCACGTTCTTCAAGGCCTCCTGGGTAGCTGAATCCCTCTGCTTCTCTGCCTCAACCACCCGGGCACGGAGAGCCTTCTCCTCCTTCTGATGTGTCTGACGCTCGGTCTCCAACTCAGCCCGACAGAGGTCAAGCTCTGCCTTTAGGGTGCTCACTTCAGAAGACAACTTTTTCTTGGTTTCAGATGAGAAAAAAAAGCCGGTATGATCCTGGGAAAAAGACTAAGCAAAGAGAGAGAGAGAGAGAAAAAGGGGATAAGAACAAAACAAAGACGAACATCCAAAGAAAGAACTTTAGAAAAACTTACCTGGAGCTTTTCCCCAAAAGAAGTCGCAAAGGCTCCCCAGGCAGCAGTCAGCTCTGATAACCGATGAGTGGCGTCAAACTGCTGCAGCACATCATCGTCCAAGCGCTGATCACCGGTTCCAAGAGGAGCAGAAGGAGAAGCTGCCTGATGCGAAGAAGGCAAGGCCAGGGCCATATCCTGGGAAGCCCCGGCTACCTCTTCAGAAGAACCCACCACCGTGGCCATGGTCACTTCCGAAGCCACCGAGTCAGCAGCAGCGTGATCTTTAGGGAACCCTGTCTCCCTCACAGCCACCTCACCTACCGTACATGCCAAGTCCCCAGACTCAGCACACAGAGGCGCATCAGATGACTGATAAGATGTCGGTGGAGGGTTAAGGGAAGGTGAGGGCCTGCAAGACGATAAGGAAATTCGATGATAAGAATATAAATCAGGAAAAAAGGAAAAAAGAAGCAAAGAAACGAAGTATGGGCTCACTCACTTAGCAATCTTCTTCAAAAAATCCCCAGAACGAATAGAGGATCTCAGAGGAGGAACTATCGCAGCAAAGATATCACCACCACCCTGCGACAGGAGTGGCGTGGTCGATACTGGAGCCCTAGAAGAACTCGAACCCGACGACCGCTTACTACAAGAGAACAAGACCAAAGTCAAAACAAAAAGAGGGGTTCAACAACAGGAAAACAAGAAAACAACTCACCGACGGGTAACAAGGGCGACATCATCATCCTCTTCTTCCTCACTCTCGACCAAGGCCACCATAGCACCAGCTGAAAAAGAACGAAAGTACTCGGTCAAAGATAAAAACAAACAACAAAAGGACAGAGCGTATTAATATGCTCACCTAAGAGCATGCTAGCTACAACTGGAGTACCTGGATGAGTACTCGGCTGGCGAGACTTCTTGGCAGCAGATAAAGAGGAAGAAGAACTATCCGCTCGCCCCCTCTTTCCGACAGTACGAGGACCTCGAGGAACTGGACAAGAAACATACTCTACATATACATCAAGGTTTGCGGAAGAAACGCTAGGAAATATCGTGGTGGTTTGAAACTTACTAGTCAAAGATGCCCTAGCAAGACTATCCCCATCCTCCACATTTATAGGGCAATCATCAAGAGGAATCGGATTAGCGAAGTTACGCCCCAATTCCTAGAAAAGAGTAAAACAACAAGACAAGAAAGATTAAGCAAAAAGTGGATACAACAAAAAACACACAAAAGTAGCCGCATAGGAAAAGAACTCACAGCAGGGGGGGTTGTTAGCATTATATTCAAGGACAGCAAGCGGGACGACGATTACTCCTTTCAGCATCTTCTGAAGACGCTCGAGCACCTCCTCATCAGTCAACTCAAGGGCAGGGACCATGCGAGAAGGGTCCTCCGCCCTAGAGTACTCAAACCCAAAATGCTCCCGCTCCTTCAGACGCTGAACTCGGTGGCGAAGAAAACTAGAAATAATCCCGAAGCCAGTCAAGCCTTGCTGTTTCAGAGTACAAATCATCTCATGAAACGGCTTGATCGCCTGGACCTCAGTCGTCGTCATAGGGTTCTTATCCCATCGGTCATTAACCAAGGGACCAGATCCATAATAAACAGCAAGAGGAGGAATCAAATTGGTGGCGTAAAACCAGTCGGCACGCCAATCCCTCACAGAATCAACCAGGTCATAGTCAAAGAATTTGCTCTTAAGACCCTATCGAAACTGAATCCCACAGCCACCAAGAGCGCTGGTGTCATCGCGGCGGGGTTGGGGCTTCAGACGAAAGAAGTAACGAAAGAGGGAAAGAGAAGGAGGAATTCTAAGGAAAGTTTCACAAAGATTAACAAAGACAGAAAGATGAAGGACAGCATTGGGAGCAAGATGATTTAGGCTAATCCCAAAATAGCTAAGAAACCGATGAAGAAAAGCAGAAGCCGTGAGGCAGAGTCCGGAACGGATAAAGGAGACGAAAAGAATAATCTCACTAGGACCTGGAGCAGGCACCCGATGCTCGCCTGGAGCTCTTCAATCAGCAATATCCTTGCTCTGGATCAGGCCATCACTGACAAGCTCGCGCAGTTGATCCTCAGTTGTAGTCGGAGCTGGCCAGATCTTCTGAGCGGCCCTCATGGCCATGAACTCTTGATTCTCGATCATGGAAAGCGAGGCCTCCTCATCCACAAAGGCTGCCTGGGACTTGCTCGCTGACTTCTTCCTACCCATATACTAGCGGAAGCAATAAAAGCACTAAGGGAAGGTGATGCTCGGGCGGCGGCGCTCAGATGACGGTGACAATGGTGGCGGCGGAATGTTTGAGACTAGGGTTTCAAGGCAAAAGCAAGGCAGTAAAGAAAAAGAAGAACAAAGGCCTTTAAATAGATTTTACAACAGTAAAATACGGCCCACCGAGCCTGTTTTAACACGGCATGGGAACGCAATGGTCCATTTACTGACACAACTAAAATGACGGACGGCACAAATCCACACAACGGTATAGTTCAACGGGTAGATTTCAGACTTATCCATCCAGCACCACGGCGGAGTTATCATATTGCTAAAAAAAGAACTCATCAACCATGAAGCAACAAAGGGTTACCTCACAAGGAACATAAGAACTCGGTTCTTATAGAAAGAACTCGGAGATCTCATAAACAACTAGGACTTCAGCAGAAAAAAGAATGACAACTCAGAAAACATGATTCTTTCCATTACAAATGGCTTCAAAAAATAGAAGATTACACATCTTACAAGATCCAACGAACTCAGTACTACGACAAGCAAGGTAGCAAAGAGGAACCCGGACACAGCTAGGCTCTGGAACAACTACATGTTCCAAATTGCTACTCGGTAGAACAAACCGCACTCGGCGACACTGTTTTCTTCAAAGGACGGACGCAGTGCATCCAAGGCAGAAATCAGCAGCACGGCGGGACAACATAGACCAGGGGAAGCCGGCAGGCATCTGTTTACCCAAGTCCGATGTGATGCTGGATATGGTGTTGATCTGCACCGGACAGTCTCAGGGCAGGCGACGAGGATCAACCCAGAACTGCCAGATGAAGGAACGTATCCCACATCATAAGACTTCCTCCAACTACCACCACGTACTTCCAAATACAATGCCGCTGCGGGATTAGTCTACCTCTAATCCCTATCACAAGACTCCCTCCAGCTACGGCAAGATACACAAGAACTGCAAAATACGCCCGGAGGCTACTTTACTTCACAAACTATCATATTCATGACTACGGAGAATTCAGACCACGCAACGAAATGCTCGATGAATCAAAACAACACACAAGGAGGATATTTATAGGCCAAAGAAGCGGTGCACATAGACCGGGAGCACCAACGGAACAAACCTAACAAAGGACACAGTGAAAAGATAGAATTCAATGAAAGAAGACTCAGGCGTGAAGGAGCAGTACTCAAGAACGAGCATATTCGAAAGAATATACCAACATTGTACAACTCGTGGCCAAACAACATTTACTCTCAACTACCATCATACAACTACATCTGACAATAGCAGACTATCAGAGAACATGCCAAGATCCCGTATTCGAGTTCTTTTCGAATAAAAGAACACAGGTATAAGCTCGGGGGCTGCAACAGGAGAGGTTTTCAGTTCTTTGAACAACTCAGATTCAGGACCCTCCAACTCTTTGTTCCAAATAGCAAGAGGCTCGGGGGCTACACTCAGTGAGTGCACTTTTTCTTTAAAAAAAGCGCACATCACTCAGAAAACTTATTCAAGACAGCAGTTTTCAAACAACATAAGATTCAAAACCCTCTAGCTTTTTGTTCCAAATAGCAAGAGGCTCAGGGGCTACACTCAATAAGTGCACTTTTTTCTCAAAAAGCGCACATCACCAAGAAGACTTCTTCAAAACAGATCACTTCAGGACATCACGACAAAAAGAACCCGGACCTACCTATATTCGAGCTCTTTTTGATAAAGAACCCAGGTATATGCTCAGGAACCCAATGACGAAGAATCAGAGTGATTTCAAGAGAAGACCATCCAGCTCCTTGTGCCAAAAAGCAAGAGGCTCGGGGGCTACACCCAAATGGGAGTACTTTTTTCTTCAAAAAGGTACACATCACGCGAAGATCTCAGAAGCGCTACACGGTTTCGCTCAAGAAAGCACTCGGACGACGCCTGAAGGAACATGACGAGGCTTCCAGAGCTCAACCATGAAGTGCTCGGGGGCTTGTTGGTGTGGGACCCACGGGATACCCCGCAAGGAAGAGAGAAAATCTAGTATAACTAGGATTCTTCCTATATAATCCTAGTAGTAGTATTATTCTGTAACCCTACTAGGAACCCTCATTGTAAATTAACAAGGACTTTGGCCTCCTGACTATATAAAGGAGGGCAGGGTTCCTAGAGACAGGACTTTCATGACGACACGACACGCCACTTTATAATCAATCCAACGCAAAGGCTAACGCCGACTGGACGTAGGGATGTTACTCGATCAACGATCAAGGGTCCGAACCAGGATAAATCAATTGTCTCTTGCGTTCACCGTCGAGTTCCACATACGCTGAAGCCCGAACATACTGCCCCGGGTATCCCCGTGGCAGGCTATCGATGGTGAAACATCGATAATGACAATACAAGATTACTATGACTAACGTGTGTTTTGCAGAGGCAATTAAGTTAGGTCATGATAATGGAGATCAATTGTGCAATCATGGTGGTCATGCCCCTACGATGGAAATCATTTCGGTTTTTAAAGGATGGACGACAAGGTTAAGGATGACTAGTTCTAAGTGTCGATTGGAGTCGGAGAGACACTTAGAGTAGTTTAGGACTTTTTTTCCTTTGGCCATACTATTAAGGGGGGTATGGACGGGTAGCTTGACCTAGGTGAGTCTAGTGAGTTAGGTGTGGTGCACACTTGTTGAAACTAGCACTAGGTAGCTCCAAAATAGTCCTTAGATCCAATGGAGCAAACTTCATTCACATATGATCGAGAGTTGAAAGTGAATGGAGGGTCAAATACTGACCGGACGCTGGCTCCGGTTTGACCAGATGCTGGCTCAGGGTCCAGTCACTTCATTTGACCAAGGTGATTGCGTCTGGCGCGACCGGACGCTGAAAGGCAGCGTCCGGTCGACTCCAGTAATGTTCCAGAGAGGGAAAATCACGACCGAACGCGTCCGGTTAGTGCTGACCGGACGCTGGGCAGCGTCCAGTCACACTGTAAACACTGGAGTTAGGGGTATACTGACCGGAGTGTCCGGTCAACATGACCGGAGCGTCCGGTCACCCCGCAGAGGCACATAACGGTTCGTTTTTCAGCCCTTGTTATAAATACCACATCCACTCGTGTGTGGGGGTACTTTTGCTCATTCCAACAGCTGAAAACACGTTTGAGAGTGCCAAGAAGAGCAAGGTCCTAGTGAGGAGATTGTGATTTGAGAATCGCAATGAGAGCCCTCATTAGTGAGATCAAGAGTAGCAAGTGTGCATCCACCCTTCTCATTAGGCTTGTCGTGGTCAAGTGACAGTTCGTGCTTGTTACTCTTGGTGATCGTCATCACCTAGATGGCTTGGTGGTGATTGGGAGCTTGGTGATCATCCGGAGAGCTTGTGGATGATCCAACTCAAGTTGTGAGCGGTTGTGGGTGATTCACCGCGATGGAGTGCCGAAGAATCAACCCGTAGAGAGCACTTGATCCTTGCGCAGATCAAGGGGGAGCTACACCCTTGCGCGGGTGCTCCAACGAGGACTAGTGGGGAGTGGCGACTCTCCGATACCTCGGCAAAACATCGCCGTGTTTCCTCTCATCTCTTTACTTTGAGCAGTTTAATTCTTGTTCTTACATTCATAGAATTGCCATGCTAGAATAGGATTGAAACTTAGGTTGCAAGTCTTTTGTGCGGTAGAACAACTAGAAACACTTCCTAGGCACAAGGGGTTAATTGGGTTAACCATATGACTTAATTATTGCAAAAAATTTAGAATTAGCCCAATTCAACCCCCTTCCTCTTGGGCATTTTGATCCTTTCACTTATTTAGCACTAGCACCACCTCACATACATAGGTGGGAGACGGGCAATTGATGCTCTAAGAGCATCTCCACCAGATTGAGAAACTCAATCCCCTTTCCCCTAGTAACAAAGGGGATTCAGTAGGAACAAAAAATAGCTCTAATAAATCCCTTTCTTTCGGCTCCCCTTTCCCTATAATTTTTCTCAATTTCTCCAACGTGTCCTCAACCACTCAAAGAAAGGGGAAGAATAAGAGATTTTTTGTCAATCCCCTTTCTTCCCTGAACTTGTGTCAACCGTTGGATCCACGCATCTATGGGAGGTGGTGCTCGTCGCTAGCAAACCACCACTACGCCAGAGCGAGGTCCATTGTTACGGTTCTCCATCCTCCGTACTCGAGATTGGGACCTTTGCTGGAGGCCTTTATGGTTTTAAGTGAGTCAGGATTAGGACGAAAAGCAATCGGCGTTAAAGGGGAGGCGGCGGGATGGGAGTGCAGGTGGCAAGTTGGGAAGGCGGTGGGAAATTGGGGATGGATGTGCGCAAGGTCGGGCGTGTTTCTGCATTTGTGCTCCATATGTGCGTGTTTGGTTGGACCATAGATGGGCCAGGCCAGACCAGACCATGTTTGCTACTCCCTCGGTTAAAAAAAAATCGTCATTTCTTAAAAAAAATCACCTAAGATTTATCTATCTATTCTACTATATATACTGTGAGCGAAGGGATTGAAATTAGCCTCTCCTAAAAATCGTACGCACTCGAGAGGCTACGGCTGCAAACGCCACAGCCGTGGGTAGCCTATCCCCAGTCCACAGGCGTCGCTTGGTATTGTGCCGCGTTATTTTTGTGGCTTGCGCGGCGGCCCGCAGTCCCAGGTATAGCCCGTCTGGATAGCGAGCGACGGAGCGAGAGCAGCGATGTAGAGGACCGCTGGACGCTGGTGCCGCCATCACCGCGGAAGTCAGCCACGGAGCCGTGGTTCGCACGAGCGCAGATCGCACAGTGCGTGTCCTAAAGCGCATGACGAGCGCCACCGCCGCAACCAAGGAGATCAAAATCATGGCCACGGCTGGGAACGTCCAGGGACACGGCGCTTGTGATTGACTACGGCGGAGGAGGAACAGCCTAGATACTCCCTCTGATGCCTGGCGCGGAGCTGTCCATGGCAGAGGAAAGCGTCGCTGCAGCGCTCCATGGAGAAGCGCAAGATCTGAAGGCTAGCCGTGCGCTCCTCGGCTGTCTTCCTCTTCGCCGTCGTCGCCCCGATGGCCATCCGCCTCCTCACTGACCCCGGCACCGCTCTGCCGTGCGATCGATCATTATGCATTGGGGAGAAATCGCTTCAACATGTGCTAGCGTTGGGTGATCTGAGCAAAAACAACGGTGCTGGCCCTTGTATAAGTGCCATTCTAACTGATGAACTCTATCAGGAAGATAAGAGTAGGATTAAGGTGGAAAGAAAATTTTCCATCGGATGATCGAGAAGATACTATTAATCAAGGTCATGAAATTGATCATAACGGAGCACATGATTATGACACTTAGAATATAAGTTACACGCTCTGTCCAAAAAGTTTATAATTCTTGTTTTTCAATGTCTAAATTTTAAGTTTAACCAAATGTATAGAAAGTACTAATATTTATGATATGTAATCAAGAAGCGTTTTTTTATAGCAAATCTATTTAGATGGTTTTCTGTATAAGTAACATGTTTTCATTACTCATAGCGCTAGATGATGGTTTTGTGTAGTTGACCGTTTTCCAGCCTGCGTGCTAATGACAGGGCCTCTAGCCTGTGTTAGAAGAAGTTTAAGTGGTCGGAGGCATTGGTGTGGGTAAGTTAGGCGGCGAGAGGTTCTTTCTGTACAGGATCACGGGGTGCTGCTGGATACTGATATACATTTTCATCCATCGAGTCTTTGGATGCGATCGTACCGGCACTTAAGCACCGAATCCAAAGTTTTTAAATAGCGGGCTAAGGCCCTTAGTGGCATCCTTTCCTAAAGGCTAAGAAAAGATTATAGTGGGCTAAGCTATTTAGTGGCTGAGAAAAAATTATGTCAATCATTAGATAATTTTATATGTAATAAACATAGAAGATGAGGCTAATTTATTTATAGTAATGAGTAAACCAATCGTCAGCAGCAGTAGCAATGCGGTATAGAAAATCCTAAACGAATCAGTTATTAAGTTCACCATGAGTTGCAGCACTGCTGCACTACCATTCACATCTAGGCATCCAGCGGCCAAAATTAGAAATATGAGAAGAACAGAGGAATATTGCCTCTCGGCAGCGACTGCTGCAGACCTGCACTCCAGGTGCTATGAGCCCGTGACCAGTCCTGCCGCTGCCCGCAGTCCCGTCGCCCCTCGCCGGTCCAGCACTCCCGCTGCTCGCCGGTTGCAGCAACAACAACAGCCGCCGCCGCCGCCGCCAACACTTTTCACGAGCTCGGAGAGGAACGACCGAACAAGAGAATGGCTTAGGTTACTGAGTCTTACTGCCAGCACTTTGGGCCTGCGCTTGATTTGGGCCGGAGGGAAATCAAAACCCACACCGTCTTGCCTGATAACGGCGCTAAATAGACAACGGTTTAGCGGGAATAGCGCGCTTTTAGCCGCTAAATAGCGGAAATAATCCTGTGTCGGTTTAGTGGAAATAGCGCGCTTTTAGCCGCTAAATAGTGGAAATAATCCTGTAGCGCTAAACTTGTCGAAGCGTAGCGTCCGGCCTCGTGAAACGCTATATCCGCTATTTAGAACTTTGACCGAATCCCATCAAAACTTCAAAGTTAAAGTATATTTGGGCAAGACTAGCATTAAGATAGGTGTCCTCCTGGAAAGTCCTCGTTATTTTCTTTTTGTTCGCTGATAATGTAAGGTAGGAGTAAATAGAAAACTAGAGTTGTGGCAGCAGATCCTTAAGTCTAAAGGTTTTAGATTAAACAGAACTAAAACCGAATATATGAGATGTAACTTTGGCGGAGCTGCATAGAAGGAGGGAGAGGTGTGAGTTTGAAAGGTTAAGTAGTGCCTAAGAAGGATACCTTTCTTTATTTGGGATGGGATCGATGCTACAGAGAGATGCAAATATTGATACGGACGTTAGCTATAGAATAAAAGCAGGGTGAATCAAGTGGCAATAAGCTTCTGATATTCTTTTGTGACAACAGGGAACCACAAAAGTTAAAAAGGCAAGTTTTCAATAACTGAGTGTTGCAGAAATCCGTATGTTGCGATGGATTTGTGGTCACATGAGAATGAACCGAGTTCGGAACGATGATATACGTGATCGCCTAGGGGTAGCACCAATTGAAGAAAAGCTTGTCCAACATTGGTTGAGATGGTTTTGGCCATGTCCAAAGGAGAACTTCAGAGGTACCAATGTATTGTGAAGTCTTAAGTTAATAATGTGAGGAGAGATAGAGAAAGATCAAAATTGATATGGGGCAATAAAAAGATATTTGAAAGCATGTGATATAACTAGAGATTTATGTTTGAATAAGAGTGCTTAGAAAGCAGCTATTAAAGTGCTTGAACTATGACTTGGGGCTCTTGGTGGGTTTCAACTCTAGCCCATTCCAAACTTGTTTGGGATTGACATGCTATGTGCTGCTGCTGCTGCTGCTGCTGCTGCTGCTGCTGCTGTTTACTACTGTTTCTGTCCACGGCAGCGGGTGAATCTGACAAGGGGACTATGGCTTTGTTGTAAGTAGAACTTCTCACTTTGCTTTTCCAAGATTTTGTCCTTTAATGTTTTAATTAAGAATAGACACTTAGCTATGATCATATTGCAGGAGTTTTGTGATCCCCGTGATGCAGATGATGCAAGGTATCACCTTTCAGATGAGATATTAAGGGAATTCGCATCATTGTTCAGTTTGTAGGAGAGGTAATCCGTTATTGTTTAGCACTGTTCTTTTACTACTTGTGAATCTAAATTAATGAACCCTGATAGCTTCTACAAAACGAAAGGACAATCGATTGTTTCGTCGCAGTTAATTACAAATCTAGATTTAATGAACCCTAATATCTTCTACAGAACAAAAATTATGAATTAGCACTAGCCTAAAAATTCATTTGATTTGAAGTCATGCAACTTAATTCCATAGCCTACTCTACAGATGTGTGCTATGGTTTTGACGGGAAAAACATAAATTGTAGGCGTTGAGACAGTCTGTTTTTATATGTTTTTTTTTTACTATGTCGATCTCAAAGGTTAGCCTCAAGTTTATCTGATGGATTGCCTGTTTGCAAAGTTAGCCTCAATCTTTGATGTACTTCACTAGATATACAGTTATATTTGTCATGCATAGCTGAGGCCTGCCACAGAGACTTAATGATAGCAATATGTACCTACACTATAGACTACAGACATGCTTCTTTTCATGTGGCTGTCATATGGGGGCAAGCAATATCAGCGTGGAGGCAAGAAAGGTAAGAAGCTAGCTGCCTTGTGAACGGCTCATCTAAGGATAGTATCCCAGGAATTACTGGGAATAGAGGGAAATTAGCCCCTGATTAACAATGGCTTGTGTTGGCTGGTGTCCTTATAAACCAAGCCGATGTACTCAGTGGGGATTAAGAAATAAAATAATTTTCACCCATTCTCTTCTCCCTGATCCTCCTCTTCCACCGTAAGCGCGAAGGGGTGTCAAACCTCAGCCTGAAACAGACCATGTACCATCTCCGTCTGTGTTGCTATATTACTCATTCTTGAGCTTGAATTGAGATTTTCTGTTTACTATACTACTTGTCGGGTTTATAAACCCGGGGTCTCCAATAGACCCGTTTTTTTTTGCAAAACCCGATCTAACAGGCGGCACAGCGACAGCACGTGTCTGGACCGGCCCAGATACACAATGACAGGCCAAGACAACGATCCGGTCCCCGACCGGAAGGCCTGGGCGAGGTGGGACTGTAGTCCGACTCCGACCCCCTTTCTCCGACCGAGAATACGACGGACCTTTGCTCGTTGCTCTTTCCCGACCAACACGGTCGGGGATGATTGGGAACGACTGACCGGGGACACCCACTCGTTGTGGGCCCGGGGAGCAGGCGAAGCAGATAAGGTGAGACGCTCAAAGTCAACTGCAATATCGAGGACCGTACCCTACCATGCCCTGCGCACCTACAGGACGGTGTCATCGGGACATGTCAGGCGAACATGGTAGAAGCCTGCCAAGACGCGTCAGAGCATAAACAATATTGTGGGCGCCGATGGTCATCCCATACCCGATGACGTGGGCAACAAGACTAGACAGCGCACAAATACACTCTCTCTCTTTTTCTCTGACTTGTAAGACCATCCCATTTAACTATAAAAGGAGATGAGCTCTCTCCTAAAAAACACCCCCCCAAGACTGGACGACTCGAGGACTTGATAGCTCAACAGCTCTAGAGCCCGACAACTACACAGTCTACACGCTCTCAACAGTTAATAAGCTCGGACACAAAGCATACGCTCCAATACTTAACGCATGTCTGCAGGCACGAAGCCAGCGGTGGGGCTAGGGGGGCTCTAGCCCCCTACCCATCCTGCGCATGTGGAGCCTCCTTAAGCCCTCCCTTAAATTTTTATGCATATATGTATTAGGTAGGAGGGGCTAAGGTTAAGAGAAGATAAAAAAACCTCTATTCTTTTGTTTCAGCCCCTCCTAAATTTTTTTCTGGCTTCGTCACTGCATGTGTGGGCATCCGTCACTCTCTTCCACTCGGTTTAGAGTCCGACCGGGCCTCTAACACATCCCTTCTCATTCCTTACTCGTTTGTAACCCCACATCAAACTTCGAACACCTGGGCTTAGGAATAAAGTCACCGACCGACCTCAACTGAACGTAGGGCCTGTTGCTTGAACCAGTATAAATCATATATCATCAAGTGCTAGGCCACATCCGATCACAACGCACGGTAAAACTACAAATATTTACTTATTAGCCACATTTCGCACCGACACTACTCATTCTTTAGCTTGACATGTTTAATATGAGATGAACCACCGAACTGATTGGTGAGGAGTTACAATCCCATGATCAATAATCCTGCTTTTGCTCTAATTTCTTTACCTTATTTTCACAGGAATTCGGTCTGAATTTATTTACCGAACCAAAGAGAGGATGCATGCTGGTCGAGGTAGCTTGCTAGAGGTTTGAAAATTGCCAATGGTTGCATGGAAGATGAACAGATTTTAGGTGTAATTGATTAGTGGAAGCACCACATAAATAGAGGCAAGAACTGATTTATGAAGGTATTAACTTTTACAAACTACTATCATTTCTTTTTTTGTTTGTTTGATAGTATGGAGTAGACTAGAGCCATCTCCTCGGGTGTGCAAACAAAAAAAGAACACGATCTGAAAAAAAAAAGAAAAACACACAAAAAAGGGTGGAAAGCACGAAACGAAGAATTTTTTATGATTTAATATTAAGGACAAGTGAAGGATGGGCCTGGTGCAAGCAGTATAATCTTATCATCTGTGACCGAAAGATCCCGGGTTCGAGTCACAGTCTTCCTCTCATTGCACAGACGAAGGTAAAACTTACCACAGACACCATTCCCTAGACTCCGCACAGAGTGGGAGCATTCTGCACTGGATACGCCCTTTTAATATTAAGGACAAGCGATCATATGGAAATTCTTCGAATTTGTAACTCATAATCACGTACGTGCCACACACGTGCATGTCCACTAGTTATGGCAAAATGCTACAAACATCTGGGCTTAGCCTGTTGATCTAACAAGGCATATATATCAACACACCCTGGAACCTCCATTCCATTCTCACGCTCAGCTCCTGCCGGCATGCATGGCAGCCCGGACAAAATCTTGGCATGTCGCATAACCACTCGAAAATACATCCGTCAATGCCCCCATGACATCAAAGGCCTCCTGCATATCATCTGATGAGGTCATGTCTTCAAGCCAGGAGAGCAGGTTCTTGGACAACCCCACCATCTCCTTCATGTTGCCCAGCTTCTCTTTCATCTGGATCTCCCATTTCTCGAGGCTGCCAGCGGATTCATCTTCCTCACCCATCTTGCTCATGCTGGATGATTTGCCCTTCTTGAAGAACTGCTGTAGCTGCTCAATCAAGCCAGTGTACACCAGCATCGGCTGGACGATAGCGAAGAGCTTCTCGTCACTTGTATCAGAGGATGAACCTTCGTCTGACCGAACTGCCAATGATGACGAATCTGATGACAGCTTGAGGGTTGACCGCCCGTGCTTATGTTGCATGTAGGCGTGGTAGATGCCCCTCTGTAGGAACATGGGGCGGTGTTGGAGCCAACTCTCGTATGACTCCGACAGAAGGGAATAAACCATCATGAACTGTACAGTCTCCTCCGAGGACCCTGAACCACCACGGGACCCAGAGACAGATGCTGAAACTCGAATAGGAGAATCCAGTGTTGATGCAGAGCCGGACAAGTACGTGGTGACAGCCTTGGCCATCACATGACGATGCTGGTTGGCACTTCCATCTGCAAGATAAGAAGCCATCTGGACCATGAATGGAAGAAACCGGGAGTTGCTTTCCCTTCCCCCACCTTTGCAGTCTGTGCTAAAAGAAGCGCCTGTTGCAAACCTTGCTAGCATCTGGAGGAGCCAAAAGCACCATCTTATGAGAACAACTATGTGTAATATGAATAAATAATCCAAAAATCGTGCTGAGCAACGTAAACTGCAGGTGATACTTTGAAATTTATTTTATAGACCGAAGTACTATGGGGGTGTTTGGTTCTTTAGTCGCTCCCAAAATTCATATCACATCGAATATTTACATACTAATAAGAAGTATTAAATATAGATTAATTACAAAACCAATTATATAGATGGAGGCTAATTTCCGAGACGAATTTTTTAAGCCTAATTAATCTGTCATTAGCACATGTTTACTGTAGCACCACGTAGTCAAATCATGGACTAATTAGGCTTAAAAGATTCGTCTCGCAAATTAGTCGCAAGTTATGCAATTAGTTTCGTAATTAGTCTATATTTAATATTCTATGCATGTGTCCAAATATTCGATGTGATAGGAATTTTAGGAGACGGCTAAAGAACCAAACAGGCCCTATTTGTTCTGCTTTAGATATCAACATGGCTTCAAATAGTCCCTCCATCCCACAAAGAGTGTCATTCTCACTTCCCGAGGAGTCAAACATTTTCAACTTTAACCAAGCATATACAAGAGATTATTAATATGATACATAATAAGTATCATTAAATTAATCGTTGAATATATTTTCATAACAAATTTATTTGGAGATATAAATGTTGCTAATATTTTCTACAAACATAGTCAAACTTAAGAAAGCTTGTTCTGCACAACCCTATGTGACATTCTTTTTGGGACGGAGGGAGTACATCTTAACCCCTACTCCCTCCATTCTAAATTATAAGACGTTTTAACTTTTCTAGATGTATAGTTTTTACTATGCGTTTAGATATACATTACGGGTGCGCTTGGTTTGATGGATATAGCTGGATGGGAGATGGCGGTCCATAGACAAGCCTATGTTTGGTTCATGGGCAAGTTGAATATGGATATTCCCTGAAAGAATATTCTTCCAGATGCTGGATAAGCCAACAAAAAAAATTGGCAAGAGAGCTCATCCATGTTTTCTAATCTTTGCCATTAGTAAATAATTAAGGGTTATTAGTATGTTATATTATTGCTTACTAATTATGATGGCAAGATTAATTTTCATGTGCTAATATGTTGATTAGTGCATGTTTTATATGCCAATTAGGATAATAGTTGTGCTAATTAACATATTTTATTTGTAGTTAGCTATTATCATGACAAAATTAGTGTTAGTGCATATTTATTAGTATAAATAGTTGTCATCATTTTCAAAAAATATAAATACAATTAGTCCACTTTCATCCATCTAACCAAATAGAAAAATGCCTCAGCCAATCAATCCAATCAAACATGCAGCATCGATAACCATATCCCAAAATCCATGGATGGCCATATGACCATACCCCATCTAGCCTTGTTCTCAAACAAAATACACCCTATGTTTAGATGCATAGTAAAAACAATATCTAAAAAAACAAAACATCTTATAATTTAAAACAGAGGGAGTACTTTTGATCTGTGTATTAGTAACACAATTCAATGATATAGAGGCACTTAAGATGAATGATGATTGATGAGAAATCACTGACATTTGAATACCATGAGTGGTCAACGATTTCTGGAACTGATAAGTATATTATTACCATAGAATAGAATGGAATGACAACAACATTGATCACAACGATAAAAAAAGAAACAAGAATAAGCAATATGCTATCCAACTTTCAAAATATTCATCAGAAAAAAGCTTTATGTCAATGCAACAATTGATTTCTGAGGGACAAAAAAAGGCCTGCATGGTATCTTAGAACCTGGCATGGTATATTTCTTCTCAGCAAGAGAATTTAAACCTGGGCATGAAGTAAAGCAAAATATAGGCAATAATACGAAGTGCAGTCCATACAAATTGAATTACAATGAAATGTAAGATAAGGAATTTTTGCATTATCTTAAAACAAAAATTTATTATAACTGAAGTCAGCATTACATACCAGCACAACGTCATATGTCAACAACCGGAGACGACTCCCATCAGCTCGTCCAAGTGAATTCAATTGGTCCCAGTACTGATCAACACACCTAGTGTACTGCCCAAGAGGAACGGATCGCCCCCTCAATGGAAAGATACAATTACACAATGTCTCATTGTTCCGCAAGGTAGCACCATCCCATTCCTTTTTTGGATTCTTCAGTGCAGCATCAGCTCGTTTAGCTTCCTGATGGCACTGGTAGTGTATGATGTTGAAGTGACTAACAGTGGTGTAAACACAGTCCCCACGGCCACTACCAGAACTTGTTGCACCTAAGTTCACTCGTTTACTGAATGCATAGACTCCCAACATGTCTGTTGGTCTTAAGGTGTACCCTTCTCTACAAACCATGCACGCTACACCATCCTCCTCTTCTTCCACATCATCCAAACCTTCAATTGTAGGCTGAGATACAACAATACGTCTAACTCCATCAGAAGCAAATTCTTGACGCATTCCCATTCCCTGGTATAGGGGAAAAAAGGGCAGTGCCCATTAAAATATGCATATGTAGAACCGTGGACCTAACAGTTATTATGATTAGAAACATCTGCAGAATAGAACATCTGAAACAGGATGGATAACATCAGAAACATGGCAGCTGATGAAGCTATAAGACTTACCTTTAGTAGCATCGCTCTTCTCTCAAGAGCACGGCGACGCATCTCATCCCTTGTAGCATGTCGCAGCTCTTGAATCTTCTCTCCTAGGAAACCATCGCCATTATTTTCATTATTGGCTAGCGTATCCAAAAGATTTTCTGCTCTTGCACCAATTTCATTTTCACCAGGCACCCCTTCCAAAGCATGGAGCAGTGGTAATATGCCTTCTTCATCAATGCATTTCTGTGTAGACAGATGGCCCTTGGCCAGCCCCTTCAACATTGACAGAATGGGTGGAATAGATGGCAGTTTTAAGCCAGCTGTCCATTCTTCACTTGTTCTAAAGCCAGTCTGTCCTGCAGAAGCAAAGCTTTCCTTCACATGCTCAACAGCAGCTTTCGTAATGCCCTTCTCCAGAATAATATCCTTCAGCCTCTCACCACACGAACTAGTCTTGAGTGACTCTGATACACGAACAAAGTTTTCGACAGCAGATCGCTGTGTTGATGCCTTTTGGCTTATATTATCATCTTTTGGATTATCTTCATGTTGCTTCTGCAATTGATCAAATTCAGTCCAGTCCCTAAGGTAGGGCTCAAAATGCTGAATAAGAGCTTCCATAGCTGCTGGCTCCCCATAGGTCAAGTATGGCAGGATCCTTGCCACCATCTCCTCATTCCTTTGTTGCTTGTTTGATTTTTTGGCACCTGAAGGATGACATATTCTCTCCAAAAACATGAGAACAATTTTCCTGGCCTCCTCACCAGCACCAGTCGCCTCAATACTAGTTGTAAAAACACTTTGGGCGATGCTTATGTCACTCTCATTAGCTTCCATAGTAAGACTTTCTACAATTAGTAGAATACCTTCAGCTGCTTCCATTGCATCCGCAGAAAATGCACGTCTAGCTGTCTCAAGCAGCAAACCCAAAGCACCCAGACGTAATAGGGCACATCTATTTTCACGGATTTTGCAACAATACTTGAGAAGGTTAAGAACAGAAGCCAACTCTTCTTGATTAGATCTGAACTCATCATCACGCAGGCTCTGCCGAAAAAACATAGGAACATTAATACAAAAGTGGAACACAAAATTCACTTTTTTTCAAGTTCATGTGGATAGCTGCTCAACAGATTGGAGAGCAAGGGATGAAGGTAAGGTAACCAACTCAATGTATAAACTTAAAAAGTGCATACCTGAATCATGCTCAAAATAATCTCAAGGCCTCCACATTCCCTAACAGCACCTGCTATAGCAAACTCAATTTCAGGATCTAGTGATTCCTCCCTTTCCTCATCCAGCTCTTTAATCATAGGCTCAGTAGCTTCACCATCTAAACCCTGATCATAAAATACGAATGCCTTATGAACATTACACTGAACCAATGTTAGTCAGAACGTCTATGAATCCATCATGAATTGTCTGAAAGTGCTTAACCCAAAGATGCAAAGAATCACAACAGGCACAATAAATACTAAGTAACAGAAAGAAAAACACTCTCCTCCAGATTAGTTTATTATAGTACAACAATTTTATTTTAAAAACAGAAGGTGTAACAGGATTTGACAAATCTGTATGCAGGCACGCAAGAAATCAGTGTCTTATTGAGTATATGTAGATGCACATCAATATAGCAAATAAGCGATACACAGAATTTCCATGTACTAGTGGACATTACACTAGTTTAGTTTATTCACCGCTAACAAACAGTTCTTATAGACAAGCATCAAGGTCCCTTTGGACCAAATAGGTGATAATCAAAATAAAATATTAAAGTAAAGAAAACAGAAACCTTGATCCCCATAGCTAACCTGCAGTCTGTAGGTCACTGTCATTGGCGGGCAATCTCTGATAGATGAAGCAGCAGTTATTGCGCTGATATTGGACAAAGAATGTTGAGTTTGACCATGGTGCTTCCTCCATACTTGCTCATAGACTTGGGAAATGCTCAGATCAAGTGAGATTATACTACCACCAACTAATAATTCCATACCATAATCATCCTCCAAAAGTCCAATTAAATCAAGCTGGTTACATATTTTGTTTTTCACATCCCGCATTAGAGGGCCAACATCCACACTGGAGTATGGGTTCTTTGTCATAGAACCCCTGATGAACTCCTCTTGAGTATGTGCCTTGTTCAGTATCAAAAGATAAACAGGCTCTGGTTTCACTGGGCAAATCAGATTGCAGAGTTGCTCCAGAATAAACTGCAAAAGAAAGTTTTTGATAAGACAAAATGGCAAGATAATAAATAAGTTATTCCCTCCATTTCTTTTTATAAGGTGTATTACGATTTGAGAGTTTTTTGTCACATATAATCCTTGTGTCTACTGATTATCTAGATAGTACTAGTAGTATATGGTCTTTTACTTGAGAGTTAAGACTTAGTACTTCTCTCTAAGTTACCTAGTTATCTCTGTTAAAGCTGTACCCAGCTTCTATCTTAGCATCTAGAATATGCATAGTATCTACTTTATGCAGTTAGAATATGCTGATCTTAGCATCTAGAATATGCATAGTATTTACTTTATGCAGTTAGAATATGCTGTAGTAGTTGGGATGCTTTCTTATGTACCAAGTTTACTCCTATATAATGAACCTAAAGGCAGCCATGGTTAATTGCTGCCATCTAGATCCTGAGTCCAATTCCCCACTTGTATGTGTTACCTGGCCAACATTACTAGCTGCCAACATACGTAAGTCTGACTATATGCAATGAAAGCGAGCTAGTTTACTTCAAACAGAACCTGCCTTCTCCCTTCTAAACTCCAGCTACTCTATTCACCTCTGCTCATCCTATAGCTGCTGCATTTCTAACATTTTCAAGGAGTACTTTGACCATTAATTCCTCGTACAATTATATTATCAACTACTACAAACCAACATCTTACTAAACGATGTAAAATACAAATCTAGATGTGCACTAAACTTACATATAGTTTGACTAATTGATGACCAAAGTTTACAATGTTTAACTTTTACAATTTACGAATTCTAATTCACCCTACATTCAAGTTCAATGTTTAACTTTTATGAATCCTAATACACCCTACATTCTGAAATGGGTAGTATGCATACTATGTTTAGAGTTGCTATCAAACTATAAGCACAATATCCAAAAAAAAAAAAAAAAAAAAAGAATGTGCTCATACCAAAGACGTCCGTCTCTTTTTTTCCTTCACATGCTTCTGCAATCCAGAGATGCAAGCACGAATAAATTGATGTTTGTTTTCAGTACTCTCAACAAGCAAGCTATCAAGAAGGTCTTTCAAAAGACGATTGCAGTCATTAATTAACTTAGTCTTTTGCACAACAAGCCCACGGATCACCAGAAAAGCTTCCAGCACCTCAGACAGTAACCTATCACTCATAAACCTGTAGTATGAGGGGAAAAAGGGTAAGGACATCGAAAAGTAACCAGGCATATCGGTAGCTTAATTAGGAGCACAAACAAGAGTTTTACCTTCCTCTGATATTGGGAATTTCAAGGAACTTGTTCAGGAGCTCAACAAGCTTATGGAGAATGAATCCCTGTGATATATCAATGCTTAGGCTTCTCTCCTGTGATTCAACATTGGACACTTCTTTTGTTATCAAAGAACATAATGTTGTCAAACAACCACGAACAGTTAGGAAAAGACGAGAAGACTCTGAATCAATCATGGTCCCAAGTAACTCAAAGTACTCTGCTGCACTGTCACCAGCTGAGAGTGTTTGAGGAAGTAGTGACATGAGCAAGTTCAATAACTGAAATTGTCTAGGAGTGTTTGATGGGCATAGCAAGCTTATGAGAGTGCATATCTCAGATCTTATTGACTGGGAACACGAACTTAAGATCAAGTCTGACACCCAGTAGCCCAAGGCAAATTTCGAGAAGTCACTCTTACTTGACTCCAGACATGCACGACGCTTCCATCTGAGTCCATATTTGAGAACCAGATAATCGGACTTATATGAATCATGGCGTGCCTTCTGAACAGATCCTTTCACTGCCTGGGATACTTTGTACTGCCTCCGGACGAAATCTAAATATGATGCACCATTCTCCCATTCAGAATAGCTCAGAAGTGGAATATCCTGGCCTCTTCGACTTCTATCATGGATTTTTCCAGATATATCGGACTGAATCTTAGCACTGGGGTTATTAGATGTGTTACTAGTTGTATCATCATTCTTAGAGTGCAACGTCAAGCTAGATACTCCCAAACCTGACTCTTTGTCCCCACCATCAGATTTTGGAGGCGTGCAAGCCTGAGAAATTATCCTCAAACAAGGAAGAATAATATGTTCCGAAATTGCAGGATGTTTTGCTCCAACCTTAATAGATGAGAACAACAGTTGAAAGGTGACACGTAATCTTGCCTCCCAAAACTCATCCACAAGAGCACAAGTCTCTGATAGCAGCAGTAACTCTTCTCGTGTTGATTGTGCAATGTCCATGGAACGATGGTGCTCAAGACAATACATCACCTTCCTCTGAATCAAGTTGTTTAATTCCTGAACCGCATCTTCATCACTTTCAGAGAATGAAGATAGCACAGCCCTAGCAAGAGTGCGTGCTGTCCTAGGGCCCTGATGAATGTTGTTTTCAAATAACTCTGATAAAATTCCAGCATTAACGAGCTGCTTCCTGCAGTATTCATGTTTTGAAAGCACTTGTAATAACTCTAAGCATTGTGTAACAAATGTAGTACTACACCCATAACAACTATTTGGAGACCTTGGTATTGAAAAGGCTGGTAATGCATTGGTATCACTAGAACTTTTCTGGTGCAGATATGTCATTAAAACACGGCGCAGCCCTTGCAATGTCTGAACACTTTTGCTCACAGAATCAAAAGCTGCTTTGCATTTTTCACCATATAGAACACCAAGAAGTGCAATCTTGCGATTTACCTTGCATGTGGGCCCAGGCAAGGACACCATCATCTGCTGGACAGCATCCTTCTGCTGCGAGTCTATCTCGTGTTCACCTATGCTTGACACAAGTTTGATGAGAGGCTTTTTAAATCCCATCAGTTGCTGGTACCGCCTATGAGCATTTTCTGATTCTGACTCTATTGCTGCTAATCCTTTTCTCATGTCGTCATCATTTTCCATGTCGTCAAATGAAAAACTGGGTTTTGCCATGAAGTGGAATTCAAAACGACCATATTTGCTGTATCCACACTCATTGCAGAGGAAAGAATCAAGATTTTCGTAGTTAATATTTCTACACTGCCGGCACTGATATGCATTTTCATGGCAATTACTACATATGCCGTGCTTATCAGTGACAGACCTGCTACACCGTGGGCATTGCAGTGATTCAAGGGAAGAAGCTTGAAGATTCTCATAAAATGAATCAAGCTCAATCATGAAATTGCATGCTGTAATCGGAATGGGAAATTCAACCTTCAATTCTGTCTGATTAAATGTAAGATGGCAGCTCTTAGCACGCTTCCAGAGAGTCCAATTATTCTTCAATTCTGACAAGTCAGTCACAGGCCTGTTGTTGTAATACAGGTTGAGTACTTTCACCGATTTAGACTTACGAGCATCATAAACATTCATTGTAACTGACTGTATAGTAAAGCTTCCAGTGCATTTTATTATAATTCTGTTGTCAGTAAATTTGGTCTCAGACTTGAGGGTTTCGAGCTTCATCCTTGAATACGGAACATCTGGACAGCTGCAGGTAACACAAGGCTCACTCTCTAAGTAATAGCCATCAAACTCCACTAAGCAACTCAGTGTGTTGTATATACGAGAATTTGGATGATTTGCCAATAGCTCATTCTGAGAATGGAGCGTGTCAGAGATGCAGCTTATGACCTCAGACGTCAAACATTTATTCACAAGTTCAGAGTCATTCTGCTTTGCACTCAAGTCATTCACTTTCCCAAGTAAACAGGTCATGAGGTCAGTGTACTCAACAATGTTTTGTCCATATATGGGAAGATGTATCACCTTCTGTAGTAGTATTGATAGCATTGTCTCCCTAAGTGGGTTTTTTGCATGGTACCACACTCCAAATAGAACACATTTAGCCTCATGACGGACACCTGCTGAGTTCCATTCTAGCAAGAATATGTCAATAAAGTGTTTCAACATGTCACCTTTCTTGTCACTGAACATCTCTACAACCTGTTCCATGTCCACGCAAGATTTTTCTGAGGAACCTTCAGAACAATCATCAGCCTTCCGCTTCTTTTTCAAATCTGAAGACTGTGAGGTAGTTCTCGTAGAACCCCCGAGATCAGTATTCTCTGTTTTTTGTGCATTATGATTGGCATCTTTTCCTGAATAGAAAGCCAAATTTAGAAGCTTGAGAGTCTGAATAACACACTCTTCACTGAAATGGTAAAAATTGTCCATGAGAAATGGAAGAAGACCCATGTGCTTCAAGCAGAACTTTTGCCAATTCTTTGGCCTTGCCGCAGCCACATCACAAAGAGTCGACAAACATTTTATGAGCTTAACACTTCTCTCATAAGGCACAGGATTTCGGAAACCTCCAGACTTGTTTATGATCTTATTAAGTTTCTTAACTTCATGGGAGTACTGCCACGAATCCCTCACACTATAGTAGTGAGTCTTGCTGCCACATAAATGAAGGAAGAGCCTCCTTGCATACCTCCGAACAAATGTAGTATGAGGATTGCTAATATAGCTGCAAAGCACATCTTGATATCCATCCAACTTTAGATCCTTGGTGTTGGGAACCTTGTAGCATCTATCCTTCTCAGCAGACTTCTCCTTCTCTGGTCGAACCATACTATATACAAGCCGGAAAGTATTCTCCAACAATAATTTGTAGTAGTCCATGAACAGATCAGTTGGATGAGATTTAGCGTATGAATCTGAAAAAAAGGGAGAGAAATTTCCAGCTGGCAGCTCTCTTCTTATTGTCAATAGGGATCCACAGCCTGAACCAGAAGAACCAACTTCTCCATTTATGGATGATGACTTGAAAACAAGAACAAGTTGCTGCAGAATATCCATAAGATAATTCAAAAATGGCTGCTGCCTGAGGGCAGAACAGGCACGGACTAACTGGGAAGCAAACTCATTTTTATCCTGGTCAGCACTGGATGACGGAAGAGTTATTGTTGTTGACGCCAGAACCTGAGCAGGACCTTTCTCTGTCAAATCAGAGCTCCCACTTGACTTTGAATGAGAATTATCACTCCCAGGCTGATGCCAGTTGCGGAACATAAGTGTGAAGAACATGAAAACAAGGATCGATACTTCTCCAAAAGTGCATCGTGTTTTGGCAGGGAACGGTTTATTTACGTTGACTTCATCCATAAGCCACTTCACAAACTTCTCCAAATCCAAATTTTCTGGCTTTGAACTATCCATGAAAGGACCACCAACTGCAGAAGAAAGCCTGTAGAACAACTGCATTAAAGGTATGGCTCGGGTACCAGCAGTGGTCCCCATCCAGCCTCTAAGCTCTTCAATTAGATGGTTAAGTACCAGGGAGTTAATGGCACGTTTTGATGCAGAAATTGAAACAGTTGTCTGGTCTGTAATAGTCTCAGGTAAGTCTGCAGACTCATATACATGAATTGACGATGGGGAGGTCTGAACACTCCTATCAGCATGAAGAACACCAGAATCCGTTAGCTCATCGACAGAGAAATGGATTTCACTGCCTTCACCTCCAAATGTATCAACTTCAATCGGTATTGCTGACATGGGATGATCTTTTGAATGGGGTGCTGGTAGGCGATCTGCATCAAGTATCTCATAGCAAGTTTCACATAGGTCAAAATCTGGACATATGCTACAGTGCCACCTTTGCCGAAGTATTGGAACAGTGGAACAGCCATCACAACAGTATTGCACTGATGATGTGGCAGGATCTTCTTCAACCATAACCTGAGAGTTTGCACTGGTGGAATTCATAACAGAAGCACTTGCTTTAGTTTGGTTTTCAGGAGCATCATCATTAGCTATCATTGTCTGCTTGGGGAAAGGGACTTGGAGAAATCGGGATGAGATAGCCAAACTGAAAACCAGCAATAAAACACAACTGAGAAAATCGTATAAAAAAAACCAAAGGAAAACTAGCAAATGTTAATAGTTGTACTCTAATTGATTTATAAACAATAGAAGACAAAACCACCTGCTAGAAGTCTGTACTGCTTCATATGGTGCAAAGAGCAGCTTCTTCAGCAGAGCAACTGCAGGTCCCACTGAAACTCTAGGATTTTCATTGGAATGAAGAGCCAGGCATTCAGCGTAGCTATAAATAAATTCCACACAGGGCACAACAAGACTATTTATCGTCTGTGTGTCCGGCCTGTCTAAATCTAATATACCCCAGAAAACTTGCATAAGACCACCAACTAGTTCTGTACCTGCACAATACATAGTCATTATAATAGATATTTTTATGTTAGAAAATATTTGAAATTAGAAATGCTTCACATTTTCTATGCTCAAACTAATCAAGTTGCCCAATAAAGGAGTCCACAACACAAGTTGACAAAGTTGCACATCAAAAACAACAAAAGCAGCAGCAGAATAATTGCTGTGACATCTTTGCAGTTTCATATAATTTAAACTGTAAAAGTACTCCTGTTTACACATGCTAACCAGCAGACAAGAAGGATAACCTTCAGAATCATCTAGCCAACCTTTTTACGGGACTTAACTAAGCATGCAGGTTATCTCCAGAACAGAAATAAAGGAGGCAAATACAAATACAGCAAAAGAAGACAAATAATTGACACATTGAGAAATATCACTACATTCCAAAATGATTTTTATGTGCACATAGGGGCCACATAAATGAAGCCTATGCCATTATGCTGATTGGTAAAAATTAATATAAATATCTAATCCTGAAATCAACATGCAAAAGGTGAAATAAATCAACAGACAGCAGTAGTTAAATATCCCTTCTAAAAATGCAATAGTCAAACAATACAAATTTGGTTAAACAAACAGAAGCACAATTAATACCATGAGTTTCAAGAAAAGAGGCCAGGTTTGATTTCCTATGCAATGCAACTTTGGAAACTGTATGGATCTGGGCTATAAATTCTTTTATCACCCAGCTAGATGCAGCGCCTCCAACTCCAATTCTTGAAGTTATTGCTGGGAGTGATTTTATTACCCCAAGGAGACGCATGGTGTCCTTAACCTGTAGAAACATAATCCATAAGTAAACCAAAAATGGTGGAACAGACGGAGAAATTGACCCATGGGCAATAAGATAATAGACAAACTGGTATTTACATGATAGTACATGTCCTTTGGGAACACAGCCTGAAGGACACGACATGCAGCAGAATGTAGCAGAGGTTCCCTGTCACTTTGAAAAATGGTTTCCAATAAAGCTCGGCACTTCATATTATCAAGTTCCATGCCTGCATCAACCATGTCAGTAAAGAAGCTTGGTTGGCATAGCAGGTATATGCGTGAGAGAATCCTAAGGGCATCTGCCAGAACTTGCTCCTGGATAGGAGCAGTCTTCACGTTTTGGGGTCTCTTTCCTGATCTACCACCAGTAGCATTACCACCCAGTGCTTCCATATCAAGCGCAGCATCCATTTTTTCTTTCCATCCAAATTCATCTTTGGCTCGACCATAAATTTCAATACAATCTATCCTAGGTATAGATGAACCATCGAACGTTTGACCAACAGTAATTGTGAACTCTTCGTCTGCCAGAAGTGATTCAGCAGTAGTAAATGGAATATCATACCATGATCTCATGCCTTCATCAAGCTTAATAACTCTATGAAAAATTGTGATCTCAGAAGGAATGCTGCTAGCAGATGTGTTGCCCACATGGATCCGGCAACCAACCATGACTATATCAGGGTTAGGATTCGAAATAACCACCTACAAACAAAAAATGGAGTGCCAAATGTTATTCTACATCAATTGGTTTAGGCCACTGCATAAAACAAAATCACAGTATAAACAAACCAGAACATCCTACCTTGAAGCCAGCAGGTGTCAGACTCTCTAAATACCCATCATCTGATGTCAATCTTTGTTTAATGCTTTCAGAATCACCACTCTTGGTTGTTTCACTATTAAACTTAACGTCACATGTAAGGCAAGTTGTCTTCTCAAAGAAATCAAGTGGAAATTCTGGTTTTGTGCCAGTGTAAGCTCTACTGCTGAGTATGCTGCTGCCCAGTTTCTTTGTTTGCTCTGCTGTAAGGTTCGTCGAACCATCACCTCCACTAGGTGTATGAGAGTAAATATGAAGGCTTCCATCATCATACAAAAGAAGACAATGTGTTTTATCTTTGGATAAAGGCTTATAGGCAGCAACACCAACCACTGAGGAATTTGCACCAGTACTGTGCCTCATGTTTTGTGCAACCAATTCATGAGGACCCAACGACACCACAAGAGGAGCATTTGATTTAAATTTCGATAGGCAGGTAAGGATACCACTGCCAGATACTAGCTCTCTCCAGCAGTAAAGCCCAGCTGGCTTGGATTTGCCATCATGATCCTCACTTATATATGATAATTCCGTTACTGATGAAGAATCAGCATTCAAGCGCCCCATGAAGGTTGTACCATCTTGATGAGATACAAAAAGAAGCCTGTAGGTTGATGAGAAGTACAATGACAACCCTTTATGCATGGATATGACATCTTCGACCAAGACTGTTTCAGTCAATATCTTGGCACCAACATCGCCTTCCAATGTAATATTCAGCCTATATAAAAGGCCCCCTTCAGATAGAACAAGTAGCACCAATTTCCCCATTGAGGGGACGAGGGTTGCATCAACTATCACATCATCAGCTACAGTAAAATAATGCATGGGGCTAATATTATCCTGTGAGAGATCATATATCTTCACAAACAAGTTTGTTACTACCATGAGCTGTACCTGAGAACCTTGAACCCATTCCAAACGACGAATATATGCTCCTTCCAGAGCAAGTTCTATGGCAAGGCGATCAGTTACTTCACCACGACTATTTAATGTTAGTACTTGGCAGTCCTCATATCCAGCAACAGCAAGGTAATGGTCCACCAATGGATTGTAAACTAAATGGACAATTTCAAAGCGAACAATATTCCTGGAAAGGGGCTTCACATTGGTTTTGTCTGCGGTAATAGGTACTGCAGTAGGCTGTCCAATGATTTGTCCCACGTCAAATATAGCAACTTTATCGCCTTCTCCAACAGCAAGCTTACCTCGAGTGCTGATACTGAGCAGTAATTTAGCAAGAGAACCATTAGCAAGATGTGACTTAAGCTCCCTAGAATTTGGATAATCAGCTTTTATCTTCAGATCCAGTGATCCACTTTTAAATACTTTCTTTAGTTGGAAGAAGTCAAAGGAATGTGACACCAGCACATCACCTCCTAACAAAACTTTCCTGTCTTTCAAAAGATTCAATTCCTTTTGGTTGAGTATAGTAGGTAGCAATTTTTTGCAGATTTCAAGCACCCTAACCTCAATATCCTGATTTTTAAGAAATAAAGGAAGCCCATTGCTGAATTCGTTTGGCACAGATAGCTTCATGGTATTATCAGCATCAGTAGAAATGTCATCTTCAAAATCAGAACCACTATCCAGAACCTGCTCCACATCCTCGTGATATGGCAATATGGAGTGGAAGCTGCTAGCAGCAGGCGGTGGTACAGTAGAGGTGCCAGTGAATTTCCGAGGTTTCAGACACTGACAGCTGTTACCTCTCACACCTCCAGCCCCACAGTCGCAGAAAAAACGGCTTGATCTGGAGTAAACAACATGATGCCCTCGATGACACACCTTGGCACAGACTGAACAGCAGCCTTTGGAAACTGTTAAGTCACATGTATAGCAGAAGTACCAATGCTGTTCCATGAAATTACTGCCACTGGATGTAAATGTGCACACTTTTGACGCTAGAGCTTTATCACTGTTTCCATCGTCTTCGTCATCTCTATCAATGCTCCCTAATTCCCCATCAGATGTACCATCATCTTCGTCTTCCTCACCAGAGCTAGCATCACAATCAACAGCAGTATTACTTACTTGATTCGTGCAAATGACAAGGTTTTCTGAATTTTTCAACTGTTTTAGGATGAGAGATCCAGACCCAAAACTGTTTCCAGAAGTTTTTGATGAAAGTCTCTTAAGCTCACTTCTACTTAGTCCAGTATCACCGAACACTGCCTCCACAAAAGAAAATAGAAACTTCAAAGTTTGCAGTTTACCCTCATCCTCAACCATTGTCTCCATCAGTATCAGAGTGTTTTCAAACAAGCGCTTGAAGTGTGATTCCTCACTTGATAGTTGAACAAGAAAATGGAAATATGCTCTAGCAATCTGGAGGTCATGTGACAAAAATGCTTGATCAAGTAATGGTAGCATAGAGTTGAAAAGGTGATGCTGAAATTCTTTGCTCAATGTTTCATATGGAGGACAAATGAGATGCTTAAAGAAATCCAGTGTCAGTTCTCTAATTGCAGGATTAACTGTAACATTTGTGCTTTCAGCTTTTACAGAGGGCCCCAATATTATAAATTCTAACCATGATGAAAAGCAGGGCACATCCATTCCAATAAATTTGTTTTGCAACTTCTCTTTAAGACCAGGACAAAAACCATTGCTTAATATATCAGTCAATAAGTGGATAATCTTCAAATTAACCTGCTCAGATTTGCAATCCAAAACATCAATAAAGACTGACATATCAGCACGCCCAGATGCAAAAATACGGCTTGCTCCTTCAGGAGCTCCTTCTGTATCACCAAGGAAAAATTTAAACACCTCTGATTTAGATTGAAGGTCCTCCACTACATCAACAACTGTAGAAACCAAAATCTCTTTCACCCCGCTATCCATGCTACCATTCAAGTTTATGTCAGCCAGGAAACCTTCTAGCTGCTTCAGGACAAACAATTCACTGTATCTCGCAAGATCATTCCTGTTGTTAATTAGACTCATAAATATAATATCACAGTCTCCATGAACAGGTCCAAATATATGATCTGATCTAACTTCCATCACCATACCAAGCAATTTGGAAATAGCACCCTCATCGACTTGGTCTCCGTCTCCTGGTTGTGCGACCTTTATATATCCAGTAAAGGTTTGCATGATCTCATTTATCACCAAAATGCAAGAAAGGAGAGCACTGTTGCTAGAAATGTAATCCGACGGAAATCCATGTAACAAGCACTTCTGGAAATAACATTTTCTCTGCCCTTCACCTAGCTTTGTGGTGACTCTATCTATCCTTGATGAAACCTTACATATGGGTTCCAGCGTTTCCAAATATGAACCAGATTTCTCAAAAAGAAGATGGTGTTTGGATTTGTCAAAGACAGAATGCTTGAGCAGCAGGGAAGGATAACAAGTATCCAAGGAAGACCTTTCAAGAAATGACAGATAAGCTTTCTTAAAAGTACGAAGGTAGGTCTCCAAAAGAGAAGATAGGATATCCAAACAGTGTCCACTGTTCTCAGTTATGTAGATAGACAAATTCTTCCCACAAGTAAATAGGTCCTCGCCGTGAACCTCCTGTATTCTGTGTGAATCCACCTCAGATTCTCCACCTGTCTGCTGCCTCCAAAGAACAGAATTAATGTGAGAGAGAATAAAGGAAATCCATGCTCCTTTCCTGGGAAAATCCCAACTCTCCAGTGTACTTGAACCAAGAATATCAGAGTGCAATAACTTTAGGAGTTGAAATATTAACGCAGGTAGATCAACACCAACATGAGATGAAGCACCGCTGCTGATATTAAGAGCAAATGTTAGGAAGGCATTGACATCGGCAAGGTCAGGCTCCAGGTAATAATTATTCGGAACAGAATCATTGCCTTGACAGCATATACCAGAGAGAGTACTCCAGCAAATCAAAAATATATATCTTTCCACAATGAGATCATCAGCAACTTCAGGGCTCCTACCACTCCAAGAACCAAGGATTTGTGACATAGTTGCACCCAAATAAGCCAAGTTCAAGCCCAAAGTTTCAACAGCAGCTTTATCAAAATAGAACTCGGCATGAACTGGAGTAACATCAATTAACTGAGGGAGCAAGTTACTAGCTACAGAACTCTTTTTGATAGAACCACCAAACAATTCCTCAACAATAACAGTGGCAAGGGATGGCAAGCAGTCATTTGTGGAACTTGACTGGCCTTCCTTCAACTGGATATCCCACAATCTGGATCTTAACCTTGTAAACAACCATGTTGGGTGTGTGAAGGGGTACAGCAACATATGGCGCAGGACAAGCAGAAGCCTTGATAGGAGCAATGCCCATCTTGTCAGCCCAGCCACGGTTACACCAGACACAGGCTGTTTCATTTTTTCTAGGGAAGAGAGTACAATTTTGACCAAATCAGCCTTTTCTGACTCTGTGGTTAAATGGAATGCTGCCAAAACAATTTCCAGATGAAAAGGACACGGGAGACTTGCACAGAAATCACTAACATTTAATGAGCTGGATGATGTATCATTTGCCTTCTCCAAAAGATAAGTAACATACTGAACAAAAATCTTTCTTCCGAGACTAAAACCTGAGTTTGATGTGTAACTCATAGCATGCACAACAAGAGCAAGTGTGTAGTGGTTATAGGTATACTTCCCACTTTCAACATTAAACACTTTTTCCACAAGATATTCCCTTAAAGAAGCAGGACATTCATCACAAACAAGAAATGTTTGTAGAAGTTCAAAACAAGCTGCATTAATGTGTGGTAATTTATTTTCAGAAGAAGACATCATATTTCCAGTGCTGCTTTCATCAGGGAAGCAAGCTTGGCACTTAAGTATTGAAAGAAATTGATCTAGATGACAGGTACTGAATTTTCTGCAAGCATCCATATATATAGCACTGGACCACTCAGGAGACAAGATGGATGTTTTCATAAAGCACATCAGATCAGCAGCTAACTGAATAAACCCCTGCTGGCTGTTTGATGGACTGCTCCCAAGAGATGTTGACTGTTCAACACTTTCATTTAATCCTGCAGGACGTACTTCAGCAAATAGATTCCCAAAAAGTGCATCTTCCTCATGACTTGCCACAGACTCCAATTCTGACACAACAGCTTGTTTTGTGCAACTCAGATGTTGCTTCTCACTTGCCAATGATTTCAGTCCTTCTTCATGGAGGAAAAAAGTGAGATGTACTAAACCACTCAACCATTGATGTCCTGAAGGGAAGATAAGCCATAGATACTCCTCACATGTATATTTCTTAAGCAATGGTACCTCCTCCGAACGGATATGACAAGACAGGTCACTTGTATCTTTGTTGCAATCCATGACATCTTTGTCTGGTTTGTCCCTGCCAACACGACTTGTCCATCGTTTGGCGTCTTTAAAAAGTTTCAGCACAAATTGAACAACGTGAGGAGAGTAAGCTAAAGGAGGCACCAAGCAAGTACCACATTTTTCATATCTCCATATATTAGGACTGAAGATTTCCAGCATGGATGAAAGAATGCATACTTTAACTGTACAACAGATATTACTGTTGCAAACACTAATGTTTTGCATTACCTGTAGAAATTCTTCCAGTATCTGCAGCAAGATAGTGCCAACACCATCTACAGAAAAGACTTTGTCATGATTAGAGAACTTGAACTTCAGTCTGAACAAGGCTGGAAGACTATCAGCACATCTTGCTACCGAGGATAACATCATGGCATCAGAGGCATCAGGAGGGAACTCCATAGTGAGACCACACACTAACTTCAAAATTCTTTGGGTGAAAGACAACCTCAAGTCAATGTTTATATCTTCAACCATTTCCAAATCAGGAAACTGGCAAAGCTTCTGCACCAGTGTAAGAAGGCGTGGCATACAACGTAAGTGAGCAACCGCAAAATGCTGCGCTAATGGCACCATGGCATTTGGAGATACTGCACTGCATGATTGGGTATTCTCTAAAATAACATAATCTCGCTGCAAGTATTCTGGTAATAAGGCCAAACAAAACCGCTTAAGGTCATCTTCACTTTTCGAGCAGTTGAAGCCTGGTAACGAAGAATTGAAGATAAGTGAGAACTCTTCAAATGAAAAGCTGCGCATAAAACATTGATTCCCTTCGCATGGGAAAGGCCCCAGGAGTTAACCTTTTAGATAGCAGAAATATTTCTCTTGTGGGCTCATGCGCTCAGTTTCAGCTTGCACAGACGTCCACTGTGCAATGATGTCATTTATAATGATGGGTTCCAATGAGGATGCCTTATTGAGAGTACCATTAAGCAGTACAGATTCCACAAAACAGGCAACCTCATTCTACAAACATGTGACATAATTGTTAACAAATAAATAATGCAACAGACTTCCAAGCATCTATGCAGAATTCTGGCTCAACAAAGATGGAAACAAAATGGTAGCAGCCTATCAAATTATTCTTAAGTTAAACATCTTGTAAATTTTGAAGGTTGGAAACTCAGACGAAAATGGTGTGGTGCCCAAGGGGGCTGGCGCCCTCTCTATCTCAGCTGTTGCATGCAATTGCCCCCGTCAACTTTAACGAAAAACAGGTTAACGGTGGCATAGTAAAAAAAAATATTTACAGCAGATAGAACTGGTTGTATATTGGATTTCTGTGTAGTAGCAGATGATGTTGTGTTGCAGATTGGTGTATACCTCGTTTTTTTGTAATATAACTTTGTATTCCAGATCACTTTGTGCTTTAGTTAATGTATTACAAAGCTCCACTTTATGGGTTCCATATTATTGGGCGTACCCAGTGCAGAGAGCTCCCGCGCTGTGCGGGGTCTGCGGAAGGGTGTTAGTGGCAAGCCTTACCCTCGCCTGTGTAATGCGAGGAGACCGCGACTCGAACCCGGAACCTTCCGGTCACAAGCGGTAAGACTCTACCGCTTGCATCAGGCCCGCCCTTCGGGTTCCATATTATTGGGCCTTACAAAATCATATGTGCTTTATAGCCATCATGCTATCTGTATATGGAACGCAGGTACCATGGTGTGCAACTGAAAATTATGGAACTATACCATGAGTAGTTCAACAGAGAAGTTCAACAGAGAAGAATGAACCCCATACAATAACATAAGCACATCATTTTGATTCACAGAAGTTATACGAGTACATATTTCATTTTTTTTACTGGATGTCCAGCCGTCAGCTGTCGTTAGTGTCTGTTTGAGCAGCTTTTCAGAATTCAATCCAACAGTGTGGATAAGCAGGGCGCCAGCCACCAGGGTGCCAAATGCATACTAAAACTCAGAATGATAGCCCCAACTATTTAAAACCAAGCCAATAGAACTTACCAGTAAGCCAAAATCATCACACACATACGATGATTTTTCTAGATGTAAGAGACAAAATTCCAAAGATCTCTCCACAATCTCCACAACTGTTGGCTCCACTTGCTCCACTGATAACAAAAGGTGAGAATAGAAAATAGAAGTGAGAAACAGATCAAATCCTAACATACACTAGACCTCTAATGGTTAAAGAAGGACAGGAAACAGCAGAAAAGAGGCAATAATATTGGGGAAAAATCTATTAATTACTATCTAACAAGTGTGAATGAGTACTCCAGTAATCATAGGCAAGAAAAAGAAAATGATTTCAAAGAAAGGCAACTTTGCAACAATGGTGTACAAGTTCTACCATTTTATTTATTCAACACCAAGCATCAGAAAGGAGTTGAAGCTTCAGTGCTTTCAGTGTCATTCAGAAGGTCACTATGCTACTAAGGGCATGCCCAATATCAAGGGAGTGACATGGAATGCAATAGAGATTGCTTCCTAGTATCTCATCGAGAATCCTGTCAAGATCTCCATAATCAATACTCCAGTCTGAGCACCATATCTGATATAACAATCTATTTACAGAAGTACAGAACTAATTTATACATTTCTCATCAATCAATAAAGTGAATAGGTGATACGGACTGCTAGGGAGGAGAAATGATACATCTCAAGATAAACCCACTGTCTAAGATGGATATTAAATACCAAGTGCAACATAGACAAAAAGAAAAAGAAAAGACCTCCAGAAGAGCAAGATACACCGTACTGAAGAGCACAACCAAGAAGGCAACAATCCACATGCTCAAAGTAAGGTACAGGAATGCAATCAGTGTTTCTTCTAGGAAGGAGCAGAGAAGTATCCAAAACACAAAACCATAGTCCCTCACTAAAGGATAAGAGAGCAGAAACAGAAGGAACCGCAAAGTATACCTGCCATTGGAGAGGATTTGGACAAAAACCCATCCTTTAACCACACCCAAATCCATATCCCAGCTACCCATTTTACACCCTCCCCAAATTTGTCCACACCCATTTCCCCCATACCTATGGCGTATGGGTAATTGGGCAGCGCTAGTGTCCAGCAACAATGACAACCTGTGCCTGCTTGTCAAAGTTCTCGGCGGAATCGGGTGTGTCGAGGCAATGGCAGCATTTCAAGCTTGTCGATGGCATCCTTGGCATTCTTGATAAGCCAGTCAACCCCGCTGCCATGCTGTACACAGCAGGGAGCAGGCACTGGAGCTCACCGCTGCGGCACAAAAAGCTGAAGGAAGTGGCCCATGGTGTTGATAACGACCACCTCCACTGTCATCATGCGCTTCATGTACTCCGCCACGCCGGGGGGCGTCACGAAGTCGGCCTTCACCTGGACGACGGTGCACGGCACGGTCCCAGTGTCGAGGAACCCCCACTGGTCGTCCAGGAAGATTATCCGGGCCACCTCCAGTGCCACGCCCAGGCGCATATGGACAGCATGCTCTTCTTGAGTGCTGGAGCAAAGGAAAGGGTCGCTGGCGGCGTTGGGGACGAAGCCCGTCACCAAGGCATCGAAGTGACGACATGGCGTCCAGCATGCTGTCGATGCTCTCCCGCTCGAAGCCACCCACATACCCCTTCTCCAACAAGTTGATGTGCCTGGGCGCAGCCGGCGTTCCATTTTCTGAGAGCTTGAGGGGCGGCGATGTGACGCTTCCCTTGCATGCAGGCAACAGCAGCAGGAACTAGGTCGGGAACCGAAAGTGACCGGATAAAACGGGTTTTCCCCTCCCAATACCCTCTTAGCGTGTGTTTGGATAGGGGTTTCAACTGGGTTGGAGTGGGTTGAACCCATTTTTGTAGCTGTTTCGTTTGGGTGCCAGCAAGGGTCGAACCCAGATGGAATATCCGCAGTAGATGCGGGTTGGCTCGGCACCTTGAAATTGGGCGGACCGGGGCGACCCAGATGGAGCAGCTCGTGGTGGGAGCGTGGAACAACGGCGGCAGCACGACACGCGGAGCAACTGCGGTTGCCCGACACGCGGAGCAGCTGCGGTGGCACAAGCAGCCACGGCGGTGCGTGGGGCCTGCGGTGGGGAGCAGCATCGGCATTGGCGCGGCCAGATGCGGCGGCAAGCGTGCGGCCCTTAGTATGCGGCGGCGAGCGTGCAATACGCGATGGTGGCCCTGCAGTGCTCAAGCGCCGGCGGTTGCCGCCTTGCTCCCATTTCCCTTACCGATGCGCTGCTATACGGCAACTGTTGCGAGCTAGAGAGTCGCGCGACGGGGCCGAGAAGGGACGGAGGCGAGCGAGGGCCGGAGCCGGCGGGCGAGGATGAGGCACCCCAGGGAAGGGCAAGGCCGACGCAGCGAGCAGCAGCACCATGAAGGAACGGCCAGCCATGAGAGAGAAGAAAACAGAGAAAGGAGGAAGAAGAGGGCGGAGAGGATGACAGGTGGTCCCCACACGTCAGCTACCTCATCCCACCTTTATTTGCCTTGGAACCAAACAAGGAACTGGGTCGGACCTATCCCTAACAATCAAACACGAGATGGGTTCAACCCCGACCCACGTGGTCCTCAAACCAAACACACGCTTACAAGTGGGTACGCCCATATCCTACCCATTTCTAATGGGTGAAAGATTTTTGATCCGTACCCTACCTGTTTAGCCTGGATACGGATTTGGGGATGGACATTGGATGCCCAGTGACAGGTATACCGCAAAGTAAACAAGGCTCAGGTCACCAAGGGGCTAATCCACGAGCTTAAAACAATGCTGAAAGGGTAAAAAAAAAAATTGCAAGGTTCAATCCAAATCTCAAAAGTTCTCTCCAAACATTAGAAGTCTTAGGGTTTCAAGATGATAGAGATCACACTGGAACAAGGGAAACATGAGGAAACAAACAAATTCATTACCCTTGCTTGACATAGAATAGATACATTGGTAAGACCTTACATTTGGAGCACTTGACCTCTAAGAACAATCTTTTAATCCAAGGAAAACTCTCTCTTCACACTGGGTATATATCTATAAGGAACTTAACCGAGCATCAGCAAACAATGAAACTAATATTCTTGTTTTTCTCATGCCTATAAATTGTTGGAAATAAGGGCAGGCCTGGTGCAGTGGTGAGAGCTGTCTCATTGAGTCACCAGGTCGTGGGTTCGAAGCAGCCTCTCCGCAGATTTGCGGGGGGAAGGCTTGCTTCGGTTTTCCCCTTCCCCAGACCCCACTCATGTGGGAGCCTCCAGCACTGGGTCTGCCCTATAAATTGTTGGAAATAATCCTACGTGTCTAGGTGCATGCTAGTGTCTAGGTTCATAGCCTTTACTTTAGCTAAATCTCAGCATGGAATAGTAGGCTGATTATTTGGGTAACATTCTGCATTAATTAGGAGGCTATCACAACAACAATTGTACCTCTCAGCACTATATAAAGCTAGGAGGAAAATTAGAAAAAGGCTAAGTCGTTCAAGCCACCAAACCCACAATGTTCATGTTGTTCTCGTGTGTGAATTCCTGGTGATCTGTTGAGGGGCTATTTGCCTTTCATAAATTACATAGTGAAAGAGAAATCTGGTGGAGAATATCATTCTGAAATCAAACAGCAACCACACAATTATAGCTGTTAACCTGAATCGGTAAATCGTGGTCTGCTTGTTCATGGAACAAAATTTATATAAGATTCTTATAGGCCCTGTTTGGCACAGCTTAAAGTTAGGAAGAAGGTAGCATTTCTCAAGCAGCCCACAGCAGCCGCTTAGTGGAGAAGCTCGGGCCCAGAAAAGCTAACTGTTTGGCAAATTGGCTTTTTCTCTAGCTTCCATGGTGGCTTCCATGGCCAGATCTTGGAGATGGAGACGGGGACGGCCAGATCTCCGAGATGGAGACAAAGATAGCCAGATCTCACAGGAAGGTGGGCTGATCCGATGCTGCACCCATCTGAAGGGTGCAGTGGCAGAGGGTGAACCAAGGGGGGGTGCAATCGCCAAAGAGTCGATATGCAATGAGAAACCACTCGCTATAGAAGGCAAGCTCGGTGGTTCCAGTAAGTGTCGTACTGTCGTAGTAGCGCCGACGGCCGAGGTCTCACGTCAAAATAAAACCATCTTGCAAAGGTTACTCAATTTAGGAATTATAACAAATTATGATAGTAGGACACATCTTATTCTATACCAGCGTGATGCACCATACTGCTTTCACGTCTAAGATGGGAAGTCAAATCATAAAGGACAATCGACAAAAAGACTAGCTGCAGTCACATAGGAAGCTTCTGCCGTTCATCCAAGGTGACCAAAACCCCTCTGTGAGCATCAACTGGCCACACTAGCAGAGAGGGGCAGAAATCCAGTATCGCCTCTACGAGGCGCAGCCAGTGGAGGGGAGTCAAAGGCAGAAGGGAGGTCAGTGGTGGCTTAGGGGACTTGAGGGTGGTCACAGGACAGCTGAATGCCACCAGAGTGTTAGTCGCTGAATTCTTACTCTTGGTAGTAGCAGAATTCTTACTTTCATTGAGAGAGGATGACACTAGGAGTTGGGACAATTTTCTAGTTTATTTCTCACACAAATGCCATACCAACCTGAGGGGTTAGGGATACATATTTATAAGGTTGCTAGATGCTAGATGCTGTCCTAAAACAGATGCTGTCCTAGATGCTGTCCTAGCCAGCTAGATGCTAAGATGTTGTCCTAAAATAGATGTTGTCCTAGATGCTGTCCTAGCCAGTCAAGGATGCTGTCCTTGATGGGCAGCAAGACCACCATGCAGCCACAAGGACCATATGCTGCAGCCCCACAAGACCAGCCAACACAGAGACTTATCCCATCATTCTCCCCCTAAGTCTTGTGCGTCGTCTTGTGGGAAAGTTGAACCATCCCGGTCCTAGAGCAGAGCTCAAGGAACTTGATCCTCCCAAGAGGCTTGGTAAGTAGGTCCGCAAGCTAGTCCTTGGTGTTGATGTAGCTCGCCTTGATGCTCCCTTCCTCCAAACAGCCTCGGATGAAGTGGTACCTCACCCGGATGTGCTTACTCCGTTCATGGAAAACGGGGTTCTTTGCTAGGGCCATAGCGGACTTGCTGTCTATCCTGAGCTCCACCGCTCTAGTGTCTCTACCGAGGAGATCACCAAGCAGTCGAGCGAGCCAGAGCGCCTGAGTCGAAGCGGTGGAGGACGCTATGTACTCGGACTCGCAGCTGGACAGGGCCACCACCTGCTGCTTGACCGACTGCCAGCTAACGAGGCACTTGCCGAGGAGGAAGAGGATCCCGCTCCTGCTCTTGCTGGTGTCGATGTCGCCGGCGTGGTCGCTGTCGCTGTACCCGACGAAGTGTGCCGCCCCAAGGCACCTAGGGTAGTAGAGGCCGTGGTCGAGTCTCCGCAACGTAGCGGATGATCCTCTTCACAGCCTGCTGGTGGTTCGTCGTCGGTCGTTGCATGAACTGACTAACGTAGCCGACGGAGAATGCCAAGTCCGGCCGTGTGTGGGCGAGGTAGCGAAGGCTCCCCACAAGACGCCGGTACTGCGTAGCGTCCACCTCCTCCGTCGTGCTGTCGCGGCTCAGCTTTAGCCTCTCCTCCATCGGAGTGAGAGCTGGGTTACAGTCGGTGAGCCCAGCTAGCTCAACGACGCGCTTGGCGTAGGCGGTCTGTCGAAGCGTGATCCCGGAGTCATCCTGTTGCACCTCGATTCCCAGGTAGAAGGAGAGAGGCCCCAGGTCACTCATCTGAAAGGTGGCCTTCATCTCTTCCTTGAATGCCACCACCTCCGCATCCTTGGTGCCGGTGATCATCAAGTCGTCGACGTAGACACCTACCAGCAGAGCATTTCCTCCACTGCCCGTCGGTAGATGGTCAGCCTCGTCGCGGGCTTTGCTCAAGCCCATCCCTTTAGCGTGGAATCCAACTTGGCATTCCACGTCCTCGATCTGCCGCCGCAAGCCATAGAGGGCCTTATGCGCAGCGGAGCACCTTGCCCTCCTTGCCGGAATCGCAAATCCCGTGGTGGTGGTGCACGTGAGACCTCCTCCTTTAAGTCGCCGTTAAGGAACGCCGACTTGACGTCCATGTGATGAACACGCCGGCCCTTCTGGGCAGCTAGCGCAAGGAGTCGTCGCACGGACTCCATCCGTGCCACAGGAGCGAAGACATCGTCGAAGTCAACCCCCTCCTGCTGCACGAAACCTCGTGCCACCAAGCGAGCCTTGTGCTTGACGATGGCGCCGGCTTCATCCCTCTTCACCTTGTACACCCACTTAAGGGTGATGCGCGGTGACCACGAGGAAGGTCGACAAGCTCCCGGTCGCGCGTTCTTCTCAACCGCATCCATCTCAATCGCATCGCGGCGTGCCATGCCGCGTGTTTCTCGGCCTCTCTGCAACGGCCGAGGCTCGCCGTCGTCACACGCAAAGGTGCAATCTAGCGCCTCCGGTCGTGAGGCACCGGTCCGGCTTGACCGGTGGTCGCCGAGAAGGTTCTCCATCGAACGGTACATAGCGGTTCGCCGTCGTGGTAATGCGCGTCGATCGCGCTCCTCGTCGTGAGAGAGCGAGAGTAGCGAAGCTCAACGGGCCGTGCTCGACACGACACGGTGGTGTTGGAGTAAACGTGCGGGAGAGGTGCTGTCGGTCTTTGAGTGCGTGGCGTTGCGGTGTGGTGGAGCCGGCGAAGAACTCATCGCAACCAAGGTCTGGTGAGAGCGTGGTGTTGTTAGAGTAGCAGCGCCGGTCGGTGGAGGCTCGGGGACCGGGGTAGACGCGCTTCGTCGAAGAAGAGCCGCCTAGTCCCCAGCTCCCTCAAAGTGGACGTACTCGACGATGAAGTCGCCGTAAATGCGTCGAGCCGAGCCGTCCGCCCACCGCTTTGTCCCACGCCCATCCTCGCCCTTTTCGTCGAACACAACGTCGCGCCGCCGTGCACACACGTTGTGTCTTGGTCGAGGATGCGGTAGGCCTTCGAGCCTCCGCGTGGCCGGCGAACACTCCGGAGTGCTCCCGCCGTCGAGCTTCTTGATGTGGCCAAGCTCCTTGGCGAACGCGAGGCGGTAGAGACCCGCAAGTGGGAGACCGCCGGCTTGCGCCCATGCCAAGCCTCGTCGCGGCGTCCTGCCGTCGGCGCCTTTTGGTAGGCGAGGGGTTGAGGATGTGAGGCGGCCGACACCACCGCCTCTCCTCGAGAAGAGCCAACCAGATCCCCTCGCTGAGAGAAGGGCCCGAGCCATCCCCACAACCGTCTGGTTGCGCCGCTCGACGACGCCGTTTTGCTCACTGGGCTCTCTGGTAGGCGCGGAGTAGTGGCGCCAATGCCCTTATCGGTAGTGATGATGACGCGACCATTCGGCCGTCGTGAATTCACCGCCGTTGTCGGTCGCGCAAGCAAAGACGCTGCAGCTTCTTGCGCCGCGCTCCGCCTCCGCCCAGACCCTCACGCGCTGATGGCGTCCCGCGACCTCTCCTTTCTGCCGAGGACCATCACCCACATGTAGCGGGAAGGGTCGTCGACGAGCGGCGGAAGTAGCGTCGTCCTCCCGGTGTGGCCGGTGTCACCGGGCCACACAAGTCCCCGTGCACAAGCTCGAGCCTCTCCTTGGCTCGAAAGCTCGCCCGCTAGGGAAAGGAGAGTCGCCTCTGCTTCGTCAACACGCAGACGTCGCAAAAGCTGCTTGCACATGGTCGAGGCACGGCGGGCCTCGCACCATCTCCGCGGCACCGAGCCGCTTGAGGCCTCCTCGGTAAAAGGTGCCCGGCGCTTCGTGCCGCTTCGCCACGCCTCGTCGTTCCGACGAGCAGCGAGACAGAGGGGTTGTGCCACCTGCACGTTAAGGACGTAGAGTCGATTTGCGCTTCTGGTTACCTTGGCAAGAAGGCGACGACGGCGATCTCAAATCCTCATGACTCCATCCTCAACCACCACGCGCGAACCGTTCTCATCCAACTGTCCCAAGCTGATGATAGAGTTCCTCAACGCGGGGATGTAGTAGACTCCGGTGTGCTCACCAGACACGGCGGTGAAGATGACGGAGCCGACGCACTTGATCTTCACGCCGGAGGCATCCCCAAACTTGACGGAGCCTCGGACGCTAGAATCAAGCTCGGTGAAGAACTCTCGTGGACCGGTCATGTGATGGGTGGCGCCGGTGTCGAGGCACCACCCGTCAATCTTGTCATTGCCGGAGCCGTCGCCGAGGATGGCATGTGCTTTTGGCTCGTCAAGGTGGAGGAGAGCTGCTGCGGCCGGTGCCGCTGGAGGTAGCTCGATGCTTGCATGTGCCATGAACAGAGCCTGCTCCTCCTCCTCCGCTTTGTCTGACGTGGGCTGGCCGCGTCGTGGTTGCCGACGATCCTTGGCCCAATGGCCAAGCCGGCCGCAGCATTCTGCGGCGGTGTCGTCTCGTCTTGGCTTAATGCTTGCCGGGCGCCGCCCTGTCGCGCCTCATGGGCATCACCCTCAGACGTCCTCGCGCTTCCGGCCTAGCGTCTCTGCTTGCGCCTTGCTTGCCACGCTTGCGGCCGCCTGTCGCGGAAGAAGGCTCCCCCTTCTTTCGGTCACCTTGGCAGGCAACCCACTGCTCCCGAGTGAGAAGGAGCTTCCCGCCAATGGTGATGGGCCCCAAGAGAGAATGTGGCTCATCGCTATCGACGACCTTGAGGCGACCTATCGCCTCATCGATCGACATCGTGGAGAGATCCAGCAGGGACTCGATCGAGCGAGCCATCTGCTTGTACTTCTCGGGGCGCAGCGGAAGAGCTTTTTTCGACGACTCTCTCCTCACCGTAGGTGTCATCGCCGAATCGCACCATCTTCGCAGCGCAAAGTGTTGAGACGGAGAGCAAAGTCATCAACGTCCTCACCTGGCTTGAAGGCCAGGTTCTCTCACTCATTGCGAAGTACCTGCGGTGTGGACTTGCGCGGCGCTGGCGGCGCCGCCAATGCGTCTTGCCGCAATGATGGCGTCCCAAGCCTCCTTGGCGATCCGCTTGTTAGTAAGCGAGAATCGCATCTCGGATGGGGCTGCAGCGATGAGGGCATCCAGCGCCCGTCGATCTCGGTCGTGTCGTCGGCGTCGCGCCGCATCGAATCGCCTCCCACATGTGTTGCACTGGAGCTTTACCCTCATCACCGCAGCCCACTCGGCGTAGTTGGTCTTAGTGAGGGTAGGCCACCCACCGCCGGGGCGACGTCCCCGACGATAGCCTAGAGCCCGTGGTAACCACTTCATGCCGTCCGGGAGAGAGAGCCACGCCGCGCTGTGAATGCCGCGCTCTCCATCGACCCGTCCCGCCACCGTTGCGTGCGCGCGCGCCTCCTCCTCCAGAGCGCCACCGCCGCCGTCGCGCCTCTCTCTAGGAGCGCCGCCGCGCGTCCACCCTTGTCGGGGCCGCCGCCGCCACTTCGTGGGCATCTTGTGGCCATCAAGCTCGCTTCGCCCGCCAAGGCTGTTGCCTCCCTCCCCAAGCACTCGAGGTCCGCGTCGGCGCCGTCGTCGATAGAAATGGAGCTGGCGATGTCGCCGCTGAAACCTCGACCTCATTGCCGCCGCCACCGCCGCTTTTGCCGCCACGCGCCACCGCTGCGCGCTCGCCTCTCGCGTTCCGCCGTGTTCGACCTCTCCGACGCCCAGCGCGATCGAAGCGACCGAGGCTGATGACCTGCGGACATGATGCGCCTTGGGGGCTGCTGCGCGGGGAGAGGGTTGCTTGCACGAGTACTTGCTGTGAGGGAGAGATGAGTGATCAAGAGCGGCGGGCTACTGCTGCTCCCAGTGAAAATTGGCCATTCTTGAGGCTGGGAAAAGAGATGAGCAGGAGATGCTCAGGCTACACGATAGTACCGCTCTGATACCAGTTGTTAGTCGCTGAATTCTTACTCTTGGTAGTAACAGAATTATTACTCTCATCGAGAGAAGATGACACTAGGAGTTGGGGCAATTGTCTGGTTTATTTCTCACACAAATGCCATACCAACCTGAGGGGTTGGGGATACATATTTATAGGCTGCTAGATACTAGATGCTGTCCTAAAACAGATGTTGTCCTAGATGCTAAGATGTTGTCCTAAAACAGATGTTGTCCTAGATGCTGTCCTAGATGCTAAGATGCTGTCCTAGCCAGTCAAGAATGATGTCCTTGATGGGCAGGAAGACCACCATGCAGCCACAAGAACCATATGCTGCAGCCCCACAAAGACCGGCCAACACAGAGACTTATCCCATCACAGAGGAGAACTTGTAGCCGTTGGACAGTGAGGCTGATGGGAAGTGGCACGAACAGGGTAGTGGAGGCAGAGGCGGAGGCCGGTGCGGTGGGAGGAGGCGGAGGCTGGCTGTGTGCAGGGCTGGTGGAAAAAGCTAAGAAGCTGCCTGGGGACTGTTTCTACGAAAAGCCAGAGTCCAGATCATCTCTGAGGAGTGTTGGGGCAAAAAAAAGAAGCACAACTGAAGCAACATGTTCAGCTTCCTGGAAGCTTTTTTTTATGGGAAGCTGCTGAATAAGCAGTTCTAAACAGGATTTTAGTCTTGCTATTTTCTGCAGTGCTCCAAAATCTAAACACCTAGCTCCATAGTTGGAAAGAAATGGGAACCACAGATCACCACTGCATCAACTTCTACCAAATGATATATATCGGTAAAGAAAAAATGTGTCCAATCTACATTGACTGCTGATCATGCAGTTCAGCCATTGTACCACTGAGAACTCATCCTGATAACCAAGCAACAACCAGTCCAATATTAGGTAAAGGTAAATAATGATTCGTCAACCACAGGGAGAAGTATAGTGAAACTGATCCATGCATGAAGCATGCATTTTTAGTGCAACTGTGCATATAATGTTCTCAAGTGGCTAAAACTAGTTCTAATGGGTCTCTTCGTAGTCATAGTATCAAAAGACTCACAAAAATGTATAGAGAAAAAGCAAGCATTCATGACTTCATGGCACCTAAGGATGACAAAGAACAAGCAAAACTATAAACCTCACATCACACAAACATAACAGACTGAAGCAGAATGCATAAGTGGACCATGCCCTAAAAGAGTGAAACAGAAAAAATATTCAGGATGCCTAAACCTTTCTGACAAACAATTTGAGACTGATACTAAATATTAACCGAAGAAAAGCTTGAGCTATAAGTGAAACAGCTTTGAACTTTAAACAATATTACAACGTTATATAGATCAACTGAGAGAGTGTGAATTATAGACTAACATCATATCTATTATCTAATTCCAAAAGAGAAATGAAGCAACTAAAACATCATATCAAAATCCAAACGAGAAACAAAGCAACTAAAACATCCTATCAAAATCCAAAAGGAAACAAATCAATTAATCAACTAAGGATATCTAAGTTGCTCCACAAGAATGAATATGACGCTTTCATCGATCAAACAGAAGGCGATATTTATCTTACTCAATAATAACCATAAGCAATTTAATTAAGATCACACAATAGAAGGTAAAACAGCAGCATCGCGTCTAGTATAGCACCCCAACAGTTATAAAAGCAGCATCGCGTCTAGTATAGCACCCCAACAGTTATAAATCTACAACCCGCGATAGTAACAGCAAAGCTACCAGCCATGGTCCACACTCCACAGCCACCACCCATGGTCCACGGAATCCATCTTAGACGGAGAGACGGGAAGGAATTAGCGGGCGGGATCGGGGGGCACACCTGAGGCAGGGAGGACGGCAAACACGACGGCCCGGGCGGCAGCGAGAACGGTGCGGGCGGCGGCTGGGTCAGCCGACTGGCCGGCAGCGAGGGCCCCCGCTAGGGCCTCGAGCCCCGGGCGCGCCGCGGGCGATCGGAGGCGGCGTACCGGCGGCTCCGGCTCTCCGGAGGCAACTAGGAGGTCCAGCATCGCCGAGATCTCCGCCGCCGCCATGGTGAGAGATCTGCGACTTCGATCGGCGGCGGCCCCTATAGGTAGGGTTTGGTTAGTGGGATGGGATGGGATGGGATGGGATGGGGTGGGGTGGGATGGTCCCTCTTTTGGGGTTCTTTGATTGAGGGGCGAGCTGGGGAGGGATGGTCTCCGGAGCAGGCGGGCGGGCGGGCGAGCCGCGCCTCTGGAGCAGCGACGGCCGGACGCAGAGATGGGCGGGCGGGGGAGCAGCGACGGCCGGACGCAGAGACGGCTGGGCGGGCGAGCAGGGGCGGACGAGCCGCGCTTCCGGAGCTGCGCCTCGGGCAGGCGGGCCCAGGGCGGCCACGGCGCTCGAGCTCCTCCGCGTCTGCCGCGAGCTGCAGCAGCAATTCGAGGAGGTGCGACTCCGGCGGACGGCGCGGTCGAGCGGAACGATTCGAGGAGCTGCGGACTCGGGCGAGCACGGGGCAGCGACGGCCGTGCGGGTGATCAGGCGTCGGATCGACGCCCTTCTGATGAGAGGGTTTTGTGTGATGAGAGAAATTAAGAGAGGAGAGGAGAGAGATGTGCATGCGACTACCGGAGGAAGGTGACGCTGCGAGTGGTTTTTTTTTTATTTATCATCATATATCATCATACCACAATTGCTTTTTGGTTTTGTCTTCCTTCACGACGAGTAAGGTGTCGTTCGCTGGTCTGAGACAACCAGCCAGCCGGTTGGTTCCCTCTTATATGTTACTGTTCACCAAGTCAGCCGAAAGTATTTTTCTCTCACAACAAATCAATCGGAACAGTATTTTTCAGCCAAGTTTCAGACCAGCGAACGGGGCTTAAGGGTAGATTTCATTGGACAGAGAATTCCCTTTTGTACCTTGTATAAAAAATAAACTCCTCGCTCTGTCCATCTCTACCATATATAAAAACAACGAAACGCTTACTACCGAGCACGTAGGATTTGGTGCTGCGGCATGCACACCCGCGACGGCCATCCGATTCGCGCGGAGGAAGAATGAGGCCGTCCCGTCCGTCCATGCTCACCGTTTTCTTCCTTGTTCACGCCCGCAGTCTTCTTCCCTAACTCCGACTCGGCAGCTTGGGTTCCGATAGCCTATGCCACCCCTCCTTCTCCAACCTCGACGAGCTAGAAGAGAGGGGTTTGGGGGAAGAAAGGTCGGCCAAACGGTGTGAACGGCGGCAAGACGGTTTAGAGGCCATGACGGCGGTGGAGGCAGTCAGACTAGGTCGAGACAGGGGTGTGTCGATGTTTCATCATCGATAGCCTGTCACGGGGTACCCTGGGCAGTTTGTTCGAGCTTCAGCGTATGCAGAACTCGACGGTTAACGCAAGAGATAGTCGATTTATCCTGGTTCGAACCCTCGACCGTGATCTATTAATAGCCCTACATCCAGTCAGCGTTAGCCTTTACGTTGTATTGATTATCTCGTCTCTTCTCCAGAAACCCTATCCTCCTTTATATAGTCAGGAGGCTAGAGTTCTAGTCGGTTTACAATGAGAGTTCCTAGTAGAATTACAGAATAATACTACCACTAAGATTACATAGAAAGAATTCTAGTTAGACTAGATCTTCTCTTTTCCTTGTGGGGTATCCCGTGGGTCCCGCATCGACAAGCCCCCGGCACTTCATGGTTGAGCTTTGGAAGCCTCGTCTTGTTTCATTTAGGTCTTGCCGAGTAGGAACAAGCATCGTCAAAGTGCTTTCTTGAACGAAACTGTGTAGCGCTTCTTGGGATCTTCGAGTGGTTTGTGCTTTTTTGAAGAAAAAGTATACCCATCTGGGTGTAGCCCTCGAGTCTCTTGCTATTTGAAACAAGGAGTGAAGGGTCTTGTCTTGAAATTGCTCTGATTCTTCGTCGAAGGGCTCCCGAGCATATACCCGGGTTCTTTATCAAAAAGAACTCGGATATAGCTCGGTCCGTGTTCTTTTTATCGTGAGGTCTTGAAGTGTTCTATCTTGAAGAAGTCTTCTTATTGACGTGCGCTTTTTTGAAGAAAAAAGTGCACTCACTGAGTGTAACCCCCGAGCCTCTTGCTATTTAGAACAAAAAGTTGGAGGGTCTTTAATCTTATATTGTTTGAAAACTGTTGTTTTGAAGAAGTCTTCTGAGTGATGTGTGCTTTTTTGAAGAAAAAGTGCACTCACTGAGTGTAGCCCCCGAGCCTCTTGCTATTTAAAACAAAGAGTTGGAGGGTCTTGAATCTGAGTTGTTCAAAGAACTGAAAACCTCTCATGTTGCAGCCCCCAAGTATATACCTGGGTTCTTTTATTCAAAAAGAACTCGGATACAGCATCTTGACATGTTCTCTGGTAGTCTGCTGTTGTCAGATGTAGTTGTATGGTGGTGGTTGAGAGTAAATGTTGTTTGTTCACGAGTTGAACAGTGTTGGTATATTTTTCCGAATATGCTCGTTCTTAAGTACTGTTCCTACACGTCTGAGTCCTCTTTCATTGAATTCTGTCTTTTCACTGTGTCCTTTGTTAGGTTTGTTCTATTTGTGCTCCTGGTCCATGTGCACCGCTTCTTTGGTATATAAATATCCTCCTGGTGTGCTGTTTTGATTCATCAAGCATTTTATTGCGTGGTCTGAAATCTCCGTAGTCATGAATATGATAGTTTGTGAAGTAGAACAGCCCCCGAGCGTATTTTGTAGTTCTTGTGTATCTTGTCGTAGCTGGAGGGAGTCTTGTGATAGGGATTAAAGGTAGACTAATCTCGCAGCGGCATTGTACCAGGAGGTACGTGGCGGTAGTTGAAGAAAGTCTTGTGATGTGTGATATGTTCCTTCATCCAGCAGTTCTGGGTTGATCTTCCTCGTCTGCCCTGCGACTGTCCGACGCAGATCAACACCTGATCCTGCATCATGTCAGGCTTGGGTAGACAGATGCCTGCAGGCCTCCCTTGGTCCATGTTGTCCTGCCGTGCTGCTGATTTCCACCTTGGATGTACTGCGTTCGTCCTTTGAAGAAAATAGTGTATCCAAGTGCGATTTGTTCTGTCGAGTAGTAATTTGGAACATGTAGTCGTTCTAGAGCCTAGTTGTATCCATGTTTCTTTTTGCTACCTTGTCATAGTACCGAGTTCGTTGGGTCTTGTAAGATGTGTAATCTTGTATTTTTTGAAGCCATTTGTAATGAAAAGAATCTTGTCTTCTGAGTTGTCATTTTTTTCTGTTGATGTCCTAGTTGTTTATAAGATTCCCGAGTTCTTTCTATAAGAACAGGGTTCTTATGTTCCTTATGAGGTAATCCTTCGTTGCTTCATGATTGATGAGTTCTTTTTTAGCAATATGATAACTCTGCCATGGTGCTGGATGGATAAGTCTGAAATCTACCCATTGAACTGTACCTTTGTGTAGAAGTGTCCCGTCCATCATTTGAGCTGTGTCAGTTGTGGTGAGAAATGGATCGTTGCGTTCTCATGCCATGTTAAAACGGGCCTGGTGGGCCGTGTTTCTATTGCTGTAAAATTTATTTAAATGCATTTCTTCTTCTTTTTCTTTGCTGCCATACTTTTGCCTTGAAACCCTAGTCTTCAAAACTCCGTCGTCGCCATTGTCGCTGTCATTTTAGCGCCGCCGTCTGAGCATCATCGTTTCTTAGTGCTTTATTGCTTTCGCTAGTATATGGGTAGGAAGAAATTAGCGAAGCAAGTCCCAGGCAACCTTTGTAGACGATGAGGCATCGCTTTATGTGATTGAAAATCAAGAATTTATGGCCATGAGGGCTGCTCAGAAAATCTGGCCGACTCCGACTACGACTGAGGATCAGTTGCGCGAGCTTGTCAGTGATGGTCTGATCCAAGGCAAGGAGTTTGCTGATTGGAAAGCTCTGGCCAGCATCGGGTCCCAACTCCAGGTCCTGATGAGATTGTTCTTTTTGTCTCCTTTATCCGTGCTAGACTCTGCCTTACTGCTTCTGCTTTTCTTCATCGATTTCTTAGTTATTTTAGGATTAGCTTGAACCATCTTGCTCCTAATGCTGTCCTTTATCTTTCTGTTTTTGTTTATCTTTGTGAAACTTTTTTTGGAATTCCTCCTCTTTCTCTCTTTCGTTACTTCTTCCATCTAAAGCCACAACCCCACCACGATGACACCCATGTTTTTGGTGGCTGCGGGATTTAGTTTTATCAGGGTCTTAAGAGTAAATTCTTTGATTATAACTTGGTTGATTCTATGAGGGATTGGTGCGCCGACTGGTTTTATGTCGCCAATTTGATTCCTCCTCTTGCTGTTCATTCTGGTTCTGGTCCCGTGGTTAATGACCGATGGGAAAAGAATCCCCTAACGATGGATGAGCTCTAGGCGATCAAGCCATTTCTTGAGAGGATATGTACTCTAAAACAGTAGGGCTTGACCGGCTTCGGTGTCATTTCCAGTTTTCTTCGCCACCGTGTTTAGCTTCTGGAGGAGCGAGAGAATTATGGTTTTGAGTACTCTGGGGCGGAGGATCCTTCTCGTATGGTCCCTGCCCTTGAGTTGACTGATGAGGAGGTGCTCGAGCGCCTTCAGAAGATGTTGAAAGGAGTAAGCGTCGTTCCGCATGCTGTCCTTGAGTATTGTGCTAACAACCCACCGCCTACTGTGAGTTATTTTTTCTTATGTTGTTACTTTTTGTATTTCCTTTGCTGTCTTCACTTTTGCTTAATCTTTATCGTCTGGTTGTTTTACTCTTTTTATAGGAATTGGGGCGTAACTTCGTTGATCCGATCCCCCTTGATAACCGCCCTGCCATGGTGGAGACTGGGGAGAGTCTTGCTGGGGCGTCTTTAACCAGTAAGTTTCAAACCACCACGATGTTTCCTGGCGTTTCTTCCGCAATCTTTGACGCATATGTAGAGTATGTTCCTCGTCCAGTTCCTCAAACTCCTCGTAGTGTCGGAAAAAGGGGGCGAGCGGATTGTTCTTCTTCTGTTTTGTCTGCTACCAAGAAGCCTCGCCAGTCGAGTACTCGTCCAGGTACTCAAGTTATAGGTAGCATGCTCCTAGGTGAGCATATTAATATGCTTTGTCTTCTTGTTGTTTGTTTATGCCTTTAACCGAGTACTTTTCTCCTTTTTCAGATGGCGTTGTGGTTGCCTTGTTTGAGAATGAGGAAGATGAGGATGATGATGCGGCCCTTGTCATGCGTCGGTGAGTTGTTTTCTTGTTTTTCTGTTGTTGAACACCTCTTTTTGTTTTGACTTTTGGCCTTGTTCTCTTGTAGTAAGCGGTCGTCGAGCTCGAGTTCTTCCGGGTCTCTGGTACCGACCACGCCACTCCTGTCGCAGAGTGGTGGTGATATTTTTTGCTGCTATAGTTCCCCCTCTAAGATCTTCTGTTCGTCTTGGGGATTTTATGAAGAAGAAGATAGCTAAGTGAGTAAATCCTGGTTATATTTCTTTGCTTTTATTTTCCTTTTTTCTGATTCATATTCTTATCATCGAGTTTCCTTATCATCTTGCAGACCCTCGCCTTCCCTTAACCCTCAGTCGACCTCTTGTCAATCCTCTGGTGCGCTCCTATGTACTGAGTCTTAGGACCCGGAATGTACGGTCGGCGAGGTGGCTGTGAGGGAGACAGGGTTCGATCACACTACTGCGGATTTGCTGACTTCGGGGGTGACCGTGGCTGTGGCGGTGGATCCATCTGAGGAGGTAGCCGGGGCTTCCTATGATACGGCCCTGGTCTTGCCTTCTTTGCATTAGCTGGCTTCTCCCTCTGCTCCTCTTGGTACTAGTGGTCAGTGTTTGGATGATGATGTATTGCAACAATTCGATGCCACTCATCGGTTGTCGAGTGACCACGCTGAGGAAACTTTATGACTTCTTTTGGGGAAAACTCCGGGTAAGTTTTTCTGAAGTTCTTTCTTTGGATGTTCGTCTTTCTTCTGTTCTTATGTCTTGTTTTTCTCTCTCTCTTTTTGTTCAGTCTTTTTCTCGGGATCATACCGGCTTCTTTTTCTCGTCTAAAATCGAGAAAAAGTTGTCTTCTGAGGTTAGTGCCCTAAAAATAGAGCTTGACCTCTATCGGGCCGAGATGGAGACCGAGCGTCAAACGCACCAGCGAGTGGAACAGGCTCTCCATGCCCGGGTGGTTGAGGCGGAAGAGCGGAGGGATGCTGCTGTCCAGGAGGCCTTGAAGAATGTGGAGGCCATGAAGAAAGAGTGAAATGGTATTGCAGGTACTTTTTGTTTCCTTTTGTATTCAAATTTCCCTTTCTGCTGACTTGTTTTTTGGTGCCTGGTCTAGCTCTCTGAGTTGAAAAGCAGAAGCTCTCGGAGGGTATTGAGGAAATGAAGATACTTGTTCGTAATAATCACAACAGGGCTGAGGAGGTAATTACTCGTGCTGAAGAAGAACTCGCGCTTGTTAAGTTGATTAGGCGTGGTGCTGATAGGGATCTTGTGCAGGCCCAAAAAACTATTGAAGTCTTGACTGGTAAGTTGACAACGGCTACTAAGAACTGGAATGTTTTGTGGAAATCATTTCGGTCAGTAGTCGACCTTCTCCGGACTCCAACAAATGATGGTCAATCTTGGGCTCAGTTTATTCCCAAAGTTCCAACCCGTTTCTAGGAGTTCGTGAAGAGGTGCGCCCAACTATGTACCAGAAATATTCTTGTCCAGGTCCGGTTCTTGCTCCGGAGGTCCCTTTGTCCAAGATTGTAGAGGAAGCCAAGAGTCAAGAATATCTGGATGCCGTTGAAAAGGTGGAGCCTGAGGTCGAAGATTTAGCCAGGAGGATTGTGGATAATCTTAATATTGATATTTCTTCTCTTGATGATGATGCTTGATGTAATTGACCTTTGTACTCCAGCCTCCGTAATAGGATATTATACTTCTTTCTTGAATGAAGATTCTTTATTTTTGTTGATGTCTTCTTTGCCTGGATGTCTTCGCCTTGTTTATTCTTTAAATGAGTTGTCCAAGTGATCAGAATTTTTTTCGAGTAGTCGTTTGTTGGTCGTGGTGCGCATCCACGGTTTATGGTGGTCGTGTTGTTTCATCCGTTGTAGGATCGTTCCTTGATAGGTCGAGCGTTTGTATGGCTTTTATCTGCGCCGTGTAATCAACTCGGTATATGTAGATCGTTGTGTTGACAAACTTTCTTGATTTGCCGAGTTCTTGTATGGCTTTCGTCTGCGCTGTGTAAACAACTCGGGGTAAGTAGATCTTTGTCTTGACAACCTTTTTGTTCTTGTTAGTATTGGAAAGACTTAGGACCATCGATCTCAAGTATCTTCAGCTTCTTTTTAGGTTTTTTGCTTGACTTGAGATGTGGCCAGCATCTGGCCCTTTCCCTGGTTGTAACAACATCTTAGGATCGGTTCGGGTGTCGGCTTATCAGCTACCCTCATCGGTAGGCTCAAGCATCTTTTTAGTTTTTTTGTTCACGGCCGGTATGCTCAGGCTTAGTTTCAGCCATTTTGCTTTTTAGTTCGGGTGTTAGCTTATTAGCCACCCTCATCGGCGGGCTCAAGCATCTTTTCAACTCTTTTGCTCTCGACCGGTATGCTCAGGCATAAATTCAGCCATTTTGCTTTTTTGGTTCGGGTGTTAGCTTATTAGCTACCCTCATCGGCGGGCTCAACTGTCTTTTTAGCTCTTTTGCTCCCGGCCAGTAAGCTAAGTGAAAACAACTCGGGGAAAGCCATAATAAGACATATGTTGTCAAAAAACCATCTTTATTGATCATGAACGTTGATAAGCCATAATAATACATATGTTGTCGAGGAACACCATCTTTATTGATCATGAATGTTGATCTCTTGTGGCTTGTATATATATTCTTCCTTGAGTTGTTTTTATGCGTAGAATCTTCTTAGTTGGCTGATGTGACATGTATTGTTGACTTCTTTTCAATCTTCAGTTATCAACTTGTACATGCCTGGTCCGGTGACTTTTGTGACAATAAAAGGACCTTCCTATGGACTGAGTAGTTTATGGCGTCCGTTAGTTTTTTGTATTCTTCTTAGTACTAGGTCTCTGATTTGGAGTGATCGAGGTTGGGTATTCTTGTTGTAGTGATGTCTTAAACCTTGGAGGTATCTGGCTGATTGAAGGGTAGCATTTACTCTGACTTCTTCTATACTGTCGAGTTCTAATCTTCGGGTGTGTTTTACTTCTCCTTTGTCATATTGTTCTATCCTTGGTGACATCCAGATCAAGTCGGCAGGTAATACGGCTTCTGATCCGTAAACTAGGAAGAAAGGTGAGTATCCGGTGGCTCTGCTTATTTGAGTTCGTAGCCCCCATACTACTTTGGGTAATTCTTCAATCCATTTGGATCCATAGTCCACTAGTTCTTCATACAATTTTGGTTTTAATCTGGCTAGTATGAGTCCATTAGCCCTTTCTACCTGTCCATTGGCTTCTGGATGTGCAACTGATGCGTAATCTATGCCGAAGCCGCAATCCTGTGCCCAACTTTAGAATTCTGTAGCTGTGAAGGGAGAACCCAAATCTGTGATGATTCGATTGGGCATGCCGAAGCAGTGCATAATGTCTTGGATGAACTCGACTGCTTTGGCTGCGCTGTATTTTGCGAGTGGTTTGTATTCAATCCACTTGGTAAACTTATCAATTGCTACAAAGATGTACTCAAAACCGCCCTTTGCTTTCTTGAGAGGTCCCACTTGATCCAGCCCCTAGCAGGAGAAAAGCCCAAGCGAGTGGGATGCAGATGAGATTGTGAGCTGGTACATGAGCTTGTCTTGCGAACATTTGACAACCTTTGCATTTTCTGATGAGTTCTTCTACGTCGTTCAAAGCGGTTGGCCAGTAGAATCCGGTGCGGAATGCTTTGCCGACTAGTGTTCTTGAAGCGGCATGATTTCCACAGCAACCTGAGTGTATTTCGTCTAAGATCTCTTTGCCTTTTTTCAAACAAGACACATTTTAGGAGTACTCCTGATGATGCGGCTCTTCTATACAGCTTGTCCCCTACTAGGACATAGTTCTTGCTTCTGCGAACAACTCTGGTAGCCTCCTCTTTATCTGCTGGCAACTTTTTCTCTTTGATATAATCAATAAAAACCTAGGTCCATGAGGTGTTGATTACCAAAATCTGGGTGCCTTTAGCTAGGAGTTTAGGGGTTATCTCACCGGGTTGTTTGATAGAGGGAGCTAATAACTCCTCTATGAATACGCCCGGTGGGACCTTCGCCCTGTCTGATCCGAGCTTGGTGAGGACGTCTGCTGCAATATTAGAATCGCGTAGGACATGTAGAATTTCCAATCCTTGAAAATGTTTTTCGAGTTTTCGTATTTCAGCACAGTAAGCGCTCATGTTTTCTTTGGTGCAGTCCCAATCTTTGTTGACTTGGTTGATGACTACTACCGAATCACCGTATATGAGTAATCGCTTGATTCCGAGGGTAATTGCCACTCGAAGCCCGTGGATGAGGGCTTCGTATTCTGCTTCATTGTTGGTAGCTTGCCATAATATCTGAAGGACATACTTGAGTTGTTTTCCATCTGGAGAAATGAAGAGAACGCCTGCACCGGCTCCGCCTAGCTTGAGCGATCCATCAAAGTACATCTTCCAATGGTCAAGGATGGTATTTGACATAGGTTATTGAATTTCTGTCCACTCGACAACAAAATCTTCAAGGGCTTGAGATTTAATTGCCTTTCGTGGGGTGAAATTGATATTGAGAGCACCAAGTTCAACTGCCCACTTAGATATGCACCCTGTTGCGTCTCTATTGTGTAGGATGTCTCCGAGTGAGAAATCTATCACCACGGTAATCTTGTGGCTTTCAAAATAGTGACGAAGCTTGCGTGAAGTGATTAGGAGGGCGTAGAGTAGTTTTTGCACATGCGGGTACCAGATTTTTGATTCTGACAGTACTTCGCTGATGTAGTATACGGGGCGTTGTACTTTATATACGCGCCCTTCTTCTCTTTCTACGACTATCGCTATGCTGATCACAGTAGAAGTTGCCGCAATGTACAGCATCATGTCTTCATATTTCTTTGGTGGTGTGAGAACGGGCAAGGAAGTGAGGTATGTCTTAAGTCTTTTGAAAGCTTCGTTGGCTTCTTCTGTCCACTCAAACTTATCTGTCTTCTTTAGTAGTTTAAAGAAAGGTAACCCTTTTTCACCGAGTCTTGATATGAAACGATTGAGGGCCGCCATGCGGCCTGTTAGTTTCTGCACATCTTTGACACTTCGAGGAGGGCCCATCTCTGTTATAGCTCAAATTTGCTTAGCGTTGGTTTCGATTCCACGATGACTGACCAAGAATCCGAGTAGTTGTCCTGAAGGAACTCCGAATACAACTTGTTTGGGTTCAATTTCCACCTCCACCTTTTCAGGTTGTCGAAGGTTTGCTTTAAGTCTTCGATTAGTGTGTCTGGGTTATTTGTTTTCACTACTACGTCATCCACATATGCCTCTACGTTTTCACCGATCTGTTCACCAAGGCACGTTTGGATAGCTCTTTGGTAAGTGGCACCAGCATTCTTGAGTCTAAATGACATGGTCTTTTAGTAGTAGGCACCAAACGGAGTGATGAAAGATGTCTTGCTCTGGTCTTGTTCCTTTAATGCGATCTGGTGATATCCTGAATAGCAATCAAGAAAGGATAATAGGGCAGATCCTGCTGTTGAATCAACTATCTGATCAATGCGTCGTAGCCCGAATAGATCTTTCGGGCAGTGTTTGTTGAGGTCTGTGTAGTCGACGCACATGCGCCACTTGTCTGTATTCTTTTTTTGTACTAGAACTGGGTTTGCTAGCCAATCTGGATGAAAGATTTCTCTGATGAATCCAGCTGCCATTAGCTTTGTGATTTCTTTTTTAATTGCTGCCTTCTTGTCGGGTGAGAATCGTCGTAGCCGTTGCTTCATAGGCTTGGAGCCTTCATTGATATCGATTCTGTGCTCAACCAACTCTCTTAGGACACCTGGGATGTCGGCCGGCTTCCAAGCGAAGATATCTTTGTTGTCCTGAAGAAAGTTGGTGAGCGCGAGTTCCTATTTTACCGAGAGGTGGGCGCTGATGGTTGCCGTTTTGGAGGGATCACCGGTGCCTAGGTCGATTTGCTTGACATCAGCTTCTTTTGGTGGTGTGAGGATGCTGGGCTTTTTAGCCAGTATCTCTAGTTCTTCTGGGCTCATTTCTGCGGCAATAGTAGCTATTTCTTTTCTACCATTGGTGACTTGTGCTTTGGCTGCAATTTGGATTGCCTGAACGTCGCAGTCAAAAGCGTGCTTCAAATCACTTCGAAGGGAAAGGACACAGTTAGGCCCTGGCATCTTAAGCAATAGGTACGGGTAATGCGGTATCGCCATGAACTTTGCTAGTGCTGGGCGCCCGAGGATTGCATGATATGATGAATCGAAGTCTGCAACTTCCAACTTGATGAACTCTGTACGGTAGTTTGAGGGAGTTCCAAAAGTAACCGGTAGAGTGATTTGTCCAAGTGGCATAGCTGCCTTGCCCGGTACTATCCCATAAAAGGGGTGCTCGTTGGTGTAATCATCCCGGTGAGTTGTAGTCCCATCTTCCTTAGCGTTTCTGAAAAAATGATGTTGAGTCCGGCTCCCCCATCGATTAGTACTTTTGTGATAGTCATACCGGCGATAGTTGGATCCAGAACCAGTGGGTAATGGCCTGTGTTTCCTACGCTAGTCCATTGGTCTTCTCTTGAAAACTGGATTTGATACTGTGACCAATTGAGATATCTTGGAGTAGCCAGTTCTGCTGCCATGATGGTTCATAGAGCTAGTTTTTCTTGATGTTTGCTTCTAGAATTTGGGGCCCTGGTGAAGATCACTGCTACTGTCCCCCTGGATTTTTGGAATCCCTTGTCTTCGTGGTTGTCTTCATCTTTTTTCTGATTGTCTTCTTTAGTGTTCCCCTTACTATCTTTTCTTGTGTATCGATCGTTGAAGGTGTAGCAATTTCTGATGGTGTGATTTCCTTTAGGGTGCCAGATGCAATGCATGTTTTTAATGTCGTCATACCTTCTGGGTTTGGAAAACTTCCTTGATTTGTCAGCCATCGCTATGGTGTTGTCTAGTCCACGTTTTTTTTCCTGATGTCTGATGTTTCGATGATTTTGCTTGTCTGGGTTGTTTCGGTTGTTTCTATCCGGGAACCTTTCTCGTGTCTTCTCCTCTACAGTAATCATCTTTTCTACTATGCATCTAAATTCTTCATTGTTTCTCGGGTTTTCTTTGCAGAAGTCCTGAAATTGCCACCCAGCCATGATTCCATGAGAGAAAGCTTCGATTACTTCTCGTTCGGTGATGTCATGTACTTGAGCACGTAGTTCATCAAATCATCGATAGTAATTTATGAGACTTTTGCCCCCTTTCTGCTTGAGTCCTTTTAATTCTGCGTGGGTGATGGGGTGCATAATGATACCCGCGAAATTTTCATAGAAAACTCTTTGCAAGTCCTCCCAATTTCTTATTGATCCTGGATTCAATTTATCAAACCATTGGAGGGGCATGATTTCTAGGGCCATGGGAAAGAACAAGGTCTTGATATCGTCGTCTCCTCTAGCTAGTTCAATCGATTGCGAGTAAATTCTGAGCCACTGCCTTCGTTCGGTCTTGCCATCATATTTAGAGTGGTTGGACGGTTTGAACTTGTGAGGTAGTCGTATTGAAGCAAGTCTGTTTGCAAAACAGGGGAATCTATCATGTGTTCTGGCTTCTCTGTATTCTGATTCAGCACCTCCTTCTAGCCAACTGTTGTTTTGATGAGAGTAGTTCTGCGGGGTTGTCTGAATAGGTACTTCGCTTCTGATCTTTCTTGGTTGTTCAACTCGGTAGTTTTGACTATGGTCCCTTCTACTTTCTTTGTTGTGACTTCCACTTGGTCCAAGTCTCTCGAAAGCATACTTCCTTTGATTTTGATCTTCCTTCCTATGAGATGTTGACCTGGCAGGTAGTCTTGAGTGGGTCCTTCCGTCATGCGTCCTTAGGGTTGCTGTCCGGAGAAGGTCCCGGAGCTGTTCCTGTTTTTCGCTGGGATGCGATGTCACTCCGAGTTCTTCTAGTGCTTCTCGGATCCTATTGTAGGGTGTATTCGCCGCGCATCTTTCTTCAACTTCCTGTTCTGATTTTCTTCTATTGTACTCGGCCAGATCTAACTCATATTTGATCCAAGCTTCCTTGCGCTGCTTGGCACAGCGTTGGCGTCCTTGTTTCAATTTGTTTCTTCTTTCTCTGGCTTGCTTCTGATTCTCAGTCTCACCATCGTGCCCCTGGATAAGGGGTGATATGTTGGACTTAGATTCATCCAATGACCTGATGTCAGGTGCTTCTAGAGGAACCAATGGTGATCAAGGATGGTGAACCATGAATACTTCTCGTGCGTGAATTGTTCTATTATTAGCGTTGGTTTCCACACTGTCGGAGTTGTTGATGACTTTAGTAGAGGCTTCAAGGTCGCAGATCGAGTCTCCTTCTTGGTAGGGTAGAATTACTATTGTCGTCGTGCCGACTAGTCGGGTACCGCTATCCTTAGGAACAGAACCTAGCCAGTGGACGACGCAGTCTTGAGATGTTATAGTTAGTACAAGACCTTCCTGAGCTCCCTTTAGTGGCATTCTAACCACTGGATCGAGGGATCCTTCGGTCCATGCCTGATAAGATTTTGCCATGTTGTGGAGTCCGAACGGAAACGGACCCGACTTCTTGAAAGGACTCTGAGTATACTCTGAGTTGTATTCTTGATAAGCCGAGGCTGCGCCCTAGAGCCCCACCGAAAAAGAACTCGGACTACTCTCAAGAGAACTCTGAATGTTTTCCAAGTTGAATCCTTGATAGGCCGAGGCCGTGTTCTGGAGCCCCACCAGAAAAGAACTTGGTTTCTCGAAAGAACTCGGGTAAGACTCCATCTCAGATGTGGAGCCTGAGTTTGGGTCGGATGCACAAAGCCACGAAATCTGAGTTGGATGGGACATCACGAGCTGTGCGAATCTTCCGGCGAGTTGATCTGTCGTAGTCGCCGAAATAGAAATGTCTTCATGGTGATCCGAATCTTCGAGGAGACAGCTTTGGAGCTTGCCATCGTCGCCTGCCTCGCAGATCCATGAACCGAAGATGAAGGTTGATCCTGTCGAGAAGATCATGTTGTCGAGGTCCATCGAGCTCTCGGATGCAAATTCACCGAAAACCCCTACCTAACGCGCCAGCTGTCGATGTTTCACCACCGATAGCCTACCATGGGGGTACCCAGGGCAGTTTGTTCGGGCTTTAGCATATGCAGAACTCGACGGTTAACACAAGAGATAGTCGATTTATCCTGGTTCGGGCCCTCGACCGTGATCGAGTAATAGTCCTACGTCCAGTCAGCGTTAGCCTTTGCATTGTATTGATTGTCTCGTCTCTTCTCCAGGAACCCTGCCCTCCTTTATATAGTCAGGAGGCCAGAGTCCTAGTCGGTTTATAATGAGAGTTTCTAGTAGGATTACAGAATAATACTACCACTAAGATTACATGGGAAGAATCCTAGTTAGACTAGATCTTCTCCCTTCCTTGCGGGGTATCCCATGGGTCCCGCATCGATGGGGTGCTATGCCCAGAGGTCACGACAACATGTGGGAGGGGGGAGGGGGGGGAGGAGGTCGCCGCAGGCAGGCAGTAGGGTCTCACTAGAGCTTCGCGACCGTGGCACGACCTACCGTCCGTGACGGGGTAGTGAGCAGCGGGGCGGTGGGAGGAGGTGGAGGGTGGGCGAGGGTGGCATCTCTGGATCTGGAACCGAGCGGAGTGAGGAGACAGTGGGGGAGGCGACGCCGGAGACCGGGAAGAAGCGAGGGTGGGGAGGGCTGAGGAGGAAGAAGACAAATTGTGTGGGCGGAGTTTTTTCGCGTGGGCATGCGCCTCCTAGCAGCGTCTAAAAAAATTGGGTTACCAAGTGTAGGGTTGAGATGGCGGACTAGAGGGGGGTGAATAGTCATTTCTAAAATTAATCGCTCCTATTAACTAAGATAAATGTGATTGCACCGCTCTATCTATTTTCTCAAGACCTTATAAAAAGATCCTAATTAGACAACAAAGGTGCCAGGTTATTTAGAGCTCACCTAATCAATTGTAGAAGTAAGGTTATACAAACCTATACAACTAGTACTTCAAACAACGGGGGAGCTCCTACACAAACTAATATGCAAAAGCATAAAGCCTAAGCTTACTAGCAATGCTCAATAACAAGGCTACACAAAGCAAATTATGGAGCTTAAATTACTTAGCGACACAAACTAAGCAATATAACTAACAAGGCTACTCAAGCCAAATTAGTTACACATGAGAGCTACTTCCATGCTACACAAAGCAGTAAGGGCAACTAGTAAGCTACTCAAGCTAAACTAGTCACAAGTGCAACTACAACAACACAAGCACAATGAATGAATAAAATACAAGCTTGTGTTAGGGGATTGCAAACTAACAGGAAGTACAATATTGACATGATGATTTTTATCATGAGGTTCACTTGTTTGCCAACAAGCTAGTCCCCGTTGTGTCGACCGTTCACTTAATGGTTCGGCGAGCTAATAGACGTTCACAAGCCTAGCCCATCATTTAGACGCCGCAAGAACCAACCCACAAGTGAGGGTAACTCAATGACATACTCTATTAGAGTTGCTCTTCATGGGTCTCACGGGATGAGCACAATACCTGTGACAGAACCGCCCAATTTATACAAGATCAAATATGGCTGTCCCCGCTAACATGTTGACACGCACATACTTTTACTCATATAAACCCGGTAGTCCGCCGAGTGTCACGAAGGACCTCGGTAAATCAACATCACAACCAAGATCGCGTGATTAAGCAAATACATATCACATACGCAGAGTTGCAGCGGAAATAATATTACAAATGAGTTCACAAATAATAGTACAAATTTGGGTTTCAAAACCGATTAGTGAAAACAACATAGTGTTCAAATGATTACATTAATATAAGTTCCAAATACATTGCTAGCATAAGCGACATCCTCAGACAAAAGCATATAGATGAGAAGTAAATATAGAGTCACTGAGCCCACCGGCGGTTAGCCACCATCTTCAGCAGGCCAAGAACTTCACCTGCAACATGGTGGGATAAACCCTGAGTACTCGAATGTACTCAGCTAGACTTACCCATCATAAACCAGAAATAAAGTGACACCAAGGATTATGCAAGGCTTTATCAGTGGATCTAGCTGGACAACCTTTTTGCATAAAAGCTTGAGTAACCATTAGCATTATTCACCTGTACTAGCAGTGACTTTTAGCCATTACCTACCATCTATATTAGCACCTGTACTAATCAATCACTTGATTAATTAAGTTGCAAACAATAATAACCATATTAGGTATTTCATGGCTCATTATCATTATCATTAGCATCATCATCATTCTTTAACCATATCTTTAAATTTAGTGAATCTACGTTGCCGCTGCTAAGTCAAGTTCTCACTATCCGGGAGAGACGGCGATTCGAATCGATTCCTATCCAGCTGGAGGGGTATTCCTAACACTCACCCAATCCACCTAATCAATGGTTTCCTCGGGTCACCTTTGGTACAACTCAGGAATCGCGGTTCTGAGCAGCGCCGCACCCTCAGGGAGTCCACTCTACCAGGTGGTCAATCTCACCTCAGACTTACGCCAATAGCTCCCCGCACATCCTTACTACCGCTAGGGTGCGCACTTTCACTTCCCAGACTTCCAGCCTGAATTGAGCTACTCGGCTTCGTAGTCGGAACGAGTTATCCGGCCAACTAAGTGATAGGCATGCGTTCAACATGACATGAGGATGTACAGCGAATTGGTCCTTAAACGACACAGACGGGGATAGATTCACACCCAAAACCTCCATGCCTTGTTGCTGCACTACCGTCATCCCGTTCGGTCTCTTTTCATTATTAACACATGGTTCTTTTTCATGATAGCAAATATAACCAACCGTGACCAGAGCTCATCCTACATCTCACAGTTGACAGGAAATCACCCGACTTCTACCGGTCTAAGCATAGCTAAGCATCATTCAATCCTACACTTAATTAGGATTCATAGGATTTTATCTGGACAAGGTAAGGATATAATGCAACAATTGGTTCCAACCAATTCCTATACTTAATGCATCATCAACAATAAAAGATACTCAAGATATTTGTAAAAACATGGGAGGCTTAGAATGCTCCGGGGCTTGCCTAGGATCCCACACCGAGTCAGTGTTAGTTAGACGACACTCGCTAAGTGAGCATCTCCCGTCCTAGCACTTGTCTAGTCCTTCCACCTTCGGGATAGGTCCACCATACACGGTCTTTGGGTTCGGCTCCAACATCACGTCCTTTATGTGGTTCATCTAGCGCACCTAGATGAGATGCAAGATGCAAGTGCATGAATATGAAGAATGGTAATACAAGAGGCATCACATAAACATTCAAGACAAACACAAGATTATGCAAGACATAGACACCAATAGCTATTTAACTAACATCACACAACTAACTATAGAGAGCCAGCACATCAAGCATGACACAAGTTTAACAAGGTCACAAGTATCATAACTTGACCATCGACAAGGGCATAAGCCACACTTAGCAACACATGGTGTAAACAACCACAACTAGCATATGTCTATTTCTGGATTGGAAACAACAGCTTCATGTTTGGATCATAACTAGAGTTATACAAATCCAATAGCCATGAAACAAGACATTATGGAAAGCTTATGAAATTTTATACAATTCATATTTAATCATCTTAGCATGATTTTCAAGTTAACTAAGTAAAATATACCCATTTATAGAAACTGGTCCATAATTGACAGAGAGCAGCCATTTCTGAAACCCAACTTTAAACAGGTATAACTCACAAACCACAATACCAAATACCACCAAATTTTAACATAAGCTAGATACATGAATTATCTACAACTTTGTTATTATCACCAAAAGCTCATTCAAATCCTAACTAGATGAAACACTAGCATCTTTCAGATCTACTCAGAATACAATCAAAACCTGATAGAAGACTTAAAAGTCATGTAACTCCTACACTATCAGGCCTATGGCCTTACAATTTGAACACAAGCAATATCATGAAATTTTATACAACTTTTGTATTCAGTACAACCATAGCAAACATCATTTACACCACGAAAATAATTGCACAAGCAAAACTTCAAATGCAACCCAACAGCAGTGTTACAGGAAACTGATAGGAACTTCAGAGAAGCATAACTGGAGTTCTAGACCTCCAACAAACATGAACCATAACTTTTTGAAAATCTTAGGAAGTTACCTACAACTTTCTTATTCTCATATTAAGATGATTCTATAGTTAGAAGGGTCAATTAATCCAATAATTGCATCTCGGTCCAAAACATAGACAGAAACTGACATGCCACTTTAAACAGCTATAAATGGACTTATACATGTCCAATAAATGTGGTTCTAGACTTTTTATAAATCTTATCAAATTTTAAACAACTTTGTTGTAAACACCTCAAGCTAATTCTACTATTAAGAAGGCCCCACAGTAAGAACAAGGAAACCCTCTCTGGGTTTGGGCAGAAGCAGTCACAGAGATTCAAGCAAGTATAACTCAAGATCTACTTAACCAAAAATCAAGATATTTAGCTTTTTGAAAATCTTAATAAAAGTACTACAACTCATGTATTATCATAAAGTCATGATTCATAACTTAACTGAGCCAATTAATTCAAACATGCAGGACTATTTAGAATAGGAGCAAAGCAACACAGAGAATTTGTTATTTTTATAACTCTTAAACCATCAGTCCTAAACTACTAAAATTTTTACCAGACATCAAACCTCACCAGAGTAACACTCCATAAAAAGTTCACATTTATTTGAGCACCACAACTTCAGTTATGAAAAAGACAAGACATAACTAGTATTAAGAACCTAACTGCATAGATCTATTTGTACAATAAAATATTTAAACTAAAACATGTTATATTATAGATCTAATGCATAGAAAATTTCACAAGGATTCGAAAAAGTCCTTATTTACTATTTTACGATTTTTATACTAATTACTATGAATTTTCAAAGTTCCTCATTCAAATATGTAAAAACAAAAGAAAAGACATGTAAGTCTTGCATCGGGGTCCCTGCAGTTTACATAAGTTAAATCCGAACAAACAGATCCTTTAGTGCACTATTCATATGAGTCACTGATTCTTCACTTAACCCCCTTACTTTCTTCCAATTTGAGCGCGAAGTCCTTCGTCTTCTCTGCTTTCGACGGCAGCACAGAGAGCCCGGCTGGCTCGCGGCTCCGGCGACCGTAGCCATCACTGGCGGCGGTGGAGTGGCGGGGAAGGACTAGGGGTCCTGCTCGCGCCCGCTGGTGGTCTCGGATGGCCGAGAGGCGGCCCGAGGTGAACCGGCCATGTGCACCGGCGGTCGAAGGCGACGGCGGCCGGCGACTGCGGTGCTCCCAGCATGGTTTTGGACAGTGAGGACGAGCATGGAGTGCAGGAGAGGGAGGCAAAGCTGATGGCGTTGCTCGTGAGGAGCGAGGGGGGCTAAGAGGGGAAAACAACCGCGGCACCGATGAGCTCGGAGCTCGGCCATGGGGGTCACGCGTCCCGGTGCGGAGCGGAGCGAGAAGAGGGCAGAGAAGGAGTGGGAAAGTAGCTCGGTGGTCGCTCTGGTGCTCCACTACACCGAGTGAGGCGCGGGGCACGCGGCAGAGAGCAGGGGCGAGCTCATGCATTGCTGCCACGCTCCCGGATGCGCGTCGCCCATAGAGGCAATTCAGCGAACAGGTGGCGTGCGCCGGAGTGGGGAAGGTGGGACGCCGTTTTGGGCCGGCTCTGGTCCGAATTGGTCCATGGGCCAAAAATGAAGTTTGGTCTACACCTGATGCTCTCCAACTTTGCTTAAGGGTTCAGGGTCATTAGGGTTATGGTTTAGCAGATAACGTGCTCCTAACTTTGGTTTGTCAGTGTGACGATGGTGATTAGGAAAAACTCAGAATTAACCATCAACACGAAGCCAAACAGGTTCCAACTTTTTGCATGCTCTTCTCCATAATATAACCTTCAACTCTTATTTTTGGACCAACTCAAGTTGCTTAACGAATTTCGGAGAACGCGAGACGCCACTGCTGATGTCAATGAAATTCCAGACTTAGAATATTTCCAAGTGCTGAAAACTGCAGTAGATTCAATCTTGTGACCTCTATTTGACTTATTTCCAAGCTGATCTAGGTCTTAGTGTAAAAACAAAGTTTCTTCTACATAATATGGACTACAACTTTTATTCAAGGTCCAACATCAAACCTTGCATAGAACCTACAGTTCTACTTTGACCAAAGTAGGATCATGATAAAGCTTAGATTATCCTTTTTGATCCATTGGAGCATTTTCTTGGCATTTGCCCAACATGAACCTTTCATAACTTTTGTTTTAGAGTTCATCTAGAGTCATTTGGGCAAGGTTGCAAGGTTTAGTTGATGACCTATATTTCCATTCACTTAATAGTGCAATTCAAGCACTTAGTAAAGCCATTCCAATAAGGATATAACTTATCATTTCATGTGACTTCTTGATTCCAAACTTCACGAAACTTTTCCATGGATCAATATAGATGGATATTGATGTGAGACACATGAACATATTCCAATAACACCAGCCAAGCATCTATCTTGAAAAGACCTATATGTAAAGCAAGGGTGCAATATCCGCGTTTAGGTTGGGGCTCATTTCCATAGGTTTGACTTTGACATCTTCATCACCACTTAACATGCCATGGTTGAGCTCAAACCCATTGCTTAACTGGTGACAAACACCTAGGGTGTTAAAATACCGCTCACAATCTCTTCTCTAGAGGACCACACAATTTTCTTTGCATGCTTCAACAGAGACCACCACCAAGCCATCTAGGAGGTGGCAACCTCCAAGAGTAACAAGCACCACCGGCTTGCAACTCGATCATCTAGTGCCACTCAATGTAATCTCACAATACAATCGCACTAGAATCACTCACTCGCAATTGATTTGCACTTCTTACAAGCACAAGTGATTTAGTGGGCTCTCAAGTAAAGCACACACAAGGGCAACACGTCCCCAAGGTTCTCAACCTCGACCAAGCCTGAGCTCCACCTCTATTTATAGCCACCAAGCCAAATGGAGCCGTTATACCACTTGCGCATGGGGAAGGCCCATGGCTATCCATGGAGTTACCCGATCGAGAGCTTGGCCCTTGCAAGGACATCCTTGTGAGCGCCTAAAAGGTCCTTGCTTGGTTTTAGTAATTGAGTGTCAACCTTAGGTGGACTAATATATGTTTGAGTGAGATACATAGGTGATTTGTCCATGAGTACATCATGTGTGAGCAACCTATGCCATGGAGGTGAAATGGCTTGGATTTATTGCAAGGCTCACACATGTGATGAAGGAGCTCATTGCATATGAGACATGACATTGAGTCATGTGACTAAGGTGGAGAAGATCAAGACAAGGCTTGACTTGATGGACCGGTTGCAAGGGTGAAGGGCAAGTTGAGTGATGACTTAGCGCCGATGGACCGAGGCAATGGTGAAGAGCAAGTGAAGTCAAGATCGATGAACCAATACGGTCATGTGATGATATGAAGTGGATTATATCATTTGGTGATTGGTTGGTGCATGTGTTGCATCAACGATGAAGGAGATGGAGTGGAATGCGCAAGGCAAATGTATAACCTAGGGCATTTCATTTCACCGGTCATAGGTGAGTAGAGAAGTTGGTGACCAGGTTTCGGATAGATGGCCATACTATTAAGAGGAGCAAACTTGTTTGCATATCGGTCATCTAGTGCTACTTGAGCGATCTAACTTTGCATACGTGTTAGGATCGAGTGGTGCGATGAAAAGAGTACTAATCCTTTGAAAAAATGTTTGTGAAAAGCTAACACACGTGCATAAGGTGCTGATCACTTGGTGGTGTCAGCGCATTTGCAAAGGTGAAGAAGTTGGTGAAGAAGAGAAGGTGAAACCGGGCTCGGGGTGCTGCCTGGGTGGCACTGCCACCCCCTGTCCGGTGCACTGGCTGGTCGAGGCCAAGTGCAGTGGAGTTAGGGTGGCACCGCCCCCTTGTGTCCGGTGACAAGCTGTAGGCTGCCTCGCGCGGGCGTGGTTGACTTGGTCACCATCGTGTCCAGTGTGCACCGCCATGGAGAGGGCGGTGGAACCCCCAGGGATGTCCGGTGCATCGTCGGGGGCACCGCCCCTTTTATCCAGAGTTTGGAATCAGGGCTAGTCACCGCCTGGGCACCGCCGTGCCTAGGGCGGTGCACCGCCCTATTTTTCTCGAGAACGAGGTTTTCATGTGGTTGGCTGGGTGGTCACCACCACCCCTAGGGTGGTGCCACCACCACCCTATCTGGTGACCAACGGCTAGTTGAAATAGCCGTTGGATTTCGACCGTTGGGAGGGGCACCGCCATGTCCGGTACCAGGCACCACCGTGTCTGGTGCCCTCGCAGAAACCAGCAGCTTTGCTCCAATGGCTCTATTTGACTTGGGGCCTATAAATAGAGGTGGAGCTCAGCCATAGGCTGGTTACTGAGCACCCTTAAGCCTTGGTGGCTTGTATAGGTGTGCTTGGGAGCCCTCTAACTCACTTGTGCTTGATAGTGGTCATCCGATCGAGTGAGTGGGCAATTCTAGTGCGATTGCATCGTGAGGTTGCATCGAGTGGCACTAGGTGATCGAATTACAAGCCGGTGGTGTTTGTTACTCTTGGAGGTTGCCACCTCATAGATGGCTTGGTGGCTTGTGACTCCGTTGAAGCACGTGAGAAGATTGTGTGGTGCTCCGGAGGAGGATTTTGTGAGGGAGATTGTGCTCATCCCGCGGGGATCGTGAAGAACAACTCTAATAGAGCGTGTAATTGAGCTACCCTCACTTTTGGGGTAGTTTCTTGCGGTGCCCGACGTGTGGGCTTGGCGGGTGATGCCAATTAGCCCTGAACCACCAAGTGAGCGGTCGACACAACGGACTAGCATGTTGGCAAGCATGTGAACCTCGGGAGAAAAATTACCATGTCATCCTTGTCTTCCCGTTGGTTTGTATCCCCGTTACACAAGCTTGTATTTACTTTCATATACATTGCGCTTGTGTAGTTGCTCTTGTAATTAGTTTGCTTGTGTAGCTTGCTAGTTACCTTCATGCTTGTGTAGCATAGAAGTAGCTCCCTTGCGTGGCTAATTTGGTTTTAGTAACCTTGTTAGTCACATTGCTTAGTTTGTGTAGCAAAGTAATTTGCGCTCTTTAATTTAGTATTAGTTGCCTTGTTATTGAGCACTGCTAGTGAGCTTAGGAGCTTTGTGCTTTTGCTTACTAGTTGTGTAGGAGCTCCCCCGTGCTTGAAGTACTAGTGGCATATGTTTGTGTGACCTTACTTCTAGAATTAGTTAGGTGAGCTCTAGCTAGCCTGGTACCTTAGTTTCCTATTTAGGATATTTTCAAAGTGCTTGATAACTTAGATAGAGGGGTGTAGTCTTGGCTAGACCGATAGTTTTAATTCCACATTTATTACGGTTAGCGGACGCGATTAATTTTAGAAAGGACTATTCACCCCCCTCTAGTCCACCATCTCGACCCTACATGTGGTATCAGAGCTAAGTCTCTCATTTGTTGTCTTCATCGACCCGAGTGGATGGCGGGTTATGGGCTATATGTTGAGTGTCCATACACTTTTGATAGCACACACTTTGCACGGTGGAAAAATTGAATGACATACAATTTTAAGTTTATTTTTCCTCAAATGCAGTGGATCATAGATGTGGGCTTTTCTCATGCGTTGGATGAAAAGAATGCAACTCAAGTGCAAAAGAAATGCCTACATCTCGATTGCCAAGCTACTAACATATTTTATCAATCTTTGAGTGATAAGATATTTGAAGAGATAATGTACATAAAGACCGCCCATGATATTTGGTTGTATCTCAATTGGATATATAGGAGGGTCTCCGATGATGATGATGATGAGTCCAAGGAGGAGGCGCATGAGTGTGTTGAGCATGACCATAATTTGGAGATTGTGGAAGATTGCTCCACCTCATGGTTAAGTGATGATGATGATGATGATGATCGATCTACCACATGTTTACTTGACAAGGTTGATGATGAAACCCCAAGTGATGCAAATTATGATTCTACCTCAAGCACACTTGGTGATGATGATGATGGTTCATGCTCGGACCATAATTATGATGCTACTACAAGCTCTCCATCATCACCGCATTGCTTCATGTCACAAGGTGACACAAAGGTACAAAATGATAATGTGGTTGATCATGTTGATTCATATGATGAGCTTATTAGTAGACTTGCTAGCATGACCATGTCTTTAGAAAACGAGAAAGCTAAAATCGAAAAATTGAAAAATGAAAACTCTTTTCTAAAGGCCACATGTGAACAACAAAAGCATCTACTTTATGTCACTACTTGTTCACATGAGGAGCTAAAATTGGCTCATGAGGAACTGAGTGTTGCTCATGAATACTTGGTACAAGACCATGCCTTTATCGCTAAAGAGCTTTCAAATAAAAAATCTAAAACTAGTGAGAGCTCATCACATGGGTCAATTGATCAATCATATATTATTGTTGCTAACCCTTGTGATGTAGGCAAGAAGCATGTATCCACCTCTTGTGATGATTTATTAGCTATGCCATGTTATTCACATATAGATGCTTGTTCTACTTCCGTGTCTTGTGAGACTAACTTTTTGAAGTAGAACAATGAGCTCAATGAACAAGTGAAGAATTTGAGCAACAAGTTAGAGAGGTGCTGCAACTCTTAAGTCACCTTTGAGCATATGTTGAAGACTCAAAGAAACTTTGGTGACATGAGTGGCATTGGCTTCAATAAGAGCAAGAGCAAGGGCAAGAGATGGGGCAAAAGAAGATATGAAAGAAAAATGAAGAAGCAAGAACAAGAGAAGCTCTCTCATTTGATGTGCTTCAAATGCCATGAAGTGGGACATCTTGCAAATGGTTGCTCCAACGAAGAAAAGCTTAAGTTAAAGAAGGAAGAAGAGAGGCTAAAGCATGCCGAGTGCTTCAAGTGCCGCACATGAGGTCGTCTCACCTCTATGTGCCCAACCAAGCAAGTGATGAAGCAACAAGAAGAGCCTAAATCAAAGCCACAAGTTGAGCAAGAAGAGAAGCCCCAAGTTTAAATCAAGATCAGCCATGAAGATGATGGTCATTTGATGATGAAGAGGAAAAAACGAGAAGAGGTGGAAAAGCTAGAGAAAGAGCAATGCGTCCAAGGATGAATCAAGACGTAAAGAAAGTGAGCAAGAACAAAAAAGAAAAGATAAAGATGATTGCTCACATCAAGTGCCATAGTTGTGACTAAAAGCATCGAGGCCCCTAGTTGGGTTTCGGTGATTAATGACAACACGAGATTACTATGACTAACGTGTGTTTTACAGAGGCAATTTGAGTTAGGTCATGGTAATGACAATTGATTGGGCAATCATGATTGTCGTGCCCCTAACGATGGAAATCATTTCGGTTTTCAAAGGATGGATGACAAGGTTAAGGACGGACTAGTTCTAAGTGTCGTTTGGTGTTGGAGAGACACTTAGAGTAGTTTCGGACTTTGTTTTTCCTTTGGCCGTACTATTAAGGGGGGTATGGACTGGTAGCTTGACCTAGGTGAGTCTAGTGGGTTAGGTGTGGTGCACACTTGTCAAAACTAGCACTAGATAGCTCAGGAATAGCCCTAAGATCAATTGGAGTTAACTTCATTCACATAGGATTTTGAGTTGAAAGTGAATGGAGGGTCAAATGACTGACCAGACGCTGGTCTGGTTGTGACTAGATGATGGAGGGTGAGTCCAGTTAGTTCATTTGATCAACTGTCATCATTTGGCTACGACCGGACGCTGAGTGAAAGTGGACTAGACGCTGGGTGCTAGCGTCCAGTCAACTCTAGAGAGGTTCCAGAGTAGGAATTTCTTGACCGGACGTGTCCGGTCAGTGCTGACCGGACATTGGTCAGGATCTGGTAACTGACCGGACGCTGAACAGCGAAGTGACCAGACTTTGGGTGTCAGCGTTCGGTCAACATCAGTAAGGTTCTAAAGTGCATTTTTCTTGACCGGACGCGTCCGGTCAGTGCTGACCGGACGCTGGTCAGAGTTCGGTCAGAGCATAACGGCTCTTTATGGGTATAACTAACCAGAGCGTCTGGTCACCCCGCAGAATGATGCCTCTGCCTCCAAACGTTATGTTTTGAATGAGGGGGTATAAATACTTACTCCACTCATCCAAGGGAGGTCTCTTGCCTATTTGTTCAGCTGAGAAACACCTTGAGAGTGCAAGGGAGAGCAAGAGCCTAGTGAGGTGATTGAGATTTGAGAATCCAAGATTAAGGTGCTCATTAGTGCAAGGAGAGTAGTAAGTGTGCATCCACCCTTCTCATTAGGCTTGTCGTGGTCAAGTGAGAGTTTGTGCTTGTTACTCTTAGTGATCGCCATCACCTAGATGGCTCGATGGTGATTGGGAGTTTGGTGATCATCCGACGTTGCTTGTGGTTGACTCAACTCAAGTTGTGAGTGGTTGTGGGTGATTCACCACGGCGGAGTGTCGAAGAATCAGCCCATAGAGAGCACTAGATCCTTGCACGGATCAACAGGGAGCTACACCCTTACGTGGGTGCTTCAACGAGGACTAGTGGGGAGTGGCGACTCTTCGATACCTTGGGAAAACATCGCCGCGTTCCTTTCCCTCTCTTCACTTTGAGCATTTACATTCGAGCAATTCATTTCATGTCTTTACATTCCTAAAATTGCCATGCTAGAGTAGGATTGAAACCTAGGGTGCAAAACTTTTGTGTGGTAGAACAATAGAAACACATTCTAGGCACAAGGGGTGAAGTGGGCTAAGTGTAGGGCTTAATTATTGTAAAGAATTTAGAATTAGCCCAATTCACCCCCCTCTTAGGTATCTTGATCCTTTCAATTGGCATCAGAGCCTCGTGCTCGCTAAATTAGGTTTAACCACCAAGAGAAAGATGTCCCACGGGGATGGACCTCCTCCTATCTTTGTGGGAGGTAATTTTCCTTATTGAAAAATCCGCATGGAGGCTTATTTAGAAGCTTTAGATGCTGGAATTCTTAGAGCCGCCTCACAAGGCTTCCCAAAACCTAAGGATCCCACACACCTTCAAGGCGATGAAGTTAATTACGAGAAATAGAATGCGAAGGCTAGAAACACCATCTTTAGAGGCCTTTGCAAAGATGTTTTTAATCGTGTGCGGAACCACAAGGATGCCCATGCACTATGGTCAGACATTTGTGCGCTCCATGAGGGAACAAGCAGTGAGTGTGAGGAACACTATCATCTTGTTATGAAAAATCTCAATTCATTTGAGATGCTTCCTAAAGAAAGTGCTAATGAGTTGTATTCACGCCTGAATGTTCCTGTAGAGGAAGTCAATAGGCTTGGACTCACACAAATGCAACCATCTGATGTTGTAAGAAAGATCTTGAGTATCCTCCCCATTGACAAATATGGGCATATTGTGATCGTGCTTCATCAAGGTGATCTTTCCACCGCTACACCAACTCAAATATTAGGAAAGATCAATGCACATGAGATGTATATGCACATCACACCACAAGATGGCTCTTCTTCCCCCAAGAAGAAAGACTTGGCATTCAAGGCTTGCCAAGAGAAGAAGGGCAAAGCAAGAGTTGAACATGAGAGCTCAAGTGATGATGAAATTGATGATGCAAGTCTTGCTCTCATGGTGAGAAGAACCGCCAAGATGCTTAAGAACCTCAACAAGAATGGTGTCAAGTTTGATGGCAAGAAGAAGAAATTCTTCACTAGCAATAGAAGAAAGCCAATCTCTGAGATGGATTGCTGTAATTGTGGAGAACTTGGTCATCTAGCTCATCAATGCCCCAAGCCCAAGAAAGACAAGTACAAGAAGAAGTACAAGGGAAAGAAAGATGACTCAAGTGATGAAGATGATGATGAGAAGAAGAAAAACAAGCCATACAAGAAGAAGGATGGCAAGAAGAAGGATTTCCACAAGAAGAAGAAGAATGGCAAGGCATACATCGTTGGTGATTGGCTCACGGTTATTGATTCATCAAGTTGCTCATCCAATGATGAAAGTAAGAACGAGAAGGTGGCTGCTATTGTAATTAACTCTTCACTATCTTCACTGACACCACCACCATCATCCTCTACACATCTATGCCTTATGGTCAAGGGTGAATGAAAGGTACAAAATGATGATGATAGTAGTGGTGAAGATCATGCTAGCAATGATAATAGTGATAATGATGATAAAATTAAATCACCTTCTTATGATGATCTTGTCAAGTTGCTCAATCAATATACTAAAATCATTAGAAAGACAAGAGCTAAAAATGAAAATCTAGAACTTGAGAAGGACTCACTCTTAGCAAAATGTAACATAGCCAAAAAAGCTAGTGTTGAGCTTAGAGAAGAAAATAAAATTATGGCATCCAAACTCAAGGAGCTCAAATCCTCTAAAAAGGAGCTTAAAGACAAATATGATAAACTTGAGGGGATACATAATGAGCTCACCACTAGCTACAATATTCTAAAAGAAGAGTACACAAATCTCAAGGTTAATCATGATAATCTTGTTGTCTCTCATGAGTTATTATCCAATGAGTCGAAGTGTAATAAGACCATTGTAGATCATATTACCCAAATTCTAGTCGAATATCACATCCATACATCGTAATATCAGAGTACAAATAGTGTGGAATTACATAAATTATTACATCGCCGCATTGGCGGAATCAAAAGTAGCATTCATTCAGAACAGCTTGAAGACAAGATCGCCAAACTCGAGCGTAGGAACAAACCCCTCAACCGTCAAACTCCTCAGAGCTATACTCCTCAGCAGAACCTGTGTGCCAAAATTTATCAGTACGATTTGTACTGGCCACTCACACCCTATGAGCATTGCTTTGTGGAAATTGGATGCAAGTTGGATATAATCAAAAGGAACCTATAAGGCTGGGGTTTCCTATGCATTAGCATATCAAGTATATAATAACAGTTGGTCAAGTTTTAACACCAATCCCACACCCATTCCACCCCATTCCCGTCCAGAGCCAGGTTTCGATCCTGGGATCGATGTACCACCATCTCCTCATCATCACCACATCACCACCATACCATCGCTCAGTCGATAGGCCAACTCCCTCTTGGCACTGTCTCATGGCCCATAGCCCCTGGCTATGTTCGAACACTCTCTCCCAAGGGGGGGAGAAGAGAAGGACTCATCTCACTATCTAGTTTAAGCGAAACCCAGGAAAGTTCCATAGCCAACAAGTCGGCATATGTATCGATCGATCAACCATATACTCTGCAGAGGTTTTACATAACCACAAGATCGGCCTTCCTCACTGACCATCGTCAACTGGGCTGATTCCGGCCGCTTGCTAGCCTAGGATAATGCCACTCTACCATTCAGCCCTGGTACACCCCAAGTCTAGTCTAGGGTGGCTGAAACTGTGAGTCATGAACCGGGTCCACAAGGTCTCCATGAAGTCTCGGAAGGGTGTGGGGGGAATCCTCCACGCCTCGTACCTCCCTCACACTGTCCGGTATCAACCTAGCAGTAGTGGCAATATCCTACCTAGTAGTCCGACCGTCCCGCACCATATAGGGCGAGTGGTACGTTAGGCTTTTCGGTGAATCTGAGTACTAGTAAGTCCTTAGGGGTGACCAAGCCAGAATGTCTTCATTGGGGTTTCCATTTACTGTGCCACCACAGCACCTCCACCCTGGGCTCCTCCCATCACAGGTTCACACCCAGGGCCACCTCATATACCATTTACCCACCACATGTATCCATTTCCAGGGGTGCCTAGGTAGCACCCCACGGCAAGACTTGCCCCAGGCTCATCGTATACTCCAACTTGGTCAACACAACCCTCACCCTCCACGCACCCAAGTCACACACGCAGCACTCTCCCCATAGTTCAGATAACACCAGTTTCCACCATGCATCAATGTAGTACAAGCGTAGTAGAAGTAATGAGCGATGAAATATAGCAGCAAGCGTGTGACTAGCCTAATAGCAGGGTGAGCAGGGGTAAGGTTGCGTCAAGGTAAAGGCCATCAAGAAAGCATACTACCATGCATGTCCTATCATAGAGTGTGATTATAACAATAAAGTAAAGCAATAGCAGCTCTATATTAGCCATGCGTAATAGGTGCTACGAGATTGGGTGGGATGTGGCACCTTTAGTGAAGTCGTCTCCGTACTCCTCACGGTACTCTCGGTCCTCGTCTGTCTAGTTCTCCTCTGAGTCTGCAAACGATCGCATTATAGTCGCGTTAGCGACACCTATAGAATAGCACAAAGAAGCAATGCAAATTCAAAAGATCCAAATGCACTCAAACATGGGTCCATTGCATAGAGCTTGATTTTAGATGAATTTTGGTCCTAGTCTTGTATTTTTTGAGGTCGTATGAATTAATTATGAATTTCCAAAGATTAAATCCATTTTTGGAAATAATTAAGGCTGATTTATTCAGGGCTGACACGTGTCACACTGTGACTGGTTCACGTGGCATGTAGGGACTTGGAGTGGGGTATCGGCTGGTGAGGTGGTTGGAGAGGTCGCCGAGGTGGTCGGAAAGGTCGCCGAGGTGATCGGAGAGCTTGCCGAGGTGGTCGGCGTGATCGCCGAAGTGGTCGGGAAGATCGCCGAAGTGGTCGGGAAGCTCGCCAAGGTGGTCGGTGAGATCGCTGAGGTGGTCGGTGAGATCACGGAGGTGGTCGGAGAGATCGCTGAGGTCGTCGGAGAGATCGCCGAGGTCCCCGACGCTAGCGTGGTCTCATCTCTGGCATGACGTCAGCATGGCGTCATCAGAGCTAAACCGTGGCTAACAGGTGGGGTCCCGCTGACGTCAGCATGAGGTCATCATCCCGGTTGGTCGCTGACAGGTGGGTCCGGGGTCAAACGATGACTGATAGGTGAGGAGCGGTTCATGGTGAACCCGCCTGAGTTGGTCCTTAGACCGCAGAGCCGTCTATGAAGGACTTGGTCCGCTTACTCCTTCCCAGGGTTCGGTTCACGTGCACCAAGTGCACGGACGTGTGGCTGGCGAGGGGTAAATCCCAATCTTCTTCCCCGGCGTGCTCTCGCCGGTGATGAGCTCACCGGCGAGCTCCTCCAGCGATGCGGGTGATCAATTAAGGTGGGCAAAAGCTTGTCCTTGCCATGGCGGGTGCCCCCGTGAAGTTTAACGTGATGGCCGGGCGGTTCCAGTTGGCTGGCCGCAGTGGCAGCGGTCCTAGAGATTTGTGGTGCGCACGAGCTCCCCGACGCTGCTACGGCCATGGCAAGCAGGTCGAAGGGGCTCCGGAAGCTCTAAATGCCTCCGGCCACGGTGGTGGGGACAAAGCGGAGGCGGTGGCACTCCGACGAGGTGCGGTGCAGCAACGCAGGGCTCCGGTGGGCTTCATCCTCGGCTAAGGTGAGCTCGGTGTATTTTTCGTCGTGGCGGAGCCAGTCAGGGTGTCAACGTAGCCTTTACCGCGACGTAGAAGATGCGGTGGTCTCGCCATGGTGGTGCTCTGGCCATGGTGAGCGCGTGCGTGCGTGCGATGCGTATGCATGGCATGAGCAGAGCGCTCGGTGCTGGCGTTCCCGAGCAGAGGGCCTGGCATTGCCCCCTTTCTTCCCTTTGCTTCGCGTTTCCATTTGGCTCAACAAGAGGGTCGTGGTGGTCCTTCTATGCTACCGGTTGGCTAAGCCAGAGCAAGAGCTCGTGCTCCAGCGTGGTCCGTTCATGGCGTCCGAGAGGCTAGGTCTAGTCGTGCTGGTGTTCCCGAGCCGCTAGGGGTCGGTGAGGCCAGGCCTTGGGCTTGTGCGCGTGCGATGCATGTGCAGCGTGTCCAGGAACGGGAATGCTCTGCCTCTACGTCCCCTAGGTGCGGGAACGCGGTGGCGTTCATGGCGAGTACGGCTAGCGCGGTGAGCGGCGAACGACGTGGCTCACCGTTGGGCTCGTGGTGGTAGGATGGCGGTGCGGTGGTGAGGCGAGGCCGTGATGAGGCGATGCAGTGCCATGCTGAGCAGCTACGTCGCTGTAGCCGATCGGGGCGGCGCTCCTGGCTCCGGCGAGGTCCGGTTCCGTAGCGGCTTCCTTCTCCTCATTGCTCCTTCCTCCTCCCTCTCTCTCAGCTTAACGCGGTGTGGTGCTGTGCCACCAGCGGTGGCGGCGAATGGGTTGAGGGTTAGGGCTCGTAGGCGTTGGCTTTTATAGCCGAGCTCCAAGGGCTCCAATGGCGGACGGTGATCGGGCGGTGGTGATGCGTGCGGCGCATCCGATGGCTCGCGTGCGGTAGCGTAGGCATGGCGTAAGGGGAAATAGGGTCATGCATCTTGTGTGGTCCTAGGCCCATGCCTGCCATGCTGGTCGGCCTCCGATCACGTGGGGAGAATGCGTGGGCGAGGGGAAGAAGACGCTAATGTGCTGACAAGCGGGGTCGGGTCGTCAGGCGCTTGGCGCTTTGTGGCTGCGTGCGGCGCGTGATGGTTGTCGGGCGGGTCTGGCTTGTTAGCGGCTGTGCACGTGAAAGGGCAGGCGAGGCTTGGCTGGGCTAGCTGGGCCGATCGAGGTAGGCTGGGCTGAGCTGCTGCCTCCCTCCTTTTCCTTTCTCTTTTATTTCTTTTGCTTCGATTCAAATTTAGTTAGAGTTTAAACTTGAGCTTTGAGTTATGTAGTGGGTCCCACAAGGTGTTTCAAATGGTGGTCAAAATACATCCCATATATTAGGGTTTATCATAAATATTAAGTAAGTTAGTTAAACATCACATAAAACAAAAGAATCCAAATCACAAGTGGAATTAAGGATGCATGCATGATTTATTTATTTAGGAATTTAATAACACATGTGGCATAACACCAGACTATGCTTTATGATTTTAACCTAGTTGGGTCACATCTAATCCAAAACTAGGGTTTGGCTTCTACATGTGTCACTCAACATCACATAGGGTTTAAACAAAATTTTTTGTAGTTGTGATTTTTGGTGTGTGGATTTTTGGGTTGTTACAGTCCTACCCCCTGAACAGAATCTCGTCCCCAAGATTAAAGCGTAACATACCCTTCAAAGAGATAAGGATATTGTAGCCGGAGGTTAGACTCTTTCTCCCATGTTGCTTCTCTCTCAGTGTGATTGCTCCATTGGACCTTGCACATAGGAATAGTTTTGCTTCGGGTTTCTTTGGTGTCTCTACCCAGAATTCGGATAGGATGTTCTTTGTACTCAAGAGTGTCTTGAATGTCAAGTGTATCAGTTGGAACTACTTCATCGGGCACTCTCAAACACTTGCGTAGCTGTGAGACATGGAATACGGGATGTACACTCGCCAATTCCTCAGGTAGCTCAAGTTTGTGTTTAGTTTTTCCAATCCTCTTGCAAATCTTGTATGGGCCAACAAATCTAGGGGCAAGCTTTCCTTTCACATGGAATCGAGCAGGTTCCACGTGGCGGGATACCTTGAGATAGACGAAATCTCCCACATTGTACTCAAGTTCTCTTCTTCTTCTGTCAGCATAGCTCTTGTATCGACTTTGAGCAATTCTCAAATTCTCCTTTACTTGAGCAACTCCTTCTTCGGCATCTTGAATCTTAGCGGAATCAAAGAACGATCTTTCTCCCGGTTGAGACCACATCAAAGGTGTCTTACAAGGTCTGCCAAACAGAGCTTCAAACGGCGACATCTTGATGCTGGCTTGGTAACTGTTGTTGTAAGAGAACTCTGCATAGGGTAGGCATTTCTCCCAATCAGAGCCATAATTCAGTACACTAGCGCAGAGCATGTCTTCTAAGATCTAATTTACTCGTTCAGTCTGTCCATCTATCTGTGGGTGATAAGCAGTACTGAAATCAAGTTTGGTTCCGATGGACTTGTGTAGAGCTTCCCAGAATCGGGACATAAACTGAGGACCACGATCAGATACAATATTAGAGGGAGCTCCATGCAGTCTGAGGATATGCTCAGCATATAGATCTGATACAACATTAGAGGTGATAAGCGGTACTGAAATCAAGTTTGGTCCCGGCGGCGGAGTGGACCGGCGAGGGGCCACCGGCAGCGAGGACGACGGAGCCCGGCGTCGGCGGCGCGGTGCATCGCGTTGAGTGCCTCCACGTCGAGCTCGAAGCAGTGGAGCGCGGCTCCGGTGGAGAGCGAGGTCATGGCCGTGGCGACTCGGCGTGGGCGTGGCGACGATTGTGGAGAGCGGCAGCGCACTGGGGGAGGAAGAAGGGGACGGTGGCGGCTCGGGCTATTTATGCTCATGGGCTAGGGTAGCCAGGGGTCGCGGACGCGTGGTGATTCTCGTGGTCCACGCTCCCCGCCCACATGGCGTGCATCGAGCAGGGGTGCAGAGTGAGCCGAGGGGGCGGGGCTTGGCATTGCACGCACGTAAGCTCGCAGCGGGTGAGCAGTGGCGGCGTGGGAGCGAGGTCGCGGCGCTGTCTGCCTAGGGTTCCGGAGGGGCGTGCGGCGCGCTTTGGGCCTGAGAGAAGCATGGCCAAGGCCAAGGGAGTGGGCCAGTGGGGCAAGGAGAGGGGGGGCTCGGTTGGGCTCCTACAGCTTGCTGGGCCGGTGCAGGAAAAGAGAAAGAAGGGGAAGAGAGGGAGTGCTGGGCCGGGCCAAGGCGTGAGGGGAGAGAAGAGAGAAGGGAATAGATTTTCCAATTTATGTTTAAATTGTTTTGAATTTGGATTTGATAAGAATTCACCACATCTTGAGAGGGATTTCCAAGGTGAAATATAAAGCGGTGTTCGAGGAATCATTCTAAGAGATTCATATGAACTCAAGACAAAATTTCCACGAGTGTTCGGATGGGAATTTTTTAGGGGATATTCGGAAAGACTCGAAGGAAGAATTTGGGGGGAAATTCGGGGAGATCTGCATGGAGTTTGAATAGGAATTTCAAGAAAGGGGTATTGATGGCACTTGAGATGTGAGCTCCAAGAGGGGGCTCGAGATGATTTCCACTAGCGACTAGAGAAGAGGGTCTTTTCCTTTGTTCTCCTACTCCTAGGTCTTATATGTGTGTACCCGCATTTATTAACAACATGCTTACTCATCGTGGTGGTCTACTAGGGGTCTTAGGGTTTAGGGACTCTGGTCCAATGGTTGGCACAATTATAAATGGCAAGTTTGGGTTCTAGTGGAGTTTGGGATTATAGAGAGAGATTTACGAAAGACTCGAAATAATCCCGCGAGGATCACAAGGAGGTTGCTATGGGTTGTGCTCTCCAACAAAAACGAGGCTCAAACACAGGACAACTCGAAAACTCCGGCAATCACCTACAAACCATCTACATGTATGCAACGTCTTGTTAGCGAGTTGGACTCGTGTTTGACCTAGCAGTTACATGTTTCACTCAATTGCAAGAAATTTTTTTGAAAGCTCGTATTTTTGGTTTCCAGAAAAATCCGGGTTGTTACAGTCCACCCTCCTTACAGGAATCTCGTCCTCGAGATTTAGGGGTTAGTGTCACTAGAGAAGAGGGGTATTCGTTGTCAAGTCATATGCACCAATGCATTTGTTTCGCAGTTGGAGTTTTGAATAGAAGCTTTTGGAAAGAGTTGTTTGCATATGGCTTTTTAAATGGAGAAACTTTATTTTATAAACGAGGAAGAGATCTTTTGAAGGATCAAATCGACGCTTATCAAAGTTTTAAATTTAGGAAGGAGTCCTTTATGAAAATTTGAGAAAGGCTTCTTTTTAAGCGGGTTTTAAATTAGCGGTGAAGACTTTTGATACATTGTTCCAAATCATTTGTTTCATAGATTTCGTAAGCAAGAAGGATACAACCCTAATGATTTTGAAATCAATATAAAAGTGCTTTAAAATAGGTTGTACTCCTTTTTTTTAATCTCAAAGGTTTCGAGAACAGTTTGAAATTGTTTTCTCCTTTTGAAAAGTAACGCTTTTATAAATATTTTATTTAGTAATTCATCTGTTGTTTGATTTAATGGTAGGGTTTATTTGTATGAACTTCTTAAATTAAGAATAGAGTCAAGATCTTTATTTTGGAATCAAATAAATACAAGCTTTTTAAAGGTATGGTGTAAAATAAAACTTTTGTCTTTCGAAAACGAGTTCTCCACACCTTTTGAAACATGGTTGGTTCTCAATTTGCTTTCCGTAAAGCTTTTGAAATTTAAGGTAGGTTTGGAAAAGAGTCAAAATCACTTTCTTTTGGTAGTTTTGGAGGGTTTTAAAACAGTTTTCATTTAAGATGGAGTTGCTGTTGCAACGGGAGAAGTTTTCAACAGATGAGAGAGAGCATTTTGAACATGCCTAGTTGAAAATTGAAGTCGATTTTGAAATGGATGAGTAAAGATATGACGTTTCGGCTTAATTTGTCCAACCGGTGGTCAAAATCACTTGTCTAGTCATATTATGGCCTTGATTTTTCCCTGGAGTCACACGTAGATAAAATACTTTTATAGTCTTCACTCAAGCAATATAAACACAAGAAGCATAAGAAGCAAAAAGATCCAGGCACTCAAGCAGCATTACAACTCCTGTATGCATAGTGTTGACTTAAGGCGACTCCTAAGCCTTTGAGTCTCACACATCTATCGATCTTGCGGGGGCAATGACGAGGGAATCATTTCCTAGTGGTTAACTTTGTCAAGGCGGGGACAGTCAGTTAGTGGTAGAATTCAAGGTAAAGACGGGGAATCAAGTGTTAGTAGCTATGACTCCACTACAGATAGAGTGTTTGGCTTCTACACTAGTGTTTGGTACTAAAGGTCTCATCCTAGGGTCAAGTGTGGCTCTGATACCAACTGAAACATCCTCAATTTTTCCGCGAAGGGAAAATCCACAGAATGAATTATAATATGATAAAACCAATAGTCGATTCCATCATATTATCTTATATCAGTCGATATCACAGTCATACATCATAAGATTACAAGATAAAAGGTATTACATCACTGAGGAGCACACCTATTACAGAGTTAATCTAGCGGAAGTCTATCGAGTGAAGGCTCCTCCTTCACGGGCATCATCAGAGTTGGCGTAGTGCTGCGTAGATTCCATCTTTGAACCAAACTTGAGCATAGGTATGAGACCTCATAATCCTTCTAAAGTTAACGCCTCTTAAAGCAGGAAATCTGCACACCGCCAGATGTGTGCAAGCCATGGTCAGCACCGATGAGCTTTAGCTAAAAGAAAAACAAGGGATTTGGCGATCCTAATATTTGGCTGTGGTTTGCATCCTTAGCGCATGAGAAGTAAACAAACAATAATATATTAAAGATATCTAGTTTTGACACATTCCCATCCACCCACACCCACATCCATCCATATCCATCCACTAGCCCATCCATCTCCACCATCACCACATCTCATCTTACACACTTAGGTCGACAGGCCGACTCCCTCTCGGCACTTGTCTCAACGGCCGGAAGCCCCAAGGCTCACGACCGGGTAATACCCCAAACCCTGGAGGGAGGAAAGAAGGACTCATCTCCTATCTACTTTAAGCGAAACCCAGGAAAGGTCCATAGCCGACAAGTCGGCATATGTATCGATCGATCAACCATACACTCTGCAGAGGTTTTACATGCCCACAAGATTAGCCATCCTTGGAGTCTAGAATCTCCTAGGCAGAATTCCGGTCGCTTGCTAGCCTAGAACGATGCCACCCTACCTCTCAAATTAGAAATCCCCCAAGTCTAGTCAGGGATGGCTGACATCGTGAGTCGTAGACAGAGCCGGGGCCCTCCGGATGTCAAGAGCCGGGTCCACAAGGCCTCCTGAAGTCTCGGAAGGGTGTGGGGGAAAAACCGTGCGCGCCCTACCTCCTTGCACACGTTCACCTAGTAGTAGTGGCATCGCTCTACCAAGTAGTCCGACCGTCCCGCACTATATAGGGCGAGTGGGATGTAAAGGATTCCTGGTGAGTCTGAGTACTAGTAAGTCCTTAGGGATTGACCAAGCCAGAATGTCTTCATCGGGGGTTTCCATTTTACGTGCCACCACAAAGACACCTCCACCCAGGCTCCTCCATCACAGTTCACACCCAAGGCCACCTCCAATTACCATTTACCCGCCACAGGTATTCCATATCCAAGTGCCAAGGTAGCACCACATGGCAAGACTAGCCTAGGCTCGTCATTATTCCAGCTTCGGTCGACGCAACCCTCACTCTCCACGCACCCAAGGCACACACGCAAAGACGCTCATACACACCACCGAGTTTGGCTTCCCAAGCCAAACCATTCTGTGGAGGTTCACCACCAAATCACATCCCGATATAATGCGAAGTGGAGTTAATAATAAGTATAGTGGTGTAATATGCAAGCAAGCGGGCAAGTCAAGATATATAAGTGAGCGAATGCGCAAAGCAGTGGTGACGTGGTAGAGTGGGTTGCATCGTAAGTGATAATGGCTCGTAGTAGCATGCATCAATATATTAGCAAATGGTTAAATAAAAGCGCTAGCGATTCTAGATAATATGCAATGTCTAATAGGATTCTCTAAAGAGGGTGCTTGCCATGACACCTGCGATGTAGAGGTAGTAGTGGTACAATTCTCCATTCATTGGTGTTCCATTAGCGGGTCACCTCCTCCTATGTTGACTCCATTCCGTAGTCCTTGTCGTCCGTCCACGTTCTCTTGGTCCGATCGTCGGCTACTCCACGGCGACACGTAAGGCAAGAGAGCACTCAACACTCGAAAAGACGACAAGACGCAGGAAAATCCAATAACACCAAAGAAGGCAATAAGAGATACACGGCTTAGCCCTCTCGGCGAGTTGTCCGATTTCCTTGGGCCAAAGAATCACAAGTGGTGGTTTGCTAAGCATAAGCTTAAGTCATGGCCAAGCCAGTATGGCTTTAGGATAGATGGTTTAAGCCAAAGCTTATCCATAGCAACACCACGGCTCACGACCTTCGATCCGGGCGTCATGGAAAGGACGGGAATCGGGGGACGGGCCCAACGAAGGAAGAACGATGGGGTTCGGCTCTTATAGTCTTATCCCGTAAGTCACTATTGGATACAAGAAGCAGACAAGAACGAATGACACTATTGTGACTTGGCTCCAATGTACTTCGGCTCGTCCGCTATGGTAGAAAGCGGTAGCACAAAGAGATTGGACATCAATGGGTTCTCTCGATCCACATGACATAATAACGTTGGGAGTTGAGAAGAGAGTTGCTCAGCAAAACAAAAGAAGCGGGGGTTAGCTAGGCACATCCATGTCATGTTCTCAAACACATCTTCGGGAAAGATGGTTTTAGACGGCCGATCGGGTCGACATGCACGGGTCTGAGGTACGACATAGACTATAGCTTCGCTAACTAAAAAGAGATAGTCCGGTCTTTGATCCAATCGCCATGGACAAGGTGGGATCAAACAGAGTGGGCTAATAGGGCAATAACAGCAAAGAACGGAGGTCTACTCCTTCCAACACACACGCCACGACAGAAGACAAGGCATCGGAAGGAGCGACTCACTAAAGAATACAAGTGCGCAAACCACTCATAGGGTACCCGACCTGGGTGCACTAGCACTAAGTCATCTCTGTGATTCATAATGGTGTGGTGGTCACCGCGAGAATCGAAGAAACGCGATGGTCGAACGGGGTACAAACACACAAGGGCTTGAGCATGAAGAAGCAAATGAAAGAGAGAGGCATAGCTCCATGATCATGGTGAGGCGGACTCGCGGCCACAAGCTATACCAACATGTGTTGGCATCCATCGTTCCATGATTGTTATCTCCCAGGTCATCTCCCACAGGATAGGTCACGAAAGGCTCGATGTGAGCGGGTGATATCCGCATCGATATCAATATCGATATCGAATCCATCGCGACCATGTCCTAGGGCCGAAGGTTGGAGTTAACACTCGTAGTATTATGAAGTCGACTAAAGAGCGAGGGGTCGAGTTACACTCGGCATCACGGCCATGGCGAGACAAATCCCACGATCGTAACGTTCGAATGAGGTACGATCCCTCAGTCGGATCGAAAGCTTGGCACACAGGCAACAACACAGTGATAAGACACGACCAAACAACCCGACAAAAATGGTGGAGTAGCACATTCCATAGTTGGGTGATGGATAGATCCTATAAGACAGTCATGGACAGATAGGTCGTAAGAATAGGGCCCAACAAGGTAGATTTGCGTATACGGAAAGGTGCGAGACAGGGCTTTCCATGGTCTCGATAAGACATACGACTAGGGTTCATGGTCCAGAGGTTACGTCTCGTAGTAGACGGGGTCATGATATCTCCTCAACGGCATGCACTTGCAAGGTAAGGTGATCGGAACGTCGAAAAGACTCCACTTGTCATCGGTACGATGCTAGGGATCACACGGTTTCTCAACGGCTCGCCCTCGTTTAACGAGGCAGCCGGAATGTTGGGAATGGACTCAATACAACGACGGCACGGTGCTAGGTCATGCGGTGTATGCCAGGGCTTTGTCCGTGAGTTGTCCAATGTGACTACTTCAAAAGGCCTTTAGTGTGGGTCCCGGTAGATCTCGACGGCATGTTCTTGTAACTCGAGGTAGCCAGAATAGTGGTGAAACACGGGCATAGGGTTCCACGCAACCATCAGGGCAAGCAAAAAGGGAATCCTACAGTCCATGATGCGGCGATCAATACCACATGGTCCAATTACGGCTTTGGGGCTCACGATGAGGTCAAGGTAACTCTTCGCCGTGGCATGGCTTGGCCACGACGGGTTTTACAGGCAACAAGTCCTTTCCGATGTCTCCTACGCCGTGGATCCATTTGGCTATGTCCGGTCTTGTGCTAGTGAGTGCGGGCGTGTCTAGGAGCGGTAGAGCTCCGTCGCAACGTCAGAGACGGCGATCAAGGCTTGACTCATTCGGGCGTGGTTCACGGTGGACGAGACATGGCTTTAGAGAAAGCTTCAATGGTGGTCGGCAACCACACCGGCGTTCTTGGAACTCCGGTGGTTCGATTTGGCTTGGGTTAGTCACGTGTGTGTGTGCTTGTGTGTCCAAAGGCCAGAGGTGGCCTCGGTCTATGCGTTCCATGGTTGGAACGCCATGGCCGGTAAGCAAAATCGGGGTTGGAAAGAGGGGCACGGTGGTGGCTCACCGAGGTTTGTCGAAGTGGAAGAACGTGACCCGTGTTGCTCGGCATCGTGATCTTGGTGGAGCTTGTAGTTGGTCGCACCTGTGGTCGTCCAACGGCTTTGGCTCATCCGGGTGATCAGGCGACGAAGATGTAGCACCTAATCGAAGCACTTGGGAAAAGAATTCGAGGTACAAGAGATAGACACGTGTAATAGATAGATCGTCATGAAGGGAAATAGAAACAAAGGAGTAGACCGGCGGCGATGGTCGGCACATGCATTTACTAATCACGGATAGATAGATGATACATAGATGATGGTCATGTGCAAATGAAAGATAGACACACGTTCACAAAAGTGGGAAGGATATAGATTGCCGAAGAGGTGGTGGCTGTTGGACGGAGCTCAGCCATGGTTCAAGAAAGACGCCGCAAGGGGCCAGCTTCTTCCCTGCACATAGAGTTACATGGCTCGAAGGCCGGTCACAGAAGATGACAACGATCGACCCTGGGAAGATGTTGCGGTCCATCAACGAAGTGGTCGGTGGTGCATAGCGAGGAAGGGCTACTACTGCTGTCCGGAGGCTTGGAGCACGCGCAGGGGCGTGCCTCCCAACGGGGATGAAGAGGTGCTCAGTGAGGTGGTGACCACGGCAGCTGAGGATGGAGCTCGTGGCTGGTGCTGCTGCAGCCGGACATGGTGACCGTGGTCACCAGTTCTTGGCTCGGCATCATGGTGGAGGAGAGCCGGTGGCCGGTGATGGTCGACGGAGTGGCTGTGGCTATCATCGGTGGCTGAAGGTGAGGCTTGGCAGGGCGTGCTGGACACGGCTCGGCTGGAGGTGCTTGCGGATGAAGAGACGCTCGATGCGGTGGAGCAGTCCCAGCGGCGGAGTGGACCAGCGAGGGGCCACCGGCAGCGAGGACGATGGAGCCCGGCGTCGGTGGCGCGGTGCGTCGCGTTGAGTGATTCCGCGGCAAGCTTGAAGCAGTGGTGCGCGGCTCCGGTGGAGAGCGAGGTCGTGGCCGTGGCGACCCGGTGTGGGCGTGGCAACGGTTGTGGAGAGCGGCGGCGCACTAGGGGAGGAAGAAGGGGATGGCGGCGGCTCGGGCTATTTATGCTCACGGGCTAGGGCAGCTAGGGGTCACGGATGGCGGTGATTCTCGGGGTCCGTGGTCCCCGCCCACGCGGCGCGCATCGAGCGGGGGTGCGGAGTGAGCTGAGGGCGTGGGGCTTGGCGTTGCGCGCACGCAAGCTCGCAGCGGGCGAGCGGCGGCGGCGTGGAAGCGGGGTAGCGGCGCACTCTGCCTAGGGTTTCGGAGGGGCATGCGGCGCGCTTTGGGCCTGAGAGAAGCATGGCCAAGGCCAAGGGAGTGGGCCGGTGGGGCAAGGAGAGGGGGGCTCAGTTGGGCTCCTGCTGTAACACCCTAGGTGTTTGGCTTCCACTAATTGCATTTCATTTCATAAACATGTGCATCATCTATCTCAGCATGTCATTGTTACTGAAACATGCATATGCAACATTTTAAATTGTATGTGTTTCATGCTTGATTGCTTAGAATGGTAGTAGTGCAACATGTGAATGTAACATGAAATTCTCATACTTTGAAACATGGCAATATGGTAGTAATGTGGCAATTATAAAATGACAACAAAGTCATGAAACATGTGAAACATTGCATTGCAACATTTGGGTGAATTGCTTGTTTTGTTCTTTCATCACATGTGATCATTTGACATGGGTATAGCACTTGTGTAAAGTGGTTGATTATGGTCTAATACACCTTAACTACACTTAGGGTAATTGTTTGGACACTGTTCATGTGGACCAAAATGACCAAATTGCCCTTTTGGAGAGGTTTGACTTGAATTGACCCTTAGAGTGCCACTGTTTGACTGATTCAAAAGACCAACTTAGAGACTTTGCATGGCTGTGCACTCTTTACCAAAGTTGTAGCTAATTTATCAAGGAACAAAAGTTGTTTTATGATCAACTCATGAAAATGTGTGGAACAGCCTCAAACATGGCCCACAAGTCATATTTCCATGCTGAATTCACACTTAGAATTCTTCTAAGTCTTTTTGGCGATTTTCAGTTTCGAGTATCATAGTTTGGAGGCTTGTATCTCCCAATCCAAACCGAATTAGTCCAAGCTCCAATTAACAAAGTTGTTGTACTCACTTGGATCTTCAATTTTGTGAACTACACCATGAACCAGATCGCCACCGTTTGGGAGTTATAGATCACCAAAAGTACGCTATCAGTTGTGTCATCGGGCGTCGATTCGGCCGTTTCAGAAATCGGACAGAACTCGCCGTGGCCGACCGGCTCAGGAGCTACTCGCCGCGTGGCGCGCAGGCTCTGCCGAAGGCTCCACGTCGTGCGTCCGAGCTCCAGAAGAAGGCCAACTCCTCGCCACTCTCTCTATGTCTCGCCATTTCCCTCACTGCCGTCCCCTTCCTCCGCGAGCATGGCGACTGGGACACCATGACGCCACCGAGCCAAATCCACCAACACCGAGCGCCATTAACCGATTCATCCAAGCCACAGCCCCGCTGTGAACTTCTCTACGTCTGCGACCCCACCTCCACTCCATTTTCGCCTCAGGTAGACCTCCCCGTGAGCGCGGCTCCACCGGGTCGCCATGACCGCCACCGGCCGAGCTCGCACATGGCCGTCTTTGCTCGAGCCCCTTATCGCCTTTCTCTCCCTTGCGCTAGCTTCATGTGTGTGACGCTGAAGCTCGTTGAGTGAGCCACTAGGGCCGTGGACGCCGTAGCCTCATGGCCGCCGCCATGCCGTGGCCATGCCGCCGCCGTGACGTGACCGCCGCCACCCTCTTGCTGTGGTGATAGCCAAAACCGATGGCACCGCTAGATGCGCTTTGATGCGGCGAGCACCGCAGGTGCCACCACTGACCTCGCCGGAGAAGCCACCGGCGACAGAGCTCTGCGTCGTCTTCCTCCGTTCCCTATGCATCTCATCACCGTCGCGCGGCCCCTGCTTCATCGGTCGCCGAGCCGAGGGCGGAGCGGACCTAGGCTGCGCGCACATTTTGGGCAGCGCTTAGCCTGCGTGTTTGTGGGCCGCCCGGATCTGTTCGAGACCACCAAAAGAGAGTAGGATTTCAAATTTGTTTTGTTTTATTCTTTCCTCGATTTGTAGAGATTTAAAATATGTATCTCCTAGTTGGTAGCTTCAAATGATGTGGTTCCAATTTTGTTGAGTTCATGATAATGTCTAGTTTATATTAAAAATATAATACATGTCATGTTCTGTTATGAAAATGAGAGTTTCTATTTATCTATTTTAATCATGCAAGAAATAGGGGTAATTATATCTTTTACTAGGTAGCTCCAAATGGCATGAAATTTTTATGGTGTACTGCTCATATCATGAATAGCTTGTAGTTAAATTTTCATAAATTTGGGGCACTGTTTGTAGGAGATAGAAAATTATCTTGTTTGCATGGATGGATCTTGTGTGAATTTTCATAATTTTTCTATAGATCCAGTTAGGGTAAAAATTGGTGAGTACTGTTCTTATGCTAGGTTGATGCTAGGAAAAATTAGAAATCTGTTGTTTGACACTTTTCAATAGGGTTTCCTAATTATGCTAAAAATAGACATGCTACCTATTATTTTGGATACAGCAAGTTCTGCTCGCCCAATGGCTTTGAAATTTTTATAGTAGTCTATGTGAAGCATGAGATAGCTACTGTAATTTTTGTAGATTTTTTCTGAATAATTTTACTATATATTGCTTTAATCACCTAATTAACTAAAGAAATTAGAAAAGGGCATTAAATAAATTGTTTAGAAGTTGGCACTAGACTTTCTGATGTTTCTTTGGTATGCAAAACATGTTGACCAACTTGGTTTGGTCCAATTATGCTTTTGCATCATCATTAAATAATTAATTTAGTAACCCTGGCATTTCTGGATAGATTCTAGGTTTACTGGAATTCGATTGGGTTAACGTAAGAATCATGCTTTGATGTTTACAAATGATTTGTAGAGAATTTCATAAGCTTTCCAGAATGTCCTCATGCAAGTCATTTGGATTTGTAGAACTCTTGTTGTGGTTGAATTAAGGTACTACCCGTGTGCATATTAAACTTTAACTGTTGTTTAAAGTATGCCTTTACTATTTCTAAGTTGGGGTAATGTTCCTAGGTGTTAGGCCTTTAACTGAGGATGAGCATCTTTATCTTAGGCTATGCAAGTTAGGTAAGTTGATCTTGTTCTTCAAGTTAAGTTAGATACCTGTTTTAAAATGATTTGAATAGAGTTATTCTTAATCGGTAAACGAGTGTCTAGTAATGTTTTCGTTAAACACTTACTGTGATTCATTCATCATGAGCATCATGTCATTCCTTATGCATCCATGATACTTATCTTGTGCATCGGCATGCAATAGGTGTACCAGAAGGAGTGACCCTGCTAGAATTCGAGGAACCGAGCGAGCAGCAGCAGCCGACACCGAAAGTTAAGGAGGTGCAGCCTTTACAAGAAGTGCCAGACGAGGTCGCCGTTGAGTGCTCAGATCACCGTCCGTGCAACTTTATGAAAGGCAAGCCCCGGAGCATATTAAGCCTCCTAATTTTTGAAATGCAGTTACGGTATTATTGATACATATATATATTGTTGCATTAAGTTTAGGTGTTGGATGCAAACACTTGCTTTGCATTGGTTATCCAATCCTTGTCCGGATATTGATACCACAGATCCTATGTAGCTCAGATCGTAGTGTAGTGCTTAGCCCTCGCTTAAACACGGTAGAAGTCGGTGATTTCACACACCGCGAGATATAGGAAGATACATATGGCACGGTTGGCTATATTTGCTATCGTGGAAAAGAACTAGTCTTAATTTGAAATGAAGACCGGATGGAGGCTTGCCGGTTTGCGATGACTCGCCTGCAGTCGATTATTAAGGACCAATCTTGGAGCCTTTCCTGTTCATGTTGAACGCATGCCTCTCTCTTAGTTGGTCGTGTCCGATGACCGACCATGCCAAGCCGAGTAGCTCACCTCGGTAGGGAGTCGATAAGTATAAAGTGCACCTCGGAAGGGAGCCGTGGCGTGAGTCCAAGGGCGGTGATTTAAAAGTCCCGATCGTCTGGCGGAAGGGTAATCCCCGAGAGTCTCAAGGCCGATCGAACCCTTGAATTTGGTTCCTGAGTTGTTCCAAAGGTGACCCACGGCTACCCTTGCTAAGTATGCCAGGGTGAGAGTTAGGAATACCCCCTCAGCTGAGTTGTAATTCGATTCGAGTCGCCGTCTCTCCCGGTTAGTGAGAACTTGACGGGCTTATCTCCAATGTAGATGCACTAAATAACATAATGGTTTAGAAAGGATGATAAGATGATGACAGCCTTATTATACCTGCTATGGTTAATATTGTTTGCTCCTAATAAGTGAGTGCTCTAGTATAGGTGCTAACCTAGTGGTCAGGTAAATGATGATAAGCTTGATGCTAAGTTTAAATTGGTCACTATATTCATAAGCTCTTTTATGCAACTGTGTCAAGCTAGCCCACCTTATAAGCCTTGCATGATCCTTGGTGTAACACCTCGGGTGTTAGCCTTGCATAACTTGACTTGCATAACATGAGCATGATCATCAAGCATTCATAAACAAGCATTTACCATTGAAACATTAGATTGAAACATCTGCAAGTTTGCTTGTTATCGCATGTTTCTTAAACATATGCAACTTTTCTCATTATTTCATGTCTCCATGTATCTATGCATATGATCATGAGTGTACACATGTACTTGGTGGATGTGAGTCACACAAACATGTAGCAACACCTAGGTTAGCAAATAGGACTTAGTTCATGGTCACATTTCATAAACCAACACTTAAGCTTCATGTGATTACACTAGCTAGCCCTATGAGTGACTACTACATGAAATGATTGAATGACCTTGCAAATGACTTGAACATGTTTAGAGTATCATTATGAACAACTTTGATATTCATGGTTAGGGGTAATTAGGTCATTAAGCCATGCTTTGATGTGTATCATCATTTAAAAGTGACATGTTTGACCAAATTTGAACTAGGTGTTAGAGACCTTGCATGGAATAGATCACTAAAGCAAAGTTGTAGTATTTGACATAAGGAACAACTTTTATTTTTGGGTCATTGACTGATTTAGCTCCTAACATGCTTGAATTTGGATCACAAGAATCAGCAAAATCAACATTTCAACACTTAACAAATTTTCTTAAGTCTTGGTTAACTGACAGACTGACAGCCGATGTTTGGGATGATTTTACTCAGTTTCTGTTGTGAATTAGAACAAGTTCTTTGAACAAGATTTGTAGCTGGTACTTCGGGCTTAAACATTGGTTTAGGAAGTTTTGGCTAGAAGTCCACGGATTAGGAGTTTGATCGACTCGAAAACACGCTGTCAGGCATCACATTTCGGGTCTGAACCGACTGAATCAAATTCTTCAGTGGCCGACCGTTTCAGGCGTTGATCGCCGCGTGGCGCGGAGTGTGGCCGTGCGTCACCGGCGCCCTGCCCACCGCGGCCAAGCCGACTAGGGCGTGCCTTTAACTCACCCACGTTCGCCCGCAACGCCCAGCGCCCATTTTTTCGTTTTCCCGGCCTCCTTCTTCGCCCGCAGCAGAGCCGCCTCGGCACCGTAGCAGCCACCGTAGCCATCGCCGGCGCCAGCTCGACCTCACCGTTTCTCCATCACCGCAACAGCTCCACCGCCACCCCAGCAACCCACTGCCTCCTCCCATGTCCGCTGGTAGCACTTGGTAAGCAACCGCGCCGTGCGCTAGCTCGCCGGAGCTCCGCCGCTAGCCCCGTCTCTGTGGCCACGTCGCCACCGTCCACCCCAGGCCGCAATAGGGCGCTAGCTAGCTCCGCCACAGCTCGGTGATGCTCGGCGTAGCGTTCGATCGAGCCACCGTAGCCCCCACCAGTGTACCGCTATTGTCCGGCTCCGCCGTGCCGCCATGAATGCCGCCACCGTACTTAGCTCCGACAATAGGCTCGGTAAAGTAGGTCACTAGGTCCGGGACATAGTGGGGGATCATGTCGTGACGACGTCACCGCCAGCGGACTCGCCGTCGATGAGCTCTAGCCACGCAGCGTCGAGCGGCACCGTCGTACTCTGTTTTGTCTCGCTGACCGGTGGGGACAACTGACCAGTGGGTCCCGCGTGTCAGCGACTCCATGTTTTAAAGCTAGTTCATTTTGAATGCAGACTTCATATGTTTTGTAATTTTTGAATCTTCAGTTTGGTAGCTTAAAAAATTGTGCAATAAATTGTGTAGTGTTACTTAGGAAGTGTAGTATTTAGGAAAAATATGTTCTTGACATTTACAGTAGAAAATTTTGAAGATTTAAATAGAGATTTTAAATGTGCTTTTGAATGCATACAAATTTGTTTATTTTATATCTAGAGTTCCTGTGCTCCAAAAATTATGAAATTTTTGTGGTAAGCTATTCTTGTCATGTATGAACTCTGGTAAAAATTTGAAGATCAATGCATGTGTAGATTTGTAGTTATAGATTTTTCTTTTATAATTAGGAGATCCTTGTGTGAATTTTTATAAATTATTTAGGAATCCAGTATTCATGAAATCTGTTGGAGGTTATCCTAGTACCATAAGGATGCTAAGAAAAATAGGAAATCTGTTGCTTGGCACTTTTCACTAAGGTTTTCTATTTATGCTATTTCAAGCCTTGCTGCCTTGTCATTTTTGTATAGGATGTTTTACTGGGCAAAATGGCATGAAATTTTTATAGTAGTCTATTGGTAGCACTAGTAAGCCATTGTAATTTTCTGAGAATTTATGATGCACATTTGGTATAGGTTTATTATTTAACCTATGGGTTCAAATAAAATAATAAAGGCATTTAAATAAATAGTTTGGGCTTCACCATTATGTTTTCTTGGATGTATTTGGTATGCTTAAATTGTTGGTAGACTTTTGGTCGTAAAGATTTGAATACTTATATGAAGTAGAAGTATTGTTACTTTATAATGCGGATTGGAATAGTTTCCGGATAGATTCTGGAGTTTGCTAAGTTTCATGATAGAGATGATGTTTGCTGTAAAAATGGTTAATAACAAAGTTGTAGATAATTTGATAAGCTTTTCAGAAAGTCTAGGATCACTGCATTTGGATTAGTAGAACTCCTGTTATGAGTAAAACAAGTAGCTGCTATTTTGTGATATAGTAGATGCATTGTGGAAGTAGTAATTAAATAATCGAGAAGAGATATGCACCTACTCAATAAACATGATGCACTTGATAACATATATGCATTCGTAATACTTATGCCATATTCATGCATCTAGGATCGGAGGAAGAAATAACGTTGCTGGAATTCGAAGAAGCAGAGGAAGGGGACCAGCAGGAGAATCCGCAAGCCGCAGCTCCCGAAGGCGTGGAGCAGAATCCTGAAGAGCTTCCAGAGTGTCCTGATCACCGCCCTACTTCCTTTCTACGAGGCAAGCCCCGGAGCATTCTAAGTCTCCCAGTATTTTACAAATGATTACTTAAGTACTTATGATTGATGCATTAGGTTATAAGAGTTGAATGGAACCACTTGATGCATATACATTCCTTGTCCAGCTATTACACCTTTAACCGGTATAGGTCCAGGATCGAATATATGCTTAGCCATGCTTAGACCGATAGAAGTTGGGTGATTTCCTGTCACCTGCGAGATATAAGTGGATACCGGAGCACGGTTGGTTATAATTGCTATCGTGGAAAAGAACCATGGTTAATGTAAATGGAGACCGGGCGGGATGTCGATAGAGAAGCAACAAGACATGGAGGTCTTGGGTGTGGATCTATCCCCGTCTGTGTCGATTAAGGACCATACCATTGTTGGTGCTTTTGACAAGATTGAACGCATGCCTATCAATTAGCTGGCCGGATAACTCGTTTCGACCGCGAAGCCGAGTAATTCAACTCAGGACAGGACCCGTTCTGTTGTGCGCTCCTTCCGGGGAACGATCAGACTGAGCCCAAGGGCAGGCTAGGCCTGAACGTCCTGGCATCTGGTGTTCCAGATTGTGCGGTGTGGTATGGACTCGCGAAATGTGTATCTGAGTTGTACCAAAGGTGACCTAAGGCTATCGTGGCTGGTAGACCTGGGTTTGTGTTAGGAATAAATTCCCAGCTGGTTGAAATCGATTCGAATCGCCGTCTCTCCCGGATAGTGAGAAACTTGGCTAGTCCCAACATCGTAGTACCTGTGTTATGGAACATGATGGTTCAAATGAATATGAAACTACAATACCTGCTATGGTTACTATTGTATGCTTTGAAATGGATATACCACATGTTTGGCACATGATAGTTGCTAATCTAGAGATGGATAGTTATAAATAATTGATAAAGGAATCCTAATTGTACAATAAGTCAATTGCTTTTATGCAAAATGTTGTCAAGCTATCTCCACTTATACAGCCTTGCATAATCCTTGGAGTCATTTTATTTCTGATTTATGACGGGTAAGTCTAGCTGAGTACCTTCTCGTACTCAGGGTTTTATTTCCCATGTTGCAGATGGCACTGTATATCATGGTTATTGCAAGAGTTGCTTCTATCCCGCTGTGGATGAGGAGTAAGCCTTGGGCAGGCTTCTTATTAATCCTCCTACATGCTTTTGTGGACCGTGATCGTATCTTGGCAATGTACTAAACTATGTTAGAAATGTTACTTTCAAACTTAATTTGCTTCCGCTTTTATCTATCAAACTCGGTTTGTAATAACTTTTATTCGTACTCTGATGGAGAAATGTATCTGCGAACTTTATGTAATATGTGGCATGTATGTTGAATCATGTACGATCTTAGTTGTTGTAAATCGTTTATCGAGACCCGTCGTGGTACTCGACGGACTACCGGGTTTATATGGGTTCAAGTATGACAGTGCGACCGCTTACGGGCTGCCATTGTACTTGTACTCTTATAAATTGGTCGGTTCTACGACAGCTGGTATCAGAGCAAGATTCAACGTTAATTGTCACATGTGTATTTAAAACAAAAGTTTTTGTTTTCCAAAAACCCTTCTCTAGCAACTGATAGCTATACAATAGGTATTTGAAATCTAAAGTGTGCCAATAATCACTTTCCTTATGCCCAAATTAAGGACTATTAGGTGGCTATTTAAGTACTAACATGGGGGTTTTTACTTCGTCATCCATATGGCGTGCTATTGTATGGATGCCATTCACTTGAATGGTAATATTTGGATCAAATGCCTCTACGCCAAGGTAAGATGATGAGTGTATGACCGCAAGATGTGAGCGTGCGGTCGGGGAGAGTTAGCTTTGGTACGTCTATGTATGCATGCTTGCATGTGTATATGGTGCGTATTTAATTGTGGGTTTAAATTATTATCGGGTAGATTGATACGGAAGTATATGTATGGGTATACATATATGGAAGTATTTACAAATTACATTATGCATATTTCATTATGGGTCACCCTGGGCATTCGGTCAGACCGAACCGATCGGTTCGGTTTCTCGGTCATTCGGTCATCAGAAACCTGGGACCGATCAGTCTTTGCAAAAAACGAAGACCGAGGAAGTTCGGTCTCGGTTAGTTCGGTTCGGTCTCGGTCACGACCGAACTAACCGGACCTGAGTAGCAGCCACAAACAATAGCAAAATCTATAGCAATTTTCAACAGCATGCTTGCTATTTGAAGGCAAAAAAATAACAACACAATATATAAAACAAACCACACATTATTATGACAAGTTCTAGCACACAACTTTCTCAGTTCTCACAAATCACAATCACACATAATGACATTACGAACGAAGTCTACAGAACTATGGTCAGTTCGGTCACTTCGGTTAACCGACACATATGACCGAACTTCTATCGGTTACTTCGGTTAGTTGGGAGCCAGGACCGAACTCATGACCGAACTTTTCGGTCTCGGTCTTTTCGGTCTCGGTCTCGGTCTTTTCGGTTCGGTCTTCGGTCTTCGGTTAATTATGCCCAGAGTTAATTATGGGTTTAGGGCTGAAATGAAATCTTATGCAGGTACACTAACAACAAAACGTGTAGCTCGACTAGTTACGCTAATTAAGAGAGAACGTATGTATGCCACCGTGTCTACCGCTAGAAACAAATTTTTCCTAAGTTTGTGAGGACGTACGGAACGAGCATGCATCATGATAATTATTATTCACATAATTAAATTGTTCCTCCCCTTATAAAATTCTTACTCGGTTATGTAACTCTTATCCGTCATGGTCTTGTCTCACCAAGTGGTACATGTTAATGGTGCAGATGGCACGCACAAAGCGCACTGCCGCAAGTCCATCGGAGGCGAGCTCCCACCGTCGCCTTGCTCCACGTACCCATCAACGTCACACGTTTCTTGGAGAGTTTGGGATGCCTACACTCTTGTGGAGAGTGCTCAGCTATGTAGGCTATCCTGATGGAATGGAGCCCCGCTACTTCTGGGTGAATGAGCAGTTGGGGGAAGGTCTCTTAGTTACTATGGAGGCCGTTGTTCGTCCCCGAGGTGATGATTCTGAGTGGACAGGTTGGTGTTATGAGTCAACTGGCAGGATCAAGAAGAAGCAACGGCGAGGCAGCCTTTGGGATCTTGAGGGATATCATGGATCGCTTTCCTCGGGAATTGAAAGCCGCTTTGGTTGGAGTCTTTCAGGGGCAACCCTCCACCGACTCATGGCGGCGAGCAAGAGGAAGACCTTTGGATATTGGTGCGGCGGAAGGGCGGCGAAATGATAACCCCGCCATGAGCGCCATGTTCGCAGATGATGAAGGTGATAGATGGAGTAGAAGGTAGCCTAAGACGTGTGTCCGGTGCTCTTGGTCATGCTCATGATGACCGACGTCACGTCGACTCAGAGAGCACGACGCTTGAGATTGAGAGGCTCAATGTAGAGATGGCTCGCTTAACTCACCGTGAGGAATGCGGCCTGGTCTAGGGAAGATGTTCTGAGAGCTAGACAGGTTGAGCTGGAGCAGCAACTGGCCAATGTGGAAGAATACAACGACAACCTACATGAGGAGGTTCATCAGCTGAATAACCAGCTCCACCCTTATGTTTTGCCTGGAGCCACGGAGATGGATCTAGAAGAGGACGAGGAAGAAGTGGAGTCTGAAGAAGAAGTGGAGCCAGAGGAAGGAGATGATCCTACCTCTGACCTCGATAGTGATCATGATGAGGATTAGATTGCTTAGTACTTAGTGGAAGGGCTAATGTATCACCTTTATTCATGTAATGGACCTGTAGTTCGAATTTAGTATGGGTAATCCGACTATCATGTAATATTGTTAATCGCACGACTATCGCACCTTTGGTTGAACATCAATGCAATTCCGTTCCTTGTTGGTGATCATGATTTAAATTTGCATGCGTTATGAGCGCAATAAGTGGTCAAATTGGGGATGCCATGTTGCAAGAATGAATCGTTATGCCTCTGTTTTTATTGTGAATTTGAGAATTTTCTCCAGTAATTTCAGTTTGGCATGATTATGATTCATCTGCAATCTCTTGACATCAACCAATAATCGCTTATTGTTGCAACTTCGTAGATGACGCGCACCTGCGTCTTTGAGTCGGTAGCGATCACGATGGCAATGGTGATGACTTACCACCACCACCACCGCCGTCTGCTCAGGAGTTCTTTGCTTAGTTCTTGGGGAGCCAAAGGACAATGGAAGAAGCTCTGCGCCTCATCACGCAAAACACCGCTCGTGGCCACCCACAAAGAACTGTAATGAGCCAAATCAAGACAAAGACATTCAAGGAGTTTCGGACATGAAGCCTCCAATCTTCAAGGTGGCTGAGGAACCACTATAGGCCGACGAGTGGCTCAACACCATTGAGCAGAAGTTTCGCTTGCTAAGAGTCATCGAGCATTTGAAAGCTGAGTATGCTTCTCATCAATTGCAAGGACCAACAGGGATCTGGTGGACACATTTCTGTTGTCCTTGCACGCTAATGCGCGAAAGTTACACGGAGCACAGTTCAAAGTCGGGCTTTTAGGGACATCATATTCACCCAGCCCGATGCGCATGAAAGCGGCCGAATGTATGAGGCTCACTCAAGGAACAAAGTCACTCCACGTAATATATGCACGCATTCAACAACTTGTCCGTGATATGCTCCAGTTTTGTGGATACCGAGGAGAAAAAGATAGAGAGCTTCAAGCGAGGTCTAGGTACTAAACCGATGAAGACTATGGCAAATTCTAGGTGTGCCACATACAATGAGTTTATTAGTGATGCCTTGACCCAGAAAAAACCCACAATAACATGCATGCAGCTTGCCAAGGGTAGCAAGAGGGCATTTGAGGCCTGCCTCCCTGATCTTTCTAGTCAAAAGCGCCTATCACAAATAGGCCACAATTCCGTCCACCTGCACCCAAGTTTAGACCTCCACCACCTAAAGCTCGAATAATAGGCCACAGAAAACCATTCCGTAAATGGCGTTCACTATTGCCTTGCCAAAAGGAAATGGCGGTCAGGACAGCTCCACCGGATTGAAGTAATCAACCATGTTTCAATCGCAACCAACGGGTCATTGGTCCAAGGAATGCCCCCCCCCCCAAGAAGAATGGCAACCCAAATCGTAACAATCGGAGACAAGCGAACACAAGGGCACGTCCAGGATATACGTGCATTATACCGCTGATTGAGGAAGTGCCCATGGAGAGAAGTTGTCACTAGCTGGTATGTTTCTCGTCAACAAGCATCCCATTGTTGTTTTATTTGATTCGGAGCTTCTCATTCATTTATGAGTCAAGCATTTGCATCTAGACATGATCAAGAAATAATTGAAGTAAGCAAAGGGGTTATAACATAAGTTCAAAGAAATTACTATTACTACCAAAAGATAGTCAAAATGTACTCATCTCTATACAAGGGAGGGAGTACACAATGATTTGATAATATTGCCCAGGTTATCGATAAGTGTAATCTTAGGCATGAATTGGATGAAGGATCATGGTGTTCTTATTGACACTAGCACCCGCACTATTATGTTGAGAGAACTCGTGGGAGGGAATGCTTTTCTAGTACCACTCTCCCGCAATTTTGAACTCCAACATTTAGCTTATGCTATCCAAACCACCACACTACGTGATATCCCAAAGGGTTTGTGAGTTTCCTGATGTATTTCGGAGGAATTACCAGGCTTACCACCGATAGGGAGGTGGAATTTAAGATTGAGTTAGTGCAGTGCACAAACCCATATCAAGAAGGCCCTATAGAATGCCACCCAATGAGTTAGCGAACTTAAGGTTCAATTGCAAGATCTATTGGACAAAGGTCTTATTCAAGCTAGCTCATCTCCATGGGGATGTCCAAATTGTTTGTGAAAAAGAAGGATAAGTCACTAAGAATGTGTGTAGATTATAGACCACTCAATGTCAGACCATCAAGAACAAATATCCATTGCCTCGCATCGACATCTTGTTCGATCAGCTAGCGAAGGCAAAGGTATTCTCCAAAATTGACTTGAGGTCGCTACCATCAAATAAAGATCCGGCGGAGGATATACCTAAAACTGCTTTCTCTACAGTACGGCTTATACGAGTATTTGGTTATGTCTTTCGGACTAACAAATGCTCCAAACCTACTTCATGTACTGATGAACTCGGTATTCATGCCCAAACTCAACAAGTTCGTGGTCGTGTTTATCGATGATATATTGATTTATTCAGAAAATGAGTCAGATCATGAAGAGCATCTGAGGATTGTCCTATCCAGATTGAGGGAGCATAAGCTATATGCCAAGTTTAGCAAATGTGAATTTTGGTTGAGCAAAGTACCTTTCTTAGATCACATCTTATCAAGAGATGGAATCTCTGTAGACCCATCAAAAGTACAAGAGGTCATGGATTGGAAAGCCCTAACTTCGGTTCATGAAGTTCGGAGTTTTCTAGGGTTAGCAGGATATTATCGTCGTTTCATTCTAGATTTCTCAAAGATAGCTAAGCCCATGACCAGACTACTTCAGAAAGATGAGAAGTACAAATAGACACTAGAATGTGAAGCAGCTTTTCACACCCTCAGAACTTTGTTGACTACCGCACTGCAATGCTAGCACAACCGCACATTGAAAAGCCTTTCGATGTATTTTGTGATGCATCGTGAATAGGTTTGGGATGTGTGCTTATGCAAGAAGGAAGAGTAATTGCATATGCTTCTCGGCAATTGAGGAAACATGAAGTCAACTACCCTACACATGATTTGGAACTTGCAGCCGTTGTTCATGCATTAAAGATATGGAGACATTACTTGTTGGGCAATGTATGTCATATCTATACTGACCACAAAAGTCTCAAGTATATCTTTACCCAGCCAGAACTGAATATGAGATAACGAAGATGGTTAGAGCTAATTAAGGACTACAATTTAGAAGTGCACTACCATCCGGGTAAAGCTAATGTAGTAGCAGATGCACTGAGTCAGAAGTCTCATTGCAACACTATAGAAGCATTATTGGAAGATGGATTCAACTTGTTACATCCTGCTGTACTACACAATATCACGATCAGTTGTCCACTTGAGAGCAAAATCATAGATTTGCAGCAGACAGATGTAGGAATAAGTCACATCAAGAGAAAAATGCAAGAGCAAGAGACCAAGCATTTTAGATTGGATGAAAGAGGTGTATTATGGTTTGAGGACCGACTTGTGGTACCAAAAGACCATGAGCTAAGGAATCAAATTTTAGAGGAAGCTCACTCGTCCAAATTGTCTATCCATCTGGGTAGTAGTAAGATGTATCAAGATTTGAAAACCCGTTTTTGGTGGACTAAGATGAAGAAAGAGATCGCAGCCTATGTTGCTAGGTGTGATAACTACAGTAGAGTAAAAGCTATCCATATGAAAACTGCTGGATTACTTCAGCCATTGCCGATTCCAGGATGGAAATGGGAGGAAATCAGCATGGACTTTATCACAGGCCTTCCAATGACACCACAAGGTCACGATTCAATATGGGTTATTGTTGATCATCTCACCAAGTCAGCACACTTTATACCCGTGAACACACGGTATATAGTTGGAAAATACGCTGAGATATATGTTTCCCAGATCGTGAGACTGCATGGAGTACCTAGGACTATAATCTCAGATCGAGGACCACAGTTCATAGCTCGTTTCTGGGAGCACTTACACCAGGCTTTGGGAACCAAGCTAATCAGAAGTTCAGCTTATCATCCGCAAACTTCAGGACAGACAGAGCGAGTGAACCAAATCCTAGAAGATTTACTTAGAGCTTGTGTTATATCTTCAAAAGGTTCATGGGAGAAATGGTTACCTTTAGCTGAATTCTCCTATAACAATAGTTATCAAGCGAGTATCAAGATGGCTCCATTTGAAGCCTTGTATGGCAGAAAATGTAGAACTCCATTAAATTGGATTGAGCCCGGTGAAAGAAGATACTTTGGTATTGACTTTGTCAATGAAGCCGAAGAACAAGTACATATCATCCAACAACACATGAAGGCAGCTCAATCAAGACAAAAGAGTTATGCCAACAGAAGAAGAAGACCACTGACTTTTGAAGTGGGTGACTATGTATACTTGAGAGTATCACCCATGAAAGGTGTGAAGAGATTTGGGATGAAAAAGAAGCTTTCACCAAGATATGTAGGGCCATACAAGATTTTGGAACGAAAAGGAAATGTTGCGTATAAGTTACAACTTCCACCAGAGATGAGTGCAATATTTGATGTCTTCCATGTTTCTCAGTTAAAGAAATGTCTTCGAGTACCTGAAGAAGCTATTACACCCACCAACGTGCAGCTTCAATCGGATTTGACCTATGAAGAAAAGCCAATTCGAGTATTAGAGGAGATGGAGAGGGTAACACAGAGTAAGATTATTAAGTTCTATAAGGTGGTGTGGAACAATCATAGTGAACAAGATGCTACATGGGAAAGAGAAGATTATCTCGAGAAAGTTTATCCCGCCTTTTTCCAAGAATGGTAGGTCTTGCAAATCTCGGGACGAGATTTTTGTAAGGGGAGGGGCTGTAATAGCTCGTGTGTTAGCCTTGCATAACTTGACTTGCATAACATGAGCATGATCATCAAGCATTCATAAACAAGCATTTACCATTGAAACATTAGATTGAAACATCTCGCAACGCTTGCTTGTTATCGCATGTTTCTTAAACATATGCAACTTTTCTCGTTATTTCATGTCTCCATGTATCTATGCATATGATCATGAGTGTACACATGTACTTGGTGGATGTGAGTCACACAAACATGTAGCAACACCTAGGTTAGCAAATAGGACTTAGTTCATGGTCACATTTCATGAACCAAAGACTTAAGCTTCATGTGATTACACTAGCTAGCCCTATGAGTGACTACTACATGAAATGATTGAATGACCTTGCAAATGACTTGAACATGTTTAGAGTATCATTATGAACAACTTTGATATTCATGGTTAGGGGTAATTAGGTCATTAAGCCATGCTTTGATGTGTATCATCATTTAAAAGTGACATGTTTGACCAATTTTGAACTAGGTGTTAGAGACCTTGCATGGAATAGATCACTAAAGCAAAGTTGTAGTATTTGACATAAGGAACAACTTTTATTTTTGGGTCATTGACTGATTTAGCTCCTAACATGCCTGAATTTGGATCACAAGAATCAGCAAAATCAACATTTCAACACTTAACAAATTTTCTTAAGTCTTGGTTAACTGACAGACTGACAGCCGATGTTTGGGATGATTTTACTCAGTTTCTGTTGTGAATTAGAACAAGTTCTTTGAACAAGATTTGTAGCTGGTAGTTCAGGCTTAAACATTGGTTTAGGAAGTTTTGGCTAGAAGTCCACGGATTAGGAGTTTGATCGACTCAAAAACACGCTGTCAGGCATCACATTTCGGGTCTGAATCGACTGAATCAAATTCTTCAGTGGCCGACCGTTTCAGGCGCTGATCGCCGCGTGGCGTGAAGTGTGGCCGCGCGTTGCCGGCGCCCTGCCCACCGTGGCTAGGCGGCCAGTAGCGCCTTTTTACTCTCGCCCACGTCGCCAAGAACGCCCAAATACCATTTTTTCATTTCTCTCGGCCTCCTTCTTCGCGCAGAGAGCCGCCTCTACACCGTAGCAGCAGCCCGCCATAGCCATTGCCGGCGCCACCGACCTCGCCGTTCTCCATCGCCACAACAGCTCCACCGCCACCCCAAAGAACCCACCTCCTCCTCCCGTCCGCCGGTAGCACTTGGTAAGCAACCGCACCGTGTGCTAGCTCGCTGGAGCTCCGCCGCTTGCCCCATCTCCGTGGCCACGTCGCCACCGTCCACCCCAGCCGCAATAGGGCGCTAGCTAGCTCCGCCGTAGCTCGGTGATGCTCGGCGTAGCGTTCGATCGAGCCACCGTAGCCCCCACCGACATACCGCCATTGTCCGGCTCCGCTGTGCCGCCATGAATGCCGCCACCGTACTTAGCTTCGACAATAGGCTCGGTAAAGTAGGTCACTAGGTCCGGGACATAGTGGGGGATCATGTCGTGACGATGTCACCGCTGGTGGACTCGCCGTCGATGAGCTCCAACCACGCAGCATCGAAGCGGCACCGTCAGTACTCTGCTTTGTCTCACGACCGGTGGGGTCAACTCGACCAAAGGGTCCCGTGTGTCGGCTGACTCCATGTTTTAAAGCTAGTTCAATTTGAATGCAGACTTCATATGTTTTGTAATTTTGAATCTTCAGTTTGGTAGCTTCAAAATTGTGCAATAAATTGTGTAGTGTTACTTAGGAAGTGTAGTATTTAGGAAAAATATGTTCTTGACATTTACAGTAGAAAATTTTGAAGATTTAAATAGAGATTTTAAATGTGCTTTTGAATGCATACAAATTTGTTTATTTTATATCTAGAGTTCCTGTGCTCCAAAAATTATGAAATTTTTGTGGTAAGCTATTCTTGTCATTTATGAACTCTGGTAAAAAATTGAAGATCAGTGCTTGTGTAGATTTGTAGTTATAGATTTTTGTTTTATAATTAGGAGATCCTTGTGTGAATTTTTATAAATTATTTAGGAATCCAGTATTCATGAAATTTGTTGGAGGTTATCCTAGTACCATAAGGATGCTAAGAAAAATAGGAAATCTATTGCTTGGTACTTTTCACTAAGGTTTTCTATTTATGCTATGTCAAGCCTTGCTGCCTTGTCATTTTTGTATAGGATGTTTTACTTGGCAAAATGGTATGAAATTTTTACAGTAGTCTATTGGTAGCACTAGTAAGCCACTGTAATTTTCTGAGAATTTATGATGCACATTTGGTATAGGTTTATTATTTAACCTATGGGTTCAAATAAAATAATAAAGGCATTTAAATAAATAGTTTGGGCTTCACCATTATGTTTTCTTGGATGTATTTGGTATGCTTAAACTGTTGGTAGACTTTTGTCGTAAAGATTTGAATACTTATATGAAGTAGAAGTATTGTTACTTTATAATGCGGATTGGAATAGTTTCCGGACAGATTCTGGAGTTTGCTAAGTTGCATGATAGAGATGATGTTTGCTGTAAAAATAGTTAATAACAAAGTTGTAGATAATTTGATAAGCTTTCCAGAAAGTCTAGGATCACTGCATTTGGATTAGGAGAACTCCTATTTTGAGTAAAACAAGTAGCTGCTGTTTTGTGATATAGTAGATGCATCGTGGAAGTAGTAATTAAATAATCGAGAAGAGATATGCACCTACTCAATAAACATGATGCACTTGATAACATATATGCATTCGTAATACTTATGCCATATTCATGCATCTAGGATCGGAGGAAGAAATAACATTGCTGGAATTTGAAGAAGCAGAGGAAGGGGACCAGCAGGAGAATCCGCAAGCCGCAGCTCCCGAAGGCGTGGAGCAGAATCCTAAAGAGCTTCCGGAGTGTCCTGATCACCGGCCTACTTCCTTTCTGCGAGGCAAGCCCCGAAGCATTATAAGTTTCCCAGTATTTTACAAATGATTACTTAAGTACTTATGATTGATGCATTAGGTTATAAGAGTTGAATGGAACCACTTGATGCATATACATTCCTTGTCCAGCTATTACACCTTTAACCGGTATAGGTCCAGGATCGAATATATGCTTAGCCATGCTTAGACCGGTAGAAGTCGGGTGATTTCCTGTCACCTGCGAGATATAAGTGGATACCGGAGCATGGTTGGTTATAATTGCTATCGTGGAAAAGAACCATGGTTAATGTAAATGGAGACTGGGCGGGATGTCGATAGAGAAGCAACAAGACATGAAGGTCTTGGGTGTGGATCTATCCCCGTCTGTGTCGATTGAGGACCGTACCATTGTTGGTGCTTCTGACAAGATTGAACGCATGCCTATCACTTAGCTGGCCGGATAACTCGTTCCGACCGCGAAGCCGAGTAATTCAACTCAGGCCGGGACCCGTTCTGTTGTGCGCTCCTTTCGGGGAACGATCAGACTGAGCCCAAGGGCAGGCTAGGCCTGAACGTCCTGGCATCTGGTGTTCCAGATTGTGCGGCGTGGTATGGACCCACGAAATGTGTACCTAAGTTGTACCAAAGGTGACCTAAGGCTATCGTGGCTGGTAGACCTGGGTTTGTGTTAGGAATAAATTCCCAGCTGGTTGAAATCGATTCGAATCGCCGTCTCTCCCGGATAGTGAGAAACTTGGCTAGTCCCAACATCGTAGTAACTGTGTTATGGAACATGATGGTTCAAATGAATATGGAACTACAATACCTGCTATGGTTACTATTGTATGCTTTTAAATGGATATATCACATGTTTGGCACAGGATAGTTGCTAATCTAGAGATGGATAGTTATAAATAATTGATAAAGGAATCCTAATTGTACAATAAGTCAATTGCTTTTATGCAAAATGTTGTCAAGCTATCTCCACTTATACAGCCTTGCATAATCCTTGGAGTCATTTTATTTTTGGTTTATGACGGGTAAGTCTAGCTAAGTACCTTCTCGTACTCAGGGTTTTATTTCCCATATTGCAGATGGCACTGTATATCATGGTTATTGCAAGAGTTGCTTCTATCCCGCTGTGGATGAGGAGTAAGCCTTGGGCAGGCTTCTTATTAATCCTCCTACATGCTTTTGTGGACCGTGATCATATCTTGGCACTGTACTAAACTATGTTGGAAATGTTACTTTCAAACTTAATTTGCTTCCGCTTTTATCTATCAAACTCGGTTTGTAATAACTTTTATTCGTACTCTGATGGAGAAATGTATCTGTGAACTTTATGTAATATGTGGCATGTATGTTGAATCATGTACGATCTTGGTTGTTGTAAATCGTTTATCGAGACCCGTCGTGGTACTCGACGGACTACCGGGTTTATATGGGTTCAAGTATGACAGTGCGACCGCTTGCGGGCTGCCATTGTACTTGTACTCTTATAAATTGGTCGGTTCTGTGACACTTGGTGTCTTTTATTTCTGGTTTTGTCGGGTAAGTCTAGCTGAGTACCTTCTCGTACTCGGGGTTTATCTCCACACTGCGCGGATGACCGGTTCTACTTTGGTTGTTTGCAAATCGCCTTCTCACCGGTGGGGATGAAGACTAGACCATTGGGCGCATCTCTACTATTTCTCGTACCTAATGATGCTTTTGTGGGACATGACTTAGATCTGGCAATGTATTTGGAACTATGAAGTTATGTACTAAACTATGTTGCTTCCGCACGTTTGAATTTAGTCTGTAATATTTTATATTTGAAATCTGATGGATGTAATCCGAATGCTACTTATGAAATGTTGTAACGAATGATGCGTTGTGTTGAATCACTACGGTCTTGGTTGTATGTCGAGAGTTGGTTGAAATCCTTCGTGATTTCCGGACTACCGGGATTATGGGAGCTTAAGTACAGAATTTGATCGCCGGTGATTGTTTTTGTACTTACGTTCTTATGATTTGGTCGGTTCACATTACACCGCATGTGGTGGTCTACTAGGGTCTTAGGGTTTAGGGACTCTGGTCCAATGGTTGGCACAATTATAAATGGCAAGTCCGGGTTCTAGTGGAGTTCGGGATTATAGAGAGAGATTCACGGAAGACTCAAAATAATCCCGCGAGGATCACAAGGAGGTTGCTATGGGTTGTGCTCTCCAACAAAAATGAGGCTCAAACACAGGACAACTCGAAAACTCCGGCAATCACCTACAAACCATCTACATGTATGCAACGTCTTGTTAGCGAGTTGGACTCGTGTTTGACCTAGCAATTACATGTTTCACTCAATTGCAAGAAGTTTTTTTGAAAGCTCATATTTTTGTTTTCCAGAAAAATCCGGGTTGTTACACTAACCATGTTGTTAAGATTGATATAGCTACATCATGTGATGACTTAATTGTTGAGAGCATTGAGCAAAGATCTAGTAGCAAAGGGAAGAAAGTGGTTGAGACCAACAACTATGATGAGTATGTCAAGCTCAAGCATGAGAATGAAAAGCTCAAGAAAGATCTTAAAAAGCTATCAACCACCAACACAATTGTGATAGAGAACCTTGATCATGATTGTGATATAGCTCTTGAGAATGAGAAGCTCAAAGAAGAGAACAAGAGACTCAAGATGGAGAAAAATCATGATGAACTTAAAGAAGAGAACAAGAAGCTCAAGCTGGAGAAAGGACATCTCAAGACCGGCTTGAGCAAGTTCACAAGAGGCCAATATCTCCAAAGTGAGCTACTCATAAACACCGTAATGAAGATGGATAGAAGTGGCATTGGGTATTTGGCACATCAAGAAAAGAAGGTTCAAGCTCAACATCAACAACAACACAAGTCAAAGCCTAAGCCAAAGAGATGTGTTGAGTGTGGACAAGAAGGTCACTTTGCCCATGAGTGTCAAACTCCACCACCACAACCCTTGCCCATGCATGCTAGACCCTTTGCTTTCAATGCTCATTACATGCTTAGAAAGGACTCTAGTGGAAAAATGAAAGTCATGTTCTTAGGACCTCTCAACAAGAATAGGCCTAAGAAAATTTGGGTTGCAAAGTCACTAGTTGAGAAAGTCAAGGGCCCTCATCAAGTTTGAGTCTCTAAACATCAAGCTTGATCTCTTGTGTGTAGGTGAACTACAAGACCGGTGGAAGTCATTGGGTTATTGATAGTGGTTGCACTCAACATATGACCAGTGATCCTCGTATGTTCACCTCACTAGAAGAAAAAGTAAATGGTCAAGAAAGGATTACATTTGGTGACAATTCAAAGGGCAAAGTTCAAGGGTTGGGCAAAGTTGCAATATCAAATGATCATTCAATCTCAAATGTGCTATATGTTGCCTCATTAAGCTTCAACTTGCTATCCGTTGGTCAACTGTGTGATCTTGGCTTTCAATGCTTGTTTACCGAGAAGAAAGTGGTTGTATCTAATAAAGATGATGATCAAGTTATATTCAAGGGATTTAGATACAACAACCTATATCTAGTGGATTTCACATCCGAAGATGCCAACTTGAAGACATGGCTATTCACCAAAACATCACTTGGGTGGCTATGTCATAGAAGACTTGCTCATGTTGGGATGAGCTCACTCAAGAAGCTTATGAAGAATGAATTGGTGAGAGGGTTGAAGGATGTGAAATTTGAGAAGGACAAGCTTTGTAGTGCATGTCAAGCCGGCAAACAAGCTACAAACACTCATCCTACAAAAGCTTACATGTCAACAACAAGAGTGCTAGAGCTCCTTAACATGGATCTATTTGGACCAATAACATACAAGAGCTTGGGAGGAAATCTCTATTGTCTTGTGATTGTTGATGACTACTCTAGATATACTTGGCTATTCTTAATTCATGACAATGGAAAAGAATTTGACAACACAAACATTGAAGCGTATTGTGATGAAGTTGGAATCAAGCATGAGGTCTCTGCAACATATACTTCTCAACAAAATGGTGTAGTAGAGAGAAAGAACCGGACACTTATCACACTTGCAAGAACAATGGTTGAAGAGTATAACACACCCGAAGCTCTATGGGTGGAAGCTATCAACACCGCATGTTATGCATCCAACCGCCTATTTCTTCAAAAGTTTCTTGGAAAGACCCCTTATGAGTTGCTCAATGGGAAGAAACCGGACGTATCATTCTTCCGGGTGTTTGGTTGCAAATGCTACATCTGCAAGAAGCGGCAACACCTAGGGAAGTTTCAAAAACATTGTGATATTGGCTTTCTTGTTGGTTACTTATCAAAGTCTAAAGCATATCGAGTATTTAATCATGCCACCGGCTTGGTTGAAGAAACATATGATGTGGAATTTGATGAATCTAACGGCTCCCAAGGAGCACATGAGAATCTTGATGATGTAGGTGATGAACCATTGAGGGAGGCCATGAAGAACATTTTGGTTGGAGACATCAAGCCCAAAGATGATGAAGATGAAGTACAAGTGATTGATCCACCTTCTTCATCAAATGTGCCACTAGATGGTGATAAAGATGGGAGAGTAGAAAATAAAGATACTCATGTCTCTCATGATCAAATGGTGGCACACGCACAAGATGTTGATGCTCCACAACCTCCCCCTCAAGTGGTTGATAGAAGAAATTCACCGCTACTACAAGCACATCCACAAGATCTCATCATAGAGAGTCCTTCAAAGGGTGTAATGAGAAGAGAACAAGAGACTCAAGATGGAGAAGAATTATGATGAACTTAGAGAAGAAAACATGAAACTCAAGTTGGAGAAAGAACATCTCAAGACCAGTTTGAGCAAGTTCACAAGAGGCCAATATCTCTAAAGTGAGCTACTTATGAACACCGTGATGAAGATGGATAGAAGTGGTATTGGGTTCTTGGCAAATCAAGAGAAGAAAGCTCAAGCTCAACATTAACAATAATAAAAGTCAAAGCCTAAGCCAAAGAGATGCTTTGAGTGTGGACAAGAAGGTCACTTTGCTCATGAGTGTGAAACTCTACCACCACAACCCTTGCCCAAGCATGCTAGACCATTTGCCTTCAATACTCACTAGCTTAGAAAAGATTCTAGTGGAAAGATGAAAGTCATGTTCTTAGGTCCACCCAACAAGAATAGGCCTAAGCAAATGTGGGTTGCTAAGTCTCTAGTTGAGAAAGTGATCTCTTGTGTGTGTAGGTGAACTACAAGTTCGGTAAAAGTCATTGGGTTATTGATAGTGGTTGCACTCAACATATGACCGGTGATCCTTGTATGTTCACCTCACTAGATGAAGAAGTAGATGGTCAAGAAAGGATTACTTTTGGTGACAATTCAAAGGGCAAAGTACAAGGGTTGGGCAAAGTTGCAATATCAAATGATCACTCAATATCAAATGTGCTATGCGTTGCTTCATTGAGTTTCAACTTGCTATCCGTTGGTTAATTGTGTGATCTTGACTTTCAATGTTTATTTACCGAGAAGGAAGTGGTTGCATCAAACAAAGATGATGATCAAGTTATATTCAAGGGCTTTAGATACAACAACCTATATCTAGTGGATTTCACCTCTGAAGATGTAAACTTGAAGACATGCTTATTCACCAAAACATCACTTGGGTGGCTTTGGCGTAGAAGACTTGCACATGTTGGGATGAGTTCACTCAAGAAGTTAATGAAAAATGAATTGGTGAGAGGTTTGAAGGATGTGAAATTTGAGAAGGACAAGCTTTGTAGTGCATGTCAAGCCAGCAAGCAAGTTGTAAACACTCATCCAACCAAAGCTTACATGTCAACAACAAGATTGTTAGAGCTTCTCCACATGGATCTATTTGGACCAACAACTTACAAGAGTTTGGGAGGCAACCTCTATTGTCTTGTGATAGTTGATGACTACTCTAGATATACTTGGGTGTTCTTCCTTTATGACAAGACCGAAGTTGCATCATGTTTCAAGAAGTTTGCCAAGAGAGCACAAAATGAATTTGAAGTGAAGCTCAAGAAGATAAGAAGTGACAATAGAAAAGAATTTGACAACACAAACATTGAAGCATATTGTGATGAAGTTGGAATCAAGCATGAGGTCTCTGCAACATATACTCCTCAACAAAATGGTGTAGTAGAGAGAAAGAACCGGACACTTATCACACTTGCAAGAACAATGCTTGATGACTACAATACACCTCAAGATCTATGGGCGGAAGCCATCAATATTGCATGCTATGCATCCAACCGCCTATTTCTCTAAAAGTTTCTTGGCAAGACCCCTTATGAGTTGCTCAATGGGAAGAAACCGAACGTATCATTCTTCCGGGTGTTTGGTTGCAAATGCTACATTTGCAAGAAGCGGCAACACCTAGGGAAGTTTCAAAGACATTATGATATTGGCTTTTTTGTTGGTTACTCAACAAAGTCCAAAGCATATCGAGTATTTAATCATGCCACCGGCTTGGTTGAATTAACATATGATGTAGAATTTGATGAATCTAACGGCTCTCAAGTCGCACATGAGAATCTTGATGATGTAGTTGATGAACCATTGAGGGAGGCCATAAAGAACATTCCGGTTGGAGACATCAAGCCCAAAGATGATGTACAAGTGATTGATCCACCTTCTTCATCAAATGTGCCACAAGATGGTGATAAAGATGGGAGAGTAGAAAATCAAGACACCAATGCCATCTAATGGACATCTCGACCTAGATGAGGGAGGTAAATCGGTTGATCAAACCCTCTACCATTTTGTGATTGGTAGTTTATTATACTTGACCGCATCTAGGCCCGGCATTATGTTTAGTGTGTGTATGTGTGCTAGATTTCAAGCTAATCCTAAGGAGGCTCACATGGTTGCTGTTAAAAGAATCATTAGGTACCTTAAGCACACACCAAGCATTGGTCTTTGGTATCCCAAAAGAGCTAGATTCCAACTAGTTGGCTATTCCGATTCAAATTATGCCGGTTGCAAAATTGATAGAAAAAGCACATCCGGAGGGTGCCATTTGCTTGGTAGATCACTAGTGTCTTGGACCTCCAAGAAGCAAAATAGTGTGGCTTTGTCCACCGCCGAAGCAGAATACATTGCCACAGGTGCTTGTTGTGCACAAATCCTTTACATGGAGCAAACTTTGCTAGACTATGGTGTAGTTCTAGGAAAGGTACCTCTTTGTGTGACAATGAGAGTGCGGTAAAGCTTGCTAATAATCTGATTCAACACTCTCTCGCACCAAGCACATAGATATCCACCATCACTTTCTTAGAGATCATGTTGCTAAAATGATATATCACTAGAAGGTGTAAGAACCGAGGATCAATTAGCGTGATATCTTCACTAAACCGCTAGATGAGGTTACATTTTGTCGGTTGAGGAATGAGCTCAATGTGCTTGATTTTAGTAACTTCACTAAAAATGAGCTTGTGTTGTCTCTTGCATTGCATTGTAATATACAACATGTTTAATTTTTAGTAATGCACTTAGGGCTTGTCTAACATGGTTAAGATAATCTGCTAAAAGCGTGTGAAGAAGCTTAACCTTGGATCAAACTTGACAAGCAACTAGAATTACTTTCAAGTATTGCATTGCATATGCATGTATGTTGCTTTGTCGTTTCTTTTTTTTGTTATCTTTTGAGCACCCACTGTGTTTGTCCACAAATAGGGAGAGGATTCGAAGCTTCCATTGATCATAAAACCCTATTGAGTGACCACATGTTGCTCCTCGCCCCATTTTATTGCCTATTTTCTTAAAATGAATTATAGCCTAGGGAAAAATACTTTGAAAAATTTGAGGGTTTGAGAGAGGTCACCCACATCAGTCATAATTGGTGTTTATTTGAGCCTTATTGAAGTTCGGATTTGATTGGTAAAAGGCAGCGCGAAGGAACATTGAAGATTCGCTAAAAAATGGCGACCGGACGCTGCACCGGACTCTACTTCCAGTGTTCGGTCAGTTCATAGGAGGTGAATAGAAGCAGCATGGGAGTGACTGGACGCTGAAACAGTGCTCATCCTGCGTCCGGTCAATCGAAGAAGAAGCTATCAGGATCAACCGGACTTTGGCTACGTCTGGTCAAGGGTAATCGGACACGTCCGGTCATGATTTGAGAGGTTTTGGCCCTCTCTGTTGTCGACCGGACTCTAGGTGGCAGCGTCCGGTCGTTGCCACCGGTGCGTCCGATCAGATGAATCCATGTGGATCTCACTTTCCTTTTCCTTGTCATCATCACGACGCCACCATATATTTCCTTCTTCCACGCTTGCGACCTCCCTTGCCCGCGCCCTCGCCATGCGCCATCGCGCCCTAACCGCATCTCCGCCGCCATGCCCACGTTTGCCCTAGCCACACCCGCTCTGTGCCTGTCTTCTCGCCGCTGTGCCCATGCCACGCACAACCAACCACGCCCGTGCCGCACTGCTCCACGCCATCGCGCCACCATCATGCCGCTCTCTTCCACCACGTCTCCAGCGTGCATCCACACTACCATCTCCCCTCATTGTAAGCCTTCCATCGTCGCTCCACGCCATGCACCAAAGACCACCAGACTCCATCGCCTCATTGCGCTGCACCCGCCGCTTGCCCTAGCCGTGCCTACATTGCATTGCTTGGCCACCGCACCACTTCACGCCGGTACCCTAACCCTAGGCATGCGATTGCCGATCCGGTGGTGCCTAGTGATTCTCTCCTTTGCTCGTTGGTCGCCGGTTCATCAGGTAGCAAGCCATTGCTTTTAATTTCGTATCTACTGCTTGCTTCTTAGGGTTTCGCATCTCTGAATGAATATAGTGATTATTTATATTTCCTATCTATTCCATCATGCAGCGAGTCGGTGCTCTTTGTGGTTGTTTTGGCAGTTGTTAGTAAACTTAGGGCCAAGCCCGCGGGTACGGATTGAGGCCAAGCCTCATGAGTGTCAGTTGGCAGTTGCTTCTTGTCAGTGGCATTAATTCTCATCAGCCTCAACAATGGCGCATTGCAAGAATGCCGGAGGTGGTCCTGGTGATGAGGATCCAAGGCCGCCACCTCGCCTGACTGCTCATGAGAAAGGAAAGGCGAAGAAGACTATGACGAAGAAGCATAAGTTTGCAGATGCTGATATAGAGAGAGTAGCAGCAGTGGCAGCCGCCGTAGAGTGAGTAGAGAGTGGAGGAGCTAGGAGTGGAGTTCATATAGGAGATCAGCTATCACCAGCTCAGAGGGCCACCGTCGAGAGGGCTGAGACTCTTCATGGTAGTCCACTTGGGACTGTAATGCTAGGAGGACGACGTGTCTCTTTAGAGGAGAGTCAACCTTAGGGGGAGGTAGAGTAGCAGACACAATCAGTAGTTTAGATAGAGGGTACTCAACAGACAGAGCAAATTGAGAAGATAGAGCAGGCTGCACAACCACAGCTTCAACGCTCTGGTCGTACATGCACTTAGGTGTCACCGAGGCCTGAGACATAGAGGAGGGGCTCTTGTCCGCCTCCTAGACCACAGGGTCTGCCTTCGGTGGTTCACCTTGACCTGAGGGTAGCCACAGCCAGATAGGTGTAGCAGCTCCACTTTGTGTAGTTTGAGGACTGGTTTCCATTGAGGCGGGATAAGCGTGCTTCAGAGCACATCTATACTATGCTGTAGGAGGACTTTTATAATTCTTTATCTGAACAACGATCTTGCCTTCAGATCTCAGAGAGTTTGCTCCATAGAGTCACTTGTTGCAGCTACAGGCGAGCATATCCATCCTCACCTCTCATATCTACTAGGGTTGATAGATCTTCTTGGATGAACTGGCCGCTATGTTCCGTCATGGGTCCGTGAGTTCTACTCTTCTCTTTGGATTGACCCAAGGCACAGATTCATTCACTTTGCATTCAGAGTCCGTGACTACAGTCTCTAGTGCTCGAGGGTCAGAGAGATTCTTAGGATTCTAGAGTCCCTTGTTTGCCTTCATGAGGTATGCTATGGTCAGACAGAGCCTCTGAGATGCCCTCACGGTGGACTTGTGCCACCTACAGACCTTATCAGAGTGTGCTTCATAGAGCCATTTGGCGAGGGGTCGAGTAGGACACCACGTGACCTTACTCCCATAGCTCGGCTTCTTAATGCTATTATGAGGAGGACTCTGCTTCTAAGGATGGTCTACCGTGAGGGCCTGACTCACATTCAGCTATGCCTAGTGTATCACCTTGTGTCTCAGACAGCTTTTGATATTTGGGATGTGATACTTTTAGAGATGGAGGACACACTAGCAAAGGGTTTTAGAGGTCACCATCAGCTACCTTATGCTCATTAGATCACTTTCCTAATCTGAAAGGCAGTTACACAGAAGTCTCCTAAGACGATGGTAGAGTATACAGGTGCTACTACCGAGTTTTCGCCATATAACATCAACCAGATGCTCCGCCAAAGTAGTGTGAGGACACCTCGCCAGTCGAGCCATCGTCTAGAGGCACCAGAGACAATAGCCTAGCAGATGAGATCATCGGGGAGCATTGCAAAGGATGAGGAGGAGCAGCTTGATGCTGAGCAGGCATATGTGATCGAGAGCGACCCGAGTGATAGTTCTGATGATGACTATCAGCCGATTCCGCAGATGGCTCCTCGACCACATGATAGAGAGGCCAGTGGCTCTAGCTCCGCTCCACCACAGGCACCGTAGATAGACCCAGCTCTTCTAGCAGTACTTGAGCGGATGAGATAGGACCAGCACACTAGGCACAGGAGACCGCAGCTGCACTTGCTCAGATTCAGGCCCGATAGGATCGGTTCAGAGGCAAAGAACTTATGATTCAGCAAGCGAGCTACTTGGCTTCATGCAGCATGTGTTCTCTGTTATTGGGGCTGCTCCTCAGCAATCTACACCTCAGATAGGCTAGCCTGCTGCCACCACTTCAGTGACTCCAGCTGTACAGCCCAGTGGGCTTCAGAGTTAGGGACACCTAGCTACTCGGGCTTGCTTCACCTCAGAGCGGTGTGTCCCAAAGGTTTGCTTCCCCTGTGCCACCTCGTGGTCCTCACTTTACTCCCATTATTACAGGCTTCACTCCGCCTCGAGCTCTTTTTAGTGTTAGTGATGGACACCCTAGTATGCAGGAGCCTTGGTGCTACGCTCGGTGAGCTTATAGGGTAGCCTGCACCTCCAGAGTTATGAGTCCCTATCCCTACCATAGTTGCTCTAGTTAACGGGACTACCGAGATGATCCTGTCGTCTGTTGCATCTTTCGAGCCACCTAAGATAGCGACAGCGGTAGATGTGGCTCCACTCCCTATAGTGATACTTCCTGAGTCACAGGTCATGCCAGCTCCTGAGCAGACCTAGACCGCTTCACATTCACTTCCAGCGATAGAGGGTCAGACCGCTCAGAGTTCAGGGTCAGAGGATGATGCTGCTCAGTTTTAGATTTCTCACCGCACCTTAGCGCCCAACTTGTCCGCTCATGTCCTGCCGTCTGACTCATAGGTTTTGGTGCTTGACACTAAAGGGGGAGAGGGAGCGGGTATGTGAGATCTAGGGGGAGCATTAGATCTAGGGGGAGCATGTGATTCATTTCTTTTGGCTCTTTGTGTGTGATACTTCATGCATTCACGTTTACCTTCATGCATTGCATTACATACTTGTGATTGTGATACTTATGTGACATGTGTGCTCTCTACATTGATATATATTTATGTCATGTCACTTGGTTATGCTCATTTGGTTTGCTTCCACATTTTTACTCTGATTCAAATGAGCTTTACTTCATGTACTCATGCTTAATTCATATCTATTGAGTACACCATGTTGGCTTGGGTCATATAAGCTTATCTAACCTCTTTGCTCTTATTGTCAAAAGCTTATATGAACCAAGCATGTTGAAAACATCACTCATCTCCTTTACATACTCAAGGTTGTGTTGTCATCAATCACCAAAAAGGGGGAGATTGAAAGCATCTAGGCCCCTAGTTGGGTTTCGGTGATTAATAACAACACGAGATTACTATGACTAACGTGTGTTTTGTAGAGGCAATTTGAGTTAGGTCATGGTAATGGTAATTGATTAGGCAATCATGGTTGTCATGCCCCTAACGATGGAAATCATTTCGGTTTTCAAAGGATGGATAACAAGGTTAAGGACGGACTAGTTCTAAGTGTCGTTTGGTGTTGGAGAGACACTTAGAGTAGTTTAGGACTTTGTTTTTCCTTTGGCCATACTATTAAGGGGGGTATGGACTAGTAGCTTGACCTAGGTGAGTCTAGTCGGTTAGGTGTGGTGCACACTTGTCAAAACTAGCACTAGGTAGCTCAAGAATAGCCCTAAGATCAATTGGAGTTAACTTCATTCACATAGAATTTCAAGTTGGAAGTGATGGTCAAATACCGATCGAACGCTGGTCTGGTTGTGAGCGGATGCTGGAGGGTGAGTCCGGTCAGTTCATTTGATCAACTGTCGTCATCTGGCTATGACCGGACGCTGAGTGAAAGTGGACTGGACGCTAGGTGCCAGCGTCCAGTCAACTCCAGAGAGGTTCTAGAGAGGGAATTTCTTGATCGGACGCGTCTGGTCAGCACAGACCAGCGTCCGGACGCTGGTCAGGATTCGGTAACTGACCGAACGCTGAACAGCGAAGTGACCAGACTCTGGGTGCCAACGTCCGATCAACATCAGTAAGGTTCCAGAGAGCGTTTTTCTTGACCAGACGCGTTCGGTCAGTGCTGACCGGACGCTGGTCGGAGTCCGATTAGAGCATAATGGCTCTTTGCAGGTATTACTGACTAGAGCGTCTGGTCACCTCGCAGAATGCTGACTCAGCCTCCAAACGTTATGTTTTGAATGAGGGGGTATAAATACTTACTCCACTCGTCCAAGGGAGGTCTCTTGCCCATTTGTTCAGCTGAGAAACACCTTGAGAGTGCAAGGGAGAGCAAGAGCCTAGTGAGGTGATTGAGATTTGAGAATCCAAGATTAAGGTCCTCATTAGTGCAAGGAGAGTAGCAAGTGTGTATCCACCCTTCTCATTAGGCTTGTCGTGGTCAAGTGAGAGTTTGTGCTTGTTACTCTTGGTGATCGCCATCACCTAGATGACTCGGTGGTGATTGGGAGTTTGGTGATCATCTGGTGGAGTTTGTGGATGACCCAACTCAAGTTGTGCGTGGTTGTGGGCGATTCACCGCGATGGAGTGTCGAAGAATCAGCCCGTAGAGAGTACTTGATCCTTGCGCGGATCAAGGGGGAGCTACACCCTTGCACGGGTGCTCCAACAAGGACTAGTGGGGAGTGGTGACTCTCCGATACCTTGGGAAAACATCGCTGTATTCCTTTCCATCTCTTCACTTTGAGCATTTACATTTGAGCAATTTATTTCGTGTCTTTACATTCCTAGAATTGCTATGCTAGAGTAGGATTGGAACCCAGGGTGCAAAACTTTTATGCGGTAGAACAATAGAAACACATTCTAGGCACAAGGGATAAAGTGGGCTAAGTGTAGGGCTTAATTATTGCAAAGAATTTAGAATTAGCCCAATTCACCCCCCCCCCTCTTTTGCATATTGATCCTTTCAGTGACATATTGGGTCACCTAGCTTTGGGTTGTCCAAACAAGCTTGAGAAGAAGGCTCAAGCAAACAAGAAGAAGTAAGGAAATGAGAAGCACCACATGAGCAAGGAAGAGAAGGCTCAATCAAAGAGAAAGTGCTACTCATGCCGGAAAAGGAGACACATGGCAGATTCATGTCCCCTAGGTAACTCTCCTAAGCCTATTTCAATTGATGCTGATTCTATGCTTAGGAACGATGGCAATGGTACCTCATTGGTTGCAATTGTAAAATATCTCGCTACTCATACTAAGACAATGCCTAAGTATGTTGCTCCTAACTTGAGAGGACCCAAACTAGTTTGGGTACCATCAAAAAGTGGATGATTGCTTGTAGGTACCATGGCATTGGAAGCTTGATTCAATAGAATTATTATTCTTCATCATATGTTGAGTCAAGTGTTGAAGCTTAGTGCAAATCTCATCCCAATGCCGAGTCAAAATTTAGTGAAGTACAAGTGCTACAACATACAAGTGCATATTTATGTTGTGGTGATCTTATTGGTTATATTTGATGGCTTGCAAATAATTGAGTGAAAGTTGGCTATGGATGATCATGCGCTAACCAAGGTATATCTCTAGTTGATTATTTTATTTGGGTGCATATGAGTTGATTGAATTGGATAAATATGCAATGTTGCTTGCTATAAGATGATTGAATGGATTTAATGCTTAGAAATCAAATTTGGATTGATTTGTGTTAGATAAATTCATAAGATGAAGTGAGTGGATTGAATGAATATATTCAAACAAGTTAGTTTCAAGTTTAATTCACATTTGGTGAAGTATAGCTCAATTGGTTAAAATCTGTCCAAAATTGAAAAACTGAGCTAGCTTAGATCAAGTCTGAGTTTGTATGATCAAATCTATTTGGATTGGCTTGAAATTTAGTATACATGGTCTAGACTTATGGTATTAGTTGCTGTGTGAATTTCATGAGAATTGGATAAGAGATGCTTCAGTTTTGGAGTGGATCTTGTCAGCTATAGTGCAGCAGCCTTGAGCATGTAGTAATATGGGAAGATGTGAAATCTGGTAGCAATATAGAAGTCTAATGAAGCTCAAATTTTTACAGCTGCTATATTACTTAGTAAAGCACATCTCCACCACATTTCATGGTATTTGGATATGTACATTGAGAGTTATGGATTATTCTTTGAAGGGTACAGAATCTGCTAGAAAAAGGACAACTATTGGATTGATCAAGAGTCACTTTAATTAAAATGTCCTCAAGTTGGACTCAAGCTTATAAGTGTTTTGAGGTACCTAAGTTTGGTTTAGGATTGATCTAGAAGCATGACAAGCAAAGAGTATAAGGCCATTTGATTGTGGAGTGCACTTGGCACACATTTGGTACTCAGATTGAAGATCAAGATCAACCTCAAGATGAAGATTAAGTTTAAGTTCTATAGATTATTGGAGATCATTTGGTAGAAAAAAGGACTTAAACAAGTAGAAAGAAAAGGACTTAAAGAAGGTTTCATGGTTTCTCTTCAAATTAAGTCCATCACTTGGATCAATCAATCAAGATATTTTAAGTGAGTGTCAAAAATGGTTTTTTGGGGAGAGATCACTTCTCTCTAGTGTAGAGGCTTGCCGCCTATGTGTAGGCAAACCAAGTGTGGTACTTGGAAGGCTAATATAGAAGGGGTGATCCGAGGAGCATTTGAGATGCTTAGTTGAAGCAATCAAAAGGGTTGATCAAGAAAAGCAAGCAACACCCAAAAGAGAGCTAGTCATGACAATTCAAGTGGTATTCACACTCATAATTCTCTCATGCAAGCATTGATCAAAAGAAGAAGCAAGCCAACCACATCATGATAGTGCACTTGATCTTAAGTGATTCTCAATTCATATGGGTGAAGAATGGACTCTATTTATGATGATTGGTCTTCACTAAGCTATAAATTGGACTTCATATTGCTATGGGAGTAATGGATTGTAATCAATTGACTATCCTCTACTCAAGATAGCAAATGTATCATTGTAATGTGCATGATCATCTCATCTCTTACTAGTATGTGGTTAGTGCATATAGTACATGCTTATAGGATCATGCATGACTGATGAAAGTTTTAAAATTCATAACCTACCACTATTGATTGAATGGTTGATTGATCTAGTGGTAGTATATGAGTTTGTTCACGAGCTAGTAAACCCAAGTACTTGATTTAATTTGGATTGCTAACAAGTGACAAGTACAACATTAGCAAGATAACCCTTGTAAGAGGTGTGAAGAAGCTTGTCATTGGTTCAAACCAGACTTAGAAGTTTAGGCAAATCAATTTAGTTCAAGTCAACTTAAAAGCTCATGATAAGTGACAAGAGTACAAGCACAAGATAACAATGCAAATGGATATCTAGTTTGATTGTTTCAAGTGGTATCTAGACTCAAATATTTTTTTCAAGAAGAATTCACAAGTGGTGTGTAGATCAAGTCACAAGTGATATCCTACAAGTAGTACTTATGAAGATAACCAATGTTCAAGAAATAGTTTTCATCGACAAATCCAACAAGTGGTTCCATGCTATTTTACAAGTGGTATCACATTCCTACACGTGGTATCAATCATACAAGACGGTGGTTCCACAAGTGGTCCTCAAGTTTAAGTGATCATCAAATGAAGAATGCATCCCTCACCTACAAAAGCCCAAGTTTATCAAGTTAATGACCTAGGCTAGTGATACGGGGAGGTGCCCTACCAATTGGTATCAAGGTCAAAGATCCTATATGTGGTATCCCAAGAGCTATCCAAATGGTGTCATTCCAACATATGAAGAGGTGTCCATAAAAAATGCTAGATTCAAGTGTCAACCATCTATCCCTAGTACCACCCTTTGTATCAAGTCATGCACACCTTTTATGGAAATTGATGACAAAGGAGGAGAGATTGGTCCAAAGATATGAAATATGCAAGAGGCATTATTGAGAAACTAGATTTGAACATGGATATGGACAAAGAGGAAGCAACATTGAATAATGGAGAAGGATCAAAATTCTTGGACAAGAGAAGCACACAAGTAGGGGAGCAAGCTCATGAACTTTGATTGTTTGCATTTGATATGTGCATATTCATGTGCTTACTTGCATTGCATAAATTTTTAAATTTGATATGCATGCTTGTGTGTCGTATGCTAGTTATAGAACTTGATTGATGATTTGATAACTAGCATGCATAGGATAGTAGCTAGACTTGTATTTTTACACGTGATACTAGACCTTTGCTTATAATATTGATCTCATGGGGGTTTCTAGTGTTTTTATTGTCTAGCTACTCATGGTGTTGAGGATGGTGTCAAAATGTGCATTACGATTGGTATCACGCATCAAAGGATAATTCTTTACACCTTAGCATCATTTGGTAGTAATCACTCTCCCACAATTCCAATCTATGCATATGTGCGAGCTTCAAACCAAACACTCTAGCACATATGTAGGGGGAGCTAATACTACCAATTCAAGTTTGTGGTACTTGTCCAAAATCATTTACACATGGTAAAATTGCTTGGGCAAGCAACATGAATCCAAAAGTGCTTAATTTCCATATTTTTGTAGAGTTGTCATCAATTGCCAAAAAGGGGGAGATTGAAAGGTCCTTGTTTGGTTTTGGTAATTGAGTAACAACCTTAGGTGTACTAATATGTGTTTGAGTGAGATACACGGGTGATTAGTCCATGAGTACATCATGTGTGAGCAATCTATGCCATGGAGGTGAAATGACTTGGATTTGTTGCAAGGCTCACACATGTGATGAAGGAGCTCATTGCATATGAGACATGACATTGAGTCATATGACTAAGGTAGAGAAGATCAAGATAAGGCTTGGCTCAACGGACCGGTTGCAAGAGTGAAGGGCAAGTTGAGTGATGACTTGGCGCCGATGGACCGAGGCAATGATGAAGAGTAAGTGAAGTCAAGATCAATGAACCAATACGGTCACGTGATGATATAAAGTGGATCATATCATTTGGTGATTGGTTGGTGCATGTGTTGCATCAATGATAAAGGAGATGGAATGGAATGCGCAAGGCAAAGGCATAACCTAGGTCATTTCATTTCACCGGTCATAGGTGAGTAGAGAAGTTGATGACTAGTTGAAATAGCCATTGGATTTCGACCATTGGGAGGGGCACCACCATGTCCGGTGCCAGACACCGCCGTGTCCGGTGCCCTCGCAGAAACCAGCAGCTTTGCTCCAATGGCTCTATTTGACTTGGGGCTATAAATAGAGGTAGAGCTCGGCCATGGGCTGGTTACTGAGCAGCCTTAAGCCTTGGTGGCTTGTGTAGGTGTGCTTGGGAGCCCTTTAACTCACTTGTGCTTGATAGTGGTCATCCGATCGAGTGAGTGAGCGATTCAAGTGCGATTGCGTCGTGAGGTTGCATCGAGTGGCACTAGGTGATCGAATTGCAAGCCGGTGGTGTTTGTTACTGTTTACACCAAAATTTTGGAAGAAGAACGCGGGAACTCGAAGCTTCCAAAATTCTATCGATCAAGGAATAGATTGCATGGGGACTGATATCAGCTGATTCAGATGCGACACTGGAATCGGCTCTCTTTGAATGACATCAGCAGATAACAATAATGAGCTACGATTGGCGTTGGGAAATACATATCGGACTCTACAAAAAGGGAAAGATTAGGGCCCAAGTTATCTTAAGTTAAGAATGTTTTCTTTTATACCAAAGATTGTAATGAGTCGTACTTGAGTATGATTCATGTTTAGGCTCTGGGTATAAATATTGAACCCCGGCTATTGTAAAGGAACATCCAATCAATCAAATACAATTTACTTTTTTTGGCTCCGTGCCAACCCTTAGGAGTAGGAGTAGTGTAGATCTCGACGAGTTCTTCAACAAGCAGGGTTGCATCGGTCTGGCTGACCTCCGGCTTGTCTGTAAGTACCATCATGGCTTATATTTCTATTTGTACGGCTGCATCGGTTAAGTTTGACCTCCATTGCGAACTCTAGGATAAGCTAGTTATCGACTCTTATCTAGTTCAAGTACGGCTGCATTGATCCAGTCAACCTCCACTGCTTGAACTAGATTAAGGTCAAGTTATCGGCTCTACCGAAGGGTGGCATCCTTCGGGTAGATTCTTTAAGTTACCAATCTTGCTGATGTTCTTATTGTTATTAGTTTGCAGCAACATCAATCTGTCCGGTCAAGATCGATTTAGATCGGCCTCATATCCTTTTAGTCTGTCATTTGCTTTGTTACAACACGATTTTTCTTACTTTGAGCGACGAGTTATGTTTTATCTGCTGTTTTTTACTTTGATCTTGATCATGCATAGTATGCGGTTAAGGCATGTATGATCTTGAAGAGGTTTGCTGGCTAGTTAAATCTGGTCTATAGTTCACTATTATGGCTATAACGTTTCGGTCGATCCCCACTGATGGCACTGTAGATTATAGGATGCTAGTTAGTAGATCTGTTCTTGATTAGGCATGACCTTAACTGTTTGCTATGCTTGCATCGGCTAAATAGCCGATCGCCTGTGCGTTAACGCCTACAGTGTGAGTCCATGATTCTGTTAAGAGGGAATAGATCTGTGTACTTTAAGGGTTAGATTTGTTGTCTTTTTCATGGCTACATCGATCTAGTCGAACCACACTGTTAGAGATAGCAGGTTAAGTCTAATGAGTCCATAGGTTTGTTCATATGAAATAGTCGATTGTTCACATGCTGTAGTCCCTTTTCACCTGAATCGGCTACACGTATAGCATGTCTTTCGTAAAGCTTCCGTCAAGTATAGATGGTTTTACGGATTCTTCGATTTTAGTTTGTTATCGTCATCATAGCTGCCATCGATCCGGTCGAACCTCACTATTGATGGTAACAGATTAGATTCAGAGCGTTTGTAGGTCTATTTGTATTAGACAGTCGATTTGTTCGCATGTTATATCCTTTCTCGATTAGATTCATTGGCTCCATGCTTTACATTGATAATATCTACCTAGCTGATGATCTCACTTACATCTACGTGTACTGTACCTATCAACATAAAATCAATCGCTACCCATGAGTTTTACAGATCCGTAATGTACCGATTTCTATGCGTATCGGCTATTTAGTCGATTTTCTCGTCTGCTACTCCCGGCGGCATACTTGGAACTGTCCCGCAAAGACCGCATATTCCACCTTAAATTGCTCGATAAACTCTTTCTCCTTGTCAATTGCGAGGTCAAATTGACTGGCATGTCTCGGGAGAAATACGCAGGGTCGACGGGTCCTGCATTGAAGCCAAGCGGATCTCCGAGCTCATCCTAAGCAGATCCTTCTGGCTTGCTGTGTGTCGATGTTTTTGCGTCAACACACATTTTGGCACGCCCGGTGGGACACCACAATCGTCATGGCGGCTTACAACAACAATGACATCCTTATGGTGCCTTATGAAGACCTACCGATGGAGATAAAGATATCATCAGCAAAGCTATAGAAGAATTTCAGAACAAATGTTTTTTGTCCTACACCAAGAGTTCTGTTGCATGGGCAGATAGATACAGATGAAGTTGAAGATAGGCATTTCTTCGTGGAGGCTATAAACAAATATGTTCATGACACCGTATTAAACCACAATGTTGTTTTCCTGAACACATTCCACAACACCATGAAAGAGGTGTTTCATGGGTTTCAGCTTGATCGTGTTGGACCAAATTTTATTACAACATTTCACATCCGTCAACTCAGAGGACTAATGAAGCTAGTACTAGCCATCAAGAAGTAGCACCAGCTGGTAATGATGATGTCCAGGTGGTTCAGGGCTCATCTGAGCAAGTTCAGGGTGCTACTACTAATCGACATCAAGATAATCCTCGGATCGTCGTAATAGCAGCGTGTACAACAGCCGACACGGGCAAGTTCGTAATCAAATGGTCAATTTTGGCACATCAAAGCCGATATACCATCGCTGGCTCAAAGAATAGTGCCATCAGTTCATAGGATTCAGAGAGATATAGATCCTACTATCTATAACTAGAGACATCAACCAGCAAACCAGCAAAGGACCTAGCAGATAGAGATTCCATAAGGGTATCATTATGGCACAAATTACAACACCCTTCACATGATTCCAAATCTGGGGTATCAAGGTGCTCAAAATTTTAATCCATAGATGGGTAAGGAATTACAGAGAAATCCAAATTCAAATGCTGATGAATTGTTGCTTAGAGTGACCGAGATGATGAAGAATCAGTTCGGTTTGAAGCCAAAAGGGGAGACCTTCTCGTACAAACGCCCATATCTAGAATGGTATGATTTGGTCGCTCTTCCTACAAATTATAGGCTCCTAGAGTTTGCCAAGTTCACTAGCTAAGATAGCACAAGCATAATAGAACATGTCAGTCGGTATCTTACACAGTTGGGTGAAGCATCCATTGAAGAGGCCCATAGAGTTCGTTTCTTCTCCTTGTCCCTATCGAGGCCAGCCTTCACTTGGTTTTCATCACTGCCAGTTAACTCCATTACCAATTGGGCTAACCTAGAGAAGAAGTTTCATACATATTTTTACACTGGGACAGGAGAAAAGAAGATTACCGATTTGACAACTATAAGGCAGAGAACTAATGAATCGGGCACTGAGTTTATTCAGAGGTTTTGAGAAACCAGAAATTTGTGCTTCTCACTGAATTTAACTAATGATCAGCTGGCTGCTTTGGCTGTTCAAGGAATGTTACCAACATGGAGAGAGAAGCTGCTGGGACAAGAGTTTGACAATTTAGGTCAGTTGGCTCAACGAGTGGCAGCGCTCAATAGCCAATTTCAGAACATGCGCAGAGATACCCAATTGCAGAAGAATGCCACAATTGCCGAAACTTATAATCCATATTCGGTTGATGACGGCTATGAAGATGACGAAGAAGAAGTGGTTGCTGCGGCTGAATGGAATTGGGGTAAGAAGACAATAATGGTGCCAAATCCTTGGGGAAGAGGAATCGAAGAGAGCTACGATTTCGACGTCACAAAATCAGACCAGCTCTTTGATTTCTTGCTCGAGAAGGGACAGATCAAGTTGCCTGATAATCATGTTATGTTGCCCCCTGATCAGTTGAAGAACAAGAAGTTCTGCAAATTTCATAACGCCACTTCTCATTCCACTAATGAGTGCAGAGTTTTTTGGCAACATATACAGAGGGCTATCCAGCAAGGAAGGCTCAAATTTGATATGTCTCGAAAGATGAAAGTTGATGATAATCCTTTCCTAAGAGATCAGAACATGGTTGATGCTAGGCTGCTCAAAGGGAAGACTAAAGTCCTAACATCAGTTAGATCAAAAGAAACTGGAACAGTCGACCCCGAGATGCAAATATCGGCTGATGAATATAGAGAGGTTAGAAGGCGTCATGACCAACAAAAGAGCCAATATGAGCAGGGAGAAACATCGAAGGATGGGGCAACAAGGCCACATGTTACATCTCGAGTTTTGTTGAATAAATGGCAGCGACAGAAGGAAAAGGATTATCAGCTTTGTTTAGAAGAGCAAGAATACCAGTGTCAACAGGAAAAAGAGAGGTATGAAAGAAAGCAAGCTGAATCACATTAGAATTGTCCTTTCTTCAGACATTGCTGGAACGAAGGTTTGAAATTGCCTATAAAAAATAACTATCCGGAGTGTAGCGAGCAATATTGGGAGTTTAGGCAATCTCAAGCCAACCGTCGGTCTATCCATGCTCGAGATGAGTATCATCATAATTTGGATCGGTGCTTAAAATATAGAAGTGTTCATGATCAGCTTGGGAAACGAGTTGTTGATCAAAATTGTGCTGATTATGAAAAAAAAAGTAATGAGAAAGAATATGTTTAGTAGGAAGACCAATGGTGTCCAGGGGGTCTGACAAGAAGCCAGAAAAGAAGAGTGCAATGCCTAAAGAACAGAGAGCTAGAATAGACTTAGGTATCTGGTAGGCCTTAGGTATGGCGTGCTAAACAAACAGCCGATAGGAGGCAACCATTGGCTAATATTCAAATGGCTTTTCTATTACCGTCAGAATTTAGAGCTCCAACAAATTAAGAAGTTCATTCAGATTTTGATGAATCGGAGTATGAAGAAATAGTTGCCAAGATGACAGTTATACAACAGGCTATATTTGATAAGCCAGTCAAGCATCGGCACTTAAAGGCTTTATATGTAAAAGGTTTTGTTGATGGGAAGCTGATAAACAAGATGTTGGTGGATGGAGGTGCTTCTATCAATCTTATGCCTTATACCACTTTTCGTAAACTTGGCAAGGGGCCAGGAGATTTAATTGAAACTGATATGATGCTTAAGGATTTTGGGGGTAATGCGTCTAAGACTCGGAGGGCAATGAACGTCGAATTGACAATCGGAAGTAAGACTTTGCTCGCCACATTCTTCGTCATTGATGGAAAAGGGTCATACAGTTTACTCCTTGGTCATAATTGGATTCATGCAAACTGCTGTGTGCCGTCAACCATGCATTAATGTTTGATTCAATGGCATGGAGATGATGTCGAGCTGGTTCATGCTGATGAATCTATGAGTATCGCAACAACTGATCAAGTATATTGGGAGCTAGAAGACTTCAAGTGTTTTTCTAGCAAGCTGTGGGAAAGAGGCTTCATTAATATCAGTAATGAAGGCCAACAACCGATCCAAGCAATTGGCTCTGAGAGTTTGTTTTAATGGATAATCATGGCTTTGTGTCGGCTAGTGGATTAAGGGAGATAAACATTGGTCATGAAGACAAGCCTAGACCGACGTATGTAAGCGCTAAATCAAATCCTGAGTACAAGCCAGAGTGGATAAATTTATTAGAGGTTATTCTGCTTAATAAGATGCTTGGCCTAGATCGATCGATTGTTTAATCTTTGGTCTGAAAAGTTCTAGTGCAACCTATCAAGAGCGATCGACGAAAAAATGTTTGAAGGAATATTATCCTAGCATTTGGATCAACACTTGATAGCTGATTTGTTCAGTCATCGGCTCTAATAGCCGGTACTAGAAGGGTATCGCCTCTAGTTCAAAATCAACCCCAAAAGGGAGAAAAGCCGATACGAGATGTATCGCCTATAGAGCAAAAACAAATGCAGGAAAAATCATGACGCTGCAAAAAGTACATAGATACAATCATAGAAAAGGTGGAAGATTTTATTCATTGATCAGTTTGGCCCTAGATACAAACTAATCAAAGACATTGTTTAACACATCCTGTGCGGATGTGATGTCCACGATGGCCTCCGCTGCGTCGATGAACTCCGTGATCAAGTCCTTATGCTCCTCAGGGCCATTGCCCATCGGGAAGCTAGTCTCCATGGTGTGGAGCTCATGCCCGGTCTGGACTTGCGTCGTGGCCAACACCACTGATGTGCCATGACGGACACCATGAAGAGAGATCTCCTAGATGTGGGCCGGAATGTCGTGGAGGCGGGCGTTGATGAGGGGGCCCCGAGTATTGACGGCATCCGTGGCCATGTTCGGCGCCAGCTCCAACTGCACCGTCAGTGCTGGCGATCATAGAAATAGGAGAGCTATCAATATAAAGACAATGGAAATTAGAATAACAACGTTCCTAGAATTCATCTTACCCACCACCATGGCGTCGAACTTGGCCAGCTACGCCCGAGCGGCGCTGGCCTCTTCTTCGGCGGCGTGAAGGGCGGCTTGAGAGACCCTGAGGCGGATCTCAAGCTAGCCGTTTTCCTGAGTTGCCTCGGAATAACGGTCCTAGGCTGCCCTTCACTGTAACACCTCTGGCGTTTTAAACCCTAAAACATGCCATGTCATCATATGCATTCCACATCATTCTTGTGTTAGTGAAAACTTTGATATGCATTCACTAAAACAAGTTTATTTTTATGCTTATATGTGTTGAATTGTGGATGAATCGAGTTCATAACCTTTGTTTTGAATTGGATTTCAAAAACCCGAATTTCCAACATTTTAATTCTACCCTGGAAAACCTAATTTAAAATCTAAGCACATTTTGGGGTTGAGCCTAAAAGCAAAAGTGTAGAGCTTGTCATTTTGTACAAAGTTGGTTTTTGGAGTTTTCAAAGTTGTTATATAAAATTTGAAGTAATTTGAAAATGGGTAAATTATTAAAGTGTCCCCTTTTGATTTTAAACTTGCATTTTAAAATGTAGACCGAATTGGAGTATGGTTGTTAAAGCAAAGTTGTAGAACTTTGAATTTGGAACAACTTTTATTTTTGGAGATTTTTTAGTTACCATACAAATTTGGGAGTAATTTGGGAAATTAGACGAGTGGCAATTCGGTAAATATTGTGAACAGTACCCGCGGGCGACACCTCACCGTCGGCGAGCTTCTTCTAGCTTCCAGTCACGCCCGTGGCCATCTTCGGCTTTGCGCTGGCGAGGAGAAGGCTGCTGCGTGGCTTATTCGTTCTTCCTGGCCGCGTTTTAAAGCCGAGACGCTGTCGCCGTTCTCCTCCGCTTTCTTCCTCTGCTTTTCCCGTCGAGCCGCCGTTGTTCCGTCGAGCTCGCATCGTCGCCATAGTATCCTCCCAGTCGCAGCAAAGCTTGTCACAGCTCCGCCTACTCCTTGCGAATCCAATCAACCAAGCCTAGGCGCCTGACTTCGCGGAGTTTCGCTGCTCACCGTCGTTCTTCCTCGCGGCCGGCCGAACCTCCGTAGAGCTCGCCTCTCTGTGGCCAGCAAGCTTTGGTAGCTTTCTCTATCTTTCAAGCCTGGTTCCAGATTCTCCTTGTTGCCGTGGTGCTCTGTGACCTTTTGGTTGCTCCGTTTATCCACTGCAGCCACCGGAACATCGCTGTCGACATCCGCCGAGCCGCCGTGTCTGCCTTGTTCGCCGACGAGCTTCTCTACTGCTCCTCCAGTTCAGTCATCAGCTCGAGTGTGTTGTGGGTGAGCTACTGAGTCCTCCCAAGTGTTTTGTTTAACCGCTACCGACCTCATTTCGCTGGCGTAGTGCAGCCGCGCCATCGTGGCCGCCATGGCCAGCGTCAAGCTCGAACCCCACTGTAATTGGTCTAGCTAGTACCTCCAGTCAATACGTTGTGATGTGGGGAACGTGTTGGTACCTTCGCCGTGGCCGGGGACCTCACTGGCGGCGAGATATCGGCGGTCAAATCCTCGGTCATCGCTGCTGTGCGCGGTAGTACTATGCCGACATGTGGGGTCACTTTGTCAGTGGCCGTTGGGTTTGAAAATGAGTTTTTCTATTTTGCAGAATTGTTTAAATAGTGTTGTGTTTTGTTATTTTTGTGTAGATTTAACTAGAGCTCCAAAAATTATGAAAATTTTTGTGTGACCTCTCTGAGAGGTAAACTATTTAGGAAAAATATGAAATGTTACTTTTCAGTATTTTTGAATGTGATAAAAATTGCTCAAATTAATTAATAAATGGGTTTCCATGATTTTTCTAGGTTTAAATAATTATCCAAAAATTATGAAAATTGTTTTTCCACTTAGTTTCATGTGATGAACCTTTACAAAAATTCTGAGCTCATTTGGAGAAAGTTGATTTATTTCATAATTTTTAATTAAATAATTAATTCATAAAAACAAATAGTAAACCTTCATGATTTAGGTTTGGTTTGAATTTTTGGATTGAGTGATGACCTTGGGTCATTAGCGTAAAATGATCTTTGATACTTAAAGTAAGTGTTGAGTTTATGAAAAAGGTTTAGTTAGTTTTTGGCTTGTAACTATACCGTGAAGGAAAGTTGTATTCAAGTTTTTAACTTTTGCATCCATCGTCGAGCATCATGTTTTATATCTCGCATCATATTGAACATGGCATTATTACTTCGTGTAGTGAACAAAAGTGAGAGCATGGTAGTCAATCAAGTTGTGGAGGAAGTTAATCCTACTGTTGAGGCCGTGTTTGATATCTGTGGAACGTCTCCGGAACCTGACTTTTCCGACAATCAAGGCAAGCCCCGGATGCATTTAAACCTACCTTGTGTTTTACAAATTTATATCGCTTTTGCTTTCAAGTACTGCATTAAGTGATTAGGAGTCAAGTGAAAACCTAATTGGTGCATTACCAACCTTGTTTTTCCATATCTACCTTGTTACCAGTTTTAATTCGAAAAATGCCTAGTCATGCTTAGCCATGCTTAGACATATAAAAGTCAGGTGATTTCCTGTCACCTGTGGGATATAAAAGGGTTTTTTGTTATGGTCAGTTATTTACGTTGTCATGAGATATAAGCTTGTGGAGTAATAAATCTAGACCGGGCGGACTCGGTGTGTGAGAGCCACAGGACATGGATGTCTTGTGAGCGGGTTCTTTCCGCCTATGTCGATTAAGAACCGTCCGTTGTTGAATTGCATGAGGTGAGACTTTGTAGTACTAGCCACATACTCTGGTAAGCCTTGTGAGTGGGTTATTTACGTTGAATTGCATGAGGTGAGACGTTGTTTAATGGCTACTCGCGCACTGGGAGTGGAGAGATGGCGGGAGTAGCGTGTACCCACGTGGCAATGGGCTGGATTGGTGGAGTACTGTGCTCTCGGGTGGCGCGGACCTGTTCTTGTTTTAGAGGATCTAAGGACAGGTTGATCTATGTAGGTCAGGGACCTGCATATGTCGTGTGGTTGGGAATCCCCAGCTGGGTTATAATTGGCTCGAATCGTCGTTGCTCCTCGGTTTTGGAGACTCAACTCACTGTTCATCATCGTAGTTAATAACTGGAACTTGAGTAAGGTTTGAGAAAAAGTTTGATATGAAGTTCATGATCTCAATACGGATCATGGTAGATTCATATATGATCTGGATACTGATATAAATGTGGAAATAAAGGATCTTGTAGAGAGCTTTTATGCAAAAGAACTTTGATTATTGCTAAAGCCATACCTTGAATCCCTGAGCCTGCATTCCTGAGTCTTATCAGTTTTTAATTCGGTTAAGTCTTGTTGAGTACTTTTGTACTCAGGGTTCGTTGCCCCTTGTTGCAGGTGAGCCTCATGAGCAGGTCTGCTTTGGACCGTGCTGCTTGACGGTTGTTCAAATCGTTAATGACAAGTAAATGTGTGGCCCTTGGACAGGGCACTTAAATTATGTGTTTTTGTATTATGTTACTAATGCCACTCCACTACTATGGTTTGTAATATTAATCAAACTTAGTTTGTAAGGTTTGAAATAAATGTTTTGTAAACTAAGTTATTGTAAGACTTCCGCTATATTACTCTGTTGTATATATATTTGAATAAAAAGGTTGTAATACTGCAATGACTCTGTAATGGGATCCTGCTCGGAATGTTTGTGGATGATTCGGGTTTCCTGAGGACACCCGACAATCTTCTTAAGTTACCGGGAACATATGCATGGTCGTCAGAGGTCGTTGGACAGTGATAGGTGCATGTGGGCCCTATAATTTAGGAGGTTCTACCACATTCACTCTCGGAGGAAACACCGAGCGTCGTCGCCGTTGTATGAGTCGGAGGAACCCGACAACGAGGCCGACGTAGAGGATGCGGCATTAGAGGGCTCGCTGGCCCTGGGAAGAGGACGAAGGCTATCATTCAAGATGAACCTATAAACAAGTTAGAAGAATTCATCACCATGAGCAGAAGATATCGATCCTTACCTCATAGGTCGAAGGCGCTGGTTCACCGGCATGTCCTCTAGAATCTCCTCTGCTGCATGTTTGCCTCGGTTGTCCTCGCCCGCTATTAGATCTACAAGAAGGGGAAGAAGGCTGCTATAGAGTTCGCGAGGGCGGATAAGTGCAAAGGAACAGGAGCGGTTGCGAATGTAGATGTGTTCGAGGTCGGAGCCCTCGGCTGATATTTGAAGCCACAGAGCGAGGAGGTGGACGCCTTGGGACATGCAAAAGGCAACCACAATTAATAGAAGGCGAAGCGCCACCTCACTAATGCCAAAGAGAATACAACATTTGGTGACTGAGGGTAGAAGATCGAGGGGTTCTCTTAATAAAGGCCGCATTTTTAGACTTAATCGGATTAAAGTTAGAAGCCTAGAATCGGCTATTTTCAAATCAGCTCTTTAGCTGAAACACGAAATACAATGAGGCGACAGAAAGTATGGTTATCATTGATTCTACACAAGATACATATTGATATACATATTACAAGTCTAGAACATCATGGATTGCTTTCAATTCTTCTAGCCAGATAACATCAACTTCTATGATTTGTTGCTTGTCTTCTTCGGCTGATCTAGGAATGTCCTTCTCTGACTTTGGCTAGCAGTTCTTGTTTCTTCTACTTGATGGCATCGGGTATTTGAGCCAGGTTGGACTTATGGCGATTGATGGCAGCCTTCATGTTCTCTAGCTCCTTCTCAAGTTATGCACGCTTGATTTCCAGTCGAGACAACTCTAGATCAATCCTGAGGGAGGAGTTCTTCAAATCATCAATTAGCTATGTCAGCTTTTTAGCCTCTTGCCTATTGGAGTTCCTCTTGACCAATAAAGCTACATGGTTGGACAGGTTCCTCTAAGCCTTTTTCATCTTTGGGGCCTGATCTTCAATAATGGATAAAGGCGACAAGACTCTGGAGAGAACTGGGGATGGGTTACCCTTAATAGCTAATAAGACTCTTTGCATTGACTTAGTGTCTTGGACCAAATCGGCTATATTCTTCTCAAACATTGGCAATATATCCCTTAGCCGATTTCTGGTCTCTTCTGACAAAGCTTCCTTAGAGGAGGTGGCTAATGAGCTAATTTCATCTTCATCTAGATACTCTTCAAGATTGAAAGAATAGCTCAGAGTTGGAGGATTGAGTGCCTATATATAAGAAAAAATTGATTAGGAGGTTTGGATCAGTTTATAACAAATGAACGGTGAAGTGGATACAGTACCTTTTCTGTGGTAGCCTCTATCTGAAGAGAAGGAAGAGTTGATGATGCACCAATGATGTCCGGTGGAATTGGCTCTGAACTTTCAACATTGATATCCGCAAACATCAAGGAAGATTTTTAGTTCATGGTTATTGCAGAAGGATAATATATATATATATATAATTTTCTTACCATCAGTTGTGTGTTGAACTGAAGAATCAATAGTCTAGGTGTCAACAACAACAGGATCATTCTCAATACCAACAGGATCATCAGACTCATGCTCTGGCGTAGGTGTTTCCTTAGAGGGTATCTAACATGATGAATAGTCAGATGGAGGGTGAAATTGAATGAGAGTCAAGAGCTTTAAGGAGATACCTTGGCAACATCAGGGATTAAAATGGAAGGATCATCATCTTCTACGGTCCTAGAAACATCAGTTGGTTCAACTAAAATTGGCTCCTTTTGAGGATCAGCCAATGAAGGTTTAGTTGGTGCTGAATCAAACGCCTAGGACAATAGTTCTGCTCCCAGAGTAGATTAGGACGCAATGGTTGAAGAAGATGGATTGTTTACCTGAGTAGCTGATGGTCTCGTTCTACGGAGCCTTTTCCTAGTAATGTTTTTCTGGGTTGTCCCTTGGGCTGCCTTGCACTTTGAAGATTGATATGTTATGATTGTGGGGGCAGCATGAGTTTTCATCAGCTTCTTTAGTGGAGGCGCAACTGACCCTATTCTTGAAACTAGGCATGGTGGCTGATAGTCTATGGGGTGCCCTTTCCTATCCAAGGTTGGGGGATCGAATTTGGTGTCCTAAAAAGGTCTGTTAGAACAGTTGGCAGGGGAGTTCATCAAATAATTTTTCTAAAAAAGAATAGTAAATTACCTCACTATCAGAAGCAAACTCTCCATCCAGAGCTATGCATCTAGGATGGGCCGGCCCATAGAAGAGATGGGAGTGCCATTCTTGCCACCAAGAGTTAAAAAGGTTGGAAGAGAAATTGACTCTTGTCCAGTCATGCAAGTAAAGAGAAAGGAGATTTGATCCTAGTTAGAAAACTCTGGAGGTTTTCATTACTTCACTGATACCTTCTCTTGGCCTCAGTATATCCTTGAAGAACAGTTGAGGAGGCAATTGACCAAGACCAAACTGATGAGCTATAAAAGGAGGGTTGCAAAACTCATAGGTTGGAAGGTTGCCTGGAAGGAAGGAGCCTATAGCCATTTTGCCATGACCATGATGAAATTCGGTTGGAAGAACGCAGGGCTTGATGAAGGAATTGAAGATTGCCGCCGTCTCGTCCAAACAGCCTGATTCGAATCGAAATTTGAATGGGAAGATCAGCTTGTTATTCTCATCCTCATCATAGGGTAGCCAAGTCAGGATATCTGCATCAAACCCTCAGTAAAACTTTTTGAAGAGATGGCCAATATCGACATCAATTGTTATGGCCGATGCAGCCTCACCATAGCTCATACACTGATGGGTTCTCCCTTCTCCGCCTCTATATTCCTCATCAAAGTTAGAGGAAGGAAAACTCAGGTTTCTGAGATCAGGCCTTACAATCTTGTGCATATACAGGTTCAACCATACTTGTATCAACCACCAAGGACCACTGATAGTATGCACTGGTTCATTCTTTAGTAATTGGGTAGCTACCTGGTGCATTAGATGATAAGCATCTCCTAACAGATATTTTCTAAGAGGAATATCCTTGCCTACTTCTAGATGCTCTGCCATGAGTTTGTGATTATAAGTCAGACCACAAGATGACCCACAGAAGATGAATCTCTCTAACCACATGTTTAGAAAGCCCACATATTTTTTTTGCTAACAGTTGATTCGTCTCCAATGTGGTTCAGAATGTAACTTGCCTATCCTGTGCAATCTGATATTTTAGCTAATTTCTTGGATCCAACACTTAAGAAGTCATAAGGCTGCATCGATCCTGTTATTCTAAGGCCGGTCAGCATATAAACATCGGCCAAAGTCATGGTCATTGAGCCGTGTCCAAAAACAAAGGCATTTAGGGCGTTGGACCAGAAATAAGATGCAGAGATCAGGAGTGGATCAATCCTCTCCATTCCAAACAACAAGAGTGTCAAGTATTAATTCAGATTATAAAGCTCCCAATCTCCAACCTTTTTCTTGGACACCCTACGAAACCAGTCTCTCCATCCCTTAGGCATTTTGGGCCAGTTTCTAAAAGGAGTTTTGGTGTTCCAGGAGGACGAATCCACTACAGGTTGTTTGAAGGGGATTTTGTTGGTTTCTTGACAGATAAAATCAGATGGATCAGGGTCACCCATAGGCCCAAGAAAATAGACATTGGGAGCAACAACTGATGGAATTAAGATTTCATTCCTCATTTCCTAGAAATCGGATGAAATAAATTTGAGAAGAAAGGAATACAGGGTAGTGACTGATACTTTGAGAATGGGAACTTGAAAGCATACCTCAGGGACAAGGTCGCTGGTTGCCATTGCAGCCGAAATAGATTTGAATCTAAGGAGGACCGCTTGAATAAAAATTTGATAGGGCAGAGGATTTGCTAGGGTACTTTGGTGATGGTGGCGTCGGCTATTGAGATTTGCTCAAGAAAGAAGGGGAAAGCAAACAGGCCGAGTAAGTTGGAAAAGATACTATTGGAATATTATATAAGACTCGGGCCGGGAAGTCAGGAGTCACGCGTATATCTCGGAATAGAACGGTTGCGGCGTGGTAAACAGATAAATAGGAATTTTGGAATAAAATCTTTTTTTATCCCAAAATTGGGGCGCATGTGTTTACACCAAAATTTGGGAAGAAGAACGTGGGAACTCAAAGCTTCCAAAATTGTGTCGATTAAGGAATCGATTGCATAGGGATCGATATTAGCTGATTCAGATGCGACACTGGAATCGGCTCTCTTTGAATGATGTTAGCAGATAACGATAATGAGCTACAATTGGCGTCGGGAAATACATATGGGACTCTACAAAAAAGGGAAAGATTAGGGTCCAAGTTATCTTAAGTTAGGAATGCTTTCTTTTATACCAAAGATTGTAATGAGTCGTACTTGTGTAGGATTCATGTTTAGGCTCCTGGTATAAATATTGGACCACGGCTATTGTAAAGGAACATCCAATCAATCAATTACAATTTACTTTTTTTGGCTCCATGCCAACCCTTAGGAGTAGGAGTAGTGTAGATCTCTGTGAGTTCTTCAACAAGCAGGGCTGCATCGGTTCGGCTGACTTTCGGCTTGTCTGTAAGTACCGTCATGGCTTATACTTCTGTTTGTACGGCTGCATCGGTTAAGTTCGACCTCCACTGCGAACTCTAGGATAAGCTAGTTATCGACTCTTATCTAGTTCAAGTACGGCTGCATCGATCCGGTCGACCTCCACTGCTCGAACTAGATTAAGGTCTAGTTCCCAGCTCTACCTAAGGGTGGCGTCCTTTGGGTAGATTCATTAAGTTACCGATCTTACTGATGTTCTTATTGTTATTAGTTTGTAGCAACATCAATCTGCCCGGTCAAGATCGATTTAGATCGGCCTCATATCCTTTTAGTCCATCGTTTGCTTGGTTACAACACAATTTTTCTTACTTTGAGCGACGGGTTATGTTTTATCGGCTGTTTTTTACTTCAATCTTGATCGTGCATAGTATGCGATTAAGGCATGTATGATCTTGAAGAGGTTTGCTGGCTAGTTAAATCTAGTCTATAGTTCGCTATTATGGCTGTAACGATCCGGTCGATCCCCACTGATGGCACTGTAGATTAGAGGATGCTAGTTAGTAGATCTGTTCTAGATTAGGCGTGACCTTAACTGTTTGCTATGCTTGCATCGGCTAAATAGCCGATCGCCTGTGCGTTAACGCCTACAGTGTGCGTCCATGATTCTGTTAAGCGGGAATAGATCTGTGTACTTTAAGGGTTTGATTTGTTGTCTTTTTCCCGGCTGCATCAATTCGGTCGAACCCCACTGTTAGAGATAGCAGGTTAAGTCTGATGAGTCCATAGGTTTGTTCATATGACATAGTTGATTATTCACACGCTGTAGTCCCTTTTCACCTGAATCGGCTATTTCAGCCGATTCGCTTGAGCCTTCACGTATAGCATGTCTTTTGGAAAGCCTGTCGAAGTATAGATGGTTTTACGGATTCTTCGGTTTTAGTTTGTTATCGTCATCATAGCTGCCATCGATCCGGTCGATCCTCACTGTTGATGGTAACATATTAGATTTAGAGCGTTTGTAGGTCCATTTGTATTAGACAGTCAATTTGTTTGCATGTTATATCCTTTCTCGGTTAGATTCATCAGCTCCATGCTTTACACTAATAATATCTACCTAGCTGATGATGTCACTTACATCTACATATATTGTATCTATCAACATAAAATAAATCACTACCCACGAGTTTTATAGTCCGTAACAGCCGATTTCTGTGCGCATAGGCTATTTAGTCGATTTTCCCATCTGGCTGCTCCCGAACCGGCATACTTGGAACTGTTCGGGCAAAGACCGGCATGTTCTACCTTAAATTACTGATAAACTCTCTCTCCTTGTCAATTGCAGGGGCAAATTGACTGGCACATCTCAGGAGGAATACGCAGGGTCGACGGGTCCTGTGTTGAAGCCAAGCGGATCTCCGGCTCATCCTAAGCAGATCCTTCCGGCTTGCTGTGTGTCGACATTTTTGCGTCAACAATTACTCTTGGAGGTGGCCACCTCATAGATGGCTTGGTGGCTTGTGACTCTGTTGAAGCACCTGAGAAGATTGTGTGGTGCTCCGGAGGAGGATTTTGTGAGGGGGATTGTGCTCACCCCGTAGGGATCGTGAAGAGAACTCTAGTAGAGTGTGTAATTAAGCTACCCTCACTTTTGGGGTAGTTTCTTGCGGTCCCCGACATGCGGGCTTGGTGGGTGATGCTAATTAGCCGCCGAACCACCAAGTGAGCAGTTGACACAATGGGGACTAGCATGTTGGCAAGCACGTGAACATCCCTGTTACACAAGCTTGTATTTACTTTCATATACATTGCGCTTGTGTTGTTGCTCTTGTAATTAGTTTGCTTGTGTAGCTTGCTAGTTACCTTCATGCTTGTGTAGCATAGAAGTAGCTCCCTTGCATGGCTAATTTGGTTTTAGTAACCTTGTTAGTCACATTGCTTAGTTTGTGTAGCTAAGTGTGGGGTTCATAAACCCAGGGTCCCACATGGACTGGCTTTCCAACAAAAGCTCGGCCCAGCAGACGATGTTGTGAAAGATGTGCAACACCTAGGCTGGCCCAAAAACCTAATGACAGGAAAAAAGGACGATCCAATCTCTGACAGGAAGGCCTGGCCAAGAAGGAACGACGCCCGCTTCTAACTCTGGCTTGCCTCTCCGACCAGAAGGCCTCTCTTCCGACTTTGGCCTGCCTCTCCAACCAGAAGGCCTAGCTAAACAACACTTCTGACTCTGACCCGCGTCTCTGACTAGGGATACACTGAACCTCTGCTTATAGCTATCTCCGACTAGCGCAGTCGGAGCCGACTGGGACCAACCGACCGAGGACTCCCGCTCGGTGAGGACCAGGTAACGGGTGGAGTAGGTAAAATAGGACACTCAAGTCAACCGCAATACCGAGGACCATACCCTGTACACCTACAATACCGACAGGACATGTCAGAAGGGTGCCCTGCAACCTTCTAGGCATGCCAGAACCCAAGCAGTGTTGTGGGAGTCGACATTTGCTCTATAGTGTTGTGGGCGCCATCAACTCCCATACCAAGACAAGCATGGTAAGGCTCTCCCCACATGCCTCTGGACACCAATAGTGTTGTAGGCGCCATCATTTGCCCTACAAGGAGAACACGGTAAAAACCTCCCACATGCATCTGACATCAACAATATTATGGGCACCTACCATCATCTTGTACCCGATGGCATGGGCACCAAGACTTAGTAGCATACATACTCTCACTCTCTCTCTCACCTATAAAGGCCATCCCCTTCATCTATAAAAGGGGATGCGCTCTTTCCCAACAAAGAGATCAATCAGTTCACAACTCAAACAACACACACACGATCCGAACGACCAAGGATCCCAATGAACAATAGACGTTCGAACACTTAGCGCACAGCGGAGCTCCTGTCACTCTCAGCTCTTCATATCAGAGTTCGACCAGACCTCTTACATCCCCCATCTTTCTCCCTTCCATTTGTAACCCCATAGCAAACTTCGAGCACCTGGGCTCAACAATAAAGTCACCGACTGACTCAAATTGGACGTAGGGCATGTTGCCTGAACCAGTATAAACCCTATGTCATTGAGTCCTAGGCCACATCTGATCACAACATATGGCAAAACTACAAATGTTTATGTGTTGGTCACTTTCTGCACCGACAGTTGGCGCCGTCCGTGGGGAAGACGTTGTACGTTCATACTTTTTGGTCATTGGATGGCCCACTTTTTTGCCATCCTCGCCATGGCGGGCTCAAGCGATATGACTCGCTTCGGCTCACTAGAGTTTCCTACACTCCCACCTGTTGGGATGTGGGTTCCTCCAGTCTTTGAGCCATCCTAGGCCTTCCTCTTTGGAAGCCTGGACTTCATCCCTGACTGGCTCAGCGTAGTACACCTCCAGGAGGATGCACTTGTTTTGGCGCCCATCGGAGGAGGCACGTCCTCCATTGGCTCTAGGACACCCGATGACTTCAACGGCGAGGCACCTGCGCTTCATTCCGAGCATACGCTCTGCTCAAACCCCACTATGAGTAATGTACGCTTTGTTATTTACTTGCTATTTACTATCTTTCACTGATTTTTTGGAGGGACCCCGTTGTCCCTGCCGCGACCGCCATGCGACCGGTGCCCCTACGGCCTCATGTCCCCCACGGATGCGTATGCTCGGGGGATCTGAAGGATGCTAGTGCCGCCCCCTCTCACATCTGAATTCGTGGGGATGGTGAGCCACACTCCCACCTATTTCCATGACCTCATGGATGACGATGTTGAGAGAGACGGCTCCAGCATCGGTGACATGGTGCATAGTCACCGTCTATCCTTGGAGTTTGCTATGCCAGACGCCCTAGGACAGCCACCGGTGGTGGTGGAGTCTCTACAGACCCACACCCCTCTGGACCCTCAGGTGGATGCCCTCGCTTGTGCCTAGGTGCACGATGAGGAGCTACGACAAAGGCGGCAGAACCAGCTGCCACCTACGTCAGTGGGCTCAGCGCACCATGAGGCGCCCCCTACGCGTAACCCGATGAGCAACGCCTAGGGTCGCACCCGCTAGGTCCAGTGCAACATCACGGACCGAGGGAATGATCCCCCATAGTTCGCTTAGGCTGGCCAAAACATCATCGCGGCGGCGATGCTTCTGTGCGGCCTTCCTGAGCCGGACAACCCCCAGGAATAGGTGATCCACCAAAACCTCTGGGCACTAGTGGAAACCACCACCGTTCAACAGGCGGAGAGCTCCGCATCGCGACATCGACTCGTGGCCTCTCTCCCTACCAGGGGTGTGGGGACGCACCGGACAAATCGCTCCATCCACTCATCGCTATAGCCGCTAAGGGCAGCACAGGAGGGCACAGCTATGCCACAGCCTAACCTGGCACCCACTCCACACCGCCCGCCTGTGAGCGAATGCCTCGGGCCAAACCAAGATGCTCGTAGCATCATCAGCAACCGGCATTGGGCCCAGCATGATGATGACATCCATCAGGCGGCAGTGAGAGTAGACAACACGAGCTCCGACCAAACCATCGAGGAGACAGGGGAGATGCACCCAGGTGTGGTCGCCGACCGGACGACCGAAGTCCAAGCCTAGATGGCCCAGGACCATGGTCCTTTGGCTAGCGCATCTAGAGAGCGCCATTCCTGCAGCGCTTATGACCGCCGACCAACATTGCCAAGTATACCGGGGAGACAAACCCTGGAATATGGCTCGAAGACTTTCGGCTCACCTGTCAAGCCGGGGGAGTGGATGATATGATCGCTTCATCATTCAGTACCTCCCCATCTATGTGGGGGAACATGTTCGAGCATGGCTTGAATTCCTCTTGCACAATAGCATTCGCTACTGGGTGGACCTCAAGTGGGTCTTCGTTCGGAATTTCCAGTGGACGTATGTCCACCTTGGAAACTCCTAGGACCTCAAGAGCTACCAGCAGGAGCCCAGTGAATCCCTGTGGGATTACATCCATAGGTTCTCAAGGCGGTGCAACTCCCTACCTGATGTCATCGACACGGACGTCATCAGTGCATTCCTCTCTGAGACAACCTGTGAGTCCCTAATCCACAAGCTTGGCTGCCTGAAGCCCCGTACCACCCATGACCTACTCAACGTCCCCACGAACCACGCCTCTAGCGAGGAGGTGGTCAGAGTAGTATTCAATGGAGGCCAGGACAAGGGCAAGTCCAAGTGCAAGGACCAAGATGAGGGCCCCTCCACATAGAGGGGCAAGAAGAACAAGAAGGATCAGCACCGAATGGCCAACTCAGCATTGGTCACTGTAGTTGATCGTGTAGGCAAGCAGCCCTAGCTGGGCCTGCCTGACCACTTTCACAAGCTCATGGATAGCCCCTACACCAACCATGCTTACCCTGTCAAACACCTCTACAAGGACTGCGAGCTCTTCAAGTGCATCCTGCAATAGGCCGGCGAGCCAAAAGAAGGAAAGAGCAAGGAGGCAGCAGCCAAGAAAGGAGGCGTGGCGGGCAAGAATGGGGATAGCTTCCCCAACCCCAAGGAATGCATCATGATCTTTGGGGGATCTGATGCCATCTACTCAAAGCGCCAGCACAAAGTGCGCTACCGAGAGGCGTGCGTCGCCGAAACTGCATCTCCTCCTTCCTCCGCTGGTCAGATTCTCTGATCACTTTTGATCGGAGGGACCATCCATCCCACGTCGCCAGACTGGGATGCTACCCTCTCATCGTCGACCCCATCATTCGCAAGAAGCACCTCACCAAGGTGCTAATGGACGGAGGCAGCGGCCTCAACATCCTCTACATCAACACCCTCAACGCCATGCGCATCCCCAGGTTAGAGCTCTGACCGGTGAGCTCACCCTTCCACGATGTAATCCTAGGAGCGCAGGCATACCCGCTCAGGTAGATCGACCCACCCGTCATGTTTGGTGACTGAGCCAACTTCCGCTTGGAGGTGGTCACCTTCGAGGTGGTGGACTTCCCGAGGACTTACCACGCCATCTTAGGGCAGCCATGCTATGCCAAGTTCATGGCGGTCCCCAACTACACCTACCTGAAGCTGAAGATGCCGGGACCGAACGACGTCATCACTATGGGTAGCACCTTCTCGCACGCCTTCACGTGCGACCATGAGCATTTCAAGCTCGCCACTGCCATCATCAACTCGTCCGAGCTCCCGCTGCTCGGGGAGTCATCGACCCCAGCAGTCCCGGACTACAATAAACTAACCTCCTCGACGGCCTTCCGCTCACTCGAGGAAACTAAGGCGGTGGGGATCAACCCCACTGACCCAACCAAGATAGTGCAGATGGGGACCTAGCTCCCGGCCAAATAGGAATGCGAGCTCGCTGACTTTCTGCGCGCCAATCGTGATGTCTTCGCATAGAAACCTTCCGACATGCTAGGCATACCAAGGGAGGTCGCCAAGCATGCACTACACCTTGTCCTGGGCTCAAAGCTCACCAAGAAACACATGCGTCGCTTCAGCGACGAGAGGCATAGGGCCATAGGTGAGGACGTCGCCAAACTCCTAGCAGTCGAATTCATGAGAGAGGTATTCCACTCCGACTGGCTTGCTAATCCTGTTCTTGTTAAAAAGACTACCGGGAAATGGAGAATGTGTGCCGATTATACTGGCCTCAACAAAGCATGCCCAAAGGATCACTTTCCTTTGCCGTGCATAGACCAGATAGTTGACTCCACCTCAGGATGTAAGATCCTCTCCTTTCTGGATGCCTACTCAGGCTATCACCAGATTGCGATGAAAGAGTCTGATCAACTCGCAACCTCGTTCATCACCCCATATGGTTCGTACTATTACGTAACCATGCCTTTCGGTCTGAAGAATGCTAGCGCCACCTACCAAAGGTGCATGCAGCAATGCTTCACCGACCAAATCAACCCGCTTGATCAGCCTAATCAAACCGAGCAACCGAAACCAACAATTGTCGTCTATGTTGATGACATAGTGGTCAAAATGGCTCAAGCTTTTGACCTGATAGCAAACTTGGCCGCAACGTTCATGAAACTCCAAAGGTTCAACATCAAATTGAATCCTGAGAAATGTGTTTTTGGGGTTTCGAAGGGGAAGGTGCTTGGATACATTGTATCCGAATGAGGTATCGAGGCCAACCCCAAAAAAATTGTGGCCATCTCCAACATGGGCCCTATACACAATGTCAAGGGTGTACAAAGGCTCACCGGTTGTCTGGCTGCCCTGAGCCGGTTCATCTCCTGGCTCGATGAGTGAGGGATTCCTCTCTACAAGCTACTCAAAAGGACAGACACGTTTGTTTGCACTGAGGAAGCACAACAGGCTTTGGAGAGCCTCAAAGCATCACTGACGTCGGCCCCAATCCTTGTTGCTCCCGAACAGGGAGAACCCCTCCTCCTCTACGTCGCGGCAAGCAACCACATGGTGAGCGCCGCCCTGGTCATTGAAAGGGAGGAGCCAGGACACCACCTCAAGGTCCAACGACCCATATACTTCATCAGGGAGGTACTCACCGACCCCATGGTCCAGTACCCCTAGGTGCAAAAACTCCTATACGCCATGCTGATGGCGATCCAGAAGCTCCTGCACTACTTCACCGACCACAAAGTCACGGTTGTCACTTCATACCCACTCGAGGACATCATCCACAACCATGATGCCGTGGGACGGATCTCCAAGTGGGCACTCAAACTCATGGGCCACGACATCAGGTATATCCCCCATAGCGCTATTAAGTCTCAAGCTTTCATAGATTTTGTCACCGAATGGATGGAGGTCCAGCTACCGACCCCGGACGTCACCCACGAGTACTGGATGATGTACTTCGATGGGTCCGTCATGGCGCCCAGGCTCGTGGGCTAGAGTGGTTCTGATCTCCTTAGACGGGAGTAGGCTCCACTACACCATCCGCCTCCACTTTTCAGCCTCAAACAACACCATGGAGTACGAGGCTCTCATCAATGGACTACGCATCGCCATCGAGCTTGGCACTACACTACTCTACGTTCATGGTGACTCAGAGCTGGTCATCAACCAGGTCATGAAGGAGTCCTCCTACAAAAGCCTCCTCATGGCAGCATACTGCCAAGAGGTGCACAAGCTCGAGGACAAATTCTAGGGGATTGAGCTGCATCATGTCCCCTAAAAGGAGAACGATGCCGCCAATTTTCTCACAAAATTGGCCGCCAAGCGGGATCTGTCTCCAAGCGGGGTCTTCATCAACGACCTCCATGAGCCATCCGGCCGCATCCTAGAAGGTCCAATCCAAACACACCCTGACGCTAACCCGGCGCTCGGGGGATCCAACCCTGATGCCAAACCGGTGCTCGGGGGCTCCGACCCTAGTGCCTCCATGACGACGTCGCCCGCCGACGCCGCCGTGTTGGCACTCGATCAAACCGACTAGCAAGTGCCGCTACTCACCTACCTCCTTGAGGAAGTTCTCCCACCCAAAAGGACTAAAGCATGGTGGATCGCTCGACACGCCAAGACATTCGTCACACTCGGTGACAAACTTTACAAGAGAAGTCCATCGGGAGTACTCAAGCATTGCATCCCTACCAACCAAGGGAAACAACTCCTCCTCGAGGTCCATGCCAGAATCTGCAGACATCACGTGGCCCCAAGGTCGCTGGTCAGAAAAGCCTTTTGCTAAGGTTTTTAATGGCCCACCGCACTACGAGATGTAGAGGAGGTCGTCCGTAGGTGCGAGGGATGCCAGTTCTACGCTTGACAAACTCATTTGCCAACACAGGAGCTCCAAACCATCCCCCTCACCTGGCCGTTCGTGGTCTGGGTCCTCAACATGGTAGGACCCCTCAAAAAGGGCCCAGGCGACTTCACGCACCTGCTCATAGCTATTGACAAGTTCACCAAATGGATAGAGGCCAAGCCCATCACCAACATCCGCTTGGAAGAGGCGGTCAAATTCTTCCTCAACATCATCTACCGGTTTGGTGTTCCTAACTGTATCATCACTAACCACGGAACTAACTTCACCGGGAAGAACTTTCTGGACTTCAGTGATGGATACAACATCAGGATCGACTAGGCCTCGGTCGGACATCCGCGTACTAACGGTCAAGTCGAGCGTGCCAATGCATGGTTCTCCAAGGACTTAAGCCACGCATCTTTGACCGACTCAACAAGTACGCTGGGTGATGGATTGCAGAGGTCCCAACGATCCTTTGGAGCCTAAGAACGACCCCAAACCAATCTACAGGGTTCACACCCTTCTTCCTAGCCTACGGAGATGAAGCAGTGCTGCCCTCGGACATCGACCACGGTGCCCCAAGAGTGAAGGCCTTCGACCGCGATTGAGCTGTGGAGGCTCAACAAGATATAGTCGACCTACTAGAGGAGGCCCACGAGATGACCGTCATCCGCTCCACTCGCTACCAGTAGACTCTCTGTAGGTACCACAAGAGGAAAATTAGAGGAAGGATCCTCGAGGTCAGAGACCTCATGCTTCGAAGGACCCAATCGACCAAGGAGAAGCACAAACTCTCTCCACCATGGGAAGGACCCTATACGGTGACCAAAGTGATCTGACCGGGTGCCTATCGACTAAAGGACGATAACGACGACGTTCTCACCAACACTTAGAACATCGAACAGCTATGTCGTTTCTTCCCCTAAAAATTCGGTCTTTACCGTTATCTTTCATTCAACGCTCGCTCTTGCAAAGCACCCCAGCCCAAACACTTTCGGCCCGGGTCGCTCGGGGGCTCCACGAGGGTGCAATACCATCTCTTTTTTACTATCCTGGTAAAAACATTTTTTACCCAAACAAAAGGGTAGTCCATTCCTTTAATTATCTTATGTAACTTTGCTTCAACCTTCCGACCGATCGCACCCCACCTCTACCTACGGTTACGGGCAGTTGAGCCTCGCAGGCCACACCCGGGCTCTTAAGGTTGCAGCCTATGGGAGGAATGGGCGGGTACAAAAAAGAAAGAATAAAAACAAAGCTATGCTAAGGTAAAATAATGAACAGACAGGACAAGCTTCTCCGAACGAAGTAATTCATCACAACACAAAAATTGATGTATTCATCAAAACAACTGTTCACACGGGGGCTCCCCCACGAACTTAAACTATTACATCTATTGGCTACTTCTACTATGGCCACCTAGCGGCATTGGCTGACGTCACGACCAACAAAGATAAAGGCTGCTCACCCTCCGACAGGGCAACGCTCGGCTCGGACAGAGCTTCCGACCCAACCTCCACTCCATCCGTAGGCTGGGTGACGTCTTCTTGACGCACGCCTTCAGTCACACTCATAAGGGCCCCGCCCGGTTCTGCTCCCTCGACTTTGGCGAAGCGCAACGGGTACCTCAAGGGCATATCCCCCATAGATGCTCAGCAGAAGAACATGGAGCTCTAGACTTTCCCATACAGACAGGATAGCCCCTAGATAGGGATGCTACCTGTCGTAGTATGGCCGCTGTGGCTAGAGGATGTCTCTGACAGCTCATCAAACTTTATGAACTGGCTGACCTGAGTAGCTGCAGGGGTGAACCCCCCCCACCGACATGGTCCTAGGCGGCTTCCCCTCCGACAAGGCTGGCCCGGGGAAGATCCGCCAGAAAGAGTCCATATACGGCTCCATTCCAAAGAAGGCCTCGTAGACGGTGATGAAGCCGACAACATGCAGCACCCCAGTCAGATTGAGGTGCTGCAGCTCTAGGCCCCACTCATCAAGGAGCCCGTATAGGATCCAGTGAGCCAATTCCTTTCTGCGGAAGCAGCCCCTTCTCGGTGAAGGCGGCCAGCACCGCCTCGGACGGCCTCCAGCTTGACATCATGCTCTGGATTCATGAATGGATTTGTGAGTTCTCCCCCTCGCTTACCCTCTCTCTCACTTAGGAACCGCTGTGGCACACAAGCACTCTTGGTGAGAAGGAAGAAGGAGGAGAGGCAGCAGTTGGAAAATAGGCAAAGGATTGCGGCGAGAAGCCCTCTCCCTTCCCCTATTTAAAGAGAAGGCGCAATAGTTGGGGAAACGAGAGAGATTGGGGCAAAAAGCCCTCTCCCTTCCCCCATTCAATGCAGATGGGAAACAACAGGACATGCGCTGATCGATGGGACGCACCCTGCACGATAGAATGATGCCTGGTCAGACAGAACGTGGCTTGGGTATGGCCCACCACTACCACACGTTGGGCGTGAGAAACAAGGCGCCACTGCACGTAGGTGGCCCTCCACCTTCCCATGTAGGACTTGGGAAGGCCCAACGATGGGATCTCCACCTAGGAGAGACTAACGGGCTTCCTGAGTCAATCAGATGGCTCAGACGAATACTGAGAGACAGGTAAGGACCAGAGCAACACCCCATGTGGGCCATGCTGACTCCGTCACGAATGACGAGCATGGATCTCGATTGGACATATCCGATAGGAGCTCCTCAAACCCCGTCACTCGAGTCATCAAGGTAACATTACCAACCCCCACTATGTTCTTTATATGAACATTTATTCATCCATGCACACATTCATTCATTACATACATCCGAAGCATCGCATATGAAGTTAAATGCATCACAACGCTCTATGTTGCATCACGAAGCGGCAGTTGCCTCATTCAACATGAGCAACGACCGACCAGGGTTCAAAGGCCAGCCCATGAAGGGCTCAAGGCTGCCCCGCATCAAACAGAGCTAGGGGAGAAAACACAGATGAGCCTCGAGTGGCCCTCGCCTAGTCCGCTCCGAAGCAGATAGGGTCATCTTAATCTTCTCCTTTGATCCTAACCTCGAGCGGGCCACCCGGGTCAGTCTTTAGAATGACCTAGGCATCTGCCTGGTTATGGGTTAAGGAGCAGTGGAATGCCACATGAGGGCTATGCCAACCCCGTCATGAATGATAGACCCGGATTTCACTCCAATGTGGCCGTTAGCGAGCAAACCGAGCACGTCACTCAAGCCATCAAGGCAAGCGATGTTAGCTCAGCCCCTCCGGTTGTGAGAAACCGTGGACGGGGTAACGCATGAAACTCAACCGACCCCTACCAAGCCCAACGGGGCTCAGGGGCTCAAGACGCCCAATGCCTCGGCACGTTCGACACCTAGATCCACAACTCTGGCTCGCTCGATCCCTCGGCGCGCCCGACTCCTAGATCCACGACTCCAACTCGCCTGATCCCACGGCGCACCTGACGGTAGGATCCGCGACTCCGACTGGCCCGATCCCTCGTTGCGCATAGCGCCCACCTCCAAAACATCTTGGCACGTCCGACGCCTGGATCCACAACTCTGACTCGCATGATCCCTCGTTATAAACAATGTCTAGATCTGTGACTCTGACTCACCTGACCCCTCGCTGCGCCCAGCGCCTGGATCCGTGACTCCGACTCGCCCAATCCCTCGGCTATCCCTCGGTTGCGCCCGACACCTGGGTCTGCAACTTCGTCTCACTCAGTTCCTTGGCTGTGACCAAACACCTAGGACCATGCTCCTAGAAATGATGCGTCAGAAACTAGAAAAGAAGAGGCTACGCCCACTAAGGTGCACACACACGCGCCCGCTGACAAAAACCCCTAGGCGATTCTGCCTGAATCACCCGGGGGCTCGGGGGCTACACCCGTGGGTGCGCTCGTGCGCACCCGCCATCAAGACAAAAATCCCCCATATGATTCTACCCAAATTGCCCTAGGGCTCGGGGGCTCCTATCGGGTTCATAAACCCGGGGTCCCTCATGGACTGGCTTCCCAACAAAAGCTCAGCCTAACAGACGACGTTGTGAACGACGCGCAACTCCTGGGATGGCCCAAAAACCTAACGATAGGCCAAAACGACAATCCAATCTTTGACTAGAAGGCCTGGCCAAGAAGGAACGGCGCCCGCTTCCAACTCTAGCTCGCCTCTCCGATCGAAAGGCCTCGCTTCCGACTCTGGCCCGCCTCTCCAACTAGAAGGCCTGGCTAAACAACGCTTCTGACTCTGACCCATGTCTTCGACCGGGGATACACCGAACCTCTACTTACAGCTCTTCTCTGACTGGCACAGTCGGATTTGACTGGACCAACTGACCGAGGATGCCCGCTCGGTAAGGACCAGGTAACGAGCGGAGCAGGTAAAATAGGACACTCAAGTCAACCACAATACCGAGGACCATACCCTGTACACCTACAGTATCGACAGGACATGTCAGAAGGGTGCCCTGCAACCTTCCAGGCATGTTAGAACCCAAGCAGTGTTGTGGGCGCCGACATTTGCCCTACAGTGTTGTGGGTGCCATCAACTCCCATATGAAGACAAGCATGGTAAGGCTCTCCCCACATGCCTCTGGACACCAACAGTGTTGTAGGCACCATCATTTTCCCTACATGGAGAACACGGTAAAAACCTCCCACATGCGTCTGACATCAACAGTATTATGGGAACCTACCATCATCTTGTACCCGATGGCGTGGGCAACAAGATTTAGTAGCATACGTACTCTCACTCTCTCTCTCTCACCTATAAAGGCTACCCCTTCATCTATAAAAGGGGATGCGCTCTCTCCCAACAAGGAGATCGATCAGTTCACAACTCAAACAACACATACACACGATCCAAACGACCAATGATCCCAATGAACAACAGACGTTCGAACACTTAGTGCACAGCGGAGCTCCCATCACTCTCGGCTCTTCAAACTGGAGTTTGACCAGACCTCTTGCACCCCCCATCTTTCTCCCTTTCGTTTGTAACCCCACAGCAAACTTCGAGCACCTAGGCTTAGGAATAAAGTCACTGACCGACTCAAACTAGACATAGGGCATGTTGCCTGAACCAGTATAAGCCATGTGCCATTGAGTGCTAGGCCACATCTGATCACAACGTACGACAAAACTACAAATATTTACGTGTTGGTCACTTTCTGCACCGACACTAAGTAATTTCCGCTCTCTAATTTGGTATTAGTTGCCTTGTTATTGAGCATTGCTAGTGAGCTTAGGAGCTTTGTGCTTTAGCTTACTAGTTGTGTAGGAGCTCCCCCGTGCTTGAAGTACTAGTGGCATAGGTTTGTGTGACCTTGCTCCTAGAATTGGTTAGGTGAGCTCTAGCTAGCCCGGCACCTTAGTTGCGTGTTTAGGATCTTTTCAAAGTGCTTGATAACTTAGATAGAGGGGTGTAGTCTTGGCTAGACCGATAGTTTTAATTCTGCATTTGTTATAGTTAGCTGAGGCAATTAATTTTAGAAAGGACTATTCACCCCCTCTAGTTCGCCATCTCGACCATACAGGGGCTCTAATGAGGACTAGGGGAAAGCTTGCGCGCTTCTCGATACCTCGGTAAAAATACCGACAGCGTCGTTGAAATCTCTAGTTTGGTTTTGGTGAATTGATGAAACCCTAAAGTGATAACCTATTACTCTAGTGATTATGAGATAGGCAGCACATTCCAAGTGATGAAGCAAATGGAGAAGATCATAGTGATGGTGGAGTCCATGAAGATGATCAAGTGCTCGGGCTTGGAAAAGAAGAAAGAGAAAAACAAAATGGGCTCAAGGCTAAGGTGATATTGTGGCAGAACCTCCTAAATTATAGGGCCCACATGCACCTATCACTGTCCAACGACCTTTGACATCTATGCATATGTTCCCGGTAACTTAAGAAGACTGTCAGGTGTCCTCGGGGAACCCCGAATCATCCACAATTTCCGAGCAGGATCACATTATAGAGTCATTGCAGTATTACAACAGTTTATTCAAATAGATACATCAGAGTAAAAGTAGCGGAAGACTTACAATAACATAGTTTACAAACCATTTATTTCAAACCATACAACTAAGCTCGATAATAAAACAAACCAAAGTAGTGGAGTGGCATTATAATATATTACAAAACACACAACATAAGCTACCCTGCCCAAGGGCCACACATTTAATTATCATCATCGCACTGAACAACAGTCATGCAGCACGATCCAAAATAGATCTGCTCATGAGCCTCACCTGCAACAAGGGTCAACGAACCTTGAGTACAAAAGTACTCAACAAGACTTAACCGAAATAAGAATTTAAAAGAACACAGGAACGCAGGCTCATGGGATTCAAGGTATGGCTTTAGCAATAATCAAGGTTCTTTTGCGTAAAAGCATTTTAACAAAATTCTTTATATCAATGTTTAAAACTTCATAAAGATCATATACAAAGCTGACACGATCCGTATTGAGATCATGAAACTTCATAACCAACACCTTCTCAAACCATCCTCAAGTTCCAGTTATTAATACTACGATGATGAACAGTGAGTTGAGTCTCCATAACCGAGGAGCAACGACGATTCGAACCGATTATAACCCAGCTGGGAATTCCAGACCACACGACATATGCAGGTCCCCGACCTACATATACCAACCTACCCTCGGATCCTCTAAAACAAGAACGGGTCTGTGTCACCCGAGAATACAGTACTCCACCAATCCAGCCCATTGCCACGTGGGTACATGCTATTCCCGCCATCTCTCCACTCCCAGTGCGCGAGTAGCCATTCTCATAATAGAATAACCAAGTTAAGGCTTACCGAAGTATGTGGTTAGTACTACAAAGTCTCACCTCATGCAATTCAACAACGGACAGACCATAATCGACACAGGCGGAAAGAACCTGCTCACAAGACCTCCATGTCTTGTGGCTCACACACACCGAATCTGCCCGGTCTAGATTTATTACTCCACATTCCCATATCACATGTTAATATATTTAACCCAAGCTCCATTTAAAACTTGCAGATGACAGGTAATCACCCGACTTTCACCGTTTTAAGCATAGCTAAGCAAAACTGGCATATACGAATTTAAAATTGGTAATATGGTAAATATGGAATAACAAGGTTGGTAAGGTACCAATTTGGTTTTCACTTGACTCCTAATCACTTAATGCAGTAAAAAGAAGCAAAAGCAAAATCAATTTGTAAAATACAAGGTAGGGTTGTATGCATCCGGGGCTTGCCTTTGTTGACGGAAAAGTCCACGTCCGGAGTCGCTCCACCGATATCAACACCAACTTCCACAGACGGATCAACCTCCTCAACTACTTGATTAACTACCATGTGCTCACCTTCGTTCACTACACGTAGTAACAATGCCGTGCTTAACATGATGCGGATACAAAATATGATGCTCTATGATGGATGCAAAACTAAACAACTTGAATACAACTTTCCTTTGCGGTACAATTATAAGTTAAACCAACTAAACCATTTTCGCAACACTCACAACAATTGCCAAGGATCATTACCAACTAATGACCCAAGGACATCACTTAATCAAAAACTCAAATAAAACCTAAATCACTAAAGGTTACTATTTGCTTTTATGAATTAATTAATTAATTAATAATTATGAAATAAATCAACTTGTTCCAATTGACCTCAAAATTTTTGTATATGTTCATCACATGATAACTAAGTGACAAAACAATTTTCATAATTTTTGGATACATAAATAAGTCTAGAAATATCCTAGAAACTCATTTATTAATTAATTGAGCAATTTTTATCACATTCAAAAAGTACTGAAAATCAATATTTCATATTTTTCCTAAATAATAAACATCACAGAGAAGTCACACAAAACTTTTCATAATTTTTGGAGCTCTAAATAAATCTACACAAAAATAACAAAAACAGACACTATTCATTTGAATCTGAAAAACAGAAAATTCATTTTGAACGCTGAATCACTGACAACCGGGTCCCACTTGTCATCTTCAACCTCTGACGTTGACCACGGCAGCGACGGCTCTGATCGGCGATTCATCACCGACGGTGAGTCCAACGGCGACGACCAAGGTACTAAAATGATCACCAAAACTAGGCGCATCGATTGACATCCCTATCTGTACTGATTACGGCCCTATACTAGCTCGACGGCGGCCATGGCGGACACGGTGGCACGGCAGCGCTACGCCGGCGACGTGAAACTAGTAGAGCTCAAACAAAGGATCCAGGAAACACCAGTAGCTCACCCCGAACGCGTTGAAGCAAGGAGCGAGGTCGAAGAAGCAACGGAGAGGCGTGACGACGACCACGGTGATCACGGTGGAGCAAAGATCGTCGGTGAGGAAGAACTGGCGACTGCAGTGATCAAAACTAGCAAGCAACACAGGATTAAGCACCACAGCATTGAGATGAAGCTGTAGGTACACTGATCAAGGCCAACGGCTCACCGGAGTAAGCTGGCCACGGTGAAACGGAATCTCGGGTGAGGTTGCCGACCGCGAGGAAGAAAACGATGAACGGCGAGTTCACGGTGAAATCAAGCGACTAGAGCTAGCTGGCTGGGTGCGCAAGGAACTAGCGGAGCTGGGACACGCATCGCTGCGATGGCGCAGACGCTGGTTTGACGGCGAGGGCTCAACGGAGAATGGCGGTGGCGGCGGGAGAAAAACAGAGGAGAGGAAAGAACGACGACGATGGCGCCTCGGTCCAAATAACACGGCTCAGAAGCTCAAGGAAGCTGCGCTGTGGCCTTCACCGCGCCAGCGCGATGCCAAAAACAGCCACGACCGCGCCTGGAAGCAAACCGAAGATCGCCGGCGATGAGTTGGCTTCCGTGGTTACTATTCATCGAAATTACAGAATTGCCATCCGCCAAAATTCCCAAATTACTCCCAAATTTTCATAACAACTCAAAAATCTCCAAAAACAAAAGTTGTTCAAAATCAAAAGTTCTACAACTTTGCTTTTGAAACCATACCCAAATTCAGTCTACATTTTGAAATGAACTTTTGAATTTAAAGCGGGGATATTTAAGGAATTTTGCCTTTTTAAATAACTTCAAATTTTACTAAACAACTTGAAAAACTCCAAAAATAAACTTTGTACAACTCGACAAGTTCTACAACTTTTCTTTAAGATTCAACCCCAAAATGTGCTTCGATTTTGAAATAGATTTTCAGGGTCGGATTTAAATATTGAAAATCAGGGTTTTCGGAATTTCAAATCAATACAACGATTTCAAACTTGATTCAAACAATACCAAGCAATACTTATAACATAAATGTAAACTTGTTTTAGTGAATGCATAACAAAATTTGCAACATGACGAATGCCTTGCAATGCATATGATGATATGTCCGGTTTTTAATATTTAAACACCCGAGGTGTTACAATCCTTCCCCCTAAAAGAAATCTCGCCCCGAGATTCAAAGCCATAGGGTAAGTAATGGAAAAGGAAATGTGTCAATCCAAAAACATCCAATTCTCATCCATAAAACAACTGAGGTTCCTTTATAAAACACAATTTGTAACAACTGAACTTAACTAACAGTACTCTATTCTATAAAGACGCAAGAAACTCTGGAAACTTTTCTAACAAGTAATCTTCTGATTCCCAAGTAGCTTCCTCTTCTGAATGTTGATTCCATTGTATCTTGTAGAACTTCATTGTTCTCCTCCGAGTAACATGATCTTTCTGATCCAACACTCGGATAGGATATTCTGAATAAGTCAGATCTGGTTCAAGTTCCACTCCAACTTCAACATTCTGCTCAGGCACTCGGAGACACTTCTTCAACTAAGACACATGGAACACATCATGTATAGCTGATAAATGTTCTGGTAATTTCAAGCGATAGGCCACTTTTCCATATCTCTCCAAAATTTGAAATGGTCCAATATATCGAGGTGCCAACTTGCCTTTAACACCAAAACGGTTAACTCCCTTCATTGGTGATACTTTTAGATATACAAATTCTCCTTTGTTAAACACCAATGGTCTCCGTCGTCTATCCGCATAACTCTTTTGGTGGGACTGAGCTATTTTCAAATTACTCTGTATTTGCCTAACCTTGTCTTCGGTTTCCTTCACAAGGTCAACTCCAAAGAATCTTGTTTCTCCGGGCTCAGACCAACTCAATGATGTTCTGCATCTACGACCATAGAGTGATTCAAATGGAGCTATTCTAATGCTTTCCTGATAACTATTGTTATATGAAAACTCGGCCAAAGGTAAGCATTCGTCCCACTTGTTGGAATAATTAAGGACACAACACCTTAACATATCTTCAAGCACTTGATTGACTCTTTCATCATCCATCACCTGCGGATGATAAGTCATACTATATAGGAGCTTGGTATCCAATGAAGAATGCAATTGTTTCCAAAACTAGAGACAAACTGTGTAAATTTTATCGGACACTATGATCTTTGGTATTCCATGGAGACTCATAATTCTTGCTAAATATATCTTGGCGTATTGGACGATGGGGATATATAGTCTTGACAGGAAAGAAAATGTCTTGACTTAGTGAGTCGATCTACAATAACCCATATTGAGTCAAATCCTTTGATGTCTTGGGTAGACCAACAATAAAGTCCATACTTATGTCCTCCCACTTCCAAGCTGGAATAGGTAATGGTTGTAGTTCTCCAGCATACCTCAAATGTATAGCTTTCACTTTCTGACAAGTATCACACTTTGCTATATATCTCGCAATTTCTATCTTCATTTTGTCCACCAAAACCTTTGTTTTAAGTCATGGTACATCTTGTTGCTTCCCGATGGATAGATAACCTAGTAGCATGTGCTTCTTCAAGAATTGATCGCCGCAACTCAGAACTTTTGGTACTACCAAATGATCCTTGAACCATAGCACACCTTCATTATCTATCTTTGAAACATTCCGCCTTTCCATTCCCCGACTCTTTCCTTGATATGGACTACACCCTTGTTTTCCTTCCGAGCAAAGAATAACTTGATCTCGAATAGTGGCTTCAACAATTATGTTGGTCAAACTACCTTGTTGAATTACTTCTACATTTAACTTCTCCATCTCTTGACATAAAGTCAAACCCATTGTTCTTCTTGTCGTGCAATTGCAATAACTTTTACGATCGAGAGCATCTGCCACCACATTTGCTTTACCAGGTGATAGTGTACTTCCAAGTCATAATCTTTAATCAACTCTAACCATCTTCTTTGTCGCATATTCAACTCTAATGAGTAAAGATATATTTTAAGCTCTTGTGGTGCAGATAAATATGGCACATATTACCAAGTAGGTAATGCCGCCAAATCTTCGAGCATGGACCATAGTGCTAACTCCGGATCATGAGTCGATAGTGTTCTTCATGTTGCTTAAGTTGCCTGGATGCATAAGCAATGACTCGGCCTTCTTGCATCAACACACATCCAATACCAATACCTGAAGCATCACAATAAACATCAAATGGCTTCTCGATATCGAGGTTGGGCTATCTTTGTCGCGATGGTCAACAGTCTCTTCAAAGTCCGGAAAGCCTCTTCACAATCGGATGACCAGCAAACTTGACTTGGTTCTTCAAGAACTCGATTATGGACTTTGATACTTTAGAGAAATCTTGAATAAACCGACGGTAATACCACCTTAATCCCGTAAAACTCTCCAAACTTGATGAACTATGGTTGGTGGTTTCCAATCAAGCACATCCTTCACTTTGCTTGGATCAACTACAACTCCTTCCTCTAACAAGATGTGTCCAAGAAATTGTACTTCCTTAAGCCAAAAATCACACTTGCTGAACTTGGCATATAATTGATGTTCCCTCAAGCGAGTCAGAACAATTCTAAGATGTTTCGCATGTTCTTCCTTATTCTTGGAATATACTAGAATATCATCAATAAACACCACTACAAATTTGTCTAGCTCAGGCATGAATACTGAATTCATCAAATACATGAAATGAGCTGGAGCATTGGTCAAACCAAAAGACATTACCAAATATTCATATAATCCATATCTTATGGTAAATGCCGTTTTGGGAATATCTTCAGGCTTTATCTTGATTTGATGATATCCTGACCTTAAATCTATCTTGGAGAAAACCTTGGCTCCGGCCAATTGATCAAAAAGCAAATCTATCCGAGGTAATGGATATTTATTCTTAATGGTCACTTCATTCAACGGACGATAATCAACACATAACCTCAGAGTCTCATCTTTCTTTTTACAAAATTGCGGACACCCCCAAGGCGATGAACTAGGTTGTATAAACCCCATTCTCAATCAATTCTTGCAACCGAGTTTTTTCAACTCGACTAACTCCTTAGGTGGCATCCTATAAGCTCTCCAAGAAATCGGAGCTGTTCCAGTTGCAATTCTATGTTAAATCGACATCCCTATCCGGTGGTAGACCGGGTAAATCCTCGTGAAACACATCAGAAATTCACATACTACCGGGATATCTCTAATCTCTTTGATGGCGGTTGCACAAACTCGCCTAATCGATCTTCTTAAGGTTGGAAGTTGGATGAGAAGTTGAGAAGTTCTATCTGGCAAACTCACCCTTATAGTTCTATTCAAAGCATCTATAACAGCCTTATGCTGATACATCCAATTCATTCCTAAGATTACATCTATATCCTGATCCTTAAGGATAATCATGGTAGTGGGAAAAATATGCCCACCTAGGTTTATGGGCACCTGGTATACCATTTCCTTAGTCCACAGACGTCCCCCGGGCGACTGTACAAAGAAATTTTCCTTTGTTGTCCCAATTGAAATTTCATACTTCACCACAAATGTTCTATTGATGAATGAATGCGATGCGCTAGAATCAAAAAGTATAACTGCAGGATGATTGGCAACAGGAAACATACCCATCATCACTGGCTCTCCTTCAGGAATCTCCCCAGCTTGAATATAGAACACTCATCCTGTGTTCCTTTCATCCTTGCCTTTCTAAGCATTCTGATTGTTATTCTTGTTTTGTGCCTGAGCCTGTTGTTGATTTGCAGGGGCCTTCTGATAATTGGGATTAGACTGCCTTGGATACGGACATTCTCTCGAGAAATGACCAGGCTTGCCACAATTGAAACAGGGATACTTGTGACCCTGGGGTGTTGAAGCAGAAACCCCAGAAGCATTTGTCGGTTGTGGATTCTGATAAGTTATAGCAGGACGGACATTTGATTGCTGACCATCTTGAAACTGCGATGGATGATAAGGAGGACGATTATGATTAACTGGATGATAAATCACCCTCTGCCTCTTCGGATTTCCCCCATAAGATCTAGACGGCATACTCTTTTTCTTTTTGAGCTCCTTATGCTGCCGATACTTTTCCTCTAAAGCAATAGCAATATTCACTGCCTCATGATAAGTGACATTGGTACATGTTGTCATCATAGTCTGTAATTTGGTATTCAGACCCCTCATGAACCATTTCTTTTTCTTGGCATCCGTATTGACATGTTCAGGTGCATATTGTGACAGGTGATTGAATCTTCCCACATACTGCATCATGGTTTGGTCCCCTTGCCTCAAAGCAAGAAATTCATCTAGCTTTATAGCCATAACTCCCTCCGGGATATAATGAGCTCTGAAAGCAGTACGAAATTCCATCCAAGTTAACAGAACACCTGCGGGTTGCATGGCCATAAGATTTGCATACCAAGCACCGGCTGCACCTCTAAGTTGCTGAGCAGCAAAGACTGGTTTCTGAAACTCTGTGCATGGTATAAGATCAAACTTCTGCTCCATGGTCCTAAGCCAATCGTCAGCCTCTAATGGTTCATCTGCATTAGTGAACACTGGGGGTTTTGTATCGGTGAAGTCCACATATGTAGCCTCCTGCCTATTATGATGGCGACCACGGTTTGCATGCATCTGATTCTGATTACTTTGAGCCATCTCATGAAGCAAACGCGAATTTTCAACCATCACATTGACAAGTGCGGCTATAGCATCCGCTAGATTTGTTGGAACTGGTGGTAGATCTGGAATATCGTTCTCATTTTGTGAAGTACCAGGAATATACGAACCCCGCGTACGATGCATCTGTTCACAACAAACCAAACTTTACTTCACAAGCCTTTATTGATTGATAAAAGAGCGGACTGCAACTCATTACACTAGTTTCACTTATTTAAACACAAAACCGCATTTAAACAAGACTACTTAACTTAAACTAGAACTAACTATTTCGCAACTCTACTCCTTTTTGCGATTACATCAAACTTCAGGCTCGGTATCCATTCCGGAAATATTACCGCCTTCATTGTCACTTTCATCGATCATTACTAATTCTTCGGGATCTTCTTCTTCTTCTTCCGATTCACTACCATCGGCAAGGATAACACCGGGATCCATTTCATCAGCTTGGGGTTCATGATTTGGATCTAGGAGATTGCTTAGCCTATGAACTTCCTCATGCAGATAGGTATTATGCTCCTCTAAGTCTTCTACATAAAATTCTAACTCATGAGTTCTAACTCTAGCTACATTTTCCCTATGCCAAGCTTCATTCCTTCCTTCCACCGTACGAACTAACATACGTTCGCAGTTCCTGTGAGCGGTGGTGAGACGTCTTAGTTGCTCCTATAATCTACCCACCTGAATGGCATCCATAGCCCTATCTCTAGTAGCTTGGGCTAACTCTGCAGAAATCCTCTATATCTCCGCCTTAGGATCAGGCTTAGAGCTGCTACTGCTAGCACCATCATTCCTAGGGGCTAGTTGGTGTCGAGGAACTCCTTTGGGTCCAGTGGACTTACGGGGTGTCTTCTTGGTACGAGCCATACTATACAAGCAGTATTAATCCAAGTAAAACAATCTGACAATAGTCTCAAGAGCAGAAAGGATGGACTACACACTCAACCCATACACACTACTCACCCCAGACTCAGAGACAAAGGAAGTAACAAGTAACTTAATTATGATGCATGAATCGTTCTGACGAACAAAACCACCAAAGCTTAAAACGAGAATAAACAACATTTGTTTTTATATAGGGCAAAATAAGATTACTACTCCACCACACAAAACCTTTTTAATCAAATAAGGAATGGTCAGAAAGAAATAAGACAAGTCAGAAGCAATTTGGACCAAATTAATCAAGTTAAATTTAGTCATCCCAAATCATTTTGAAGTTTTCGTAAACCAATACCACAAAAACTTTGTAACGATTGTTCTAATACCATTCTGTGGCAGAACCTCCTAAATTATAGGGCCCACATGCACCTGTCACTGTCCAACGACCTTTGACATCTATGCATATGTTCCCGGTAACTTAAGAAGACTGTCGGGTGTCCTCGGGGAACCCCGAATCATCCACGATTTCCGAGCAGGATCACATTATAGAGTCATTGCAGTATTACAACAGTTTATTCAAATAGGTACATCAGAGTAAAAGTAGCGGAAGACTTACAATAACATAGTTTACAAACCATTTGTTTCAAACCATACAACTAAGTTCGATAATAAAACAAACCAAAGTAGTGGAGTGGCATTATAATATATTACAAAACACACAACATAAGCTACCCTGCCCAAGGGCCACACATTTAATTATCGTCATCGCACTGAACAACAGTCATGCAGCACGATCCAAAACAGATCTGCTCATGAGCCTCACCTGCAACAAGGGTCAACAAACCCTAAGTACAAAAGTACTCAACAAGACTTAACCAAAATAAGAATTTAAAAGAACACAGGAATGCAGGCTCATGGGATTCAAGGTATGGCTTTAGCAATAATCAAGGTTCTTTTGCGTAAAAGCATTTTAACAAAATTCTTTATATCAACGTTTAAAACTTCATAAAGATCATATACAAAGCTGACACGATCCGTATTGAGATCATGAAACTTTGTAACCAACACCTTCTCAAACCATCCTCAAGTTCCAGTTATTAATACTACGATGATGAACAGTGAGTTGAGTCTCCATAACCGAGGAGCAACGATGATTCAAACCGATTATAACGCAGCTCGGAATTCCAGACCACACGACATATGCAGGTCCCCGACCTACATATACCAACCTACCCTTGGATCCTCTAAAACAAGAACGGGTCCACGGCACCCAAGAATACAGTACTCCACCAATCCAGCCCATTGCCACGTGGGTACACGCTATTCCCACCATCTCTCCACTCCCAGTGCGCGAGTAGCCATTCTCATAATAGAATAACCAAGTTAAGGCTTACCGAAGTATGTGGTTAGTACTACAAAGTCTCACCTCATGCAATTCAACAACGGACAGACCTTAATCGACACAGGCGAAAGAACCTGCTCACAAGACCTCCATGTCTTGTGGCTCACACACACCGAATCCGCCCGGTCTAGATTTATTACTCCACATTCCCATATCACATGTTAATATATTTAACCCAAGCTCCATTTAAAACATGCAGATGACAGGTAATCACCCGACTTTCACCGTTCTAAGCATAGCTAAGCAAAACTGGCATATACGAATTTAAAATTGGTAATATGGTAAATATGGAATAACAAGGTTGGTAAGGTACCAATTTGGTTTTCACTTGACTCCTAATCACTTAATGCAGTAAAAAGAAGCAAAAGTGAAATCAATTTGTAAAATATAAGGTAGGGTTGTATGCATCCGGGGCTTGCCTTCGTTGACGGAAAAGTCCAGGTCCGGAGTCGCTCCACCGATATCAACACCAACTTCCACAGACGGATCAACCTCCTCAACTACTTGATTAACTACCACGTGCTCACCTTCGTTCACTACACGTAGTAATAATGCCATGCTTAACATGATGCGGATACAAAATATGATGCTCGATGATGGATGCAAAACTTAACAACTTGAATACAACTTTCCTTCGCGGTACAGTTACAAGTTAAACCAACTAAACCATTTTCGCAACACTCACAACAATTGCCAAGGATCATTACCAACTAATGACCCAAGGACATCACTTAATCAAAAACTCAAACAAAACCTAAATCACTAAAGGTTACTATTTGCTTTTATGAATTAATTAATTAATTAATAATTATGAAATAAATCAACTTGTTCCAATTGACCTCAAAATTTTTGTATATGTTCATCACATGATAACTAAGTGACAAAACAATTTTTATAATTTTTGGATACATAAATAAGTCTAGAAAAATCCTGGAAACTCATTTATTAATTAATTGAGCAATTTTTATCACATTCAAAAATTACTGAAAATCAACATTTCATATTTTTCCTAAATAATACACATCACAGAGAAGTCACACAAAAATTTTCATAATTTTTGGAGCTCTAAATAAATCTACACAAAAATAACAAAAACAGACACTATTCATTTGAATATGAAAAACAGAAAATTCATTTTGAACGCTGAGTCACTGACAACCGGGTCCCACTTGTCATCTTCAACCTCCGACGTTGACCACGGCAGCGACGGCTCTGACCGGCGATTCCTCGCCGACGGTGAGTCCAACGGCGACGACCAAGGTACTAAAATGATCACCAAGACTAGGCGCATCGATTGACATCCCTATCTGTACTGATTACGGCCCTATACTAGCTCGACAGCGGCCATGGCGGACGCGGTGGCACGGCAGCGCTATGCCGGCGACGTGAAACCAGTAGAGCTCAAACAAAGGATCCAGGAAACACCAGTAGCTCACCCTGAACGCGTTGAAGCAAGGAGCGAGGTCGGAGAAGCAACAGAGAGGCGTGACGACGACCACGGTGATCACGACGGAGCAAAGATCGTCGGTGAGGAAGAACCGGCGACTGCAGTGATCAAAACTAGCAAGCAACATAGGATTAAGCACCACAGCATCGAGATGAAGCCGTAGGTACACTGATCAATGTCGTAGAACCGACCAATTTATAAGAATACAAATACAATGGCAATCCGCAAGCGGTCGCACCGTCATACTTTAACCCATATAAACTCGGTAGTCCGTCGAGTACCATGACGGGTCTCGATAAACGATTTACAACAACCAAGATCGTACAGGATTCAACATACATGCCACATATTACATAAAGTTCACAGATACTTTTCATCATCAGAGTACGAATAAAAGTTATTACAAACCGAGTTTGATAAATAAAGCGGAAGCAAATAAGTTCGAAGATAAAGTTTCCAACATAGTTTGATACAATGCCAAGCTAGATCACGGTCCACAAAAGCAAGGATAGGAATTACTAAAGAAGCACGCCCAAGGCTTACTCCTCATCCACAATGGGATAGAAGCAACTCTTGCAATAACCATGATACACAGTGTCATCTACAACAATGGGAAAATAAACCACGAGTACGAGAAGGTACTCACTAGACTTACCCGTCATGAACCGTAAATAAAATGACTCCAAGGATTATGCAAAAGGCAGTATAAGTGGACGTAACTTGACAATATTTTGCGAAAAAGGCAACTGATCCGTTGTACAATTATGATTCCTTTACCAAGTTAATTATCACTATCCATTTCTAGATTAGCAACTATCCTGTGCCAAACATGTGGTATATCCTTTAGAAGCATACAATAGTAACCATAGCGGTGTATTGTAATTCCATTTTCATCCGAACCATCATGTTCCATAACACAGTTACTACGATGTTGGAGCTAGCCAAGTTTCTCACTATCCGGGAGAGCGGCGATTCAATCGATTTCAACCACCGGGAATTTATTCCTAACACAAACCCAGTCTACCACCACGATAGCCTTAGGTCACCTTTGGTACAACTCCGGTATACATTTCGGGGGTCCGTCTTACGCCGCATGTCTGGAACACCAGGATGCCAGGATGCTTAGGCCAAGCCTCGCCTTGGGGCTCGATCGATCGTTCCCGGAAGGAGCGCTAATGTAACGATTCCGGCTGAGTTGAATTACTCGGCTTCGCGGTCGAACGAATTATCCGCCAGCTAAGTGAGAGGCATGCGTTCAATCTTGTCGAAGTTCCAACAACGATGCGGTCCTTGATCGACATAGACGGGGATAGATCCACACCCAAGGCCTCTATGTCTTGTTGCTTCTCTATCGACATCCCGCCCGGTCTCTAATTATATTAACCATGGTTCTTTTCCATGATAGCAATTTTAACCAACCGTGCTCCGGTATCCACCTATATCTCGCAGGTGACCGGAAATCACCCGACTTCTACCGGTCTAAGCATGGCTAAGCATTTATTCGATCCTGGACCTATACCGGTTAAAGGTGTAATATCTGGACAAGGAATGTACATGCATCAAGTGGTTTCATTCAACTCTTATAACCTAATGCAGCAATCATAAGTACTTAAGTAAACATTTGTAAATTACTGGGAGACTTATAATGCTCCGGGGCTTGCCTCGCAGAAAGGAAGTAGGGCGGTGGTCAGGGCACTCCGGAAGCTCTTCAGGGTTCTGCTCCACGCCTTCGGGAGCTGCGGCTTGCGGATCCTCCTGCTGGTTCCCTTCCTCTGCTTCTTCGAATTCCAGCAACGTGATCTCTTCCTCCGATCCTAGATGCATGAGTATGGCATAAGTATTACGAATGCATATATGTTAACAAGTGCATCATGTTTATTGAGTAGGTGCATATCTCTTCTCGGTTATTTAATTATCTTTCCATAATGCATCGATTATACCATAAAATAGCAGCTACTTGTTTCACTCATAACGGGAGTTCTACAAATCCAAATCTAGTGATCCTGGGCTTTCTGGAAAGCTTATCAAATTCTCTACAACTTTGTTATTAACCATTTTTACAGTACACATCATTTTCAACATGCCACTCATCAAACTCTAGAATCAGTCCGGAAACTATTCAACATGCAACATAAAGTAACGATACTTCTACTTCATGCAATCATTCAAAATTTGACAACATAGAATCCACCAACAGTTTAAGCATACCAATTACATTTAGAATCATATAATGGTGAAGCCCAAACTATTTATTTAATTGCCTTCATCATTTTATTTATATATCTAGGTTAAATAATAAATATATATCAGAAGTACTTAATAAATTCTCAAAATTTTACAGTGCCTTACTAATGCTATCAAAGGACTACTATAAAAATTTCATGTCATTTTACCAAGTAGAACATCCTATGAAAAATGACAAGGCAGCAAGGCTTGAAATAGCATAAATGGAAAACCCTATTGAAAAGTGTCAAGCAACAGATTTCCTATTTTTCTTAGCATCCATATGGTACTAGGATTACCTCCAACAAATTTCATGAATTTTGGACTCATAAATAATTTATAAAAAATTTATGCAAGGATTGACTATTCATAAAAGAAAAATCTATAACTATAAATCTACCCATGAACTGGTCCCCAAATTTTTACTAGAGCTCATATATGCTAAGAATAGCTCACCACAAAATTTCATAATTTTTGGATCACAGGAACTCTAGATATAAAATAAACAAATTTGAATGCATTCAAAAGCACATTTCAAATCCCTATTTAAATCTCCAAAACTTTCTACTGTAAATGTTAAAAACATATTTTTCCTAAATACTACACTTCCTAAGGAACACTACAAAATTTATTTCACAAATTTAGGAGCTACCAAACTGAAGATACAAAATTCACAAAACTAGTCAAAATCTGGAATATAAGGACCTATCCTATCTCTTACTGTCGCTGACAGCCGGGCCCCATTCGCCAGTTGGACCCACACATCAGCGACGTGGAAATAGAGCAGCTACGCTGCATGACAGTGGCGCGGCTAAAGCTCGCCGACGGCGAACTCACCGGCGGTGACATCATCACGGCATGACCTAGGTGACCTGGCGCATTGATTGAGCTACCTGGGTGGCCTTCTCGTCGGAGCTAGCAACTACGGCGGCGGCTATGGCGGCACGGCGGGGCGGAACGACGACGGCACGCCGGAGGAGGCCACGGTGAAGCAAGCGCAAGCTCAGACGAGCATATACTACCTAAGACGCACTCAACGCGCTAGCTAACGCATGGAGAGGTGGACGGTGGCGCTCCGGCCACGGTGACGGGGCTCGCGGTGAAGTTCCGGCGAGGTCGTACGCGTTGCGGTGGCTTACCAAGCTCGGTCAGCGAGCACGGGAGGAGGCAGTGGGTCGCTGGGGCACTAGTGGAGGCGTTGCCGGGGTGGAGAAGCAACAAGGGCGAGCTGGCGTTGGCTATGGCGACGACGGAGGTGCGGGCCGAGCTCGGCTGTCGCTGCGGCGAGGAAGACGGAGCAGAAAATGTGAAATGAGGCGCGGGGTGGCTCGGACGGGCGCTGGCGGGGTTACTGGCTCGCGTCGGCCTGCCTTGGCCGTGGTGGGCAGGGTGCTGGTGACGCGCGGCCGTCACCGCGGACACGCAGCGCGCGTGCTCTGCCGGTGTCGACCATCGACGCCGTGATTCGATTCGTCGATTAAGTCCCAAGTCGAGCTGACAATGAAGTTTACACGGCGAATTATCTCATAAACCAAAGCTCCAACGCAAGCGATCTACACGACTTGTTTAGTCCTATGTACCAGCTACAACTTTGGTTCAAGTACCTCGTTCTAATTCGCAACAGAAACGGAGTAATAACACCCCAAACACAGTCAATCAACAACTTAGAATTTTTTGTTAAGTCATGAAATGCTGATTTTCCTGATTTTTGTGGGACCTATTCAAGCATGTTAGAAGCTAAATCAGTCAATGACCCAAAAATAAAAGTTGTTCCTTATATCAAACACTACAACTTTGATTTAGTGAACTCCTCCATACAAGGTCTCTAACACCTAGTTCAACTTTGGTCAAACATGTCACTTTTGAATGATGAAACACATCAAAGCATGGCTTAATGACCAAACTAGCCCTAGCCCTAAATACCAAAGTTCTTCATGATGATACTCTAAGCATGTTTAAGCAATTTGCAAGGTCATTTAAGCATTTCATGTAGTAGTCACTCATAGAGCTATCCAGGTCAACACATGTAATATTACTTACGTGCTTGATCATGAAAGGTGACCTTCATGAACAAGTTTCCTTTTGTTAACCTAAGTGTAGCTAAGGTGTTTTAGTGACTAACATTACCCACTTGCATTCATTTGCACATGATCATATGCATATGTTCCAAGAAACACGAAATAACAAGCAATGTTTCATATGTTTCGATCACATGTTTCAATTGTAAATGATGATTTATGAATGCTTGATGCTCATGCTCATGTTATGCAAGTCAAGTTATGCAAGGCTAACACCCGAGGTGTTACAGCCCCTCCCCCTTATAAAAATCTCGTCCTGAGATTTGCAAGACCTACCATTCATGGAAAAAGGCGGGATAAACTTCTCGTAGATAATCTTCTCTTTCCCACGTAGCATCTTGTTCACTATGATTGTTCCACACCACCTTATAGAACTTAATAATCTTACTCCTTGTCACTCTCTCCATCTCTTCTAATATTCGAATTGGCTTTTCTTCATAGGTCAAATCCGATTGAAGCTGCACGTTGGTGGGTGCAATAGCTTCTTTCGGTACTCGAAGACATTTCTTTAGCTGAGAAACATGGAACACATCAAAGATTGCACTCATCTCTGGTGGAAGTTGTAGCTTATATGCAACCTTCCCCTTTCGTTCCAAAATTTTGTATGGCCCCACATATCTTGGTGAAAGCTTCTTTTTCATCCCAAATCTTTTCACACCTTTCATGGGTGATACTCTCAAGTATACATAGTCACCCACTTCAAAAGTTAGTGGTCTTCTTCTTCTGTCGGCATAACTCTTCTATCTTGATTGAGCTACCTTCATGTGTTGTTGTATGATACGTACTTGCTCTTTGGCTTCATTTACAAAATCAATACCAAAGTATCTCCTTTCACCGGGCTTAATCTAGTTCAAAGGAGTTCTGCACTTTCTGCCATACAAGGCTTCAAATGGAGCCATTTTGATACTCGCTTGATAAATGTTGTTATAGGAGAATTCAGCTAAAGGTAACCATTTCTCCCATGAACCTTTTGAAGATATAACACAAGCCCTAAGTAAATCTTCTAGGATTTGGTTCACTCGCTCTGTCTGTCCTGAAGTTTGTGGATGATAAGCTGAACTTCTAATTAGCTTGGTTCCCAAAGCCTGGTGTAAGTGCTCCCAGAAACGAGCTATGAACTGTGGTCCTCGATCTGAGATTATAGTCCGGGGTACTCCATGCAGTCTCACGATCTGAGAAACATATAACTCAGAGTATTTCCCCACGTGATATGTGGTGTGAACTGGTACAAAATGTGCTGATTTGGTGAGACGATCAATAATAACCCATATTGAATCATGACCTTGTGGCGTCGTTGGAAGGCACATGATAAAGTCCATGCTGATTTCCTCCCATTTCCATCCTGGAATAGGCAATGGTGAAGTAATCCAAATTGTTTTCATATGGACGGCTTTTACTCTACTACGATTATCACACCTAGCAACATAGGCTGCGATCTCTTTCTTCATCTTAGTCCACCAAAATGGGTTCTTAAATCTTGATACATTTTACTACTACCCGGATGGATAGACAATTTGGATGAGTGAGCTTCTTCTAAAATTTGATTCCTTAGCTCACGGTCTTTTGGTACCACTAACCGTCCTCAAACCATAATACACCTCTTTCGTCCAATCTAAAATGTTTGGTTTCTTGCTCTTGCATTTTCTCTTGATGTGACTTATTCCTACATCTCATCTGCTGTAGCTCTATGATTTTGCCCTCAAGTGAACAACCGATTGTGATATTGTGTAGTACAAAGAGGATGTAACAAGTTGAATCCATCTTCCAACAATGCTTCCACAAAGGTTGCAATGGGACTTCCGACTGAGTGCATCGGCTACTACATTTGCTTTACCCGAATGGTAATGCACTTCCAAATTGTAGTCCTTAATCAATTCTAACCATCTACGTTGTCTCATGTTCAGTTCTGGCTAGGTAAAGATATACTTGAGACTTTTGTGGTCAGTATAGATGTGACATACATTGCCTAACAAGTAATGTCTCCATATCTTTAATGCATGAACAACGGCTGCAAGTTCCAAATCATGTGTAGGGTAGTTGACTTCATGTTTTCTCAATTGCCGTGAGGCATATGCAATTACTCTCCCTTCTTGCATAAGCACACATCCCAAACCTATTCCTGATGCATCACAAAATACATCAAAAGGCTTTTCTATGTCTAGTTGTGCTAACACAGGTGTTGTAGTCAACAAAGTTCTGAAGGTGTGAAAAGCTGTTTCGCATTCTGGTGTCCATTTGTACTTCTCATCTTTCTAAAGTAGTCTGGTCATAGGCTTAGCTATCTTTGAGAAGTCTGGAATAAACCGACGATAGTATCCTGCTAATCCTAGAAAACTCCGAACTTCATGCACCGAAGTTGGGGCTTTCCAATCCATGACCTCTTGTACTTTGGATGGGTCTACTGAGATTCCATCTCTTGATAAAATGTGACCTAAGAAAGGTACTTTGCTCATCCAAAATTCACATTTGCTAAACTTGGCATATAGCTTATGCTCCCTCAGTCTAGATAGGACAATCCTCAGATGCTCCTCATGATCGGTCTCATTTTCTGAATAAATCAATATATCATCAATAAACACGACCACGAACTTGTCAAGTTCGGGCATGAATACCGAGTTCATCAGGAACATGAAATAGGCTGGAGCATTTGTTAGTCCGAAAGACATAACCAAATACTCGTATAAGCCGTACCTAGTAGAGAAAGCAGTTTTAGGTATATCCTCCGGTCTGATCTTTATCTGATGGTAACCTGATCTCAAATCAATTTTGGAGAATACCTTTGCCTTTGCTAACTGATCGAACAAGATGTCGATGCGGGGCAATGGATATTTGTTTTTGATGGTCACAGCATTGAGTGGTCTATAATCTACACACATTCTCAGTGACTTATCCTTCTTTTTCACAAACAATGCTGGGCATCCCCACGGACATGAGCTAGGTTGGATAAGACCTTTGTCCAATAGATCTTGCAATTGAACCTTAAGTTCTGCTAACTCATTGGGTGACATTCTATAGGGCCTTCTGGATATGGGTGCGGTACCTGGCACTAATTCAATCTTAAATTCCACGTCCCTATCCGGTGGTAGACCTGGTAATTCCTCTGGAAATACATCCGGAAACTCACAAACCACTGGGATATCACATATTGTGGTGGCTTGGATAGCACAGGCTAAATGTTGGGGTTCAAAATAACGGGAGAGTGGGACTAGAAAAGCATTCCCTCCCGTGGGTTCTCTCAACATAATAGTGCGGGTGCTAGTGTCAATAAGAGCACCATGATACTTCATCCAATTCATGCCTAAGATTACACTTATTGACAACCCCGGCAATATTATCAAATCTGTGGTGTACTCCCTCCCTTGTATCGAGATGAGTACATTTTTGACTATCTTTTTGGTAGCAACAGTTCCCCCTGCTGAACTTATGTTAAAACCCCCTTTGCTTACTTCTATTATTTCTTGATCATGTCTAGATGCAAATGCCTGACTCATAAATGAATGAGAAGCTCCTGAATCAAATAAAACAACAGCGGGATGCTTGTTGACAAGAAACATACCAGCCGTGACAACTTCTCCGGCGGGCACTTCCTCCACAGCGGTATAATGCACTTGTCCTTGACGTGCCCTGGCATTCACCTGCCTCTGATTGTTCTGATTTGGGTTGCCATTCCTCTTGGGGTGGGGACATTCCTTGGACCAATGACCCAGTTGGTTGCAGTTGAAACATGGTTGATTACTTCTGAATCCTGTGGAGCTGTCCTGATTGCCATTTCCTTTTGGTAAGGCAATAGTGAACGCCTTACGGAATGGTTTCTGTGGCCTGTTATTCTGAGCTTTCGGTGGTGGAGGCCTAAACTTGGGTGCAGGTGGACGGAATTGTGGCCTAGCTGCGATAGGCGCTTTTGACTGGAAAGATCCGGATGCACCGGCCTCATAGGCCCTCTTGCGACCTTTAGCAACTGCATGCATGTTGTTGTGGTTTTCTTGGGTCAAGGCATCACTAATAAACTCGTTGTACGTGGTACATCGAGAATTTGCCATAGTCTTCATCAGTTTGGTACCCAACCCTCGCTTGAAACTCTCTATCTTTTTCTCTTCAGTATCCACAAAACCGGGAGCATATCTTGACAAGTTGTTGAATGCGTGCATATACTCTGTGAGTGACTTTGTTCCTTGAGTGAGCCTCATAAATTCGGATGCTTTCATGCGCATCAGGCCCGGGGGAATATGGTGTCCCCTAAAAGCCAGCTTGAATTGTTCCCAGGTCACTCGCGCATTAGCAGGCAGAGATGACAGGAAGTGTGTCCACCAGATCCCTGCTGGTCCTTGCAATTGATGAGAAGCATACTCTGCTTTCAGATGCTCCGTGACCCTCAACAGACGGAATTTCTGCTCAATGGTATTCAACCACTCATCGGCCTGCAGTGGTTCCTCAGCCACCTTGAAGATCGGAGGTTTCGTGTCCAGAAACTCCTTGAATGTACTGTGCTGATTTGGTTCGGCCCCTGGTTGCTATGGGTGGCCACGAGCGGTGTTTTGCGCGATAAGGTCTCTAACATTGTCCTTTGGCTCCCCAAGAACTGAGCAAAGAACTCCTGAGCAGACGGCGGCGGCGGTGGTGGTAAGTCATCACCATTGCCATCGTGACTGCTACCAGCTCCAGCACGGGTGCGCGTCATCTACGAAGTTGCAACAATAAGCGATTATTGGTTGATGTCAAGAGATTGCAGATGAATCATAATCATGCCAAACTAAAATCACTGGAGAAATTCTCAAATTCGCAATAAAAATAGAGGCATAACAATTCATTCTCGCAACATGGCATCCCCAATTTGACCACTTATCGCGCTCATAACGCATGCAAAGTTAAATCGTGATCACCAACAAGGAACGGAATTGCATTGATGTTCAACCAAAGGTGCACTTAATCAACATTACATGATAGTCTGGTTACTAATGCCAACTTCAAACTACAGGTCCATTACATGAATAAAGGTGATACATTAGTCCTTCCACTAAGTGCTAAGCGATTTAATCCTCATCATGATCACTATCGAGGTCAGACGCAGAATCATCTCCTTCCTCAGGATCTACTTCTTCTTCAGGCTCCACTTCTTCTTCTCCTTCCTCGTACCCTTCTAGATCCATTTCTGCGGCTCCAGGTGGGACATAAGGGTGGAGCTGATTGTTCAGTAGATGAACCTCTTCATGCAGATTATTGTTGTATTCTTCCGCATTAGCCAGCTGCTGTCCCAGCTCAAACTGTCGAGCTCTCAGGACGTCTTCCCTTGTCCAAGCTGCATTTCGCTGGTGAGTTAACCGAGTCATCTCTTCAGTGAGCCTTTCAATCTCGGCGTCGTGCTCCCTCTGAAGCTGACGTCGGTCCTCGCGGGCATGACCAAGAGCACCAGACACACGTTTGAGGCTACCTTCAACTCCATCCAACACTCTCATCATTGCGAACATGGCGCTCATGGCAGGGTTATCACTATTCTGCCCTTCTGCTGCACCAATCTCCAAAGATCTTCCTCTTGCCTGCTGCCATGAGTCAGTGGAGGGGTTACCCCTCGGAAAGACTCCAACCAAAGCGGCTGCCAGCTCCTGAGGAAAACGATCCATGATGTCCCTCAGGATCCCAAAGGCTGCCCTGCCAGCTGCTTCTTCAGCAGTCCTGCCAGTTGACTCATAACACCAGCCTGTCCACTCAGAATCGTCACCTCAGGGACGAACAACGGCCTCCACAGTAACTAAGAGACCTTCCCCCAACTGCTCATTCGCCCAGAAATAGCGGGGTTCCATTCCATCAGGATAGCCTACATAGTTGAGCACTCTCCACAATAGTGTAGGCATCCCAAACTCTCCAAGAAACGTGTGACGTTGACGGGTACGTGGAGCAAGCTGACGGCGGGGAGCTTTGCCTCCAGTGGACTTGCGAGCGGTCTGCTTTGTGCGTGCCATCTGCACCATTAACATGTACCACTAGGTGAGACAAGACCATGACGGATAAGAGTTACATAACTGAGTAAGAATTTTATAAGGGGAGGAACAATTTAATTATGTGCATGGTAATTATCATGATGCATGCTCGTTCCGTACGTCCTCACAAACTTAGGAAAAATTTGTTTCTAGCGGTAGACACGGTGGCATACATACGTTCTCTCATAAATAGCGTAACTAGTCGAGCTACACGTTTCGTTGTTAGTGTACCTGCATAAAATTGCATTTCAGCCCTTAAACCCATAATGAATATGCATAATGTAATTGTAAATAATTCCATATATGTATACCCATACATATACTTCCGTATCAATCTACCCGACAATAATTTAACCCACAATTAAATACGTACCATATACACATGCAAGCATGCATACATAGCCGTACCAAAGCTACTCTTCCTGACCGCATGCTCACAACTTGCGGTCATACACTCATCTTACCTTGGCGTAGAGGCATTTGATCCATACATTACCATTCAAGTGAATGGCATCCATACAATAGCATGCCGTATGGACGACGAAGTAAAAACCCCCCATGTTGGTACTTAAATAGCCACCTAATAGTCCTTAATTTGGGCATAAGGAAAGTGATCATTGGCACACTTTAGATTTCAAATACCTATTATATAACTATTAGTTGCTAGAGAAGGGTTTTCGGAAAACAAAAACTTTTGTTTTTAAATACACTTGTGACAATTAACGTTGAATCTTGCTCTGATGCCAGCTGTCGCAGAACCGACCAATTTATAAGAATACAAGTACAATGGCAATCCGCAAGCGGTCGCACCGTCATACTTGAACCCATATAAACCCGGTAGTCCGTCGAGTACCACGATGGGTCTCGATAAACGATTTACAACAACCAAGATCGTACAGGATTCAACATACATGCCACATATTACATAAAGTTCACAGATACTTTTCATCATCAGAGTACGAATAAAAGTTGTTACAAACCGAGTTTGATAAATAAAGCGGAAGCAAATAAGTTCGAAGATAAAGTTTCCAACATAGTTTGATATAGTGCCAAGCTAGATCACGGTGGCCACGAGCGGTGTTTTGCGCGATATGGCGCAAAGCTTCTTCCATTGTCCTTTGGCTCCCCAAGAACTAAGCAAAGAACTCCTGAGCAGACGGCGGCGGCGGTGGTGGTAAGTCATCACCATTGCCATCGTGACTGCTACCAGCTCCAGCACGGGTGCACGTCATCTACGAAGTTGCAACAATAAGCGATTATTGGTTGATGTCAAGAGATTGCAGATGAATCATAATCATGCCAAACTAAAATCACTGGAGAAATTCTCAAATTCGCAATAAAAACAGAGGCATAACAATTCATTCTCGCAACATGGCATCCCCAATTTGACCACTTATCGCGCTCATAACGCATGCAAAGTTAAATCGTGATCACCAACAAGGAACGGAATTGCATTGATGTTCAACCAAAGGTGCACTTAATCAACATTACATGATAGTCTGGTTACTAATGCCAACTTCGAACTACAGGTCCATTACATGAATAAAGGTGATACATTAGTCCTTCCACTAAGTGCTAAGCGATTTAATCCTCATCATGATCACTATCGACGTCAGACGCAGAATCATCTCCTTCCTTAGGATCTACTTCTTCTTCAGGCTCCACTTCTTCTTCTCCTTCCTCGTACCCTTCTAGATCCATTTCTGCGGCTCCAGGTGGGACATAAGGGTGGAGCTGATTGTTCAGTAGATGAACCTCTTCATGCAGATTATTGTTGTATTCTTTCGCATTAGCCAGCTGCTGTCCCAGCTCAAACTGTCGAGCTCTCAGGACGTCTTCCCTTGTCCAAGCTGCATTTCGCTGGTGAGTTAACCGAGTCATCTCTTCAGTGAGCCTTTCAATCTCGGCGTCGTGCTCCCTCTGAAGCTGACATCGGTCCTCGCGGGCATGACCAAGAGCACCAGACACACGATTGAGGCTACCTTCAACTCCATCCAACACTCTCATCATTGCGAACATGGCGCTCATGGCAGGGTTATCACTATTCTGCCCTTCTGCTGCACCAATCTCCAAAGATCTTCCTCTTGCCTGCTGCCATGAGTCAGTGGAGGGGTTACCCCTCGGAAAGACTCCAACCAAAGCGGCTGCCAGCTCCTGAGGAAAACGATCCATGATGTCCCTCAGGATCCCAAAGGCTGCCCTGCCAGCTGCTTCTTCAGCAGTCCTGCCAGTTGACTCATAACACCAGCCTGTCCACTCAGAATCGTCACCTCAGGGACGAACAACGGCCTCCACAGTAACTAAGAGACCTTCCCCCAACTGCTCATTCGCCCAGAAATAGCGGGGTTCCATTCCATCAGGATAGCCTACATAGTTGAGCACTCTCCACAATAGTGTAGGCATCCCAAACTCTCCAAGAAATGTGTGACGTTGACGGGTACGTGGAGCAAGCTGACGGCGGGGAGCTCTACCTCCAGTGGACTTGCGAGCGGTCTGCTTTGTGCGTGCCATCTGCACCATTAACATGTACCACTAGGTGAGACAAGACCATGACGGATAAGACTTACATAACTGAGTAAGAATTTTATAAGGGGAGGAACAATTTAATTATGTGCATGGTAATTATCAGGATGCATGCTCGTTCCGTACGTCCTCACAAACTTAGGAAAAATTTGTTTCTAGCGGTAGATACGGTGGCATACATACGTTCTCTCATAAATAGCGTAACTAGTCGAGCTACACGTTTCGTTGTTAGTGTACCTGCATAAAATTGCATTTCAGCCCTTAAACCCATAATGAATATGCATAATGTAATTGTAAATAATTCCATATATGTATACCCATACATATACTTCCGTATCAATCTACCCGACAATAATTTAACCCACAATTAAATACGTACCATATACACATGCAAGCATGCATACATAGCCGTACCAAAGCTACTCTTCCCGACCGCATGCTCACAACTTGCGGTCATACACTCATCTTACCTTGGCGTAGAGGCATTTGATCCATACATTACCATTCAAGTGAATGGCATCCATACAATAGCACGCCAGTATGGATGGACGACGAGTAAAAACCCCCATGTTGGTACTTAAATAGCCACCTAATAGTCCTTAATTTGGGCATAAGGAAAGTGATCATTGGCACACTTTAGATTTCAAATACCTATTATATAACTATTAGTTGCTAGAGAAGGGTTTTCAGAAAACAAAAACTTTTGTTTTAAATACACTTGTGACAATTAACGTTGAATCTTGCTCGATGCCACCGTCGCAGAATCCCACCAATTTATAAGAATACAAGTACAATGGCAATCCATAGCGGTCGCACCGTCATATACTTGAACCCATATAAACCCGGTAGTCCGTCGAGTACCACGACGGGTCTCGATAAACGATTTACAACAACCAAGATCGTCTGACGATTCAACATACATGCCACATATTACATAAAGTTCACGATACTTTTCATCATCGAGTACGAATAAAAGTTATTACAAACCGAGTTTGATAAATAAAGTGGAAGCAAATAAGTTCAAGATAAAGTTTCCAACATAGTTTGATACAATTGCCAAGCTAGATCACGGTCCACAAAAGCAAGGATAGGAATTACTAAAGAAGCCTGCCCAAGGCTTACTCCTCATCCACAATGGGATAGAAGCAACTCTTGCAATAACCATGATACACAAATTGCCATCTCGCAACAATGGGAAAATAAACCACGAGTACGAGAAGGTACTTAGCTAGACTTACCCGTCATGAACCAGAAATAAAATGACTCCAAGGATTATGCAAGGTCAGTATAAGTGGACGAACTTGACAATATTTTGCGAAAAAGGCAACGATCCGTTGTACAATTATGATTCCTTTACCAAGTTAATTATCACTATCCATTTCTAGATTAGCAACTATCCTGTGCCAAACATGTGGTATATCCTTTAGAAGTATACAATAGTAACCATAGCAGGTATTGTAATTCCATTTTCATCCGAACCATCATGTTCCATAACACGCTTACTACGATGTTGGAGCTAGCCAAGTTTCTCACTATCCGGGAGAGACGGCGATTCAATTGATTTCAACCACCGGGAATTTATTCCTAACACAAACCAGGTCTACCACCCACGATAGCCTTAGGTCACCTTTGGTACAACTCCGGTACACATTTTGCGGGTCCGTCTTACGCCGCATGTCTGGAACACCGGATGCCGGATGCTTAGGCCAAGCCTCCCTTGGGCTCACCGATCGATCGTTCCCCGGAAGGCGCGCACAATGAACGATTCCCGGCCCGAGTTGAATTACTCGGCTTCATGGTTGGAACGAATTATCCGCCAGCTAAGGAGAGAGGCATGTGTTCAATCTTGTCGAAGTTCCAACAACAGTGCGGTCCTTGATCGACATAGACGGGATAGATCCACACCCAAGGCCTCTATGTCTTGTTGATTCTCTATCGACATCCCGCCTGGGTCTCTAATTATATTAACCATGGTTCTTTTCACGATAGCAATTTTAACCAACCGTGTCTCGGTATCCACCTATATCTCTCGCAGTGACCGGAAATCACCCGACTTCTACCGGTCTAAGCATGGCTAAGCATTTATTCGATCCTAGACCTATACCGGTTAAAGGTGTAATATCTGGACAAGGAATGTACATGCATCAAGTGGTTTCATTCAACTCTTATAACCTAATGCAGCAATCATAAGTACTTAAGTAAATATTTGTAAATTACTGGGAGACTTATAATGCTCTGGGGCTTGCCTCGCAGAAAGGAAGTAGGGCGGTGGTCAGGGCACTCCGGAAGCTCTTCAGGGTTCTGCTCCACGCCTTCGGGAGCTGCGGCTTGCGGATCCTCCTGCTGGTTCCCTTCCTCTGCTTCTTCGAATTCTAGCAACGTGATCTCTTCCTCCGATCCTAGATGCATGAGTATGGCATAAGTATTACGAATGCATATATGTTAACAAATGCATCATGTTTATTGAGTAGGTGCATATCTCTTCTCGGTTATTTAATTATCTTTCCATAATGCATCGATTATACCATAAAATAGCAGCTACTTGTTTCACTCATAACGGGAGTTCTACAAATCCAAATCCAGTGATCCTAGACTTTCTGGAAAGCTTATCAAATTCTCTTCAACTTTGTTATTAACCATTTTTACAACACACATCATTTTCAACATGCCACTCATCAAACTCTAGAATCAGTCCAGAAACTATTCAACATGCAACATAAAGTAACGATACTTCTACTTCATGCAATCATTCAAAATTTGACAACATAGAATCCACCAACAGTTTAAGCATACCAATTACATTTAGAATCATATAATGGTGAAGCCCAAACTATTTATTTAATTGCCTTCATCATTTTATTTATATATCTAGGTTAAATAATAAATATATATCAGAAGTACTTAATAAATTCTCAAAATTTTACAGTGCCTTACTAATGCTATCAAAGGACTACTATAAAAATTTCATGTCATTTTACCAAGTAGAACATCCTATGCAAAAATGACAAGGCAGCAAGGCTTGAAATAGCATAAATAGAAAACCCTATTGAAAAGTGTCAACCAACAGATTTCCTATTTTTCTTAGCATCCATATGGTACTAGGATTACCTCCAACAAATTTCATGAATTTTGGACTCATAAATAATTTATAAAAAATTTATGCAAGGATTGACTATTCATAAAAGAAAAATCTATAACTATAAATCCACCCATGCACTGGTCTCCAAATTTTTACTAGAGCTCATATATGCTAAGAATAGCTCACCACAAAAATTTCATAATTTTTGGATCACAGGAACTCTAGATATAAAATAAACAAATTTGAATGCATTCAAAAGCACATTTCAAATCCCTATTTAAATCTCCAAAACTTTCTACTGTAAATGTTAAAAACATATTTTTCCTAAATACTACACTTCCTAAGGAACACTACAAAATTTATTTCACAAATTTAGGAGCTACCAAACTAAAGATACAAAATTCACAAAACAAAGTCAAAATCTGGAATATAAGGACCTATCCTATCTCTTACTGTCGCTGACAGCCGGGCCCCATTCGCCAGTTGGACCCACACGTCAGCGACGCGGAAACAGAGCAGCTACGCTGCGTGACAGTGGCGCGGCTAAAGCTCGCCGACGGTGAACTCGCCGGCGGTGACATCATCACGGCATGACCTAGGTGACCTGGCGCATTGATTGAGCTACCTGGGTGGCCTTCTCGTCGGAGCTAGCAACTACGGCGGCGGCTATGGCGGCACAGCGGGGCGGAACGACGGCGGCACGCCGGAGGAGGCCACGGTGAAGCAAGCGCAAGCTTGGACGAGCATATACTACCTAAGACGCACTCAACGCGCTAGCTAACGCATGGAGAGGTGGACGGTGGCGCTCCGGCCACGGTGACGGGGCTCGCGGTGAAGTTCCGGCGAGGTCGTACGCGTTGCGGTGGCTTACCAAGCTCGATCAGCGAGCACGGGAGGAGGCAGTGGGTCGCTGGGGCACTAGTGGAGGCGTTGCTAGGGTGGAGAAGTAGCGAGGGCGAGCTGGCGTTGGCTATGGCGACGGCGGAGGTGCGGGCCGAGCTCGGCTGTCGCTGCGGCGAGGAAGACGGAGCATAAAATGTGAAATGAGGCGCGGGGTGGCTCGGAAGGGCGCTGGCGGGGTTACTGGCTCGCGTCGGCCTGCCTTGGCCGCGGTGGGCAGGGTGCTGGTGACGCGCGGCCGTCGCCGTGGACACGCGGCGCGCATGCTCTACCGGTGTCGGCCACTGACGCCGTGATTCAGTTCGTCAGTTAAGTCCCGAAGTCGAGCCTGACAGCCAGTTTACACGGTGAATTATCTGCTAAACCAAAGCTCCAACGTGCAAGCAATCTACATGACTTGTGTAGTCCTATGTACCAGCTACAACTTTGGTTCAAGTACCTCATTCTAATTCGCAATAGAAATAGAGTAATAACACCCCAAACATCGGCTGTCAGTCGGTCAGTCAATCAACAACTTAGAATTTTTTGTTAAGTCATGAAATGCTGATTTTCCTGATTTTTGTGGGACCTATTCAAGCATGTTAGAAGCTAAATCACTCAATGACCCAAAAATAAAAGTTGTTCCTTATGTCAAACACTACAACTTTGATTTAGTGAACTCCTCCATGCAAGGTCTCTAACACCTAGTTCAACTTTGGTCAAACATGTCACTTTTGAATGATGAAACACATCAAAGCATGGCTTAATGACCAAACTAGCCCTAGCCCTAAATACCAAAGTTCTTCATGATGATACTCTAAGCATGTTTAAGCAATTTGCAAGGTCATTTAAGCATTTCATGTAGTAGTCACTCATAGAGCTATCCAGGTCAACACATGTAATATTACTTACGTGCTTGATCATGAAAGGTGACCTTCATGAACAAGGTTCCTTTTGTTAACCTAAGTGTAGCTAAGGTGTTTTAGTGACTAACATTACCCACTTGCATTCATTTGCACATGATCATATGCATATGTTCCAAGAAACACGAAATAACAAGCAATGTTTCATATGTTTCGATCACATGTTTCAATTGTAAATGATGATTTATGAATGCTTGATGCTCATGCTCATGTTATGCAAGTCAAGTTATGCAAGGCTAACACCCGAGGTGTTACAATCAAGGCCAATGGCTCACCGGAGTAGGCTGGCCACGGTGAAATGGAATCTCGGGTGAGGTTGCCGGCCGCGAGGAAGAAAACGATGAACGGCGAGTTCACGGCGAAATCAAGCGACTAGAGCTAGCTGGCTGGGTGCGCAAGGAACTAGCGGAGCTAGGACACACATCGCTGTGACGGCGCAGACGCTGGTTCGACGGCGAGGGCTCAACGGAGAATGGCGGTGGCGGCGGGAGAAAAACAGAGGAGAGGAAAGAACGACGACGACGGCGCCTCGGTCCAAATAACACGGCTCAGAAGCTCAAGGAAGCTGCGCTGTGGCCTTCACCGCGCCAGCACGATGCCAAAAATGGCCACAACCGCGCCTGGAAGCAAACCAAAGATCGTCGGCGATGAGTTGGCTTCCGCGGTTACTGTTCATCGAAATTACAGAATTGCCATCCGCCAAAATTCCCAAATTACTCCCAAATTTTCATAACAACTCAAAAATCTCAAAAAACAAAAGTTGTTCAAAATCAAAAGTTCTACAACTTTGGTTTTGAAACCATACCCAAATTCGGCCTACATTTTGAAATGAACTTTTGAATTTAAAGCGGGGATATTTAAGGAATTTCGCCTTTTTAAATAACTTCAAATTTTACTAAACAACTTGAAAAACTCCAAAAATAAACTTTGTACAACTCGACAAGCTCTACAACTTTGCTTTAAGACTCAACCCCAAAATGTGCTTCGATTTTGAAATGGATTTTCAGGGTCGGATTTAAATATTGAAATCAAGGTTTTCGGAATTTCAAATCAATACAACGATTTCAAACTTGATTCAAACAATACCAAGCAATACTTATAACATAAATGTAAACTTGTTTTAGTGAATGCATAACAAAATTTGCAACATGACCAATGCCTTGCAATGCATATGATGATATGTCCGGTTTTTAATATTTAAACACCCGAGGTGTTACAGATATCCATAGGGCCATTTTGTTTATAGTGATCGAGACACTATAGAGAGTGTGATCACATTTAGGATAGATGGTCGTACTATTAAGAGGAGAGCTCTTATCGTACAACTCGATCATCTAGTGCCACAAGGTGTTGGAAAACTTGCATTGCATTTTAGGCCTAGTGCCCAATCAGTGAGAAAGTGATTAACCTTTGAAAAATGATTGTGAAAATGCTAACACACTTGCTCGTGATGGTGATACACTTAGAGTGTTAGCACATTTGCAAAGGTGGTCAAAAAGGTGAAGAAAGGGAGGCATTGTTAGGGTTGGGGTGCTGCCCCAAGGGCACCACCATGCCCTGTCCGGTGCACCACCACCCCTATGGCGGTGACCGGCATAGGAGGCTGAGAGTGGGTGCTCTAGTGGGGCTCCGCCGCCTTGTTTGGTGTCACCGCCACCCCTAGGGTGGTACGCACCTGAGCCTAGCCAAGGAGCAGTAGAGAAGGAGGTGGCACTGGTATGTCTGGTGTGCACTGCCGCTGTGAGGGTGGTGCACCACCCGGTCACCACCGTGTGGAGGGCAGTGCCATCGCCATAATTATCCAGAGACAGGGTGATTTGGAGATGGTCACCGCCGCGGGCACCGCCGCCCTATGGGCAGTGCACCGCCATAAATTTCCAGAGGCTGGGGTTTTTGGGCAGCTGGCCAGGTGGTCACCGCTGCCTTGGGGGCGGTGCCACCACCACCTGTCTGGTGCCCCAATGGCGGATGACCATTGTAGGGCCACTGCCACCCCATGTCCGGTGCCACACCGACATGTCCGGTGCTCTGCAGAAGCTGACTCATTGGGGTAACGGCTCTATTTGCTTGTGGGCTTATAAATAGTGGTAGTGGCCAGCCTTAGCCACTCTCTTGCCACTTCTAACAGCTGCATACATCCTTTGAGAGCTGAGCACACCACTCCACTCACTTGCACACTTGATTTGATCATCTTGGGTGAGATTGGAGGGCCTCTAGTGCATTGCTTAGTGGTCTTGCATCTTGTGGCACTAGTTGGATGATTTGGGCTGGTGGAGATCTTGTTACTCTTGGTGTTTGCCGACGCCTAGACGGCCAGATGATTGGTGGATCGTCATGCGGAGGAAGGTGATTGTCTCTGGCTCCGATCATTGTGATTGTGAGGGGTTCTTGTGCCTTCCCCGGCGGAGCGCCATTGGCAACTCTAGTGGATTGCGCATGGCTTATTGAAAGGTCCTAATAGCTAGAGGGGGGTGAATGGCCTATTAAAGAAATTCTACAACAACACTAAGGCAAGTGATTAGTAAATAAGATGGCGAAGCAAATTTTGCCCTAGCACTACACTTGTGTTGTAGGCCACCTACCCAATTCTAAAATCTATGATCGGTGAGCAAGCTAGCAAGAGAACTACAACTAAGAGCTACACTAACTAGTTTCAACTACCACAAGCTCTCCACAAGTAATGGCACAATGTAATACAAGAGAGTGGTAGAGAGGTATACCACCGTGACAAGTGATCAATCTATGAATGCCAATGAATACCAAGGAGACAATCAAGACACAATGATTTTTCCTATGAGGTTCACTTGCTTGCCAGCAAGCTAGTCCCCGTTGTGGTGATTCACTCACTTCGAGGTTCACGTGCTAATTGGCATCACACGCAAAACCCGCAACTGGGTGCCGCACAACCAACACAAGATGAGGATCCACAAGCAATGCTCAATCCACTAGAGTTGCCTTTGAAGCTCCACCGGGGAAGGCTCATGAACCCCACACAATCACAATAATTAGAGCCAGAGACAATCACCTTCCTCCGCTTGATGATCCACCAATCACTGGGCCGTCTAGGTGTCGGCAAACTCCAAGAGTAACAAGAACTCCACCAGCCCAAATCGCCCAACTAGTGCCACAAGATGCTAGGGCACTAAGCAATGCACTAGAGGCTCTACAATCTCACTCAAGATGATAAAATCAAGTGTGCAAGTGAGTGGAGTGGTGTGCTTAGCTCTCAAATGGTGTATGCAACTGTTAGAAGTGCTAAGAGAGTGGCCAAGGCCGGCCACTAGCTCTATTTATAAGCCCACAAGCAAATAAAGCCATTACCCCTTTGAGTCAGCTTCTACACGGTCACCAGACATGTTGGTGTGGCACCGGACATGGGGTGGTGGTGCCCCTCCAACGGTCATCCAATGGCTAGTTTCATTAGCTGTTGGGGCACCAGACAGGCGGCGGTGGCACCACCCCTAGGGTGGCGGTGACCACCCAGCCACTGCCCGAGAAACCCCCATCTCTAGATAAAAATGGTGGTGCACCGCTCTAGGGGTGGCAGTGCCCATCATGGTTTCCCCTGCTCACAGTTGAAAAGGGGCGGTGCCATCGAACAAGGTGGCAGTGCCTCTAGTGGTGCACCAACGCACCAGAGGCGGTGCACACTGCCACGTGCGGTGCCAGCCTCCACAACCTCGCACTCGGTCGAGTCTAGGTGGGCACCACCCTAGGGGTGGCGGTGCCCCCCTAGAGCACCTCCCTATCGGCCTCCTCTGCCGGTCACCACCACATGGGTAGTGGTGCACCATCACAAGGGTGGCGGTGCCCTCGGGGCAGCAGCACAAGCACAACTATGCCTCCTTTTCTTCACCTTTTTTCACCACCTTTGCAAATGTGCTAACACTTCAAGTGTTTCACCATCACGTGCAAGTGTGTTAGCATTTTCACAACTATTTTTCAAAGGTTATTCACTTCTCACCGATTGTGCACTAGGCCTAAAAATGTAATGCAAGTATTTCAACATCTAGTGGCACTAGATGATCGAGTTGTTCGATAAGAGCTCCCCTCTTAATGCTATGACCATCTATCCTAAATGTGATCACACTCTCTATAGTGTCTCGATCACCGAAAACAAAATGGTCCCATGGATATCACCTTTGCCTTGATCCCATTTTGTTTTTCTCTTTCTTCTTTTCCAAGTTCCGAGCATTATCACCTTCATCACATGTCCACCAACAACACCATAGACTTCATCTTGCTCCACCACTTGGAATGGACTATCCTATCTAGTCACACACTTAGATGCAAGGATTAGTCCAAATAGGTTTCATCAATTAGCCAAAACCAAACTAGGGCTTTCACTTGTGGATCCTCATCTTGTGTTGGTTGTGCGGCACCCGGTTGTGGGTTAGGTGTGTGATGCCTATTAGCGCGTGAACCTCCAAGTGAGCGAATCGCTACAACGGGGATTAGCTTGCCGGCAAGCAAGTGAACCTCGGAAGAAAAATTGATTATGTCATCATTGTCTCCTTGGTATTCTTTGGTATTCATTGATTGATCACTTGCCATGGCGGTATATCACCTCTACCACTCTCTTGCTTTACTTTGTGTATTTACTTGTGTAGAGCTTGTGGTAGTTATAGCTAGTTGTGTAGCTTAGCTTCTTAGTTGTAATTAGTTCCTAGCTAGCTCAACTAGTGTAGAAAGTAGTGACATAGCCCTTGAGTGCTTAGTGATCTTAATTGACTAGAATTGTTGGTAGGTGGCTTGCAATTTTAGTAGGCTAGCGCAACATAAGTTTCACCTCATATTTATCTAACCACTTGGCTTAGTGTTGTTTTAGATTTTTTAATAGGCTATTCACCCCCCCCCCTCTAGCCATTAGGACCTTTCAAGTGGTATCAGAGCCATGGTCACCTTGATTTGAAGCTTAACAACCTTTGGTGTCAAAATTGCTCAAATCAACAACACTAAGAAGCCACCCCAATTTGATGGCTCCAACTATCCTTATTGGAAGGCAAAGATGATCACCTACATCAAGTCAATCAATAGAAAGGTGTGGAAGGTGGTGGAGACCAAGATTGAGGTTGCCAATTGAAAGCCCTAGTTTGGTTTCGGATAATTGATGAAACCTAGCACTAACCTTTGTCATGAGTTGTGACATGAGCTAGGTTGGTGCAATCTAAGTTGTAGCAATCTCTTTAGTGTAGCTAGAATTGAGAGCTTGCTTTGTAGCTTAATTTCATCTAGTGGAGCTCTTTAGTGTAGCAAGTTTGAGAGCTTTTAGTGAGTAGCAACTAAGCTCTTGAGTGTGCCTAGTGATTATAGCAACTAGTATTGTTTAGATAGGTGGCTTGCAACCCTAGTAGAGCTAGAGCAAAATTACTTTACGCCGTTTGTGATACTAATGAAATTGCTCTAGTGATCTTGTAGATTTTAAATAGGCTATTCACCCCCCTCTTGCCATATTAGAACCTTACAAGTGGTATCGGAGCAGTGGTCACCCTTTGATTGAAGGCTTAACAACCTCGGTGTCAAAAGATGACTCAATGTCGGATATCTATAACCGGGTATCCGAGACAAAGGATTAATGAGCGTCATGTCGCCTCATCCAAGGGTTAAAGCTACAATAGCGGCCTTGTCCGACCCCCAGGGGCCGAGCCATGCCTCGTCCAACTCTGAGGATGATGTTTCTGCCTCATCAGACCCCTAGGGGCCGGGCCACGCCTCGTCCAACTCTAAGGACGAGGTTTCCCCCTCGTCTGACCTCAAGGCGTGGGCTCCACCTCCAAGGACAAGGTTTCTGCCTCGTCTGACCCCAAGGCGTGGGCTCTGCCTTGTCTAGTCCCACGGGGAGGGCTTCACCTCGTCCGACCCTTGAGGGTCGGATTCTGTCTCGCCCGGCCCCCAGGGTGAGATTTCCACCTCGCCCGTTCCCTAGGGGGTCGGATTTGCTACCGGACAAAAGCAGTGGCCCTAGGGTAGGACCCAAACCGCTTCAACCACTATGGCATGGAGGCCCACGCCCGGGAGCATGTCTCGGACGCGTCCTAATGCGACTGGCGGTCACATCAGGCCATGCTGGGAGACTCACGATGCCCACCGCATCAATAAGCCAACACTGTGCTACCAACTCTCTGCCTGACCACCGTCCAACGTCAGTCAACCGGCGTCAGTTGACTAGCACTGTACCGCCAGCCCCCCGTATGGCCTCGGTCAGGGGGCCCTTTGACCATTCCGTCCGCTCAGATGGGATGGAAGACAAGAACGATGCACGACGCCCACACGTATGCTGCAGTGGCCAATAGGACCCTGGTGCGACGCTGCTGCCACCACGATCTATAGGGTCAGCGGGACCCATGCGAAGAGGAGGAAGGCACACCTTTGGGAGCCTTATTTCTCTTTCTTTTTTCCCTCTTCCCTTCCATTGTAACCCCTGCTTTCCCTTGGCCTATAAAAGGGAAAGCAGGGCGTCCCACTATGGGGCATCGGTTCACTGCACCACAAGAGATCAATCGACTAATAGATCGAGCACTAGAAACATCGAGCAATCGAACCACAGAGACTTGGGAGCTCCTCCCTCTCTTGCCAGTTTGTAACCCCCTACTGCAAACTCAGTGATGGTAACACGAGCAGCCAGAAACTGGATGTAGGGACATTCAGCCCTAACTAGTATAATCCTTGTGTCCTCTTAGCACACCATCTAGGTCAGACGCGCAATATACAAATTTACTCGTTGGTGTTTACTCGAAACACCGACACTCAAATTGTGTTCAACCATGTGGGAGGCAAACCATCATTCTTTGATGGCACATGCTATGATTATTGAAAGAGAAAGATGAAGATGTATCTTGGTTCAATCAATGATCAAGTGTGGGATGTGACCGAGAGTGACTATGCTATCATTGATCCCGATAATCTCACCAACCAAGACAAGGCCAACAAGCAATGCAATACAATGGCTCTCAACACCATATACAATGCCATTGATTCCAAGGTGTTTGAGCAAATCAAGGATTGTGATAGAGCTAATGAGGTGTGGAAGAGATTGGAGGAAACATATGAGGGCACACTGGCAGTGAAGAGTGCCAAGTTGTACATTCTCAAGGACAAGTTGACAAGCTTCAAGATGAAGGATGATGAGACCATTCTAGAGATGTTCCATCGATTGCAAGTGATTGTCAATGACTTGAAGGCTTTGTGACAGAAGAGCAATGATGATGATGTCTCTCATCGGTTCTTGATGTGCTTACCTCCAAGATTTGAGATGTTGAGTTTGCTTATCATAAGAGGAGGATTGAAGGAGATTACCCCTAACCAAGTACTAGGTGATGTCATGACACAAGAGGCATACCATGTGGAAAGGGAGGGGGTTGACAAGGATGACAAGAAGGAAGACGAAGACAAGAAGAAGAAGAGTGTAGCATTCAAGGCTATCTCATCATCCAAAAACAAGGGCAAGTCCAAGAAAGAATCAAGTGATGATGAGGATCTTAGTGACATTGATGATGAGGCCATGGCTCTATTTGTGCTCAAGATGGGCAATTTCAAGAAGGACTATGGTGCAAGAAAGAGAAGAGATCACACCAAAAGCGAAGAATATGTGAGAAGATGCTACAATTGCAAGAGCCCCGATCACGTTGTAGCAGATTGTCCCTACAATAGTGACAATGATGAGGATGAGAAGAAGAAGCACAAGAAGGAAAAGAAGGAGAAGGAGATGACCTTCCAAAAGAAGAAGGGTGGAGGCTATGTGTTCACTTGGGATAGTGATGGCTCTTCGGATAGTGACGGCTCTAGTGATGATGACAAGAAATCTATCAAGAAAGCACTAGCAAGCATCGCCATCAACAACAAGCCTTCCATCTTCGACACTCCAACGACATGCATCATGGCAAAGCCTACCAAGGTAAAATATGATGTGAGTGATGATGTGTCGGTGTTTTGGACCGAGGGGTCCTCAACCGACTAGTGAAAGTATACTGCGTGTTCCTAATCCCGGATGGTGATGCAAAGAGACACAAGGTTTATACTAGTTTAGGCAATAGGTGCCCTACGTCCAGTCTGAGGGAGCGATCTTGTATTCCTTGCACCGAGGTGCTTGTAGTAGGGGCTTACAAGCTGAGCGAAAGAGGGAGCTAGCCCTAGGTCTCTGTGAATTGCAGTGTGGGTTGCTTGAGATGTTGATCTCTCGTAGTGAAGGAGTGTGCGTGTTACAGAGTGTTGTGCATGGCTTGCACCGGTCTCCTCCTACCCAGAAGTGGCCCTGGTCACTCCCTTTTATAGTCGAAGGGAGGCACAGGGGCGGTACATGTATTTGCTACGTGGCGTTCTTCGGCAGGGGTGGCAAGTCCGAGCCCTGCAGCTTGTCACTATGGCGGCATAGTCGGTGGAGCAGTCTTGTCCTCCGTGCACTGGAGTGACGCGCCAGTCACGCCTGATCCCGTGCGACGTGGGAGCTCCTGTGGTGGTAGGCGCGCCTTCTTCTATTGGAGGCGTGCTGGTCACTGTATGTTTGACCGGTGCGGAGTGCCGAGGCCGGGTTGATGCGATGGCATGGGTACGCTGATTCCGAGGCTATAGGAGCTAGGCCTTGTGCACGACGCGGGAGCTCCTATAGCCTGATGCAGGGTATGGTGCGTTCTGCGGGTGACGTGCCGATCCCAGATCGCTGACAACGTAGAGAGTCGAGGCCCAGTCGATGCAGAGGCTGGACCATCATGGGGGGCTCGATGGGTGTGAGTACCGAGGCTACAGGAGCCCGGAAGCGGGTAGCTTAGGCTCAGAGGGAGCAGTTGGCCTTGCACATCGTTTTTGAGGCTATAGGGACCCGGACATGACTTTCCATGCCTAAGCAGGGGTTAGACAGCACAGCGTGGCATGGGTGTCCGTCGTGGGCACAGTGCCGAGCATAGCGGCCGATAACCCCCGCCCCGTCCTGTCTCGAATAGCATGGGGTCGATGTGACTCCCGTCTCATCGGCCACTCCGCTGTACCGTGCCGTCGTGCGGCTGACGTTGTCGTGGGAGTGGTTGAACGTGTTAGTTGGATGTGACGTCTCGTCAGAGAAGTCGGTCAAGGCGGCGATGACGGAGTTGATGTCGAGCCGGCCTCGAGCGAGTCGATAACTGGGTGCTCGTCCGAGGCCTCGTGGCGTGGGGCCTCGGGTGAGTCGGAAAATCGATGCCTCGTCCGAGGCCTTGCGGTGTGGGGTCTCGGGCGAGTTGGAGAATCGGTACCTCGTCCGAGGCCTTGCGGTGTGGGGCCTCGGTCGAGCCCGGATATTTGTTCGAGGTGGGCCGAGCGGTCCAGCCGGGCCTCGGATGTAGTGGGTTTGCCTGCGGTTGTATTTTGGTTTCATTATTTACAAGGTCTAAGCAATTTTTTGGTTCTTTCTTAGGGTACCAATTTTTATGGTATCCGACAATAGCCCCCGAGCCTCGGGGAGTGTGAGCACTCTCCCTGAGGTTTTGACGAGACTTGGCTCACAGCAGCTCCCATCAGGATTGTGTTTTGTGCTCGAGGCTCCAGTGGGTGCGCGCGAGCGCACCCACCGGGTGTAGCCCCCGAGGCCCTAGAGGAGTGGATTTATTCCTCCAGGGGCTTTTTCCCTGTTGAGTGGGGGGGTTTGTCATGTTTGTCGAGCCCCCGAGTGTGAGTTCAGGTCGCTGGGCCTCGACTTGGTCACAGGAAGAGCCCCCGAGCCTCTTCTCGAAGCAAGAGGGCGGTCAAGAGTTTCCCTATCTTTTTTGTGTAGCCCTCGCGCATCCTTTTTGCTCAGAAGGAGGGGTGGAGTATGTCAGGCTACCCTCGGCGGGCGAGCAGTGACACCTCTGGTGAGATGTTAACGGGTAAGTCCAAGTGGAGGCCCGTGTCCCATTCGATAGGGGTCAGCTAGCAATCCAGAGACACGCTCCAAAAGTACCGGAGGACTTCTCTAGTGGGTCCCAGGGCCGTTCGATTGGCCCTGGGGGCTCGGTGCCTCCCTATGGTGGGATCCCATTCAGAGGCCTCCCTGCCAGTCTCGGACACGACTTAGGGCATCCCAAGCAACTGCTTGCTTGGGCCTCGGCCATGTACGGGCTCGCCCTTAGTCATCCTAGACTCTGTTTGTCCTGGGGCGGCTGTCGAGACCCTCGGGGGCCCAGCCTTCGAACCCCTGGACCGTAACGGGCCTGGTGCCTAGTTCCTTATGCCAATCCCCCGAGTGCGAGTTCGGGTCACTGGGCCTCGGCTTGGTCGCAGGTAGAGCCCCTGACCCTCTGCTTGGAGCAAGAGGGTGGTCAGGAGTTTCCCTATCTTTTTTGTGCGGCCCTCACGCATCCTTTTTGCTCAGAAGGAGGGGTGGAGTATGCCAGGCTACCCTCGGCGGGCGAGCAGTGACACCTCTAGTGAGCTGTTAACGGGTAAGTCCAAGTGGAGGCCCGTGCCCCATTCGATAGAGGTCGGCTAGCGGTTCAGAGACGCGCTCAAAAAGTACCAGAGGGCTTCTCTAGTGGGTCCTAGGGCCGTTCAATTGGCCCTGGGGGCTCGGTGCCTCCCTACGGTGGGATCCCATTCAGAGACCTCCCTACCGGTCTCGGACACGACTTAGGGCATCCCAAGCAACTGCTTGCTTGGGCCTCAGCCATGTACAGGCTCGCCCTTAGTCATCCCTGACTTTGTTTGTCCTGGGGCGGCTATCGAGACCCTCGGGGCCCCAGCCTTCGAACCCTTGGACCGTAACGGGCTCGGTGCCCAGTTCCTTAGCCTGAAAGGAATCGGGTGGGGAATATTCCCTTCCCATCGGCTGACGACAGCGGGTGCGCCTTTTGAGGCGGTTTCTCAGGGAGACGGAACGGCGCCTGCCGTCGCTATGGATGGGACGTTACTGTACATGCGTGGTTAGCGAGAAGAAGTAGGGCGCGTGGGCGGTTTGGCGGATCTGCATTAACTATGCCAGATCTGGGAAATAATCTTCCCAATTTCATCGCCGCCCGTTCGCCTTCTTTCCTCCCTCATAAATACATGATGAGTCATGCCCCTGCCCACCTTACCTTTTCTGCCTGCACTCGCGCTTTCTGCCCTCGAGCGGTTGCCAAGAACATCGGAAGAGAGCTCCGGGGAGAAGAAAGGAGAAGGGGGAGGAGAGAGAGAGAGAGAGAGAGAGTAAGCGAGAGCACGCATTACCGCCGTAGTCGCATTCTCCACCACTCCCATGGCCGGCGGCGCCATTGTCCTCCAGGCGGATCCTTGGGGTTTGTCCGACGTGTCTGCGGCGACGCTACAGTCGCTTGTCAACGACGGTCTCCTTCGCCTGGTCGTTGACCCCAACAGGCCGGAGTGGATCGCTCCGGGGAATGAGCCGGAGCCAAGGCCACGCGATGGCTATATCGTGAGCTTCTTGGCCTTCCACGAGCGCGGCCTCGGCTTGCCGGCGGACCGGTTCGTGTGGGTGCTCCCGCATTACTATGGCGTGGTGTTCCACAACTTCAACCCCAACTCCATCACGCAGGCGGCCATCTTTGTCGCCGTTTGCGAGGGGTACTTGGGCATCGCCCCCCAATGGGAGTTGTGGCTCCACTTCTTTCGGGCGGGGCTCGCCACCAATCCATCGGACACGATGGGTATGCGGATAGCGTTGAGGGCCGGTGGCTGCACTCTCCAAGTACGCCAAGACCGGCAGCCCTTCTACATCCCGGCCCAGCTTGCGTCGTCCAACCATCGCTGGTACAACAGCTGGTTCTACCTCCACAATGATGACGGCGGGCTTCCCCCCTATACCGGGCGGGTCGTGGAGAGCAGCCGAAGAGGTGGAGGTATGGCATCCCGTTGGCTGATCAGCTCAAGCTGCAGCCGCTCCTAAGGGCCCTAGAGAGGCTATGCAGCCGTGGCCTTACGGTGGCCGTGGTCGTGGCGGCCTTCCACTGCCGGAGGGTGTTGCCGCTATGGCTTGGCGGCAGCGCCTGTTCGAGATGACACCAAATGAGCCGATCGACGGCGTCCGGTTGTCCACCGTCGCCCTCTCCGACGAGGAGATTCTATGCCGGGTGAGAGAGACGGTGGAGGGGCAGCTAAGGAGCAGTGGTTTGACCCCATTCCCAATGCGCCCATCGCGGGGGTACATCTCTCTGGTAAGTTGCGTGTTGCTGCGGCCTTTGAGCCCTTCTTGCTCCATACATTTTCAGTCCATTCCCTTATTGCGTTTGTCGTTCCTGCAGGGGATGAGGGATGTACGAGCCTCCCCACCGCCCGTTCCCAGGGCGCCGAGCGGCGAGCCGAGAACAGGGCACGTGCCGAGGCGTACAAGGAGCGGAAGGATGCCGAGGAGGCAAGGCACAAGAGGAAGAGCCTCGAGCGCGATGAGCTAGAGAAACGTCGCTGGCAGCAGAGCCACGACGGTCTCCCGGAGGAGCCATCTCCGTCATCGTCGTCTATGGACTTTTTGAGCGACGACGACGATGAGAGCGAGGTGGGGCGGGGTCCCCTGGACCACCTCCTTGATGTCAGGAAGACGGTGCCTAGGGCATTAGCAAGTGGCCTAACATCTCCATGAGGAGGAGGAGAGGGTGCCTCGGGGCTGGCGATTGCCCGCACCAGGGCCGAGGCCGACACGCCTGAGGCACGGGCATTGGGGAAGCACGTCGTCAGCCCGATGGGCTCAACGGCGGAGGTGGAGTGGATGACGGCGAGGGTGATTCAACCGCCTCCGCAGAGGGCCGAGGGAGCGTCGGAGTCGGGTGAGGGTCGGCCGGTTCCGGTGGACACGGCGACCGCACCACTGCCACCGCCACCACCACCGCCGAGGACGAGGGACGCGGTGCAGAAGCTATTGGTTCCCCGTTCGAGGTAAGTGTTTTTTTAGCGGATTTCGTAGCATTTCCCACTCGTTCTTTGGTCATATGCTGACCTCATGAGTGGTTTGTTTTCAGCCGGAAGCGTCAGGCGGAAGTGCCCGCCCTGGCGCCACTTAAGGCGCTCATGGTGAGCACTAGCTCCTCCGCCCGATGGGTGGTGGACGCACAGGCCGCCTTGCAGCGTGGCACGGCGTCGGCCAGGGCTGACCCGAGGGAGCCGGTCGCCCAAGGAGAGGCTACCGAGGCAGCCACAGAGCAGGCAGGGGAGGAGACGCCTAGGACTTTCAAGGCCGAGGTGGTAGAGGCTAGGGCTTCTGAAGTCGAGGTGGTGGACGCCGGGGCTCCTAGGACCAACGAGGCCGAGGTGGTGGAGGCAGGCGCAGCAGAGCCGGCGGCCTAGGATGCGGAGTTGGAGGCGGGGCAAGCTTCGGTACCTCCCCTGGTCCAAGACCTACCGCCGTCGCAGGAGAGCGCCCAGGAAGTGGAGGTTCAAACAATTTCCTCTGACGATACTTCCCGGGGGAAGCAGGTGGCGGACACCGAGGTGGCCAGCACCCCAGAGCAGCCAGTCCCGACTCCTATCGAGGGGAGCTCGGCCCTTATCCGTGTCCGACCTGAGCCCCGCGGGTGGGATAGCCCGCGTGTTCTGTGGCGGAGCCGAGACGACAGTGAGGGGGAGCCTCTGTTCGGACTTGAGGACGTGGCTGAGGGGGGGCACTAGAGCTCTCTCGAGCAATTCTGCCAACTGGCGGAGCGATTGCTGCGGACAGCGCTGTCCGTTGTGGCCGAGGACTTGCCCGGTGTCGCCTAGGTATGTGCTTTCCTCTCTTGTGCCGCGTCATCTTTCTTCCGAGTTATCTCGCAGTACTTGACGTGTGTTTTGCTTATCTAAGAGCTCGAGTGCCTGGTCCCTCAAGAAATCAATGTTCCTCCGGCGGGAGAGGGACGTTTGGGACCAGCTCCGTCAGCAGAAGGATCTACTTGCCGGTGCCAACGAGCTTCTGTCGGCGCAGAGCGCGGAGGTGGAGGACCTCCGCCTTCGCTGTGCTAACATAAAGGCCGAAGCAGCCATGGCTTGGGAGCAGGTTGCCCCTTTGGCGGCGTGGATCCAGGAGCCGGTGAGCGGGACACCTTTAGGTCCCAAGCCGAGCAAGAGGCAGCCTCTGCCAAGGCCGTCACCGAGCAGCTAGAGGCGGAGCGGGGCGCGCACCTACTGACGAAAAGGTGCCCTAGCGGGGGCTGTCAAGGTGGCCGAGGCCTCTCGGGTCGAGGCCTTAGCCTGGAAGGAAAAGGCCGAGGATGAGTCCTATTGAGCCGCGCCCCCTGTTTTATTTGTTTTTCTTGCGTTCGACCCCTAACTCCCCGACATGACGCAGAGCTGGAGAGGGAGGCTTCCAGGGCAGCCGAGGCCTCTCGGGTCGAGGTCCAAAGCTAGAAGGAGAAAGCCGATGGTGAGTCTCATAGGCCTTCGCCCCTGTTCGGCTTGTTTCCTTTTGTGCTTAACCCCAACCCACTTGTCTTGGCACAGGGTTGGAGAAGGAGGCCTCCCAGGCAGCTGAGGCCTCCGTCGCAGCATAGGCGGTGCTCGAGTCTGAGATCTGGGAGCACAACACGCTGCAGAGCGCCGCTCGTACCACCTACGAGGCCTTGGAGGTTGGGGGGTCGAATCAGGTGGCTCCCTCAGGAGCCACCTAGTGGCGTTGAGCGGCCACATCCACGAGCGGCTCCGGGGGGCGCTGCATACAGGCATCAAGCGTGCCCTGGCCGTTGTCTCCTCGCACTACACCGGTGTCAACCTTGAGGCCATCAGCGATGGTTACATCGTGGCCGAGGATGATGAGAAGGCCGAGGAGGAGGTCCTGAAGCTGGTGGAGGCGGCTGAGGCCCCTGGCACGGCGCTGGCCCAGCTGTTCGAAGAGGAGGTGGTTCCTTCTACGCCGACCGCCGACGCTGGCGACCCTGAGTTTTGATCTGGGCCAAAGGGGCCATGTAAATAGATTAGGACTTACATCATTGTACCATAACGCTTGTGGCCATCGAGGCCTTTACAGTACTTGTGTATATATGTTTTTTAATCGTTTTCTATTATATTTCCGAGCCTCTGCCCTCTGTCTCGTTCTTGGACAAATGCAAAAAACTTCTTCGGAGCCAAAGCTGCCCTTTGGGCGAAAGGTGGTGAGGGAGTTGCCATAGCCCAGAGGCGTAGGCTGTTCTCACGGCTCGGCCAGCCTTTTGGCCCCGAGACAAACTTTTGGTCCTTAGGTTTTTTATGATCGTTTTGTCAGAGTACGCGAGAGAGTTTGGCGTAGAAATTTTTTCGAAAAACGACTAAAAACGGTGTCTAGGACTTAGGGGGGGTTCCCCCTTCTAGCCCTCGAGGGAGGCTCGGTTCTACAGAGGCAGAGCCGAGTCTCCCTTATAGCATTATTGTAATGCCGAGCCCCTATCGATGGGCTTGGGGGGTTTCTCAAAAAATTATAACAACTAAAGAACGCTTCTTTATTGTATTTTGAGAAACAATGTATACAATGCTTGGGAATTTAAGGGTAGAAGCGACGTAGCTGTTCTATGTTCCAAGCGTTGGTGAGGATTTTGCCCTTCTCGTTGGCTAGCTTGTAGGTCCCGGGCTTTAGTACTTGGGCGACGATGTATGGCCCTTCCCATGGCGGGGTTAGCTTGTGGTGGCCCTTACTGCTCTCCCTCAGTCTCAGCACTAGGTCGCCCACCTCGCTGATGAAGTAAATAGGTCATTGGATGGGTAGAGCATGCCCCTCTTCCTGCCTCTCGACCACTACGGCCACGCTGACCACTTGGGTCATTGCGGCGACGTAGAGTAAGAGGACCTCGCCCCTGGTCGGCGGCACCAGGATGGGAGGATTGGTGAGCAGTGCCTTGAGCTTGGTTATGGCTTCTTCGGCCTCGGGGGTCCAAGAAAAGCGTTCGGATTTTCTCAAGAGTCGGTACAGAGGCAAGCCTTTTTTGCCAAGGTGCGAGATGAAGTGGCTCATGGCCGCAAGGCATCCCGTAACCCTCTGCACTCCCTTGAGGTCTCGGATTGGTCCCATGTTGGTCACGGCCGAGACCTTCTCTGGGTTGGCCTCGATGCCACGCTCCGAGACTATGAATCCCAAGAGCATGCCTCAGGGGACCCCGAAGACACACTTCTCAGGGTTGAGCTTGATGCCCTTCTCTTTGAGGCATTTGAAGGCTATTTCCAAGTCATCGACGAGATCACTGGCCTTCCTGGACTTGACCACGATGTCATCCACGTAGGCCTCGACGGTTCGCCCGATGTGCTTGCCAAAGACCTAGGTCATGCACCACTGGTATGTGGCCCCTACATTTCTGAGACCGAATGGCATAGTCCCATCATTGTCATGGCGCCGTCGCCCGCTGAGCACACCGTGGTCGCCTTGCACCTCGCGTCGGTCGCTGAGGCGGTCACGCACCGAGGGGGCCTTGTTGGCTTTTGGTGCCCGAGCAGGCTCGGGATGAACCGAGGCCTCTCTATCCTACCGAGGCAATGCCACGGGTAGTTCCGAGGCACCCCCACGCTGTCGAGATGCGGAGCTTTCGGCCTGCTGTACCGCGGCGGTCTCGAGAAGGTCTCGGAGTTCGCCGTGGACCCGTCGCCCCTCCGAGGTAGATGGCTCGGGCATTGTTCGGAGTAGCATCACCGCTGCTATGATGTTCTGGCCAGCGTGATTGAAGATAGGGGGTTACTCGCCCCCTTCATCGTTGTTGATGCGGTGGTTGATGTCGCGAGCCCTCCACCGAGCTGCTCCATCCTCACTGCGACCCCGCTGCTCTCGCTCAAGAGTGTCTCGGAGCTGCTGCAGAAGGAGTCGGTCTTGTTCGACCTTGGCCTGAAGCTCATGGAGCTGCTCTAGGTCTAGGCGAAGTTCCTCGGGGGCGAGGTTCTCGTTCCTTGCCGCCGGGGGCTCAACACGTGGAGGTGTGGCGTCGCCTGCCCCCACGTGGGGCGGGGTGCGATTGCCAACCCCTTCGTCCTCATCGCTCGCGCTTGGCACCCTGAGCTCGATGTTGAAGCACTCACGAGTGGGATCGTAAGTGTCTTCATCATCGGAGTCAGAGTAGCCGAAGCAGTAGTCGCTCGTGGCCATGAAGCGGCGCATGGCTTCAGGGTCGTGAAGCCCAGAGAAGTCCACTCCGGCCCATGCCTCGTCCCCCTCAAGGAGTTAGCGTGGGCATGGGTCGGGGTTGTGACAATGAGGTCGAGGGCAGAACGTTGGTGGCGTCCTAAGGGCTCTGCGTGAGCGGAAGCGTAGGTCGCGGCGGTATTGCTCAACCCGAAGGGGTACGGGGATGGTGTCGTCGTCGGGCTCCGCTCCGCCAGAGTCGACTCCTCAGGAGGTGGTGGGGCAGAGCTTGATGATGGGTCTCTAGCCAGGGACTCTATGCGAACAGCCGGGTATGGGATGATGGCGGAGCGCGGATCGTCACCCTGAACTTGCGTGATGTCAGGGTGGTCCCACCCATGTCGCGCCTGGCGAGCGTGATGAGAGCGGCGGCCCGAGCGTCGCCTGCGCCTGGGCTGCTGGTGCGTGATGTCGTCGTCGGTCGATGGGACTCTGGGTGGGAGGAGTACCATGTCGTACTCATATCCTAGAGACATGAACTCTAGGCTCCCAAACCAGATCATCGTGCCGAGACGCAGTGGCCGCACGGGGTCTGCCATCCAGAATCTATTGGGATGACTAAGCTGACACGCAGTATGGCCCCTACCTAGCACGCCAACTGTCGGTGTTTTGGACCGAGGGGGTCCTCAACCGACTAGTGAAAGTATACTGCGTGTTCCTAATCTCGGATGGTGATGCAAAGAGACACAAGGTTTATACTGGTTCAGATAATAGATGCCCTACGTCTAGTCTGAGGGAGCGATCTTGTATTCCTTGCACCGAGGTGCTTGTAGTAGGGGCTTACAAGCTGGGCGAGAGAGGGAGCTAGCCCCAGGTCTCTGTGAATTGCAGTGTGGGTTGCTTGAGATGTTGATCTCTCGCAGTGAAGGAGTGTGCATGTTACAGAGTGTTGTGCGTGGCTTGCACCGGTCTCCTCCTGCCTAGAAGCGGCCCTGGTCACTCCCTTTTATAGTCGAAGGGAGGCACAGGGGCGGTACATGTATTTGCTACGTGGCGTTCTTCGGCCGGGGCGGCATGTCCGAGCCCTATAGCTTGCCACTGTGGCGGCGCGGTCGGTGGAGCGGTCTTGTCCTCCGTGCACTAGAGCGACGCGCCGGTCACGCCTAATCCTATGGTGGTAGGCACGCCTTTTTCTGTTGGAGGCATGCTAGTCACTGTATATTTGACTGGCGTAGAGTGCCGAGGCTGGGTTGATGCGATGGCGTGGGTACGCTGATTCCGAGGCTACAGGAGCTAGGCCTTGTGCATGACGTGGGAGCTCCTACAGCCTGACGCAGGGTATGGTGCATTCTGCAGGCGACGTGCCGGTCCCAGAGCGCTGACAACGTAGAGAGCCAAGGCTCAGTCGATGTAGAGGCTGGACTGTCGTGGGGGCTCGGTGGGCACGAGTACCAAGGCTACAGGAGCCCGGAAGCAGGTAGCTAAGGCTCGGAGGGAGCAGTTGGCCTTGCACGTCGTTTCTGAGGCTACAGGGACCCAGACGTGACTTTCCATGCCTGAGCAGGGGTTAGGCAGCATAGCGTGGCATGGGTGTCTGTCATGGGCACAGTGCCAAGCACAGCGGCCGGTAACCCCCACCTCGTCCTATCTCGAATAGCATGGGGTCGATGTGACTTCCGTCTCATGGGCCACTCCGTTGTACCGTGCCATCGTGCGGCTGACGTCGCATGAGTGGTTGAATGTGTTAGTTGGATGTGACTTCTCGTCAGAGATGTCGGTCAAGGCGGCGGTGACGGAGTTGATGCCGAGCCGGCCTCGAGCGAGTTGGTAACAGGGTGCTCGTCCGAGGCCTCGTGGCGCGGGGCCTCAGGCAAGTTGGAAAATCGATACCTCGTCCGAGGCCTTGCGGTGTGGGGCCTCGATTGAGCCCGGATATTTGTTCGAGGTGGGCCAGGCGGTCTAGCCGGGCCTCGGATGTAGCGGGTTTGCCTGCGGTTGTATTTTGGTTTTGTTATTTTCAAGGTCTAAGCAATTTTTTTCGGTTCTTGCTTAGGGTACCCCTTTTTATGGTATCCGACATGATGATTCTAAAAGTGATGATTATAGAAGTGATGATGATGATGAGTACACCAAGGAAGAGCTCTTGGACATGTTGAGCAAGTGCACACTTGCTTCAAGATGAAGAGAAAGGAGTGCAAAGAATTGCGCAAGAAAGTCAAATTTCTTGAGCAATCCTTTGATGAGCTCAATGCCACTCATGAGAGGCTAATGGAAGCCCATGAGAAGCTTGGCAAAGCTCACTCTAAGCTTGAAAAGGCTCACTCCTGTCTCATCGAGGAAGCCAAGAAGGAGCAAGTGATTGTGTCTTGTGATGTGGGACTAACATGTGATGTTATTGATGAATCTTTTTATAAGTCTATTGTTGTTGCTCCCACTAACCCTTCTTGTAGCACTACTACTTCTACTTCACCTTTGAGTGATGGTTTCACTTGTGATACCTCACTAATGGTAGAAAATGAGACCCTCAAGAAGGAGGTGAATGAGCTCACTCATGCCTTAGGCAATGCCTATGGTGGAGATGCCCGCTTGCTAAAGTGCTTGGGTAGCCAAAGATTTTCTCTCAACAAAGAGGGACTAGGCTATACCCCCAAGAAAGGCAAGGTGGCCTTTGTCACTCCCAAAGCTAGCTTTGTGAAGGGCAATGGTCGGTTTTGTAATAGATGCAAGCAAGTTGGGCATATAGAGCAATATTGAAAGACTCACAAGAACAAGCAACCTAATGTATCCTCAATTAGATTTGATTCTTGTTACATGCTTGTTAAGGGTGACAATGGTGTGAAGGCTAAGTTTATTGGTACACCAATGGTGGGCCCAAAGAAGAAGGCCATTTGGGTACCAAAGACCTTAGTAACTAATCGTCAAGGACACAAGCAAGTTTGGGTACCTAAAAAGAATTGATCTTTTTATAGGTCAATTATAAAGCCGGAGGAAGACATTGGGTGCTTGATAGTGGGTGCACACAACACATGACCGGTAATTCAAGAATGTTCAATTCAATCAATGAAAATGAGAGCAATGGGATTGATAGTATCACATTTGGTGACAATGGCAAAGGCAAGGTCAAAGGTATTGGAAAGATTGCAATATCCAATGACTTGAGCATTTCCAATGTGCTACTAGTAGAGAGCTTGAACTTCAACCTATTATCGGTAGCTCAATTGTGTGATCTTGGTTTCAAGTGCATATTTGGTGTGGATGATGTAGAGATCATAAGTGTAGATGGCTCTAAGTTGATATTCAAAGGATTTAGATATGAGAATCTATACTTGGTTGATTTCAATGCTAGAGAAGCTCAATTGTCAACATACTTGCTCACTAAGTCTAGCATAGGTTGGTTATGGCATAGAAGGCTTGGTCATGTTGGAATGAAACAATTGAACAAGTTGATCAAGTATGACTTAGTTAGAGGCTTGAAAGATGTCACATTTGAGAAGGATAAGCTATGTAGTGCATGTCAAGCCAGAAAGCAAGTTGGTAACACACATCCTAAGAAGAGCATGATGAGCACATCTAAGGCATTTGAGTTGTTGCACAAGGACTTGTTTGGACCAACCACATACACTAGCATTGGTGGAAACAAATATGTATTTATGATTATGGATGATTTCATTAGATACACATAGGTGTTCTTTCTTGTTGACAAGAGTGATGTGTTTGCAACCTTCAAGACATTAAGAGAATTCATAATGAGTTTGAAACAACCATCAAGAAAGTGAGAAGTGACAATAGAAGTGAGTTCAAGAACACAAGAGTGGATGATTTGTGTGATGAGTTTGGAATTAGGCATCAATTTTTGGCCAAGTACACTCCACAATCAAATGGCCTAGTGGAAAGAAAGAATAGAACTTTGATTGACATGGCAAGATCAATGTTGAGTGAGTACAATGTGAGTAGTTCATTTTGGGCCAAAGCAATCAACACAACTTGCTACTATAGCAACCGACTCTATTGTCACCCCATGATGGAGAAGACACCTTATGAGCTATTGAATGGAAGAAAGCCCAACATAGCATACTTTTGAGTTTTTGGTTGCAAATGCTACATATTGAAGAAAGGTACTAGATTAAGCAAGTTTGAAAAGAAATGTGATAAAGGTTTCTTGATTGGTTACTCCACTACTAGCAAGGCATATAGAGTTTGGAATTTGGCTAGTGGTACTCTTGAGGAGGTTCATGATGTGGAATTTAATGAAACCAATGGTTCCCAAGAGGAAGATGAGAATCTAGATGATGTGAGAGGCACTCAATTGGTCAATGCAATGAAGAACATGGACATTGGTGATATAAGACCAAGAGAGGTGATTGATGTTAAAGATGACAAGAATTAAGTGCTCTCTAACTCAAATGTGCAAGCTAGTGGTTCTCAAGATCAAAGTCAAGCAAGTGCTAGTGTTGACAAAGTGCAAGATCAACAACAAGTGGCTAGTTCATCATCTCAACCAAATGATCAATCAAATGCAAGCAATCAAGTGCAAGTGCTCCAACCAACCAATGTCACAAGAGATCATCCTTTGGACTCTATAATTGGGGATATCTCTAGAGGTGTACAAACAAGATCTAGATTGGCATCATTTTGTGAACATTTCTCATTTGTGTCATCCATTGAACCTAAGAAGATAGATGAAGCTTTGAAGGATATTGATTGGGTCAATGCTATGCTTGAAGAGCTAAACAACTTCAAGAGAAATCAAGTATGGGAGTTAGTTGAGAGGCCTATGGATCATAATGTAATTGGAACCAAGTGGGTCTTTCATAACAAGGAACATCAAGATGGGATAGTAGTAAGGAACAAAGCAAGATTAGTGGCTCAAGGTTACACTCAAGTTGAATGTCTTGACTTTGGAGAAACATATGCCCCGGTTGCAAGATTGGAAGCAATTAGGATCTTGTTAGCCTATGCTTGTGCCGCAACATCAAGTTGTACCAAATGGATGTGAAGAGTGCATTTCTCAATGGGTACATCAATGATCTTGTGTATGTTGAGCAACCTCCCGGTTTTGAAGATGAGAAGAAACCCAACCATGTTTACAAGTTGAGAAAGGTTTTGTATGGATTGAAACAAGCACCAAGAGCATGGTATGAGAGATTGAGGAATTTCCTACTCTCTAAGGGATTCAAGATGGGAAAGGTTGACACCACTCTCTTCACCAAGAAGCTTGGCAATGACGTGTTTGTATTGCAAATCTATGTTGATGATATCATATTTGGGTCAACCAATCAAGATTTTTGTGAGGAGTTTGGCAAGATGATGGCAAGTGAGTTTGAGATGTCCATGATTGGAGAGCTTAGTTACTTCCTTGGTCTTCAAATCAAGCAAACGAAGAATGGTACATTTATGAATCAAGGCAAGTACATCAAAGACATGCTCAAGAGGTTTGGAATGGATGATTCTAAAGCTATTAGTACACCAATGGGGACAAATGGAAGCTTGGATAGTGATGCTAGTGGCAACATGGTGGATCAAAAGATGTATCGGTCTATGATTGGAAGCCTACTCTATGTGACCGCATCAAGGACGGATGTGATGTTTAGTGTATGCATGTGTGCTAGATTTCAAGCCTCACCAAGAGAAAGTCATTTAAAGGCAACAAAGAGAATATTGAGGTACTTGAAGCATACACAAAATGTTGGATTGTGGTATCCCAAAGTAGCAAGATTTGAGTTGATTGGGTATTCGGACTCCGATTACACGGGATGCAAAGTTGAGAGAAAGAGCACATCGGGCACATGTCAACTATTGGGAAGATCACTTGTGTCTTGGTCATCAAAGAAGCAAAATAGTGTAGCACTTTCAACCGCCGAAGCGGAGTACATTTCGGCCGGTAGTTGTTGTGCTCAATTACTTTAGATGAAGGCTACTTTGAGTGACTTTGGAATCAAATTCAAGCAAGTGCCATTGCTATGTGACAATGAGAGTGCCGTGAAGCTCACCAACAACCCGGTTCAACATTCAAGAACAAAGCATATAGATGTCTGCCATCATTTCATAAGAGATCACCAACAAAAAGGGGATATTTGTATTGAGAGTGTTGGCACCGATGATCAACTTGTCGATATCTTTACCAAGCCACTTGATGAGAAGAGGTTTTGCAAGCTAAGGAATGAATTGAACATACTTGACTTCTCCAATATGTGTTGATCCACCCCCATTATATGACATACCTCTCCTTTGAGCAAAGCAAGGTAAAGTTGATTGACATATCATTCATCCATTTCCAAGGACTTGTTTAGTGCATCTAGTCATTCCTATCATGTCTTAGGCTCATTCATGAACATCAAATGAATTTGATGCTTGTATGGTACCACTATTGCTTGTATGCTTGAGATGATCTAGTGGTAGCATATGACATGTATGTGGGCTTGTAAACCTAGTGCTTAATCTAGAAAATGGGCTATAAGTGTTTAACTCAACATGGTGTATGATAACCCTCTTTTGGAGGTGTGAAGAAGCTTGCCCTTGGATCAAACCGAGTTAAATATCTTTTGCAAGTGATCTAGATTGAACCAAATTGGGAAAATGATCTTCACTTTACATGGTTTCACCCCAACCTATCTAAAATTTGAGCTCGCCTTTTGTGCTAATTGTTGACAAAGGGGGAGAGAAATTCACAAAGATAGTAAGATAGGGGGAGCAAACAAGTAAGGGGATCAATCAAATTTGTACATAAGTAGGGAGAGCAAGCTCATAAACTTGTATGTTGCATTTGAATGTGCATTACATATGTTTGCTTGCATGGCACAAGTTCTTAAATTCCCTATCCATGCTTGTGTGGTGTATGCTAGTTTTTAGAAAATGATTGATGAAATGAAACCTAGCATGCATAGGAAGAGTAACTAGACTTGTGCTTTTCATGTAAAAACTAGACCCTTTCATATAATATTGATCTCACAGGGTTTTCTAGTTTTTGTGAATGTCTAGTTACTAATGGTGCTAAGGATGGTGTATATTGGCAACTCCAATTGGTCATGCTTCAAAGGTCTATTCTTTACACCTCAGCATCATTTGGTAGCTATTACTCTCTCAAACTTCTAATCCATGCATATGTGCAAGCTTTCGAATCCAAACTCTTAGCACATATATAGGGGGATCTAATACTACCAATTTGGGTTGATGAAACTTGTCCATAATCTTTACACATGGTAATATGCTTGGGGAAGCAACATGAATCCAAGAAAATTACATTGAAAATCTTTGTAAATAGGTTGTCATCAATTACCAAAAAGGGGGAGATTGAAAGCCCTAGTTTGGTTTTGGATAATTGATGAAACCTAGCACTAAACTTTGTCATGAGTTGTGATATGAGCTAGGTTGGTACAATCTAAGTAATTGAGCAAGATGAGGTCCATGGTGATGAAGGTGGGCATGTGTTGATGATAATCAAGCTCAACTTGAAAAAGAAGAAAGAGAAAAACAAAAAACAAGATGATCAAGGCAAAGGTATATGATAGGTTTTTGTTTTGCACTCAAGACACCATAGAGGGTGTGAGTGACTTAGGATCGATAGCCATACTATAAAGAGGGAAATCTTTGGCTAAACGGTTTATCGAGTGCCACTAGGTGACATGATTTTTGCATATGCATTTAGGAACCTAGTGTGCTAACTTTGACCATTGTAAAATGCTTTGAAAAATGCTAACACACGTGCATACAAGTTCTACACTTTGTGGTTAGCAAGTTGGAAGCAAGGGTGAAGAGGTTGTGGACTTAGAAAAAGAAAAGGAGGAGCTGAATGTCAACCGAACGCTGGACACATCCTAACCGGATGCTGGCCAGGCGAGTCCAGTCATTTATAGCAAGGAGGCGTTGCTGGCCGAGGAGGCCGAGGAGCGACCGAACGCTGCCTTCTGCGTGTTCAGTCACTTGTTGGATGGTGGTGCGATGGCGTGACCGGATGCGCAGGGGCCACGTCAGGTCTATGCTGGTGTATGGTGACATCAGCAGTGTTCGCCCGCAGAGAGGAGCAGTGCAAGGACCGAAAGCCGAGCGCGTCAGGTCACCTCTGACCGGACGTGTCTGGTCAACAAAAAACCCCTTGGGGTGCTTACTGGACTCGATCGGATCCTGAGTTGTGCGGCGTCAGGTCATTTTGTCAGGCTTGTCTAATCATAACTTAACCGTTGGGGAGTCAGCTGTAAGCCATTGAAGTTGAACGGGTGAGGTAGAAAGGCGTGACATGTGGATGGCATCGGGTGACCGGACTCACCCGACTGGACATAGGGCAGCATCCGGTCGCACCGTCCGGTCAGCCCATGAGCAGAGCAACAGCTCTATTTCTAGGGGCCGTCTATAAATAGTTGGAGGCCAGCTTGGGGCTCACTTACTTGGCACTTTGACATTCCTAATATCCTTGTGAGCCTAAGCAAACACCTCCCACTCATCTCCATCATTGGTTCTCCATCATAGTGAGATTGGGAGTGATTCCAAGTGCATTTGCTTGAGTGATTGCATCTAGTGGCACTTGAGGATCGTTGTGGTTGTGGATTTCTTGTTTCTCTTGGTGGTTGCCACCACCTAGATGGCTTGGAGCAGTGGAGGAGCTTCGGCATGAGTTGGTGATTGTTTGTGGCTGGCTCCGGTGATTGTGAGGGGTCTTGTGCCTTCTCCGGCGGAGAGCCAAAAGGTAACTCTAATGGATTGCTCATGTCATTGAGTTACCTCACTTGTGGGTAGGTTCTTACGGTGTCCAATTGTGTGGACGAGGTTCGTACAACACCTCTTAGCCGCCGAACCACCAAGTGTTGGTTGACACAATGGGGACTAGCATGCCGACAAGCACGTGAACCTCGGGAGCAAAATTGGTTGTCTCTTGTTGTCTCTTTCCCTTTGGTATTCTCCCAATGATTGAATTGTTATTCATCTTGTGATTGGTTCACTCCTCTACGTGGTGGTATAATCACCTTACTTACTCATTTACATTCCCACAAACTAGTTGTAGCAAGCTCTTTAGTGTAGCTAGAATTGAGAGCTTGCTTTGTAGCTTAAGTTCATCTAGTGGAGCTCTTTAGTGTAGCAAGTTTGAGAGCTTTTAGTGAGTAGCAACTTAGCTCTTGTGTGTGCCTAGTGATTATAGCAACTAGAATTGTTTGGATAGGTGGCTTGCAACCCTAGTAGAGCTAGAGCAAAATTACTTTACGCCGTTTGTGCTAATTAAATTGCTCTAGTGATCTTGTAGATTTTTAAATAGGCTATTCACCCCCTCTAACCATATTAGGACCTTACAAGTGGTATTAGAGCAGTGGCCACCATTTGATTGAAGGCTTAACAACCTCGGTGTCAAAAGATGGCTCAAATTGTGTTCACCCATGTGGGGGGCAAACCACCATTCTTTGATAGCGCATGCTATGATTATTGGAAGAGAAAGATGAAGATGTATCTTGGTTCAATCAATGATCAAGTGTGGGATGTGACCGAGAGTGACTATGCTATCATTGATCCAGATAATCTCACCAACCAAGATAAGGCCAACAAGCAATGTAATACAATGGCTCTCAACACCATATACAATGCCATTGATTCTAAGGTGTTTGAGCAAATCAAGGATTGTGATAGAGCTAATGATGTGTGGAAGAGATTGGAGGAAACATATGAGGGCACACCGGCGGTGAAGAGTGCCAAGTTGTACATCCTCAAGGACAAGTTGACAAGCTTCAAGATGAAAGATGATGAGAGCATTTTGGAGATGTTCCATCGATTTCAAGTGATTGTCAATGACTTGAAGGCTTTGGGAGAGAAGATCAATGATGATGATGTCTCTCACCGGTTCTTGATGTGCTTACCTCTAAGTTTTGAGATGTTGAAACTGCTTATCATAAGAGGAGGATTGAAGGAGATTACCCCTAACCAAGTACTAGGTCATGTCATGACACAAGAGATATACCGTGTGGAAAGGGAGGGGGTTGACAAGGATGACAAGAAGGAAGACGAAGACAAGAAGAAGAGGAGTGTAGCATTCAAGGCTAGCTCATCATCCAAGAACAAGGGCAAGTCCAAGAAAGAATCAAGTGATGATGAGGATCTTAGTGACATTGATGATGAGGCCATGGCTCTATTTGTGCGCAAGATGGGCAAATTCATGAAGAAGAAGGGCTATGGTGCAAGAAAGAGAAGAGATCACACCAAAAGCAAAGAATATGTGAGAAGATGCTACAATTGCAAGAGCCTCGATCACGTTGTAGCGGATTGTCCCTAAAATAGTGACAATGATGAGGATGAGAAGAATAAGCACAAGAAGGAAAAGAATGAGAAAAAGATGACCTTCCAAAAGAAGAAGGGTGGAGGCTATGTGGTCACTTGGGATAGTGATGGCTCTTTGGATAGTGACGGCTCTAGTGATGATGACAAGAAATCTATCACCAAAGCAGTAGCAAGCATCGCCATCAACAACAAGCCTTCCATCTTCGACACTCCATCGACATGCCTCATGGCAAAGCCTACCAAGGTAAAATATGATGTGAGTGATGATAATTGTGAAAGTGATGATTGTAGAAGTGATGATGATGATGAGTACACCAAGAAAGAGCTCTTGGACATGTGTGAGCAAGTGCACACTTGCTTCAATATGAAGAGAAATGAGTACAAAGAATTACACAAAAAAGTCAAATTTCTTGAGCAATCCTTTGATGAGCTCAATGCCACTCATGAGAGGCTAATGGAAGCCCATGAGAAGCTTGGCAAAGCTCAATCTAAGCTTGAAAAGGCTCACTCCTATCTCATCGAGGAAGCCAAGAAGGAGCAAGTGATTGTGTCTTGTGATGTGGGACTAACATGTGGTGTTATTGATGAATCTTTTTAGAAGTTGGAGGAGTCATTTGAGGGCACTCAAGCCAGGAAGGATGTAAAGGCATACATTCTCAAGGAGAAGTTTGCAAGCTTCAAGATGAAAGAAGATGATAGTGTGCCGGAGGTGTTCCATAGGCTTCAAGTGCTTGTCAATGATCTCAAAGCACTTGGAGAAAAAGTGAAGGACAAGGACTTCTCCCACAAGTTCTTGAGATGCTTACTATCAAGATTTGGCACATTGGTCACAATTCTAGTGAGGAGTGGTTTGGACACCATGACACCAAACAAAGTATTAGGTGATGTGATGACCGATGATACATATAGAGATGATGATGAGAAGGAAGAAAAGAAGGAGAAGAAAGAAGATAAGAAGAATGAGAAGAAGAAGAATGTGGCATTCAAAGCCACATCATCCAAGGGCAAGGCCAAGCAAGACACATCAAGTGAAGATGAAGGTTCATTCTCTTGGGATGATGATGAGAAGATGGCTCTCTTTGTGAAGAGATTTAGTAAGTTCATAGTGAAGAAGGGCTATTATGCAAGAAGGAAGAAGTCTTCATCCAAGAACAAGGAAGAATCAAGAAGGTGCTTCAAGTGTGGAAGCAAGGATCATCTTGTTGCTCAATGCCCATACAATAGCGACAATGATGATGATGACAAGAAGAGCAAGAAAAAGGACTAGAAGGAAAAGAAAGAGAAGAAGGACAAGATGACCTTCAAGAAGAAGAAGGGTGGTTCATATGTGGTCACTTGAGATAGTGATGCTTTCTCAAGTGATGATGATGATAGTGATGATGACAAGACCACTAAGAATAAGGCTCTTGCTAGCATTGCCATAAATGAGAAGCCTTCTCTTTTTGACAATCCATCGACATGCTTTATGGCTAAGGCCACTAAGGTACAATCCGATGTTGAGTGTGATGATGAAGAACATGATAAAAATGAAAGTGATAGTGATGATGATTATGAACCAACTAAGGATGAACTACTTGACATGTTAGATGATGCTTAGGAACATTTTGACATTAAGAGAAGGGGATGCGAAAGTATGCGTAAGGAACTAAAAGCCCTTAAGCAAGCCTTTGATGAGCTCAATGCATCTCATGAGAGGCTGGAGGAAGCCCATGAGAAGCTTGACAAGGCTCACAAGAAGCTTGAGAAAGCTCATTCCTCTCTACTTGATGAGCAAAATGTGAAGGAGCATGTTGTAACATGTGATGTGGGCTTAACTTGTGACATAATTGATGAATCTTTCTATAAGCCTATCATTGTTGCTCCCACTAACCCTTCTTGTAGCACTTCCACTTCTAGCTCATCTAGAAAAGAAGGCTCAAGCCTAGTAGTGATGGTTTCACTTGTGATGCCTCACCAATGCTTGACAATGAGACACTCAAGAAGGAGGTAAATGAGCTCACTCTTGCCTTAGGCAAAGCCTATGGTGGAGAGGACCGCTTGCTTATGTGCTTAGGTAGCCAAAGAGCTTCTCTCTACAAAGAGGGATTGGGATATAACCCTAAGAAAGGCAAGGTGACCTTTACTCCTCACAAGACTAGTTTTGTGAAGAATAATGGTCGGTTTTGCACTAGTTGCAAGCAAGTTGGTCACATAGAGAGAAAAAATGCATGAAAAAAAAATCACAAGCTAAAGTATCCTCAATTAAGCTTGATTCTTTTTATGTGCCTACCAAGGGTATAAATGGTGTGAAGGCTAAGTTCATTGGTGCACCATGGATGAGCTCAAAGAACAAAGCTATTTGGGTGCTAAAGAGCTTAGTAACTAACCTTCAAGGACCCAAGCAAGTTTGGGTACCTAAAAAATTGATCTTCTTTTTATAGGTCAATTATAAAGCCAAAGGAAGGCATTGGGTTCTTGATAGTGGGTGCACTCAACACATGACCGGTGATGCAAGAATATTCAACTCAATCAATACTAATGGCAATGATGGTTATGATAGTATCACATTTGGTGACAATGGCAAAGGCAAGGTCAAAGGGCTTGGTAAGATTGCAATATCCAATGACATGAGCATTTTCAATGTGTTGCTAGTAGAGAGCTTGAACTTCAATTTGCTATCCGTGGCTCAATTGTGTGATCTTGGATTCAAATGCATATTTGGAGTAGATGATGTAGAGATCATAAGTGTAGATGGCTCTAATTTGATCTTCAAAGGCTTTAGATATGAGAATCTACACTTGGTTGATTTCAACGCTAGTGAAGCTCAATTGTCAACATGCTTATTCACTAAGTCTAGCATGGGTTGGTTAAGGCATAGAAGGCTTGGTCATGTTGAAATGAAATAATTGAATAGATTGGTTAAGCATGACTTAGTTAGAGGCTTGAAAGATGTTGTGTTTAAAAAGGATAAGCTTTGTAGCTCTTGTCAAGCCGGCAAACAAGTTGGAAACATCCATCCTAAGAAGAGCATAATGAGCACTAGCAAGGCATTTGAGTTATTGCATATGGATTTGTTTGGGCCAACACAATACACTAGCATTGGTGGAAACAAATATGACTTTGTGATAGTGGATGACTATACAAGATACACTTGGGCATTCTTTCTAGTGGACAAGAGTGATGTGTTTGCAACATTCAAATCTTTTGTCAAGGGCATACACAATGAATTTGAAACAACCATCAAGAGAGTTAGAAGTGACAATGGTAATGAGTTCAAGAATACAAAAATTGATGAGTTGTGTGATGATTTTGGAATTAGACATCAATTCTCGACCAAGTACACTCCACAATCAAATGGTCTTATTGAGAGGAAGAATAGAACACTTATTGATATGGCAAGGTCTATGCTTAGTGAGTACATTGTGAGTCAATCCTTTTGGGCCAAAGCAATCAACACGGCTTGCTATTGTAGCAACCGCCTCTATTGTCACCCCTTGAAAGAGAAGACACCGTATGATCTCTTGAATGGTAGAAAGCCCAATATTGCATATTTTTGGGTTTTTTGTTGCAAATGCTATATCTTGAAGAAAGACACTAGATTGAGCAAGTTTGACAAGAAGTGTGATGAAGGATTCTTGCTTGGATACTCAACCACTAACAAAGCATATAAAGTTTGGAATTTGGCAAGTGGTACTCTTGAGGAAGTTCATGATATTGAATTTGATGAAACCAAGGGTTCCCAAGATAAGAATGAGAACTTAGAAGATGTTAGAGGCACTCAACCTTCAAATGCCATGAAGAACATGGATGTTAGTGAATTAAGGCCTAGGCAAGTGATTGATGAAGAAGATGATCAAGTGCAAGTGCTCTCTAACTTAAATATGCAAGTTGACACTAATGAAGCAAGTTCAAGTGGCTCTTATGACAATAAAGAAGATCAAGTAGCTAGTACATCATCTCAATCTAATGATCAAGCAAGTGCAAGCAACAATGTCCCAATACTCCAACCAACCAATATTGCAAGATATCATCCATTGGACACCATTATTGGAGATATTTCTAGAGGTGTACAAACAAAGATCAAGATTAGCATCATTTTATGAAACACTTCTCATTTGTGCCATCCATTGAACCAAAGAAGATAGAAAAAGCATTGATGGATATTGATTGGGTATGTTATGCATGAAGAATTGAATAACTTCACAAGAAATCAAGTATGGGAGTTAGTTGAAAGACCAAAGAACCACAATGTGATTGGAACTAAATGGATCTATAGAAACAAGCAAGATCAAGATGGGATAGTAATAAGGAACAAAGCAAGACAAGTAGCACAAGGCTATACATAAGTTGAAGGTCTTGACTTTGGAGAAACATATGCCCTAGTTGCAAGATTGGAAGCAATTAGAATCTTGCTAGCCTATGCTTGTGCCCACAACATCAAGATCTATCAAATGGATGTCAAGAGTGCATTTCTCAATGGCTACATCAATGAATAAGTTTATGTTGAGCAACCTCCCGGTTTTTAAGATGACAAGAAGCTCAACCATGCGTATAAGTTAAAGAAGACATTATATGGCTTAGAAGTAAGCACCTAGAGCATGGTATGAGAGGTTGAGGGACTTTCTACTCTCTAAAGGGTTCATTATAGGCAAGGTTGACACCACTCTTTTCACCAAGAAGATTGGCAAATACTTGTTTGTGTTGTAAATCTATGTTGATGACATTATATTTGGATCAACCAATCAAAACTTTTGTGAAGAGTTTAGGAAGATGATGGCTAATGAGTTTGAGATGTCCATGATTGGAGAGTTGAGTTACTTCCTTAGACTTCAAATCAAGCAATTGAAGAATGGTATATTTATGAGTCAAGGCAAGTAAATCAAAGACATGCTCAAGAAATTTGGCATGAATGAAGCAAAGGCCATTAGTACACCAATGGAACAAATGACAATTTGGATAGTGATGCAAGTGGCAACATGGTGGATCAAAAGTTGTATCGATCTATGATTGGAAGCCTACTCTATGTGACTGCATCAAGACCGGATGTTATGTTTAGTGTGTGCATGCGTGCAAGATTTCAAGCCTCACCAAAAGAAAGTCGTTTGAAGGCTACAAAGAGAATATTGTGGTACTTGAAGCATACACAAAATGTTAGTTTGTGGTATTCTAAAGGAGCAAAGTTTGAGCTAGTTGGTTATTCCAACTCAGATTATGCTGGATGCAAAGTTGAAAGGAAGAGCACCTCGGGCACTTGTCAACTATTGGGAAGTTCATGGTCATCAAAGAAGCAAAATAGTGTTGCATTATCAACCACCAAAGCTGAATACATATCCGCCGGTAGTTGTTGTGCACAAATTCTTTGGATGAAGGCCACCTTGAATGATTTTGGATTTAAGTTCAAGAAAGTGGCATTGCTATGTGACAATAAGAGTGCCATCAAGCTAACTAAAAATCCGGTTCAACATGCAAGAACAAAGCATATTGATGTCCGCCACCATTTCATAAGAGATCATCAACAAAAAGGTGACATTTCAATTGAGACTATAGACACCGAAGATCAACTTGCCGATATATTCACCAAGCCATTCGATGAGAAGAGGTTTTGCTTGCTAAGAAATGAGTTAAACATATTGGATTTCTTAAATATGTGTTGATGCACCCCCCCCCACTTATATGAGGTGCCTCTCTTTCGAGCAATCCATGGTAAAAGTTGATTGGCATGCATACATTCTTTGTAAAGGACATGTTTAGTGTATCTAGTCATTTCTCATGTTTTATAGGCTCATTCATGAAAATCAAATGAATTTGATGCTTGTATGGTACCACTATTGCTTCTATGCTTGATATGATCTAGTGATAGCATATGACATGTTTGTGGGCTTGTGAGCCTAGTGTTTGATCTAGAAAATGAGCTATAAGTGTTTAACTCAACATGGTACAAGATAACCCTTGAAATGAGGTGTGAAGAAGCTTGTCCTTGGATCAAACCGAGTTAAATATCTTTGGCAAGTGTTATATATTAGACCAAAATTTGAGAAAATGATCCTCACCCCATTGATTGACATTGATAATCTTAATTTATCTAAAATTAAACATTTGTGGTCATTGATGACAAAGGGGGAGAAATTAGTGCACAAAGATTGGAATAAGATAACAAAGGGGGAGAACTTTGACATAGGGAGAGAAATATAAAGTAAGGGGATCAATTAAAATTTGAGTACACAAGTAAGGGGAGCAAGCTCATAAACTTGATTGATGCATTTGAATGTGCATTACATATGTTTGCTTGCATGGCACAAGTTTTTAAATTAAAATTCCTTGCTTGTGTGGTGTATGCTAGTTGTAGGTTTGAATGATGAAATAAAAAACTAGCATGCATAGGTGATAGTTAGATATGCCTTGGTTTTGCTTTTCAAGTGGTACTAGAGCCTTGTATATTGTAACATTCCATAATTCCGTGTGATAGAAAAATCCTAACTTTTTAAATTTTTTGCTTGAATGTGTGTTGCATATAAATGTTAGATCAAACTTAAGTCAAATGTTTTCCCTTCCCGCCCCAAATTCAAAATCCGAGCTTTAAAAACTTTTACAATGAACCACTTGTCATGAAGTTGGCCAGGCCAAGTCAATAACATGACAAGGGGAGTTTTCAAATAAAATGTTTTGGAGATAAATTGAAACTTTGGTTGAATTCGAGCCACACACTTGGGGGCAGTCTAGTGAGGAAAGTGCTAGTTCTTGAACGGTGTTTGCCTAGACAGTGTACAACGTCAATGACGGAGATCTTGTGGTGTACACACACTCTGTAGAGTTAAATCTATACGTATAGTCGTGATTCTTTGGTCAGGATCGATTGTTGTTGTGAACTGTTTCGGCCCTTTTAGCTTCTCTTGTGCTTGCTTCTCTCCCCCCTGAAGTTAAGGTCCGGTCAGAGGCTGTTGGGATGAGGGGCATGCAGAGGCTGAGAGTATGAGGGTGATGTGAGGGTTGATGAGTGGTGAGATGTGATGCTGAGTGGATGATGAGTGGTGAGATGCGATGTTGAGTGGATGGTGAGAATGAGTGAATGGGTTGGGATTTTGAGAAGATACACTATATATTTTGACGCTTCTGCATGCGCTAAGGATGCAAACTACAGCCAAACTATTAGGATCGTCAGATCCCTTTATTTCCTATTTTTCCACTAAAGCTCATTGGTGCTGACCATGGCCTACACACATCTGGCGGTGTGCAGATTTCCTATCCTGTAGTGATGTTGAGAATAGTAGTTGGTTTGCGGTCTACTCTCAAGGATGCCCGTGGATTGGAGATTCTCCATGCTTTGCTGCTACGAGTAGAGCCTCAATGTTTTGATTGATCCTAGCCTAGAGAGCTTGTAATTAGGTTAGTTTTACCCCTATTTTTGTACTCTGTTGTTGTATGACTTTGTAATTAGCTAAAACGTGGATGCCCATGATAGCTAAGGTATCCTGAGACTATCACAGAGGGGCAAGAGAGTCAGGATTTCAAGTTTTGAAATCCTGGTTTGTTTCACATAAAATGTTGATCTCATGAGGTATCTAGTGTTTATGTTTTATAAGTAATTCCAAATGGTATCTAACTAGCAATGGTGCTAAGGATGGTATATTTGGTGCACTCTGATTGGTATCACACTTTAAAGGTCCATCTCTTATACCTTAGCATCATTTGGTAGACATTGTCCTCCCATATTTCTGATCCATGCATATGTGCAAGCTTCAATCCAAACTCTTAGCACATATGTAGGGGGAGCTAATGCTACCAATGGAGATTTATGAAACTTGTCCAAATCCTTTTACACATGGTAAATATGCTCGGGCAAGCAATATGGATTCAATTGAATTTTAATTCTTATCTTTGTGAAAGAGTTGTCATCAATTACCAAAACGGGGGAGATTGAAAGCTCTAGTTTGGTTTTGGTGAATTGATGAAACCCTAAAGTGCTAACCGATTACTCTAGTGATTATGAGATAGATAGCACATTCCAAGTGATGAAGCAAATGGAGAAGATCATAGTGATGGTGGAGTCCATGAAGATAATCAAGTGCTTGGGCTTGGAAAAGAAGAAAGAGAAAAACAAAATGGGCTCAAGCCTAAAAGAGTGTGATCACATTTAGGGTAGATGGTAGTACTATTAAGAGGAGAGATCTTATCGGACAACTCGATCATCTAGTGCCACTAGGTGTTAGAAAACTTGCATTGCATTTTAGGCCTAGTGCACAATCGGTGAGAAAGTGTTTAACCTTTGAAAAATGATTGTGAAAATGCTAACACACTTACACGTGATGGTGATACACTTGGAGTGTTAGCATATTTGCAAAGGTGGTGAAAAAGGTGAAGAAAAGGAAACGTTGTCGGGGTCGGGGTGCTGCTCTGAGGGCACCATCATGCCCTGTCCGATGCACCACCACCCCTGTGGCGGTGACCGACAGAGGAGGCCGAGAGTGGGGTGCTCTGATGGGGCACCGTCACCCTGTCCGGTGGCACCACCACCCCTAGGGTGGTGCCCACCTGAGCCTGGCCAAGGAGCAGCAGAGAAGGAGGCGGCATCGATACGTCCAATGTGCACTGCCGCTGTGAGGGTGGTGCACTGCCCGGTCACCGCCATGCGTAGGGCGGTGCCACCGCCATAATTATCCAGAGATAGGGTGATTTGGAGATGGTCACCGCCGCCCTAAGGGCGGTGCACCTCCATAAAATTCCAGAGGCTAGGGTTTTCGGGCAGCTAGCTGGGTTGTCACCGCCACCCTGGGGGCGGTGCCACCACCGGCTGTCCAGTGCCCCAACGGCTAGTAAAATGACCATTGGAGGGGCACCGCCACCCCATGTCCGGTGCCACACCGACATGTCCAGTGCCCTCGCAGAAGCTGACTCAAAGGGGTAATGGCTCTATTTGCTTGTGGGCTTATAAATAGAGGTAGTGGCCGGCCTTGGCCATACTCTTAGCACTTCTAACAACTGCATACACCCTTTAAGAGCTGAGCACACCACTCCACTCACTTACACACTTGATTTGATCATCTTGAGTGAGATTGGAGAGCCTCTAGTGCATTGCTTAGTGGTCTAGCATCTTGTGGCACTAGTTGGGTGATTTGGGCTGGTGGAGATCTTGTTACTCTTGTGTTTGCTGACGCCTAGACGGCCCGGTGATTGGTGGATCATCGAGCGGAGGAAGGTGATTGTCTCCGGCTCTGATCATTGTGATTGTGAGGGGTTCTTGTGCCTTCCCCAACGGAGCGTCAAAGGCAACTCTAGTGGATTGCGCGTGGCTTGTGGATCCTCATCTTGTGTTGGTTGTGTGGCACCCGGTTGCAGGTTAGGCGTGTGATGCCTATTAGCGCGTGAACCTCCGAGTGAGTGAATCGCCACAATGGGGACTAGCTTGCCGGCAAGCAAGTGAACCTCAAAAGAAAATTTGATTGTGTCATCATTGTCTTCTTGGTATTCTTTAGTATTCATTAATTGATCACTTGCCACGGCGGTATATCACCTCTACCATTCTCTTGCTTTACTTTGTGTATTTACTTGTGTAGAGTTTGTGGTAGCTGTAGCTAGTTGTGTAGCTTAGCTTATTAGTTGTAATTAGTTCCTAGCTAGCTCAACTAGTGTAGAAAGTAGTGACATAGCCCTTGAATGCTTAGTGATCTTAATTGACTAGAATTGTTGGTATGTGGCTTGCAATTTTAGTAGGCTAGCGCAACATTCACTTCGCCTCATATTTATCTAACCACTTGGCTTAGTGTTGTTGTAGATTTTTTAATAGGTTATTCACCCCTTCTAGCCATTAGGACTTTTCGATTAAATCGAAAAGGTGTTTGCATCTCTATCGCCTTTTATCTTTCGCATTTTACAATGTGTACCTGCTTGGTTGTGTGTTTTACCTTTCAAGCTTAGGGTGCGTTTGGTTCAGGGGACGGGCTGGGACGGGACGGGACAAGCCCGGTTCCGATGTTGTTTGGTTGGGAGGCAGCTGGAGTGGGATCATCCCACCTGTAGAATATCCTAGGAATATTCCCGTGAAACTGGGGTGAGCTCATCCCCGAAAATTTGCTGGGCAGAGTCATCCCACCTTTGCCGCCGTCACCTTCTGTTTCCCTCGCGTGCTGGACATGGCGGATAGGGTCACCGGCGGATGTGGCAGGACGGGCGGCGAGCAGGAGCTGCATGGGCGCCGGGATCCATGTTGCGACTGAGCAGGACCGGTAGGTGCGGCCAGTCGGGGCCGGGCGGGCGGCGAGCTCCGGATTGGGCGGCCTCCAAGCGGGCACTGATGGCCTCGGCGAACTGTAGACGGTGAGACGACCGGGCAGGCGAGCTCCAGCTTGGGTGGCGGCCTCCAAGCGGGCACGGACAGCCACGGCGAGCTCCAGACGGCACAGCACGGACAGCATCCAAGCGGGTGGCGCGGCATGGACGAACGGCTTCCGAGCGGGCGGCGCGGCCGGATGGCCTCCGGCGGGCGGCGCGCGGCAAGGCGACCTCTGAGCGGGCGGCCGGTGTTGCAGGACCGCCTGGGATGGGGCCGCATCCAGACGGCGGCGCGGCCAATCTGCTGCTGCGTGCGCACGGATGAAGAAGGGGAAGGATTTTATTTATTTATTATGTATAATATAAAAGGAGAAAACAGATTGACATATATATAGTAAAAGGAAAAAAGATTTACATATAGGTCCTAGTGGGTCCCACTACAACAGTAGCTAACGGAGTCAGATTTCTCATCTATCACATTCCTATTTATCCTTTCAACCAAACACAAAATGGAACCATCCTGTCCCATCTCAACCAAACAGAAAATAGGGGAGTCCTATCTCCATCCCGTCCCAGAAAACAGAGATGGGACCATCCCACCCCATCTTGACTCCCAACCAAACGCTACCTTAGTTGATAGGTTAGTTGATAGGATTGGAATATAGGTTACATAACTTTTTTTACGATAAAGATAGCAACAGACCTAGCAAAACCTTAGTTGCATATCTGATAGCTTATCTTTGCATAGGTTTTGCTTAGGAGTAAATTAGAAGCTATAGTTTAGAAATATATTTTTAAGTTGCCCAATTCACCTTTTCTATTAGACGTCACGGTCCCTTTCAATAAAGAAAGCATATAAAGATGGAATCAAAGATTATTTGCAAGGAACGGGATGATGGTTTCACGTAGAAGATACTTCCTCAAATTCCAAAATAATAGGTTCTGGGTTACGAGTAATTAACAGTCCTATGATGATATTCCTTTTAGCATAATTGTTTCACAGTTATTATAATTAACAAACAAGGCCATATTTATTGGATATTAATATGTTATAGTATTAAAAACATAGTGTTAATAATATGGAGTTTAGAACACTTAGATGTGCAAAACCACGGTTTAGAAGAAAAAACAGACATATAGAGTGAAGTCTATAAAACTTGGAGAGTAGTTTTAGCAATATCTTGATTTTCAAAATTATAAAATTTGTTGCATTTAAACACTTCATGGCACTTTAAAACCAAAGCATTTCACAAAATAATGCTATTTTTCCAAAACTCTAAAAAATTACCCTGCATCGAAACGACGCTAAAACATAGTTTTAGAAGCGACTTTATAGAACGTGAGTCCTTATTTTTAATTTCGCAACGAGTCACCTAAAGCTAGTCTCGGTGGAAGTTTCATATAAGTCGCATTTACATTAACGGCGGAGTTACTCCACAGTGGAGTTTGTGGAGTAGAGTTCGTGGAGCAGTCCCAAACACGTCGTAAATAGGTTGTCATATAGTCATTTTTTATGACGTAGCAGTGTATTTAAGAAGAGAGAATAAATGAGTCTTTTTGCACGATTAACAACTCTATGAGTCATGAAATTAAATGCCTAAGAAACTATAGAATAAAATTTATATTGAGAGTGCTCATCCTAGTTTTATTTTATTAGATATGACATGACAGTCTTTCAAACAACTTGTTATTACGGCCGCACCTTTCTTGACTTTTCGATGACATTATTACTTTCACTCGCTAGAGTCTAGACATAGTCAGCCATGGATCATTTCGCTACGCTAGCTGCTGCTCCATGGGATGGCCACCAGCCTCGATGTTGATGATGTACTCGATCTCCTCTGCGACTTCCTTCATGGATGGCCGGTTCTGCCGGCGCTCCTCGAGGCATCCCAGCGCTAGAAACCCGAGCGCCTTCATGGTGTCGAGCTCGAGCTGCGTGGCGCCCTCCTTGATCGCCGGGTCCACGACGTCCATGAGCCTCTCCTCGTCCGCCACCCGCTGCACGTGCACGGCGAGGTTGACATCGTCGGCGCCACGGCCGAAGTCAATGGCGCGCTTGGACGTGAGCAGCTCGAGCAGCACGACGCCGAAGCTGTAGACGTCGCTCTTGTCCGTGAGCTGGTAGTTGCGGTAGTACTCCGGGTCCAGGTACCCCAGCGTCCCCTGCGCGCAGGTGGAGACGTGGCTCAGCCCTGGCTCCGCCAGCCGGGACAGCCCGAAGTCAGAGACCTTGCCGTCGAGCCGGTCGTCCAGGAGGATGTTGCTCGACTTGATGTCGCGGTGGTAGATGGGCGGCGAGGCCGCGAAGTGCAGGTACGCGATGCCCTCCGCCGTCTGGCGCGCGATGGCCAGGCGCTGGCGCCACCCGAGCGGCGGGCGGCTCATGGAGCCGTACAGGTGATTGGCGAGGGTGCCGTTGGGGATGAACTCGTACACCATCAGCGGCTGCTCCAGGTCGACGCAGCAGCCGAGCAGGCGCACCAGGCTGCGGTGGTTCACCTGCGACAGCACGCGCACCTCGTTCAGGACCTGGTCCGTGGATTTGGTGTTGCCAAGCTTGGCGCACTTGACGGCCACGACCGTGCCGTCGCCGAGCACGCCCTTGTAGACCTCGCCGTAGCCACCGGCGCCCAGGAGGTTGTCGCGGGAGAAGTTGCCCGTGGCGCGCTTCAGCTCGCGACCGGAGAAGTTCTTGGCGGTGCGGCCGCTCGTGTTGTTGGCGTTCAGGATCTCCTCGCGCTCCTTGGCCAACCTCTGTCGGGCGAGTTGGATGCGCCGCTGCCGGCGGTAGACGAACAACCCCGCAGTGGCAACCAGCAACGTGCCGCCGAGGCCACACACCAGCCCTGCATTGCATCACAAACCATCAGAACATTTAATTTAAATCGATTGCTGAACTTTAATTTTCAAGGTGAGGAATTCTAGTTGATTCATCAAAAGCCTTTGACTGCCTGTGTGTGAAATTCCATTGGAGAATTGTCCTAATCATGTTAAATTTGATTTCTTAATTGGTACATAGTGCGATAGAGGCCAACAGTGGTTTAGTTTTTCTAGTCTCCGCATGGTGAACATGATAGGTCCCCTCCATAAGTTTTGGCGTCGATGTCTGACCAAGTTTGACAAAAACCAGAGAAGATATTTTGATGAGCATTATAATCTATTTTTGGTGGAACATTTGAAAAGAGCGAAATTAGACAATATCTCAACAAAAGGATTTGCAACCAAGACAAGTCGCAATGCAATGCAAAAATGACATCAACAACTTCATTTGGTTATGCACCCAAATCAAGACTCAATTAGTGAGCTAGTCATTTGGTTTCCTACGTTTCTTGGAGTTGTGTTTTCAGTCGCTAGTAGGCCAGGGTCTCTCGCCAAGTCCCTTTTTTCTTCTTCTTTTGTGCCTTTAGAGTTATGTTAAGTTATGTCTATACGGAGGGTTCGAAGGATTTGGTAAACCCTCTCTTTTTTCGTTTTTTCTATGCAAATCTCTTACCCTTTCTTCTTAAAGAAAATTATAGACAAATAGGGACATAGTCGTTGATCTGGATCTGATAGGCTCATAATTGTGTCTGCTGCCAATGCCGGCCGCCAACTTTTGCAATAGATATAAAGATAACAGTACTTAAATAAATGGAGAAACAGTCAAAGCTTATCCTTCCTATGAGGATATATATGTGTATGGTCTATGAGCCCCCCAAAGTTGACCATCGGGACGTCTAAGGGCCCAAATTGAGGCTGATGTATATACTTTCCCTTTGTTATGCCATTTGAATACAGAGGGTTGAATGCAGAGTATCCACTGTCGGCTGAACTAGTGAGTCAAAAGGGTTGCTTGACCATACCACTACCTCCTTTTTCCAATGCGTCATATGAGGGATTTGTACTACGTTGACTTCAATGGTAATCTGGATTGTCGTTGAAATTTTAGCAGGTATCTGTACCTTCACGCGTGAAAGGAGGAAAAAAAAAGAAGAGAAAGCAGCTATCTGTAGCGTTAAGAACGACTCATTTTAACGACTGACCTTCTCCTCACCTCGGAGAGTCAGGGGTACCATGAGTCCAGTGACTCGCAAATTAATTCAATAGGAAGAGACACATCACCTACTCATTCGTGTCAAGTAGAAGCAGTAAGGCTGTCCACAAAGACAGAGTACTTGTATAGAAGATCTATTTTAGATGTTAGAAGAGGGTATAATCTAAATCTGAATATCCTTTCTGGAGACCCATTTATAGAAAGGGTTGTCTTTTATGTTTTGTTGTTGGAGGAGACAAAAATAGATATTAAATCCTTTGTTCCGTAGCACTACTCAAAGGACGAATAAGTCTTGTATTTTAGGTCGCGGTCGTCGGAGACGTCCAACTGAACAATTTTTAGTCTACGAGATTTGTTGAACAATCTGAACGGCAAGAACAGGAAAGCAAGAAACAGCTACCTGCAATGAGAGGCGCATGGCTGGATCCTCCGCAGTCCCCAGCGATCTGGCAATCCGAGGGATCTGCATCAAATCAAACAAAGTAATACAAGTGTTCCGTTTAATTCAGGACCTGTCCTTCCTTGTGTCTTCAATTCAAGATCATGCAGCGAAAAGAAATTACTGACTGATTTCGAAAAAAAAAACGTACTCTGCTGGCACGCGCCGGCGATGGGGCTCCACGTGAGCCCAGACACGCAGAAACATCGGCGGACCGCGCCGGCGCCGGAGGGCGTGAGCGGGTCGTCGGCGCAGGTGGCGTTGGCGCCGTCCTCGCAGTCAGCCTGCGTACGGCAGAGCGGCTCCCTGGGCGTGGCCCACTGCAGCTCCAGCCCGAGGCGGCTGCCCCACGTGTCCGGCGGCTGCGTCGCGTCGAGCCCCACGAAGCTCCGGTACGCGCTGCAGAACCGCGGCGACACCCGGATGCTGTAGGACGTGGAGGAGCCCCCGGCGACGAAGGTGCAGCAGAGCGGCAGCGGCGCGCACGCCGACGCCGTGGACCCCGTGGCGTTGGCGTAGACGTGGCAGAGCGAGTTGGCGGAGCAGTTGAGCGGCGACAGCAGGAGGTCCTTGGTGCAGTTGAGCAGCATGATGGTGTTGGACGAGCTCACGTTGAACGGCAGCGACGCGTTCAGCTGCACGCCTCGCCCCGCCGGCGCGCCCTCCGACATGCAGCTGCCCTGCGGCTGCGACACGAAAGGCGCCGGGGAGACCACCAGCCGCTGCGCCTCGGGGGTGATGGACGTGATCGGGTACGACGTGCCGTTCAGCGCGTCGAACAGGAGCGACGAGTTGGCGGCGCACCGGACCTTGTACGCCGGGTCGCCGCAGCCGTCGCCCGTGCTGAGCGGGTACGGCACGGCCGTCGTGCCGCACGGCGGGCACACGCGCGCATGGCTCGCCGGCAGCAGCACCAGCAGCAGCGTGAGCATGGCGATACTACCCAGCTCGGAGAGGAGGACATGGCTCAACCTCCGTGTACTCGCCATTGCTGAATGCTTAGCTTGTGTTGTGTCTCCTCGCGCTTGTCGTATGGATGATTTATTATGTCTTTTATTAAGGAGGAGGAGGAGGAGGTTTGACTTGTTTTATTGGCCTGCCCGTCGCCTTCAACCTGCATCATTTTGGACTAGTGATGAATGCGAAAGGAGAATTTCCACAACGATTCTATACGAGAAGGAAATGCATCATGTGACCGTGGGTGTTTCGTCTCTGCTCATTTGCTTGGTCTGCATCAGAATTAAAAAAAAATACTACAAATTACCATATATAAAAATCGGTAAGGCCAAGTTTTAGGCAAATATGGCACTAAGAAAAAGTTGTTTCATACGTCGTTTTATTTTATGCAATGCCATTTTTATGATGCTATAAGAAAAGAGGAGGTAAGAGAAGAAAATATTATTGTTTCGTGCTTGTCTATCATTTTACAAGTTATAATTGTTATACGACTCATAAATTACTCTTTATTTATTCTAGTTACAAATTTTCGGATTATAGAATTTTATGAGATAACAGATAACTCATGAGGCTCAGGGCTAGCAGTGTGTCGATCGTCGTGCGGTGTGGCATTAGTACGGCATGAGCCCGTGCGACTTGTTGCAATCTTACTACTCTAGGTATCGCGTGTTGTAGAGCTCTCGACGTGTTGGAGCTCTCAGTCTGCTAAACAATCGCTCCCTCACTCCCCCCACCCCCCACCAGCACCCCCCATGGTTGTGCACAGCCTTATCAGGCTAGGTGTGAACAACTCTTTCTCCTTAAAGTTGTCAGAGGATGTACAAAGAGTCTTTGCATCACATAGATTCTTGGTGGCACTTGGAAAATTTATTATCCCATCCACCGTGGGCCTCATGATCTGGTCCTAGATGTCATGATGAGGACATCACTAGCTCAAACATAAATATTAACCGCTTTTAAACTAAATGTGCAACCATTCTATTATATCAGATTTAACTTTATATATTTGATAAATTATTGGTGATACACCAAGGAGTGTGTACCTTTTCATTTTAGAAGTATTTACATAGATCAAGGGAAAGGTAGATTGCAAATAGGGGAGTATGTACAGTTAATGAAGTTGATTGGAACCAAGTCCAAGTATTACCGACGCCTTTCACGAGGCCACCAGGTTACTTTTGGCTCAATAAAAGAAAGGGATCGAATCCAACATGTTTTGAAAGTTAGATTCAAATTATAAAATAATACCAAATTGTGACGGTCATCATGGCTTCATACATATTTCAATTGGGATGTTCTAAAACTTTATGGAAAGTTTATGAAGTGTATTTGGTGCGATAGGATAAGGGACGTGGGCACTATGGGAGGGGGCAGTGTTGGTACAAGCTTGATACGTTGGTCGTGTCCATTGCGACAACCCACCCCAACTTGTGTTTCTATAAACCCAACTCATCCAAATTTATGGGCTAGTAAGGGCATCCGCAATGTATATGTAGATCTAACCCGGTCCTATACAATGATTTGACGCTACTTGTTAAAATAATCCCAATGTATAGCACCAACCCTGGATATATAAGTAGGACCCACAAAAATTAAAAAAAATCGTCTAGTATCTCCCTCTCCCCAACCTGTCAGTCTCCTCTCTCCCATGGCCGTCCTCCTCCCTCAATCCCACCTTCTCCCTCTCTCCCATGGCCGACCTCCTTCTCCCTCCCTATGGGGCTACTTGGTTCCTTTGCTGGGTACTATTGCACCTTTCCGAGCAAAGATAGCCAACCAAGACACATGTTTGGTTTCCTCGTTTGATCACCTCGAGGATTGCTCGGGCAAGCTCCTCGTGGCTCGCATAGATGCAACGAGGCCAAGCGGGGCAAAGTTGCTGCCAAAACCAAGCAGCCCCTAGCCTTCCATCCCATGGCCGGCCTTCTCCCTACCCACCTGGCCGCGCGTGAGAGGGAGGACACGGTGGCACTTGGCGCTGCGAGAGAGAGAGGGGGGGGGGATGCGACGGAGAGAAGGGGGATGCGGCGGCGTGGGATGGATGACGTGACCATGCGGGCACGGGATCTGCGACCACCTCCTCCATCCATGAGTCGAAGCGTGGCATCTATGGCTGCCGCCTCCATGCAGGAGTCAAAGGTGAGAGAGAAGTGTGCATTTTTATTCGTTGGAAGTGGGTTCTATATAGATTTGGGTTCACAATGTGAAGGAGCCGATTCTATGGCTATCGAAACAAGATAGAAGCACTCATTGATGCTCTTAGATCCATTCTGCCCCTTCCACACAGACCCCATATAAGAATCGAACCCATAAAACTTATTACGCCCTGACCCAATAGCAGGCCTAATTCCGTAACTCATGTCTATTTGTAATGTCATATGTGTTTAAATATAATATTTCACGCAGACCTCATATAAAGTCGAACCCATGAAACCTATTACGTCCGGACCCAATAGCAAGTTCGATGACTTATGGCTATTTGAAGTTTCCATGACTTATGGCTATTTGAAGTGTCAAATGTGTTTAAATATAATATTTAACTATTAATCCTTGTCCTTAAGGGCAGGCTTGGTGCAAGTGGTAGAGTCTTACTGCATGTGACCGGACGGTCCTGGGTTCAAGTCGCGGTCTCCTTGCATTGCACAGGAGAAAGTAAGGTTTACCACCAACATCCTTCCTCAAGTCCCGCACAGAGCGGAACCTCTCTGCACTAATCCTTACGCTTCCTAGCCCGGTCTGCCGCAGCAAAGCATGGTCTACTTTTGCTTGGACTTGTGTGTGAACCCATATGAGGCATGTCGAGTACTGGTGGGGGACTGTACCATTACATTGCGGCTCCCAGCGAATTCATGATTTATAGGATAAAAGAAGTCACAGGAAGTCAAACATGGCCAGCCGTTTAACACCCTGTTCGCTTGGCTTATAAGCCATATTTTTCAGTCAACAAACAATATTTTTTTTTAAAATAAATCAGCCAACAGTATTTTCAGTTATGACTTATTAGCAAAACGAACGTGGCATAGATTGTTCTCGGGTTGACATGCCGCTTTAATTGCAATCGTCCTCATCTTGACGTTCTTTGTGATCGAGCATCTCCAAAAGCTACTAAAAACAACTTTCTACTATTTCACAAAAGCCATGTCTCCACATGTACAGGCACATCCAGTTCTCAAGTGCTATAACAAAACTAAAGTTTGCCAGAGAAGTTTAGCCATCATCATTAATACACCAACTATGTCTTGTACAGGCTGAGTACCCCAAATTGCTGGAGGTCACAGATCTTCTTGTCATTCGAATATATAGATAGTACTCATCATTAGGGGTACTCTAGCACACAAATTACTCCAGCTCCACTAATAAATAGAATGTCAAAATTCTTTCTGGAAAGAAACTCAGATAAACTGCACTCAAAATTCGAGGCCAATTGCTCCCAAAACAGGGGAAGTAAGCAAGCCTTTGCCCTATCCCCTGTTCCATGTACAACACAGCAATGTAGGTAAATTTATCTTCATCGCCAGGACTTTCTACCTTCCTTTGCCTAGCCGATGAATCAAGCATGTAATCTGTTAAGCATCCATTTTTTCTGCATGGAAACAGAACATAGCCAGAGGTGAGAGGTGTCCACAATCGAACACAAGCTACAGTACATACATGACCAAAAAAAGAGTAGACATATGTCTAGTTAAGTCAGAAGACAATTCTGTAGAAACAGTAAGGTTGCAGTGCAACAGTGATTGATGGAGGCGAGCAGAGGATTGTTTGTCATGTTACATAAGATGAGACCTTTTCCATGCAACAAAGGATATGTGCACGCATTTTTTTAACATGGCATAATTAACTCTTTACCCAAACAAGTATGCTGTCAATATTTTAAGTTGTGGATGAAAATTAACCTAATTCCCAAAAAAATCATTCCAATACATGGTCCTATCCAATCAATACAAACGTGCCATCTACTAACACTTCTGTGAGCAGAATGCGTGCAATGAAACATACAGTTGGTCACAAAAAAGATTGCTGTATTGTATATACCACAATCACCACTTCACCAGTAGATACTGATATCCAAGGAACTGCTTCTCACAAGCCCATGGCCCTGTTAGTTGCGTGCATGTGTCTACCGAAGTTTCAAATTTTGATAATATAAAAGATCTTGTACTGCTAACAACACAAAATATAGGACAGCAGAAAATGTTCTTTCACTTGCAAAGCTGCCATTGTCTATATAATCAAATGATTTACGCCTTCCATCAAATGGCCATATTCAAAGATAAAACTATCACTATAAGATCTCGCGTGACGTCAGCATTCCATGTTTAACTTTCGCAGTAACAGCTAGGCAACTGTTTAATAGAGCACGTGTTTCACCAAATATGTTGGCATAAATTAATTGTGAAGCTAAAAGTTAATCCGAGTGTGCTTATAGTAGAATTATGAACATAGACTTAACCATTAGATAAATAAAGGTACTTAAGTTATGTTTTCATCATTAACAATAGAGTACAAGAAAGAACTATTTAAACATGAGGCAAGATGAGATTTGTGTTAGCTAGTGGGATTTCAGATATTCTGAAGCTAGGTGTCTACAAACTGCAATAACCTAGAAAGTATCTATATTAACAATCAAGGATTGTGAATTGTGATTTTGTTGCCAATATGCCATATGTATCCTCAATTCCTCATGTCTGAGTATGTTACAATGTTGTACACATCAACATGTAATGTAAGTAGGCCTTTTGTAAGTCCAGCATAGCAGTAAGAACGGAGTCAACAAACACAAATCAGCAGTATAAATATTTCACAAATTGACAAAACCAACATACTGATCTAGTCCTCATCTTCATCAGGAATGACTATAACAGGACCCTTGACCCTGCTATCACTATGCCCAATAAGTTCCTGAGCAGCCTTTGCAAGGAACTCTTCTGCAGCAGTACGGACAGACTTCTTTTCTGGTAAAGGCTCAGGCTTTCTCTTCTGCCCAGACCAACTCCGCCTTTCTCCTCTACTTATTTCCTGCATGCTCCTCTTCTGATCTGAATAAAAATAAAATAAAATCTCATTTCCATGCCATAATAATCAAGAATCCACACAAACTTAACTGCCAAATATGTACCGGATGTCAGATGGGAAAGTGAGTGTCCAATAAACCTTGCTGCTGCTTGTGTATTTATTGTAGTAGTAGGGCGAAGTGGTGCTGCAATTCAATTCAGGTAGTAACTGAGTACCAGCATTACATATTTCAGATAAAAAAAAGAAATGAATAAGCATGAAATACAGAGTAAAGTACCCTTGTCCCAGTCCTCAAATTGATTTAACTTCTCCTGCCATAAGCTTAACCTTTCCTGGAAAGAAACGAATCAGAACTCAGGAAATAAAACTTCCAACTGCAGAGCCAAACTAGCTGACAAATCAAATATTGCATTTTCACTTCAAGTAGTGGCCACAAAGACTCCACCAAAGAGTCACAAATGTCAAAACTTTCTCCCAGCTCAAGTAGCAGAATAGCTGGAAACGTATGAAGATTGAATTCATGTGGCTACATAGAACTCTCCATTCAAGGATTACAAAATATAAAACCTTTTTATGACATTATATAACTTCGAACAGAATAGCTGTCAAAATACGAAGACTGATTTTTTCAACTCATGCTGCATCAACATAGAACTCTTCATTAAAGAACTGTTATTATTAAAACTATTCTTCTTAAATTGAACTCCCAACATAATTAGAACAAATGTTGACAGATAATCATAGAATTTTCAATGTAAGATGACCCCACAAAGAATCCCAACTCAGCCACACAAATCCTTCTCCAAAACAGCCTCTATACTAAAACGGCAACAGCAGTAAATTAAGCTAAACACTACAGCATGTCAAAGGTGATATTACAAACCTACGAGCTCTGTTCTGACCTAAAAGAAACCTACGGCAAATCCATGTACATATTCAAAGGCCCATATCAAACCTCTCCATCTGCATGCTCAATACTCCCAGGCAATATTACAAAATATACTCCCATCTTTGTTCTAGTCAATAACATCGAAATCAATCCCCTACTTCAATGGCACCCGAAAAATACACTTCGAAAGATCCAGAATTTTAGAACTACGAGGAGCTTACAAATTCCTTTCTGATGGGGTGCTCGTCAGGGTCAATTCCCGAACACCTTAGACGAACTGCAAAATTCCAGCAAAAAGAGATAATCAGAAAAAAGAACCCTAAGCTTGTGCAACGAGAAGGAGAAGCGTGGAAGGTGCAGTGCCTCCGAGGAGTGAGGTGGCGGCCTGCGCCACGGCGAGGAAAGCGCGCGCCCGGAGCAGGGGCGGGAGCTCGGCCACGGCGTCGGGGTCCGCCGCGGCCGCCGCGAGCAGATGGGAGAGATGGTCCCCTACAGATTCGGCAGCGGCGAGCGTCTGCTCAGCAGCCGAGACCACAGACGGCGGAACTGCCGAGGTGGCGTCGGTAGCGGGGGAGGCCATGGTTTTGGTCCTTTTGGACTTCGGGTGTAGACGGCGGCGAGGAATTCAGGGAGGCGGGTCCTTGGCGTGAACAGTTGAAATAGGTCGCAGGGAGAAGTCCAAGACCTGGCCTGTTGTATCCTTCCTTATTGATAAAAATCAATAAAAATATCTTTTTTTAATTAGATTTCTAAATGTTGCTATATATCATTGTTGTCTATTTTGGATTTTTCGCTAGTCAATAATAAAAAACGAAATTAGCTCTCTAATATACGCACACAAGATATAAAAACGTGTTGGATGGTTGAAATAGAGAGCAATTTTTATTTAAATAGGAGTAGCTTCTAAGTAATGATTTAGATATTAAATTGAAGAAAGACTCTTAGAGATGTTTTTAGAGTTGTCAATCGCTTCGGTCTTAATTTTTGGCCTTGAACCGGGTAAACTCGTTTGTTTTAGGTTATGTTCAGATCTTTTAAATTCACTTTCTCAAACCTCCATCTCTTGTGATGTGTTGTATTTATGTTGTTATTGTGTGTGCATATCTTAGATTTTTATTCAAAACACTTTTTAATTAATATTTTAAAATTAACTCTATGCTTTCAGGGTCAAGTCTCTTTGGTTGCCTCAATGTGCCTGTGACAAAAAGCTATTATCATGCTACATGCACAGACGTGACAAGGACCATGACCACGGCACCTCCCGGGTACCTGTGCCTCTGTGGCCAACCTGTGGGCCCCGCCTTGTTGTGGCACTGTATTCAGCATGACGAGTTGTTACACCACCTCGCTTGTTGTGACAAGTGTATATATAAAGCACGCGTCTATAAGTGGGTTTTGGTGGATTGAATGACAACATGATCAAAGGTCTAATATGTCTGCTAAGTATTGAGCAGGGAACTGAGCATATTGTATACACTTGTGATATGCTTTGTTGGATGAATCATTAAGTGTCAAAGGCTCAATTGATGGCAAACAAGCAGGATATTCCATATGAGTGGTATTGTGATGAAATGGCAAGCCATAATGTATATTGTTGAAGTAATATATTCTTATGCAAATAAAATGGTCTCATCGTGTTGGCATGGTCTATACGTTATGGAATATCATTGCATCATGAGAAGACAAGCATAATTGTGAAGGTAAATGAGACATGACGTTATGCATATGGAATGGTCTCACTTGTAGAGCTTGCTTGGAAAATCAATGAAGATGGAGATGGATTTCTTGAAAAGGGTTTCAATGTATGCTTATTGTTTATTCAAATCACCATGTGTCTTGGGATGGCTTGAGATGGTGAAAAAGCAAGGACATGGCTTTGAAGGACCAAGCAAGAGTGAAAGGTAAGCAACGGCTTGGGCATCGATGGACCACAACTATGGTGAAGAAAAGAATATTTGCATCGAGTCTTGACACTAATCAAGCTATTGGAAGTCACATTGTGAGGAGAATTAAATCATTCTTGGAGTTTATGGAAGAAGTGACTTGATGCCATAAAGTGAACTCATATGGTTGGACATGGTTTAAATCATGTACTCAAGGTGGATTTGCTCATGTGATGATTGACACAAAGTTGGTTGCATCTCTTGGTGAAGAAATATGTGAACAATGATGGCATATGAAGACTATTGAAATCTCAAGAGGCATTGTTGCAATTTCAAGAGGAAATGGTTCAAGTCACATACTCAAGGAGTATCTGCTCATGTGATTTTATCTTTGATCTTGAGTACGAGCATTTTGTACTATCAAGAAGGATGCAACATTGAGTGCGCTGACAAGTCTTGCTGCTCAAACTAACTAAACCCTAATGCTAACTTGAGATAAACACTTTGCGCATGGTGGTTGTTGGCGATCCTTAACGACCAAAATCCGACCGCCAATTAAGATATAAAAGAGGAGAAACTAGCAAACTTAAGCATATACGCATTTACTATTGACCTAGTTCCACATGTATTTAGAGAACATTGTTTTGCAGGACATAAACACAAATACATGGAGAAATTCACTGAAGAGCACTTTTCGACGCTGATTCGCGCAAAGGAACAAGGGAGACGCCTATCAACTCAACTCAACCGGGCAAAAGCATCATCGAGGAGTGGTCTAGGTCCAGCCCACAGCCCACCACGCAAAGGCGGTGGCTTAGTCAAGGGGCGGCCAACCCCTAGGGGCGCCTGACCCCCTACCGGTGCTTCTCTGCCTCTCCTTCGACAGGCGGTGGCATGCCTCCATGCAAAGGCGGTGCAGCTCGGTCCTCGCGCCAAGAATAGCTCCCAGCACCACCTTCCTCCTTGTATAAATAGAGGGGCACCCCCTCTCACAACACACCACCAGAAGGCAAGGAGCTTCTCCACTTTTGAGCAACACTCCAAGGGCTTAGGCCCTAGATAGCTAGTAGAGTAGTAAGGAAGAGATGTGAGGGAGAGCTTGGGAAAGCGCTGGACTTGTCGGTGTCTCCCCAACTTGTACCTCGACGAGCATATTTACTTCAACGGGTTCTCCCGCTAAGTGAGTGTTTGAGGTTCTTTTGGTTATAAAGTCTTTGATTAGTTAAGCTATACTCTTACTTGTTTGCGGGTTCGTCGTCCGTTCCCGTGGTGAATGCTCTAGTAGAAGGGCCCTGATAAAGATGAATAACCCTTGCATGCGTGCTAGAGAAGTAGTCGATAGCATAGACGTGGTGTCTAGGCTAGAGGCTACCTTCATTTGCCTCGCGCTCTATGGTTGAGGGGTAGGCGACAGGTGGTGATAGCCATGTCCGTCCCTTATAATCCCCCACGTCTAGGCATGGCGTAGAGCCATAGGCCGGCAACGCCTGGCAGAACAAGTGTTATCCGATGCCCGAAGTAAGCAAGTAGAAGTGGAGTTTATCTATCCTTAGACTCTAAACCGAAGGAATCCATCTCAACCATCAACTCTACCCTTGGGTTGTCCTTAGACGAACTAGATAGAAGATTTACCTCCATTTCCCGTGGAAAATACGATACCCTGAATACTTCTGGGTAAAGTGCTACAATGATAATTCCATGCGCTTGCGGATTATTTCTGTATGCGTTAAGAAATACCAACAAGCATTTCTGGCGCCATTGTCGGGGAACAACTGCTATTTTCTTTGAACCTAGTTTGTCCTCGTATTTGTATCTTTTATCTTTTCTTTTTATAAGAAAAAAATACAAAATATATTTCACCATGAAGCCTACACCAAATCCAACCCTTCTCGCTTCAAAGGGGGAGTTCCTAAGCCACCTTCAAAATTAAAACTATCATCTGACTATGAACTCCACCCTGGCTTAATAGCCATGGTTCGGGCACAACCCTTCTTAGGGCACTATAATGAAAAAAATCCTACCATCACCTGCACGAGTTCGAGGAGATGTGTTTGTGCCTGAGCATCCCAGGCATGACACAGAAAACTCTAAAGTAGAAATTTTTTCCCTTCTCTCTCACGGGGAAGGCGAAGCAATGGTACACACATGCCGTAGAAAGTACCAATGGGGACTGGGATGAACTTAAAGACAAGTTTCACCTTGCATTCTTTCCTATGTCTCATATCGACTCTCTACCAAGGGCAATCCTCGATTTTGAGCAGTGCAAGGAGTCAATAGGTGCAACCTGGGCTAGGTTTTCAGCATTAATACACACCAACCCAGACTTGTCTTTACCCGATAGCATATTGTTGTGACTCTTTTGTTTGGGTGTTGATATGGGTGCTAACCTAAGCCTAGATGTGACTGCCTCGGAGGTCATTTTACACACAAGACTATGACAGAACAAGTAGAATTCTTTGAGCTTTTTATAGACAAACTCTCTTCTTCCATCATAAGAACTAAATCCCTCCAGGCAAAAGTTATGTCGAGTGTTGAGGAGTCCTCACCAGTCGAATCCAAACCTATACCATCCTTTGATTCAACTCGTGAGCCCTCACCTGAACCACAAACATCGAAGCAAAGATTAATTCATCCTTCGGAGTTCCCTATCGAATTTAGGGATTATGGCAATATCTCGAAATACTATGGGCACGAAAAACTTTTACGTCCTTCTGAGGAAGTTTCCCATAAAATAGAACCATTGAAGGAATGGTTGTTGGAAGTTAAACGTTCTTCCAAAGCAATTTGGATTCTTTCACCTTCCACGACCATGCCTTGTTCATTAAGGGAAACAAACATAGAAGCCCTGCACAACCCCACAGTTGGGACTAGCATCATGTTAGAATTTCTAGTGAAAATTTTTTTGGGCAACATGCCGCTAATCCCGACCAACAAACTTTTCAAAAGTCCCTCAGGACTCATCTTTGAGTGTAGTGGGATTGTTAGGGACGTGCCAATTGAAATTAATGAAATGGAGGTTCACTTAGATTTCCACATCTTTTCCATCCTTGACTTTGAACTTCTCATAGGCTACCCCTTTGAAAAACTTTTCCAAAAGAAACCTACTCATGGGAGCCTTGGTGAAGAATGTGGGAAAACTGCTTCTGCCACTCTAGAAAACCCCATGGTGGAGCATTATCCCAACCATAACCTGTCCAAGGAGGTGAAGTTCATTTCCCCGTTCATTTCACCTAGGCTTTCTAGTGAAACTAAACATCCATCGCCAACCTCGCTCGAACGTAAGCCATGTCCCTTTGGCCATAAAACCGTTGTTCTTGATAATGATCAAGGCTCAATGTTGTTTCCACATGATATATCTCGAGAACGAAAACTTCTATGCCATGGACATTTTGCTTAATGCCACATGCTTCCATGAGGATCACAACCACCTCTTGATCCTTGTCTCCAAACTTTTTAAGAAGATGGTTGTTGATGCCTTTGTTTATTATAAATATTGCAAAACCTATAGTTGCATCGTGGTACGAACCTTACAGCTTGGATGACAATGTTAAATGCTTGGTGGTGAAGCTGGGAACTACACCACCATTGATAAGCTACAGGATGAGTTCCCAAGGTCAAGCTTATGACCATAAATAAAGCAATATCGGGAGATACCCCGGATTATCATTATCATATAATAATAATAATAATAATAATAATAAGATCTTTACTCTCAATAAAAGCAAGGATTTGTTGTTAGGATATTATGCACCTTTGGGTATTCTTGGTTGCTAACCATTTCAGGTTAAAGATCAAGAAGAACAGGGGACAGACAATGCCTGAAATCACGAGAGCTACATCAACTACATATGTTGATGATCGTTGGTAATGGAACACACTCAAAAGGAGACCCTGATCCTACACACTTGACTTTTCACACAAAAGTTTAAGTGTAGGGGAGGATGGTGAGAATCTCGAGTTCCATACACACCAAAAACCATGTTGCTTCAAAAAGGAAATGATATACATATAAAACAAAATAGAGAGAGAGGATTCTCCTCTCCTAAAGTCTTTGTTTACCACCATGATCAAGCCACCGCTGCAGCAGTATCACAACTTCCATCCACACATGCTGCCGGTAAGTACACTCAGGTATGCAAAGGTAATAATAATAATAAAATGTTCACCAACTCCCTTACTCATATTTGTCTCCACAAGAATTAATTTGCTTATACAAGTTTATTCTTTCTTTGTTTATGTCGTATGCTCTGGTTTAGGTGTATGTAATTAGTACACTCATAGACTTTTAAAATTAAGCATGGTGTTTAGGTTAAATAGTCTTCTTTAATCAAAATTTGACATAGTGTTTAAATTTTGGTAAATGAACTTAGAGTATTACTTTCATAAACAACAGAGGTAATAAAAAATGGAGATGAAACAAGGCTAGAATTATTTTTTTTGCAAAGTTTGCTTTAGCCTTGCCTAAGTTATATTAAAAGATAAAAAGATGATTGAACAAATAAAAAAATATACCTATTAATAAATGCATAAATAAAAAGAAAAATATATAATAAAATAAATAAAACTACAATAATGATAATAATTAATAAAAATTCAGGCTTCTTGGTGTTTAGGCCAGTAGAGCCCTTGTTGTTTCCTCCTTTGTTTCTTTTTGTTTGAATAAAACAGGTACAAGAATAAGTGTGGGGGAGATCTCTGATGCATAACGAACTCACATTCGAGATCTTCCATCAACACGTTGCACAACATCGAATGATCCAACGCGCAGAAGGACAGAACAGATGGCTCCAGAGAGGATTTACTGAACCCTTGGTTTGGTGAAACCACCTTTGACTTAGCTTCTTCTTCAACGATGGTTTGTGTAACACAACCCTCAACGCCCTATAATTTTGAGTTTGAACAAACATAAATCTTGATCACTAAAATTGAACTCAATTCATCCCTGTTATCTCCTCCTAATGAACAATGCCCCTATGCATCACACTTCATTTAAAAATCTTTGAAAAGTGACATGTACATGACATCTCTAAGATAGAAGCCTGCATAAAGTTTGTTCCATATACATATACTTATGCTTGTGGGAAAATATTCTAATATGACAATCATGTTGACTAAGTTGTTGTGAGGTGTGATATAGTTCTAGCTTAGAAATCCTACCATTTCTATTCAAAGTACTTGGAGAATTTATTTTGATAAAAATATAAAACCATAGTATCACATACTCCTCAATTGGTGAGCAATTCCTATCAAAGCCAAATATAATATCTTGCAAAATTTAAGCCTTCTACATAAGCTGCTTGCTATCATGTTGAGCTTGGTCAAGTCTTGTTGACCCTTATTGAGGGATTTATCATGCTCCCAATATCAAGATCACGTACACTCCATAAACACATGCTGCTGCTACACTGAGAGTACGCAAAAACAATGCTTTTATCTAGATCCACTAAAAATTATGTTCCTACACTAGGAGTAGACAAAATATGTTGGTTCGGGAAATACTTCATATTCTAAAAAGATAATGATCTCTCTCTAAACATGTGGTTTAGAAAAACAGACATGGGCTATGCAAAAAGTTTATGATATATATATATATGGACACATGAAGGTCCAAATAAAAAAAATATGGACACATGAAGGTCCAACGTACAAAAAAATAAGAAATATGATGAGCACATGAAGGCTCATGTATTAAAAAAGAGAGAAGGAAGAAAGATAGCCATGTTTCAAAATAATAAGTTATAGAGAGAGGTCATATCTACAAAAGGAGTATAGTTTTAGTTTACCCTTTTTCACACATGCACATCTTGATCTAAGAGTTCTCTCCTTGGATCCTTGATTTGAATTTACAACATATGCAATACAAGTATGCTATATTGTTTATCCCTACCTAAAGCTCCACATAAACCTTTTTAGAAGTAGGAGAAAATAAAAGAAGGCAAAACTTAGCTATGCCTTGGTGAAGAGTTATACACCATTGAGTGATTTGAGAGTACCATTTGAGGAGTATAAGGTGAACTATGCTTTTCATGAGAAAAACTTTCAAAAACTCCAAGTTACTAAGATGTGATTTGGGAAGATGACTTTGTTTCAAGAACTGTTCCACTTTTCAACCACCCAAGGAAACATGTTAGCTAACGCCACATATCCCACTTGTGTAAAGTATGTGTTGGAACAACTTTCATGTATAGTCATATATCTTAGAATGTTATGCTCATGATTACTTTCATTCCTAAGCTTTGCTCGAGGACGAGCAAAAGGATAAATGTGGGGGAGCTTGTTGGCGATCCTTAACGACCAAAATCCAACTGCCAATTAAGATATAAAAAGAGAAGAAACTAGCAAACTTAAGCACATATGCATTTACTATTGACCTAGTTCCACATGTATTTGGAGAACATTGTTTTGCAGGACATAAACACAAATATGTGGAGAAATTCACTAAAGAGCACTTTCTGGCGCTGATTTGCGCAAAGGAACAAGGGAGACGCTCCACGGTTGAGGGGTAGGTGATAGGTGGTGACAACCATGTCCGTCCCTTGTAATCCCCCACATTCGGGCATGGCATAAAGCCGTAGGCCAGCAACGCTTGGCAGAACAGGTGTTATCTGGTGCCCGAAGTAAGCAAGTAGAAGTGGAGTTTATCTATCCTTAGACTTTAAACCAGAGGAATCAATCTCAACCTCTATCAACTCTACCCTTGGGTTGTCCTTGGATGAACTAGATAGAAGATTTACCTCCGTTCCCTGTGAAAAATACGATACACTGAATACTTCCGGGTGAAGTGCTACAACGGTAATTCGGAGCGCTTGCGGATTATTTCTGTATGCGTTAAGAAATACCAACAGTGGTCTTGGAGCTTGTTTTTAGTTGGGATCAAAAGTCTCTAATAAGATTTCTAAGAAGTCCAAGATCACCGAAATTGGAGTTTGGAGTGAAAATTTATGTTTGTTTTAATTGAGCTATCCTAGGAATTCTAGGCCTAGAAGGAAATTCAAATCTATCCTAAGTATAATTTCCAGGTAGGGTTGCTCTGATGATTTAGAAGCCACTTAACCAGAGTTTTTGGTCTTGGGATCAGAATTTTTTGGTCCTTTGTAATTCCAGTTAACTCATGTTCTTAGGGTTGGGCATCTGTTCTCAAAGAGACTCGAATTTCCGGTCCTTTCACTGGAAGTTTTGGTGTGGGTCTAACTTGAGCCCAACGGCTTTTGTTGGCTGGTGGGGGAATTTATTTCCCCCACTCTCCATTCTCTCCAAAGTTTTAGCACTTTGAAAAACCTCCACCACAAAGAACACACACACATAGACCAAACAAACTCTCCCCTCTCCTTCTTTGTGAGGTTTGTTTGATTCTTGTGAAATCCAAAGAGTTAGGTTGAGAGATCCATGAGCAAGATCAAGAGAGAGCAAACTCCATCGTTAAGCATTTGTGGTTCTTGTAAAGCATTTGTTACTTTTGGAGGTGAAGCCTTGTAGATGACAAGGAGTTGTTCGCTGAGCTCCCATGCTTGTGGCGTGCAGTGCAAAGTCTGTGAAGGCCCCTATCTTGCCTTTGCAAGAGAAGAGATCAAGATACTAAAGTGAGGAAAGTAGTTGAAAGAGAGTTGCTCTGTTTGGAGCACCTCAATAGAGACGTTGGATTCACAGAGGTGAATCCAAATTTCAGTAAACAAATCAAGTGTCTTCTCACTTGTTCTTGCTGTTCAAGATTTACTTTTGGTAGATTCATCCTGATCTACTTGTACTTGTGTTTTTGCTTGTAGGTTTTGCTAGGAATCAACTCTACATTCTAGCAACCTTTGGTTACAAGTAGATTCGATTATATAGGCGTAATCTTTGTTGATTTGAGCCCTACTCAGAATTTCCGATCCCAGACCAGAACATTTGAACTTGGGAGGTCCAAAAATTTTGAGCCTGGCTAGAAATTCTAGTTCTATTCTCCATTGCAGGTTTTATATTTTTAGGAATGCCTATTCTCCAGAGTGTGTGGCCCAGGATATATAACAATCATACTATTAAGAGGGGAACTCTAAAGCAAACACGATTATCAAGTGCCACTAGGTGTTGATTTACATGCTGTCGGTGCGAAAAGTGACCAACTAGTAAATATTTGTCATTTTGCCATACGTTGTGATCGAATATGGCCTAGCACTTAATGACACAGGGTTTATACTGGTTCAGGCAACGTGCCCTACGTCCAGTTTGAGTCGGTCGGTGACTTTATTCCTGAGCCCAGGTGCTTGAAGTTTGCTATGGGGTTACAAACGAGTGGGAGTAAGATGGGGGTACCAGAGGTACGGTCGGACTTTGGACCGAAGGGCCAAGAGTGACAGGAGCTCCAACGTGCGCTAAGTGTTCGAATGTATGCTTTATTTGGCTTTAGAGTTCTAGAGCCAAGCAGAGAGAATCGAAATCAATTGCCTGAATCCCCCCTCCTTTTGGAGAGAGCGCATCCCCTTTTATAGATGAAGGGGACGGCTTTACAAGAGAGATAATGTGAGAGAAAGAGTGTGTGTGTGCTACCTGGTCTTGTTGCCCACGCCATCGGGTACAAGGTGGTATGTCGGCGCCCACAATATTGTTGACGCCTAGATGCATGTGGTAGGCTCCATCGTGTTCTTCTGGCATGGCCAATGTCGGCGCCTACCATACTGTAGGACAATTGCCGACACCCATAACACTGTTCATGTTCTGACATGTCTGGAAGGTTGCAGAGCTCCCTTCTGACATGTCCTGATAGTACAGTCCTGCAGGTGTGTAGGGTACGGTCCTTGGTATTGCGATTGACTTGAGAGTCCTGCCTTACTTGCTCCGTCTGATTCTTTGGGTCCTTACCGAGTGGGCATCCCCGTTCGGTCATTTCCTAGTCATCTCCGACCGCGCCGGTCGGAGAAGAGCTATAAGCAGAGGTTCGATGTACTCTCGGTTGGAGAAGTGGATCGGAGTCAAAAGCGAGCGTCGTCCCTCCTTGGCTAGGCCTTCTGATCGGAGAGACGGGTCAGAGTCAGAAGCGAGCGTCGTCCCTCCTTGGCCAAGCCTTTCGATTAGAGAGGCGGGTCGGAGTCAGAAGCGAGCATCATCCAACCTTGGCCAGTCCTTCTGGTTGGAGATTGGATCACCTTTCCAGCCTATCGTTAGGTATCCGAGTCGACCCAGGAGTTGCACGTCGTTCATAATGTCATCTGTTGGGCCGAGCTTTTGCTAGGAAGCAGGTCCATTAGGGACCCTAGGATTATGAACCTGAATGGAGCACCTGAGCCCCTGGACAATTCGGGTAGAATCATCTAGGGGATTTTTCGTTTTGATAGCGAGTGCGCGCGAGCGCACCCGCGGGTGTAGCCCCCGAGCCCTCGGGTGATTCGGGTAGAATCGTCTGAGGGTTTTTTCATTTTGCTAGCGGGGGACTTTTTTGTTTTGACAGCGGGTGTGCGCGAGTGCACCTACGGGTGTAGCCCCCGAGCCCCCAGGCGATTCGGGTAGAATCGTCTGGGGGGTTTTTCATTTTGCCAGTGAGGGAGTTTTTCGTTTTGACAGTGGGTGCATGCGAGCGCACCCGCGGGTGTATCCCCCGAGCCTGCGTCTGACTGGTGAGTTAGTTGGAGGCTGAGCATCTTGGTACTCTTTCCTGGGGCCATAGACTACCGTTTGGGGTGCTTGCCCGTGTTTGTCCTGCCCGCAACCTGTGCGGTCGGTTGATTTCCTAAGTCGGTGTCAGGCGACCTGAGCCCCTAAGCCCCGTTAGGCTTGGTAGGGGTGGGTCTAGTTCTGCGCATTACCCTATCCATGGTTTCCACAATCGGACGGGCTAAGCTAACGTCGCTTGCCTCGATGGCTCGAGCGACGCGCTCAGTGAGCTCGCTAACGGGTACGTTCGAGTGGAATCCGGGTCCGTCGTTCGTGATGGGGTCGGCATAGCCCTCATGTGGCATTCCACTGCTCCTTAACCCGCATCCTGGCAGATGCCCGATCATTCTGGAGACCAACTTAGGTGGCCCGCTGGCCTCCCCTCGTTGGAGATTCTGTGGGAATGGCTCGAGGTTAGGATCGAACGAGAAGGTTGAGATGACCCTATCTGCTTCTGGGTAGATTGGGCAAGGGCCGCTGGGGCTTATCTGCATTTTCTCCCCTGGCTTTGTTTGATGCAAGGCAGCCTCGAGCCCTTCGCGGGCTAGCCTTCGAACCCCGGTCGGTCGTTACTCATGTTGAATGAGGCAACTACCGCTTCGTGACACAACACGGAGCATTGTGATGCATTTAATTGCATATGCGATGCTTTGGATGTATGGGATGAATGAATGACTATATGAATGAACGCGTGAATGCGTGTATGAGTATGGATAAATGAATGATCATGTATCAGAAAAATAAAGTAAGAGGGATTGGTAGAGTTACCTTGATGACTCAAGTGATAGGCTTTGAGGAGTTTTTATTGGATATGTCCGAATGGGATCCACGTTCATCGTTCGTGACAGAGTCAGCATGGCCCACATGGGGCGTCCCTTAGCTCCTTACCTGTCTCTTGGCATTCGCCTGAGCCGTCCGATTGACTCAGGAAGCCCGTTGGTTTCTCCTTGGCGGAGATCCTGTTGTTGGGCCCTTCCAAGTCCTGCCTAGGAAGGCAGAGGGCCGCCTACGTGCAGTTGCGCCTTGTTTCCCATGCCTGGCGTGCGGTAGTGGTGGGCCATGCCTAGGCCACATCCCGTCTAACCAGACGCCATCTCGTCAGGCAGGGCACATCCCATGAGTCAGGATGTGTCCCATTGCATTCCCATCTCCATTGAATAGGGGATGGGAGAGGGTTTTTTGCCCCAATTCTTCACCTTTCTCCAACTGCTACATCTCCTCCTTAAATAGGGGAAGGGAGAGGGTTTTCGTCCCGTTCCTTTGCCTATTCTCCAACCACTGCCTCTCATCCCTCTTCCTTCTCGCCAAGTGCGTTCATGTGCCACGGTGATTCCTAAGTGAGAGAGGGTAAAGAGAGGGAGAGGAGAACTCATAGATCCGTTTGTGAATCCAGAGCACAATGTCGAGCTAGAGGCCATTGAACATAGATGAGATGGTGCTGGCCGCCTTCGTCGGGAAGGGGCTGCTTCTGTCGAAGGAGGTGGCGCACTAGAGGGCTCCTACGGGGGAGGCTTTTCCGTGACCTCGGGCCGATGAGGTCGTCTCCTTCCTCACCTTCCATGAGCATGGGCTAGGATATCCCACGCACTGGTTCCTGCGTGGGCTCCTCAATGAGTGGGGCCTGGAGCTGTAGCACCTCGATCCGACTCGAGATGGAGCTGCACGTAGACTTTTTCTAGCGGATCTTCACTGGGTGAGCCTTGTCGGAGGGGAAGCCGCCTAGGACCGAGCCGGTTGGGGGCTTCGCCCTACAGAAGAAGCCAAGTTAGTTGGGCTCCTACCCTACGTACACCCCTATGACTCCAATCAGGGGTGGCACGGGGAGTGGTTCTACACCAGGAACCTAGCGGAGGCGCCATTCCCACCATTCACCGGTAGAAGGCCGAAGAGGCGGGAGAGCTAGTCATGGGGCCCCTCTAACCAGTAGAACAAGCTAGGGATCATTGAGGCAGAGCTCTAGAAGCTGGTGCAGCAAGGCCTCGACAGGCTACGGGTGTTCTACACCTTCTTCTACCGTCGGGTCGCCCCGCTGGCGGAGAGGAGGTGGCTGATGTGGAACTACTTGGGCCCAATAGATCCCGACCATGCGTCGCCAGAGGAGTTGGCGAAGGATGAGGTCTGGAGTTGGTTTGACCGGGTGTTGCAACTAAGGGCCCAAGAGACCCTCGACAGAAAGCCCATACCCCTTCATGCCACGAAGTTGTTAACTCTGCTACGTTCTCCTCTCCTTATTCCATGTCCCTTTTGATCTTGCTCTCCTATAATTTGACTTCAAGTCATTCGCTTCGCAGGGTCTCACCGGCTATAAATCCCAGCCACATCTTCCAAAGGGGCCAGAGGGCGTGGCTCGGCATGCTGCCCAAAAAGAGGCAGCAGACGAAAGAAGAAGAAGAGAGGTGAGAAGGCTCGGTGTCGGCACCAGAAGGAGAAGGAGATCGCCTGATGAGTGCGGGCCAGTGAAAATAGGAGTGACGTAGAGGCAGAGTTCGAGTCGAAGGAACCCACGGAGATGGGTGGCGACGTGAGCTCTTCCGGGGATGAGGGAGGCTGGGAGGTCATCGTGACCTCGGTGGAGCATCGTGAGCCTACAGCCGCGTCTGTTAGTGGTGGGTGTGACGTGGAGAGTTGCGGAGATGTTCCCGCATCGAGGAAGCATACCGTGAGCTCGGACGTCACCACCGAGCGGGAGGCAAAGTGGACGCGGTCACCATGCCCTTCGGAGGCAATGTTGGCCTTGCCCCCACTTGCTCTGGCATGGCGGGCAGGTCGGGTGGTCCGAGGAGCAGGCTTCCACCCCCACATCTTTGGGGTTGGCATGTGCGCGTGACCCACAATGCGGGTACTCCCCGCCAGCTGCTCCGCTAGGCACGCCCCAATTAGGAACCGACTGGGTCGGCACCTCCATCGGTCGACATGAGGGGGCACGGGTCACGACCTGTGAGCTATCCTCATCCGATGGGCTCGTTGCCAGCGGGTCAAGGCTTCAGGGCCCTACTGCTTTCATCTAGGTATGCTTTCTTTGTTTCATTTCGATCTCATAGTTCAAGTTTTTTGAGCGCGACTAACCTATACTTGTTTGACAGCGGCTAGATATTGATGGGGTTGAGCATCGCCCTGCCTCCCATGCAGGAGGAGTGGAGGCCCAGCCTGCAGCAGGTTGCGACAAGTGGCGGGGAAAGCAGGCTGGCGGTAGTGCGACCTTCCCCTCTGGGGGTTGCGCCCTCCTGGCCGGTCGCGGGCTCGGCAGTGGCGGCAATCCCGGTGGCGACAATGGAGGCTAGGTCGGAGGTGACCCTCGTGATCCCTCCCGCACCGGCTACGGTAGAAGAGAGGAGGGAGACCGGGCTCCCTGCCTCGCCCGACGGAGGGACGCATGGCTCGCCCTCCTGGTTGGAGCTGGAGGTGTCGGGGGGTGACATGGCCAGGACAGAGGCAGAGCTTTTGCTGGCGGGCTGTGTGGTCGAGGCAATGGAGATCCCCTCCCCCGGTGAGGCAGGTGCTTGGGTGGAGCCACCGGTGATCCCTCCATCGTAGGAGCTGGTGGTGGTTCGGTCATCAGCTAGGCCTTTCAGCGGGGTGGGGGCGACCCACGACCTGAGGAAGGTTTAGTTCATCCTTCGGGATGAGGAGGAGGTGTAACTCTAGGACGTACTTGGGGGAGAGGACTCACGATGGAGTTCGATCTCACCCAAACCAAGGCTAGGCTCGAGAAGGCCTTGGAGCAGGTCAAGCTCATCCATTAGGTGGTTATGGTCAACCTACCCCGTGTCATAGAGGTAAGTTTTCTACATTTGTCCTTGAGTCCTTGGTCTTTCACTGGTTGTCTCAGCATGCTTGTTTCTTGCTTTGCAGGGTTTAGAGGAGATGTCAAGCCACAAGTCCCGTTTCCTTTGGGAGGAGCACGCTCGGATGGAGCAGGAGGCTATAGTGTCATGGTGGGTCACCGAGCTCGAGCACCAGCTAGAGTTCGCTCGCCGTGAGTCTCAAGACCAGGCGACCGAGGCGACGAAAGCGCGGGCGGCGGAACTGCTTGCGGTGGAGCGGGCGACTACCACTGAGCGAGGGACTTGACGTGGTGAAGGTCCACTAGGCGAAGACTGAGGCGTTGCTCCAGAAGTCCCTAGCAGAGACCGAGGTGGCGCTCTAGAAGTCCCTGGAGGCTCTAGAATCAGAGCGGAAGGTTCGGTCGGAGGTCGACCAAGAAGTGCTCGCGCTCTAGGGGCAGATGCTTGGGATGGAGGAGTCGAATCCTCATCTGTGCGAGCAGGTGTCTCGGTAGGAGGAAGGACTCTCAATCCTTGAGAACACCTACCTCGGTATGTACCTATTCTGCTTTTAGTTGATGTCTTGGTTTTTCCTTTCCCTTGCTTCTGAGCTTGTCATCCTTCTTCCAGAACTAGGCGGAAGGGTTGGGTTGCTAGAGCAGGAGCTAGAGACGGCCAAGGTGGTGATTGGTCGGTGCTCGGAGGCGCTGGCCAAGTCCCTTGAAGAGCGACGTGCTCTTGAGGGGGAGCTCGACTAGATTCGCAACGTCGCCCAGGTTGTTGTCTCGGAGGTGTTTGAGTCGGCGCCGAGCACCAGCACTCCCGCTATCCGACCGACGGAGGTCCCAGATGAAGTTCGGGCGCTTATCTCCGACAGGATGTTCTATGGGACATCGGGGGTGCTGACCTCAATGGTGGTGCACCACCCGGACCTGGACTTCACCGCCATCTGTAGTGGGTACGCCGATGGCTGGAGCGAGGACGCCATCCATGCGCTCGGGGAGAGCTTGCTGCCATACGCACAGATGGTGGCCGAGCAAGTCTCCGCGCAGTGGGTGATGGAGGCTCACCGTGCGAGCGCGACTGAAGGTGCACGCCAGGAAGATGTCATCCTGCCTGCGGATGGAGTGGAGCCTAGGTCAGAAGCGAACATCATCTCGCCTCCGACCGAGCCGAATGTCGTCCCATTAGAGACTGAGCAGCTTTTATCCTCATCGACCGAGCCGACAGCCGATGCCGCGGGGCGGCCACAATAGAATGTAAAGCAAAAACAATCAATATGTGTATGGGATAAGTTCATGGGGGAGCCCCCTATGTAAACATTTTTGCGTATTCATGAATACATCAATTTTGTTTTGTGATGGAATCACTTCGTAAGGGGAAGCTTGTCCCATCCGTTCCTTATTTTTACCCTAGCATAGATTTGTTTTTTTATTCTTTCTTTTTCGCACCTGCCTGTTTGAACCATAGGCTACAACCTTAAGAACCCGGGCATGGCCCGCGAGGCTCAGCTGCTTGTAACCATAGGTCGTGGCGGGGTGTGATCGGTCGGAATGTTTAAAGCATAAGTTACGTAGGGTAATTAAAGGAACGGACTACCCTTTCATTCGGGTAAAAAGTATTTACTATATGATAGTAAAAAAGAGAGGTGGTATCGCACCCTCATGGAGCCCCCAAGCGACCCGAGCCAAAAGTGTTCAGGCCATGGTGCTTTGTAGGAGCGAACGTTGAATGAAAGAAAGCGGTAAGATTGAATTTTTAGGGGAAGAAACAATGTAACTGTTCGATTTTCCAAGTGTTGGTGAGAACGTCGCCATTGTTGTCCTTTAGTCGATAGGCGCCCGGTCGGATCACTTCGTCACCGTATAGGGTCCTTCCCATGGTGGAGAGAGTTTGTGTTTTTGCTTGGTTGATTGGGCTCTCCAAAGCACGAGGTCTCTGACCTGAGGATCCTCCCTCTGATTTTTCTTTCATGGTACCTTTGAAGAGTTTGCTGGTAGCGAGCAGAGTGGATGACGGCCGTCTCATGAGCCTCCTCGAGCAGGTCAACCACGTCTTGCTAAGCCTCCATGGCTCAGTCATGGTTGAAGGCCTTCACCCTCGGGGTGCCGTGGTCGAGGTCAGAGGGCAGCACTGCTTCATCTCCATAGGCTAGGAAGAAGGGTGTGAACCCTGTGGATCGGTTCGAGGTCGTTCTTAGGCTCCAGAGGATTGCTGGGACCTCTACAACCCATTGCCTGGCATACTTGTTGAGTCGGTCGAATATGTGTGGCTTGAGTCCTTGGAGGACCATGCCATTGGCTCGCTCGACCTGATCGTTAGTACTTAGATGTCCAACCAAGGCCCAGTCGATCTTGATACCGTATCCATCATAGAAGTCTAGGAACTTTTCCCCATGAAGTTAGTTCCATGGTCAGTGATGATACAGTTAGGAATGCCGAACCGGTAGATGATGTCAAGGAAGAACTTGACGGCCTCTTCCAAACGAATGTTGGTGATGGGCTTTGCCTCTATCCACTTGGTGAATTTGTCCACTGCTACGAGTAGGTGAGTGAAGATGCTTGGGCCCTTTTTGAGGGGTCCTACCATGTCGAGGCCCTAGACCATGAATGGCCATGTGATGGGGATGGTTTGGAGCTCCTATGCCGGCAAATGAGTTTGCCGAGCGTAGAACTGGCATCCCTCACACCTGCGGATGACCTCCTCTGCATCTCATAGCATTATGGGCTAGTAAAAGCCTTGGTGAAAGGATTTTCCGACCAGCAACCTTAGGGCCGCGTGATGTCCGTAGATTCTGACATGGACCTTGAGGAGGAGTTGTTTCCCTTGGTCGGTTGGGATGCATTTCATGAGTACCCCCGACGGACTTTGATTGTAAAGTTCGTTACCGAATGCAATGAATGTCTTGACGCATCGAGCGATCCATCGTGCTTCGGTCCTTTTGGGTGGGAGAACCTCCTCGAGGAGGTAGGCGAGCAGCGACACTCGCCAGTCGGTTTGATTGAGTGCTACCACGACGACGTCGGTGGGCGACGTCGTCATGGAAGCACTAAGGTCGAAGCCCCCAAGCGCAAGGTTGACATCGGGGTGTGTCTGGATTAGATGTTCTTGGACGTGGGTGGATGGCTGTAACACCCCGGGTGTTTAAATACTAAAAAACAGGACATGTCATCATATGCATTGCTAAGCATTTGGTATTTAGTGAAAATTTCGATATGCATACACTAAAACAAGTTTACCTTTATGTGGTACGTGTTGAATTGTATTGTTTGAATCAAGTTCAAAATTTGGTTTGGATTTGAAATTTTTAAAGAAAACCCTGATTTTCATCATTTAAATCCTACCCTGAAAACTCATTTCAAAATCTAAGCATATTTTGGGGTTGAGCCTAAAAGCAAAAGTGTAGAGCTTGTCAAGTTATACAAAGTTTGTTTTTGGAGTTTTCAAAGTTGTTATGAAAAATTTGAAGTAATTTGAAAAGGCGAAATTCCTTAAATGTCCCCTTTTTGAATTCAAATTTTCATTTTAAAATGTAGACCGAATTAGGGGGTCGTTATAAAAGCAAAGTTGTAGAACTTTTGATTTTTAACAACTTTTATTTTTGGAGATTTTTTAGTTGTTATACAAATTTGGGAGTAATTTGGAATTTTAAACGAATGGCAATTCTGTAATTACTGTGAACAGTGTTCACCGCCTAAGCTACATGGCCGGCGACCTTCTTCGGCATTCTGGGCACGTTGTGGCCGTCTGTGGCATCGCGCTGGCGTGGGAAAAGGCTCCGTCGTGGCTTCCTTGGCCGCTCTATAAAGCTCAGACGCTGTCGCTGACCTTCCTTTCGTTGCTCTGCTTTTCCCGTCGCCCTTGCTCATCTCCGGCGAGCTCGTACCGTCGCCGTAGTGCTCCACCATCATAGCTAAGCTAGTTCTAGCTCCATCTGCTTCTTGCACATCCATCCAGCCAGCTTTGGTAGCCTGATTTTGCCGAGAATCCATGGTGCGAACCCTTCTTCTTCGCGGCCGGCAACCTCACCGTTGCAAGCACATCTCCATGGCTAGCGCCCTCCGGTGAGCCGTTGCCCTTGATCGGTGTACCTTTGGCTTCATCTTGATGCCGTGTTGCTTAATCCCTTGTTGCTTGGTTGTTTTGCCCACTGTAGTCGCCGGAACACCGTCATCGACGATCTTTGCTCCGCCGTGATCACCGTGGACGTCGTCACGTGTCACCGTTGCTTCTCCGGTCTCGCTCTTTGCTTCAACGTGTTCGTGGTGAGCTGCTGAACCTTTCCGTGCCTTTTGTTTACACTCTACCGGTCCCCTGTCGCTGGCGTAGCGCTGCCATGCTGTCGCATCCGCCATGGCCAGCGTCAGCCTTGTTTCGTGCCGTAATTAGTCTTCGTAGTGCCACAAATCGATGCGCCTAGTCTTGGTGAATGTTTTGATACCTTGGCCGTCGCCATTGGACTCACCGTCGGCGAGTTTTCGCCGGTCAGCGCGCATGTCGTCGGAGTCAAAGCCGGAGGTTGAAGATGACATGTGGGGTCACCCTGTCAGTGACTCAGCGTTCAAAATGAATTTTCTGTTTTTCAGATTTGAATGAATAGTGATAGTTTTTGTTATTTTTGTGTAGAATTATTTAGAATTCCAAAAATTATTAAAATATTTGTGTCACTTCTCTGTGATGTATATTATTTAAGAAAAATATGAAATATTGTTTTTCAGTACTTTTTGAATGTGATAAAAATTGCTTAATTAATTAATAAATGAGTTTCCATGATTTTTCTAAGCTTATTTATGTATCCAAAAATTATGAAAATTATTTTGCCACTTAGTTATATTGTGATGAACATTTACAAAAATTTTGAGGTCAATTGGAACAAGTTGATTTATTTCATAATTCTTAATTAATTAATTAGTTCATAAAAGCAAATAGTAACCTTTAGTGATTTAGGTTTTGTTTGAATTTTTGATTGAGTGATGTCCTTGGGTCATTAGTTGATAATGATCCTTGGCAATTGAATTAGGTGTTACGAAAAGGTTTAGTTAGTTTGACTTGTAACTGCACCGCGAAGGAAAATTGTATTCAAGTTGTTAACTTTTGCATCCATCATCGAGCATCATATTTTGTATCTCGCATCATGTTAAACATGGCATTGTTACTATGTGTGGTGAACGAAGGTGAGCACGTGGTAGTTAATCAAGTAGTTGAGGAGGTTGAGCCGTCTATGGAGGTTGGTGTTGATATCGGTGGAACGACTCTGGACCCAGATTTTTCCGTCAACGAAGGCAAGCCCAGGATGCATTCAAACCTACCTTGTGTTTTACATATTGATTTCGCTTTTGCTTTTCTTTACTACATTAAGTGATTAAGAGTTAAGTGAAAACCTAATTGATGCATCACCAACCTTATTTTTCCATATCTACCATATTACCCATTTTAATTCGTATATGCCTAGTTATGCTTAGCTATGCTTAGAACGATGAAAGTCAGGTGATTACCTGTTACCTGCAAGTCTTAAATGAAACTTTGGTTACTTATGTTATCATGGGATATGAGCATGTGGAGTAATAAATCTAGACCGGGCGGACTCGATGTGTGTGAGCCACAAGACTTGGAGGTCTTATGAGCGGGTTCTTTCCACCTGTGTCGATTAAGGCTCGTACCGTTGTTGAACTATGTGCGGTGAGACTTTGTAGTACTAACCACATACTCCGGTAAATCTTAACTTGGTTATTCTATTACGAGAATGGCTACTCACGCACTGGGAGTGGAGAGATGGCGGGAATAGCGTGTACCCACGTGGCAATGGGCTGGATTGGTGGAGTACTGTATTCTCGGGTGGCGCGGACCCGTTCTTGTTTAGAGGATCCGAGGGTAGGTTGATATATGTAAGTCAGGGACCTACATATGTTGTGTGGTCTTGAATTCCCAGCTGGGTTTATAATCGGTTCGAATCATTGTTGCTCCTCGGTTATGGAGACTCACTTCTCTGTTCATCATCGTAGATTAATAACTGGAACTTGAGGTTGATTTGAGAAAGTGTTGGATATGAAGTTTCATGATCTCAATGCGGGTCATGTCAGCTTTGTATATGATCTTTATGAAGTTTTAAATGTTGATATAAAGAATTTTGTTAAAGTGCTTTTACGCAAAAGAACCTTGATTATTACTAAAGCCATACCTTGAATCCCTGAGCCTGCATTCCTGCGTTTTATTAATTCTTATTTCGGTTAAGTCTTGCTGAGTACTTTTGTACTCAGGGTTCGTTGACCCTTGTTGCAGGTGAGGCTCATGAGTAGATCTGTTTTGGATCGTGCTGCATGCGGTTGTTCAGTGCGATGACGATATCTAAATGTGTGGCCCTTGGGCAAGGTAACTTATTTGTGTGTTCTGTAATATGTTATAATGCCACTCCACTACTATGTTTTATAATATTAACTAAACTTAGTTGTATGGTTTGAAACAAATGGTTTGTAAACTATGTTATTGTAAGACTTCCGCTGATTTACTTTGGTGTAGATATTTGAATAAATGTTGTAATACTGCAATGACTCTGTAATGTGATCCTGCTCGGAAATCGTGGATGCTTCGGGGTTCCCCGAGGACACCCGACAGTCTTCTTAAGTTATCGGGAACATATGCATAGATGTCAAGGTCGTTGGACAGTGACAGGTGCATGTGGGCCCTATAATTTAGGAGGTTCTGCCATAGAATGGTATCAGAGTGATCGTTACAAGGTTTTTGTAGTATTGTTCTACAAAACTTCAAAATGCTTTGGGACAAATCTATTTAACTTGTTAATTTGGTCCAAATTGCTTCTGACTTATCTTATTTCTTTCTCACCATTCCTTATTTGATTAAAAAGGCTTTGTGTGGTGGAGTAGTAATCTTACTATGCCCTGTATAAAAACAAATGTTGTTTATGTTCAGTATAAGCTTTGATGATTTTGTTCGGAAGAATGATTCATGCATCATAATTAATTCACTTGTTACTTCCTTTGCCTCTGAGTCTGGGTTGAGTTGTGTAATCCACCCCTGCTGCTTTTGAGACTGTTGTTAGATTGTTTTACTTGGGTTAACTTGCTCTCTATAGTATGGCTCATACTAAGATGACACCCCGTAAGTCCACTGGACCCAAAGGAGTTCATCGTCACCAACTTGCCCCTAGGAACGACGGTGCTAGCAGTAGCAGCTCTAGGCCTGATCCTCAGGTAGAGATATAGAGGATTTCTGCAGAGTTAGCACAAGCTACTAGAGATAGGGTCTTGGATGCCATACAGGTAGGAGAATTATAGGATCAATTGAGACGTCTCACCACCGCGCACAGGAACTACGAACATATGTTAGTTCGTACGGTGGAAGGAAGGAATGAAGCTTGGCATAGGGAAAATGTAGCTAGAGCTAGAACTCATGAGCTACAATTCTATGTGGAAGATTTAGAAGAACATAATACTTATCTACATGAGGAAGTTCATAGGCTAAGCAATCTCCTAGATCCAAATCATGAACCCCAAGCTGATGCAATGGACCCAGGTGTTATCCTTGCCAATGGTAGTGAATCGAAAGAAGAAGAAGAAGAAGATCCTGAAGAATTAGTAATGATCGATGAAAGTGATAATGAAGGCGGTAATATTTCCGGAATGGATACCGAGCCTAAAGTTTGAAGTAATCAAGGAAAGAAGTAGAGTTGTATAATAGTTAGTTATAGTTAAGTTAAGTAGTCTTGTTTAGGTACATGTGAGTTTGTGTCTATTTTAGTAAACCCTATGTAATGTGTCTGGAATAAGCTTTTGTTACAATTCAATAAGACTTGAGAGTAAAGTTTGGTTTGTTATGAGTAGATGCGTCGTACGCGGGGTTCGCATATTTCTGGTACTTCACAAGATGAGGACGGTATTCCAGATCCACCACCAATTCCAACAAACCTGGCTGATGCTATAGCCGCACTTGTCAATGTGATGGTTGAAAATTCTCGTTTGCTTCATGAGATGGCTCAAAGTAATCAGAATCAGATGCAAGGAAATCGTGGTTGCCATCATAACAGGCAGGAGGCTACATATGTTGATTTTACAGACACAAGACCACCGGTGTTCACCAAGGCTGATGAACCACTAGAGGCTAACGATTGGCTTCGAACCATAGAGCAGAAATTTGATCTCATTCCATGCACGGAGTTTCAGAAACTAGTCTTTGCTGCCCAGCAACTTAGAGGTGGAGCCGGTGCTTGGTATGTGAATCTTATGGCCATGCAACCCGCATGTGTTCCGTTAATTTGGATAGAGTTTCGTACTGCTTTTAGAGCCCATTATATCCCGGAGGGAGTTATGGCTATGAAGCTGGATGAATTCCTTACTTTGAAGTAAGGGGATCAGACGGTTATGCAGTATGTGGGAAGATTCAATCATCTGTCGCAGTATGCATCTGAACATGTCAACACAGATGTCAAGAAAAAGAAATGGTTCATGAGAGGTCTGAATACCAAATTGCAGACTATGATGACAACTTGTACCAATGTCACTTATCATGAGGCAGTGAATATTGCAATTGCTTCAGAGGCAAAGTATCGGCATCACAAGGAGCTCAAGAAGAAAAAGAGTATGTCGTCTGGATCTTTTGGGGGAAATCAAAAGAGGTAGAGGGTGATTTATCATCCAGTAAACCATAATCATCCTCCTTATCGTCCGCCGTAGTTTCAAGCCGGTCAGCAATCAAATGTCCGCCCTGTTACAACTTATCAGAATCCACAACTGACAAATGCTTTTGGGGTTTCTGCTCCAACACCCTAGGGTCACAAGTATCCCTGTTTCAATTGTGGCAAGCCTGGTCATTTCTTGAGGGAATGTTCATATCCAAGGTAGTCTAATCCAAATTATCAGAAGGCCCCTATTAATCAACAACCGGGTCAGTCACAGAACAAGAATAACAATCAGAATGCTCAGAAAAGCAAAGATGAAAGAAAGACAGGATGGGTGTTCTATATTCAAGCTGGGGAAATTTCGGAAGGGGAGCCAGTGATGATGGGTATGTTTTCTATTGCCAATCATCCTGCTATTATACTTTTTGATTCTGGCGCATCGCATTCATTCATCAATAGAACATTTATCGTGAAGTATGAAATTTCAATTGGGGCAACAAAGGAAAGTTTCTTGATACAGTCACCCGAGGGACGTCTGTGTACTAAGGAAATGGTATACCAGGTACCATAAACCTGGGTGGGCATATTTTTCCCACTACCATGATTATCCTTAAGGATCATGATATAGATGTAATTTTGGGAATGAATTGGATGTATTAGCATAAGGCTGTTATAGATGCTTTGAATAGAACTATAAGGGTGAGTTTGCCAAATAGTAATTCTCAACTTCTCATCCAACTTCCAACCTTAAGAAGATCAGTGGGCAAAGTTTGTGCAACTGCTATCAAGGAGATTAGAGATATCCCGGTAGTGTGTGAATTTCCTGATGTGTTTCCTGAAGATTTACCTGGTCTACCACCTGATAGGGATGTCCAGTTTAACATAGAGTTGAAACCTAGAACAACTCTGATTTCTTGGAGAGCTTATAGGATGCCACCCAAGGAATTAGCCGAGTTAAAGACTCAGTTGCAAGAATTAATTGAAAAGGGGTTTATCCAACCTAGTTCATCACCTTGGGGATGTCCGATAATTTTTGTGAAAAAGAAAGATGAGACCCTGAGGTTATGTGTCGACTATCGTCCGTTGAATGAAGTGACCATAAAAAATAAGTATCCCTTACCTCGGATAGATTTGCTTTTTGATCAACTGGCCGGTGCCAAAGTTTTCTCTAAGATAGATTTGAGGTTTGATATCACCAAATCAAGATAAAGCCTGAAGATATTCCCAAAATGGCATTTACCACAAGATATGGATTATATGAATACTTGGTAATGTCTTTTGGTTTGACAAATGCTCCAGCTCATTTCATGTATCTGATGAATTTAGTATTCATGCCTGAGCTAGACAAGTTGTAGTGGTGTTTATTGATGACATTCTAGTATATTCCAAGAATAAGGAAGAACATGCGGAACATTTCAGGATTGTTCTGACTCGCTTAAGAGAACATCAACTTTCAGCAAGTGTGATTTTTGGCTTCAGGAAGTACAATTTCTTGGGCATGTCTTGTCAGCTGAAGGCGTTGCAGTTGATCCGAGCAAAGTGAAGGATGTGCTTGATTGGAAACCACCAACCACAGTTCATCAGGTTCGGAGTTTTCTGGGATTGGCGGGGTATTACCGTCGGTTTATTCCAGATTTCTCTAAAGTATCAAAGTCCATTACTGAGTTGTTGAAGAACCAAGTCAAGTTTGTCTGGTCATCTGATTGTGTAGAAGCTTTCCAAACTTTGAAGAGACTGTTGACCACTGCCCCAGTATTAGCCCAACCTAATATCGAGAAGCCGTTTGATGTTTATTGTGATGCTTCGGGTATTGGTATTGGATGTGTATTGATGCAAGAAGGCAGATTCATTGCTTATGCATTCAAGCAACTTAAGCAACATGAAGAACACTATCTGACTCATGATCTCGAGTTAGCAGCTGTTGTCCATGCTCTAAAGATTTGGCAGCATTACCTGCTTGGTAATACGTGTCATATTTATACAGATCACAAAAGTTTAAAGTATATCTTTACTCAGTCAGAATTGAACATGCGACAAAGAAGATGGTTAGAACTGATTAAAGATTATGACTTGGAAGTACATTATCACCCTGGCAAATTAAATGTGGTTGTTGATGCCCTCAGTCGCAAAAGTTATTGCAATTGTCTGGCAGTGAGGACAATGGGTTTGACTTTATGTCAAGAAATGGAGAAGCTGAAGGTAGAGGTAATTCAACAGGATAGCTTGACCAACATAATTGTTGAAGCCAATATTCGAGACCAGATTATTGCTGCTCAGAAGGAAAACAAGGGTGTAGCCCATATCAAGGAAAGAGTTAGGAATGGAAAGGCGGAATGTTTCAGCATAGATAATGAAGGTGTGCTATGGTTCAAGGATCGCCTGGTGGTATCAAAAGTTCCTGAGTTGCGGCAGTCAATTCTTGAAGAAGCACATGCTACTAGGTTATCTATCCATCTGGGAAGTAACAAGATGTACCATGACTTGAAACAAAGATTTTGGTGGACCAAAATGAAGATAGAAATTGCAAGATATATAGCAAAGTGTGATAGTTGTCAGAAAGTGAAGGCTATACATTTGAGGTCCACTGGAGAATTACAACCATTGCCTATTCTAGCTTGGAAGTGGGAGGACATTAGTATGGCCTTTATTGTTGGTCTACCCAAGACATCAAAGGGATTTGACTCAATATGGGTTATTGTAGATCGACTAACCAAGTCAGCACATTTTCTTCCAGTCCAGAATACATATCCCACTATACGGTATGCCAAGATATATTTAGAGCGAATCATGAGTCTCCATGGAGTACCCAAGACTATTGTGTTCGATAGGGGTACACAGTTTGTCTCCAGCTTTTGGAAACAGTTGCATTCTTCATTGGGTACCAAGCTCCTATATAGTACAACTTATCATTCGCAGACTGATGGACAAACTGAAAGAGGCAATCAAGTGCTTGAAGATATGTTAAGGTGTTGTGTCCTTAACTATTCCAATAAGTGGGATGAATGCTTACCTTTGGCCGAGTTCTCATACAACAATAGTTATCAGGAAAGTATTAGAATGGCTCCATTTGAAGCACTCTATGGTCGTAGATGCAGAACATCGCTGAGTTGGTCTGAGCCTAGAGAAAGAAGGTTCTTTGGGGTTGACCTTGTGAAAGAAACAGAAGACAAAGTTAGGCAAATACAAAGTAATTTGAAGATAGCTCAGTCCTGACAAAATAGTTATGCGGATAAACGACGTAGACCATTGACATTTAACAAGGGGGATTTTGTATATCTGAAAGTATCACCCATGAAGGGAGTTACTGTGGCAGAACCTTCTAAGAAATTGGGCCCACGTGCACCTATCGATGTCTCAACAGACCTTAGATAGCGTACACAAGTTCCCAACAACTTAACAGATCTGTCGGGTGTCCTCGGGAAACACAAATCATCCATGAATCTTTTCCAAACAGGATCCCAATCACAGTCATTGCAGATTACAACAGTTTTCAATATACATACCAGAGATTATAAAGCGGAAGACTTAAGTTTTAATGTTACAAACCAGTTGTTTCAAACTTACATAACCATAAGTGTCATACAACCATAGTAGCGGGATAATATTGCATTAACATTATTTATTTCACACAAACTAGTGCCTTGTCCAAAGGCCATTCATCATTCCTCATCGTCATCGACTTCAAACACTGACATGCAGTAGGGACCAAAACAAGCCTGCGCATGCGACTCACCTGCAACAAGGGTTAACAAACCCTAAGTACAAAAGTACTCAACAAGACTGACCCGACCAAAAAGGGTGAAGGTCTTAGGAATGCAGGTGTTGGGTCAAGGTAAGGATGTAGAAAGATTCAAAAGTTCTTTGCCAAAAGCTTACTATTCTTGATCATAGTTCAAGTTTTACCCCTAAGTACTTTAGTTCATTATCTTCAACCAAGTGTTCATATCCCATGTTCCAATCCTTCTCATTCCATTCTTTTTCTCATGTTTTAGTAATTCACCAGTCCTGCATTGCTTTTGTAATGAATCAAGTCTCCATATCTGTGGAGCACCGGCAATTCGAATTGATTCAAGTCCCAGCTAGGGATTCCTTATCACACGACATATGTAGAACTTAATCTTGCATATATCAACCTCGCTACTGGATCCTCCCGTACTAAGCCATCTCCACGCCACCCGAGAGCACAGCACGCCTCAAATCCGGCCACATTCAAGCCACGAGGGTACACGCTACTCCCGCCATCTCACCACTCCTAGTGCGTGGGCATTCGTCTTAGTATCGGATTAGCCGAAGTAGGCTTATCGGAGTATGTGATCAGTACTACAAAGTGTCTCGTTCAGAAGATCCACAATGAGTGGCCTTTAAGCGACAAAGTCGGCAACATTACCCAACATTCAAGATAAGCCACCCGACTAGTCTCTATTTCATTCTATCTTCTTTCTTTCTTTCTTTCTTTGGCTAGTATGCCATCTTTGATTGTATCGAAACTTTTACTTTGAAAGCCTACCATAAAGCATACTAAGCATTCTACGCCTTTGTAAATGAAATCATCTTCAAGGATGGTAAAACAATTAACAAGGTAGGCAATGCATTAAGTAGGCAACATTTGAAGTAAATCAACTTAATGCAATAAGTAACATAGGTGATAGACTTTTCAAAGTAAACAAGGTAATGGTTTAATGCATAAACCGGGGCTTGCCTTCGTTGACGATCTCAGGTTCCGGATCAGTACCACAATTACCAAATCCCGCGACAACCGGGGATTCTTCCAGTACTTGCTCAACTAGAATCATTTCACTCTTGGGTTCTACATGAAATGATAACATATGCTTTAACATGATGATAATGTAAACATGATGCTTTCACGGTACATGAAATGTAACAACACCCCGAATACGATTTTCCTTCACGGTACAATTGCAAGCCAACAAAACCAACTTGCAATTCTACCTGCAAGAACCACACATGTGACTTGACCAAACTGATCTTGAAACCCTACTGGTCACACAACCTGACCCAAACAAAAATTAAACCCTAACCCTAACAATTAGGGTTGCTTTTATTAAATTTTTAATTAATTTAAAATAAGCCCAAAAATAAACTTGTCCCAAATGACCTCAAAATTTTATGTAAGCTTCCTCATAACAAATTAGTGTACCAAAATAAATTTCATAATTTTTGGAGCTATATAGTGGCCTACAAAAATCATGGAAATTGCATTTATTAATTAATGGACTGAATATTTGAACATTAAAAATTTATTCAAATTTCAAGTTTAAAATTTTTAAACCATATTAGAGCATGTACAGAAGCTACACAAAATTTTTTAGATTTTTTGGAGCTATGATTATTTTTCTACAAATTTCCAAAGATTCAGCACTATTCAAAATCAGAAAATATAAAATTTCACTGTTCTTCTCCTTCCTTCTCACTGACAGCCCGACCCCACCCGTCAGTGACCCATACATGTCACGGCGGCGCTGCCATCCTTGCCGGCCCCAAAATGCACCGACGGTGATGCTCCGGCGAGGCAGACCTCACCCAAATAATCTACACACCCCTACGAACCCATCCTCGTCCTTGGAATAGCAGAAGGTGCACCGGAGAAGACTCCACACCGGCCATGGCGGCTCGAGAACGTCGGCTCACGGCGTAACCCCGGCAAGAATGCGGTAGAGTCAAAAGCGAAGTGCACATCACGTTCAGTAGCTCACCACGGTCACGCCGGTGGGCTTGGTGAAGGCGGAGACGGTCTGGAATGGCCTGGCCACGTCGAGGCGATGGTGGTGGAGCTTCGACCGGGCTCGGGGAAGAAGCTGTTGCGCCGGGCGACTCCAGCCAACTCAAGCGGCGTGAGCAAGTCGTAGAGAAGCGCAAGACTGAGGCGATCACTTTGGCATAGCTGGGCACGACAGATACTGCTCGACGGTGGCTAATTTCGCGAGCGCAGTGAGGTCATCGGCGGCGAGCAGAGGAAGGAAAAGAGGAGAGGGACGACGACGGTACGACTATTTATAGCCGGGAGGAGCTCGTCTCGCTTCGACAGCACACGACGAAGATGCCACGGCGATGATGACGTGCCAGGGCACGAGGAAGCGGTGCAAAACGCTCGGCGGCGTGGCGCCGACGGTAAGCGGTGATGTAAATCTTGATTTTTGAATTATTTACAGAACTACCACTGAGTCTATTTTTCAAATTACTCCCAAATTTTCTAAAGAAGTTGAAAATCTCCAAAAATGAAAGTTGCTCAACTTTTTAAACTCTACAACTTTACTTCAATGAACATTTTCAAATTCTGCCTCCATTTTGAAATTTGAATTTGGGGTGCATTTGAGTATTTGAATCATTTCAAATTACTCCAAATTTTATATGTAAACTTGAAAAACTTTGAATACCAAAGTTGATCCACATAATATAATCCTCAACTTTGCTTTTTGCCTCAACCCCAAATTCCACATGGATTTTGAATTAGTCAAAAGGGGCAAAAAGGACTTTTATAATTTGAATTTGAATTCAAATTTGATTTGTCTTTCTTTTTCTTTAACTTTGATTTTTGACCAGTAACATGGCCCATTAGGGTTATTTGAGTCAAATGACATATGACCTCACATGATCACATGAATTTTGACTCTTGTAGTCATGATCTTTATTTAGGATTTTGAAACACATCACATGAAATAACAATATTATGAAATAAACCTTATTTAGTGAATGCATTCAAAATTTTCTACTCTATGAATGCTTTGCAATGCATATGATGACATATCAAATTTTAGTGCTAGGTCAAAACACCAAAGGTGTTACAACCCTTCCCCCTTAAAGAAATCTCATCCCGAGATTTAAAACTTAAGGCTAAGTAATGGAAAAGGAAATGTGTTAAGCTAACACATCATAACTTTATTCAAAAGACTAGTGAGGGGGTTTTCCATTCTTTTGACAAAAGAAACAAGTTACAATATAGATAAGGTATTGCAACTAGAGAGAAGCAAAGAAGTCAGGAAAGTTTTCTTCTAAGTAATCCTCGGACTCCCAAGTAGCTTCTTCTTCAATGTGCTGGTTCCATTGTACTTTGTAGAACTTGATTGTACGCCTTCGAGTGACTCGATCCTTCTGATCTAAGACTCTAATGGGGTACTTGGCATAAGTCAAATCAGGTGCTAGTTCTACATCACCAAAGTCAATCACTTGGTCAGGTACTTGAAGACACTTCTTCAACTGGGATACATGGAAAATATCATGCACAACTGACATGTGATCTGGTAGCTTAACGCGATAGGCGACTGGTCCACATCTTTGTAGGATTTGAAACGGACCGACATAACGGGGCACCAACTTTCCCTGAATCCCAAAACGATGAACTCCTTTCATTGGCGATACCTTGAGGTAGACATGATCTCCCACTATGAATTCTAGAGGTCGCCTCCTCTTATCAGCATAGCTTTTCTGTCGGGATTGAGCTACCTTCATATTAGCTTGTATGAGTTTAACTATCTCTTCTGCTTCCTTGACCACATCCGGTCCAAAGAACCAACGTTCTCCAACATCTGACCGATGTAAAGGTGTCTGGCATCTACGACCATACAATGCTTCAAATGGTGTCATTTTAATGCTCTCTTGATAGCTATTATTATATGAGAATTCAGCTAAGGGAAGGCATTCATCCCACATAGCACCATAGGAGAGAACACATGCTCTTAACATATCTTCAAGAATTTGATTTACCCTTTTCGTCTGTCCATCTGTTTACGGATGATAAGCAGAACTACGGATAAGTTTAGTTCCCAAAGACTCATGTAGACTTTTCCAAAACTTGGATATGAACAATGACCCTCTGTCAGAGATAATGGTCTTGGGTGCCCCATGCAGACTGAAGATTCTATCCAGATAAATCTTTGCATACTGCTCCGCTCGATATTTATCTCTGACTGCTAAGAAATGAGCTATCTTGGTTAGGCGATCAACAATAACCCATATTGAATTGTAGCCTGCAGATGTCCTAGGCAACCCTACTATGAAGTCCATATAGATATCTTCCCACTTCCAAGATGGAACTGGCAACGAATGTAATGGACCTGCAGTCTTCATGTGAATCGCTTTGACTCTCTGACAAGTATCACATTTGGCCACATATTGAGCTATTTCTATTTTCATTTTGGTCCACCAATATCTCGTTCTCAGATCATGATACATTTTGTTGCTACCGGATGAATGGAGTATCTTGTAGAATGAGCTTCATCAAGAATCTGCTTTCAGCCTCCGCATTTTTGGGTACTACCAATCTATCCTTGAACCATATGACATCCGATTCATCAATCTTGAACATGTTGATCTTCCGGATCTGATTTTATCCTTGATATGGGCTATGCCCTTACTTTTCTGTTGAGCAAAGAATGATCCGATCTTTAATAGTGGACTCAACTCGCAATATTGGACAGGGAACCTTGTTCTATGATTTGTAAATTCAGATGCTCCATCTCTTGACACAATGTTCGTTGCATAGGTTTCACAATGACAATAACAATGACTCTTGCGACTCGGGGCATCGGCAACCACATTAGCCTTGCCCGGATGATAATGCACTTCTAAGTCATAATCTTTGATAAGTTCTAACCATCTTCTTTGCCTCATATTCAACTCGATCGAGTAAAGATATATTTCAAACTTTTGTGATCCGTGCATAGATATGACATATATTGCCCAATAAATAATGTCGCCAAATCTTGAGTGCATGAACAACAAATGCTAATTCAAGATCATGGGTGGATAATGTTCATCATGCTTCTTGAGTTGTCAAGCATATGCTATGACTCGCCTTCTTGCATAAGAACACGACCAATACCAATTCCAGATGCATCACAATAGATATCAAATGGCCTCTCGATATCAAAGTTGTGCTATCTTTGATGCGCTTGTCGAAAGAACTTCTTCAATGTCTAAAAGGCCTCCTCACATCCAGCTTGACCATACAAACTTAGTTTGATTTTTCAATGATCCAATGGTGGCTTCGCAATTCTAGAGAAGTCAGGGATGAACCGACGGTAATAACCTGCCAACCCCAGAAAACTATGAACTTGATGAACATTGGTAGGTGCTTTCCAGTTAAGGACTTCTTCTACTTTGCTCGGATCAACAGCTATACCTTCAGCAGATAACACATGACCTAGAAATTGTACTTCCTTTAACCAGAATTCACATTTGCTGAATTTGGCATATAATTGGTGATCTCTTAATCATTGTAGAACAATGCGGAGATGTTCCACATGTTCTTCTTTGCTCTTAGAATAAATAAGAATGTCATCAATGAATACCACTATAAACTTATCCAACTCGGGCATGAAAACTGAGTTCATCAGGTACATGAAATGAGCCGGGGCATTGGTCAGCCCAAAAGACATGACTAAATACTCATATAGACCATATCGGGTAGTAAATGCTGTCTTCGACACATCTTCTCGTCTGATCTTAATCTGGTGATAGCCTGATCTCAAGTTTATCTTCGAGAACACCTTAGCTCCCGCAAGTTGATCAAAAAGCAAATCAATTCGGGGTAAGGGGTATTTGTTCTTTATGGTGACTTCATTTAACGGCCGATAGTCAACACATAACCTTAAGGTTTGGTCCTTCTTCTTTACGAAGATAGCAGGGCATCCCCAAGGTGATGAACTGGGTTGAATGAAACCCTTGTCTAACAACTCTTGTAGTTGTATTTTTAATTCTACTAGTTCTTTGGGTGGCATCCTATATGCTCTTCTGGACACAGGTGCCGTTCCTGGTTTTAGGTCAATTATAAACTCCACATCTCGGTCTGGTGGCAGTCCAGGCAGATCATTGGGAAAAACATCTGTAAATTCACATACCACATGAATGTTCTCGGCTTCTTCAACCGTAGTTGCACAGACTGTTCCAACTGTACTCTTAGGAAAGGGAAGTTGGATGAGAAGTTGGGTTTTGCTGCCAGGTACATTTACTCTTATGGATCTATGCAGGACATCTATGACAGCCCCGTGTTGAGTTAACCAGTTCATACCAAGGATCACATCTATATCTTGATCCTTTAATATCAGCATGCTGGTAGGGAACGCATGTCCTCCCAAATCAATAGGTACATGCTGAACTATCTCCCTTGTATAGAGTCGTCCCCCTGGTGACTGTATATGATATGGTTCTTTTGTTTCCCCAATAGTTATCCCATGCTTCACAACAAATGTATGATTGATGAATGTATGGGATGCACCGGAATCAAATAAGGTAATTGCAGGGTGCTTAGCAACGGGAAACATACCAATCATTACTGGTTCTCCTTCTAGAATAGATTCCACCTGAGTATAGAAGACCCTTCCAGATTTCTTCTCAGCCTGACCTTTCTGACTATTCTGAGCATTGCCCTTGTACTGATTCTGAGCTTGAGTAACAGGGGCTTTGGGTGCATCAGGATTGTTCTTCCTAGGATACGGACATTCTCGGGAAAAGTGTCCGGGTTTACCACAATTATAGCATGGATAATTGTGATTCTGGGGAGTAGCATTGCGGTTTGCATTATTTGTATTGTTTTGCTGTTGCGGCGCTTGATGAGTATAAGGCGTATTAGTTGCAGGGCGAATAAAGATTTGCTGCCTGCTTTGGCTTTGTTGTGGGCGGAATGGTGCACGGCCATGATTCTAAGGATGGTAGATCACCTTCTGACGCTTTCCACTCGACGATCCGGAAGCAAATGACCTCTTTTTCTTCGCCTCCTTGTGTCGGCGGTAATTCTCCTCTGAAGCGATAGCAATGTTGACAGTCTCATGATAAGTTGCGTTGCCACAAGTTGCCATCATGGTCTGAAGTTTGGTGTTTAGACCTCTCATGAAATGATTCTTCTTCTTCCGGTCAGTATTCACATACTCTATAGCATACTGCGACAGGTGATTGAAACGCCCAACATAGTGCATCACCGGGTGCTCCCCTTGCTTAAGGGCCAGGAACTCTTCTAACTTCATGGTCATCACACCATCTGGAATATAGTGTGCCCTGAAGGCATCCTTAAACTCCATCCAGGTGATTTGGTGACCAGCGGGCTGTACAGCTACCAAATTTGCCCACCAGGCACCAGCAGCTCCTCAGAGTTGCTGTGCCGCAAACCTTGGTTTCTGAATCTCGGTACAGCGAATCAGCTCAAACTTTTGCTCCATTGTCCGGAGCCAATCGTCAGCTTCTAAAGGCTCTTCTGCCTTAGAGAACACAGGTGGACGTGTGTTAGTAAAATCAATATAGGTTGTCTCATCATTTCCATTATTACGGCGACCATGATTAGGGTGTGTTGCTTGTTGGTTCTGAGCCATTTCCCTTAACAACCTAGCATTCTCAGTCGTTGCATAGACGAGTGCAGTTATGGCATCTGCCATACTCGGAGGCATTGATGGAGGATTTGGGACTTCATCATTGTCTTGCGAAGTACCAGCACCAGTTCGGGTGTTAATGCGGGCATCTGTCAGAGAGACATGTTTATTTACATTATTATTTTATTAAAAGCAGTTAAAAGGTTTCATGCTACAAAGGGTTTCTTATTTATGTTACATGTCTTGTATCCCACAAGACAACCCTAGTTTACTAGGAAAGCAGTAAAGGAACTATTACTACTCCGAGCTTTCAGTCATCGGCATCCATGCCCATATCGGACGAAACCTCATCTTCATCTGAGAAGTACACTAACTCCTCAGGATCCTCCTTCTCTTCTTCATTCTCGACTTCACCTGGATCTACAATCATTTCTTCATCTGTAACTTCACCATCCCCATGAGGAGGATGAAATTGAGTGTACAGCAGGTGGACATTCTCATGAAGAATGGCATTGTCCATCTCTAGGTCCTCTACGTAGAACTCCAACTCATGGACGCGTTCATTGGCCGCATCCTCTCGTGTCCAGGCTTCATTCCGTAACTTGGTATTCTTGGTGATGTCCCTTTCCATTTCCACCAGCTTCTCTTGATCTTTGGCATGAGCTCGACGAAGAGTGTTGAGCTCCTTGGTAAGGTTCTCAATGTTGGTGGGATTGATTGAAGATCCTTCATCTCCTAGGGTCTTGGAACTTCCTTCACCAAGCTCACGGTTACGCGGTGCCAACTGGTGATGAGGGACTCCGTGAGGTCCAGTGGACTTACGTGCGGTTATCTTGGTCTTTGCCATAGCCTGTAGAATTTAGGAGAGGACTACAAGGATAGCTTGAGGATAATGGAGGTTAGCAAGAATGGGACTGACATTACTTACCCAACCACTTTTAAGGGGAATTATTATGCAAGGTGTTCAAGCATGATGCATCAATCGATCTTACGAATCCGAGTACAAAAGATTTATACAATCAAAAGTACTAGATTTTTAATACATAGGACAAACCTAATCATATTATCCGCCACAGACTTTCAAATAAGATAAGATTGAGGCTAGATCAGAGGTAAGAAGAAAGAAATTTGAACTCAAAATATCCAGTTTAATTTCTTTGATCCAAATTAGTTTGAAGGTTTTCAAAAGCAACCTACAATGATCTTAGATAGGACCTGCTCTGATACCAGCTGTGGCAGAACCTCCTAAGAAATTGGGCCCACGTGCACCTATCGATGTCTCAACAGACCTTAGATAGCGTACACAAGTTCCCAACAACTTAACAGATCTATCGGGTGTCCTCGGGAAACCTGAATCATCTATGAATCTTTTCCAAACAGGATCCCAATCACAGTCATTACAGATTACAACAGTTTTCAATATACATACCAGAGATTATAAAGCGGAAGACTTAAGTTTTAATGTTACAAACCAGTTGTTTCAAACTTACATAACCATAAGTGTCATACAACCATAGTAGCGGGATAATATTGCATTAACATTATTTATTTCACACAAACTAGTGCCTTGTCCAAAGGCCATTCATCATTCCTCATCGTCATCGACTTCAAACACTGACATGCAGTAGGGACCAAAACAAGCCTGCGCATGCGACTCACCTGCATCAAGGGTTAACAAACCCTAAGTACAAAAGTACTCAATAAGACTGACCCGACCAAAAAGGGCGAAGGTCTTAGGAATGCAGGTGTTGGGTCAAGGTAAGGATGTAGCAAGATTCAAAAGTTCTTTCCCAAAAGCTTACTATTCTTGATCCTAGTTTCAAGTTTTACCCCTAAGTACTTTAGTTCATTATCTTCAACCAAGTGTTCATATCCCATGTTCCAATCCTTCTCATTCCATTCTTTTTCTCATGTTTTAGTAATTCACCAGTCCTGCATTGCTTCTGTAATGAATCGAGTCTCCATATCCGCGGAGCACCGGCAATTTGAATTGATTCAAGTCCCAGCTAGGGATTCCTTATCACACGACATATGTAGAACTTAATCTTGCATATATCAACCTCGCTACCGGATCCTCCCGTACTAAGCCGTCTCCACGCCACCCGAGAGCACAGCACGCCTCAAATCCGGCCACATTCAAGCCACGAGGGTACACGCTACTCCCGCCATCTCACCACTCCTAGTGCGTGGGCATTCGTCTTAGTATCGGATTAGCCGAAGTAGGCTTACCGGAGTATGTGATCAGTACTACAAAGTGTCTCATTCAGAAGATCCACAATGAGTGGCCTTTAAGCGACATAGTCGGCAACATTACCCAACATTCAAGATAAGCCACCCGACTAGTCTCTAGTTCATTCTATCTTCTTTCTTTCTTTCTTTCTTTGGCCAGTATGTCATCTTTGATTGTATCGAAACTTTTACTTTGAAAGCCTACCATAAAGCATACTAAGCATTCTACGCCTTTGTAAATGAAATCATCTTCAAGGATGGTAAAACAATTAACAAGGTAGACAATGCATCAAGTAGGTAACATTTGAAGTAAATCAACTTAATGCAATAAGTAACATAGGTGATAGACTTTTTAAAGTAAACAAGGTAATGGTTTAATGCATAAACCGGGGCTTGCCTTCGTTGACGATCTCAGGTTCCGGATCAGTACCACAATTACCAAATCCCGCGACAACCGGGGATTCTTCCAGTACTTGCTCAACTAGAATCGTTTCACTCTCGGGTTCTACACGAAATGATAACATATACTTTAACATGATGATAATGTAAACATGATGCTTTCACGGTACATGAAATGTAACAACACCCCGAATACGATTTTCCTTCACGGTACAGTTGCAAGCCAACAAAACCAACTTGCAATTCTACCGGAAAGAACCACACATGTGACTTGACCAAACTGATCTTGAAACCCTACTGGTCACACAACCTGACCCAAACAAAAATTAAACCCTAACCCTAACAATTAGGGTTGCTTTTATTAATTTTTTAATTAATTTAAAATAAGCCCAAAAATAAACTTATCCCAAATGACCTCAAAATTTTATGTAAGCTTCCTCATAATAAATTTGTGTACCAAAATAAATTTCATAATTTTGGGAGCTATACAGTGGCCTACAAAAATCATGGAAATTGCATTTATTAATTAATGGACTGAATATTTGAACATTAAAAATTTATTCAAATTTCAAGTTTCAAAATTTTAAACCATATTAGAGCATGTACAGAAGCTACACAAAATTTTTTAGAATTTTTGGAGCTATGATTATTTTTCTACAAATTTCCAAAGATTCAGCACTATTCAAAATCAGAAAATATAAAATTTCACTGTTCTTCTCCTTCCTTCTCACTGACAGCCCGACCCCACCCGTTAGTGACCCATACATGTCACGGCGGCGCTGCCATCACTGGCCGACCCCAAAATGCACCAACGGTGATGCTCCGGCGAGGCAGACCTCACCCAAATAATCTACACACCCCTACGAACCCATCCCCGTCCTTGGAATAGCAGAAGGTGCACCGGAGAAGACTCCACGCCGGCCATGGCGGCTTGAGCACGTCGGCTCACGGCGTAACCCCGGCAAGAATGCGGTAGAGTCAAAAGCGAAGTGCACATCACGTTCAGTAGCTGACCACGGTCACGCCGGTGGGCTTGGTGAAGGCGGAGACGGTCTGGAATGGCCTGGCCACGTCGAGGCGATGGTGGCGGAGCTTCGGCCGGGCTCGGGGAAGAAGCTGTTGCGCCGGGCGACTCCAGCCAACTCAAGCGGCGTGAGCAAGTCGTAGAGAAGCGCAAGACTAAGGCTATCGCTTTGGCATAGCTATTTACAGAACTGCCACTGAGTCTATTTTTCAAATTACTCCCAAATTTTCTAAAGAAGTTGAAAATCTCCAAAAATGAAAGTTGCTCAACTTTTTAAACTCTACAACTTTGCTTCAATGAACATTTTCAAATTCTGCCTCCATTTTGAAATTTGAATTTGGGGTGCATTTGAGTATTTGAATCATTTCAAAATTACTCCAAATTTTATATGTAAACTTGAAAAACTTTGAATACCAAAGTTCATCCACATAATATAATCTTCAACTTTGCTTTTTGCCTCAACCCCAAATTCCACATGGATTTTGAATTAGTCAAAAGGGGCAAAAAGGACTTTTATAATTTGAATTTGAATTCAAATTTGATTTGTCTTTCTTTTACTTTAACTTTGATTTTTGACCAGTAACATGGCCCATTAGGGTTATTTAAGTCAAATGACATATGACCTCACATGATCACATGAATTTTGACCTTTGTAGTCATGATCTTTATTTAGGATTTTGAAACACATCACATGAAATAACAATATTATGAAATAAACCTTATTTAGTGAATGCATTCAAAATTTTCTACTCTATGAATACTTTGCAATGCATATGATGACATGTCAAATTTTAGTGCTAGGTCAAAACACCAGAGGTGTTACAGTTACCCATTTTGGTGTTAAAGGAAAGTTGGCACCTCGATATATTGGACCATTTCAAATTTTAGAGAGGTATGGAAAAGTGGCATATCGCTTGAAATTACCAGAACATCTATCAGCTGTACATGATGTGTTCCATGTTTCTCAATTGAAGAAGTGTCTCCGAGTGCCTGAGCAGAATGTTGAGGTTGAAGGAGTGGAACTTGAACCAGATTTGACTTATTCCGAATATCCTATCGGAGTTTTGGATCAGAAAGATCGTGTTACTCGAAGGAGGACAATCAAGTTCTACAAGATACAATGGAATCAACATTCAGAAGAAGAAGCTACTTGGGAATCAGAAGATTACTTGTTAGAAAAATTTCCAGAGTTTCTTGCGTCGATATAGCATAATGTTAGTTTGCTCTATTGTGGCGGACCCTGTTTGTAAAGGAACCTCAGTTGTTTTATGAACAAGTTGTGAATGTTTTTGGATTGACGCATTTTCTTTTCCATTACTTACCCTATGATTTTGAATCTCGGGATGAGATTTATTTTAGGGGGAAGGATTGTAACAACCCGGGTGTTTAAATACTAAAAAACAGGACATGTCATCATATGCATTGCTAAGCGTTTGGTATTTAGTGAAAATTTTGATATGCATACACTAAAACAAGTTTACCTTTATGTGGTATGTGTTGAATTGTATTGTTTGAATCAAGTTCAAATTTTGGTTTGGATTTGAAATTTTTAAAGAAAACCCTGATTTTCATTATTTAAATCCTACCCTGAAAACTCATTTCAAAATCTAAGCATATTTTGGGGTTGAGCCTAAAAGCAAAAGTGTAGAGCTTGTCAAGTTATACAAAGTTTGTTTTTGGAGTTTTCAAAGTTGTTATGAAAAATTTGAAGTAATTTGAAAAGGCGAAATTCCTTAAATGTCCCCTTTTTGAATTCAAATTTTCATTTCAAAATGTAGACCAAATTAGGGGGTGGTTATAAAAGCAAAGTTGTAGAACTTTTGACTTTGAACAACTTTTATTTTTGGAGATTTTTGAGTTGTTATACAAATTTGGGAGTAATTTGGAATTTTAAACGAATGGCAATTCTGTAATTACTATGAACAGTGTTCACCGCCTAAGCTACAGGCCGGCGACCTTCTTCGGCGTTCCGGGCACGTCGTGGCCGTCTGTGGCGTCGCGCTGGCACGGGAATAGGCTCCGTCGTGGCTTCCTCTGGCTTCCTTGGCCACTCTATAAAGCTCAGACGCCGTCGCCGACCTTCATTTCGTTGCTCTGCTTTTCCCGTCGCCCTTGCTCATCTCCGGCAAGCTCGTACCGTCGCCATAGTGCTCCACCATCACAGCTAAGCCAGTTCCAGCTCTGTCTCCTTCTTGCGCATCCATCTAGCTAGCTTTTGTAGCCTGATTTTGCCAGGAATCCGCGGTGCGAACCCTTCTTCTTCGCGGCCGGCACCCTCACCGTCGCAAGCGCATCTCCGTGGCCTGCGCCCTCCGGTGAGCCATTGCCCTTGATCGGTGTACCTTTGGCTTCATCTCGATGCCATGGTGCTTAATCCCTTGTTGCTTGGTCATTTTGCCCACTGTAGTCGCCAGAACACTGTCATCGACGATCTTTGCTCCGCCGTGATCATCGTGGACATCGTCACGCGTCACCGTTGCTTCTCCGGTCTTGCTCTTTGCTCCAACGTGTTCGTGGTGAGCTACTGAACTTTTCTGTGCCTTTTGTTTACACTCTACCGGTCCCCTGTCGCCAGCGTAGCGCTGCCATGCTGTCGCATCCGCCATGGCCGGCGTCAGCCTTGTTTTGTGCCGTAATTAGTCTTCGTAGTGCCACAAATCGATGCGCCTAGTCTTGGTGAATGTTTTGGTACCTTGGCCGTCGCCGTTGGACTCACCATTGGCGAGTTTTCGCCGGTCAGCGCGCGTGTCACCGGAGTCAAATCCGGAGGTTGAAGATGACATGTGGGGTCACCCTGTCAGTGACTCAGCGTTCAAAATGAATTTTCTGTTTTTCAGATTTGAATGAATAGTGATAGTTTTTGTTATTTTTGTGTAGAATTATTTAGGGTTCCAAAAATTATGAAAATATTTGTGTGATGTCTCTGTGATGTATATTATTTAAGAAAAATATGAAATGTTGTTTTTCAGTACTTTTTGAATGTGATAAAAATTGCTCAATTAATTAATAAATGAGTTTCCATGATTTTTCTAGGCTTATTTATGTATCCAAAAATTATGAAAATTGTTTTGCCACTTAGTTATCATGTGATGAACATTTACAAAAATTTTGAGGTCAATTGAAACAAGTTGATTTATTTCATAATTATTAATTAATTAATTAGTTCATAAAAGCAAATAGTAACCTTTAGCTCAATTAATTAATTAGTTCATAAAAACAAATTGATTTCGCTTTTGCTTTTCTTTACTGCATTAAGTGATTAAGAGTTAAGTGAAAACCTAATTGATGCATCACCAACCTTATTTTTCCATATCTACCATATTACCCGTTTTAATTCGTATATGCCTAGTTATGCTTAGCTATGCTTAGAACGATGAAAGTCGGGTGATTACCTGTTACCTGCAAGTCTTAAATGGAACTTTGGTTACTTATGTTATCATGGGATATGAGCATGTGGAGTAATAAATCTAGACCAGGCGGACTCGGTGTGTGTGAGCCACAAGACTTGGAGGTCTTGTGAGCGGGTTCTTTCCGCCTGTATCGATTAAGGCCCGTACTATTGTTGAACAGTGTGCGGTGAGACTTTGTAGTACTAACCACATACTCCGGTAAGCCTTAACTTGGTTATTCTATTACGAGAATGGCTACTCGCGCACTGGGAGTGGAGAGATGGCGAGAATAGCGTGTACCCACGTGGCAATGGGCTGGATTGGTGGAGTACTGTATTCTCGGGTGGCGCGGACCCGTTCTTGTTTAGAGGATCCAAGGGTAGGTTGATATATGTAAGTCGGGGACCTACATATGTCGTGTGGTCTGGAATTCCCAGCTGGGTTTATAATCGGTTCGAATCATCGTTGCTCCTCGGTTATGGAGACTCACTTCTCTATTCATCATCGTAGATTAATAACTGGAACTTGAGGTTGATTTGAGAAAGTGTTGGATATGAAGTTTTATGATCTCAATGCGAGTCATGTCAGCTTTGTATATGATTTTTATGAAGTTTTAAATGTTGATATAAAGAATTTTGTTAAAGTGCTTTTACGCAAAAGAACCTAGATTATTGCTAAAGCCATACCTTGAATCCCTGAGCCTACATTCCTGCGTTTTATTAATTCTTATTTCGGTTAAGTCTTGCTAAGTACTTTTGTACTCAGGGTTCGTTGACCCTTTTTGCAGGTGAGGCTCATGAGCAGATCTGTTTTGGATCGTGCTGCATGCGGTTGTTCAGTGCGATGATGATATCTAAATGTGTGGCCCTTGGGCAGGGTAACTTATTTGTGTGTTCTGTAATATGTTATAATGCCACTCCACTACTATGTTTTATAATATTAACCAAACTTAGTTGTATGGTTTGAAACAAATTGTTTGTAAACTATGTTATTGTAAGACTTCCGCTGATTTACTCTGGTGTAGATATTTGAATAAATGTTGTAATACTGTAATGACTCTGTAATGTGATCCTGCTCGGAAATCGTGGATGCTTCGGGGTTCCCCGAGGACATCCGATAGTCTTCTTAAGTTATCGGGAACATATGCATAGATGTCAAGGTCGTTGGACAGTGACAGGTGCATGTGGGCCCTATAATTTAGGAGGTTCTGCCACAATGGCTTGTGAAGGTCGTTGTTGAAGACCCCATCTAGAGTCGGAACCCGCCTGACAGCCAATTTTGTGAGAAAATCGGCGGCATCGTTGTCCTTTCGGGGGACATGATGTAGTTTGATCCCTTGGAATTTGTCCTCGAGCTTGCACACCTGCTGGCAGTAAGCTACCATGAGGGGGCTTTTGCAAGAGGACTCCTTCATGACTTGGTCGACGACCAACTCTGAGTCGTCGTGGACGTAGAGCCACGTAGCGTTGAGCTCGATGGCGATGCGCAGTCCGTTGATGAGGGCCTCGTATTCTATGGCATTGTTTGAGGCTGAAAAATGGAGGTGGATCGCGTAGCGGAGTCTGCTCCCATTTCGGGAGATTAGAACCACTCCAGCCCCTGAGCCGGCCGCCATTATAGACCCGTCGAGTACATCGTCTAGTACTCATGGGTGACGTCTGGGGTCGGTAGCTGGACCTCCGTCCATTCAGCGACAAAATCCATGAGAGCCTGAGACTTAATAGCGGTGCGTAGGACATACCTGATGTCATGGCCCATTAGTTCGAGTGCCCACTTGGAGATCCATCCTGCGGCATCGCGGTTGCGAACGATGTCTCCCAACATGTATGCAGTGATGACCAGGACTTCGTGGTCGGTGAAATAGTGTAGGAGCTTCCGGGTTGCCATCAGCACGGCGTATAGAAGTTTCTACACCTGGGGGTACCAGACCTTGGAGTCGGTGAGTACCTCCCCAATGAAGTATATGGGTCGTTGGACCTTAAGGTGGTGTCCCAGCTCCTCCCTTTTGACGACTAGGGCAGCGCTCACCACGTGTTTGTTTGCCACGACGTAGAGAAGGAGGGGTTCCCCCTGTTCGAGAGCGACGAGGATTGGATCCTACGTCAGTGAGGCTTTGAGGCTCTCCAAGGCCTGTTGTGCTTCCTCAGTCTAGACAAATGTGTCTGTCTTGTTGAGAAGTTTGTAGAGAGGCATCCCCCGCTCACCTAGCTAGGAGATGAATCGGCTCAGGGTGGCCAAACACCCGGTGAGCCTCTGTACGCCCTTGACGTTGCGTACAGGGCCCATGTTGGTGATGGCCATGATTTTTCTGGGGTTGGCCTTGATACCATGTTTGGACACGATGTACCCTAGCAGCTTCCCCTTTGGAACCCTGAAAACACACTTTTTGGGATTCAATTTGATGTTGAACCTTCAGAGGTCCATGAACGTTGCGGCCAAGTTCGCGATCAGGCCACAAGCTTGAGCCATTTTTACCACTATGTCATCAACATAGACAACGATTGTTGGTTTTGGCCTCTCGCCTTGGTCAGGTTGGTCAAGCGGGTCAATTTGATCGGCGAAGTATTGCTGCATGCACCGTTGATAGGTGGCGCCAGCGTTCTTCAGAAATAAAGGCATGGTTACATAACAGTATGAACCATATGGGGTGATGAATGAGGTTGCGAGCTGGTCGGACTCTTTCATCGTGATCTAGTGATAGCCTGAGTAGGCATCTAGAATGGAGAGGATTTCGCATCCTAAGGTGGAGTCGACTATCTGGTCTATGCGTGGCAAAGGAAAATGGTCTTTTGGGCACGCCTTATTGAGGCTGGTATAATCAACGCACATTCTCCATTTTCCGGTCTTCTTTTTAACAAGAACAGATTGGCAAGCCAGTTGGAGTGGTATACCTCCTTGATGAATCCGGCTGCTAGGAGTTTGGTGACCTCCTCGCCTATGGCCCTGCGCCTCTCGTCGTCAAAGCGACACAGGCATTGCTTGGTGGGCTTGGAGCTCGAGACGAGGCATAATGTGCGCTCAGTGACCTCCCATGGTATGCCTGGCATGTTAGAAGGTTTTATGCAAAGACATCGCGATTGGCACATAGAAAGTCGGTAAGCTCGTGTTCCTATTTGGCCAGGAGCTGGGTCCCAATTTGCACCATCTTGGTTGGGTCAGTGGGGTCGATTCCCATCACTTTAGTTTCTTCGAGTGGGCGGAAGGCAGTCGAGGAGGTTGGCTTGTTGTAGTTCGGGACTGCTGGGGTCGATGATTCTCCGAGTCGAAGGAGTTTGGCTGGGTTGATGATATTAGTGGTGAGCTCGAAATGCTCGCGGTTGCACATGTAGGCGTGCGAAAAGGTGCTACCCATGGTGATGACGCCGTTCGGTCCTAGCATCTTCAACTTGAGGTAGGTGTAGTTGGGGATCGCCATGAACTTGGTGTAGCATGGGCGCCCCAAGATGGCATGGTAGGACCCCAGAAAGTCCACCACTTCGAAGGTGAGGACCTCCGAGCGGAAGTTGGCTCGGTCGCCAAACGTGACGGGCAGGTCCATCTGCCCGAGCGGGTACGCCTGCGTTCCTGGGATCACGCCGTGGAAGGGAGAGCTCACTGGGCGGAGCACCGATTGGGGGATGCGCATGGCATCGAGGGTGTCGACATAGAGGATGTTGAGGCTGCTGCCTCCGTCCATCAGTACCTTGGTGAGGCGCTTCTTGCGGACAATGGGGTCGACGATGAGCGGGTAGCGACCCAGTCTGGCGATGTGTAAAGGATGGTCCCTCTGATCAAAAGTGATCGGAGATTCCGACCAACTAAGGAAGGAGGGGATGGCCATTTCGATGACACATGCCTCTCTGTAGCGCACTTTATGCTAGCGCTTGGAGTAGATGTGTCGGGTTCATAAACCCAGGGTCCCTCATGGACCTGCTTCCTAGCAAGAGCTCGGCCCAGCAGATGACGTTGCGAACGACACACAACTCCTAGGCTGGCCCAATCTCTGACCAAAAGGCCTGGCCGAAGAAAAACGGCGCTCGCTTCCGACTCTGGCCCGCCTCTCCGACCGGAAGGCCTAGTCAAGGAGGAACGCACGCTCGCTTCTAACTCCGGCCCGCCTCTCCGATCGGAAGGCCTGGCCATGGAGGACCGTCACTTCTGACTCTGGCTCGCCTCTCCAACTGGAAGGCCTGGCCAAGGAGGAACGGTGCTTGCTTCCGTCACTTCTGACTCTAGCCCACCTCTCCGACCGGAAGGCCTGGCCATGGAGGAACGGTGCTTGCTTCTGACTCTGGCCCACCTCTCCGACCGAAAGGTCGGGCCAAGGAGGAACAACGCTCTATTCCATCGCTTCCGACTCCGGCCCACCTCTTCGAACGGAAGGCCTGGCCAAAGAGGACTGACCCTCGCTTCCAACTCTGGCCCGCCTCTCTGATTGGAAGGCCTAGCCGAGGAGGACCGGCGCTCACCTCCAAATCCGGCCTGCCTCTCCAACCGGAAGGCCTGGCCGAGAAGGGACGACGCTCTCCTCCGACTCTGACTCACTTCTTCGACCGGGAGTACATCAAACCTTCGCTTACAACTCTTATTCGATCGGGAGGCTGGAGCCGACTAGGGAATGACCGACCGGGGACGCCCACTCGGTGAAGACCCAGGAAATGGACAAAGCAAGTAAGGAGGAGTGATCCAGTCAACCGCACTACCAAGGATCATACCCTACACACCTGCAGGACAGTACTGAAAGGATCAAGATGCCCAAGAGGGGGAGTGAATTGGGCTAATTCTAAATTTCTTTCAATAAACAAGTCCTATGGTTAGCCCAATTAACCCCTTATGCATAGAGAAGTGTTTCTATTGATCTAACGCATAAAAGTTTAGCAACCTAGTTCCAATCCTACTCTAGCATGGCAATTCTAGGAATGCAAATGACAAGAATTGAAATGCTCAAAGTAAATGAGAGAGAGAGAGAGAAGCGCGCGATGTTTTGCCGAGGTATTGAGAGTCGCCACTCCCCACTAGTCCTCGTTGGAGCACCCGCAAGAAGGGTGTAGCTCCCCTTGATCTCAAGAAGGATCAAGTGCTCTCTACGGGTTGATTCTTCGACACTCCGTCGCGGTGAATCACCCACAACCGCTCACAACTTGAGTTGGGTCATCCACAAGCTCTCCGGATGATCACCAAGCTTTCCAATCACCACCAAGCCATCTAGGTGATGGCGATCACCAAGAGTAACAAGCACGAACTCTCACTTGACCACGACAAGCCTAGGGAGAAGGGTGGATGCACACTTTGCTACTCTTGATCTCACTAATGAGGGCTCTCTTTGGGATTCTCAAATCTCAATTACCTCACTAGGACCTTGCTCTTCTTGGCACTTTCTAAGGTGTGTTTCAGCTGTTGAAATGAGCAAAAGTCACTCCACACACAAGTGGAGCTTCTATTTATAAGACAGCCTGAAAAACGAACCGTTATGTGCCTCTGCGGGGTGACCGGACGCTCTGGTTAGTTCAACCCGCACACCAGTGTTTAAGTGTTGACCGGACGCTAGCAGGGTCCGGTCACCACTGACCGGACGCGTCCGGTCCCATTTTCCCCTCACTGGATGCTTACTGTACTCGACCGGACGCTGGATCCTTAGGGTCCGGTCAGTATTGACCGGACACGTCCGGTCGCAGATTCCCTTCTCTGGAACGTTACTAGAGTCGACCGGACGCTAGTCTTCAGCATCCGGTCACTCGACTACTCAGCGTCTGGTCGCACCGAACGTAGTCTCTTGATCAAATGAACTGACCGGACCCTGCGGCCAGCGTTCGGTCGCACCGGAGCCAGTGTCCGGTCAGTATTTGACCCTCCATTCACTTCCAACTCTCGATCATATGTGAATGAAGTTTGCTCCATAGGATGATAGGGCTGTTGTGGAGCTGCCTAGTGCTAGTTTCAACAAGTGTGCATCACACCTAACTCACTAGACTCATCTAGGTCAAGCTACCCATCCATGCCCCCCTTAATAATACGGCCAAAGGAAAAACAAAGGCCTAAACTACTCTAAGTGTCTCTCCAACTCCAATCGACACTTAGAACTAGTCATCCTTAACCTTGTCGTCCATCCTTTGAAAACCGAAACGATTTCCATCGTAGGGGCATGACCACCTTGATTGCCCAGTTGATCTCCATTACCATGACCTAACTTAATTGCCTCTACAAAACACACATTAGTCATAGTAATCTTGTATTGTCATTAATCACCGAAACCCAACTAGGGGCCTAGATGCTTTCAATCTCCCCCTTTTTGGTGATTGATGACAATACCACCTCGAGTATGTGAAAGAGTGAGGTTTTTGACATGCTTAGTTCATATAAGCTTTTGTTAATAAGAACAAAAATGTTAGGCAAGCTTATATGACCCAAGCCAACACGATGTACTCAAAGGATATGAAAAAGGCATGAGTACAAATAATAAAGCTCATTTGCATCGGAGTATAAATGCGGAAACAAAAGCAAATGAGCATAACACAAGTGATATGACATATCAATGAATACAAAGTAGAGAGCACACATGTCATATATCACAATCACATAGATATCACTATCACATAGATATAATAGTATGCATGAAAGTAAACACACGAATGCATAATAGTAATAGTGTATCACACAAATAAACTCCAAATGTATATAATAGACTAATAGCTAACTAGACTCCCCCTAAAAGTCGCTCCCCCTGAGTCTACATACTCGAACCCTCTCCCCCTTTGGCGTCAAACACCAAAACCTAAGGGCTGGTCGGTGGGGCTGCAGCGGACGAGTCGGGCGCTGAAGTACGAGGAGCAAGCTGGAACTGGGTGGCATCATCATCTGACCCTGAGCTCTGTGCCGACTGACCCTCTATGGCTGGAAGCATTGCTGAAGCGGTCTAGGTCTAAGCTGGGGCAGGTGCTGCCTGTGAAGCTACTAGTATATCTGTCGTAGGATCTGAAGATGCGACAGACGAAGGGAGCCTCTGAGTAGTCATGGCGACGGGAGCTGCTGTAGAAGGACCTAGGGAATGCATATGTGGCGGTTTAGGCATCCCTATCAACTCGCTGAAAGATGCTCCAAGACTCCTGGAGACTGACGTGTCAGGTACAAATAGCGAGGATGACTGATCCGATGTGAAGCCCATCTGAAGTGGTGTGAACTGCGGGGCTACCACTGCCAAGGATAACCACTGGGACACCTGTACTTGGGGAGAAGCAAATGGAGCTAGAGGTTGTCCCTGACTCTAGAGCCCACTGGCCTGTACTGCTAGAGTCGTCATAGTGGTGGCAGGCTGAGCAAGCTGGGGTGAAGGCTGTGACTGTGGAGCCCCAAGTGTTGTTACTACATGCTGCATAAATCCCATAAGTTGTTGCTGCATGAGTAACTGCTGGTAATGCCGCTTCTTCTTCTTTCGCCGGAGGACTCTGTCTTGCCGGGCACAAGCGCCGGAGGACTCACTGCTAGTTTCAACAAGTGTGCATCACACCTAACTCACTAGACTCATCTAGGTCAAGCTACCCGTCCATACCCCCCTTAATAATACGGCCAAAGGAAAAACAAAGGCCTAAACTACTCTAAGTGTCTCTCCAACTCCAATCGACACTTAGAACTAGTCATCCTTAACCTTGTCGTCCATCCTTTGAAAACCGAAATGATTTCCATCGTAGGGGCATGACCACCTTGATTGCCCAGTTGATCTCCATTACCATGACCTAACTTAATTGCCTCTACAAAACACACATTAGTCATAGTAATCTTGTATTGTCATTAATCACCGAAACCCAACTAGGGGCCTAGATGCTTTCAATCTCCCCCCTTTTTGGTGATTGATGACAATACCACCTCGAGTATGTGAAAGAGTGAGGTTTTTGACATGCTTAGTTCATATAAGCTTTTGTTAATAAGAACAAAAATGTTAGGCAAGCTTATATGACCCAAGCCAACACAATGTACTCAAAGGATATGAAAAAGGCATGAGTACAAATAATAAAGCTCATTTGCATCGGAGTATAAATGCGGAAACAAAAGCAAATGAGCATAACACAAGTGATATGACATATCAATGAATACAAAGTAGAGAGCACACATGTCATATATCACAATCACATAGATATCACTATCACATAGATATAATAGTATGCATGAAAGTAAACACACGAATGCATAATAGTAATAGTGTATCACACAAATAAACTCCAAATGTATATAATAGACTAATAGCTAACTAGACTCCCCCTAAAAGTCGCTCCCCCTGAGTCTACATACTCGAACCCTCTCCCCCTTTGGCGTCAAACACCAAAACCTAAGGGCTGGTCGGTGGGGCTGCAGCGGACGAGTCGGGCGCTGAAGTACGAGGAGCAAGCTGGAACTGGGTGGCATCATCATCTAACCCTGAGCTCTGTGCCGACTGACCCTCTATGGCTGGAAGCATTGCCGAAGCGGTCTAGGTCTCGAGCCAGCAGTCTTTGCTGAAGTCACTAGTATATCTGCTGTGAGGATCTCAAGATGCGATGCATTTAAGGGAGCCTCTCGAGTAGTCATGGCGACGGAGCTGCTGTAGAAGGACCTAGGGAATGCATATGTGGCGGTTTAGGCATCCCTATCGACTCGCTGAAAGATGCTCCAAGACTCCTGGAGACTGACGTGTCAGGTACAAATAGCGAGGATGACTGATCCGATGTGAAGCCCGTCTGAAGTGGTGTGAACTGCGGGGCTACCACTGGCAAGGATAACCACTGGGACACCTGTACTAGGGGAGAAGCAAATGGAGCTAGAGGTTGTCCCTGACTCTGGAGCCCACTGGCCTGTACTGCTAGAGTCGTCATAGTGGTGGCAGTCGAGCAAGCCGGGTGAAGGCAGGATCGTGGAGCCCCAAGTGTCAAGTATTACATGCTGCATAAATCCCATAAGTTGTTGCTGCATGAGTAACTGCTGGTAATGCATCTGTTGCTGCTGCTGCTGGAGGACCTGCTGCTGGCGCTGGAACTCGTCCTAACGAGCCTTAAACTGTGCAAAGTTGGCAGCGGTCTCCTGAGCCTATCTAGCCTGATCCTACTACATCCGCTCAAGAATAGCAATCAAAGCGGGGTCCGTCTATGGTGTAGGTGGAGCTGAGCTGGAACTACCAGCCTCTGCATCATGTCTGCGTGGAGGCATATGAGGAATAGACAGGTAGTCATCATCTGAACTGTCACTAGACTCGCTCCTCTCCTGCTGAGCCTCAAGCTGCTCCTCCTCAGTAGCTGCTATGCCTCTGATAATCTCGTCCTGCTGAGCTGTGGACTCTGGTACATCTGGACGACGGCGAGGCTGAGTGGGTGCCTGTGGTGTGCTATGTCTGATCCTCTGTGCCATGTTATAAGCTAGAAACTCGGTGGTGGCACCTCTGTACTCTGCAACCATCTCTGGTGTCCTAACTTGCACATCCTTGAGCATAAGGAATATGATCCAATGTGCATATGGAAGCTATCTATGACCCTTGAAGCCCTCAGCTATCGTGTCTTCCATCTTAGATAGAAGAAGATCCCAAATATCGAACACTGTCTGCTGCATCAAGGCATTGAGGAGCCAAAGCTAGAGGTGAGTCAAGCCCTCTCTGTATCCCAACCTGGGAAGTAGTGTCCTCCTTATGATAGCCTCTAGCACTCTAGCTGTAGGAGTAAGGTCACTGGGGTTCCTCCTCGACCCCTCACCAAAGGGCTCCTTGAAGCAATGGCGCACAAGATCTGTAGGGGGCACCAAACCTCCATGAGGACGCCTGGGAGGCTCTTGCTGTCCATAACATACCTCATGTAACTTGATAGGCTGCTCCTATAGCCTCAGTATCTCCCTGGCCCTAAAACTCATCATCCTATAGTCTCTGCCTCTGAATGCAAAGTGTATAAAGTTATGATGTGGGTCAACGTAGAGCGAAGCATAAAACTGCCAAACCCAAGATGGTACATACAATCCTGTCTGGCCAATCAGATCTATCAGCCCTGGCAAATATGATAAGTAGGGGTGGATATGCTCTCCGGCTGCTGCCACAATAGCCTCAATACTATAGACTCTCTAAGATCAGAAGATTGCCCCACTGTTCATATATGCATTGTAGAAGTCTTCCTGGAGCGGTGTATAGAAACCCTCTGCTGCTCTCTCATCCCTCCTCGGAGGAAACCACACCTCAAACTCTACAAACCTCAGCTGCTGGACCTGCTTGGCCGTGGCAGCCCTCAAGTCAAGGTGGGTCACTGGTGGTGGACCCTGTGGTCTAGGCGGTGGACGTGATCCCCTCCATTGTGTCAGTGGCCTTGGTGAGACTAGAACACAGGTACGACCAGAGTGGCGTAGCTATGGCTAGGGTGCCTGCTCGATCTCCTCAGCCTCCTCGGCCTGCTGGCCCTCCTGAGTCTCCTGAGCTAGCTGAGGCTCTGCTGGTGTGGGCTGCTGCTGTGACTCCCCCTGAGGCTTAGGATCCACAACGGAAGACATCGTCCTGCCATCATGATAGTCCTAGGTGGACTACCATGAAGATGCTCAGCCTCCTCAACTGCTGCCCTCTGTGCTGGTGTAAGCTGCTGATCTGCAATGACAACACCACTGCGAGCACCTCCTCTCTCGGCACACTCTGTGGCCTCTGCAACTACAGTTGCTCGAGTTGTCTCTGCATCTGGGTACTTCCTCTTCTTGGATGCAATCTTCTTTGTCGCCTTGCCTTTTGGATCTACAGGTAGGCGAGACGGAGGCCTCCGATCATCATCTCCTAGACCACCCCCGACATTCTTCGTGCGAGCCATCTGAAAAGATCAACTGCTGCTAACAAGAACAATTGCCACTGTCAAGAGTAACTGCCCTGACACTTCTAAGGCTTGGCCTCGATCCGTACTTGCGAGCTTGGCTCCGAGTTGACTGTCAACTGCCACTGACACCTCAACGGCACCGACTCGCTGCACGATGGAATAGAAGGATATACAAATAAATACGATATATCTAATAGATGCGAAAACCTATGAGAGCAAGCAATGTAGGTACGAAATTGAAGCGACGGGCTTTCTACCTGACGAAACCGGCGATCCGAGAAGAGATGTCACGCGAGGAACCCACGAATCGGCATGGTGAATTTAGGGTTAAGCAAAGCACTGGATCGGCAGTAGAGATGCTGTTAGGGTTGCTGCGCTGAAGCTAGGCAATGCGAGGAACCGGCAGTAGGGCCTTACCATCACTGGATGGACAACGCTGTAGAGGAGGCACGGCGGCGCGATGACTGTGTAGATGAAGCGGGCGGCGCGTGGAGTTCTGCGAGAGGCAGGGCGCAGTGGTGTGCGAGAGCAGCAGCTGCGGTGGTGTGGCGACTACTGGCGTGGAGGAGCTACGATGGTGGTGCTGAATGGCGGCTAGGGCTCGAGACTTGGTGGTGGCGGAATAGGTCAGCAAAGGTACGGCTCACACGATTAAATAGGTCCCCCGACGCAATCGAGAAGGAAAGGAGAAAAGAGATTGAAAACCACACGAGATCTAATGACCAGATGCTCCGGTGGTAGCGACCGGACGCTACCACCCAGCGTCCGGTCGATTCCAGAGAGGTCCAATTCCTCTAGAATCGTGACCGGACATGTCCGGTGGTCCATGACCGAACGCAGCCAGAGTCTAGTTAGATGCCTTTAACGCCATGTAGATCGACCGGACGCTGGAATCCTTCCTGACTGGACGCTCAAACGCAGAGTCCGGTCACTCCTTCAGCTTCTGTTCACCTCCCATGAACTGACCGGACACTGGACATCAGAGTCCGGTGCAGCGTTCGGTCACTCTTTTCCAGCAAGTCTTCAAAGATCCTTCGCGCTGCCTGTTCCCAATCAAGTCCCAACTTGAATAAGATCCAAATAAACACCAATTGGGACTGATATGAGTGACCTCTCTCAAACTCTCAAGTTTTTCAAAATATTTTGCCTTAGGCTATAATTCTTTTTATAAAAATAGGCACTAAAAGGGCAAATGGAACAAAACGACAAAACAACATTCATGCATATGCAATACTTGTAAGTAAATCTAGTTGCTTGTCAAGTTTGATCCAAGGTTAAGCTTCTTCACACGCTTTTCGGCGGTTATCTTAACCATGTTAGACAAGCCCTATATGCATTACCAAAAATTAAACATGTTGTATATTACAATGAATGTAAGGAACAATACAAGCTCATCTTTTAGAGAAGTTACTAAAATCAAGTACATTGAGCTCATTCCGCAATCTACAAAATATAGCCTCATCTAGTGGTTTAGTGAAGATATCCGCTAATTGATCTTCGGTCCTTACACCTTCTAGTGATATATCATTTTTAGCAACATGATCTCTTAGAAAGTGATGGCGGATATCTATGTGCTTGGTGCGAGAGTGTTGAACCGGATTATTTGCAAGTTTTACCGCACTTTCATTGTCGCACAAAAGAGGTACTTTTTCTAGAACTACACCATAGTCTAGCAAAGTTTGTTTCACATAAAGTATTTGTGCACAACAAGCACCCGCGGCAATGTATTCCGCTTCGGCGGTGGACAAAGCCACACTATTTTGTTTCTTGGAGGACCAAGACACAAGTGATCTACCAAGCAAATGGCACCGTCTGGATGTGCTTTTTCTATCAACTTTGCATCCGGCGTAATCCGAATCGGAATAACCAATTAATTCAAATATAGCTCCTTTGGGATACCAAAGGCCAATGCTTGGTGTGTGCTTAAGATACCTAAGAATTCTTTTTACGGCAATTAAATGTGTTTCTTTAGGATTAGCTTGAAATCTAGCACACATACACACACTAAACATGATGTCGGGCCTAGATGCGGTTAAATACAACATGCTACCAATTATAGAATGGTAGAGAGTTTGATCAACCGTGTTACCTCCCTCATCTAGGTCGAGATGTCCATTGGTTGGCATTGGTGTCTTGATTGGCTTACATTCATCCATCTTGAATCTCTTGAGAAGATCTTTTGTATATTTTTCTTGAGAGATGAAGATCCCTTCTTTCATTTGCTTGATTTGAAAACCAAGAAAGAATGTAAGCTCACCAATCATGGATATCTCGAATTCCTTCGACATCAATTCACCAAATTCTTTGCAAGAGTCTTCATTTGATGATCCAAAGATGATATCATCAACATATACTTGACAAATGAAGATATGCCCATCAAGCTTCTTGATGAATAGTGTGGTGTCGACCTTCCCAATGGTGAAGCCCTTCTCAATGAGGAAGTCCCGAAGGTGCTCATACCAAGCTCTTGGGGCTTGCTTAAGCCCATATAACGCCTTGGACAACCTATAAGCATGATTAGGATATCTAGGGTCTTCAAACCCGGGAGGTTGATCAACATAGACTAGTTCATTAATAAAGCCATTTAATAATGCACTTTTTACATCCATTTGATAAAGTTTCATTTCATGATGTGATGCATATGCAAGGAGGATACGAATGGCTTCTAGTCTTGCAACCGGTGCAGGTCTCTCCAAAATCCAACCCTTCAACTTGAGAGAACCCCTTTGCAACTAGTCTTGCCTTGTTCCTCACAACAATGCCTTGATCATCTTGCTTGTTTTGGAACACCCACTTTGTTCCAATGACTCTTGCACCTTTAGGTCGCTCTTCAAGAGTCCACACTTGGTTGCGGGTGAAGTTATTCAACTCATCATGCATGGCATTGATCCAATCCAGATCTTGAAGAGCTTCTTCTACCTTAGTAGGTTCAAAGCAAGAGACAAAAGAGTGATGAGTAATAAATGAAGCAAGTTTTTGTGAGCGTGTCATCACTCCCTTTGACGGACTCTCTATGATGAGATCTTGTGGATGATCTTGTAGTAGGGGTGTGTTTCTTCTATTGACCACTTGAGGTGGAGGTTGTGGAGCACCAACATCTTGTGCTTGTGCCACCATTTGATCATGGGAGACATGAGTGTCTTCATTTTCTACTCTCCCATCTTTTTCACCGTCTTGTGGCACATTTGATGAAGAGGATGGATCAATTACTTGTACATCATCTTTATCATCTTTTGGCTTGATGTCTCCAACCAGAATGTTCTTCATAGCCTCCCTTAATGGTTCATCACCTACATCATCAAGATTCTCATGTGCTCCTTGGGAGCCGTTAGATTCATCAAATTCCACATCATATGTTTCTTTAACCAAGCCGGTGGCATGATAAAATACTCTATATGTTTTGGACTTTGATCAGTAACCAACAAGAAAATCATTATCACAACGTCTTTGAAACTTCCCTAGGTGTTGCCACTTCTTGTAGATGTAGCATTTGCAACTAAACACCCTAAAGAAGGAGACGTCCGGCTTCTTCCCATTGAGCAACTCATAAGGTGTCTTGCCAAGGAACTTTTGAAGAAATAGGCGGTTGGATGCGTAGCATGCGGTGTTGATTGCTTCCGCCCATAGAGCTTCGGGGGTGTTGTACTCATCAAGCATGGTTCTTGCAAGAGTGATCAATGTCTGGTTCTTTCTCTCAACTACACCATTTTATTGAGGAGTGTATGTTGCGAGAGACCTCATATTTGATTCCAACTTCATCACAATAGGCTTCAATGTTTGTGTTGTCAAATTCTTTCCCATTGTCACTTCTTATCTTCTTGAGCTTCACTTCAAATTCATTTTATGCTCTCTTGGCAAACTTTTTGAAGCAAGATGCAACTTTGGATTTGTCATGAAGAAAGAACACCCATGTATATCTTGAATAATCATCAACTATCACAAGACAATAAAGATTTCCTCTCAAACTCTTGTATGTTGTTGGTCCAAATAAATCCATATGTAGGAGTTCTAGCACTCTTGTGGTTGACATGAAAGCTTTTGTTGCGTGAGTATTTGCAACTTGCTTGCTGACTTGACATGCACTACAAAGCTTGTCCTTCTCAAACTTCACATCCTTCAACCCTCTCACCAAATCATTCTTCATTAGCTTCTTGAGTGAACTCATACCAACATGAGCAAATCTTCTATGCCATAGCCACCCAAGTGTTGTTTTGGTGAATAGGTATGTCTTCAAGTTTGCATCTTCGGAGGTGAAGTCCACTAGATATAAGTTGTTGTATCTAAATCCTTTAACCTTGCCCTTTGAGTTATCTCCAAATGTGATTCTTTCTTGTCCATCTACTTCTTCATCTAGTGAGGTGAACATACGAGGGTCACCGGTCAGATGTTGTGTGCATCCACTATCAATCACCCAATGACTTCCACCGGTCTTGTAGTTCACCTACACATAAGAGATCAAGCTTTAGGAACCCAAACTTGTTGAGGGCCCTTCACTTTCTCAACAAGTGACTTTGCAATCCAAATTTTCTTAGGCCTAATCTTGTTTGGAGGTCCTAAGAACATCACTTTCATCTTTCCACTAGTATCCTTTCTAAGCATGTAGTGAGCATTGAAGGCAAAGGGTCTAGCATGCTTGGGCAAGGGTTGTGGTGGTGGAGTTTGGCACTCATGAGCAAAGTGGCCTTCTTGTCCACACTCAAAACATCTCTTTGGCTTTGGCTTTGATTGTTGTTGTTGAACTTGAGCCTTCTTCTTCTCTATATGTGCCACATATCCAATGCCACTTCTATCCATCTTCATGATGGTGTTCATAAGTAGCTCACTTTGAAGATATTTGCCTCTTGTGAACTTGCTCAATCCAACCTTGAGATGCTCTTTCTCCAACTTAAGCTTCTTATTCTCTTCCTTAAGAGCATCATTGTTCTTCTCTTCCTTGAGCTTCTTGTTTTCCTCTTTGAGCTTCTCATTCTCAAGGATCAAGTCACCATCATGATCAAGGGTTTCTAGCACAATGGTGTTGTGACTTTTGATTTCTTTAAGATCTTTCTTGAGCTTTGCATTGTCATTCTTTAGCTTGACAAACTCATCATAATCATCGGCCTCAACCACTTGCTTGCCCTTGCTACTAGAACCTTGCTCAATGCTCTCAATGATCAAGTCATCACATGATGTAGCTATATCAATCTTAACAACATGGTTAGTAGCATCATGTGGCTCATTGGATAGAAATTCTTGAGCAATAACAAGATTATCATGATTAATATTAAGAGTGGTATATTCTTCCTTTAGCTTGTTGTGGCTAGTGATGAGCTCTTTGTGCACCCACTCAAGTTTATTATGTTTATCTTTAAGCTCTTTCTTAGAAGATTTGAGCTCCTTGAGTTTGGATGACATAGCTTCATTTGCTTCTCTAAGCTCAACACTAGATTTTTTGCCTGTCACATTTAGCTAAGAGAGAATCATTCTTAATCTCAAGCTTTTCATTTTTAGCTCTAGTCTTTATAATGATCTTAGTGTATTTCTTTAGCAATTTAGCAAGATCATCATAAGTAGGTGATTCATATTCATCATCATCGCTATCACTATCACTATCATCCTTATGAGCATGATCATCACCACTACTATCATCATCATGTGATACCTTTCGTTCACCTTTGGCCATAAGGCATAGGTGTGTAGAGGATGACAGCGGTGGTGGAGGTGAAGATGATGAGGAATCAATAACAATGGCGGCCACCTTCTCGTCATCACTATCATCATCAGATGATCCACTAGATGAATCAATGTCCGTGAGCCAATCACTGACGATGTAAGCCTTTCCACTCTTCTTCTTGTGGAAGTCCCTCTTCTTGCCATCTCTCTTCTTGTATGGCTTGTTCTTTTTCTTCTCATCTTCATCTTCATTGCTTGAGTCATCTTTCTTGCCCTTGTTCTTGTTCTTGAACTTGTCTTTCTTGGGCTTTGTGCATTGGTGAGCTAGATGACCAAGTTCACCACAATTATAGCAATCCATCTCAGAGATTGGCTTTCTTCTTGAACTTGTGAAGAACTTCTTCTTGCCATCAAACTTGATGCCACTCTTGTTTAGCTTCTTTATCATCTTGGTGGTTTTCTTCACCATGAGAGCAAGGCTTTCATCATCAACATCATCATCACTTGAGCTCTCATACTCAAGCCTTGCTTTGCCCTTCTCTTGGCTAGCTTTGAATGCTAAGTCTTTTTCTTTCTTCTTTGTAGAGGATGAGCCATCTTGAGGTGTGATGTGCATGTACATCTCACGAGCATTGATCTTCCCTAAGATTTGTGTTGGTGTAGCGGTGGAAAGATCACCTTGATGTAGCATGGTCACAATATGCCCATATTTATCAATGGGAAGGACACTCAAGATCTTTCTCACAACGTCGGATGGTGACATTTGAGTAAGTCCAAGCCCATTGACTTCCTCTACAAGAACATTCAAACATGAATGCATTTCATTAGCACATTCTTTAAGAAGCATTTCAAAAGAGTTGAGCTTTTTCATGACAAGATGATAGCGTTCCTCACGCTCACTCTTTGTTCCCTCATGGAGCGCACAAACGTCTGACCATAGTGCATGGGCGTCTTTGTGGTTCCTTACACGGTTGAACACATCTTTGCAAAGGCCTCTAAAGATGGTGTTGCGAGCCTTTGCATTCTGTCGCAGAACCGACCAATTTATAAGAATACAAGTACAATGGCAATCCGCAAGCGGTCGCACTGTCATACTTGAACCCATATAAACCCGGTAGTCCGTCGAGTACCACGACGGGTCTCGATAAACGATTTACAACAACCAAGATCGTACAGGATTCAACATACATGCCACATATTACATAAAGTTCACAGATACTTTTCATCATCAGAGTACGAATAAAAGTTATTACAAACCGAGTTTGATAAATAAAGCGGAAGCAAATAAGTTCGAAGATAAAGTTTTCCAACATAGTTTGATACAGTGCCAAGCTAGATCACGGTCCACAAAAGCAAGGATAGGAATTACTAAAGAAGCCTGCCCAAGGCTTACTCCTCATCCACAGCGGGATAGAAGCAACTCTTGCAATAACCATGATACACAGTGCCATCTGCAACAATGGGAAAATAAACCCTGAGTACGAGAAGGTACTCAAATAGACTTACCCGTCATGAACCGTAAATAAAATGACTCCAAGGATTATGCAAGGCTGTATAAGTGGACGTAATTTGACAACATTTTTGCGAAAAGGCAATTGATCCGTTGTACAATTATGATTCCTTTACCAAGTTAATTATAACTATCCATTTCTAGATTAGCAACTATCCTGTACAAACATGTGGTATATCATTTAGAAACATACAATAGTAACCATAGAAGGTATTGTAATTCTATTTTCATCCGAACCATCATGTTCCATAATACAGCTTACTACGATGTTGGAGCTAGCCAAGTTTCTCACTAACCGGAGAGACGGCGATTCAATCGATTTCAACCACCGAATTTATTCCTAACACAAACCAGTCTACCAACCCATGATAGCCTTAGGTCACCTTTGATACAACTCAGTACACATTTTATGGTCCGTATCAGGCCGCATAACTGGAACACCAGATGCTAGGATGCTCGAGCCAAGCCCGCCTTTGGGCTCGGTCGATCGTTCCCGGAAGGAGCGCACTGTGAACGATTCCGGCCCGAGTTGAATTACTCGGCTTCGCGGTCGGAACGAATTATCCGCCAGCTAAGTGAGAGGCATGCGTTCAATCTTGTCGAAGTTCCAACAACGGTACGGTCCTTGATCGACACGATGGGGATAGATCCACACCCAAGACCTCCATGTCTTGTTGTTTCTCTATCGACATCCCGCCCGGTCTCCATTTATATTAACCATGGTTCTTTTCCACGATAGCAATTATAACCAACCGTGCTCCTCAGATCCACCTATATCTCGCGGTGACCGAAAATCATCCGACTTCTACCGGTCTAAGCATGGCTAAGCATATATTCGATACTCGGACCTATACCGGTTAAAGGTGTAATATCTGGACAAGGAATGTACATGCATCAAGTGGTTTCATTCAACGCTTATAACCTAATGCATCAATCATAAGTACATAGGTAAACATTTGTAAATTACTGGGAGACTTATAATGCTCCAGGGCTTGCCTCGTAGGAAGGAAGTAGGGCGGTGGTCAGGACACTCCGGAAGCTCTTCAGGGTTCTGCTCCACGCCTTCGGGAGCTGCGGCTTGCGGATCCTCCTGCTAGGTCCCTTCCTCTGCTTCTTCGAATTCCAGCAACGTGATCTCTTCCTCTGATCCTAGATGCATGAGTATGGCATAAGCATTACGAATGCATATATGTTAACAAGTGCATCATGTTTATTGAGTAGGTGCATATCTCTTCTCGGTTATTTAATTATCTACTTCCATAATGCATCGATTATACCATAAAATAGCAGCTACTTGTTTCACCCATAACGGGAGTTCTACAAATCCAAATCCAGTGATCCTGGACTTTCTGGAAAGCTTATCAAATTCTCTACAACTTTGTTATTAACCATTTTTACAGTACACATCATTTTCAACATGCCACTCATCAAACTCTAGAATCAGTCCGGAAACTATTCAATATGCAACATAAAGTAACGATACTTCTACTTCATGCAATCATTCAAAATTTGACAACATAGAATCCACCAACAGTTTAAGCATACCAATTACATTTAGAATCATATAATGGTGAAGCCTAAACTATTTATTAAATTGCCTTTATTATTTTATTTAGATATCTAGGTTAAATAATGAATATATATCAAATGTGCTTCATAAATTCTCAAAAATTTACAGAGCCTTACTAATGCTATCAAAGGACTGCTATAAAAATTTCAGGTCATTTTACTAAGTAGAACATTCTATACAAAAATGATAAGGCAGCAAGGCTTGAAATAGCATAAATGGAAAATCCTATTGAAAAGTGTCAAGCAACAGATTTCCTATTTTTCTTAACACCCATATGGTACTAGGATTACCTCCAACAAATTTCATGAATTTTGGACTCATAAATAATTTATAAAAATTTATGCAAGGATTGACTATCCATAAAAGAAAAATCTATAACTATAAATCTACCCATGCACTGGTCCTCAAATTTTTACCAAACCTCATATATGCTAAGACTAACTTACCACAAAAATTTTATAATTTTTGGAGCACAGGAACTCTAGATATAATTTAAACAAATTTGAATGCATTCAAAAGCACATTTCAAATCCCTATTTAAATCTCCAAAAATTTCTACTGTTGAAACCAAGAACATATTTTTCTTAAATACTACACTTCCTAAGGAACACAACCATATTTATTTCACAAATTTAGGAGCTACCAAACTGAAGATACAAAAATAACAAAACAACATCAGATCTGGATTTAAATGAGCTAGCCTATTCTACTTCTGTCGCTGACCGGTGGGACCCGCAAGACAGACGACCCCACACGCCAGTGACCCGAAATAGGGCAGTGGCGCTGCGCGGTGCTGGCACGGCCAGAGCTCGCCGACGGCGAGTTCGCCGGCGGTAGCGACTACGCCTACATGATCTACTCATCCACCCACACCCGGTGGTGGCCTTTGCATGGCCGGAAGAAGCACGGAAGCTCTTCTCCGACGACCATGGCGGACGGCGGCGGCGATGATAAGCGCGATACGCGCCGACCAACTTCGACCAAGGCGGTTGCCAGCGAGGAGTGCTACAACAACACGGTGACCAGGCGAATCTAGTTGGGCGTCCTAGGCGGCATGAGGTGCTCTGACTAAGCATGGCCACGGCGGCGGCCATGGCGGGGCTCTGGCAGAGACACACCCGCGGTGGCGCAAAGCGAAGCACGGCTTACCAATGGCGCGGCTGTGGGCGCAGCAAAGTGGGAAGGGTGGAGTAGGGTGAGGCGGAGCTGTGAGTGCGGCCGATTGGAGGCTGGGGTGGCGGTGAGCGCGGGCGAGCTCGGCGGAGCGGCTGCGACGGCGATGACGAGCGCAGTGAGCAAAGGAGCGCGAGTAGGCGAGTGGGAGCGAAAGGCCGGCTCAGTGGTGACTTAAGCGCGTCACTGGTGGCTTGCTGGCCGTCGATGCCTGACGAACGGGCCCAGCGCCGGCGTGCGGCCTCCAGATGGTGTGCGTGGCCATTACCGGCCACCACGCCAAGGGCAAACAGCGCTTTGTGGCCGATCGACCACCGAATCAACCGATTCAATCGGTTCGGTCACCAGCGATGCGATGCTCGACGACGACTTTCGTGGAGCTTGATCTTCTAATCCGTGAAGTATTAGTGCACATAATCTACACAAAAGTTGTAGCTCTAAGTACCATCTGTAATTCGTCTTAAACGATCAAGACCTAATTCGCAACGGTTAAGGAGAAAATCGTGCTCAAAGTTGGCTTGTCAGGCTGTTCGGTGTTCACGACTTAGCAAAAATTTGCTAAGTGTAGAAATTGTGATTTCTCTGATTTTTGAAACCCAAATTCACACATGTTAGGAGTTGAATCAGTCAAAGACCCAAAAATCAAAGTTGTTCCTTATGTCAAACACTACAACATTGCTTTAGTGAACTCCTCCATGCAAGGTCTCTAATACCTAGTTCCAATTTGGTCAAACATGTCACATTTAAAAGATGAAACACATCAAAGCAGGGCTTAATGACCAAACTAGCCATAGCCCTAAATACCAAAGTTGTTCATGATGATACTCTAAGCATGTTTAAACAATTTGCAAGGTCATTTAAGCATTTCATGTAGTAGTCACTCATAGAGCTATCCAGGTCAATACATGTAATATTACTTGAGTGCTTGATCATGAAGGGTGACCTTCATGAACAAGGTTCCTTTTGTTAACCTAAGTGTAGCTAAGGTGTTTTAGTGACTAACATTACCCACTTGCATTCATTTGCACATGACCATATGCATATGTTCCAAGAAACACGAAATAACAAGCAATGTTTCATATGTTTCGATCACATGTTTCAATTGTAAATGATGATTTATGAATGCTAGATGCTCATGCTCATGTTATGCAAGTCAAGTTATGCAAGGCTAACACCCGAGGTGTTACAGCCCCTCCCCCTTATAAAAATCTCGTCCCGAGATTTGCAAGACCTACCATTCTTGGAAAAAGGCGGGATAAACTTCTCGTAGATAATCTTCTCTTTCCCACGTAGCATCTTGTTCACTATGATTGTTCCACACCACCTTATAGAACTTAATAATCTTACTCCTTGTTACTCTCTCCATCTCTTCTAATACTCGAATTGGCTTTTCTTCATAGGTCAAATCCGATTGAAGCTGCGTTGGTGGGTGCAATAGCTTCTTCCTACTCGAAGACATTTCTTTAGTGAGAAACATGGAACACATCAAAGATTGCACTCATCTCTGGTGGAAGTTGTAGCTTATATGCAACCTTCCCTTTCGCTCCAAAATTTTGTATGGCCCTACATATCTTGGTGAAAGCTTCTTTTTCATCCCAAATCTTTTCACACCTTTCATGGGTGATACTCTCAAGTATACATAGTCACCCACTTCAAAAGCTAGTGGTCTTCTTCTTCCGCTTAAGATAACTCTTCCGTCTTGATTGAGCTGCCTTCATATGTTGTTGGATGATACGTACTTGCTCTTCGGCTTCATTTACAAAATCAATACCAAAGTATCTCCTTTCACCGGCTCAATCCAGTTCAAAGGAGTTCTGCACTTTCGCCATACAAGGCTTCAAATGGAGCCATTTTGATGCTCGCTTGATAATCTTGTTATAGGAGAATTCAAATAAAGGTAACCATTTCTCCCATGAACCTTTTGAAGATATAACACAAGCTCTAAGTAAATCTTCTAGGATTTGGTTCACTCGCTCTGTCTCATTCCACAAGTTTGTGGATGATAAGTTGAACTTCCGATTAGCTTGGTTCCCAAAGCTTGGTGTAAGTGTGCTCCCGAAACGTGCTATGAACTGTGGTCCTCGATCCGAGATTATAGTCCGGGTACTCCATGCAATCTCACGATCTGGGAAACATATAACTCAGAGTATTTCCCCACGTGATATGTGGTGTGAACTGGTACAAAATGTGCTGATTTGGTGAGATGATCAATAATAACCCATATTGAATCATGACTTTGTGGCGTCGTTGGAAGGCCTGTGATAAAGTCCATGCTTGATTTCCTCCCATTTCCATCCCGGAATAGGCAATGGTCAAGTAATCCAAATAGTTTTCATATGGACGGCCTTTACTCTACTACGCTTATCACACCTAGCAACATAGGTCATGATCTCTTTCTTCATCTTAGTCCACCAAAACGGGTTCTTAAATCTTGATACATTTTACTACTACCCGGATGGATAGACAATTTGGATGAGTGAGCTTCTTCTAAAATTTGATTCCTTAGCTCACGGTCCTTTGGTACCACTAACCGGTCCTCAAACCATAGTACACCTCTTTCGTCCAATCTAAAATGTTTGGTTTCTTGCTCTTGCATTTTTCTCTTGATGTGACTTATTCCCACATCTGTCTCATTGTAGCTCTATGATTTTGCCTCAAGTGAACAACCGATTGTGATATTGTGTAGTACAAATGAGGATGTAACAAGTTGAATCCATCTTCCAAAGAATGCTTCCACAAAGTTGTTGCAATGGGACTTCCGACTAAGTGCATCGGCTACTACATTTGCTTTACCCGGATGGTAATGCACTTCTAAATTGTAGTCCTTAATCAATTCTAACCATCTTCGTTGTCTCATGTTCACCTTCAGTCAGGTAAAGATATACTTGAGACTTTTGTGGTCAAGATAGATGTGATGTATATTGCCCAACAAGTAATGTCTCCATATCTTTAATGCATGAACAACGGTTGCAAGTTCCAAATCATGTGTAGGGTAGTTGACTTCATGTTTTCTCAATTGCCGTGAGGCATATGCAATTACTCTCCCTTCTTGCATAAGCACACATCCCAAACCTATTCCTCGATGCATCACAAAATACATCAAAAGGCTTTTCAATGTCTGTTGTGCTAGCACAGTTGCTGTAGTCAACAAAGTTCTGAGGGTGTGAAAAGTTGTTTCACATTCTTGTGTCCATTTGTACTTCTCTTCTTTCTGAAGTAGTCTGGTCATAGGCTTAGCTATCTTTGAGAAGTCTGGAATAAACCGGCGATAGTATCCTGCTAACTCTAGAAAACTCCGAACTTCATGCACCGGTTGGGGCTTTCCAATCCATGACCTCTTGTACTTTGGATGGGTCTCTTGAGATTCCATCTCTTGATAAAATGTGACCTAAGAAAGGTACTTTGCTCATCCAAAATTCACATTTGCTAAACTTGGCATATAGCTTATGCTCCCTCGATCCGATAGGACAATCCTCGATGCTCCTCATGATCGGTCTCATTTTCCTCAATAAATCAATATATCATCAATAAACACGACCACGAACTTGTCAAGTTCGGGCATGAATACCGAAAGTTCATCAGTACATGAAATAGGTCGGAGCATTTGTTAGTCCGAAAGACATAACTAAATACTCGTATAAGCCGTATCTAGTAGAGAAAGCGCTTTTAGGTATATCCTCCACCGATCTTTATCCGATGGTAACCTGATCTCAAATCAATTTTGGAGAATACCTTTGCCTTCGCTAACCGATCGAACAAGATGTCGATGCGGGCAATGGATATTTATTTTGATGGTCACAACATTGAGTGGTCTCAGAATCTACACACATTCTCGCGACTTATCCTTCTTTTTTACAAACAATGCTTTGGGCATCCCCACGGAGATGAGCTAGGTTGGATAAGACCTTTGTCCAATAGATCTTGCAATTGAACCTTAAGTTCGCTTTAACTCATTGGGTGGCATTCTATAGGGCCTTCGGGATATGGGTGCGGTACTGCACTAATTCAATCTTAAATTCCACGTCCCTATCCGTGGTAGACCTGGTAATTCCTCCGAAATACATACGGAAACTCACAAACCACCGGGATATCACATTTTGTGGTGGCTTGATAGCACAAAGCTAAATGTTGGGGTTTGAAATCGCGGAGAGTGGGACTAGAAAAGCATTCCCTCCCATGGGTTCTCTCAACATAATGGTACGGTGCTAGTGTCAATAAGAACACCATGATCCTTCATCCAATTCATGCCTAAGATTACACTTATTGACAACCCGGGCAATATTATCAAATCCGTGGTGTACTCCTCCCTTGTATCACGATGAGTACATTTTTGACTATCTTTTTGGTAGTAGTAACAGACTTCTTTGAACTTATGTTAAAACCCCCTTTGTTTACTTCAATTATTTCTTGACCATGTCTAGATGCAAATGCTTGGCTCATAAATGAATGAGAAGCTCCCGAATCAAATAAAACAACAAAGCAGGATACTTGTTGACAAGAAACATACCAAATGTGACAACTTCTCCCATGGGCACTTCCTCTACAAATGTATAATGCACTTGTCCTTGACGTGCCCTCGCATTCACCGCCTCTCGATTGTTCTGATTTGGGTTGCCATTTCTCTTGGGGTGGGGGCATTCCTTGGACCAATGACCCAGTTTGGTTGCAGTTGAAACATGGTTGATTACTTCAATCTCTGTGGAGCTGTCCTCGATTGCCATTTCCTTTTGGTAAGGCAATAGTGAACGCATTTACTAATGGTTTCGTGGCTCGTTATTCGAGCTTTTCGGTGGTGGTGGAGGCCTAAACTTGGGTGCAGTGTGGACGGAATTGTGGCCTAGCCGTGATAGGAGCCTTTGATTGAAAGATCCTAAGCATCGGCCTCATATGTCCTCTTGCGACCCTTAGCAACTGCATGCATGTTGTTGTGGTTTTCTTGGGTCAAGGCATCACTAATAAACTCGTTGTACGTGGTACATCGAGAATTGGCCATGGTCTTCATCAGTTTAGTACCCAAACCTCGCTTGAAACTTTCTATCTTTTTCTCCTCGGTATCCACAAAACCGGGAGCATATCTAGACAAGTTGTTGAATGCGTGCATATACTCTGTGAGTGACTTTGTTCCTTGAGTGAGCCTCATAAATTCGGCTGCTTTCATGCGCATCAGGCCCGGGGGAATATGGTGTCCCCTAAAAGCCAGCTTGAATTGTTCCCAGGTCACTCGCGCATTAGCAGGCAGAGATGACAGGAAGTGTGTCCACCAGATCCCTGCTGGTCCTTGCAATTGATGAGAAGCATACTCTGCTTTCAGATGCTCCATGACCCTCAACAGATGGAATTTCTGCTCAATGGTATTCAACCACTCATCGGCCTGCAGTGGCTCCTCAGCCACCTTGAAGATCGGAGGCTTCGTGTCCAGAAACTCCTTGAATGTACTGTGCTGATTTGGCTCGGCCCCTGGTTGCTGTGGGTGGCCACGAGCGGTGTTTTGCGCGATAAGGCGCAAAGCTTCTTCCATTGTCCTTTGGCTCCCCAAGAATCGAGCAAAGAACTCCCGAGCGCGACGGGCGGCGGCGGCGGTGGTGGTAAGTCATCACCATTGCCATCGTGGATCGCTACTACTCCAAAGACGCAGTGCTGGCGTCATCTCTGAAGTTGCAACAATAAGCGATTATTGGTTGATGTCAAGAGATTGCGATGAATCATAATCATGCCAAACTGAAATCACCGGAGAAATTCTCAAATCGCAATAAAAAATAGAGGCATAACAATTCATTCTCGCAACATGGCATTCCCAATTTGACCACTTATCGCGCTCATAACGCATACAAGGTTAAATCGTGATCACCAACAAGGAACTGAATTGCATTGATGTTCAACCAAAGGTGCACTTAATCAACATTACATGATAGTCTGGTTACTAATGCCAACTTCGAACTACAGGTCCATTACATGAATAAAGGTGATACATTAGTCCTTCCACTAAGTGCTAAGCGATCTAATCCTCATCATGATCACTATCGAGGTCAGACGCAGAATCATCTCCTTCCTCAGAATCTACTTCTTCTTTAGGCTCCACTTCTTCTTCTCCTTCTTCGTACCCTTCTAGATCCATTTCTGCGGCTCCAGGTGGGACATAAGGGTGGAGCTGATTGTTCAGTAGATGAACCTCTTCATGCAGATTATCGTTGTATTCTTCCGCATTAGCCAGCTGCTGTCCCAGCTCAAACTGTCGAGCTCTCAGGACATCTTCCCTTATCCAAGCTGCATTTCACTAGTGAGTTAATCGAGTCATCTCTTCAGTGAGCCTTTCAATCTCGGTGTCGTGCTCCCTCTAAAGCTGACGTCGGTCCTCACGGGCATGACCAAGAGCACCAGGCACACGTCTGAGGCTACCTTCAACTCCATCCAACACTCTCATCATTGCGAACATGGCGCTCATGGAAGGGTTATCACTGTTCTGCCCTTCTGCTGCACCAATCTCCAAAGACTTTCCTCTTGTCTGCTGCCATGAGTCAGTGGAGGGGTTACCTCTTGGAAAGACTCCAACCAAAGTGGCTGCCAGCTCCTGAGGAAAACGATTCATGATGTCCCTTAGGATCCCAAAGGCTGCCCCGCCACCGCTTCTTCAAGAGTCCCCGCCAGCTTGACTCATAACACCACCGGGTCCACTCGTAATCGCCACCTCGGGGACGAACAACGGCCTCCACAAGAATTAAGAGACCTTCCCCAATTGCTCATTCACCCGTAAATAGCGGGGGTTCCATTCCATCAGATAGCCTACATAGCTGAGCACTCTCCACAATAGTGTAGGCATCCCAAACTCTCCAAGAAACATGTGACGTTGATGGGTGCGTGGAGCAAGGCGACGGCGGGGAGCTCGCCTTCTATGGGACTTATGAGCGGTCTGCTTTGTGCGTGCCATCTCGCACCATTAACATGTACCCTTGGTGAGACAATGCCATGATGGATAAGAGTTACATAACCGAGTAAGAATTTTATAAGGGGAGGAACAATGTAATTATGTGAATGGTAATTATCATGATGCATGCTCGTTCCGTACGTCCTCACAAACTTAGGAAAAATTTGTTTCTAATGGTAGACACGGTGGCATACATACGTTCTCTCATAAATAGCGTAACTAGTCGAGCTACACGTTTCGCTGTTAGTGTACCTGCATAAGATCTCATTTCAGCCCTAAACCCATAATGAATATGCGAATGTAATTGTAAATACTTCCATATATGTATACCCATACATATACTTCCGTATCAATCTACCCGACAATAATTTAACCCACAATTAAATCGTACCATATACACATGCAAGCATGCATACATAGCCATACCAAAGCTACTCTTCTCGACCGCATGCTCACATCTTGCGGTCATACACTCATCTTACCTTGGCGTGAGGCATTTGATCCATACATTACCATTCAAGTGAATGGCATCCATACAATAGCACGCCAGATATGGACGACGAAGTAAAACCCCCATGTTAGTACTTAAATAGCCACCTAATAGTCCTTAATTTGGGCATAAGGAAAGTGATCATTGGCACACATTAGATTTCAAATACCTATTATATAACTATTAGTTGCTAGAGAAGGGTTTTCGAAAACAAAACTTTTGTTTTAAATACACTTGTGACAATTAATGTTGAATCTTGCTCGATGCCACCGTCATGCAGAACCCACCAATTTATAAGAATACAAGTACAATGGCAATCCATAAGCGGTCGACCATCATACTTGAACCCATATAAACCCGGTAGTCCGTCAAGTACCACGATGGGTCTCGATAAACGATTTACAACAACCAAGATCGTATGAGATTCAACATACATGCCACATATTACATAAAGTTCACGATACTTTTCATCATCGTAGTATGAATAAAAGTTATTACAAACCGAGTTTGATAAATAAAACGGAAGCAAATAAGTTCAAGATAAAGTTTTCCAACATAGTTTGATACGGTGCCAAGCTAGATCACGGTCCACAAAAGCAAGGATAGGAATTACTAAAGAAGCCTGCCCAAGGCTTACTCCTCATCCACAATGGGGATAGAAGCAACTCTTGCAATAACCATGATACACAAAGCCATCTCGCAACAATGGGAAAATAAACCCGAGTACGAGAAGGTACTCTCACTAGACTTACCCGTCATGAACTAGAAATAAAATGACTCCAAGGATTATGCAAGGTCAGTATAAGTGGACGAATTTGACAACATTTTATGCGAAAAAGGCAATTGATCCGTTGTACAATTATGATTCCTTTACCAAGTTAATTATAACTATCCATTTCTAGATTAGCAACTATCCTGTACCAAACATGTGGTATATCATTTAGAAACATACAATAGTAACCATAGAAGGTATTGTAATTCCATTTTCATCCGAACCATCATGTTCCATAATACAGTTGCTACGATGTTGGAGCTAGCCAAGTTTCTCACTAACCGGGAGAGACGGCGATTCGAATCGATTTCAACCAGCTGGGAATTTATTCCTAACACAAACCCAGGTCTACCAGCCACTATAGCCTTAGGTCACCTTTGATACAACTCAGTACACATTTCGCGGGTCCGTATTTACGCCGCATAACTGGAACACCAGATGCCAGGATGCTCGAGCCAAGCCCGCCCTTTGGCTCGATCGATCGTTCCTCGGAAGGAGCGCGCTGTGTAACGATTCCCGCCCGAGTTGAATTACTCGGCCAGCGGTCGGAACGAATTATCCGCCCAGCTAAGTGAGAGGCATGCGTTCAATCTTGTCGAAGTTCCAACAACGACAGACGGTCCTTGATCGACACAGACGGGGATAGATCCACACCCAAGACCTCCATGTCTTGTTGTTTCTCTATCGACATCCCGCCCAGTCTCCATTTATATTAACCATGGTTCTTTTCCACGATAGCAATTATAACCAACCATGCTCCGGTATCCACCTATATCTCGCAGGTGACCGGAAATCACCTGACTTCTACCGGTCTAAGCATGGCTAAGCATATATTCAATCCTGGACCTATACCGGTTAAAGGTGTAATATCTGGACAAGGAATGTACATGCATCAAGTGGTTTCATTCAACGCTTATAACCTAATGCATCAATCATAAGTATGTAGGTAAACATTTGTAAATTCTTCGGGAGACTTATAATGCTCCGGGGCTTGCCTCGCAGAAGAAGGAAGTAGGGCGGTGGTCGACACACTCCGAGCTCTTTGAGGTTCTCGCTCCACGCCTTGAGGGAGCTGCTGCGGCTTGTAGATCCTCCTGCTGGGTCCCTTCCTCTGCTTCTTCGAATTCCAGCAACGTGATCTCTTCCTCCGATCCTAGATGCATGAGTATGGCATAAGCATTATGAATGCATATATGTTAACAAGTGCATCATGTTTATTGAGTAGGTGCATATCTCTTCTCGGTTATTTAATTATCTACTTCCATAATGCATCGATTATACCATAAAATAGCAGCTACTTGTTTCACCCATAACGGGAGTTCTACAAATCCAAATCTAGTGATCCTGGACTTTCTGGAAAGCTTATCAAATTCTCTACAACTTTGTTATTAACCATTTTTATAGTACACATCATTTTCAACATGCCACTCATCAAACTCTAGAATCAGTTCAGAAACTATTCAATATGCAACATAAAGTAACGATACTTCTACTTCATGCAATCATTCAAAATTTGACAACATAGAATCCACCAACAGTTTAAGCATACCAATTACATTTAGAATCATATAATGGTGAAGCCTAAACTATTTATTAAATTGCCTTTATTATTTTATTTAGATATCTAGGTTAAATAATGAATATATATTAGATGTGCTTCATAAATTCTCAAAAATTTACAGAGCCTTACTAATGCTATCAAAGGACTGCTATAAAAATTTCAAGTCATTTTACTAAGTAGAACATTCTATACAAAAATGATAAGGCAGCAAGGCTTGAAATAGCATAAATGGAAAATCCTATTGAAAAGTGTCAAGCAACAGATTTCCTATTTTTTTTAACACCCATATGGTACTAGGATTACCTCCAACAAATTTCATGAATTTTGGACTCATAAATAATTTATAAAAATTTATGCAAGGATTGACTATCCATAAAATAAAAATCTATAACTATAAATCTACCCATGCACTGGTCCTCAAATTTTTACCAGATCTCATATATGCTAAGACTAACTTACCACAAAAATTTTATAATTTTTGGAGCACAGGAACTCTAGATATAAATTAAACAAATTTGAATGCATTCAAAAGCACATTTCAAATCCCTATTTAAATCTCCAAAAATTTCTACTGTTGAAACCAAGAACATATTTTTCTTAAATACTACACTTCCTAAGGAACACAACCATATTTATTTCACAAATTTAGGAGCTACCAAACTGAAGATACAAAAATAACAAAACAACACCATATCTGGATTTAAATGAGCTAGCCTATTCTACTTCTGTCGCTGACCGGTGGGACCCGCAAGACAGACGACCCCACACGCCAGTGACCCGAAACAGGGCAGTGGCGCTGCACGGTGCTGGCGCAGCCAGAGCTCGCCGACGGCGAGTTCGCCGGCGGTAGCGACTACGCCTACATGATCTACTCATCCACCCACACCCGGTGGTGGCCTTTGCATGGCCGGAAGAAGCATGGAAGCTCTTCTCCGACGACCATGGCGGACGGCGGCGATGGCGCGGCGGTACGCCGACCAACTCCAACCAAGGCGAAGCCAGGCGAGGAGTGCTACAGCAACACGGTGACTAGGCGAATCTAGTTGGGCGTCCTAGGCGGCATGAGGTGCTTTGACTAAACATGGCCACGGCGGCGGCCATGGCGGGGCTCTGGCAGAGACACACCCGCGGTGGCGCAAAGCGAAGCACGGCTTACCAATGGCGCGGCTGTGGGCGCAGCAAGGTGGGAAGGGTGGAGTAGGGTGAGGCGGAGCTGTGAGTGCGGCCGATTGGAGGCTGGGGTGGCGGTGAGCGCGGGCGAGCTCGGCGGAGCGGCTGCGACGGCGATGGCGAGCGCAGTGAGCAAAGGAGCGCGAGTAGGCGAGTGGGAGCGAAAGGCCGGCTCAGTGGTGACTTAAGCGCGTCACTGGTGGCTTGCTGGCCGTCGATGCCTGACGAACGGGCCCAGCGCCGACGTGCGGCCTCCAGATGGTGCGCGTGGCCATTATCGGCCACCACGCGGCGGGCAGCGCCTGTGGACGGTCGGCCACTGAATCAACCGATTCAGTCGGTTCAGTCGCGCGATGCAGTGCCTGACGACGCACTTTCGTGGAGCTTGATCTTCTAATCCGTGAAGTATTAGTGCACACAATCTACACAAAAGTTGTAGCTCTAAATACCATCTGTAATTCGTCTTAAACGATCAAGACCTAATTCGCAATGGTTAAGGAGAAAAATCGTGCTCAAAGTTGGCTTGTCAGGCTGTCGGTGTTCACGACTTAGCAAAAATTTGCTAAGTGTAGAAATTGTGATTTCTCTGATTTTTGAAACCCAAATTCACACATGTTAGGAGTTGAATCAGTCAAAGACCCAAAAATCAAAGTTGTTCCTTATGTCAAACACTACAACATTGCTTTAGTGAACTCCTCCATGCAAGGTCTCTAATACCTAGTTCCAATTTGGTCAAACATGTCACATTTAAAAGATGAAACACATCAAAGCAGGGCTTAATGACCAAACTAGCCCTAGCCCTAAATACCAAAGTTGTTCATGATGATACTCTAAGCATGTTTAAATAATTTGCAAGGTCATTTAAGCATTTCATGTAGTAGTCACTCATAGAGCTATCCAGGTCAATACATGTAATATTACTTGAGTGCTTGATCATGAAGGGTGACCTTCATGAACAAGGTTCCTTTTGTTAACCTAAGTGTAGCTAAGGTGTTTTAGTGACTAACATTACCCACTTGCATTCATTTGCACATGACCATATGCATATGTTCCAAGAAACACGAAATAACAAGCAATGTTTCATATGTTTCGATCACATGTTTCAATTGTAAATGATGATTTATGAATGCTAGATGCTCATGCTCATGTTATGCAAGTCAAGTTATGCAAGGCTAACACCTGAGGTGTTACACATTCCATTTTTCATAGTTCACTTCATCGCCTTGAAGTTGTGCGGGATTCCTAGGTCTTGGGAACCCATGTGAGGCGGCTCTAAGTATTCCAACGTCTAGAGCTTCTAGGTATGCCTCCATGCAAATTTTCCAATATAGAAAATCATCCCCCTCGAAGATAGGAGGAGGTCCATCCCCGTGAGACATCTTGCTCTAAGCGGTTAATCTTAAAAATGTGAGCACGAGGCTTTGATACCAATTGAAAGGATCAAGATGCCCAAGAGGGGGGGTGAATTGGGCTAATTCTAAATTTCTTTCAATAAACAAGTCCTATGGTTAGCCCAATTAACCCCTTGTGCCTAGAGAAGTATTTCTATTGATCTAACGCACAAAAGTTTAGCAACCTAGTTCCAATCCTACTCTAGCATGGCAATTCTAGGAATGTAAATGACAAGAATTGAAATGCTCAAAGTAAAGAGAGGAGAGGAAATGCGGTGATGTTTTGCCAAGGTATCGAGAGTCGCCACTCCCCACTAGTCCTCGTTGGAGCACCCGTGCAAGGGTGTAGCTCCCCCTTGATCCGCACAAGGATCAAGTGCTCTCTACGGGTTGATTCTTCGACACTCCGTGATGATGAATCACCCACAACCGCTCACAACTTGAGTTGGGTCATCCACAAGCTCTCCGAATGATCACCAAGCTCTCCAATCACCACCAAGCCATCTAGGTGATGGCGATCACCAAGAGTAACAAGCACGAACTCTCACTTGACCACGACAAGCCTAGGGAGAAGGGTGGATGCACACTTTACTACTCTTGATCTCACTAATGAGGGCTCTCTTTGGGATTCTCAAATCTCAATCACCTCACTAGGACCTTGCTCTTCTTGGCACTCTCTAAGGTGTGTTTTAGCTGTTGAAATGAGCAAAAGTCACTCCACACACGAGTGGAGCTTCTATTTATAAGACAGCCTGAAAAACGAACCGTTATGTGCCTCTGCGGGGTGACCAGACGCTGTGGTCAGTTCAACCCGCACACCAGTGTTTTAGTGTTGACCGGACGCTGGCAGGGTCCGGTCACCACTGACCAGACGCGTCCGGTCCCATTTTTCTCTCACTGGATGCTTACTGTACTCGACCGAACGCTGGATCCTCAAGGTCTGGTCAGTATTGACCGGACGCGTCCGGTCGTAGATTCCCTTCTCTGGAACCTTACTGGAGTCGACCGGACGTTGGTCTTTAGCATCCGGTCACTCGACCACTCAACGTCCGGTCACATCGAATGTAGTCTCTTGATCAAATGAACTGACCGGACCCTACGGCCAGCGTCTGGTGGCACCGGAGCCAGCGTTCGGTCAGAATTTGACCCTCCATTCACTTCTAACTCTCGATCATATGTGAATGAAGTTTGCTCCATAGGATCATAGGGCTGTTGTGGAGCTACCTAGTGCTAGTTTCAACAAGTGTACATCACACCTAACTCACTAGACTCATCTAGGTCAAGCTACCCATCCATACCCCCCTTAATAGTACGGCCAAAGGAAAAACAAAGTCCTAAACTACTCTAAGTGTCTCTCCAACTCCAATCGACATTTAGAACTAGTCATCCTTAACCTTGTCGTCCATCCTTTGAAAACCAAAATGATTTCCATCGTAGGGGCATGACCACCTTGATTGCCCAATTGATCTCCATTACCATGACCTAACTTAATTGCATCTGCAAAACACACGTTAGCCATAGTAATCTTGTATTGTCATTAATCACCAAAACCCAACTAGGGGCCTAGATGCTTTCAAGTACTGTTAGGTCATGTCAGAAGGGTAATTTATAACCTTCCAGACATGTCAGAACACCAACAGTATTGTGGGCGCTGACATTTGACCTATAGTATGGTAGGCACCAACATTTGCCATACCAGAAGAAGACGATGGAGCCTACCACATGCATCTGAGCGACAATAGTGTTGTGGGCGCCGACAAATCGTCTTGTACCCGATGGCATGGGCAACAAGACTAGTAGCACACATAGTCTCTTTCTCTCACACACTCTTTCTCTCTTGTAAAGCCATCCCCTTCATCTATAAAAGGGGATGCACTTTCTCCAACAATGAGGAGGATCAATTTGAACAACTCAAACAATTCCGATAGACAACACACGGATCATTCTGATTCTCTCTGCTTGGCTCTAGAACTCTAAGGCCAACCAAAGCATATGCCCGAATACATAGTGCATGTTGGAGCTCCCATCACTCTTGGCACTTTGGTCTGGAGTCTGATCGGACCTCTGATACCCCGCATCTTACTCCCTCTTGTTTGCAACCCCGCAGCAAACTTCGAGCACCTGGGCTCTAGAATAAAGTCACCGACCGACTCAAACTGGACGTAGGGCACGTTGCCTGAACCAGTATAAACCCTGTGTCATTGAGTGCTAGACCATATCCGATCACAATGTACAACAAAACTACAAATATTTACGTGTTGGTCACTTTTCGCACCGACAGTTGGCGCCGTCCATGGGGAAGACACCGTACGTTCACGCTTTTGGTCATTGGATGGCCCACCTTTCCACCATCTTCGGCATGGTGGGCTCAAGCAATATGAATCGCTTTGGCTCGCTGGAGCTCCCTGCACTCCCACCTGTTGGGATGTGGGGCCCACCTGTCTTCGAGCCATCCTAGGCCTTCCTCTCTCGAAGCCTGGACTTCGTTGCCGACCGGCTCGGCGTGCTTTGCCTTCATGAGGAGGCACTTGTCCCGGCGCCCATTGAAGGAGGAGCGCCCTCCAACGGCTCTAGACCACCCGGCCACCTCAATGACGAGATGTCCACACTTCACTCCGAGCCTATGCTAGGCTCAAACCCTGCTGTGAGTAACGTAGATACTGTTATTTACTCGCTTGTTTATATTTTCCGCCGACTCTCCAGAGAGACCCCGTTGTCTCTGCCATGATCGCCATGTGACCAGGTCCCCTACGGCCTCACATCCCCTGTGGACGCGTACGCATGGGGGCTCCGAAAGATGCTGGCGCCGCCCCCTCTCACATCCAAATTCGTGGCGATGGCTGGCTACGCTCCCGCCTCTTTTCATGACCTCATGGATGATGATGTTGAGAGCGATGGCTCTAGCATTGGTGACATCGTGGCACCTAGCCACCCTCTATCCTGGGAGTGTGCTATGGTGCCGGTGGTGGTGGAGTCTCTACAGACCCACACCCCTCTGGACCCTCGCGCGGAGGCCCTTGCATGTGCATAGGAGCACGGCGAGGAGCTACGACAAAGGCGGCAGAACCAGCCGCCACCTGCGCCAGCATGCTCGGTGCATGATGCTACCCCCCATGCATGTAATCTGGCGAGCGGCGCCCAGGGTTGCGCCCGCCAGGTTTAGCGCAACATCATTGATGGGGGGAACGATCCCCCACAGTTCGCTTGGGCTGCCCGAACATTGCCGCGGCGATGATCCTTCTGTGCAGCCTTCTCGAGCCTGTCGACCCACAGGAGCAGGCGGTCCACCAAAACCTTCGGGCGCTGGTGGAGACCGCCGCTGTTCAATAGGCATAAAGCTCCACGTCGTGCCACCGACTCATGGCCTCTCTCCCCACTAGGGGAGCGGGGACACACCAGACAAATCGCTCCATTTGCTCGCCACTGCGGCCGCCGAGCCTAGAGCGGGAGGGCATAGCTACACCATGGCCTGACCCAGCACCCACTCCACATCGGCCACCTGTGCACGAATGCCTTAGACCGAACTGAGACGCTCGTAGCGTCATCAGCAACCGGTGTTAGGCCTGGCATGATGATGACGTCCATCAGGCGTTGGTGAGAGCAGGTGACACGGGACCCAACCGGACCATTAAGGGGAGCGGTGAAACGCGCCCCAGGCATGGTCACTGACCCGACGCCTGGAGTCCTAGCCCAGATGGCCTGAGACCATGGGCCTTTGGCTGGCGCATCTAGAGAGCATTGTTCCCACAGTGCTTCCGACCGCCTACCAACATCACCAAGTATACCGGGGAGACGAATCCTGGTATATGGCTCGAAGACTTCTGGCTTGCCAGCTAAGCCAAGGGAGTGGATGATGATCACTTCATCATTTAGTACCTCCCCATCTACGTGGGGGAACATGTTCGAGCATGGCTTGAATTCCTCCCGCATGACAGCATCCGCGACTGGGCGAACCTCAAGAGGATCTTCGTCGGGAATTTCTAGGGGACGTATGTCCACTAGGAAACTCCTGGGACCTCAAGAGCACCTAGCAGGAGCCGAACGAGTCCCTATGGGACTACATCCATAGGTTCTCGAAGCGATGCAACTTCCTTCTTGACATCGTCGATGTGAACATCATCAGTGCATTCCTCACCAGGACAACCTGTGAGTCCCTAATCCACAAGCTTGGCTGCCTAAAGCCCCATACTACTCGCGACCTCCTTGACATTGCCATGAACCATGCCTCCAGCGAGGAGGCGATCGGGGCTGTCTTCAATGGAGGCTTGGACAAGGGCAAGGCCAAGCGCGAGGATCAAGACGAGGGCCCCTCCACACAGAGGGGCAAAAAGAACAAGAAGGATCGGCACCGGCTGGCCAACTCCATGTTGGTCACCATGGTTGATCACGCGGGCAAGTAGCCCCAGCAGCGCCAGCCTGACCAATTCGACAAGCTCATGGATAGCCCATGCACCAACCACGCTTACCCCGTCAAGCACCTCTACAAGGACTTCGAGCTCCTCAAATGCTTCCTGCGATAGGCCTGTAGGCCAAAAGAAGGAAAGGGCAAGGAGGTAGCAGCCAAGAAAGGAGGTGTGATAGGCAAGGATGGGGACAGCTTTCCCGATCCCAAAAAATGCATCATGATCTTTGGGGGATCCGATGCCATCTACTCTAAGCACCAGCACAAAGTGCGCTAAAGAGAGGCATGCGTCGCTGAAATGGCCGTCCCCTCCTTCATTCGTTGGTTAGAATCTTCGATCACTTTTGATCAGAGGGACCATCCTTCCCACGTCACCAGACCGGGTCGCTACCCGCTCATTGTCGACCCCATCATCCGCAAGAAGCGCCTCACCAAGGTGCTAATGGACGAAGGCAGCGGCCTCAACATTCTCTACGTCGACACCCTCGATGCCATGTGCATCCCCTAGTTGGGGCTCCCTTCCACAGCGTGATCCCGGGAGCGCAGGCATACCCGCTTAGGCAGATCGACCTACCCGTCATATTTGGCGACCGAGCCAACATCCACTTGGAGGTGCTTACCTTCGAGGTGGTGGACTTCCCGTGGTCTTACCACGCCATCTTGGGGCGGCCATGCTACGCCAAGTTCATGGCGGTCCCAAACTACACCTACATGAAGTTGAAAATGCCAGGACCAAATGGCGTCATCACTGTGGGTAGCACCTTCTCGCACGCCTACACGCACGACCGCGAGCATTACGAGCTCGCCACTGCCATCATCAACTCATCCGAGCTCCCACGACTCGGGGAGTTGTCGACCCCAGCAGTCCCGGACTACAACAAGCCAACCTCCTCGACTGCCTTCCACCCACTAGAGGAAACTACGGCAGTAGGGATCGACCCCACTGACCCTACCAAGGTGGTGTGGATCAGGAACCAGCTCCCAACCAAATAGGAATGCGATCTCGCTGACTTTCTATGCGCCAATCACGATGTCTTCGCATGGAAACCTTTCAACATACCAGGCATACCACGGGAGGTCGCTGAGCATGCGCTATGCCTCATCCCGAGCTCGAAGCCCGCTAAGCAACACTTGCGTCACTTTGATGACAAGAGGCATGGGGCCATAGGCGAGGAGGTTGCCAAACTCCTGGCAGCCGGATTCATCAAAGACGTATACCACTCTGACTGGCTTGCCAATCCTGTTCTTGTTAAAAAGAAGACCAGGAAATGGAGAATGTGCGTTGATTATAATGGCCTCAACAAGGCATGTCCGAAGGACCATTTTCCTTTGCCACGCATAGACCAGATAGTCGACTCCACCTTAGGATGCAAAATCCTCTCCTTTTTGGATGCCTACTCAGGCTATCACCAGATCACGATGAAAGAGTTTGACTAGCTCGTGACTTCGTTCATCACTCCATATGGTTCATACTATTACATAACCATGTCTTTCGGTCTGAAGAATGCTGGCGCCACTTATCAACGGTGCATGCAGCAATGCTTTGCCTATCAAAACGACCCGCTCGATCAGCCTGACCAAGTCGAGCGGCCAAAACCAACAATCGTCGTCTATGTCAAAGACATAATGGTCAAAATGGCTCAAGCTCGCAACCTGATCGCAAACTTGGCCACAACGTTCATGAACCTCCAAAGGTTCAACATCAAATTGAATCCCGAAGAGTGTGTTTTTAGGGTTCCGAAGGGGAAGCTACTTGGATACATCGTGTCCGAACACGGCATCGAGGCCAACCCTAAAAAAATCATGGTCATCTCCAACATGGGCCCCATACGCAATGTCTAGGGCGTACAGAGGCTCACCGATTGTTTGGCCACCCTGAGCCAATTCATCTCCCGGCTCGGCGAACGGGGGATGCCTCTCTACAAGCTTCTCAAAAAGATGGACGCTTTCGTCTGGACTGAGGAAGCACAGCAGGCTTTGGAAAGCCTCAAAGCATCACTGACGTCGGCCCCAATCCTCATCGCTCCTGAAAGAGGAGAACACCTCCTCCTCTACGTCGTGGCAAGCAACCACATGGTGAGCACCGCCCTAGTCGTCGAAAGGTAGGAGCCGGGACACCACCTTAAGGTCCAACGGCCCGTATACTTCATCGGGGAGGTACTCACCGACCCCAAGGTCTAGTACCCCTAGGTGCAAAAACTCCTATACGTCGTGCTGATGGCGACCCAGAAGCTCCTGCACTACTTCACTGACCACGAAGTCTCGGTCATCACTTCATACCCGCTCAGAGACATCATCCACAACCATGATGCCATGGGACAAAACTCCAAGTGGGCACTCGAGCTAATGGGCCATGACATCAGGTATATCCCCCGTACTGCTATCAAGTCTCAGGCTCTCGCGAACTTTGTCGTCGAATGGACGAAGGTCTAGCTCCCAACCCTAGACATCACGCATGAGTACTGGACGATGTACTTTGACGGGTCCATAATTGCGCCCAGCTTAGGGGCTGGAGTGATTCTGATCTCCCTGAATGGGAGTAGGCTCCGCTACGCAATCTGCCTGCACTTTTTGGCCTTAAACAATGCTGTGAAATACAAGGCCCTCATCAACGCACTACGCATCGCCATCGAGCTCGGCGCTATGCGGCTCTACGTCCTTGGCAACTCGGAGCTGGTCGTCGACCAGGTCTTGAAGGAGTCCTCTTGCAAATGCCCCCTCATGACAGCATACTGCTAGGAGGTGCGCAAGCTCAAGGATAAGTTCTAGGGGATCGAGCTACACCATGTCCCCCGAAAGGACAACAATGCCACCAATTTTCTCACAAAATTGGCTGCCAGGCGGATTCCATCTCCGGACGCGGTCTACATCAATGACCTTCACGAACCATCAGCCCACATCCTGGAAGGTCCGATCTAGACACACCCTGATGCAGACCCGGCGCTCGGGGGCTTCGACCCCAGTGCCTCCGTGATGACGTCGCCCACCGATGTCGCCATGTTGGCACTCGATCAAGCCGACTAGCGAGCACCGCTACTCGCCTACCTCATGAGGAGGTTCTCCCAGCCGAAAGGACTGAAGCGCAACAGATCGCTCGATGTGGCAAGACATTCGTCGCAATCGGTAACGAACTCTACAAACAAAGTCCGTCGGGAGTACTCATGAAGTGTGTCCCTACCGACCAAGGGAAATAGCTCCTCCTTGAGGTCCATACTGGAATCTGTGGACGCCACGCGGCCCCAAGGTTACTGGTCAGAAAATCCTTTTGCCAAGGTTTTTACTTGTCCGCCGCGCTACGAGATGTAGAGGAGGTTGTCCGCAGGTGTGAGGGATGCCAGTTCTACGCTTGGCAAACGCACTTGCTAGCACAGGAGCTTCAAACCATCCCCATCACCTGGCCAATCATGGTCTAGGGCCTTGACATGGTAGGACCCCTCCAAAAGGGCCCAGGCGGCTTCACTAACCAGCTTATAGCGGTTGACAAATTCACCAAGTGGATAGAGGCTAAGCCCATCACCAACATTTGCTCAGAAGATGTGGTCAAATTCTTCCTTGACATCATCTACAGTTCGGTGTTCCTAACTGTATCATCACTAGCCTTGGAACTAACTTCACCAGGAAGAAGTTCCTGGACTTCAATGATGGATATGGCATTAGGATCAACTAGGCCTCGGTCAGACATCCATGTACTAATAGTCAGGTCAAGTGAGCCAATGGCATGATCCTCTAAGGACTCAAGCCACGCATCTTCGACCGACTCAACAAGTACGTTAGGCGATGGGTTGTAGAGGTCCCAGCGATCCTCTAGAGCCTGAGAATGACCTCGAACCGATCCACAGGGTTCATGCCCTTCTTCCTAGCCTACGGAAATAAAGCAGTGCTGCCCTCCGACCTCGACCATGGCACCCCAAGAGTCAAGGCCTTCGACCACAACGGAGCCATGGAAGCTCAGCAAGACACAGTTGATCTGCTCCAGGAGGCCCACAAGATGACCGTCATCCACTCTGCTCGCTACCAGCAGACTCTCTGTAGGTACCATGAGAAGAAAATCAGAGGAATGATCCTCGAGGTTAGAGACCTAGTGCTTCGAAGGACCCAATCAACCAAGGAGAAGCACAAACTCTCTCCACCTTGGGAAGGACCCTATACGGTGACTGAAGTAATCCGACCAGGCGCCTACTGACTGAAGGACGACAACGGCGATGTTCTCACCAACACTTGGAACATTGAACAGTTACGTCGTTTCTTCCCCTAAAATTTGGTCTTACCGTTTTCATCCATTCAACGTTCGCTCCTACAAAGCACCCCAGCCCGAAACACTTTCGGCCCAGGTCGCTCGGGGGCTCCACGAGGGTGCGATACCACCTCTCTTTTTTCTATCATATGGTAAATACTTTTTTACCCGAACGAAAGGGTAGTCCATTCCTTTAATTACCTTACGTAACTTTGCTTTAAACATTCTGACCGATCACACCCTACCATGACCTACGGTTACGAGCAACTAAGCCTCATGGGCCATGCCCGGGTTCTTAAGGTTGCAGCCTACGGTTCAAATGGGTAGGTGCGAAAAAGAAAGAATAAAAAATAGAGCTATGCTAGGGTAAAAATAAGGAACGGATGGGACATGCTTCCCCTTACGAAGTGATTCATCACAAAAATGAAATTGCTGTATTCATGAATACACAAAAATGTTTACACGGGGACTCCCCCACAAATTTATCCCTTACACATATTGCCTATTTCTACTTTACATGCTATTGTAGCTGCCCGGCGGCATCGGCTGCCGGCACGACTGGCGAAGATAAGGGCTGCTCGCCCTCCAACGAGGTGACACTTGGCTCCGTCGAAGGAGGGGCAACGTTCGCTTCTGACCTAGGCTCCGCTCCATCTATCGGCTGGGTAACATCTTCTTGATGCGCACCTTCAGCCGTGCCCACACGGTGAGCCTCCATCACCCACTACGCGGAGACTTGGTTAGCCACCAACTTTGTGTGTGGCAACAAGCTTTCCCCGAGCGCTTGGATGGCATCTGGGCTCTAGCCGTTGATGTACCCACTACAGATGGCGACGAAGTCTAGGTTCGGGTGGTGCGTCGCCACTAAAGTCAGCACCCTCGACGTCCCATAGAACATCCCATCAGAGATGAGGGCCCGAACCTCATCCGAGACCTCCGCCAGTCAGATGGCGGGCATGATGGTGCTCGGCACTGACCCGAACACTTCCGCGACGATGACTTGGGCGACATTATGGATATGGTTGAGCTCCCCCTTGAGAGCACATCACTCGTCAAGGGACTTGGCCAGTGCCTCTACATTTCGACCAATCGTCGCCTTGGCCATCTCCAGGTCCCGCTCCAGCGACCCAACCCTTCCGCCCAACTCTAGAAGAAGGATGACGGACTCAGAAACAAGGGAAAGGAAAAGCTAAGACATCAAATAGAAGTAGAACAGGTACATACCAAGGTGGGTGTTCTCAAGGATGGAGAGTCCTTTCTCCTGCTGAGTCACCTGCTCGCGCAGCCAAGCGTTCAACTCCTCTATCCCAAGCATCTAGCCCCGAGCGTGAGCACTTCCAGGTCAACCTTCGACCGGGCCTTCCGCTCTGACTCTAGGGCCTCCAGGGAACTCTGGAGCGCCGCCTTGGTCTCTGCCAGGGACTTCTAGAGTGCTGCCTTGGTCTTCGCCTGGCAGACCTTCATCGTGTCAAGTCCCCGCACGGCGGCGGTCGCCCGCTCCACCATGAGCAGCTCCACCGCCCGCGCCTTCGTTGCCTCGGCCGCCCGGCCTTGAGACTCACGGTGGGTGGACTCCAGCTAGCGCTCAAGCTCGGTGACCTGCCACGACACCACAGCCTCCCACTCCATCCGAGCGTGCTCCTCCTGGAGAAAATGGGACTTGCGGCTCGACATCTTCTCCAAGCCCTGCAAAGCAAGAAGCAGGCATGCTAAGACAACTGGTGAAAGACCAAGGAGCCAAGGACAAATGCAGAAAACTTACCTCTATGATGCAGGGCAGGTCAACCATCACTGTCTAATGGACGGACTTGACCTTCTCCAAGGCCTCCTCAAGCCTCGCCCTGGTTTGGGCGAGATTGGACTCCATCGCGAGTCCTCTCCCCCCAAGTACGTCCTAGAGTTGCACCTCCTCCTCATCCCGAAGGATGAACCGCACCTTCCTCGGGTCGCCAGGGTAGGGCCACACTAGGTCGGTGGTCGCCCCCAACCCGCTGGAAGGCCCGGTCGCCGACCAGACCACCACCAGCTCCTATGATGGCGGGATGACCGGCGGCTCCACCCTAGTGCCTGCCTCACTAGGGATGGGGATCTTCACCTCCTCGACCCCATGGCCCACCGTCAGATGCTCTACCTCTGGTCTAGCCATGTCTCCTCCTAACCCCGACAGCTCCGACCAGGAGGGTGACCCATGCATCCCTCTACCGGGTGAGGCAGGGAGCCCGGTCTCTCCCCTCTCTTCCTCTGCTACCGATGCAGGAGGGATCACGAGGGTCACCTCCGCTACCACTGCCGCCATACTTGTGACCGGCCAAGAAGGCACCACCAACGGAGGGGAAGGATGAACCGCTACCACCCTGCTCTCACCACCGCTTGTTGTGATGCGCTGCAAGGTGGGCCTCCACTCCTCCCCCATGGGAGGTAGGCCGATGCTCAACCCCATCAGTATCTGGCCACTATAGAAAAAATACAGGTTAGTCGCACCCCAAAAACAAAACTATGAGATCGAAAAGAAACAAAGAAAGCATAGCAGGATGCAAGCGGCAGGGCTTTGAAGCCCCGACCCGCTGGCAATGGGCCCACCGGACGAGGGCCACTCATAGGTCACGAGCCGCGCCTCATCACTTCGACCGAGGGGGGGTCGACCCGACTGGCACCCGATCGGCTCGTGCGTTGCTACGACCGCTGGCTCGAGGCGTGCCGACCGGAGCAGTTGGCGGGGCATCCCCCCATTGTGGGTCACGCACCAGCACTGGCCCTGATGATGCGTGGGTGTGAGCCCGCTCCTCCGACCGCCTGGCCTGGCCTGCCGTGACCAGACCAGGTGGGGACTAGGCCGATGACGCCTCCGAAGGGCATGGCAACAACGTCCACTTTGCCTCCTACTCGCTAATGGCATCTAAGCTCGTGGCATGCTTCCTTGGCATAGGAGCGACGTCGCGCCTCTTTGCCTCTCGCCCACCACCGGCGGATGTAGCTGTCAGCTCACGATGCTTCACTGAGGTTGCGATGACCTCCCAGCCTTCCTCATCCTCGGAGGAGATCACGTCATCACCCATCTCCGTGGGATCGTCCAACTCGACCTCCGCCTCAATGTTGCTCTTGTTTTCCCCGGCCCGCACGGGCCGAGAGATATCCTGCTCCATTTGGTGCCTCCTCTGAGCCTTCTCAACTATCTTCTTCTTCCTGCCATCCGCCGCCTCCTTCAGGGCCACCTACCGAGCCACGCCCTCTGGTCCCTTCAGAAGGTGTGGCCGGGATTTATAACCGGTGGGTCCCTACCAAACGGACGACTTGAAGAAAAATTATAGGAGAGCGAGATCAAAAGGGATACGGAATAAGGAAAGGAGAACATACTAGATTGGGCAACTTTCAGCGTGGAGAGGTCCAGGCTTTCCTTCAAGGGTCTCCTGAGCCTTTAGTTGCAGCACCCGGCCGAGTCGGCTCTAGACTTCGTCCTTCATCAACTCCATTGGCGACGCGTGGTCAGGGTCCGTTGGGCCAGAGTATAGCCACATCGGCCGCGTCCTTTTCACCAGCGAGGCGACCCAACGGTGGAAGAAGGTGTGGAACACTGGCACACCATCGAGGCCATGCTGCAACAGCTTCTGAAGCTCCGCCTCGATGAACTCCAGCTTGTTCTATCGGCTGGAGGGGCCCCACAACCAGCTCTCTCGCCTCTTTGGTCTCCTTCCGATGAACAGCGGGAACGGCGCCTCCACCGGGTTCCTTATGTAGAACCACTCCCCGTGCCACCCCGATTGGAGTCGCAGGGGGTGTACGCGGGGTAGGAACCCAATGAACTCAGCTTCTTCTGCAGGGTTAAGCCACCAACCTGTGCAGTCCTAGCTAGCTTCCCCTCCGACAAGGCCTGCCCGATGAAGATCCGTCAGAAGAAGTTCACGTGTGGCTCCATCCCGAGGAAGGCATCGAATATGGTGATAAAGCCGGCGACGTGCAGTACCCCAGTCGGATTGAGGTGCTGAAGCTCCAGGCCCCACTCATTGAGGAGCCCACATAGGAACCAATGCACGGGATATCCTAGCCTGCGCTCATGGAAGACAAGGAAGGAGATGATCCTCATCGGCCCAAGGTCACGGAAAGCCTCCCCCGTGGGAGCCCTCCAGTGCGCCACCTCCTTCGGCGGAAGCAGCCCCTTCTCGGTGAAGGCGACTAGCACCACTTCATCCACATTTGATGGCCTCTAGCTCGACATTGCACTTCGGCTTCATGAATGGATCTGTGAGTTTCTCCTCTCCCTCGCTCTACTCTTTTTCTCCTAGGAACCACCACGGCACACAAATGCCCTTAGCGGGAAGGAAGGAGGAGAGGTGGTAGTTGGGGAATAGGTGAAGGAATGGGACGAAGACCCTCTCCCTTCCCCTATTTAAGGAGGAGACACAGCAATTCGAGAAAGGCAAAGGATTGGGGCAAAAAACCCTCCCTTCCCCTATTCAATGTGGATGGGAATACGACAGGACGCGTCCTGACCGATGGGACGCGCCTTGCCCAATGAGACAGTGCCTGGTTAGACAGGACGTGGCCTAGGCATGGCCCACCACTACCGCATGCCGGGCATGGGAAACAAGGCACAACTACACATAGGTAGCCCTTCGCCTTCCTAGGTAGGACCTGGAAGGGCCCAACAATGGGATCTCCGCCCAGGAGAGACCAACGGGCTTCTTGAGTTGATCAGACGGCTTAGGCAAACATTGAGAGATAGGTAAGGAGCAAAGGGACACCCCATGTGGGCCATGCCAACTCCATCGCAAACGATGAGCGTGGATCCCATTCGGACATATCCGATAAAAACTCCTCAAGCCTGTCACTCGAGTCACCAAGGTAACTCTACCGATCACACTTACCTTATTTTTTCTGATACATGATCATTCATTCATCCATTCTCAAACATGCATTCGCACATTCATTCACACATACATTTATCCATCCCATACATCTGAAGCATCACATATGCAGTTAAATGCATCACAACGCTCCGTGTTGCATCACGAAACGGAAGTTGCCTCATTTGACATGAGCAACGACCGACCGGGGTTCGAAGGCCAGCCCACGAAGGGCTCGAGGCCACCTCACGTCAAACAGAGCTAGGGGAGAAAAATGTAGATGTGCCCCAGTGGCCCTCGCCCAATCTACCCAGAAGCAGACAGGGTTATCTCAATCTTCTAGTTCGATCCTAACCTCGAGCCATGCCCATAGAATTCCATCGAGGGGAGGCTAGCGGACCACCTGGGTCGGTCTCAAGAATGACCCAAGCATCTACCGGACATGGGTTAAGGAGCAGTGGAATGCCACATGAGGGCTATGCTGACCCCATCACGAACGACGGACCCGAATTCCACTCAAACATGCCCGTTAGCGAGGTCACCGAGCGCGTCACTCGAGCCATCGAGGCAAGCGATTTTAGCTCAGCCCATCTAGTTGTGGAAACCGTGGATGGGGTAATGCACAGAACTAGACCAACCCCTACCAAGCCTAATGGGGCTCAGGGGCTCAGGTCGCCCGACACTGACTCGAGAAATCAACCGACCGCGCAGGTCGTGAGCGGGACAAACACGGGCGAACACCCCGAACGATAGTCTGTGACCCTAGGAAAGAGTACCAAGATGCTCAGCCTCCAATTGACTCATTAGTCGAATGCAGGCTCGGGGGCTACACCCGTGGGTGCGCTCGCGCGCACCCACTGTCAAAACAAAAATTCCCCCGCTAGCAAAACAAAAAACCCCCCAAACAATTCTACCTGAATCACCCGGGGCTACACCCGCGGGTGCGCTCGCGTCGCACCCGCTATCAAAATGAAATATTCCCCCACTGCTAAGACAAAAAAAACCCCAGATGATTCTAGCCGATTCACCCGGGGGCTCGAGGGCTACACCCATGGGTGCGCTCGCGCGGACCAACCGTCAAGATGAAAAATCCCCAAACGATTCTACCCAAATTGCCCGGGGGCTCGGGGGCTCTTGTTGGGTTCATAAACCCAGGGTCCCTCATGGACCTACTTCCCAGCAAGAGCTCGGCCTAGCAGACAACATTGCAAATGACGTGCAACTCCTGGGCCAACCCAAAAACCTAATGACAGGCTAGAAGGGTGATCTAGTCTCTAACCGGAAGGCCTAGCCGAAGAAGAATGGCGCTCGCTTCTGACTCCGGCCCGCCTCTATGACCGGAAGGCCTGGCCAAGGAGGAATGATGCTCACTTCAGACTCCGGCCTGCCTCTCCGACTAGAAGGCATGGCCAAGGAGGAATGATGCTCGCTTCTGACTCTGGCCCGCCTCTCCGACCGGAAGGCCTAGCCAAGGAGGAACGACGCTTGCTTTTACCACTTTCGACTCCGGCCCACCTCTCCGACCGGAAGGCTTGGGCAAAGAGGAATGGCGCTCGCTTCCATCACTTCTGACTCTGGCCCGCCTCTCTGAACGGAAGGCCTAGCCAAGGACGACCGACGCTCACTTCCGACTCTGGCCCACCTCTCTGACCATAAGGCCTAGCCAAGGAGGACTAACGCTTGCTTCTAACTCTGGCCCACCTCTCTAACTAGAAGGCCTGGCCGAGGAGGACCGACGCTCGCCTCTGACTCTAGCCCACCTCTTCAACCGGAAGGCCTGGCTAAGAAGGGACGACACTCACCTTTGACTCCGACTCACTTCTCCGATTAGGGAGTACATCGAACCTCCGCTTATAGCTCTTCTTCGACCAAAAGGCTATAGTTTACTAGTGAACGACCGACCAGGGACGCATGCTCGGTGAAGACCCAGGAAACAGACAAAACAAGTAAGGAGGCGTGCTCTAGTCAACCACAATACCAAGGACCGTACCCTACACACCTGCAGGACAGTACTATTAGGTCATGTCAGAAGGGTACTTTATAACCTTCCAGACATATCAGAACACCAACAGTATTGTGGGCACCGACATTTGACCTACAGTATGGTAGGCGCCGACATTTGCCATACCAGAAGAAGACGATGGAGCCTACCACATGCATCTAAGCTACAACAGTGTTGTGGGCGCTGATAAACCATCTTATACCCGACGACATGGGCAACAAGACTAGTAGCACACTCTCTCTCTCTTGTAAAGCCATCCCCTTCATCTATAAAAGGAGATGCGCTCTCTCCAACAACGAGGAGGATCAATTCGAACGACTTGAACGATTCTGACAGACAACAAACGGATCATTCCGATTCTCTCTGCTTGGCTCTAGAACTCTAAGGCCAAACAGAGCATACGCTCGAACACATAGCGCACGTTGGAGCTCCTGTCACTCTTGGCCCTTCAGTCTGGAGTCCGATCAGACCTTTGATACCCCCCATCTTACTCTCTCTCATTTGTAACCCCACAACAAACTTTGAGCACCTAGGCTCAGGAATAAAGTCACCGACCGACTCAAACTGGACATAGGGCACATTGCCTGAACTAGTATAAACCATGTGTCATTGAGTGCTAGGCCACATCCGATCACAACGTACAGCAAAACTACAAATATTTACGTGTTGGTCACTTTTTGCACTGACAAGATGGCATTAGATCCCCCAAAGATCATGAGGCATTCCTCAGGATCAGGAAAGCCATCCCCATCCTTGCCCACCGTGCCTCCTTTCTTGGCCGCTACCTCCTTGCCCTTTCCTTCTTTTGGCCCGCCGGCCTATCACAGAAAGCGCTTGAGGAGTTCGTAGTCTTTGTAGAGGTGCTTGATGGGGTAGGCGTGGTTGGTGCACGGGCTCTCCATGAGCTTGTCGAAGTGGTCTGGCTAGCCCTGCTAGGGCTGCTTGCCCATGCGATCAGCCGTGGCGACCAACGCGGAGTTGCTCGGTCGGCGCCAATCCTTCTTGTTCTTTTTGCCCCTCTGCGTGGAGGGGCCCTCGTCCTGGTCCTTGTGTTTGGCCTTGCCCTTGTCCCATCCTCCACTAAAGACCGCTCCGACTGCCTCCTCGCTAGAGGCATGGTTTGTGGTGATGTCTAGCAGGTCACGGGTGGTACGGGGCTTCAGACAGCCAAGCTTGTGGATCAAAGACTCAAAGTTGTCCCGAGAGGAACGCGCCAATGATGTCCGCGTCGACGACATCTGGAAGGGAGTTGCATCATTTCGGGAACCTACGGATGTAATCTTCTAGGGACTCATTGGGCTCTTGCTAGCAGCTCTTGAGGTCCTAGAAATTCCTAGGGTGGACATATGTCCCATAGAAATTCCCGACGAAGATCCTCTTGAGGTCCACCCAGTCGTGGATGCTGTCATACAGGAGGAATTCAAGCCACGCTTGAACATGTTCCCCCACGCAGATGGGGAGGTATTGAATGATGAAGTGGTCATCATCCACTCCTCTAGCTCGGTAGGCGAGTCGGAAGTCTTCGAGCCATATGTCGGGATTCATCTCCTGGTATATTTGGTAACGTTGGTAGGCGGTCGGAAGCGTTGTGGGAACAGCGCTCTCTGGATGCGTCGGCCAAAGGCCCATGGTCCTAGGCCATCTGGGCTGGGACTCTAGTCGTCGGGTGGGCGACCATGTCTAGGGTGCATTTCACCGCTCCCCTTGATGGTCTGGCCGGGCCCCATGCCACCTGCTCTCACCGCCCCTCGATGGACATCATCATCTTGTCGGGCCTGACGCCAGTTGTTGATGACACTACGAGCATCTTAGTTTGGCCTGAGGCATTCGTGCATAGGCGGTCGATGTGGAGCGGGCGCCGAGTCAGGCCATGGTGTAGCTGCGTCCTCCTGTTCCATGCCTAGCGACTGTAGTGGTGAGTGGATGGAGCGATTCATATAGTGTGTCCCCATTCCCCTAGAGGGGAGAGAGGCCACGAGTCAGTGTCGTGACATGGAGCTGTCCGCCTGTTGAACGGTGGCGGTTTCCACCAGCGCCCGGAGGTTCTGGTGGACAGCCTGCTCCTAGGTCGACGGGCTCTGGAAGGCCACACAGAAGCATCGCCGCAGCGGCGATGTTCTGGCCAGCCCAAGCGAACTATGGGGGATCGCTCCCCCATCCATGATGTTGCGCTGGACCTGACGGGTGCGACCCCAGGCGCCACTCATCAGGTTACACGCATGTGGCGCAGCGTGTTGCGCCGAGCGCGTCGGTGCAGGTGGTGGCTGGTTCTGCCGCCTTCATCATAGCTCCTCGTCGTGCTCCTATGCACACACAAGGGCCTCCACATGAGGGTCCAGAAGGGTGTGGGTCTGTAGAGACTCTGCTACCACCGGCAAATGTCCTAGAGCGTCTGCCATAGCGCACTCTTGGGACAGAGGGTGGCTAGGTGCCACAACGTCGCCAATGCTGGAGCCATCGCTCTCAACCTCATCATCCATGAGGTCGTGGAAAGAGGCAAGAGCATAGTCTACCATCCCCACAAATTCAGATGTGAGAGGGGTGGTGTTAGCATCTTTCGGAGCCCCCATGCATACACATCCGCGGGGGATGCGAGGCCGTAGGGGAACTGGTCGCATGGCGGTCATGGCAGGGACAACGGTGTCCCTCTAGAGAGTCGGCGGAAGATAGTAAATAGCGAGTAAATAACAGTATATATGTTACTCACAGCGAGGTTTGAGCCCAGCGTAGGCCTAGAGCAAAGCGCAGGCGCCTCGTCATTGAAGTCGTTGGGTGCCCCAGAGCCAACAGAGGGTGCTCCTCCTCCGACGGGCACCGGGACAAGTGCCTTCTTGCAAAGGCGAAGCACGTCGAGCCGATAGGCGACGAAGTCCAGGCTTCCAAAGAGGAAGGCCTGGGATGGCTCAAAGACAGGTGGAACCCACATCCCAATAGGAGGAGTGCGGGAAACTCCAGTGAGCTAAAGAGAGTCGTATCGCTTAAGCTCGCCTTGTCGAAGATGGCGGAAAGGTGGGCCATCTAATGATCAAAAGCGTGAACATATGACATTCTCCCCACGGACGGCGCCAACTATCGGTGTGAAAAGTGACCAACTAGTAAATATTTGTCGTTTTGTCACACGTTGTGATCGGATGTGGCCTAGCACTCAATGACACAGGGTTTATACTGGTTCAGGCAATGTGCCCTATGTCCAGTTTGAGTCGGTCGGTGACTTTATTCCTGAGCCCAGGTGATCGAAGTTTGTTGTGGGGTTACAAACGAGTGGGAGTAAGATAGGGGCATCAGAGGACTAGTCGGACTCTAGATCGAAGGGCCAAGAGTGACGGGAGCTCCAATGTGCGCTAAGTGTTCGAACATATGCTCTGTCTGGCATTAGAGTTCTAGAGCCAAGCAGAGAGAATCAGAATCAATTGCCTGAATCCCCCCTCCTTTTGGAGAGAATGCATCCCCTTTTATAGATGAAGGGGACGTATTTACAAGAGAGAGAGTGTGAGAGAAAGAGAGTGTGTGTGCTACCTAGTCTTGTTGCCCATGCCATTGAGTACAGGGTGGTTTGTTGGCACCCATAATACTGTTGACGCCTAGATGCATGTGGTAGGCTCCATCGTGTTCTTCTGGCATGGCCAATGTCAGCGCCTACCATACTATAGGACAAATGTCGGTGCCCATAACATTGTTTGTGTTCTGACATGTCTAGAAGGTTACAGAACTCCCTTCTAACATGTCCTGACAGTACCGTCCTGCAGATGTGCAGGGTACGGTCCTCGGTATTGCGGTTGACTTGAGAGCCCTACCTTACTTGCTCCGACTGATTCTTTGGGTCCTTACCAAGCGGGCATCCCCATTCAGTCATTTCCCGGTCGTCTCTGACCGCGCTAGTCGGAAAAGAGCTATAAGCAGAGGTTTGGTGTACTCCTGGTAGGAGAAGCGGGTAGGAGTCAGAAGCGAGCGTCGTCCCTCCTTGGCTAGGCCTTTCGGTCGGAGAGGCGGGTTGGAGTTGGAAGTGGGCGTTGTCCCTCCTTGGCCAGGCCTTCCGGTCGGAGAGGCGGGTTGGAGTCGGAAGAGAGCGTCGTCTGTCCTTGGCCAGGCCTTCTAGTTGGAGACTGGATCGCCTTTCTGGCCTGTTGTTAGGTGTTCGGGCCGGCCCAGGAGTTGCGCATCATTTGCAACATCGTCTGCTGGGCCGAGCTTTTGCTGGGAAGCAGGTCTATTAGGGACCCCAAGTTTATGAACCTAACACATGCATATGCATTAGACCTAGTGACATGCACTACTACACTCAGACCTTTCACAGCCACGTCATAACCCCCATTGCAGTCCAATTTTAGCCTCGACGGTAAGTTGTCGGCAGTGATAGTCATAGCCATCGCCGTCGGCATTTGAGACCGATTGGGGTGTACACTACACCGGCGTATTGGCTTATCATCCATCCATGATAAGGTCCTTACTTCCGTCGTAGTGGAGCATGACCCGCCTATGTGGGTATGCACTAACACCGTTGCATGGCTTATGATCCGTCCGTGATCAGATCCTTATTCCATCACATTGGAGCATGACCCGCCTGTGTGTCGAGGTGAACATCACCGTCGCTTCAACATACGAACCGTCTGGTCATAGGGCATGGTCACCATCATGTTGTAGTATGATCCACCCATGATCATCCTTTAGTTAGTGTTAGGTTACTAAATGATTCGGCGGTGATACACTATTGACCTCTACCGTATCAGACGAATAGCGATGGTGATGGCCGTCTGCTTCACCAACGGTGAGTGGTATGGCGGTGATGACAAACAACCATCGGCCCTTACATCCAACGGTGATAGAATTACATCCAGTTTTCACAATGTGTTTTCTAATTCAGCTAGGCCTTAATAACTTACTTAACACACACCATACAGATATAATTATTACACACCATTCATCATATCCATAATGAAGAGTACTTGTTATAATAACAATGCTCGACACTAACATAACAATTGTATCAACTGATGATCTAAGACACAACCGATGATCTAATAACTTACTTAACACACACCATAGTGTTCAAGGATCTAGATTGAATGGTCCGACGTATTGAAAATATCAGCAATACATAGACACAACTGACCCTGATCTCCATGGATGGACATTGTAGGACCTGGTGGTCTAAGACTTTTCCTCCATGTCTTTCCCTCCATATCAACAGCAACTATCTGGGACACCTCCAGCATGTGCATAAAATTATTAAGAAACACAGTTCCTGAAAATTTGCATACTAGAATATTCTTTCCCCATTAAGATTCTTTACACATCCATGTTCCAGTTTTGGATAAGTAGATGCTGACAACTAACACCCTAGGCGACCTTACCCATAGTTCTACCACATGGAAGCGGGAGGAGATTATGGGATCGAACCCTAAGTGAGCTGAACCATAACAAAGGTTGCTATGCGGCAGTACCATTGATTTGCTAGTCACTGGATTAAAGACAACATAGCAGAGCCCAATGCACCAGCAGAGGAAAAGGCCTCTGCAGCAATCTGAGATGACTAAATCCTAAATGGGGAAGGGCAAGAAGGAAAAGGAGGGGTATTCATTGGTGAAGCTGGCGAATCAGCATTTGCCTTTCTAGTTGCCATACATGAATCTGGTGACAAACTGGGACAGCTCCTTATGGTACTTAGATTTGAAGATGAGGCGGTACCAGGAGCGACACACACACTTGCAGCTGCACAAGGTGTGGGTGGTGAGGTGGCAGAGGATAAGGACCAAGACTTTGTCTGTGAGGATGTCTACTTCGTTCCTCTTGTTGGTGGCCTCCTCCTCCATCTTGACTAGGATCTGGTGGAGCGAGGCCAGCAATGGAAGCGGCGGTGCTATCGCCTGAATCAGAGTAGGAGCGCCTATGGGGATGTGCTCATGAGTTCCTTTATGATTAGATGGAAGCTTGATTCATACTCAGATGAGATAAGAGGGGAATAAAAGCTAAGAAATTAACATAGATATGGGAAGTGTGAGAAAGCATTACCCTTGCCTTTGGGTCTTGCAGCAATGAGCTCGAGCGGCCACGGCGGTGATGAGCACCAGCCTGGTCACCTATGGATCTGTGCGGGCACTAGCTTGTCGGCAGTGAGTGACGGCTTGCACGCCGATGAGTAGGTGAGGAATAGCAGCACTTGAGGAGGAAACGGACAGGGTGGCTGGGTGGGTAGCGGTCTTTATAAGCAAACTACAAAGTAGGATTTACGGGAACAGACATTTTCGCTAAAATTTCTAAAAACACACGGGAGTCTCGCGCTGGCTTGCAAATTTTAGCGATATCGGCGGTGAAGGCTACCAGCAGTGGTGATTGGGTCTTAAATAAGATGGTATGTAGCACCTAAAGACGGGCGTATCATACTGAAATTAAACATTGAAAAGGAATAAAATATTATGAACATTATTTTTGCAGGTTACAGCAAGAAGATGTTAGCACCTAACGGCGAATAGCGGCGGTGATATAATTTTTTCAACGATGCTTATATCTGATGGTGACAGAATTGTACAATGTTGATACTAATTCAACTGGACCTTAATAGCTTACTGAACACACAATGTACTTTATACAATAACAATGGACGCTAACATGACAAAGTTTATCAACTGATGTTACATAATAAAGGTACTGATCTCTACAATAACAATGGACACGATAACAAAGTCATACCATACGGCGGTTTGCACATACAAAGCAACACTCCACTAGCATCTCAGTGGGGTAACAACGTTCAAAATCAACAAAAGACATTCTTTTTCAATTAAATCTATTACACTTTTCATTCACTAGGCGTATAATAACAAGAATCTATCAACAACTACAGTTATGATGACAAAAATCTTGGCCCTATTCTTCAGCACTACTTCAGTAGTACTTTTTAGTGAACAAATAGAGTTTTTGTCGCACAACAAATCAGCATAAGCCAAATTTTAGCGATGAGCATAGGTTTAACCCCGCACTCAGCGATAGACATCTCGTGAAGCGTAGAAGCCGGACAAAAGATGTAATTAACCTTCACCATGCCTCTAGATCTTCGCCATGAGCAGGGACAACGCTTGGAAGAAGCCTGGGGAAGAACCACCTCACGGAACTCCCTCTAATATCCAAGAGGATGAGGAGCCCCTTGAGGAGCCTTGCTAAAAGCCCTAGTTCGATTTTGGATAATTGATGAAACCTAAGTACTAACCTTTGTCATGAGTGATTGATTTGAGCAAGGTTGGTATATCGAAGTGATGGAGCAAGTGAGAGGTTCATGGAGATGAAGATGGACATGAAATGATGGTGATCAAGCTCCAACTTGGAAAAGAAGAAAGAGAAAACAAAAACTAAGGAGATCAAGGCAAAGGTATCAAATAGATTTTTGTTTTGGCACTCAAGACACCATAGAGGGTGTGAGTGTGTTTAGGATTGATAGCCATATTATAAAGAGGGGAAATCTTTGGTTAAGTGGTTATTAAGTGCCACTAGGTGACATGATTTTTGCATATGCACTGGGACCTAGTGTGCTAACAATTAACCCTTGAAAATGCTTTAAAAATGCTAACACATGGGCACACAAGTTCTACACTTTGTGGTTAGCAACTTGGAAGCATGGGTGAAGCGGTTGAGGAGTTAGAAATAGAGAAAGGGGCCACTGCACGTGACCGGACGCTGAGCCTCGATTTGACCGGATGCATCCGGTCAGTGTACCCCATGTAGCAAAGCACTTGGCCAAGAGAGCTAAGCTACGACCGGATGCTGGAGGTGAGGAGCGACCAGACATGTTGGGGGTGCGTCAGGTCAAGGCTGATGTATGCTGAGCAAGCTCCACGCTCGAGCGTAGCAAGGACCAAACGCCGGACGCATTTGGTCACCTCTGACCGAACGTGTCTAGTCTCAAAAAATGTGCTCTAGAACCTTACTGTAAACGACCATACTCGATGAGGAAGGAGGAGCGTCCGGTCGTACTAATGGCACGTCAGGTCGCTGGGTGGCTGGTTCGGGCGCGGGTGTGAGTGGACACAATGACAGTGCATCCAATCGTTAACCGGCACGTCCGGAAGGAGACAAAGTTCTTCTATTTGACTACAAAGTCAAGCTCTTCGATGAAGGAAAACTTCAGAGTAAGTGGAAAGGACCATATACCATCGTCAACACATCATCTCATGGCGCGATCACAAGTCAAGACGACGAAGGTAATGCTTTTAAGGTAAACGGTCAACGACTAAAAGTTTTCTTGGAGCCTTCATATAACCCTAAAGAAAAAATAGATGTAATAAAATTAATTGCTTTTAACAAATTTCCTAACTCAAAAAAAGTACATCTCAAATTCAATAAAGATTTTTAGTAGAATTGTTGTCTGCAATTGTTTTTCTGTTTTCTTTTGTTTACAAATAAGATAGGTAAGAAAGCAAGTGTGGGGGAGATGCCACACTCACCTCCAACTCAGTTGCACAAAAACATCACCATGTTCAAAACTTCGGTTTGTGCAACTCACTCTCTCTCTCTCACACATAGAACAATAAAAATTTAAAACTGAACAAATTTTGAGATAAACTACAAAGTGATTACTCCATCTCCATATCTTCCTATGATTAAAAGTTTACATACTCTTTATTCCTTGCTAATATTCCAAAAAAAATTGTGAACACTTATCATAGGAACCCCATTTTATCTAAGTAATTGACGAATGAGATATAGTATGATGACATGAAACTTGCTCTTCCTTGTAAAGCACTTGGGGGTTTATCTTTACAAAAACAAATTTCAAATAGCATGTTCCTTGAATGATATACAAATACCTACCAAGGCCATATATAAACATACATGACAAAAACCTTCCACATATGCCTCTTACTTTGTGTTGAGTTTGGTCAAGTTTTGTGACCCCTGTTGAGAGATTTTTCATGCTCCCAAAATCAAAACTCATGTACACGCCACATAAAACAACTATTCCTACACTAGGAATACGCTAAAACTTGTTTCCATCACCAGCAAATAAATACTCCATGCTCTAAAATATGATCTCCCTAGAATATTTCTAGAAAGAGACAAAAAGGCTATGCAAAAAGAATTGAGAAAAAAATGGGACACATGAAGGTCCCAAGATATTTGAAAAAAAATGATGAGCACATGAAGGCTCATAAGAAAATAAGCTAGCCATGTCTAAAAAATAAAAGCTAGAGATCATATGAAACAAAGGAGTATAGTTCCACCAAAATCCACACACTTGCACAGTTTTGATCTAATAGTATGACGCTTCTCTCCGGTGAGGTCCGGAATTTGACTTTACAACATATGCAAGGTAAGTGTTCCTCAATATTTTCATCCCTACCCAAAACTCTAGATAAGCTTTTTAGAAGTAGGATGATCAAAGAGAAGGTAGACTCTCAACATATGCCTTGGTGAGGAACCACTTACAAATTTGAGTGACTTGAGAGAATCATTCAAGGAACAAAAACTATCTTCATGTTTTCAAAACCATACAAAAACCCAAGTTTCTGAGCAAGGATAGAGTGAGAAGATTTGAATCCAAGTTGTTCTATTTTTCAATTACCCAAGATATTTTGGTAGACACTTGAAAGTTCATAGGTTAAGGTGAAGCTTGGAATAACTTGTATGTAGATTTTTAGATCAAGCAGATGAACCCGCTTAGTCCTTAAAGCTTTACTCGAGGATGAGTAAAGGGCTAAGTGTGGGGGAGCTTGTTGGCGGTGCTTAACTCATATTTCTTCCGCCAACATTTAAACAAAACAAAACAAATATGAATACCAAAACTTAGAATTAGAGTTTACAACTCATATTTTCCATGAGTTTTGGTGTATACATGTTTTGCAGGCACAAGTATGAAAATACACTAAAACGCGCAATCAAGAAGGCGCATTCAAGCAAAACATATGCAAAAGCCCATTCATAATCCACATCGGGACAGAACACCAGCACAGCAGAGGCCTAGGCCTAGCCAGGAGCCCACACGCCGAAGACGGTGGCCAGGCGCACAGCCCAAGTGTGGCCACACCACCCCCAGCTCTGTCTGGCCCCACATTTCTCTATCGGTACAATTAATGCTCTAGGAGGTGGTTGCATGCGGTGTTTCCTAAAATACCTAAGCAAACCGACCATCCTTAAGTTACAAAAGGAGGCCCCCCTCTTCACATGAATCAAACATCAACACACAAGAGAGCAAGAGAGAAGAATAGCTTCATTCCTACCTAGGCTTTAGCTAGAATTAGAATGAGTGAGTGATCTACGAGTTGGAGGAGTACCAGAGTGTTGGCTACCTCTACTTCTTGTACTTGGCGACCCTAGTACATCGAGTAGACGGAGTACCGGGGTTGTCGTCTCCCTCTACATTTGTACCTCAATGAACCAAGTATTACTTAGAGTATAAGGTTCGTGTTTATCTTTGATGTTGAGTTCTTAAGAAAAGTTATCTTTGATCACCATATTCTTGTGGGTTTGTCGTTCGTTCTCATGACGGATACTCTAGTAAAAGGGCCCTGATAAAGATAGATAACCCTTGCATGCGCACTAGAGTAGTAGTTGATAGCATATACGTGGTGTCTAGGCTAGAGGCTACCTTCATTTTCCTCATTCCCTATGGTTGAGGGGTAGGCAGCAGGTGGTGATAGCCCTGTCCGTCCCTTGTATTCCCCACATTCGGGTTTGGCGTAGAGCTGGAAGCTAGAGGTACTTGATAGACCAAGTATAAGCCAATGCCCGAAGTAAGTCTATAGTGGCAAGGCTATCTTAACTTAGGACCTCTACCCTTAGAAAAGCCTCACTAACCGAGCTATCCTTCTCCTTGTTATCTTGGGTGAACTAGCTAAGAAACTTTACACATCTGTTCCTTTTGGAAAATACGATACCCTGAATACTTCCGGTGAAGTGCTACGACGGTATATCCGTGTGCTTGCGGATTCTTTCGCTTACGCTAAGAAATACCAACAATATCCCTTATGTGTAGATATGAAGTTGATCTTAGCCATGATTACTAAGTGTAATTGCACTAATCATCGTATGCTTTGACTTGTAATTAAGAATGACATAGAAATTATCTCTCTAATATCTACTTAGTCATGCTAATGACATAGAAAGGAGTACTCTGAGTGATTAACTACCAATGGTCAATTATTATGTACTTATCATATATATCTTATCCTGACTTACCCCTAGTTAAGTTAGATTGTAGTTAATCTCACATGTTTCCCTGTGGATACGATACTTGGAATACTTTCGGGTGAAAAATACAGCGGTATCCGTGCGCTTGTGGATTTATCTGTGTGTGTCTAAAATATACCAATAAGTTTTCTGGCGCCGTTGCCGGGGAAACGGTTGCTGAGTTAACTTCGAGCCTGACTTAACCTTTTATCTTTTATTTTTTACCTTTTCTTTTTTCGAATCCACACCTATATATTAATATGCTAAACCCACGAGCGCAAGCCTAGAGCCACTAAAATCTATAGAGCCTATCCTAACACCTAGCTATGAGCTGTGCCCGTGCTTAATAAAATTGATTCGGGAACAATCATTCTTAGAAGTAGGCGATGAAAACTTATACTCACACCTAGGAGAGTTTGAACAGACCTATGCATGCTTGCATATCGTTAGCATGTCGAACGAGACCTTAAGATGGAAGTTGTTTCCATTCTCATTGATGGGAAGAGCTAAACATTGGTACAATCGAACCATAGGAAGTATGAAAGGAGATTAGAAAACGTTATGCTCTAAATTTTGCCTAGCTTTCTTTCCTATCTCTAGAGTCGTCAGCCTTCGATTTGAGGTTCTATCTTTTAAATAAAAAGAACAAGAATCTCTTGGCATGGCATGGGCTCATTTTAATGAACTCATCACCACTGGCCCTGACCTTGCCATTCAAGACCCTGTACTTCTTCAACACTTTTATGGGTCTTAGCAAGGATTCCATGAAATTCCTTGATGCAGCCTCTAGAGGAGCTTTTCTTCATTTGTTTGCTAGTTAGGCAAGGACTATCCTTGATAGAATTAGTGAAAAGACTCTTTGCACTAGCATTCATGTTGAACTCTCTAACGAAAAGGACTCATCTCCCAAACAAGAAGAGAAAGTTTTGATAGCCCAATCATAACCACTCCAATCCCAAGATTTATCTATCAATCTCGAACCATCAATACCGAGTTTTTTATTTTTTAGCCCTTTTTTTGAAAGTTTTTCACAAATACGCTCCTCGAGGAAAGATTTTAGAATCTGGACTCTTAGCTCGGCACCATCGATGCTGGCGCCGAGCTAACACGTCTCAGCGCCAGTGTCCCTGGCGCTGAGCTCTTAGGCTCAACGCTGATGTGGTGCTGATTTGGCAGGCATCTCGGCGCCATCGACTCTGGCGCCGAGCTTGGCGCCAGGACGTATGGTGCTGAGCGTGGCGTGAGCGTTGGCAGTGGCGGATGCTGTGGAGCGCTCAGGGCAGGCATGACGGTGACCGCTCAGGGAGCTAGCAGTAGCAGGGACAGAGACATGGCGTGAGCCCTGGACAGCCTCTCAGTCTGCTACGCCTCTCAGTCTGCTGCGGCTCATGCTGTAGCTATACTCCTTCTGTGTCCATGCATGCATGCACCCAAAACTGCTCACATGTATGGTCTGGCTTGCCAGCCGCTGTGTCACGGATGATTGGGACCTCCTATGTTGGCTGTAGTAGTCCTGTTCGGCCACGCACCACTCCCTGTTGCTCCTTTTTTGCCTTTATGAGAGAGGCCAGCGTGCGGCGGCCGGCCGGTTGCCCTACGTACTCACCCCACTTCCGTTTCTCTTCCTCTATACGTATGCAATGAATGTTTCTCTTCCTCTATAGACCTACCGTATTCGTTGCTTGCTGCGAGCCGAGTGACACGACGAGTCGACACGGCCATGCCCTGTCGGCTGCCGCCCTGCACGCGCTGTCAGACGGGGGACATGAGCCACGGGCGACATTGACATCCATCTGGGCTAGATCGCGCATGCAGATCCATCACACGCAAGCACACCTGCCCCCATCGCCTGCACCGCCAGCCATTCATGTGTGGTGAATCGATGAGACATGTTTGGTTCTACGGAAATGCTACACACCAACCGGGTGTTTTATCACCCGGTGGCACACGATTTTTTTACCACGCTTGCGCTGTCGTGCCCACGTCACTGCTGCACTTGCGCCGCTGTGCCTGCACCCGCCCATCCCAGCGCGCGCCGCTGCCACGCCCAGCATCTTCCCCAACTCCGGCGCCGTCACCAAATTTTCTCTTTGTCCTTTCATAGAAAAAAATTGTTACTTGTGATTTGTTACTTATGATTTGTGATTTGTGACAAGGAAAAAGAGGAGAGAGGAGGAAGATAAACAGTATCCATGGGGAAAAAATTCGTGTGTTCCCAGATGCTAAAACACCCGAGCGTTAGATAAACAGACTCTTAGTTCTACAAGTTCTAGACGATGATCTGATGATGGAAGCGATGAGGGACATCCGCCGGACACGTCCAGACTGGCTCCGTGCGTCATAGCAGCACTGAGTGCACTGCTCACTGTCACTGACAACCCGCCTGTTGACATGGTACAGAGATGCATGCACCATGGTCGTATATACGGACACTTCCGTGTGTGACTGGTGGGAGGGGAATGCATGCATGATCGATGAGCTAGGACGAAGATTGGGCGAAGTGCAGGCCAGGGGCGTACGAACTTGATAGTTGATACTCCAATGGCCAGGGCCATACAAACTTGATAGCGTGAACCGCAGCAGACTGAGAGGCGCAGCAGACTAAGAGGCTATCCGGGGCTCACGCCATGTCTCTGTCCCTACTACTGCTAGCTCCCTGAGCGGTCACTGTCATGCCTGCCCCAAGCGCTCTACAGCATCCTACCACTGCCAGCGCTCACCCCACGCTCGACGCCATACATCCTGGAGCCAAGCTCGATGCCAGAGTCGATGGTGCCAAGCTCGGCGCCAGAGTCAACAGCACCGAGATGCCTGCCAAATCAGCGCCACATCAGCGTCAAGCCCAAGAGCTTGGTGCTAGGGATGTTGGTGCCGAGACATGTTAGCTCGACGCCAGCATCGATGGCGCCGAGCTAAGGGTTCAGATTCTGAAATCTTTCCTCCAGGGGCGTATTTATGAAAAACTTTCAAAAAAGGGGTTAAAAAATAAAAAAATTGGCCATCAATACCCCAAAATCCTCCAAGGGAAGAAGAAATTCAACCTTTAGAAATCTCTTTTGAGATTAAGGATGATTTTTTTGGTGTTGATTGTGGGAAAAGCTTAAACTTCTAGCCTCACAAAGAGAGCTTCGAGCGAATACAATTCAAATCGTCTCAAAAAGAGATCTCTTAGAAAGCGTCCTTATTGAGAAGAACTCAAGGGTGGCATGTCAAGTGACGCCATAGAAGGAGAGCCGAGCCATCTAGAAGCCATTCCTATCCTCTACCCTTCTATGCCCACATTAGATGTCTCAACTGAAGCCATCTCTAAATCCATCCTTAACCCCTATGATCCCTCTTATGCTCTTAAGTCTCATGATGATCCTAGAATTCCACTAAAACACCCTAAGCAAAGGAGTCATGAAGACCACAAGGAAGACCAAGAAGAGCAACAACAATGGCTGGAGAATGTTAAGAATTCATATGCAATTGAAGGGATGAACAAGGTCGAAACCTTAAGGATAGAACCCAAACCTGATCCAAAGGGTGAGCTTAAGTCAATCCCCTTAATAAACATGACTCATTTGAGTTTGGAGGAGACCTTAGACAAGATCAACCTGAGAGTCACCAATCCAAGGAAAATCTTGGATAATAAAATGTCCAATGAATGTCATAGGCATGGAATGATTGAGGACAATGTTTCCGCCTATAGACATTCATGAAGAATCAACCTTGGAGCTTGAAAGGGAAGATGACATCAACGAGTATGGAAGCTATTTCATAAACAACTAATCAAATCCATGCTCGTATGAGAAATCTCCTAAATCAATTAGTCTCTCCAACATTGCCACACATTAGATCTTCAACCCCCTCATACTCCCTGTTCATAAAGACTTTGAAAGGGTGATTGTAGATGCATATGTCTATCATAAATATTACAAATCTCGTTGGCATGAATCTTGAGATAGGCATCCAAAGGTTGGTGTTGGTGGGAAAACCACTCCACCAACTTAAAGCACAATTCGAAGGTTTTCCAAGGACGAGCTTTGGCCCCAAAACAAGCACTTTTGGGAGATAACATGAGCTTTCACCTTTTGTTATAATGCCCTTGTGAAATGAGCATAGCAATATAATTGTGAAAATATTCTTTCGGATATTTTTGTCACTAACCATTCTAGATTTGAAGCAAAAAGAATGAAGGATGATGACACAGGTATGTCCAACCAATCATCATGCCACATTGAATCACATCCATCCAAACTTGATTTTGCCTTGCAAAATTCAAGTGTGGGGGATGAACTTCTCTGAAAAATCTTATGCCATGTTGCTAATTTTGGTTGTATTTACCTTCAAGCCATGCTCAATTTGCTAACAACAATCATGCCCTTTCATCTCTATTTGAATAAATCTCTACAATATTTTCATGCTACTTTTGTTTACTATAGTATGCGTAGGTTTTGAAGTATTTTCATACACCTTTCAAATTAGGCATGGTGCTTAGTTTAAATTGTTTTCCTGAATTAAATTTGACACGGTGTCTAGTTTGATTCTTGAACCAAAATGTATGCTAATTTTACATCCAAAGGTTTTTAAATTAAGCGTGGTGCTTAGGTTAAAATGCCTTCCAAAATCAAATTAGACATGGTGTCTAGGTTGATTTTTTAGCCAATAGTATACTTTAGTAGACACTAGATATTTTATTGGACTAACCTCTACAGTAAACTCTCAATTCAATTTGGGTAAATCACAAGATAAATTCAAATCAGAGATGAAGCAAGGCACATGATGAACTCCAATAACTTTATGAAAAGAAGACACAACTCATTCAACATATATAGAAAAACTCCACGGAACAAAGAGGAAGAAGGCGAGTGCCATAAAACAATGAGTGGAGCGGAAGATCCAACGAAATGTCAAAGATCAAAGAGCAAAAAGATGGCATAACAAAAGGACAAGAAAGGAAGGGTGCAATCTAGGAAACAAGAAGCTCATGAACATCTCAAGCTACGAGGCTAGCTAAATAAGGAAAACTTCAAGCAAAAGGGAAGGACCATCATGAGTCATCTACTCTTCGTCACATGGTGTCATCACACTCCAATGACAAAGGTAACTCCTAAGGTAAATGGTCATTATTCAAAAAAGCTTTTCCTTGATTCTGGTAGGCACATAAACAAAAAACAAGCACGTTTGAGTTACAACTTACTTGATCCAACCTGATTAACTCAACATATTTAGTTCTTTAAGCTTGTTCCTAGCACCACTTTCTTGAGCCCATAGTCTTAACCAAATGAGCTAAAAAGTGCATATTCTATCTCTAGAAGATGAACAATCATTCCATGGGTTAAGCAATTCAACCCTTTTAGCCAAATATACTTAAATGCTACATTCATGCTCAATCTTCTGATCTTACCTCCCATGTTATAATTAAACAAAGAATATAACATCAACCTTATCATATTCAATATGACTAAGTCTAGTGAAGAATAAATAAAGTTTTAGTTCTGTTAGTGTTTACTCACCAACAGAGCCCATGCACTTGATCTCTACCTTGTCTTTATGAGTAGGACACACTTCAACAAAGTGTGGGAAGATGGTCAATTTCCCAATTTCTACAAGTGAAGATTCTAAGCCAGTCAAACCAAAATCCAAACTCAAAACCAAGACGGGTTTAGCGGAAGAATGTGACATCACCATTAGATACGTCATCACAAGAATCCTTGTCTTTATAGCAAACCAAGATACTTGATCAATGAACTTCACAAGGAGAAGACCGGTTCAAAGGACTTATAATACCGAACCGTCACCGAAAGAGCTAGCTTGGGGGGAAAAGCACTCTTGTGTATCAGGTAAGTATTCTTTCCCTTTTGTATTAGTTTTAGTTTATTTTAAATAGTAAAAAATGATGAATGAAAAATAAAATAAAAATTTATCTTTGCATTTATAGTAATAATGTGTGATCTAGTAAAATTGAAAAATAAGAATAAGAGAAAAAAATGGACACAAAAGTGTCCGAGATATTTAAAACAATGGGTACTTAGATGTCCGCCTGAAAAAAGAGAGATGGATAAGATAGCCTCTGATCTCTAGTAGATGTTTCCAAGTTTCAAAAGAGAGATAAGTTTTTAAGGAGCAAAGTAGAATTATGTTAGCCGCCATATATATCCACCATACACATGCACATCTTGATTTGATTATATGACTCAACTCTCTTTGGATCCGAAGTTTAACTTTACAATATATGTATTGCAAGTATGCTCTAATTTTCTCTCTACCTATGAACTCCACATAAGCCTTAGTTCTAGGAAGAGAGAAAGGCATAACATCTTTGTTGCCTTGGTGAGGATCCACAAATACCGCATATATTGAGAGACTTGAGAGTGTCATACAATGGAATCTCTGAGTTTTATTTTGAAAACTTATGAAAACTCTGGAACAATGGTGGAACAAAGAACCTGAGACATGGTGCTTGACTTGATCGTTCTGTCTTTCAATTGCTCAAGACCCAAGTGAAGGCTAAGAAGCCCCATGGTTGAAGGTAATATGTGTGAGTTTGAAAGTCAGAACAGTTTATTCTAATCCGAAGGAGAATTTTTTATTTAACTTATGTGTACTTTGAGGCATGAAAATATTATAGCAACTCTTGATCCACTACTGAGTTTAGCTTTGCTCAGGGACTGATAAAGGATAAGCTTGGAGGACCTTGTTGATGGTCACTAACATCAATTATAAACCGTCAACATATCCTACATATGTACTTAATTCCATTACTAAACATAGGTTTAGGGGTTTAAACTAATAAATTCTACGAGTTTTGATGAATCTGTGAATGCAGGAGGGTTTATCTAGAAAACTGTCAAGGAGGATCTAATCGTCATATTTAATCACGTTTATCTGCGATGAAAACAACTCTAGAAGACACCAAAAGGCAACCCACGGAAGCATACCCCGAGAGCATGACATGTGGGGCCGGTCGGCCCAGTGGCCCCACCTGTCAGCCTCTCTTTGCTATGACGGTTTTCCACCGCCTTAAGGATTAAATCTACGCCGACGAGCATCTTTACTTCAACGGGTTCTCCTGCTAAGTGAGTGTTTGTGGTTCTTTTGGTTATAAAGTCTTTGATCAGTTAAGTATACTCTTACTTGTTTGCGGGTTTGTCGTCCGTCCCTGTGGCGGATGCTCTAGTAGAAGGGCCCTGATAGAGATGGATAACCCTTGCATGCACGCTAGAGTAATAGTCGATAGCATAGACATGGTGTTCATCTCTTGCCCAGTTCGGTATGGAGCTCCACACTTGTTCATTTGCATTTTTATATTGCTTCTATGTGGTAGTTACTTGTTATTGTAGCTCTCTAGTTAGTTATAGTTTTAGGAGTAAAGTGGCTAGATTAGTTCCTCGCTAGTTTAGCTAGCTAGAGTAGCCTTGTTTAGTTAGTAGCTGTTTGTGTAGTGAAGTGTTTAGTGTAGAAATCAATTACTACTAGAATTATATAGGGGTTTGTTTGGATGAAATAGAGCTAGGCAAAGTAGTGTTTGTGAGTTTGTAGAGAAATTTTTTATAGACTATTAACCCTCTCTAGGTATCTAGATCCTTTCAGTAGAAACATTAAGGATAGCGAGGAGTTTGAAGGTACTTCATCGGTCCAAAAAATTATGATTCCCACTTCACTAGGAGCTAAACAATATAAAGTTTGACAAAGTCTATATAAGAAATACTAACATTTATGATACGATGATACGAAATAAGGTTTATTAGATTAATTATGAAATATATTTTATAGTAAATCTATTTGAAGACATACTGTTATATGAGCGTCTATAAACTTTATCAAACTTTTTTTTATTTGGTCATACATAAGAAGTTTGACATGTTCCAAACCTAGAATCACACTATATTTGGAACGAAGAGAGTACGACGAAGAAGTTCAATTCTTTAGCAGATCTCCAACCTTTGATGATGTGTTTGCGTTGCTGAGATAAAATTGGAAGTGAGGTTTGTTTTGAAAGGTCGCTTCTAAGAGAAGGGTAGAGCACACTATGTGTCACCATTTTTTTTTATGCCTGGTCATACACGGTAAATTAGAAGGATAGCACATGAGGCAAGAGTTTATACTAAGTTTATATATACCGGGTACGAGTTACTTTACTCAGTTATCTTTATTTTTTTCCATTCGCTTGGGCAAGGAATCACAACAATGAAAAAAATATATATTTGAATTGAAAAATAAAAATGAAAAAAAAATCACCAAAGCTCGTGCAGTCTGTCACGTGGCGCGGTAGTGCAGCCTGTGCAGGTGGCTTCTTCGGTTCTTTGGCTCGGCTCTCACTAGAGAGACCGAAAACAAGGGAGAACAAAAAAAAAAAAAATCGAGAGAACCCTAGCGAACATGGCGACCGGCGACGAGGCGGAGACGGCGTCGCCGGCGTCGGAGGAGGCGAGGGACTGGTCCGACATGACGCCGGTGTGCCTTGGCGAAGCGTTCTCGCGGCTGGCGCTGGAGGACCTGTGGCGCGGCGCCATGGCGTGCTGCCGCTCCTGGCGGGACGCCGCGCGCTCACGCCCGGGGCTCTTTGCGTTGCATGACCTCGAGCCCGGGTTTGCTGAGTCCACACCCGGAGCCGAGGCGGCAGCGTGGTGGACGCCCGCCTTCCAGCGCCGCATCGACGCCATGCTACGCTCCGCCGCCACGCTCGCCGCGGGGGAGCTGTGTGAGATCCATGTCCGCCACTGCTCTGACGACGCGCTCGCATTCGCCGCCGAGAGGTGCGTTGTATCTTTGATTTGTCAGAATTGATGCCTGGAGGGTGTGGCGTGCCCCCGGCCTCACGCCCTCACACAAGGAAATATTTTAGCAACATTGGTGCTTTACTTTCAGCATGTATATTGGTAGTTCTACTGCAATTGAAGATCCACATGACTTTTTAAAAGAATCAGATTATCTGGAATGATGCATATGCAACTGGATGTGCCTCGCTAAGCAAAATTTCTGGTTAAGTTGTTTTAATTGCGGATGCAATTTTATGTGTGTATCTTTGTGCTTTGAATATGTGGATTCTTCCTTGTCTGCTTGTGGTCTCGAAATTTTGTCTTTTCATACAAAGTAGTGTATTCCTCATTCATGTGATGGTAATGGTCTGCTGCATACTCTCATTTCATGACTTTTTAGGCAATGGCTTGCTAGGACTAATGAATTGACAGAAGTTTATATGGTAGTTTGAAGTGAACTGAGCTAAAGCAAAGAGGGATATCTTTGAAATGGAATACTTCAAGGATGCTGAGTCTATGCCTCTATGGTTGTGTTTTATTGCTCTAAAAGGATGGTGCTACAAATGTTTGTATGCTATTCTGAACATATGACAGATTTGAGATAGATGTGCACTGAAGATTCTAGTAATATTCTTCCTATGGAGAAAGGGGACCATCTTCTCCAAAATCTGAACATCCAGACCATGTTGGGTGTTGAGTTGCTATCATTTCAGGGAACTAAAATGTTGGGTTTTGTCTTGCCTCTTTTTTAAAAAAAGCGAAGGAACTTAAACAAGAAAAAATAAGCATAATTTCTTCCAAGTAATGCATTTTCAGGTATAAACTCAAAACCAGCACATATATTCAATTTTATACAAGCTGATTGAAACATGTTTCTAGGAAAAAGATCTTCTGAACTAGCCATCCAGAATGTACAGCTTTTAGGATTTTGTCTTCTGGGAAACAATTTCGGGATTGTATTCGACAATTACGAGCCTTATCACGACACAATAGTCACATATGTTCTTGATTTAAGCTTGCTAGTATATTGCTATTTTGTTTTAATCTTTTCTTGTTTTCCATGGCTGAGTCATGACACTTTGATCTGGTATTCATACAAGTCAAACCCAATAGTCTCCCTTCTTGAAGGATTTGATAGATTGAATCACAGTTTGATCTATTAAAGTTGACTTCATTAAAGTTGGATTCATGCAAGGCAACCCAATAGAGTCTCTATTATTGAAGGTTTTCATAGATTGTGGCTTGCAAAGTCTCTTTTCCGGGGCTTCCTTTATACAACAAATTCAAGACTTGTATACAAGGCAACAAAAGGATTTGGTGCTTTGTGTGTGTGTGTGTTCTGGAAAAGACACTTTGCCTCTTTCCTTTGAATTTCTTTCCTAATGAAATGACACGCAGTTCTCCTGTGTAGTTTTGAAAAAAAGAGAGACTTGTATCAAGTTAACACAATCAAATTGTAGCAGTGTGCACCTGTGCACATGTTTTTTGACTGAAAGAATTGAAATGCAGTATTGAAGAATTTGCTTTGTTTCCTGTGGGCCAAATTACAGCTCAGGTCCAGTGTTCTTAAGGCATCACCTAGATCACAAGATGCTCGCTGGGGGCAAGGCATGGCCCACGTCTAGAGGGAAGAGGGGCCAGCCATGAAGAAGAAGGAACATGAGGCATACTTGCAGGATAGACAACTATCTGGGAGAGAGACAGAGAGGGTAAGTGTTTTGTGGGAGACGGAGGGTGTCGTAGAACCGATCAATTTATAAGAGTACAAGTACAATGGCGGCCCGCAAGCGGTCGCACCGTCATACTTGAACCCATATAAACCCGGTAGTCCGTCGAGTACCACGACGGGTCTCGATAAACGATTTACAACAACCAAGATCGTACATGATTTAACATACATGCCACATATTACATAAAGTTCACAGATACATTTTCATCATCAGAGTATGAAACACAGTTATTACAAACTGAGTTGGTAGATAAAAGCGGAAGCAAATTAAGTTTGAAAGTTAAGTTTCCAACATAGTTTAATACAGTGCCAAAATACGATCACGGTCCACAAAAGCATGTAGAAGGATTAATAAGAAGCCTGCCCAAGGCTTACTCCTCATCCACAGCGGGATAGAAGCAACTCTTGCAATAACCATGATACACAGTGCCATCTGCAACAATAGAAAATAAAACCCTAAGTACGAGAAAGTACTCAGCTAGACTTACCCGTCATAAACCAGAAATAAATCGACTCCAAGGATTATGCAAGGCTGTATAAGTGGAAATAGCTTGACAACATTTGGCATAAAAGCGATTGACTCAGTTATACAATTATGATCCTTTTTATCAAATTAATTATAACTATCTATCTCTAGATTAGTAACTATCCTATGCCAAACATGTGGTATATCACTTTAAAGCATACAATAGTAACCATAGCAGGTATTGTAATTCCATATTCATTCGAACCATCATGTTCCATAACACAGTTACTACGATGCTGGAGCTAGCCAAGTTTCTCACTATCCGGGAGAGACGGCGATTCGAATCGATTTTCAACCAGCTGGGAATTTATTCCTAACACAAACTCACACTTCCCCCGTCGAGGTCGCGTCGAGTCACCTTTGGTACAACTCAGGTACACATTTCGCGGGTTCGTACCGCGCCGCACAATCGGGGACACCAAATGCCAGGACGTTCAGGCCTAGCCTGCCCTTGGGCTCAGTCTGATCGCCCCCCACAAGGAGCGCACAACAGAACGGGGTCCGGCCTGAGTTGAGCTACTCGGCTTCGCGGTCCGAACGAGTTATCCGGCCAGCTAAGTGATAGGCATGCGTTCAATCTTGTCAGAAGTTCCAACAACGGTACGGTCCTTGATCGGCACAGACGGAATCACATGAGTCACCCTACACATAGACTCCGCCCGGCCTTGATTTACTTTTTAACCCATGGTTCTTTTTCACGATAGCAAATATAGTCAACCGTGCTTTGGTATCCACCTATATCTCGCAGGTGACAGGAAATCACCCGACTTTTACCGGTCTAAACAGGGCTAAGCATATATTCGATCCTGGACCTATACCGGGTTAACAGTGTATATATCTGGACAAGGAATTTGTATGCATCAAGTGGTTCCAATCAACTCTTATAACCTAATGCATCAATCATAAGTACTTGAGTAATATTTGTAAAATACTGGGAGACTTAGAATGCTTCGGGGCTTGCCTCTCAGAAAGGAAGTGGGGCGGTGATCAGGGCACTCCGGAAGCTCTTTCTAGGGTCTGCTCCTCGTCTTCGGGAGCTGCGGCTTGAGGAATCTCCTGCTGATCCCCTTCCTCTCCTTCGTTGAATTCCAGCAACGTTATCTTCTCTGTCGATCCTATATGCATGAATATGGCATAAGATATTGCGAATGCATATATGTTAACAAGTGTGGGATGATGATACATGAAGAATGCAGTCTTGCAATTATTCTTAACAGCATGTGGTTTAAATAACACAAGTGCATCGCGTTTACTGAGTAGGTGCATATCTCTTCTTGATTATGTAATTAATTACTTCAACAATGCATCTACTATTTCACAAACAGCAGCTACTTGTTTTACTCATAACTGGAGTTATAATTATCCAAATGCAGTGATCCTGAACTTTCTAGAAAGCTTACAAAATTATCTAAAACTCTTATTTAACTCACAAAAGCTAATTCACAACTTATCTTAGCCAAAATAGACAATTATATCAGTGCTGTCCAGAAATTCCAGAGAGCAAGCAATTCGGAAATGCTAACTTTAAACAGCTGTAACTCCTAAACCGTTTGACCTATGGTCCTGAAATTTTAACACAAGACATATGATGAAGTTATCTACAACTTTGTTATTAACCATTTTTACAGAAAACATCATTTTTATCATGCAACATATCAAACTACAGAATCTGTCCGAAAACTTTTCTCTCCCGAATTATAAGGCAACGATATTTCTATTGCATATAAACATTCCAAATTTGACTTCACCAATCATACCAACAGTACAAGGACATCAAATACACTCAAGAAAACATAATGGCCATGCCCAAACTATTTATTTAAATGCATTTATCAATTTACTAAGATACTTAGGTTAAATAATAAACATATACCAAATGTGTATCGTAAATTCTCAGAAAATTACAGTGGCTTACTAGTGCTACCAATAGACTACTGTAAAAGTTTCATGCCATTTTACCCAGTAAAACATCCTATACAAAAATGACAAGGCAGAAAGACTTAAAATAACATAAATTGGAAATCCTAGTGAAAAGTGTCAAGCAACAGATTTTATATTTTTCCTAGCATCCCTATGTTACTAGGATAACCTCCAACAAATTTCATGCATATTAGATTCATAAATAATTTATAAAAATTCATACAAGGGTTACCTATTTATAAAAGAAAAATCTATAACTACAAATCTATACATGCACTGATCCTTAACTTTTTACCAGAGCTCATACATGTCAAGAATAGCTTACCACAAAAAATTCATAATTTTTGGAGCACAGGAACTCTAGATATAAAATAAACAAGTTTGCATGCATTCAAAAACACATTTCAAATTTCCATTTAAATTTGCCAAAATTTCTACTGTAAGTGTCAAGACTATATTTTTATTAAATACTACACTTCCTAAGGAACACTACCAAATTTATTTCACAATTTTTGAAGCTATACAACTGGAGATCTAAAAATTACAAAACACATGAAATCTGGAATCAAAATGAACTATCTTAATCCCTCATCGTTGTTGATGGTGGGACCCGCAAGTCGACGACCCCCACACGCCGCTGACCAAACAGAGCAGCGGCGTGCACAAGCTTGCTTACTGCTGACCACGGCTCGTCGACGGCGAAGCTTCACCGTGCGTGACATCTACACTCAAGATGACCCCCACGACCTCCCGGACCTATTGACCTACTTGACCGAGCCTATCGTCGGAGCTAAGCACGGTGGCGGCATTCATGGCGGCACGGCGGAGCCGGACAACGGCGCTACGCCGGCGGGGGCCCCGGCGACGTAAGTTCAAGCGCAGACGAGCTTCTACGGACTCAGGCGAACCTAGCGCACAAGCTATGGCGTGGAAAGGTGGACGGTGATGGCGTGGCCACGACGACGGACTCGGCGGCGAGACTCGGCGAGCTTGCGCGCGGTGTTGAGCTTACCGGCGCAAAACAATGGCACGGTGGATGAAGTGAGTTCTTCGGGGTGGCGGTGGAGTCTTTGCGTGACGGAGAAGCGAGGCGAGGCAAGCGTGACCGGCAATCGACGGCGGGCGAAGCTACTGCTTCTGCTGCTGTTGATTCTGCGACAAAGCGGGCGAGGAGCCAGAAAAAGCGAAATGGTGAGCGCGGATGGATGGAAGCGTGGGTGCGGGGCCGCGATATATCGCTTGACCCGACACGGCCTACTGGCAGACACCGGTGGACGCTGCGGGCGTTGTTTCGGCTCCACGCGGCGCGCGAGCTCTGCGACGGTCGGCCACCGAGTTGTTCGATTCAGTTGATTCAGAAACCGCGATGCAAGCCTGACAGCGTGAATTGACGACGATTTAACTGCTAAACCGTAGCTCCATCGTGCAAATGACCTAAACGACTTTTGTATACCTATGTACCAGCTCCATTTCTTATTAAAGAATCATGTGCTAATTCGCAAACAAAACCGAGTTATATCATCCCCAATGTGAGCTTGTCAGTCTGTCAGTTACAAAGGACTTGGTGAAAATTGCTAAGTGTTGAAATCTGTGATTTGTTGATTTTTGTGAGCTCCAAAAGACTAAGCTATGCACTTTATTATCTCCTGACCCAAAAATAAAAGTTGTTCTCCATGACAATTACTACAACTTTGTTTTAGTGACCACATACATGCCTAGCCTCTATCATATGATTCAAACATGGTCAAACCTAGTACATTCAAATGATGACTTGTTCATGAACTATGACTTAGTGATCCATTTAGCCCTAGCCATGAAAACCAAAGTTGTTCATAATGATACTCTAAACATGTTTAAGCTATTTGCAAGGTCACACAATCATTTACATGTATTCACTCATGATCATATGCTTATATTCTAAGAAACATGAAATAACAAGCAATGTTGCATATGTTTCAATCTCATGTTTCAATTGTAAATGCTCATATATGAATGCTCGATGCTCATGCTCATGCTATGCAAGTCAAGTTATGCAAGGCTAACACCTAGGGTGTTACAGAGGGGAGGTCTTTGTGGGATGCTGGCTTGGGTTGGGCTTTAGTAGGCTAATGAGCTCATTTGTTGCTATTGTTATGGCCTGGAGGGGCATATTTTCTTTTTCTTCTCTGATTTATTCACCTTCCTGCATCGCCTTAAGAGCCTAGGTGATAAGAGGGTGGTGGGTCACCACACCTCGCCTTAACGCTTTAAGAACATTGCTCAGGTCACTTCAATAGGTGGTTCAAGTAGTATGTCCAGAAACTTGAAAAGTAGATATTAACCTGGACTACCACACAAGTGTACAGGCCTGAGATACAATGCATCTTTTTCTGCTGTAATATACGCATATTCCATTTGTTGCAAGGTTTAGACTATCCTGGATGGGGGCTTGTTATACGAATCGTGTGATTGTGAATGCAAGTTTCAGTAGTTTTATAATATGTTCTGGGAAAACAAAGACATCAATATGCACAAAAGTATCTAAATTGGTATTGCTTTATTATATTCACAACGAAGCAAATTTAACATATGTTATTATTATAAGATTTTTGTGTAAATACAATGGTATCTGTTTAAATACTGATACTCCTTTCTAGTTTTCTTTTCTTTTTTTGTGGTGAAACCAATAATTGTTTTCTTTTCTATATCTTATGTGAGAAGCACAGAGTTATCTCAATTGATTTAAAGTAACATGGGTCAAATCCTGCGTAGCTAGCTATTTTAGATTGACCCCTCTTAGTTGTACATCTGTTCTAGCTTGTTGACTGTTCTTGTTGGGAATGTAACCTCAGTAACAGGTCCATATACCTAGAGTAGTTCCTAGTGCCCTTTTTTGTTTGGCTTTTGCTTGCTCCATGAGTGAGTCATTCTGGTGCTATTTCTTTTGCTTGATTTTTTTTTTTTCATTGTGATGAGTTAGGTACTCTTTTTACCATTTTTCCTTCACTTCAATTGAAAGTATTACTCTTTTTTTCCACAATGGCATAGCCAAATTTCATTACTTGACAGCAACGAAATTACAAGAGTTTGTTGCAAACGAAACATAAAAGCCTAGCAGAAGCCACATTGGACACCACGTAACCAACCCTCAAGCGTTTAACATCGCCAACTACGAAATTGAAAGTATTACTGTGAGCTCTCAAGTGACTTAATCATGTGCAGGTCTCCAAGACTTAGTATCCTTTCCATCAAAACTAGCCCGGCAGTAACTGATCGATCAATGGTCACTGTCGGAGCATGCTGCCCCATGCTTACAGAATTGGACATCAGCAACTGCTATGAGGTTTCATACAAGTCACTAGAGGTGATTGGCCAGAGCTGCCAGAACCTCAGGGTCCTCAAGCGCAACATATTCAACTGGATCGATCCATCAGAGCATGTCGGAATAGTTCCTGAGGACTACTTAAGAGAATGCCCCGAAGATGGTGACAGGGAAGCCATTACAGTATCCAAGTTCATGCCAAAGCTGAAACATCTTGAACTGAGGTTCTCAAAGTTGACCGCTGTCGGCCTCAGCTCTATCCCTGAAGGATGCAAAGACCTGGAGGTTCTGGACCTGTTTGGCTGTGCAAATCTTACAAACCTGGGAATAGACCAGGCTGCTGCTAATCTGAAGAATCTGGTGACGCTAGTGAAGCCCAACTTCTACATACCTCGTTCCTCCTTCCACATGGGGAGGTACGGCCACTGGCAGTTATACGACGAGAGGTTCCAGACAAATGTATTTCAGATATGATTATAGTCTCAGGCTATGCCTCAGGTCCTTTGACCTATATGATTTAGATTGTGTGTATGTGGGCGCAGATAGTCGCAATAATGTGTGGTTTGAATTGTTTCTCTGGATAACATTTTGTACAGATGGTTGTGCTCCAGTTATTTGAAGAGTAGTACGTTGGTTTTAATATACCTTATTGCCTATATAGGCTTGCAAGAGATGTTTTAGCTTTCTATTTGGTTCTGAGAACATAGTGGATATTTTGTCGTCCCAGAAATCAAAACGACATTTTGTACGAGGAATTTTCTGGACGAAAACTCGCCAACGATCAGTTCATAGCATCTTAGTTCTTGGTGAATGGTCCATTTGTCTTATCCATATACTATTGTGCTTTGGATCATCCTCGAATAATGACATAACCTGTGCACACGTAACATGGTTTGCTTATTCGACCCTGATTGTAAGGCATCTTTTGTTCTTGGGTGTCATCTTCCTGGCCCTATGCTGCACCCGACTGTGACCGCTCGATGCCGTTACCAGAATGCTAGCCATGTTCATGACATCTGCACCACAATCCGATGCGTTGTTTCGCATCACCTTTCGGCCAGTTGGGATCTGTCTGACTATTTGCATCTTTTGTAATTTCTCCGTTCCAAATTATAAGTCATATCAATTTTTTTAGAGAGTCAAAACATCTCAAGTTTAATCAAAATTATAGAGAAAAGAATTACAAAGACTTATGACATCAAATAAGTATTCTATAAAAAATATAATTAATGAATAATCTAATGATACTTATTGAGTATCATAAATGTTACTATTTTATTATATAAATTTAGTCAAACTTTAGTATGACTTATAATTTAAAATTGAGGGAGTAGCAGAGATAAGAGAGTCGCTCCAATTCTAATCTAATCTAATCCCCAAAAGTATTCCTCTTCTGCAGAGCAGAACTGAGAAATGGAAATTCAATGCCTTCCTCCGTGGGGAAGACTGAAATCTTCCCTGAAAAGACCAGCTTTACCTTCCCTTTCGCTCATTGATATCACACTAGTACTTCGGGCGCGCCCATGCGCGCGGGCCACTGGCCACACGTTTTTTTTGGAAAAAAAAAGATATAAGCAAAGTTGGCCTGTATGTTGATTTGAGAAAAATCCGAGGAGGTTTGCGCAAAAAATGATGAGAGGGTTTGTGGAGCGCGGGCTGATTTTTGATAAAGATAAGGGTTTTTTTGAAAAAAAACGGCAGCCATCCGTTCTGGACCGCGGGTTGATTTCAAAATAGTCTGAGGTGTTTTTTGCAAAATATTCTGAGAGGGACTCTGGAGCGCGGGTTGATTTCCGGAAAAAAGAAGGGTTTTTTTGAAAAATGACCGCGGCTCGCCCGATCTGGGCCGTCCGCACGGCCGATCGAACGGCCACGAAAAGCAGACGACGTGGACAGCCTCAGCGCGCGTGCTGGCCACAACAAATGTAAACTTTAAATTATTATCCTTTTCATTCAAGGTTAAGAATGACTATGACTTTATAAAACTTGTCAGTTAAATCGTTCTCAATCATAGCCATGAGCTAGTCTTGTCGACTTGTCGTGCACCACTCAAATATTCAACTAATTTTCTTACGTGTTATGCTGGAAACCATATGCATATATGCATGTGGCCATCCTTTTTCTTGTTCTTCATCTGCATTACAATTCATTGAAAACTACATATAACAGAATGAAAAGAGTAGACAATGTATCCCATCCCTCCGTTTGTACTAGTCAGTGACTGACAAAAAATGAAATCCAGTTGGCTGGCTTTATCCTATATTTTGGTTGAGATCTGGCAAGCAAAGGCCATGGTCCATGGAGCACCCACCACATGCAACAAAGCCGCTAAATCTGTACATTGCTGTTCCATATGTTCCTCTTTTCCCTAGCAGCACATCATTAGTGCCCAAAGGCATTGAAACAAAAGAAAAAACTGAAGTGCCAGAATCAGCAACCTTTGCTGGGATTTAGGTCCCATTAGACCTGAACTGTCCCTAATAATCCTAATTTTGTTTTTTAAATACCAGTATAACCCAATGGTGTGTAACAAGAACAAAAGAACGGATCCATTCACGTGGTTTGCTGATCTTTTTTAAGAATGTCTACCGTCGAGAAAAAAAGGGCACAATGGAATCAGGTGCCGTCTTGCCAAATCTGTTGCTTGCCTTATCTTGGCATTGGCAGCAGCAGCAGCTACTACTCTGCAGACTGCAGGAGTTATAAGAAGAGAGTCTCGGGGGACACTCCTCCGCATCAGAGATTCAGAGCTGATGAATTGCTTCTGGCGTCCTGTCCATCTCATCATCAAGATGAAAAAAAGCAGCACCGTCCTCGCCATCTCCATCTTGGTCCTCCTCTCCCTTGCCTCCCAGGTCTCACGGTGTGCAGCATCAGCTGAGGGAATCGCCGGAGTTTCCACAGCGCGTCATCGGTTCAGGCCTCATCTCCAGGTGCAAGAACAATTGCACGGTCAGTTTTGCTCTCTCTCTCTCTCTTTTTCTCTTAATTGGTCCCTGAATCATTGCCGTGCATGATTGGTCAAATTATCCTCTAACACGTCTCTCTGACTAAGAAACTGGTTGGCTTGTTCATGAACTGAAGGCGATATGAAAGACCACCTGGAAATCCAGAGTCCCAGCCGGAAGCTTGGGCTTGGGCATGAGGCGGAGAGCACAGTGGAGTTGAAGCATCACAGGAGGATTACCACCGGGCACAAGGGTGGCAGCGCCGGCGGAGGCGCCGGCGCCGGTGGCACCGCGGGTGCGGGTGGAGGCGCGGGTGGGCGGAACGTGGGTGGCGGGGGCGCCGTGACAAGGCCGCACGGCTCCAAGAACGGCGCGGCGGTGCTCCCGGTGCCGGCGGTGGCGTCCGTCCTGGCGCTCGCCTTGGGCTGTGGCGTTGCTCTGTCAGCCCTGAGCTTCTGATGAAATGAGCTAAACGTCAGTCAGTATCTGCTCCGAGCCGAGTTTACGGGTATTAGTGTGCTGGTTTCTCGATTTGTTTGTTATATATACATATATCATATCAATATGTCGTGGTGTGTAAATGGCAGTCCAGCTATCTGTCAGTATACTTAACTAAGGTTTAGTTGGTCAAATTTTGGAAATTTGACTACCGTAGCACTTTCGTTTTTATTTGACAATTAGTGTTCAATCATGAACTAATTAGACTCAAAACGTTCGTCTCGCAATTTCCAACCAAACTGTGCAATTAGTTTTTTTTCATCTACATTTAATGTTCCATGCACGTATCGCAAGATTCGATATAATGACTACTGTAGCACTTTTTGAAAAAACTTTTTGGAACTAAACGTGGACTAAAACGTTTCAGGACTGTTGTGGAGTCCACATGAATTCTTTTTTTTTTTTTACCTTTCTTGTTTTTGTCCTCGGACAATTTCACATAGAGGAAACTTATATGAAATTTCTGTGATCTTTTTACGATTGATTGATTGATGTGGAAAATCAGTGTAGTTGTTGTTACCATCTTGGTCCTTGTGTAATTTATATTGATCTTGATTTGTTGCGTAATTCTAACTTGCTTCAAGCACTTGTGTAAAGCTTCAACCTCAATCGAAAACACTACTTTCTGATTTTCTGATTGGATAGTCCTGTACTCCTGTGCAGAGAGAGAGAGAGAGAGATTGCTGCCCTTTTTCTTTTTTGCGAATAGAGAGATTGCTGCCCTGTGTATTGGCATTTGGCGCCGTGTGAACCGTTCAGTTGCCTCCCACTAATTTTATTCTTTCTTTGTTTCTATTCTTTCTTATCCGAGGAAGAGAATTTTGAACCTTGTTTGAAGGGAATTGGTGGGTCGTCCAAGCGACAGTAAAATTTGTAGGTTCCAGGATTAATGCGAAACAATTTTATTAGGGCCTGTTTGAAATGCAGGAATTTAACAGGAATCACACAGGAATTTCACAGGAATCAGTTCAATTTCACATGAAAAACGCAGGAATGGGGAAAAAATTCCGCATTCCAAACAGGCCCTTATTCTGTAGAAACTACTTATAAACTAGTCTCCAAGAATATTTTGATGCAAAACCGTTACAATATAGTCCTTGTATTTGGCTTCTTCAACTCGCCGGAGTTAAGAATATGGTTGCCAAAATCTTGATTCTATAGTCCGATTTTTTGTTTTTATGATCAGAATTAGAAGGTGTGGTTCTAGGATACTAGTCAATAGAATCTATGTTTATACAGTTTTTGTGTTTTAGACTCAATGATTCTGATCTTACATAAAGATATCATGTTTAACTAGAATCTACGATTTTGAAAAAACCTTGGTCAATAATCAAAACAGCTTGGCGTCGTCACACCCTTAGCTTTTTATATATACTTTGATCCACGACCAAAGGAGCATGTTGTCACAATCTAGACACCACTGGAGCGATTTTCTTAAAAATGGTGAAAATGGCTTCCTCACTAGCCGACATTTGCAAATATTTTTTGAAGAACATTTTTTTTTGCTCTAAACCAGCAAAACACAATCTAAAGAGCTGTGTGGAATTATTTGAAACGTTTTGTTAGTCTAGAAGAACCATTAGGATTTGTCGGCCTAGTCTTCGAAGATGCTCATAGGGTACGTTTGCGTGCGTGCGTTCATATGAGTGAGTGTCCATACGTTGTGAGTGTCTGAGTTGTATTGTGTAATCGAAAAAAAATCAGTCAAAACAATGACTTGTACGATGTGAGATAAAAAGGGTAAGTCTATGTTCCGCTAACAATTCTAGCACAGTGTTATAGTTTAGTATCTTAAATTCAATCAATTATAGATAAAAACTATCAATATTTATGATATCAAATAAATATCATTAGATGAATTACGAAATATATTTTATAATAAATTATTTTGAAGCTGTAAATGTGAATAGTATTTATTAACAATTTGGTTAAATATGAACCACTTTTAATGGTACGCAACCCGTAGTTGTATTTTTTTGGTGGACAGAGGGAGTAACTCTCTATTTTGTGCTTCGTGGGTCTGGCTGGGAAAAAAAAGCAAAAGATTTTTGGGATGAATTTTCCTGTCAAATAACGGGTTGTGCCCACTATTTTTAGTTGAAAAAATTTAAAAGAAATAGTTTTTCAAAATATCTATCATTGCTTATGCTATCCAAGCCCTGTTCGGTAATAGGTGCAAGCCGAGCCCATGTTGGATGTTGCTCAACAAATGTTTGTGAAATAATCTTCTATCCTGAATCACTAACTGGAAGGTTCCAGCTGTTCTGTGGTTGTTTGGGTGCCCTACATTTAGGTAAGGAGCTGGTTTGGGAGCTCTCTATGTTTGGGAAGGGATGTGGAGCCTAGAGGGGTGTTTTTGCAAACCCAATCCCTATATTTAGCTAATGAGGGTGGGATTATAGTTCTTCTGGAGATGCTCCCGGGTCACCTAAGACCGTCTCCAACGGTGGAGGCAAAGAGCGACCCAAACGCAAAATGTGCTATGCACAGTGATTTGCGTCCCGAAAATATGCTCCAACAGAGGACGCAAACCAACCAGCCATTTTGCGTACCATGTGAATCGGTAGGCAAAAAAGCGTCCTCATTCTCCACGACGCAAAACTGTAGCGAACGACGACGGCGAGGCGCGCCTGCCCCTAGAAGCTCCGCGCGGGGGCCATCTGCGCGGACGTCGAGGCAGCTGACCGGAAGGGGAGAGGGAGCCACCCAAAGCCTCTTCTCTGCCCTCCCTGCCGTGCGAAACCAAGCACCCAAAGCCGCTCGCCAGCCCGCCGCCGCTGCCACTCACCCAGGAGCGCCGCCGCCGCCATGCGCGCCGCCCCCGCGAAGACCAGGTATGCCGCCTCCGCCATGCGCGCCGCTCACCCAGATCCGCGCGAGGTGCGCCACCCCTCTCGCCTAGGTGCGCTGCTGCTCGCCCAGGCCACCGCTGCTCCCGGCGACCATGGCCTTGAGCTCCGCCCTCGAGCTCCGCCCAGGCGCCGGCGACGAGGCCTGCTGCTTCCCCGTCCAGATCTAGTTCGCCCTCGAGCTCCACCCAGCCCCCGCCGCTCGCCCAGCCGGCGCGCTCTGCTCGCTCGCTCCGCCCCCCGCCGCCGCCTGCTCGCTCGCGTTTTTTTTGCGGTCGCTGTTGGAGAATGAAAGATTTGGGTGTGCTGCCCTTTTATTGTAGGCGACGTAAATCATAGAATGGGTCTCTGCTTGAGGTTCCCGTCGTTGGAGATAGTCTAAGAAAGTTCATAAACTAGTGGGGTTGTATGGTCTAAATAAAAAGGCTAAATTTAACTACTAGCACATGGCCATGACAGAATCAAAACAATTTTTTTAAACAGGATGACGGTGTTATGAGTTTTACTTACATGTATAAGAACATCTCCAATAGTTCTCCAAAAGAACTCCCAAAAATAAGATGATAATGTGGGTGGCTCAATATCATTTTTGAGGATATTGGAGAAGATGCTCCAAATATCTTCCCCCAATAATAAGTAGGTCCTACTTATCATATGTGTCTTCTTCCCCTTTCCCTTCTCTTTCTCCTCTTCCCGGCCACCTTCCATCTTCTCGGCCTGCTCGCAGCGCGCTACTCCCAGCACCACCGCCTGCCTCCCCGCTGTCCCGGCTCCTTGGCCTCCCTGCGGTCTACGCTCCTCGTCCTAGCACCACCACCTCTCGGAGCTCACAGGTGGCTGGATCTCCAGTAGCTCTTGGATCTCCACCACTCCTGGGTCCCAGCAGCACTACCACATGGTTTAGGCTCGCAGGTGGCTGAATCTCTGGCGACTCCTGGATCCCAGCACCACCACCGCTCAAGGGAGGCGTCGCCGCCGTCCTTCCTGGCGCGGCACGATGTGGAGGAGCGGGTGGCGCGTGCATTGCGGCCGCGGCCTCCGCGAGCCCGACAGCCTCGGCGAGCACCGCCTCGAGCTCTTCCTCCATCTCCATCTCCAGCATCGCGAGCCCAGCAGCACCGACGGCGACCGCCTCTTCCTCCATCTCCGCTCCCCTTGCGCTCTCGAGCACGGCCACGCCTAGAGAGCTCGGCAGCACCAGGGCGGCAGATGAGCTCCGGTGTGCAAGAGGAGAAAAGTGACAGTCATTATGGGTGAGATGCGGTGCAAACCATATCTTATGTGCAATCCATGAAAACCCTACTAAAATCATACTTAGAAGTTTTTAAAAAATTTAAAACTATGCACACCAACAGTGCATCTATAGATATGTGCATTGTCACAAAGTTTGAGATTCAAACTCGTTTTGCAAAAATTCATATGAAAATAGCAATTTCATGTGCATATGCACTAGAGGACAAAACACTATTGGTGTGCATATTTTCAATTTTTTTGAAAACTCCTGAGTATGGTTTTGCAAAGGGTTTTCACGATTGCACCGAAGACGTGGTTTGTATTGAATATTTTACCGAGATACAACTCCTCTTCATTTGAAGGGAGAAGTGATGTTTTTGATGGCCAAAGAGTTATTGGAGAACTGCTGAAGTTAAAAAAGTGAGTCATCTTCTCAATATGACAGTTTTATGGGAACGAGGACAGGATTATTGTTTCAAAAGACAAACAAACTCGCCAATGAGAATATTTGACAAAAGAGTCACCCCGTCGCATTTCAAGTAAGGCCTTGTTTAGTTCCCCTAAAGTTTAGTCCATATCCCATCGAATGTTTGATACATGCATGGAGTATTAAATATAGAGTAAAAAAATAACTAATTGCATAGTTTGCGACTAATTTGCGAGACTAATCTTTTAAGCCTAATTAGGCCATGGTTTGACAATGTGGTGCTACAGTAACACATATGCTAATAACGGATTAATTAGGCCTAATAAATTTATCTCACGATTACTGACTGAATTTATAATTTATTTTTTTTATTAGCCGAATACCACGTTCGACACTTTTATATAACAGCCAACGTGACACTCCAATACTTAAATTCAACATTTTCAACCTACTGAAAAATGCCGTACGGCCACATGACAGTTGCCGACTGGCCTGTCGGCGCCTCCATCTTTGCGTCCTTCGCGCCACCCCACCCTTTGCTTTGGTTTCCTCGTGACGGTCGTTTATAAAAACAAGTGGCCCTGTCCAAATCCATTGAAACAGATGAAACCCATCACCGGAGACTCATATGTGGGGGGCCACAGTTCCTATCGACTTGACTAATGACTTGATTCAGTTTTTTTCCTTTTAATTTGAATCTTTCATATTTTATTTGAGGCCAGACTGACAGATTTTGGAGGAACTGGGAAATGATTGTGCCGGCTAATGTAATTTAACAAATCAAGGAAATTATTTAAACAAAATTGAATGGGTACCTTATATATGAAGCCAATGGATTAAAGCCACTCTTTTGGCACTACAGCTTTCTTCTTGCCCCTTTCACAATGACAGTTAACAAAAAGATTAGTTTATGCTCCTAAAGTTGCCAATTATTGACACTTGAAGATCATTCATCCTCGTTGGAAAATCGGAGCTTCTGGCGTCCGTTCAGCAACACGGTCTCTCTCAAAGGTCGGTGCCTTGTCTTCCTTCTTGTTTCTTTTCTTTCGGATTTGGATAAACACACGGTTACGTGACGGCTTGTCATCGTCCACTTTGGATTCTTTTGCTGATGACGAGCCAGCCAAAAAGCAAGATTTGTCATAATCCAGTGATCCTAAATCATATATATTTTTTGCTTTCTCTGAAGATTCCGTTATTTCCAGAGGTGTGCAGTGCAGCCACTAGTCTATTGATTTGTCATTTCTGTGTTAGTGCAAATCTTTCTCCTCTCTTAATCGCTTGATTGAAATCAGTTACTACTACTCACTTGACGCTCTGAAGATCCCGTGGCTGTGGAACCGAATCGACGATGGCCGGAGTTGAGGAAGAAGGCGAGGTGGCGGCGCTGCGGGAGGCCCTGAGGCAGCAGGCGCAGGCCGTGGAGGAGCTGCGAGCGGAGCTGGAGGAGGAGCGGCAGGCGGCGGCGTCAGGGGCCGACGAGGCGCTGGCCATGATCGTGCGCCTGCAGGCGGAGAGGGCGGCGGAGCGCATGGAGGCAGAACAGTTCCGCCGGGTGGCGGAGGAGCGGATCCAGCACGACGAGGACACGCTCGCGTTCCTCAAGGCCGTCGTCTTCCACCAGGAGATGGAGATCAGCTCGCTCAACCGCAGGCTGCTCGCCGTCCAGGCCACCGGGGACGACAACCCCCTTTCGCCTGCCGCGGCCGTCGATCTCCCCTGGCTGCGGAAGCTGGCCAAGAACGGCACCGTGGCATCCAGGAGGAACGCGTCCCTCCCGGCGGCACACCTGGAGGAGCTCTGCTCGGAGCTCGACGTCGTCGTCGACACGGACGCCGGCAAGAAGTCGACGCTCGGCGACAGAAGGCCGGCGAGGACGGTCAATCTGGCGGCGCCAACGCTCAGGCTGCACCGGTCGGCCTCCCACCGCCTCCTCCGGCGCGCGCCGAGCTACTCCGCGCAATGCGGCGTGCACTCAGCAGGCAAGGTCTCGCCAGAGATCATCGCCGAGGAAGACGAGAAATCGTGCAAGAGCAACGCCGCCGCGCTGGAAGCCGACATCGAGCAGATCAAGGCCACCGTGCAGTCTCTCCAAACAGAGCTCACAAAGCTAAGAGAATCCACCTTGTCCGTCGGCGACGCACATTCCCAGATACTAGCCGAGATCCACGCAAAGCTCGACGGCGGCATCACGCCGCAGCGGCAGAGTAACTTCGAAGGACCAAGCCCTGAGCTGCTGAAGAAGAAGGCCACCAGGGAAGGAGGAGGAGGAAGCAGCAGTTATTCTTCGTCTTCCAAGGAGCAGAGCTACCAGCCACAGGCTGAGCGTGAGCTGCTGATGAACCATTTCATTGAGATACGTGGCCTCACCTTCTCTGCTAGCACCATTGTTAGGCCCCTGATCAAGGCCGCTGCATCCATGTCACTGCTTAGGTGCCTCCTGGTTTTGGTCTTGGCCGTCGCGATTAGAAAAGTTCTGTTGAACTCAATCTGTAAGCAATGCCATGATTAGTTCTGTCAATGGACAATTTCTTTTGCTGATTTTTTTTTTATTATTAGCTCCCTTTTTAATCAGACATTGTAATAATATATATAGCATCTCTTCTGAGATGAACAGGAGGTGAAACAATAATGTGCGGCCTTTTTTTTACCTTACTGTTATGTTACTGAAGAAACATTGAGTAGCATGCCAAATCAATGCATGAGTGCTTGTTGACCACAGTTTGTATATTTTGTTTTTCCTAATGCAAAAAAGACGTGAGCCAACGAAGGATTTTCGTTATTGTTTTTGTAGATGGATTTTAGTTGTTGTTAGCTTCAGGGATGTGAGATAACTGGCTTTTGAGCAGCGTCTTCTGAATTGTCTGTCTCAACAGGCGATGATGTACATAGTGTGAGAACTGAAGATCTAGACGGCATTGATTGGGTTTGAAGATTTTCAGGTGTGAGTAAAAGATTGATGATTGCCAAATTATTTTGCTTTTTTTTCTTTTTTTTGTTTGCCCCAACGTTGGCATACACAGAGCCAAGCATGACCCATGATACAAAGATCGCATGTACCTGTGCCCCATGTACAAAGCTGGTACTGTGACAGAAAAGGTACAGTCCATCTAAAGTTATATAGGAGATAATTTGTAAAGGTCCTTAACCGAGCAGAAATGGTTATTCTATTTTCTATTCTAGAATTCAAGAGAGGGAAGTTTAAACTTGAGTTAAATGCACGGGAGGTCCTTGAACTTGTCGTGGGTGCCATTTAGGTCTTGAACTTTGAAAATGCATTTCTGGATACATAAACTTGTTGAATGATACACCGCAGGTCCATAGTTGCCTCGTGGCAGAAAATTATGCACTGAAACCCCTAAAAAATATGCCCACTAAACAGATCAGTCCCCGACGGAGAAGACGAAGCTGCCGCTACTGTTCATGGCGATGTTGGCGTCGCTGTTGGTCGTGTCGATGCTGGCGCCACTCCGACGTGGTGCGCTGCCCAGCGTGCTCCTCGTACCTGAAGTCCCCACGGCAGGGCCTCTGCGATGCCTGTGCCTGTGACTGTTGCGGGGCCCTACACCTCCACACTCCTCCACGGTCCTAACAAATTCAAGGACGCCTTCTCCGTGGAGCTCTAGGCGATCTGCCGCGGCGACCTCATCTTCCTGCCCAGGGAGGCGTCCGCGCCCTCGGCGGTCTGGGGCCGCTCATCCTCTGCGTCATCGTCAGCAGGTCGATCGCGCTGCTCGACACCAACACCATGTGCCTCGCCGTGCTGGGCGTCGGGCGCCGGCCAGCACGCGAACCAGGCGAACCTATCGTCACCGCAGGACTACGAAGGACACGTCACGCACGTGCCATCCACCGCGGGCGGCACCATCGCTGAAGCGTGCCGAGGTGAGGGGCAATATCATCGTCTGCGACGTGGTAGAACGGAACGACGACGTACTGCCCAGGGGCTTGTGGTGAAGCATGCTCAAGGTCAGGCCGCCGGTCACCGCGTACTAGCGTTTATTTCATTCAGCCTCGACCGACATATATATATATATATATATATATATATATATATATATATATATATATATATATATATATATATATATATATATATATCCTATACAGTTCGAGCCCCTCGCCAAAGCACTGCACGTGCTCATGGAGCATCTCGGACACCGATAGCACCCTATGGACCCAGCGTGGTGATGTGCCTCCCGAGCGCCGTGCCCAGGTTGCCCTCCTCGTCCTCCATCTGCAGCGCTGCATTTTAGGCCACGTCATCCACGCCAGTGAAAGCGCACCACTTCAGATTTCTTGCGTCGCAAGAGGACGTCCGTCACCAAAGACCGCCACCGCCCCCACGCGTAAGATGCAGTTGGTCACCGGCATGTGCTTGTTCTTAGTGAAGTACAAGTTCAGGCTCGTGTTCTTGCAGGGGCACAGCGCGCCTGAGTAGGGAGGAAGTTGGAGAGCAGCGCAGGTGGGAGGTGGTTCGGTTCAGGGGTTGATCTGTTCAGGGGGCATATTTTTTAGGGGGGGTCAGTGCATAATTTTCCACCACGTGGCAACTATAGAGCCGCGGTGTATCATTGTCTGTGTTTCGAGTAAACACCAACGAGTAAATTTGTATTATTGCACGTCTGGCCCGGATGGTGTGCTAAGAGGACACGAGGTTTATACTGGTTTGGGCAAAATGTCCCTACGTCCAGTTCGTTGCTGCTGCTCATGTTACTAGCACTGAAAGTTCATAATAGGGGTTACAAATGGTCGAGAGAGGGACGAGTCCCAAGTCTCTGAGGAAAGAACGAATGGGTACCGAGAGCTCAGTCGCTGCTTGGCTATGTGTTCGAGGTTCGATGCTAGTGGTTTTGATCTGATGTGTGATACGATGCGGTGTGATGCTCTGATGTCCCTTAATGGGATGCCTTGCTTCCCCTTTTATAGGCCAAGGGAAAGCACAGGTTACAACGAGAGAAAAGAGGAGAACGAGAGAGAGAGAAAGTCCTTCACGGTCGTCGGGCCTTTCTTTTCCTTTGCGCGGTCCTGCTGACACGACAAGTGGTGACAGGGATAGCTCCATGTCAGGCGCCTATCCGCCGATGATGCCATGCCCTGGCATTGTCAGCGGGTCATGACGTCCCACTCCGCCTCGGCAGGCGGCGCGACGAACCAGCATGCTGATCAGCAGCTGTACAGGGAGTAGGCAGCATAGTGACCACGTGTCTGTCACTGTGGGCGATGTGAGTTCCCTAGAATGACATGTCGTAGGGACGGGTCATGTTGAGACGTGACCGCTCCCTGCACGATGCCAGAAGTTTGACCTTGGGTTGTACTTTTCTGGCCCGTAGTGGTTGGCGGCAGCGTGAGCTTCCGTTAGGATCCGTGCCCGAGGGGTCGGGCGAGGTGGAGCCAGCCCTCAGACATCGAGCGAGGCGAAGCCAACCCTCAGGGGTCGCCCAAGGCGGAGCCACCCTTAGGGGTCGGACAAGGCGGAGCCCGCGACCTCGGTGGTCGGCAAGAGCTGGAGCCAACGCTCAGGGGTCGGACAAGGCGGAGCCCATGGCCTCGGTATCGGGCGAGGCGAAGCCACCCTCAGGGGTCGGACGAGGCAGAGCCCATGGCCTCGGTGGTCGGCAAGAGCTGTAGTCACGTTCTTGATCTTTCGCATGAGTCAACGTTGATGGTTATTAGCTCCCCTCTTCGGGTATCCTAGTATTGGTCCCCGACAGTTGCCCCCGTGCCTACGGAGGAGTAGAATACTCCTTTGGAGGTTTTTCCAAAAGGGAGGACTCTGAGGGCCCTGGCCTTCTTTTGTTGCCCACGGCTTGTCCTGGGGACGGTGATTCCCTCTTATAGAGGTCGGACCCTTCGCGGGTATGGCTGTGAGATTTGGTGGTTTTGTTAGCTAGCTAGTTCGATTGGGGTCTCGGCATCCCGTTCGTGGGGATCCGGCTAGGGTCAGCTTGGCAATAGTCTTTAGTTTCTCAGCGGTCAATCCACAAAGCTCTTGGATCCGTTCGACCGGGCCCGAGGGCTTCCTACCTTTCTTTAGGAAAAAACCATGGATCGTACCTGGCTGAGACTCGATCGTGGTCCGAGATGCCCATGGCACTCGTGCGCCTGGGTACTGGTCACTTGTGGGCCCATCTCTCTCCATCCCTTATCCTAAGGGTGCCTAGAGCGGTCGTCGAACTCGTTGATGGTCCAACTTTCGAACTCCTAGGCCCAGGCGGGCCGTGGAGGTGTTTTTGATCTATATCCTTCTTACTTGTGACGAGTTGTGGCCTGTCTAGAAAGGTGAAACGTCCAGCGAGCTTTTTGAGGGAGTGGATAGAGATTGCGTGCGCACTTCCTGCGGTGGGATGTTGTGGCAGATCGTGGCAGGCGCGGAGATCCAGGCGGATGGTTGGTTTCCTCGCATCCGTCGCCCCTATAAAACCAAAGGGTTCGCCCCCAGGGTTCTATAGCTTGCCTTCTTGCCTCCGCAGCCACGACCGCCACCGCCAATCACCTAGGGTTCCTCGTCTTCGTATCCCCACCGCCATCGAGCCCGCATTGAACCATCCCCACCTCCAATGGATCCGTGGTGCCGCTCTGACATTACCTTCCAACGCATGGAAGGTCTCATCCATCGCGGTCTTCTCCGTGCACGGACCTCGACCGAGGAGTGGTTGCTGTCCGGTGAGGAGGAGCTACCATCGCCGCCCGATGGCTATGTGGTGTCGTTCGCCCACTTCCATGAGCATGGGTTTGTGACCCCCGCCCACAAATTTCTTCGGGTGTAGCTTTATTACTACAAGATCAAGCTGCAGCACCTCAATCCCAATGGGATCTAGCATATGGCGGCGTTTGTCGCCCTATGTGAGGGATTCTTGGGGATCAGTCCCCACTTTGATCTATGGAGGCACTTCTTCGCCGTCACCCTCTAGAAGAAGAGGGAGAAGAGTGGCAGGCAGGAGCTGCATATGCCGATGGGATGCGCCGGCATCCACCTCTGGAACAACTGGGTCGGCGAGTACCCGTTGATGCGGCTGTCGACCTCCAACAAGGGGTGGCATTCGCAGTGGTTCAATCTCAAGAATGACACCGCCGCCCCCCTGCCGGAGTTCACCAAGCGCCTGATCGAAGAGGCCTCGGAGTCGTGGAGGAAGTGGGGTGTCTCAAAGGACAAGAAGAAGATCTAGCACCACCTTGCCACCATCCACATCCTAAAGGAGAGCGGCCTAAAGGGGTTGGGCATCATTGGGGCCTACCACGCGAGGAGGGTGGCACCGTTGATGAGGCGCGCGCTCCCGCTGTGCACGATGGCGCCCGAGGCATCATTCAATGGGACGACACTTGCCGAGGGTGCGCTCTCCCACTTCGAGGTCGCGCAGAGCATTAAGGAGGCGATGGAGCCTTTGCGGGACAACGTGGGCACCCCCTTGATTTCATCTACCCAGTGCCAGGACATCCTTCGATGCAACCGGAACCAGGCTATGCCATCTTCGTAAGTTACCCCTCCTCATGCCTCCCCTTCAATTGATCTCCTGACCTCTTGATACTAACATTGAGAGGGGCAGGACTAGCCGAGGGACCTCATCTTCATGGATCACCTGGCTCCATTGCCAAGGGATTTGTCCGTGAGGGCGGTGAATCACACCGAGGGTGAGCAGCTAAGGAAGGTGAAGGAGGACAAGAGGAAGAAGAGGCAGCAGAGGCTACAGGTGCGGGAGCGAGGGGAGGACACCAGCAGCGACGATGATGATGATGAGGAAGACGATGACGAGGTAGTCGACGACATCGAGTGGGATGACCTAGAGAGCGAGGATGTGCTAATAGGTATTGGCTCGTCCTTGCAGGAGTCAGGATCCTTCTCGTTCCACGGAGGGGAGGGCACTTCCAAGGAGCTAGCGGAGACGGGCCAGACCATCGGCTGCCCTAGGAGCCAATAGGGGTGGGTGGATCTACCGTCACGCCCCAAGATCCAAGGAAAGTGAGCCCCTCTGCCCAGGAGCAGGGGACAGACTTGAAATGGCCTCGCCCCGACGACACGGAGTAGAGGTCTAGGGGTTTGTCCCCCAAACATATCTAGCCGCCCGACAGCGCTGAGGTGAGTCATCAGCTCCTCTGTTTTCCCCTGTTTTGGTCGGATTTCATCATGACTTATGCTTTTCATTTTTTGCAGCGTCGTGAGGCGGCATAATCCTTTGGTGCTGTCACCAAAGAAGAGCATCGCCCTTCAAGCGAGGCGGCAGCCATCAGCTGGCGTCGCACCTGTTTTGTGCGGGAGCGGCATCGGTGTGACTGCGTTGCCAGCCGGTTAGGCGCCGCTCACGGTGGCGCCCGTGCCCTCGGCGGGACAAGCGGGCATGGGGGCTCAAGGGATGCCTTCGGAGGTCGCAGAGCAGCCGATGATGGAGGCGATACCGCTGCCGATGATGGGGCACACGGGGCTGCCGACCGCCCTCGTGGCACCGACCGTGGCGGGCGTGACGTAGCCGGTCAAGACCCCACCGACATAGGCGGAGGTGGCGGTGGCTGTGATAAGCGGGCCACAGCTGGACACAACCATGGCAACGCCTGAGGCAACGGTGTGACACACGCCACCAGCGGCCCAAGCGACGGCGCCTCATGTGGGCCGGATGGAGGGGGATGCGGCCGAGGGGTCCCCAGACGTCGTGGTGGTGGCAGAGGACCGGCAGGGAATCATCCCTGGCCCTAACATCGGGAGGTAGGGACTCGCCTGCATGGGGCGAGCCCCTGCTCCGGTGGACAAATCCATAGGATCCGACATCGACGCTCTTCACCCTCGATGATGCCATCGAGAGCATGGAGCGGGAGAGCCTCGATGTGGGGATCACATCTGTGCTGGAAGCCTTCGACCATGCCAGGGGTGCCTTGTGCGACATCGTCTTTCCCTCTGGCCGGGTATTCACTTGATCCTGCCTCTCACCCTTTTCTTTCTTTATGTATTTTTTTATGTTATGACCATCATCTTTTTTAATCCCTTATCGCTCGTAGCCGGGGGAAATCTCGGTTCCTTCGTGAGCAGAAGGAAAACTAGGACCGCCTCGATGAGTTGGCGCGGCTGCATGGGGAGGTGACCGCCCAGCTTGTTGCCTCCCAGCAGAGGGTGGCTGAGCTAACTCCCCTTGCCAAGGAGGCAGACAGTCTCCGATTGCGGGTGGCCGAGGCCCGTCGACATGCGGGTGAGGCAGAGAGGGCGTTCGAGGTCCTATCAGTGAGATCGCGGAAGGACAACGAGGAGGCCACCAAGGTTAGGAGGGAGTAGGACGAGATGCTCTAGAAGGACGCCGAGATCTACCGATGGATCCTTGACCTTCTGGCCGAGGTGGAGAAGGAGCGGGAGTTGAAGCTAGGAGCCGAGGAGAAGCTCGTGGCCCTAGAGAAGAGGGCGAGTCTAGATGCCGCGTCGGTCGCTTGGCTGCGCAAGGAGCGGGACGAGCTGCTCCAAACCGTGGAGAGGCTCCGTTCGGAGCATGGTGCGGCTCGCGAGGAGCGCGACCAGGCCCTCTGAGAGCGCAACAACGGGCAACAGAAGGTCAGCTCCCTCTAGGCCGAGCTTGGAGCCGTGATGACCCAGAGGCTGGAGGCTGAGGGCATCTCTACCGAGCTGGCCATGGACCTCGCCGAGGTGAGGAGGAACCTTCAGGTGGAGAGCGATGAGCTCGGTATCTTGAGCGCCGCCCTCGGAGTGGTCTGCGATGACCTAGAGGTGGTGCGGTCGGAGGGGACCAGTTTGCTCGTGGCCCGTGCCATCGAGATCACTGCACGTGTGCGCCAGCTCGAGAGGAACGCCCTTCGCGCTGGGGTCAACCAATTCTTCGCGATTGCTCATTCTCATTATGGGGACAACATCGACCTAGAGATGATGAGCCTCGGCTTCGCGCCTGGCTATTGAAAGGATCAAGATGCCCAAGAGGGGGGTGTGAATTGGGCTAATTCTAAATTCTTTGCAATAATTAAACCATACAATTAGCCCACTTCACCCCTTGTGCCTAGAATATGTTTCTATTGATCTTACGCATAAAAGTTTTGCACCCTAGGTTCCAATCCTACTCTAGCATGGCAATTCTAGGAATATAAAGTCATGAAATAAATTGCTCAAATGTAAATGTTCAAAGTAAAGAGAGGGAAAAGAATGCGGCGATGTTTTCCGAGGTATCGGAGAGTCAGCACTCCCCACTAGTCCTCGTTGGAGCATCCACGTAAGGGTGTAGCTCTCCCTTGATCCGCGCAAGCATCAAGTGCTGTCTACGGGCTGATTCTTCGACACTCTGTTATGGTGAATCACCCACAATCGCTCACAACTTGAGTTGGGTCATCCACAAGCTCCGCCGGATGATCACCAAACTCCCAATCACCATCGAGTTGTCTAGGTGATGGCGACCACCAAGAGTAACAAGCACAAACTCTCACTTGACCACGACAAGCCTAATGAGAAGGGTGGATACACACTTGCTACTCTCCTTGCACTAATGAGGACCTTAATCTTGGATTCTCAAATCTCAATCACCTCACTAGGCTCTTGCTCTCCCTCGCACTCTCAAGGTGTTTCTCAGCTGAACAAATGGGCAAGGGACCTCCCTTGGACAAGTGGAGTAAGTATTTATACCCCCTCATTCAAAACATAATGTTTGGAGGCTGAGTCAGCATTCTATGGGGTGATCGGACGCTCCGGTCAGGGTGACCGGATGCTCCGGTCAGTTATACCCACAAAGAGCCGTTAAGTTCTGACCGGACTCTGACCTACGTTCGGTCAGCACTGACCAAACGCGTCCGATCAACAAAAACACTCTCTGGAACCTTACTGATGTTGACCGGACGCTGGCACGTAGAGTCTGGTTACTTCACTGTTCAGCATCCGATCAGTTACCGATCTTGACCAGCGTCCGGTCAAGAAAATCCTTCTCTAGAACCTCTCTGGAGTTGACCAGACGCAGGCACCTAGGGTTCGGTCACCTTTCACTCAGCGTCCGGTCAGTACCAGACGACTGCAGTTGATCAAATGAACTGACCAGACTCACCCTCCAGCGTTCGGTCACAACCAGACCAATGTACGGTCAATCATTTGACCCTCTATTCACTTCTAGCTCGAAATTCTATATGAATGAAGTTTGCTCCAATTGATATTAGGGCTACTCCTGAGCTACCTAGTGCTAGTTTTGACAAGTGTACACCACACCTAACCCACTAGACTCACCTAGGTCAAGCTACTAGTCCATACCCCCCTTAATAGTATGACCAAAGGAAAAATAAAGTCCTAAACAACTCTAAGTGTCTCTTAAACACCAAACGACACTTAGAACTAGTCTGTCCTTAACCTTATCATCCATCCTTTGAAAACCGAAATGATTTCCATCGATGGGGCCATGACAACCATGATTGCCCAATCAATTGCCATTACCATGACCTAACTCAAATTGCCTCTGCAAAACACACATTAGTCATAGTAATCTCGTGTCGTCATTAATCACCGAAACCCAACTAGGGGCCTTGATGGTTTCAATTTCCCCCTTTTTGGTGATTGATGAAAATACAACCTCCAGTATGTAGAAGAGATTAGTGAGGTTTTCAATATGCTTGGTTCATATAAGCTTTTGACAATAAGAGCAAAGGGGTTAGACATGCTTATATGACCCAAGCCAACATAGTGTACTCAATAGATATGAATTAAGCATGAGTACATAAGCTCATTTGAATCGGAGTAAAACGCGGAAGCAAAGCAAATGAGCATAACCAAGTGACATGACATATATAAAGATATCAATGTAGAGAGCACACATGTCACGTAAGTCTCACCATTACAAGTATGTAATGCAATGCATGAAAGAAAACATGAATGCACAAAGTATAACACTTAAAGAAATGAATCACATGCTCCCCCTAGATCATATCCTCCCCCTAGATCTAACATACTCGCTCCCTCTCCCCCTTTGGTATCAAGCACCAAAACCTAAGGGTTGGACAGCGGGACAGGAGCAGTCGAGTCAGGCGCTGAGGTGCGGTGAGAGATCTAGAACTGAGCAACATCATCCTCTAACCCTGAACTCTAAGTGGTCTGACCCTCTATCACCGGAAGTGAAGGTGAAGTGGTCTAGGTCTACTCAGTAATTGGTGTGGCCAGTGACTCTAGAAGTATCACAGTAGGAAGTGGAGCCACATCTGCCTCTGTAGCTGTCGCTGTCTGAGGTGGCTCGGATGATGCAACAGATGACGGAATCATCTCTGTAGTCCTGGTCACTGGAGCAACTATGGTAGGGATAGGGACTCATAACTCTGGAGGTGTAGGCTGCCCTGTGAGCTCACTAAAAGTAGCACCAAGACTCCTAGAGACTGAGGTGTCCGTCACTAACCCTGAAGTACTATGAGTCAGAGTGAAGCCCGTAATAATGGGAGTAAAGTGAGGACCCTGAGCTATCATTGTTGAAGCTAACCACTGGGACACCTGCTCTGTAGGTGAAGCAAACTATGTAGCTGGTGATTCCTAACTCTAAAGCCCACTGGGCTCTATAGCTGGAGTCACTGAAGTAGTGGTAGTAGACTGGCCTATCTGAGGTGAAGACTGCTAAGGAGCAGCCCCGATGGCAGAGAATACGTGCTGCATGAAGCCAAGTAACTGCTGCTAGATCATAAGCTGCCACTGCTGCATGGCCTGCTGCTACCTCTGAAACTCATCCTGTCAAGCCTGAACCTAAGCAAGTGCAGCTATGGTCTCCTATGCCTGACATGCCTAGTCTTCCCTCATCCGCTCAAGTATGGCTAGGAGTGTCGGGTCTATCTACGATGGCTGTGGTGGAGCTAAGCTAGAGCCACCGGCCTCACTGTCGTGTGGACGTGGTGCCATATGCGGAATTGGCTGATAATCATCGTCTGAGCTATCACTAGGGTCGCTCTCGACCACATCCTCCTGCTGAGCATCAAGCTCCTCCTCCTCTGTTGCTATAATACCCTTGATGATCTCATCCTGCTAGGCTGCTGTCTCTGGTACCTCTGGGCGATGGCTCGGCTGGCGAGGTGTCGTCTCATGACTATGGCGTAGCATCTGGGTCATGTTATATGATGGAAACTCAGTAGTAGCACCTATGTACTCTGCCATTGTCTCAGGAGACTTCTGTGTAACTGCCTTTCTAATTAGGAAAGTGATCCACTGAGCATACGGCAACTGACGGTGACCTCTGAAGCCCTCTGTTAGTGCATCCTCTATCTCTGAAAGTATCACATCCCAAATATCAAAGACTGACTAAGATACCATGTGATACTCTAGCCACAACTGAATACGAGTCAAACCCTCGCGGTAACCCATCCTTAGGAGCAGAGTCCTCCTCATAATAGCATCAAGAAGCCAAGCTATAGGAGTAAGGTCACGTTGTGTCATGCTCAACCCCTTGCCAAATAGCTCTGTGAAGCAAGGTCTGACAATATCTGTAGGTGGCACAAGTCCACCATGAGGGCGTCTCAGAGGCTCGATCTGACCATAACAAACCTCGTGAAGGCGAATAGGTGACTCTAGAATCTTGAGAATCTCTCCGACCCTTGAGCTCTAGAGCCTGTAGTCATGGCCTCTAAATGCAAAGTGAATGAACATGTGCCTTAGGTCAATCCAAAGAGAGGAGTAGAACTTACGGACCCATGACAGAACAAAGCGGCCAGTCCGTCCAAGAAGATCTGTCAAGCCTGGTAGATAGGAAAGGTGAGGACAGATCTGCTCGCCTGCAGCTGCAACTAGAGACTCTATGGAGCAGACTCTCTGAGATCCGAAGGCAACTCCACTGTTAAGATAAGTATTATAGAAATCCTCCTGCAGTACTGTATAGAAGTGCTCTGAAGCACGCTCATCCCTCCTAGATGGAAACCAGTCCTCAAACTGCACAAAGCGGAGCTGCTGCACATGTCTGGCTGTGGCTGCTCTCAGGTCAAGGTGAACCATGGGAGGCGGACCCTGTGGTCTAGGAGGTGGATGAGAGCCCCTCCTCTTGTCTCAGGCCTCGATGACACCTGAGTACGTGTGAGACCAGAGCGTCGAAGCTGTGGCTGTGCTGCCTGCTCTGTCTCCTCAACCTGCTCTATCTGCTGAGTACCCTCTGTCTGCTCTATCAGCTATGTCTACTGCTCAGTCTTCCCCTGAGTCTGACTCTTATCTAAAGAAACACGTTGTCCTCCAAGCATGACAGTCCCAGGTGGACTGCCAAGACTGGCCTCCATCCTCTCAACGGTGGCCCTCTGAGTGGGTGACGACTGGTCGCCTATGTGAGCACCACTGCTAGCTCCACCTCTCTCTACACACTCTGCAGCGGCTACCACTGCTACTGCTCTCTCTGTCTCCACATAAGCAAACTTGTGCTTCTTCTTTGTAATAATTTTTTTCGCCTTTCCTTTTTCTTGAGCAGTCAGGCAAGGCGGAGGCCTTGGATCCTCATCTCCAAGACCACCTCCGACATTCTTGCAACATGCCATTATTGAAGCTGACAAGAATTACTGCTACTGATAGGAATCAACAGCCGACTGACACTCGTGAGGCTTGGCCTCAATCCGTACTCGCGGGCTTGGCCCCGAGTTTACTGACAACTGCCAAATCAACCACAAGAGAACTGACTCACTGTAGATGGAATAGATAAAAAATATAAATAATCACTATATTCATCTAGAGGTGCGAAACCCTAATAAGCAAGCAGTAGATAAGAAATTGAAAGCGATGGCTTGCTACCCGATGAAATCCGACGAACCGGTGACCAATCAGCAAAGGAAAGAACCACGAGGCACCACCGGAATCGGCAATGTAAGGCTAGGGTTAGGGTTTGGTGGTTAGGCAGCTGAGGAGGCACGGTGGTGCAATGCAGGCACTGGCACGGCGTAGGGTGTGACAAAGCAGTGGAGGCGCTGGCGCGGCACAGGGCGCGGCGAGGCAGTGGAGGCTCAGGCGTGGTGATGGAGGCACTGGTGGCGGCGCTGGTGTGCACTAGGCGCGGGCATGGCGGCACTGGGCGGGCACAGGCGCTATCGCAACGAGGCTATGCGGGCGCGGGCACGTGACGTGACGACTGAGGCGGGCATGGTGGCACGGTAGCACGGGCAGGCCACGCGGTTAGGGAATGATGGCGCAATGCGGGAGAAGTAGCGCGGCGGCATGATTAGGTTAGGCACGGTGGCGCGAGGTAGGTGCAGATGACCTAGGTAGGCACGAGGAAAAATGATTTACGGTGGCCCCCGCGTGATAGACAAGGAAAGAAATTAGATCCACTCAGATTCTACTGACCGGACGCACCGGTTTCAACGACCGGACACCGCCACCCGGAGTCCGATCGACAACAGAGAGGTCCAAAACCCCTCAAGCCATGACCGGACGCGTCCGATTACCCTTGACTGGACGTAGACTATAGTCCAGTCGATCCTAACAACACCTTCACAGTTTGACCAGACGCAGGATAACCTTCACACTAGATGCTGGAAGATCACTGTGCAGCATCCGGTCACACCTACGTTGCATCTGTTCACCTCTTGTGAACTGATCGGACGCTGGAAGCAGAGTTCGGTCGCCATTTTCCAGCGAATCTTCAAAGTTCCTTCGCTCTACCTTTTCCCAATCAAGTCCCAACTTCAATAAGACACAAATAAACACCAATTAGGACTAATGTGAGAAACCTCTCTCGAACCCTCAAATTTTTTAAAATACTTTGCCTTGGGCTATAATTCTTTTTAAGAAAATAGGCAATAAAAGGATAATTGAAAAGAAACGACAAAGCAACACACATGCACATGCAATGCAATAATTGAAAGTAATTCTAGTTGCTTGTCAAGTTTGATCCAAGGTTAAGCTTCTTCACATGCTTTTCGGCGGTTATCTTAACCATGTTAGAAAAGTCCTAAGTGCATTACCAAAAATTAAACATGTTTTATATTACAATGCAATGCAAGGGACAACACAAGCTCATTTTTTAGTGAAGTTACTAAAATCAAGCACATTGAGCTCATTCCTCAAACGACAAAATATAGTCTCATCTAGTGGTTTTGTGAAGATATTCGCCAATTGATCCTCAGTCCTTACACCTTCTAGTAATATATCATTCTTAGCAACATTATCTCTAAGAAAGTGATGGCGGATATCTATGTGATTGGTGCGAGAGTGTTGAACCGGATTATTAGCAAGCTTTACCACACTCTCATTGTCACACAAAAAGAGATACCTTTTCTATAACTATACCATAGTCTAGCAAAGTTTGCTTGATGTAAAGAATTTGTGCACAACAAGCACCCATAGCAATGTATTCCGCTTCAGCGGTGGACAAAGCCACACTATTTTACTTCTTGGAAGACCAAGACACTAGTGATCTACTAAGCAAATGACACCCTCTGAATGTGCTTTTTCTATCAATTTTGCAACCAGCATAATCCGAGTCAGAATAGCCAACTAGTTGAAATCTAGCTCCTTTGGGATACCAAAGACCAATGCTTGGTGTGTACTTAAGGTACCTAAGGATTCTTTTAACGACAACCATGTGAGCCTCCTTAGGACTAGATTGAAAGCTAGCACACACACACACTAAACATGATGTCGGGCCCTAGATGCGGTCAAATATAATAAACTACCAATCATAGAATGGTAGAGAGTTTGATCAACCAATTTACCTCCCTTATCTAGGTCGAGATGTCCATTAGATGGCATTGGTGTCTTGATTGGCTTACATTCATCCATTTTGAACCTCTTGAGAAGGTCCTTGGTATACTTTTCTTGAGATATGAAAATCCCTTCTCTTATTTGCTTGACTTGAAAACCAAGAAAGAATGTAAGATCTCCAATCATAGACATCTCGAACTCTTTTGACATCAATTCACCAAACTCTTTGCAATAGTCTTCATTTGATGAGCTAAATATGATATCATCAACATATTCTTGGCAAATGAAGATCTCTCCATCAACCTTCTTGGTGAATAGTGTGGTATCGACCTTCTCAATGGTGAAGCCCTTCTCAATGAGAAAATCCCGAAGGCGCTCATACCAAGCTCTTGGGGTTTGGTTAAGCCCATATAGCGCCTTGGACAACCTATAAATATGATTAGGATATCTAGGGTCTTCAAACCCGGGAGGTTGATCAACATAGGCTAGTTCATTTATGAAGCCATTTAAAAATGCACTTTTAACATCCATTTGATATAATTTCATTTCATGATGCAATGCATATGTAAGGAGGATACGAATGGCTTCAAGTCTTGCAACCGGTGCAAAGGTCTCTACAAAATCTAACCCTTCAACTTGAGAGAACCCATTTGCAACTAGTCTTGCTTTGTTACTCACAACAATGCCTTGATCATCTTGCTTGTTGTGGAACACTCACTTTGTTCCAATGACTCTTGCACCTTGTGGTCGCTCTTCAAGAGTTCAAACTTCATTGCGGGTGAAATTGTTCAACTCTTCATGCATGACATTTATCCAATCCGAATCTTGAAGAGCTTCTTCTATATTCTTAGGTTCAACGCAAGAGACAAAAGAGTGATGTTCAATAAATGAAGCAAGTTTTTGAGAGCGAGTCATTACACCCTTTGAAGGACTCCTGATGATGAGATCTTGTGGATGTGCTTGTAATAGAGGTGAATTTCTTCTATCAACCACTTGAGGGGGAGATTGTGGAGCATCAACATCTTGTGCTTGTGCCACCCTTTGATCATGAGAGACATGAGTATCTTCATTTTCTACTATCTCATCTTTATCATCATCTTTGTGGCACATTTGATGAAGAAGGTGGATCAATCACTTGTACATCATCTTCATCATCTTTGGGCTTGATGTCTCCAACCGGAATGTTCTTCATGGCCTCCCTCAATGGTTCATCACCTACATCATCAAGATTCTCATGTGCTCGTTGGGAGCCATTAGATTCATCAAATTCCACATCATATCTTTCTTCAACCAAGTCGGTAGCATGATTAAATACTTGATATGCTTTGGACTTTGATGAGTAGCTAACAAGAAAACCAATATCACAACGTCTTTGTAACTTCCCTAGGTGTTGCCGTTTCTTGTAGATGTAGCATTTACAACCAAACACTCAAAAGAATGAGACATCCGGCTTCTTCCCATTGAGCAACTCATAAGGTGTCTTGCCAAGAAACTTTTGAAGGAATAGACGGTTGGATGCATAACATACGGTGTTGATAGCTTCTGCCCATAGAGCTTCGGGTGTATTGTACTCATCAAGCATTGTTCTTGCAAGTGTGATAAGTGTCCGATTCTTTCTCTTTACTATACCATTTTGTTGAGGAGTGTATGTTGCGGAGACCTCATGCTTGATTCCAATTTCATCACAATATGCTTCAATGTTTGTGTTGTCAAATTCCTTTTCATTGTCACTTCTTATCTTTTTGAGCTTCACTTCAAACTCATCATAGTTGTTGAACTTAACCACTTGCTTGCCTTTGCTACTAGAACCTTGCTCAATGCTCTCAACAATCAAGTCATCACATGATGTAGCTATATCAATCTTAACAACATTGTTAGTAGCATCATGTGGCTCATTGGATAATAACTCATGAGAAACAACAAGATTATCATGATTAACTTTGAGATTGGTATACTCTTCTTTTAGTAAATTGTAGCTAATTGTGAGCTCATTATGTATCCCCTCAAGTTTATCATGTTTTTCTTTAAACTCCTTTTTAGAGGATTTGAGCTCATTGAGTTTGGATGACATAGCTTCATTTTTTTTTCTCTAAGCTCAACACTAGCTTTTTCCGCTATGTCACATTAGCTAAAAGTGAGTCATTCTTAAGTTCTAGCTTTTCATTTTTAGCTCTTGTCTTTCTAATGATTTTAGTATATTGGTTTAGCAACTTGACAAGATCATCATAAGAAGGTGATTCAAATTTATCATCACTATCACTATCATCATTGCTAGCATGATCATCACCACTACTTTCATCATCACTTTGTACCTTTTGTTCACCCTTGGCCATAAGGCATAGGTGTGTAGAGAATGATGGTGGTGGTGTCGGTGAAGATAGTGAAGAGTCAATCACAATAGCGGCCACCTTCTTGTTCTCACTATCATCATCGGATGAGTAACTTGATGAATCAATATTCGTGAGCCAATCACTGACGATGTATGCCTTGCCATTCTTCTTCTTGTGGAAATCCTTCTTCTTGTATGACTTGTTTTTCTTCTTCTCATCATTATCTTCATCACTTGAGTCATCTTTCTTGCCCTTGTACTTCTTCTTGTACTTGTCTTTCTTGGGCTTGGGGCATTGATGAGCTAGATGATCAGGTTCTCCATAATTATAGCAATCTATCTCGGAGATTGGCTTCCTTCTATTGCTAGTGAAGAACTTCTTTTTGCCGTCAAACTTGACACCGTTCTTGTTGAGCTTCTTAAGCATCTTGGCAGTTCTTCTCACCATGAGAGCAAGGAATTGCATCATCAATTTCATCATCACTTGACCTCTCATATTCAACTCTTACTTTGCCCTTGTTCTCTTGCTAGCCTTGAATGCTATGTCTTTCTTCTTAGTGGAAGAAGAGCCATCTTGTGGTGTGATGTGCATATACATCTCATGTGCATTGATCTTTCTCAATATTTGAGTTGGTGTAGCGGTGGAAAGATCACCTTGATGAAGCATGGTCACAATATGCCCATATTTGTCAATGGAGAGGACACTCAAGATTTTTGTTACAACATCAAAGGGTTGCATTTGTGTAAGTCCTAGCCCATTGACTTTCTCTATAAGAATATTCAAGCGTGAGTACATCTCATTAGCACTTTCTTTAGGAAGCATCTCAAATGAATTAAGCTTTTTCATAACTAGATGATAGTGTTCCTCACACTCACTCTTTGTTCCCTCATGGAGCGCACAAATGTCCGATCATAGTGCATGGACGTCCTTGTGGTTCCACACACGGTTAAACACATCTTTGCAAAGGTCTCTAAAGATGGTGTTTCTAGCATTTGCATTCCATTTTTCATAATTGACTTCATTGCCTTCAAGGTGTGTGGGATCCTTAGGTTTTGGGAAACCTTGAAAGATGGATCTAAGAATTCCAACATCTAGAGCTTCTAAATAAGCTTCCATGTGGATTTTCCAATAAGGAAAATCATCTCCCTCAAAGATAGGAGGAGGTTCATCCCTGTGGGACATCTTTCTCTAGGCGGTTAAGCCTAATTTAGTGAGCACGAGCACGAGGCTCCGATACCAATTAAAAGGATCAAGATACCCAAGAGGGGGGTGAATTGGGCTAATTCTAAAATTCTCTGCAATAATTAAACCCTACACTTAGCCCACTTCACCTCTTGTGCCTAGAATGTGTTCCTTTTGTTCTACCGCACAAAAGTTTTATAACCTAAGTTCCAATCCTACTTTAGCATGGTAATTTTAGGAATGTAAAGACAAGAAATGAATTGCTCAAATGTAAATGCTTAAAGTAAAGAGATGGAAAGGAACGCGGCGATGTTTTGCCGAGGTATCGAAGAGTCGCCACTCCCCACTAGTCCTTGTTAGAGCACCCGCACAAGGGTGTAGCTCCCCCTTGATCCACGCAAGGATTAATTGCTCTCTACGGGCTGATTCTTCGACACTCCGTCGCGGTGAATCGCCCACAATCGCTCACAACTTAAGTTGGGTCATCCACAAGCTCTGTCGGATGATCATCAAACTCCCAATCACCACCAAGCCATCTAGGTGATGGCGATTACCAAGAGTAACAAGCACAAACTCTCACTTGTCCACAACAAGCCTAATGAGAAGGGTGGATGCATATTTGCTACTCTCCTTGCACTAATGAGGCATTAATCTTGGATTCTCAAATCTCAATCACCTCACTAGGCTCTTGCTCTCCTTTGCACTCTCAAGGGTGTTTCTCAGCTGAACAAATGGGCAAGAGACCTCCTTTGGATGAGTGGAGTAAATATTTATACCCCCTCATTCAAAACATAACGTTTAGAGGTTGAGTCATCACTCTGCGGGAAGACCGAACGCTCCGGTCAGGGTGGCCGAACGCTCCGGTCAGTTATCCCCGCCACTGTGTCAGAAAGAGCCGTTAAGTTCTGACCGGACTCTGACCTACGTCAGATCATAAAAACTGCTCTCTGGAACCTTACTGATGTTGATCGGACGCTGGCAGTCAGAGTCCGGTCACTTCGTTGTTCAGCGTTCGGTCAGTTACCGAATCCTAACCAGCGTCCGGTCAGCACTGATCGGACGCGTCCGATCAGGAATCTCCCTCTCTGGTACCCAGCGTCTGATCACTTTTCACTCAGCGTTTGGTCACAACTAGACGGCTCTAGTTGATCAAATGAACTAATCGGACTCACCCTTCAGTGTCCGGTCACAACCAAACCAGCGTCCAGCCAGTCATTTGATCCTCCATTCACTTCTAACTCGAAATCATAAGTGAATGAAGTTTGCTCCAATTGATCTTAGGGCTACTCCAGAGTTACCTAGTACTAGATTTGACAAGTGTGCATCACACCTAACTCACTAGACTCACCTTGGTCAAGCTACTAGTCTATACTTCCCTTAATAGTACGGCCAAAGGAAAAACAAAGTCATAAACTACTCTAAGTGTCTCTTCAACACCAAACAACACTTAGAACCCGTCCATCCTTAACCTTGTCGTCCATCCTTTGAAAATCGAAACGATTTCCATCGTAGGGGCATGACAACCATGATTGCCCAATCAATTGCCATTACCATGATCTAACTTAAATTGCCTCTGCAAAACACACGTTCGTCATAGTAATCTCGTATTGTCATTAATCACCGAAACCCAACTAAGGGCCTATATGCTTTCAGTGACCACGCATTCGTCACTGTGGGCGATGTGAGTTCCCTGGAATGACATGTCGCGGGGACGGGTCATGTTGAGACGTGACCGCTCCCTACACGATGTCAGAAGTTTGACCTTGGGTTGTACTTTCTGGCCCGTAGTGGTTGGCGGCGGCGTGAGCTTCCGTGAGGATCTGTGCCCGAGGGGTCGGCCGAGGCGGAGCCAGCCCTCAGGGGTCGGACGAGGCGGAGCCCGTAGCCTCGGTGGTCGGCAAGAGCTGGAGCCAACCCTCGGGGGTCGGACGAGGCGGAGCCCATGGCCTTAGTATCCGGCGAGGCGGTGCCACCCTCAGGGGTCGGAGGAGGCGGAGCCTGCGGCCTCGGTGGTCGGCAAGAGCTGTAGTCGTGCTCTTGACCGCTCGGATGAATCAACGTTGATGGTTATTAGCTCCTCTTCGAGTATCATAGTATTGGTCCCCGACAATCATTCAACAAGTTTATGTACCCCAATACAATGATACGCAATGCTCTTGCGTATTCGAGGAAAACATATACCCAGAAATACATTTTCAAAGTTTAGGGACCTAAATAACACCCTACGACAAGTTTATGGACTGTTATGCATTTAACTCTTTAAACTTTAGTGCAATTCATACGGAAGTGAAGTGGTACGTTCAAAATGGAGTATTATATTAAGAAAAATATAGACAATGACACAATCATTAACACACCGAAATATCATTCCAACCATGGCTAGTACTTGCAATACCTTGAGTAAACAAAGTAACAATAAGTTATTAGATTAAATAATCATACTATAAGATAAATAAATTCCGGACGAAAATAAATGAGAAACATATTACCCATATGTTGAGTGGACCAGTCAGTATATATATTATATAACACCTGAAAATATGTAGGTAGGAATGTAGGGCAGGTAATATGATACGATGAGGGGTCAGCTGTAAAAATCTTCTATTAGTTAATAAGAATCCTGCTAAAAATAATAATTAAAACCAGGGTAAGTATTTCCTAACAATTTTGCAGCTGATAGAAAAGGAAAATTTTCAATTGCAAGTTGTACTTGTCGCCTCACCATATCTACTGCTCTCTCTTTTCTAAATTACAAGTTATTCATGATTTTTTAGACATATATGGCCATGTTCGTTTCTCTTACTAGTCGTACTATTTCAGCGAACGAACATTATTTTTCTCTCATAATAAATCAGCGAACAGTACTTTTAGCTATAGTTTTTTAGCAAAGCGAACATGGCCATAGCCTATATCTAGGTACGCAAGAGCTATGTATCCACAATACAAAGACACCTGTTTTTCTTGGGACTTAGGCCCCTAGTCAAAGGTCGTTGCATCCATGTCATTGCTTAGGTAGGTGCCTCCTGAATTTGGTGTCAATAGACAATCTTTGTCCTATTTGTTTGGGCTTGTTTGGCTTATAAACCGTGCTTTTTTAGTCAACTAACAATATTTTTCTCTCACATCAAATCAGCCAACAGTACTTTTAGTCATAGCTTATCAGTCAAACAAGTCCAAATGAATAGGACGCTTGTTGCTGAATTATTTTATTTATTAGCTCTCATTGTAATCAGGAGACGCTGTTCAGCTTGCAATACATCGTAATATCAAGGTGTCTTATATAGGTTTTTGGCCTTGATCTGGGCAAACCTGGTCGCCTGCCACGTTGCACCCTTCTTTTCGCCGTAGACACATTTGGGTAAAAAAATAACAGCACCTCTTAAGATGAACGGAAGATGAAACAATAATTTCCAAACCCCGCTTTTTTTTTGCTTAATATGTTTCTGAAAACGCATCGAGTTGTTGTGAAACGACACCTATACGTAAATAGGCTTCTACAGAAGAACATGTGTTTCTTCACGAGTGATCTCATCCATCAAGCACAGCATTAGTGGATAGAATTAGACAGTTAGTTTTAGTCCCAAAGGGCATGTTTTTTTTGAACAGTCGTGTCCCTTTATAATACATCTTCACTTGTATAACTATATTTCAGAAATCAATGAAAACAATAGTTCTTCCAAATCTTGTTCATTTACGTTCACGTTTTAACACATCATCAGCGCTTTGCTCCCAAGAACGAGAGAAGAGAACGACAGAGGCAGAGGCCCGAGCATAGATCGCCGTCGACGACGACTACCTACCCAGTGCTCGTTGCAACACCGGCAGAATGGTCACCGGCACCCTGATGGCTTGCATCGGAGACACCTTGCATCAAGAACAAGTCACAAAGGTGTAATCGTCCCTGCAATCAGCAAGAATCACAGAGTAAGGCATTCATTGGTATTGTTTGTACTTGTTTTGCAGTGGATTCGACTTCCTTCATCCACGGCCTGGCCACCGCATTCTTTTCGACCGTAACCATCAATGGTAACTGTCGATGTCCCGTCCACCACGGGTTCACGCACGGCCACAGGCTTCATGGCCCCAGAGCCCGCTGCGGCCCTGTGGCGGTGGCCGGCTCCAGCCCTTGGCGCGCCCCGTCGGCGGTGCCGCGTCGGCGGCCGGCTAGATGCCAAGCCCATCGCGGCCACTGCGTCGCCCTCGAGCGTTCTGAACCAGCCGATACACGACCGTCGTCGGCTGCGCTCCCATACGGCGGTGACTCGGAATGCTCCCATGCAACTTCCCCGTGCCTACCATAGGCAAGCCCGGCGGTGAAGCCCGCGCGCCCTTCTGGCGGTGACTCTCGCGTGCTCGCGCACTACACTGGCGGTGGCCTCGCGCCTACGGCCCGCAATTGGCTGCCCCTGGCGGCCAGGTCCAAAGTTGCGGCCAAGAGCTCGCTGCTAGGGACCCCGCGCGTCTCCTCCCGCGCCTGCGGCTGGCGAGCCCTACGTGACTTCTCCCACACCCACGGCCGGCAGCCCCCGCGCTAGCGGCCACGCACCGTGGCCAGGCGGCTCCTCGCGACCAGGCCCGCGTCCAGCTGCGGCCTCACGCCGGCAGCCAGAGGTCAAGCGGCAACGGCGATGGTCACAAGTCACAACCGAGAGGCAAAGAGGCATTTTTTTTTAAATCGACAGAGAGACGTTTTTCCCGCAGGAAAAACCGTCCGTGGCCCGTGGAATTTGGATGGATAAGGTTGTGCGACTTTTGCAGAAACAGCCTTATTTTTCCTGTTAATTAAATAATTATCCTTCTAGATAATTATGTACTATACCCTTTATGTTTTAGCCCACAGGTTAAAACATTAATCGCAGATCTTATTCTCTGTGAATTACAATGTAGTCTTCTGGCTACAGTATATTTTACTATGCTTTATTTGCTGCATGGAAATATATATTCTGGATCCTCATATCTCCATATTCTGGATCCTCATATCTCCAGGAATCAGGAAATCGCATAAGTAATATATTTGTTTGCTTTTGAGCCCTCAATTCAATGTAAATTTTAAATATACAAGCAAATAAAATTATTATTCTAGATTGGAAATTATTCCAGACTAAAATTTGTACGGTTCAAAGTGTTTGTCCAAATTGGCAAACCCAACAAACATGTATTATTATCGTTACATTGTTCAAAGTGTTTGTCTAAATTGACAAACCCAATAAACATGTAATATTATTATCATGATTTTTTATTGCAATTACTTTGTCATTTGCAATTTTCATTTCATATTAAGCCCATTTATGCTTTATTTAAAGCTCACAGTGCTTACCTTTTTAATGCAAAATCGATTAAGTGTATTACCTTGTCATTTGTATAACACAAATGTTTCACGTTGTATATTGGTCATACACAAGGTAGCACCATAGTTGCTATTGCGGGATCTACACTAAGTCCCAACTTAGTGACTATCCTCAACGTGCGTGCCCAAGATCACAAATTAGAACATATGCTCTATATCTTTTCACAAAGATGACTATCATTAATTCGCAATCCTATTGGTCATACACAAGGTAGCACCATAGTTGCTAATGCGAGATCTATACTAAGTCCACAACTTAGTGACTATCCTCAACGTGTGTACCCAATTCGTTTACGGATTAACTAAGGTCTACGTCAACTTTTTGATGATTATTACCTTAAAATGTGTACACCACTTGGCATACACTATACATACAGATGATGTCCATATTATTTGAGGTTTACATCTTTATAATGATTACCTGCAAAGTGTTAGCATAAATATGAGGTTTACAGCATTAGTGAGATCGATCTTGTCTCCTAGTTATTTTGCATTAATTGAATACAACACTACCATAGCAATTTTAATTTACCCTTAGGGCCCGTTTGGATCCTTGAAATTAAATTCATTCTAACAATTACAATTTAGGCAAGATTAATTAAGCTAATATAGTTGTATATAGAATATATTTGTATGTTTATTGTTAGGCATATAAGGGACATACTTATATGTTGCATTTTTGTTGTAAGGAAGTGAGTTGAAGAGTGTGCTATAAATTAGAGAATATAATTATAGCATAGTGATCTATAGAATCCATTTCCATCTCCCACCCTATGAATTTGAGATAGGTTTATTTGTGAGCTTAGAAAAGTTATGGAATGTCAAATTCTAGGCCAAATAGCCTAATCCATTATGTAGATTTTAATTCCTCCAAAATGAAGGGATTCAAACGAACCCTTAGCGTAAATTTATAAAATATATGGTTTGCACTAATTGGAGTAATAGCCACGAAAGAGTTTGATCTCTCACTCTTGATAATCACCATTATCCAACATGGTCAATGGACGTAATGTTAAACTTAATGTTTTATGGATTCATAGCAATACATGATTCTCCTCGTAAGAGAGCATCACCGGTTACTGAATAATGAAGTATGGAGTTTTATTTAAATAAAGCACCATATGCATCTAGATCACAAGATATGTGTATCTCAATGGATGCAAATCTATGCCCTATATGGCTAGCTCTCAATGAGTGATGCGAACAACACAAGGTAGTCATTCTGCCAAATGCCAACTATGATTGGCCATAATTTTACTTCTAGGACTTTATGTTCACTTGAGAATAGAATTATGTTGTACCCAAATATCCTCGATATTGCGTTTTGCGATTCTTGTAACTTACCATATGTATTCTAGATTAATTCCTACATTACTTCAGGTCTAAGTGTATGATAAACTCTTATTGAGGAATCATCATTAGCATTATAGTGATGCTCTATCATCTGAAGTACATTGAATTTTCAGAATCATGACAAGTTCGATGCCATGTAATAATGCTATCCAAAGAACTTTAATAGTAAGATTTAAAGCAACAAGAAGAAGCAGCCCCATGCATTCCTCAGAGTCAAAGCTTTTTCCAAACATGACAAAGTCAAACTTTGTCCCAATTATGGATGTTACAGCCACACAACTTGGAAATGCTATTCCTTGATACATTTAGTTGATCAGTATTAGAAATCCATTGAACATAAATATCTGGCTCAAAAATAATGATATGAAGCATGCTTCAATCTTCAACCTAACACCACCAGGAAGGCCAGTTGTTCACAACAAGTTTCATGAAGAAACCAAGTAATAACCAAACACTTAATTAATAAGTGGGTCTTACGAGTATGGAGAAGACGATTATCAGATTTACTTCGCTTGATCCAATTTGGAGACATGAATTTGTCTCTGATTTACAAAGATACCTAGCATCTACGTCCTATTTTAGTGTTGTAATATAAAATGTCATCATCAATTTCAGTTGAATATCACAATAATGTGACATCACATTTGATATTTCATTAAATTATATGTAATATGTATATATGCAAAGAATTTCATTAAATTCTTCATGCTATATATAGATTTATATGGGAGTCAATCCAAATGCAAAGAGAAATTTTGCCTAGTGGACAATTGCACCATAAACTCTATACATATATAGGGAGACAAAATAATCCTAAACTCTTACAAAGAGACAAGAAAATATTTTGATAATCGCTTAACGTGATGTCATGATAGTGGTCTTTGGTCGTCCTACTATCATACTCCCTATTGGTACTCAAATAATAATCATAAATCCATTCTTATATTCTGATTTCATAAAGTACCCAATTAAAATTATAGAGATATTTATCAATGTGGTTTTCATATGGAAACCCCAAGATAACAACTAAGAGGAGTATTTTCTCTTAACAACGAATATGGCAATACTTAAACAAAACATCCTCAGTTGAATTTCACTACACATATCTAACCTGTATCCAATGTTGCGTACAAAATAATTCTCTCTTGATGTCAACAAGACTTGGCACATTTGCCTTGGTTATTCAACTATAGAGATAAGGTGAGAATTATTGTCAATTCTATTGGTCATAGCATCAATATGAGCCACTAAATTTCTTGAAGAAATTCAAGAACATACATGTGACTCTATTTACCATTTTATGGACCATAAAGATACTATGTAATGCACATTTATGCATCCATAATATAGTCTCGGGTGTGTCTCTTAGTCATGAGAACCATCACTATACCAAACTCATTGCTCAAAATCTTTAATTTAGAGCAAATTATCCTAGACGCAGGATCAAATCCATTTTATATGGAACCGTTTGGTTTTTGGGTACTATATGTCAAGTATCTTATGTCCATGCCAATAATGGTTTGATTGAGTCTCTTATTGAGAATCGGATTGCATGACATATTAAAATAGAATTGTAATTTACTAGCACTAAGTTGTTTTCATGCGGCCTTACACACCGCATCGTTAATTCAAATTCATCAAGCTACACTTATACAACTCCCTCCGTTGCAGTATGTACGTGAAACTTTGGCTGTAGCCAAACATTTCCCATCTATGCATTGAGTATGTTTTCACATACCCATATCACCACCCCAACATACCAATGAGCATTAGGGGTCCCAAGAGGTAACTCTGCAGTGGATTTATAAATTGCATGTATGTTGATCACATTCGAGGATAATTCTAGGTATTAGGGGGAGATTTATACCACATTAAGAATGTCAGGAATCAAAAGAGCAATCCTCACATCCATGTACCAAAGATTCTAAACCTAATCATTTAGAATATCTTATATTTACATCATATTGCAAAGAATCTGTCAGAAACATTTACTGATAATAAGGGTGTCACAAAATCCTCTTATCCTACTTATAATGCGCCCGAAAGAATAGAGGTACCAATTAAAACCATTCAAATCCCACTTCCAAAGAAGAGGGGGAGAAGTACGGCCGCTCCTAAGATAATGCTCCAAGTAAGCGTCCGAGGATACCGAAGACAAGATCCTCCAAATCAGTAAATCCAAGCCAACCTCAAGTTGGTAGACACCCAAATGGATGAGCATCCAAAACTCAGATCAAAATCCACCCAGATCAACGGTGCACCCAAATTCTGATCCTGGGACATCGGAACACTCTGACTCCATATGGGAAATGACACGGAGTCCAGAAGGGTTAACATTTTCACATGCTATATTGATTCCAAGCAATGAATCAATCATTTAAAGACTACAAATTGTCGCGACATATACTCCTCAAAAATTGCTCTTCACCTTACTGGATCCAGACCAAAAGTCCTAGGCAGAGTGTCTTCACACTCCAATTTGGTCAAACTAAAAGGTGGCAATTAAGGGAAATTGCTCTTGTTCAATGATGAGAAGTATTACAACGGTAATGTCTTCTCTTACATAGTTTCTTTTTAGAAGAAAGGTGGTGAATAATGAGAGCTTGTAGCATATGGTTTCACGCAGAGACCTAGCATAACATACCCCATGGTATGTAAAAAATTAAGTTTCCAAATTCAATAATTGGTGGATCAAATGAATTTGATAGATTTGGACGTATAAGTCCCAATGGACTTCACATTCTAAATCCAAATACAAGTCGTAACATACATTGTGTATAATGAAGCATGATTGTGTATATTGATCATTTTGATATCATCATGATACAAAAATAATTATGCAATCATTTGAGATATAATTTCCATCATGTGGATTCGAGACGTAGGATTTGGGTAAGACCAAATATTACCTAGGCTTATAGTTTGAGCACCGTCCTTTAGGGATTTTAGTGCATCAATCAGCCTATATCCAGAAAATATTGGAGAAATTCAATATGGACAAATCATATCATAACAAAACCCCAATGGTTGTTCATTCTTTAGAAATAGAGAAAGATCCATTTAGACCATAGGATATTGGAGAAAAGATACTGGGACTGAGGTTCCATAGCCCTTTAGTAGGTTTTGGTGAATTGAATGACAACACCATTAAAGGTCTAACAAGTTTGCTAAGTGTTGAACAGCTAGTCTCCGAGCACCTTGTATCCGCTAAGCAACACCGTCTTAAGCTTGTCCGAGCAGTTGAACATGTAGCTAGTCAATAGGAGCAGGTGTCCGACCTGGGAGCTGAGCTATTGAATCAAGCATCTGACCAGTTGAACTGGTAGCCGAGCTGTTGAATCAAGCATCCGACCAGTTGAACTGGTAGCCGAGCTGTTGAATCGAGCATCCGACTAGTTGAAATGGTAGCCGAGCTATTGAATCGAGCATCCGACCAGTTGAATTGGGAGTCGAGCTATTGAATCGAGCGTCCGACCAGTTTAACTGGGAGTGAAATTGATTTTATTGCATACACTTGTGGATTGTGGAATGAGAAGTGTATATAGGTTCAACAAGAAGGCAAACTTGATAATATTCCACATAATGTTCAAATCAAGGCTAAAATTGTGTATTGTTGTGTTGGAAGATCACGGAAACAATATAGTTCAAGAGAAAGATAACAATGCAAATGGAGTTGATGAAATGGCTTTTATGTTGAGAAATATTATAGTATCATGAGAAAGCAAGCATATTTGGCAAATATTAAAAGAGACATGAGTTGATTTTGGATTGATCTCAATAATGGCTTGCTTTGCATGAACAAGAAGAGTTTGATAGTGGATTAGCTTTGATCAAGGATTGAAGGATGAGTCAAGAATGTATAAGTGAAGAAATACCAAGCAAAGGTTTAAATAACAAAGAACACAACTCATATTGGATATAAGTCGGTCTCTGTGTTGGTTTGGTTGTATGGATAAAGATTTGGAAAATCACTTTGCATTGCTTTGATCAAGCTAGAAGTATGAAGATAGATATTGAAGTGAGTATTAGGAGTGTTAAGCCAAGATGAAGAGGATATAAGGAATCATTAATTAGCTTGACCATATTGATGTTGATTCATATATGTCTTTATGTGAATCAAACTAAAGCTTGATTGATCTCAACATTCATATCTAGAAGATATTCAAGCAAGGATCATAATATTGAAGAAATAGTTTTTCAATGGATGCTTAATATGATGTGACTTGTGTATGGCTTGATAAGGTGAAGATAGTAAGGAAAGGTCTTCGAGGGACTAAGCGAAGGTGAAGGGCAAGCCATGGCTTGAGGACCGAGGTACCATGGCTAAGGTAAAGAAGAGAGCACTTGCATTGAGTCGAGGAACTAATCAAGCTATAAGGAGTCATATTATCTTGAGGATCAAATCATTAGTAGAAGTGACTTGAAGCCATGAGGTGAACTCATATGTATGGAAATGGTTCAAGTCACATGCTCAAGATATGTTTGCTCGAAGAAATGAGACAAAGATGTTTGTAAAGCCTTTATGAAGTGATATTGAGAAAGAGGATAATACATGCGATGGTGGAAACCCCCAATTGTAAAAGGATGCGGTGACCAACTCAAAGGTGTTTAAATTCTTTGATGTTTTGAATTTGAGTTTAGGAAAAGCCATACTATAAAGGGGGATACAATGCACAAGCTTTAATGTGCAACCTTTAAGTGCTCATTTACCGATCAAATATCCTTAAAGCCTCAGCCAAAACAACAAGCTTTACAATCCTATCTTTTGTGCTTCTTGGCAGGTGAGGCACTGCCACACCTGAAGAGAGGCACTGGCGCAGTGCGGCACTGTCGCACTTGAGGAGCGACACTACCGCGACTCAAGTGACCATTGGGGCTGGAGGGGTATGAAAGCTCTAGTTTGGTTTTGGTAAATTGATGAAACCCTAAGTGATAACCTAGTTCATCTAAGTGATCATGAGATAGGTAGCATTATTCCAAGTGGTGAAGCAACGGTGAAGATCATGATGATGGTGATGCCATGGTGATGATCAAATGCTTGGACTTGGAGAAGAAGAAATAGAAAAACAAAAAGCTTAAGGCAAGGGTGAAACTTAATAGGAGCTTTTTTGTTTTGGTGATCGAGACACTTAGTGAGTGTGATCACATTTAGGATCGATAGCCGTACTATTAAGAGGGGTGAAACTTGTATTGAAATGCGGTTATCAAAGTGCCACTAGATACTCTAACTCATTGCATATGCATTTAGGATCTTGTGGAGAGCCAACACCCTTGAAAATGTTTGTGAAAATATGCTAACACACGTACACAATGTGATACACTTGGTGTTTGGCATATTTGAGCAAGGGTGGAGAAGTTAGTGAAGTAAAGGAGGTGATTGTCAATGTGAAATAGTGACCGGACGCAGGTCACGTAGTGATCGGTCTCAGGGGAGCAGTGTCCGATCAATTTTTGATGAAGTTGGCGCGCTCGGGCTCTGTTGTTGAAGTAACCGGACGCTAGGTCAAAATGTGACCGGACGCGACAGTGGTGAGTCCGGTCAGAAGAAGCCGAGGCAGCATAACCTAGGGTATTACACCGGACGCTGAGCTAGGTCTGGTCGAGGTACACCAGACGTGTCCGATCGAGAAAATGCGGCTCTAGACGTGTCCGATCTGACCGGCGTGTTCGGTCGCCCCGAGTTGGGCTGCAGTGAGAGCCTAACAGCTCTATTTCGAGGGGACGCTTATATAAGGCGTTTGGCCAGCTCTAACTCACTCTCTTAGCCATTTGCATTGACATAGCAACCTTGTGAGCTTAGCCAAAGCCCTCCCACTCATCTCCATCATTGATTCATCATCTTTGTGAGATTGGAAGTGAATCCAAGTGCATTGCTTGAGTGTTTGCATCTAGAGGCACTTGGTGTTCGTGTTTCGCTACGGGATTCACTTGTTACTCTTGGTGGATGCCACCACCTGGTTTGGAGCAGCGAGGATCGTCGAGCGGAGGTTGGTGATTGTGTCTAGCTCCGATCGTGGTGATTGTGAGGGGTTCTTGACTTTTCCTCGGTGAAGAGCCAAAAGGTACTCTAGTGGATTGCTCGTGGCTTGTGTGATCCTTATCTTGTGTTGGTTGTGCGGCACCCTATTGAGGATTTGGTGTGTGATGCCAATTAGCATGTGAACCTCCAAGTGAGTGAATCGCCACAACGAGGACTAGCTTGTCGGCAAGCAAGTGAACCTCGATAAAAAATCATTGTATCATCATTTGATTCCGAGGTGATTGGTATTCATTCTTGTAATTGATTGGTTCATTCCTTGACTCGGCGGTATAAACATCTTGCTCTCTCTATTTACATTACAGCAAACTAGTTGTCAAGCTCTTTAGTGTAGCTAGTCGTAAGAGCTTGTTAGTTTGGTTAGTGTGACTCTTTAGTTAGCCTTTGAGAGCACACTAACTTAGTGTAGTGACATAGCCATTGTGTGGATAGAGACTATAAAAACTAGAATTGTGGTACATAATTTGTATTTTTAGTAGGCTAGCACAACACTCGCTCTGTCTCATATTTATCTAACCGGTTTGCTAAGTGTTATTATAGAAAATTATAATAGGCTATTCACCCCTCCTCTAGCCATTAGGACCTTTTAGGGTATTTATACCCTTCCTCTTCCTCCCCAACGGCTCTCTAGAACCTCTTGCTCATTCCAGCTCGTCGAAAACAAAAAAGAGCTGCTCTCTCTCTCCCTCACTCATCATTGGAGACCCTCAAGCTTCTCCGTTTGATTTCCTTCTAAATCCAAGAGAGTTTGAGCCTCCAAACTGCATTAGAGAGCAGCCCCAACTGTTCTTTATCTCCTAGAGCACTTGGTTCGCGTTCAAGCCGGTGGATTATGTTTGTTACTCTTGGAGCTTGCTCCTAGCCGACAAGAGCATCACCCGTGGAGCTTACCAACTTGTGTGGCAGCTCCGAGAGGTTTATAATCACCCCAATCATCTAGTGAAATCACCCCTCATCTCAAGAGTTCATTCTCTTGACTTGAGAACGAGGATAAGGTTGAAAGAGACCAAATTTTGTGACTACCTAAATAACGTGGACATAGGCAAGCCTTAGTGGCGAGCTGAACCACGGGATAAATCGGTGTGTCACTTGTGTTCTTGTGATTTACATTGCTATACTTGTATTTGTAGTGATTTTAGGATTTGGCACCGATCTACTTGCTCGTGCATTTCCGCCAACATATTGGTGGTGAAATAGGCTCTACACTATCCCAGAAACATCAGTAATTTGCTCGATCTACTTTTCTTTGGGCAGTTTTGAATTGTAGTTCGAACTTGTCTGCAAGAGCAGCAGTGCCGCACTTTTAGTGAGGCAGTGCCGTAGTACAGCAGTGCTACACCTTGAGAGCAGCAGTGCCGCACCTACAATTTAATTTCCGCTATGAGTTTGTTTTAAACAGGCCTATTCACCCCCCTCTAGGCGATATCAAGGTCCTTTCAGTTATTAGACGGGAGCGAAGCATATCCTCAGATATCTTAGTGGCACGAGGATCTTGGTTTATTCTTTAAGAGAAATCATAATCCCAATATGATTAGATACACGGATGCTGGTTACTTATCTGGTCCCCATCCCAAACAGGATTTGTATTCTTACATGGAGGTACAGCTATTTCATGAAGTCTTCTAAACAGTCTCTGACGGCGACCTCTACTAATCATTCTGAAAGTATTGCTCTATACGAGGCATCACATGAATGTGTATGACTTCGCAGAATGATTAACCACATACAACAGTCATGTGGTAATGGTTTGATTGAATCACCTATAATTATCTATAAAGATAATTTTACTTACGTTACATAGATGCAAACAGGTTACATAAGAGTAATGTCACTAAGCACATTACCCCTAAGCTAGTTTATCCCCATGAATTACGAGAAAGCAGGGGAAATAACATCTTGCAAATTAAGTCATGCGATAATCTCGCTGACCTATTTACTAAGTTCTTACCAATATCTATGTTTGAAAAATTTGTACATAAGATTGGTATGTGACGACTTCAAAATTTGTAAGGATCAGGAGGAGACATCTCTTAAATGCTAACATGTACCAGTATCATATTATACTCTTTTCTTTCACATGTTTTACTCACAAAGTTTCTTGTTAAAGTTTTTAACGAGGTAATATTAACATAAGCATATGTTATATTTTCTATTTTCTCCACCGGGGTTTTTTTTTGGAAAATATCAAAGAGACATATTGTGCTCACAATTTATCCATGGTTTTTTCATGAAAAGGTTTTTCATGTGAATTATCCAAGAGACAATACTAATAATATGTCGTCATATTTTCTCTTAATTTTTCCACTAACTTTTTACAGAAGTTTTAGCGGCATATCACTTTATATCGCTCCTCACATTTTTCGTGAAAGGCTTTGAGGAGTTATCTTTATGTTGTATCTCTAATATTTTTTTTCCCCTGGGTTTTTAATGAGATATCAATGACATAGTGGCTTATTTAAACCACACAAACAAATATGCTATTTTCTCCTTATTTTCTAATAAAGTTTAAAGGAGTTTTTATAACATATCCATATATTCCTAAAAAAATACATAGGGTTTTTCAAGGAGTTTCAGCTTACAGCTACATTGATCTCGAGAAAGATTTGATAAGGGAGAGTGTTGTGAATCAACACCTATACGTGAACAGACGTCTATAGACAAACATACGTCTCTTCACGAGTGATCTCATCCATCAAGCACAGGATTAGTGGATAGGATTAGACAGTTAGTTTTAGTCCTAACATGTCTTTTGTAACACTCCTTCACTTGTATAAATATATTTCAAAGATCAATGAAAGCAATAGTTCTTCCAAATTTTGTTTATTTACATTCACGCTTTAACATGAGTAACATGCCAAGTTCATGCACGAGCGCTTGTGAACTGTTTTGAGTGAAAGATTGAAGATTGCCAAATCTTTTCCTTATGTAGTTTTTGACTTGTCGCTCGTGTCGCATGTGCAAATGCCGCTACTGTGACAGAAAAGGTACACTTGTAAAATTACAATCTGTAGCTATACAGTTTTCGGCTTCACTCAGCAGAAATAGCTGTCGAGTTTTCGGCTGGACTCAGCAGAAATGGTTGTTCTATTGTTAATTTAGGGCTGACATGAACGTCACAGGGAGCTCGAAATGTGCTGTCATTAGCGTTCACCAACCTTGGAAAGTAATAGGGAAAAAAAATCATTTTCTTGGGCATGCCATTACCACCAGGAGGGAAACGGTCAACAGATAAATAAACAACCAGAACTAAAAAGATGGAAGTTTAAACTTGAGTGCAATTCTTCCAAAAGTAAAAGTGGTACGTTTCAAACCGATAATAATTAGCAGCAAAAGTATACATAATGGCAACATTGTCAACCCACAGAAATATCATTTCAACCGTGGCAACAGCAGCTTCCAAATGTGGCAAAATCCCTAGCTTTTTCAGAAACCTTGTTTCCATGAAAAGAATTTGTAACCATGGTAAGACCGAGCGCAAAATGTGGCAGAAACTATGAATAATGATTAATTTAGACTGACTGGTTATGTACTGAGTTTGCTAACCCAACCTTGCAATACCCTGTTGGAATAAACAAAATAAGATTAAGTTATTGGATTAAAGGTTCATACTATACAAGAAACAAATTCCAGACAAAAATAAACTAGAAACAACATACCAATATAGCTCAGCAGACCAATATATTATATATATAATAACACCCAAAAATATGTAAGTAGGATAGGTAACACGATGAGGGCTGACATTTAGGTCAGCTGTAAAAATCTTCTGTCGGCTTACCCAGAAACCGGCTTATTCAGTTTGTTTTTTCAGCGGGAACAGTGTTTTTCTCTCACAACAATTCAGCCAGAGCAGTGTTTTCAGCTAGTTTCAGCAAACCGAACGGAGCAAATAAAGAACCATTATTAGCATTTCCTGACAAATTTGAAGTCGATAGAAAAGGTAGTTTTGATTGCAGTCAGTGTTGGCGAAATGATAGGTGGAAACGTGGCGAAGTTGTAACCAGGTTTATGAATTTCCATCAGTAGTCAGTAGCAGCATTAATCAGCCAAAAGAAATTGAGAAAATTCTGTGTGTGCCACCGAATGATTCAACGATGCCGGGCAAGCCACCGAAAAATTGGTCTGGACACGAGTGCCACCGAAAATTGGTTTATGTTCTGAGTGCCACTGCCGTCCATAGATGGTGAAACAACAGTTATGTCTAGTGTACAAAGACGTTTATGCCCTTGGTTCATAGTGAAGTGCAGCAAAATTCAGTTTCTATGTGTGCCACTACATGTTATGTCAATATTGTTATTTTTGGATGATCTAAATTCTGAAGTGCAGCAAAATTCAGCCTCTCGCTAAGTACGAAGTACTGTAAACAAGAAGCTGGTGGAGTAAAATATTTCATTAGAAAAATACATGTTCTGAGTTAAAAAAATTCACTGAAATTTCACGAAATCTCATGTTACATTAACCCATCACCACGCCCGCGGCAACGACACAGGCTACCTGGTGTTCGTGTTCGTCGCGTACGCGGGTTTCAAATCCCCACCAGGAGCCTGTCCACCGCCCGCCACCGGACGCGAGCCCACCGCCTGCAAACGCACACTGCCGCCGGGGAACCGCCACAGCCCGCCCGCCGCCTGGGAACCGCCCACCACCGGACGCGAGCCCACCGCCTGGAAATGCCCACTGCCGCCGGGGAACCGCCGCTGCTTCAGAGAAGCCGCCCGCCCGCCGCCGAGATATGTTGTCGCCGCCTGGGAACCGGCGCAGTCACTCACCCTAGGGTTTTGTGCAAGAGTCTTTTTTCACTATGGGAGCAATCCGAGATGAACTGGTCGGCCTTCATGACTGTCAACATCGCCCAGTTCACCGGCAAGGGCAAAATGGGGATTTCTCAAAAAAAGAAGAAACTCCAAACTGGGCTGACGGCAGCTAACCTGACGGTGTTGACAGTAGTGGCACTCATAGAATGTAAACTAATTCTCGATGGCACTCATGTTCAGACCAATTTTTCGGCGGCTTGTTCGGCATTATTGAATCATTCTGTGGCACACACGGAATTTTCTCAAAGAAACTAATTTATTTGGACCCTGTTAACTGTAACTGTAATACACAAATTAAGATCAAAGACCAATATCATTGCTCACTCCACCACCTATTCACAACTGCTCACAAGACCTATTCATAACTCCTCACGAGACTGAGTTTATGAAAAGCTGAATTGGAGAACCAAAGCTACATGATAGCTAGCCTTACTGATGAGTTGAATTTAATAACTGAAGAGATAACCAGCCTTGTTGATGGGGTCTGGTAAAAATTCAAAACCCCAGGCCCAACTTTCACCTAACCCTGCAGGTGAAACCATAAAAGATTGGCAATGTGTTTGGTTTAGAGCCTAATGAACTGAACCCAGCAAAATGGACACAAATTTTGGTTTTGCTTTGTCACAACTCACAAACCAAACATTGTTTTTTTCTCTAGTAAGTTGGCACTTTTGGAGGGACTTTGCCTAAGAACAGATGCTGGTGCTGACAAAGGTGCTGGTGCTACTTGAGTGTAGAAGTCACCAATAGCTCCTTTGCCTAAGAGGTTGCGCTGGTATTATGGTGCTGCTCTCTGCTTTGCTAGTGATACAAATACCTCTCTACTCTGCTAGCATTATTATTACTGATTTAAATTCTTGCTTATTTTTGGCAGTACCCTCTAAAGTTTCGAGATCTCTGCTATTGCCAGTTTTATCTGCTACAATCACACCATGTCAACCAACACGTCATGTGAAGCCCACAAGGGTGTACGAAAATATCTACTCATACTAACTAGATACTTTTTAGTAGAATACACAAGAGAGCAGCTCATATACTAACTAGATGAATGAAAAGGTAGCTCAAAACATGTCTCCAGTTGTTGCCACAGCTACCTCCTGGTAAATAAACCAGTAAATGGTTGGCTTTTGTAATCCATGCGGTGACATAATGACAACACATTCTCAATGTTGCCAGATCTTGTCAGGTGACATCTCAGTTCCATGTTGTGGACTCCTTTGTCGGGCGCCACTATAGGCGCCGGACCAGGCGTCCCACAACGACCAGTGGCTAGGCTGCTGCGGCAGTTATGGAAAGAGAGCAATTAGGGAGGACTTTTAGGAGATTCATTCACAGTTTGTTAGGGAGTGCACCTGGATTATAAAGGGCACTTAGGAATTGTGATCAGGATTTATCGAAGAAGGAATAAACCTCCCTAGGCGGGTGGGTTTCCCCTTCGACGGTGGCTACACGCGGTTCAGCGGCTGCCGCCGGTGAGATCCACACCGCGCCATTGCCTCGCTACCCTTTGCGCTCCAATTCCCAGTCCCGATTACTCCTCCACTCTCCCCTGCGATCTCCTCACCGCCCACTCCGTAACATTCCATTTCACAACAAAATGATATAAGAATTGACAGACTTTTCCAGGTAAGGTCTCACTTCCATCTTATGGTAGAGGAAAGTTGGGACAAATGGTCCTCAGTTTAATAGATTATCAGGTACCATATTTCATTTTATGGTATGGTTCATTACCATATTCACTTTTCACATGATTTATTGTCAGTTAACTAGAATTTCTATATATAAAAGAAAAGTAAACATACCTTCATTTAAAAAGTCCAACTTGGACCTTTACAAGGCATATCATAGTGAACTCAGGGCTCATCACCATTTTTCAATTGCAAGCGTTCAGTAGAAACGCAGATCTCAGTCACAACCTAAAAGTAACCAAAGCGTGTTAAAGTTACCCATGCATGTCAAAACTTTAAACATTAGAACTGATATACCATGAAACCTGTTGCTAACAAAAAAAAGTCAAAACTACTAATAAATGTACTTCCTTTTAAAAAAGCACTACTTATCAGAACTTTAGAGCACAAAATTCTGATACAAAGGATTGTGGCTGTTATGTTTCAAATAATTTTCTACTGCATCTTCATCAGTGATTACATGGGATGACTAGATGAATCTACATGGTAATATTTTGCATTGTAACAATATTGCGGGCAATTCCCACACCATTCCATTAATGCACCAAGTTAGTTGTTGAGCGATACACAATGAAGCAGCATTAAAACTAGCAACAGTTCATTCTAAAGACGCTAACTTCAGGCAAAGTCGCTTCAATTCCTTTCGCAGCCAGTCCTCTCCAATGGATAGAGTCCTCCTATCTTGGGCCACTTCCAGCCTATGCAACACTTCACGAGCTAGAGCAAGTTGAGTTTTTATGTGTCCAACTCTTTTTGCGCCCCAGGATTGCAAAGCACGAGTTAATCGCTTCAGCTTGATGGAGAAACATTCCAGAGGGCAAGATGTCTGAACTGGTTCATCCCAAGAACTCTTTACCATGTCAAGGAATCTAGGAAGGCGTGTCCAGAAACTTTCAAAATGAAAACGCCTCCTACCCTTGACACCAACTTTAAGACCAAGGACAAGAGGACAGTGATCGTGAAGTGTTGCATAGGCTGGAAGTGGCCCAAGATAGGAGGACTCTATCCATTGGAGAGGACTGGCTGCGAAAGGAATTGAAGCGACTTTGCCTGAAGTTAGCGTCTTTAGAACGAACTGTTGCTAGACTTCGTTCCCGGGTCAGGTATCTAAAGGAGGGTGATGCTAATACATCCTTCTTCCACAAGCAGGCTGCTTTTCGGAAGAGAAAAATTTTTATCTCCAAACTCATAGATGGTGATCGGACTGTCACTTCCCAGGAGGATAAACATAGGATATTGTATGATTTTTATGATAATCTGATAGGTTCAGCCCCGATCCGAACTGCGTCCTTAGACCTGCAATTCTTTCATCGGAATTCTATGGATTTGTCAGCTCTTGATAATCCAATCATGGAGGAAGAAGCTTGGGAAACTATCAAGTCTATGCCATCAGATAGAGCCCCAGGTCCAGATGGGTATACTGGCAGATTTTACAAGGCATGTTGGCAGGTTATTAGAGAAGATCTCATGGCGGCAATTATCACGGTTCAGCAAGGTCAAGCAAGGAGGCTTGGACTGTTAAATGCAGCTTATATCACTCTGATTCCGAAGAAGAATGATGCGGTGGCTGCGAAAGATTTTCGCCCCATTAGCCTAGTGCACAGCTTCGGTTAACTTTTAACTAAGATTCTTGCTAATCGGCTGGCCCCCTTATTGGACTCGTTAGTCTCTTCTAATCAAAGTGCATTTGTACGGGGAAGATGCATTCATGATAACTTCATTCTAGTGCAGCAAACAGTTAAGGTGCTACATCGACAAAAGGTGCCTAGCCTCTTTCTTAAATTGGATATCTCCAAAGCTTTTGATTCGTGTCGTGGCCGCTTTCTCTTAGAAGTCTTTGCAACATTTGGGTTTTGGAAATTCTTGGCGCAATTTGGTGGCCAATCATGTTATCCTCTTCATCAACTCAAATCTTGTTGAATGGAGAACCGGAGATCTAATACATCATCGGCGAGGTCTTCGACAAGGGGACCCTTTATCCCCATGCTCTTTATTTTAGTGATGGATGTCTTTGAATGTTTATTTGTAAAGGCAGCAAGTGAGGGGTCATTGCATTTGTTATCCCCAAGGGTGGCTGGACAAAGACTTTCTCTCAGATGATGATGATGTTGCCATATTTATTAAGCCAATTGAAGAGGAGTTGCTGGTCACTAGAGATATTCTCAAGGTATTTGGTGACGCTTGTGGTTGCATACCAATATTCGGAAAAGTAACATCATCCCCATCGGTTGTGCAGGAGAGTCCTTGACAGCTATTCATGATATTCTCGCCATGTACTATCTCTCGTGTTCCCATGCAAGTATTTGGGCTTACCACCGTCAAACAAAAGCTTCTTAAGAGGGACCTTATGCCATGGATTGAGAAAATAGCTGATAAACTCCCGTCTTTGGAAGGCAACTCTCATGAATGGCTGGTCGTGCCACATTAGTCCGATGTGTTCTTTCTGCCATGCCTATTCATTTGTTAATTGCCATCGTCATTCCCGAAATGGTTCATCAAGGCAAGAGACAAAATCGAAGGGCTTCTTATGGCAAGGAAAGGATAAGGCTAATGGAGGTTGTTGTCCGGTGGCTTGGGAGAAGGTCATGAGACCATTGGATCTTGGTGGCTTGGGCATACCCAACTTGGAGGTGATGGCCTGGCTTTACAAATCAGTGGCAATGGTTTAAAAAGACTAAAGCTGATCGTCCATGGTCTGATCTGAAACTGCCTTCGCACTCTAACTCGCTAGCCCTTTTTGCCATTGCAGTCATGATCGAGGTTGGGAATGGTCGAATACTCTTTTCTGGACTGATCGGTGGCTTCACGGGTGTTCGATTGAAAATCTTGCGCCATCTGTCTATGCTTGTGTTTCTCCTAGAATTACAATAATAGCCGGATCTGTGGCTGCAGCTCTCACCAATGTGCAATGGCCAAGAGATATTCAAGGAGGCCTTTCCGGACTGGTATTAGAGAATTCTTGCAGCTATGGGATTGTCTCTTGGGATTTACCTTAACCCGACCAAGAGGATCGTCACACATGGAGGCTAGATTCAAGTGGTTGCTACTTTTCCAAATCTGCCTATAAAGCGTTTTTCTGTGGTGCTGTGACCTTTGAACCTTGGCATCGGTTATGGAAGTCCTGGGCCCCAAGCAAATGCAAAATGTTTCTGTTTGGCAATCCGTAATAGATGTTGGACGGCAGACAGGCTCGCTAAGAGGGACCTCTCTCATCCGGATAAATGCCCCCTATGCGATCAAGAAGATGAGACAATACAACATCTGTTAACATCTTGTGTGGTGGCAAGACAAGTTTGGTTTAGATTATTTTCTATTTTGAACCTAGCAGATTGTGTCCCCCACCATAACGAACTAAGCTTTGCTGATTGGTGGCGCAAGACTATTAACAGAGTTAACAAGGAGCACAAGTGAATTCTCTAATTATTCTTGGGGCCTGGATTATTTGGAAACATAGAAATGCATGTGTTTTTGAGGGGGCCTCACCTTCGATTAACTTGATTTGGAGTGAGCTGAAGAATGAGCACAGCCTTTGGTGTTTGGCTGGTGCGAAAAAGCTAGAAAGGCTAGGTTTGTTCAGACTAGGTCCTTCTAGTTAAGGTCGTGTTGGGTTTGTTTTTATGGGTCTTATTCTTGTGTATGTGTAATCGCCTCATTCATATTTGGTCCCCGTATGAGTGAGGATCCTGTTGCCCCCCCCCCCTTTCATTCTCTATAATACAATGAAACGCAGCTCTCCTGTGTTTTCAAAAAAAAAAACAAGTGATTTCATTCCACACCTGATGGTACTCTCTGTCAGTAATCTCTCTTTTTATATGCTTCGCAGCAGCAGCAAGAATTTCCTGCTTGTTCAATGTTGCATTGGGTTCTTTGTGTTTGAAGAGCAAAATGAATATGTTTCTGTAGCAAAAAAATTTGAATAAATACATATATAGCTCTGTAAATTTCAAAATGGTATTCTATGCATTTTCAAATTCGCTTTAGTGCATTACCGTAAAGCACCCCTATCCTCATGCTTTGCAACAAATACACTATGAACAGGAACAGCAACTTGACAAATCGATTTGTTGAGCTCATCAGGAGGGAGCGATGCACAAGATTTTGCAGCATTGGACAGAGCTTGCAGTTTGGATCCATCCTTTCTATTGGAAGCATATTTTGCAGCCAACTGGCGCAAGTCTCTAACAATTGCCTGCATGCTGCAGTAACACAGGCATATATCATTTTATATCCCATTTAACTGTTATTTGGCACCTATCCAAGACATAACATAAGATTAAATAAGATGCAGTATCAAGGGGGAAATGTACAGGAAGCAATTAGAACTGAATGAATGAATTTACTCGGTGCAAGATACTGGATCGACAAATGTTTATGGTGAATCAGAATCAGAAAAGGTGAAAAGCCAGGGTGACTTAATTTATAAGAACTGACCTGCGAACTTTGTTGGCAGTGAAAACAGTACCCAAAACAGACAGCACAAGGTCATCACTTCCTTGAGAAGGGCCATCCCTGCCCTTGCTCATGTTTGGATGAGGCCCTTTACAAGTAAGGTTAGGTCTGGCTGAATTCTTGGTCTTCCTTGCCACAGTAGTGCACATTTCTTGGGACTCACGGATAGTCATCTCACGAGCAGACCAAGCACACTCTTGTTCATTGACTACATGAGGATAGCGTTTTAGAAAGGACAAATCTGCCGATATAAATTTATAGTCCTTCAGAATTCCACGTCTTCTACACAATGGAGACAGTATCCTCTTCCTCTTAGGGTCATCCACTATGATCCATGCGTCTATAATATTTAAAGGGATGGAATCCCTTTTTGTAAATTCAAGGACAACTCGCTCTCTTTTGGAAGCATATCCATAATCAAACAACAAAGAACTTTTGCAGACCCATAAACCACGCACCAAATATGCATACCCTGGGAGCACTTTCAAAATTTCTTCCTCTGAATAGGTTGGAGCAAGGTGCTTCAGAGCATCAAATTCATTTACTTCTGAAGCCTATTTTAAACAGATGAATGTAAACAAAAAGGTACAAAACAACTTCAATTATGGATAGATTCTTCACTTTTTCTTTTTCTAAATTATTAGAGTTCCAAGCATTCATTAAAATGCGAGCATCTCAATCTAACCTCAGTAAACCATTTTTTCAGGCGTTCTTCCAGCGGTAGCAAAAGCATTTCCCTGTTATGAAAGCAGATAAAAAAATATATGTAACTTGTATTTCAAAATGCATTATATAGTTCAGACAGTGACAACAACCAAAGAAAGAAGTGGAAGAAAAGGCTATCACTAGAAATGAAGAAATTTGAAACATGGCTTTTCAGGAAAATGCAAAATACAAACATTTGAAGGAAGACACTTTTCTTGCAAAATATTGGATGTAGCACACTAAGCTGGGCTTTCATAGCATGCTTTGTGACATCAGTAACAGCAATTTCCCACTACGGTGGTAAAATAGCACTACACAATTCATCAGTCCCTGAAACAGCTTCATAAGTATCGAAAAGCTAACAAAGAAACACAAATATTATTCAACAAATATGTCAGATGTCGAAATTCAAATAATAGTAAACCTAGCATCTCCGATGTCAAGTAGTTAACCTATTGCCCAAACAACTGACTAATCGCATGAGCACAAATAGTTAGCATAGGCAATGTTTCAACATCTACTATTATCAGATAGGTGATGGGAAATCAGCATACTATGATGGTGTGTCATCTGTCATGACCCATCAGTCTAAGTTGAGATTATTTTAGTAATAGTATATATATAACATGTAAAAGCGACACTTTTTCATGACCAAATGGCTAAGGGGCATATTGAATTGTTACTTTGTTAGGGCACTCCCTACACAGCAAGAGAATATGCACAGTTCAGAATTCAGTGAGACAGAAAAAAGTTAGTTCCTGCAGTCTAGATCTATCAACTCTTCATTCCACTTCCCTCCTTCAAGCTGTTTCCACCCTGCCTCTTAAATAACTAGGGTCAAGGCTCCAGCAAGATTCAAAAAGGCACTAGTCGCTCTCTAGGCAGTGACTAGAGCCTAGGCGGGCCTAGGTGAGCCTAGGCGTTTTCCTAGGCGGTAGCTAAATATATGCGTAAATACTTAAAAGAAAAGGAAAAAAAATAGCAGATCAGTGGTCATAGAATGGGGAGAAAGAGGAGAAGGCCCAATAACAGCCCAAGTCTCCGACGGTCCCACCGTAAGCCCCCCCCCCAAGGGCCCAAGTATTATCCCCTCCCCTCCCAGCCTCTCTGTTCCTGTCTCTCTCCCTCCCAGCCTCTGCTCGCGCTCGCTTCCGTCGCTCGCCCAAGCCATCGCACGTCGCCTCCTACCCCGCCGACATTACCTCCTCCCCCACCGCCGCCTGACGTCCGCGCCACCCCCACGCGTCCCTACTTTAGCGGATCTGCCCAACCTGACGCCACCTCTTCCCCCACCAGCTACCGCTGCCTCATGTTAGCTCCTCCCCCATCGTCTCCCGACCTCCGCGCCGCCCCCACAGGTCCCTGCCTTGGCGGATCTGGCTGCCTTTCGCCGGCAACAGTTAGGCAGACGCCTAGGTACCCGCCTACCCCCCTAGGCGAGGCGGTACCCCGTCGCCCAGCGCATAAGCGCGCCCAGGGCTCCAGGGTCATGACAGGAAGTCATAATAAGATACGTATTAGCTTTTATCCCACTTAGTGTTGTCACCAAATTTCTTCATTTAATGGTTCGTAGAATTATATTTTTCTTTGACACCATTATTCATACCATACTTACATATATGCTTTTCCCCTATTTGTATTTTTCAACTAACAATATGCAGAGTTCTAGTTCTCTTGAAAAAAGCAGAGAAAATAGCCTTTACAAAATCATAAATGAAAAGAAAAGAAGCACTCAATATTACCATTATCATAGGATAAGTGCAAAGGTGAGCTGGTCCACCACTCACAGTTTCTCTAACCAAAGCAAAAGAAGAATAGGGAAATGATGCATACTGCACCTTATTGCTTGGCATTTGTTGATATGCTTGCTGCTAGTCGAGGCTTCAGGACATAAGGACGTTACATAATCAGAGCTGAAAAACAAGACAGGATCAGTTTTTAACAAGGTAGGTAAAAAGGCTGATCGTTTGATAAAAATTCACATCACCCCAGGCATTGATGATAACACAGCAAATAAGGAGAAATAAGATGCTGACGAAATAAAGTTGAATATTGATACCAATGTAGATATTGCAATTATGCTAGTAAGTTGTTGCATTGTTATCTTTCCATTACAATGCATATTAAGTGGGTGGATGCAGTAAAGGGAGACTTGGAATGTTTAATTATCTGGAGCACATGAAACTTAGCACTCCATGTGCCCAAACCGTGAGCTAGGATAGTGGCCGACTATTATTAATATTACAACTTTTTTTTTAATTCAGATATTCTATGCTTTCAGCTCCTGTTGCGGTATCAGTATCTAGCCTACGCCAAGCCTGTTTTAGACAAAAGATCACTACATGTAGCATTTTTGTAGTCTCACCACTTCAATATTATGAATGTGACAGATTTAGAATCAAAGCTCCTGATCCATAAATGTGGAAACTACAAATCTCAACATTGTACACTTATTTTTGGCCATTATGGATCAAATCAAGCAACCTGGTGAGCAATTCATGTATTGATTCCAAAGGATTCAATAAGCTATTCCACTCTAATCATTAGTTTTTCCTATTCATGCATTGACAATCCTGTGCTCAAAAGTGGACCTAGGCAGGCAAATCAGCATCTACCGAGCCTAAGCGCTAGGCACCACATTTCTGCCTAACATCTTGATGCCGGCTTAGTGGTAATTAGGCATCAGTTATATGTCATGCCACCTTGCCACTTGCCTTTATAACAACCGAGCAGCAACAGCAATGGTGCTTTGCTAGAAATGAAGTGGCAAGCAAACAGGAACCAATGGAAACTGAAAGCAAGTAGCAGTTGTTTGCAATTTAGCAGACTAATCTTATTGGATCCATTTAGATTAATTTGTTGCAAACAGCAAAAGATAATAGATAATCCATCACTCAATCCTACAAATCAAGGCCACATCAGTTTCTAGTTTATGCCAATTTTGATCTAATCTGTGGGCTCAATATTGGTAAATCTGCTATTTTTTGAAGTTGCACATAATCCTCCCCAGAATAAGTCATGTACTCATGTTTATGTACTTATGCACCTTAATACTTCCGTTATCAATGATATATTTGAGTATTTAAACTGGGCATAATAGCATTCAAAAAGTACTCCATACTAATAATTTTAGTGAGGAACTATGTATATATTACATTATAAAATATTGGTGAAAGACGCATTTCGACCATGACAATGTAAGAAAACTTTTGGGATTGGAATACTAGTTCTAGTGTGCGCATATATCCATTAAATAAAAGGAAAAGGTCCGCAAAGAAGGCTGCAGTACTAATATCAAACCACTTTTTTAGAAGACAATGATAAAAAACCTTGAAGACACTCACGTGCTCATTGTGAAATCAATAGGCGCACCCTCATTTGATATCATCTTATCATGGTACTTAGTTGCAATATTGCTCCCTGCTGGTTGGTAGGCAAGAGAAATCCATGGCTGCAACAACAGAAGAGCATGACATTGTTAAGAATAGCTTTTAAGTTTAAGCAACAGAAGAAAGGTACAAAAATACTATGAATTTTAACCAAGTTACAATGCAATGATCATCAAAAGCAAATTTGACTAACACAACTAATGTCGCAAAAGTACAAGACCCCTCAGCAGATATGATAAAATAGAACATAACAGTACCAAAAGTGATCATGAAAACTAGCTACACAACAAATTTCTAAGAAAATAAGAAATAAAAATGATAACATTATTTCAAACCTCAGAATCTTCTGCTTGGTCCTTGGAGTCTTCGGGGCGCTCATTTCCCTGTAAGCACAAGACATGATCATGAATAGACCATAGCACAAGAAGCTACACTAACCTACTAATAGTGGCACTTCTTTTATCAGTAACTGACCAAAATAATCACAACAGAAAGTAGCAGCTCATCAACCAAAAAATGGACAACTCAACATTAGGAAAACAAAATAGTCTGACATTAGCAAGGGGAAGAAGTAATAAAACGTTTATTAGAGAAATCAGGGACAAAACATGTCAGGCCATATTCCAATGCTGTATTAATCTATTCTCCTTGGCATTTCGGATAAAAAAGCGAGTGATGAGTAACTCTTATTCCATGCAAACAAAAAATCCAGCTCATAATTGCAGGCAATTAGACTCTAGATGTTTCAAATAATTGGACCAAGTATTGAACAAGACAAAATTTTACACATAATGGACATACTGAAAGGGCTACAGCAAAAGAAGAAAACAGCTAACCAGATCATATCATAATTTCAAGTCAGTAAACCTTTACAGCAAGAAATGGTACTAAATCTGACAGACAGAGAATGTTACAACACCTTACGAGATGAATCCATTGATCCACTATCACCACCATTCATTTCCCGGGGTTGTGAAGCCTGCCTAGTATGTGCCCGGCCAGAAATAACATGTGACATTGATGGTCGCATTTGCACCACTGCATCAATATGATTCAAATGAACCTGTAAAACAACGCAAGAGATTGACCCCAAAGAAAATCATATCAAATAAACATCTAATGCTAGTAATTATTCCATGTGTCCTAGTAGGATACTAGACTACCAGCGGACAAGTTCTCTCTGGTGGCAAAGAAAAAATGGAAATGTGTTCCAAGTTTTGGATTACAAATTGCTAGACATAAATGACAAGCTAGTTAGGCCACAAACTCAATACCACTGGAACCGTGGGGGTAGCTTGGGGAAAGGGGATTGTTCAGGGGAACAGAGTCAATCAGAAGTATAATGTAATAACAGTAACAAACAAGTTCTAGCCCTATCTCTGACTGATGTTTACATCAGCTACGACAGAATGTTTCAACATGAGTATGGGCACAATATAAAAGATTAATGTGTAAGAAGCAATCAGAAGTTACATAACCCAGGGGCTCATTGCTGAACAATTTATATCAGATAGGAAGGCAGCACCTTAATACGCAGGCAAGAAGCTAAACTGACCCTGAAATAAACTAATACAATCAAAATAAGCAGTATCGAACATTTAGGACATTTAAAATTTGCTTCATTATTGTTACCACAGTATTCTAAATATGCAATGCCACAATTCCCTAGGCTACAGCCTAGCTACTCATAAACACTTTGCCAACAGAAACCAAGAACCAGAGAAGCTGTCATATTACTTACCAAGTTGCCTTTAAGAACACCAACTGCGTAATCAGTAACATCAGCTGCCTTGGATGATGATAGTGTCTTTTTAAAAACACAAAATAAGGACAAAAAAACATAATATCAATGATATATATAAACAAAATATGCAATAAAATTATTTGCATGGGAGCAGAACAATTTTATCCATTTAAGATACCATCACAAGTGCTAGAGAAGAACATTATATTAACTCAACTAGCAAAGTTACAGTTTATTATGATTATCACTTTGGTCACGTACACTTGGCAATTTTAAAACAGGCACCATCATTAAAACACAACTTAACCAACTTATATTGTTCTCCTGTGTCCTGTCACAGAAACTGGGAATTTGGTCATGGTGCCAGCCAATTTTTGAAACTTAGATTCTCTTTCAAACTATATAGACTGAAAGAATCATATGCAGACTTGTCTCAGAAAGTATTTTCATAATATCATGACTTTGTGATATTTTCACTATTTTGCAGAAATATTCATACAGGACATAATAGTCAAAGTTACACTTCGTGTCATTGTCTAAAACACCATTGTTTACCGGGCTGGAGAGTGCAATATTGTATATAAAACACAAAAAAACATTGAATTGATTCTTCCTATTTAAATATTTTAAAATACGGTCATATTCAAATCTTACAAAATATGACCGCATGCATGTACAAAGCATAAAGTATTGGACCCGACACGAGATAGTATACAACAAGATACAAGATGGAACATACCAAAGGGGCATCCATATTTTGTTCAGAACTAGTAACTAAGCAGACTCTCTAGAGAATCTAATTCGTTTTCCCATTTAGCATAATACTAGTAGTAGCTTTTTGAAAAAACCTTCAGTTCATTGCTGGTTCTTTTTCTGTTCCATCTTCATAGTTCATACAGGTGGTTGCCTTTTTATGTTGGCTCTTTGGTATTAAAATCATTGAACGATGGTAAAGATGAAACTCAACAAAAGACACCAAAATATAAATACGTGCGAAATATCTAACTAGAAAATAGCAGTATTTTACTACAAAGGTAACTATTCTTATGAGTATCTAGATTATGCAGCACGGCTAAAGTATCTCAAACTTGCCATCAAATAACACAATCATAATACTACTAAACCAGTGTGAAACATGCAGGTCATATCACATTTCAAAAGGTAAGTTATGCTAAAAGCAAGTAAAATCTCATCAACACAAAATGAAGGAATGACACGATGGCGCTGGCAGCCAGCTGTTGCACCACAAGAACAGGACAGATTGATATTTTCTGCAGATTGATACTCTAAAACTAGTACACAGGAGCATACACAACTCAGTCTCAACAAGGGTTTTTATCGTTACTTGATGGAAAAGAAAATAGCCAATCTTTACTCTAAGCTAAAGCTGGATCTGAAAATCCCTGTCATACTTCACATCAAGATTATGCAATAGTAAAACAAAACAAATTGTTACCTCCATCCCAAAAAAACATGAGCATTCAAGGATTCAAATTTTGACCCACAAAACATGTCACTGTAGCACTTAGACAGTCAGTGACTCAGTGGAGCCCACATACATTAAATCAACCTCCCTCTCTTCCAACCGCATGCATGCATGCACACGAGTAATAACTAGTGGAGGCTGCATGTGTCCCTTCAGTCACACGGCAAATGAAACCAAAAGACATCAATTAATAGGGGCACCTAGGTAATTTACCTTCACTGTCTTAAAATTGTAACAAGTTTTTTTTTATGGAGGGAGTAGATGTTATTTTGTACAAACAATGAGCAGGAAGTTCATAAATCACTTCCAACAAGCACAAAGAGCAGGGAACAGTCAAAATGGTAAAAAACATAGTCATGAAGGAAGATCAAGTTCTCATAAAGAACAAAAGTAAGGTGCACCAACTGAAGTGACCATCACACAACTAAGGACAAATCTAAGGTTCATCAAGAAAACAACAATCATGCAAGTGCCCAGGCATTGAACATAAAAATAGGATAATTGCAACGACACTAATCAGATTCAACCAACAAGTGAGCACAATTCTTCAACTTTGCCTGAGGGTATCACAGATAATTAAACTTCGCCTTGAAGTTCATAAGTACATTTAAAGACTGTCATGTGATTTTGCAAGATTGAAATAAACTCACCTGTTTTGTCAGTCTCAAAGGTGCCTCTTGGTCATAATTTTCACTCGGTGTATTGACACTCAAATCAATTTCAACTTCTGAACTCAATGGCTTCACACAAACCTGATATATTCATAATCCTTTAGCTACTTAAGATAAATATATGTTAAATAATAGAAATTTGCAACAGCAAAAGAGTATATGAAGTTAATGGGGGATGTACCTCTTCACATATCTCATTTAACTCATACGGGCGCCTGGCCTCAGAGGATATTGCATAACGTACAGCTGTGATATAGATAATAACAAATTTAAAAACAATTTTGAGCCAAATATTGATAGAACGAAATATGTACAATAGGGCTGAAGTTCAATTCATCATGATGAAACAAACATATGCTACTGCTGGATGTTTGGGGCAGAATAGTAGATAAACAAACCAAACAACCATAGTCAGTTATTAACCTTTTAATCTGGCCCTAATTGTCCGGCTAATTTTCTATATGCAGAAGTTTAGTAAGAACACATTCTTATTTTTACCACAATCTAGAAGAAACAGCAGGATACTTTAATTAACAATTATAAGCCTTCTTATAACAAGTTTGTACAATGCCTTGCATAGAATAGAACATCATAAACAACATAAACTATACCTTCCTGCAAAAACACATTGTTCTTCTGCAGCTTAGAAGTAGAACTAGTTTATCTAATAGCATTGGCAGAAATTTAAATAGAACTAGAAGAGAACAAAATTTAACTGTACACAGTGCCGGCCCTAGAGGTAGGACATGAGGTGCGACGGCCGAGGATCCAAACCCAGATATACAAACCCCCAGGTCCTATAATCTATTAGGTATTAGCAAACTAATGAGAAGAGAAACATAGAACTGGCCAGGCGGCCCAAAAAAACAACATCGACATTTCTTTCCTAATTTCCTTACCTTCCTGCAAAAGCACATTGTTCTTCTGTAGCTTAGAAGTAGAACTAGTTTATCTAATAGCATTGGCAGAAATTTAAATAGAACTAGAAGAGAATAAAATTTAACTGTACACAGTGCCGGCCCTAGAGGTAGGGCATGAGGTGCGACGGCCGAGGATCCAAACCCAGATATACAAACCCCCAGGTCCTATAATCTATTAGGCATTAGCAAACTAATGAGAAGAGAAACATAGAACTGGCCAGGCGGCCCAAAAAAACAACATCGGCATTTCTTTCCTAGTTTTCTTTCCCCATGACCCTCGGGTAGGGAGGAGGCGAGGAGTCACGCTACACACAACACACTATGATCGTGAATTCGCGACGTGCGCCTTACACACGCGGAGCTGGCGAGCCGCGCGGCCGCGAAGAGCTAGACTATCGGAGAGACGGACACGGCGCACGAGGACGGCGACCAGGCAGGGCTCCACGACGACGACATCTTGATTCTTGGCTTCTTATGAATTGCGATCACCGATCAGTTGTTTAGGCGCCCCAAGGTATTTTTTTTCTTTTTATTTTTAATCCAAATAAATTATTTGTATAGTATTCTAGATTTCTAATACTTTGTACCCATATAGTCATATTTTTCTTCTAATTTAGATGTTAGAATTTTAAAAAGTTACCTAAGAAACATTTGTCACGGGTGAGAAAAGAAAACGAATATATTACTTTTTTAATCTATATTGTTCTTGGATAATTATCATACATCTATAAATATATTGCTTAATCTACGTTGTTCATCGATAATTATAAGACATGTTAAATTAAAAATATGTTATCAGACATGTTGAATTTAGCAGGCGGAGGCGTGGCTGCTCCGCGAGAAGGAGGTCGCGGAGAACGCGTCGTGGGTGGCTGCGCGAGGAGGAGGACGCGGCGCGGGGGGGCTGCTGCAGGAGCTCGACGCCGAGAGTGCCTGGGTCGAAGAGTATGTGGGGAACAGGTTGCCTCCCACCCAAGCTAGGATGGAAGACGATTTGAGCTTCGTCTGCGACGCCGTCGGATCGGAAGGGGTATTGGGAGGGCAATGAAGGTGCCGCAATCAAAATTTCATTTATCTCGTTTGATTTGGTTTTCTCATTGAAATATATCAGCTTCACCGAATCAAATTTCAGTCTTCAATCAAAAAGATTTCACACGTTTTTAATGCGATTTTATAGCCGATGCTGCGGTTCGGTTTGGTGATTGATGTGTTTTGTTTCTGCTGTGTAGGAATCAACAAAAGGGCAGGGCGGAGGACATACAGAGGGATGGTAGCAGCTGGGTACCTGCAGCTCTCCATTCTTTCTAGTTATGACAAAAGTGAGTTGAAATTCAACCGTTTGTTGTTCATGCGCCTACTCTATTAGAGTGCTCGGAGATCTGCAGTCGCATCAGGGTTGATTAGCGGAAGTGAGCCTGGTTTCTAACTGTTCACGAGCCTAAGTATCTTTCGTTGAATTGTCATATCAACCTGCTGACAATCAAGTTGACTGCAAGCAGATCATGGGCCCCGTTCGGCTTACTTTATAATCCGCACTATTCAGTTTTTTTTTCTCAGCCGGACAGTGTTTTTCTCTCACAACAATTCAGCCAGAACAATGTTTTTCAGCCAATTCAGCCAAGTTTCCGCAAGCTGAACGGGCCCATATCTAGCAGTAGCAGTAGCAGGAAATGCCTTTAGCTTTCCACTGGTGATTTGGTTCCTTGGCAATGCCGCAGGTCAACGTGCTTGTCGCTTGTTGGTGATGTGAAGAACATCTGCGCATATATAACTCTCTGTCTGTCATGGAGATCAACATCAACAGCAAGTGTAAGGCTTGATGCAGAACTACAGGTGCACGTGTACTCAAATGAAAGCTCTTGTGGCTAAATTACCTTCTTTTTGCTTGAGATGCACTACTAAATCTTTTGTGTCAACCAATGTGTCTACACACATTTCGCACTTAGTACAACTCTAGATAAAAAATCAGAATTTCACACTTACTGAAAGTATTAATTATATGATTATAATGGTAAATGGTCACTATTTCTACCGCTGATGCAAAACACCATGTGCAAGTGATGCAATGCAAGAGCCCATATTATCCAGGAGGTGGCCTCGATCCTGCCATCCAGGAGCATCTATTACGCAATTCAAGGTATGGGAACTCCAGCAATTCTTTTGATCTTGCGATTGATTTTGTCTATTTAAGATCTTCTATTTTCATGCATTATGCACATGTCAGGTACACTTGTAGGATACGGTTTTGCTAGGATTTTGATAAGATTGAACTGTGGATTATGGCATCCTATCCAACTGCTCCTGAGAGCCACTAACTACCAACCATATTGGCACGGTGTCCAGCAGCACAGAGCCGATGTATGTGTCATCTCAGCCTGTCCAATTTTTTACACTGTGTTTACTTCAGTTCCAAACATGGTTTTTGACTTGTTTTTTATTCATAACAGTTTGGCTAGGTTTAAAGCAATTTGTTTTGTTACTTGCAGTCGAGCAAAAAGACACATGATGTTATAGTTTCTGGATGACAATGCGGGTATCGAAGAAAAAGTTTCTTATTCCCGTGCGTTTGATGGAATGCCCAGACAGGTTCAGTGCTTCTAAATTTTGTGCATACTTCATTATTAATAATATAAATATTGTGCCTTTGGTATTATGCTATAGGAGTAAAAATTGAATTTCTGTTTTTTATTGTTCACGTTGTGTGAGTGGATTATTGAAATTAATTGGCTTTGATTTCAACACTTTGATTCAGTTAACAAATTAAAGATACATGTAATAGGGTGTCCGTGGATTGGCAAATAATTTTATTCCTTGTTTCTTAAAAATATTGGCTACTAAGAGGAATTAATATTTGAGAGAATGTCAATGTATTGAAATGGGAGTTCATGGATATAAAACGCTAGTGCATGTTCAAACAGGTATAAAAAGTCATATGGATTGTTCTATTGTGGTGATTCTAAATATTTTGATATGGCCTTATCATTTGTGCTCATCAATGATTGCCTTTTCAAGAACCACAATCAGCATGCAGGTGTACAATGGTATTTGCCTGATCATCTTCCAACTCTAGCTCATCATCCAAATTTAATCAGTGGACATTGCCTCATTTTGACAAATAGATGATCAGGCAACTAAAGAGGATGATGACCTGGATTTGGTGGTTGAATTGAGAATTTGAGATCAATGTGATTAGCTCACTGAATAATAAAAATTGGAACTTATGGTTAGCTACTTTACATGGGATAATGCAACTTATTTGATCTGCAAAACTTTAGGCTCTGTTTCATGTAGATCTCCACACTGGTTCTATCATGGATCATGGTGATGGTGAATGCTAATTCAACTCAAATCATTTGTAGAGTTTAGGTTGTACGGACCATTGGGTTTTGATGGCTTTTGTAGCAAAATCAATCTAACGTTGTATCTTGGCATGTTGCATTTTTGGAAGCATGGTGGGTTGTCCCTTGATGTATTACTGCAGTTCATCAGTGACAGTGAGCGTGCGTTTACAATGTAGAAGCCTGCAAATGGGGGTGTTTTTGGATCAAGGGGCTAATAATTAATATTACTCTAAAACCAGTACCCGTATTTGATGCCTTGTCCTGTACTGAAACTGTAATAATAGTGCTGGCCACTTGCGTGAACTATGGCTGAACCCCACTCTTGATGTTCAGTTAACATGTCGATTACAAGAGGCCGTGTGACTGCTGCAAGATATCACTTGTCTGCTTTTCCTTTCCCCTGAGGCCTGAACCCTGAGAAGGGTCTCCATTCTGTGCTCAACGGGAACGGGGACAGGAATACAGGATCCATGAAATCATGTTGCAGTAGGAGAACGAGAACAGGGACAGAAAAACGGGACTGGACTGGACATAGTGCATGGAGCTCGGTAATCTCCTCTGACATCCATGTCTTGGATGGTCGAATTTTTTCCTACCGTATATAGGAACTGATTTCACATTCTTTTTCGTTATTCATCCATTGTAGAAAAAATATGTTTAATAGACACGTGCGTGACAGTGAGCCTGTGACGCCACGCTCTCCGTGACTGTGTTAATTTTACAAGCTTTGCCTTTTTAGATTAAATGTCACTTTAACGTCGGTAGTTAATTTCACAGTATTGTTATCTTATCGTACGATCCGTGTGTTTTTAGTACAAAAGTTTTGTTGTCCCGTAGCAATGCACGGGCATACTACCTAGTTTATCATACGAACCTGCAGGTCACGCTCGCACCTCGCCGCCTTGTCCTCGTACGTCACCGCGTCGGGCGGTCGCTCGCCCTCGACTGCCGGCTAGGATCGGCGGGGCATCGGGCCGTCGGGGATTGCGGTCCGGATTTGGGACTGGTGCCATGTGGAGACGCGGACTGGAGGTGGACTAGTTGAGGCGCTGCAGTGGGCTGGCTATTAGCCCATGAATTGGATTAGTGGGGTCTGGGGCACTGGATCTGAACTGGGACATCGGGTAGTACAGGTAAATTCGAGTACCGGGAGTCATTACCCAAATTACCCGAAATTATTTCGGGTATCCATAGTTACTATCTGAAATTATGATTGGGTAGATCGGATTTGGGTAGTTCTGGTATGGATTCAGGTAGTTCGGTTTGGGTTTGGGTATTGGTTTCGTGGATGTCAATGAAGGGTGGAGGTTTTGGGGAGCCAGGGGTTTTTGGTATCCGTGACCATTTTTTTATCATACGAACCTGCAGGTCACGCTCACACCTTGCCGCCTTGTCCTCGTACGTCACCGCGTTGGGTTGTGGCTCGCCCTTGACTGTCGGCTAGGATCGGCGGGGCATCGGGCCATCGGGGATTGCGGTCCGGATTTGGGACTGGTGCCGTGTGGAGGCGTGGACTGGAGGTGGACTGGTTGAGGTGCTGCAGTGGGCCAGCTATTAGCCCATGAATTGGATTAGTGGGGTCAAGGGCACTGGGTTTGAACTGGGACATCGGGTAGTACAGGTAAATTCGGGTACTGGGAGTCATTACCCAAATTACCCGAAATTATTTTGGGTATCCGTAGTTACTATCCGAAATTATGATTAGGTAGATCGGATTTGGGTAGTTCAGGTACGAATTCAGGTAGTTCGGGTTCGGGTAATGGGTATTGGGTATTTTCCCATGTCTAAATAAACGTACCAATATAGGTTAGACGATGTTCCAATAACCTTGCACAGAAGCCCCTATAGAAAACAGAAATAACAAATAAGCCCCTAGCCACCGAGCAAACCAAACGCGTCGGAGAACTCCACCGCCAGCCATCACCGACGTCGAGAGCTCCCAAAGCGTCACAGATTTGGAGAAGCCCCATCACAAAGAATCTTTGACTTGCCGCAGTAGACACCCGTAATCATGGACGGGCTAAAGCTATCGCTGAAGAAGCATCGGTCGAGGATTGAACCTGAGCTTCTCTGACCATGGATCAAAGCTCGCTATTGAAAGTCGCTGAGGGAAGCTCGAGCTCGATCCACTCCCCATTCTGCCGCAATAGCCCACAACCGTCATTGCATCCTTGATATATAGTGTTCGCCTCTCTAAGTCGACAAGACGTTGAATTGCGCAGACTCCTGTACATGAGCCGACGAAGCCGGTGTCAACGAAATATGGTCGGCAGTCTATCGAGGGATATGTCCACGGTAGTAGATGAATCGGTGGAGGTGCGCGTGAGGGAACCGGAAGGTGACACAGAACGCAAGAGACAACGATTAGATAGGTTCTGGCCGCTGACTTGGCGTAATATCCTACATCATGTGTCTTTCGGTGGATTGTATTGTGTATGATCAGATGAAAATGAGGGGGTCCCTACCCTTATATATAGCCCGGGGTAGGGTTACAGATCGGTTGTTTATATCCTGATCGATTTATAAGATAGAAAGTTACAGATATTACGTGATCTTCACGCAATGTTGCGAGACACGCCGACCTATGTCGTGCTTAACGCGGCGCCGTCTTGTAAGCTGAGCCTCCACTAGTAGCGCGACCCATGCGTAGCCTTGTGGGCTGGGCCTCCCCTAGCGGCTCGGTCCATGTACAACCCTCTGGGTATCGGGGTCATACCCCTACAGCTAGTCCCCGAGCACATTGTATCCTCTAAGCAACACCGTCCTGAGCTTGCCTGAGCTGATCAACACGCCGCTAATTGATAGGAAGAGGCTTCCGACCTGTCTGACTGGGAGCCGAGCTGTTGAAGAAGATGTCCGAGCAATTAGTAAGGCGCCCGGGCTGTTGGAGTGAACATCCGAGCTGTTAGAATCAATGTTCGAGCTGTTCAACCGGGAGCCGAGCTTAGACTTATGCGAAGCTAAGGTTTGTCAGAAGGATGTAAGAAGCTCAAGTTAAATTTTTTTGAAATTTCCAACTTGTACGAAGTGTGCCCACTTAGGTTTCGGGCGTCAAAGTTGGTCGCGTGGCGTCCTTGACTTAGTTATCGCGGAGGAACTTAGCCGTTTTGAAGAAATCTAAGTCAAAGAAATAAGCATATTCACCGCAAGGTGAAGTGTGCCCACTTAGTCCCTGAGCCAGGTACTAGGTGAAGTAGTCTCGTGGTGCCAGGGTCCAAAGTAGTAATCTTTAGGTGCTGAACCCGTCCACAACTTAGCTGAGAAAAATAGTACAGTCCGAAAAAATATCTTGCCATGAAAATCCAAAAATTCCTTCGAAATACCGCTTGACACACGTTTTGTCTTTGTAGCCCACACGAAACGCAGCTTCGCATACGGATACGGTAAGCCCAGTTAACGGCCCAATGACGCACGGAGAACTCGGAGGGAATGAGGTGCGGCAGGCGTGGTTTTCCAAAAACCCTAGAAGGTGGAGGGTCATGGGTCGTTTCGTTATAAGTCTGCCATGGCTCCAAGGTGCACTCCCTATTTCCTGCACGCCACATCGTCTTCCTCGCACTCTTGCGCACATACACCTTCCCGTCTGCAATCACTCCGCTGCTGGAATAGATCCAAGCGACGAGCAACCACCGTCTCCAGATCTGCTTGATGGCACCGAAGAGGAATCGCAGCAGCTCGAGGCGGGCGTCGCACGAGGTCAACCGCGCCGAGGAGTGGGTGCAGTCCGTCAGTGATGAGAGGGCACTCAACAACTTGGTGGTGCTCGGGATTCTACCAGACAGGGTGACAATGGGATGGCACCCGGCAGTTGGTGAGAATTTCCCCATGCCCCATTCCGATGAACTTGTTGTTTTTGAAGATTACTCCATCCGTGGATTTGGCTTCCCAATTCATCCTTTTCTCCATGGGCTGATTGACCACTATGGCATCAGTCTCTACAACCTTAGTCCGAATTCCATCCTTCATGTTGTAGTTTTCGTCAATCTTTGGGAGGCATATCTGGGGATCTTGGCCCACTTCGATCTATTCCACCATTTCTGCTGTCTCAAGATGCGGGGGAGCTGGATCCAAGGTAGTCGGCAGTGCTTATCTACAGCAGCGGGATGGGATGATGAGTTAGTACATCGTCGTCCCGCTTAACATGAATGTGAAGTACTGGGCCTGCAAATGGTTCTACATCAGGCTGGTGGAACCATATGTCTAGTGCGACGCTGATCAGATGCTAGTGGTGAACACAAGGTGGTCGGAGAGGCTCGGCCCGAACAAAATGGAGCAAGTAAGGGAGCTCCTGTGGTTGACAGATCATAGAAGGTTTGATGGAGTCATTGTGGTGATGAACTTCATGTTCCGCCGGATCCAGCCTTGCAAGGAGAGGGCGCACCCGGTGTTTGAGTACCAGGGAGATACTGATGGGACCCATGAGGTGCCCAAGGAAATTGCCCGAGATGAAATCATGCAGTGGATCGAGATGTTGTTCAATCTCACGGGTCATGTGTCCATCAGAGACCACCAACGTGCCTTCAGCGTCGGAAATCTCCCCCCGGCGGTGAGAGGTTTTCTACGGTGTTTTGCTTGATTGTCCTCATGAAAGGACCTAGGATGCCGCCTAGAGGGGGGTGAATAGGCGTTTCTGAAAATTAACACATTTAAATGCAGAAACAATTAGTAAAGAGAGTTTCCAAAATGGAACCACCAAATAAAGAGTAATACCACCCCTCACAAGTTAAACACAGAGTATACAAGGTATAAAGAATATATATAGAAGCTACAACCCTGCAACACAAAGTTAGAACAGAGAATAAATATTTTCAGCACAGGTAGGAAATACCGGACGTGTCCGGTATACACGATTTCTGCAGAGCAGCCCCAAACTTGCTCCTTTCGATTTCTATCTTTAAGCCAAACTGCAGGTACCTACTAGAGATGACAATATACACAGAGAATCTGCACAAGAGCTAGAGCAACACAAATATCGAATGAAATGCGAATTGAGACACGATATTTGTTTTATCGAAGTTCGGACTCGTTCAAGTCCTACTCTCCATTGAGGGGGCTGCGGGTGACCCAGCGAAGGTCAGCCCTAGAGGGTACCATGAAGGTCACTCTAGCCGGAGTCTTTTCCAACTCCTTTTCCTCCTTCCACTAGTTGATTCCAAGATGGCGGAATCGACTGTTACAAACTTTCCAAGGCACACCACAATCTCTTGGGTGCTCTCCGGCGATGCCTAGCCGTCTAGGACCGAAGAGTCCAAGAGTAACAAATGCAAATCACGAGATTGACAATATGCACAAGTGCTCAAGTGGTTGGATTGCTCTCTTTTTGAATTTCTCTCAACCCACTAATTGATTTGGCAATTTTGATCACACACTCACTAAGAGAGGGTTTGGGAGAGTTGGCAAGGCTCAAAAACTTGTATGTGTATCAGCAGAATCAGCAGCCTCTAAAGGTGGAGGCTTGGGGGTATTTATAGCCCCCTTAGAAAAACTAGCCGTTTTATAGTCGTTGCCATACCGGACATGTCCGGTATGACTTACACTGCCCCAACGGTAACAAAGTCAGAGTGACAATGTGAGGCGTCGAAACTCCCAATGAATGCCGGAACTCCCGACCATCGGAACTCCCGACTCATATCAGAGCTGCCGACCCTCAGCATATTTGAAAACTAAGTAACTGAGTTGAAGTTTGTGAGGTGTCGGAACTCCCAACGCATGGCAGAACTTCTGACTGTCGAAACTCCTGACTCACATCGAAACTCCCGACCCTCAAGGCATTTGAAAACTAGCTGTATGAATACCGAACACGTTCGGTATGACCAGGACAGTGAACCATCTGAGTCAGTTAAGCGCAAGATGTCGGAACTACCGACCATTGCCAGAACTCCCGACCGTGGGAACTTCCGACTCACGTCGGAACTCCCGACGAACCAACCCAAGAACAATAAGAATTTTATCGTGGCTGGGCACATACCGGACACGTCTGCCAGATCAGCAAAACATAAGTTAGCTCTTTTGTCACTCAAACACTCAAAACTCACATGGGTTGGCTTGAGCACTTATGAAACATTATCTATCAACATGATGCATCCCTTTTAATAGTACGGTATTCCTATTAACTGAAATTTAAAGAGTATAACAAATTTAAACCTTTTGAGTTGATCTCTTTCAACCAAAGCCGTGTATTCCAATATTCATCAAGTGAGGGTGTCAACATGTCAACTTTGATCCTTTTCACTTGAGCATAGCCATCTTGAGCACGTGACTTGATTCCATTCATCAAATATGAATAACTCCAAATGCATCAAGTCACTTCCAACACTTTGTCCAATATAGTTTTGATCCTCCACATCAATATGACCATCATAGCTTGATTAGTACCTCAACTAAATATAAGTACTTTCTTCTTCACCCTAGCTAGGTTCTTCGGCCGCCAAGCCATCGCTTGCCCTTCACCCTTGCTTAGTACCTCGAAGCCTTTCCTTGCTATCTTCACCATCTCAAGCCATCAAGTCACATCTTGTGTTGAATCATCCATTCATTTGTATTGTCATCTTTTTTATTTCACTTTAGCAAGCTTTAAATATGAGACCATTCCATATGCAATCCCTCATGTCTCATCAACTAATTTTTACTGGGCTTGCTTTCACATAGTACATGGAAATCCCTCAATAAATAAGCATTTGCATGAATTCCATTTGCATTGTTGTCTTGTGCTTGAACTAGATTGTTTATACAACAACACATCATTTTGGCTTTTATTAAGTACCTCTGAGATAACCTATTACCTTTCCATACTTAGCAAACGGGTTAGACCTTTAATCACGTTGTCATTCAATCATCCAAAACCCACTAAAGGGCTAGATGCACTTTCAATATCTCCCTTTTTGGTGATTGATGACAACTTTATTAAGGCTTACAAAAGAATATAAACATTTAAGCTTTTGGGTTCAATGATTTATGAGAGGCTCCCCTTGATATGTGCTTAAGATTAGAAATCACAAAATGACCTCAAATGTCAATTGCACATACTAAAACATATAGGAGACTCCCCCTAAATCATTGCATCCATGGGGTGCATGTGTGTGTGACAAAGTAATATTGTGATGCATATGACAAGATATATCACACAAGAATAAATATAAAGGCATTACATCAAATATTTTCATTCTAGCATGCATACTCCTTATGAAAATAAATACAACATATGTATGTCACACATAGCACTCATTACACATTTTCTCAAGTCCACAAGCCACTGATATAAAAATAAAGGTCATGTCTCAAGAGATACATAGATAAAGCATAAGTCTCATCTCTCACATGATACAATCTATCTCAAACTCAAGATACATCAATGAAGCTCAAAAATTAAAATGAAACTCAAGGAACTACAGCCTGTAGTACATATCTTCAGGTACAAAGATAAGCAAATGAAACAAATATTCTGAAGCTTTAATCAGTCTCTCTCCCCCTTTGTCATCTATCACCACAAAGGTCCAACAATGACATACTGAGGACAAAGGGGCTGCAAGCTGTCTCTAAAAGCTGAGATCACTCATCATCGTCTTCATCTCTACCAACATCCTCATCATCTGAGCATATAGCACCGGCTGGACGAGAACCACCTGCACCAGACAGGTCATAGCCACCAGACCCATAGTAGCCGAAACTACCTATGAGGTCACTCCATCAGTCTAAAGCATACTCGTCTGCTGCACTAGGACATGGCTGAGAGTGAGTAGGCACACGAGCCTATAGTGGTAAAGTGTCAGGGTGCTCTGGTGCCTACTATTGCTGCTGTTGTCGCTGAAGGAACTCAGCAAACTCTGTGTCGTACCTGCCCTGCTGCTGCTCCTCAGTCTCAGGCTCACTAGCTGCCTCTTCTGATAGTGGAGATCTAGGAGGATCAAGCTCAAGTCTAGCAGCAATCTGCTTCAGAGTCTAAGTGTCCTTCCTCCTAGCCTCCCTCTCCTTCTGCTGACAGGTCCGTATGTCCTTGCACATCCCAAAGATAGCATTGAACATCTTACGAACAGGAGAAGGAGGACTACGGCGACGTGAAGAAGAACGTGAAGGAGCATGTGTTTGAGGGGAACCTCCTACTGCTGCTGCACCACCTGCAGGAGCATCTACCTCTAGTGCTACTGCTGCCCCTCCTAGTCCTGCTGGAGGTACCCCAATCTCAGGTAAGTCTGCAACAATCTTCAAGGCCTTATATACCTTGTCATACTCAAAGGTGTGCCTTGTGACCTGCTCAATCATGTGCATGATGTAGGGAGCAAAACCATAGCCCTTGAGGGGCCTCTCGCCAATGCTCCTAATCTCGCACCATATGAAGTCAAAGACACTGAAGGGTCGTGCATCAGGTGCCATCCTATGGAGCAGGTTCCTAGAATAATCTGCAATGTTTCCCTTATCTCCACCCTTGCAATCAATGGTCTTTCTGAACATCCTGTCCAGGTATCTGTAAGTAGGGTGAAGACCTAGAACCTTCCCACTGCTCCTCTCTCACCCCCTGGTGGGTACATGTAGGCAAGCTGCTCTGGAGGCAACACCTACTCTGTGTGGATCCTATCTTTCTGAAGATCATCATCTGAGAAGCCATGTAGAGCTGTAAAAGCATCATAATCAACACTGTACCACTGGCCCTCAAGCATATAGGGTGGCGTAGAACTGAGCTATCACCTCTGTGTTCCAGTCATGCGGTAACTCCATGATCTCATATACCCCTGTATGCTCACAAATAGCAATAGCATGATCAATGGAGTACTTCTTCAAATCTCTAACGTACTGCTAGTCAATCCACTGAGACCTGGCAATCACTTGGTTCCTGGTGAGGATCACATGGTGTAGAAGTCCATATGAAAGGCTGTTTGAAATCAATGATCAAACTAAATCCTAGGCAAGCCCCTTAGATCAATTCTCCTCTCATCTCTGGCTCTTCTAGTCATGCCTTTCCCTCGAAAGTCAACTCTAGGGACATAGGAGGGTACACTGAGGCGGATGTGTCTCAAGTAAGCCATAGTGCATACCTTGACCTGGCTGGTGCTGAGCTAGAGGTACTGCCTGCTCCTCCTCAATCTCTTGCTCATCATTTGAGCTGCCACCTTCTGAAATTCTGTCAGTGCTCTTCCTCTTTCTGGTACTGGGCACCACCCTATACTCCTCTATATCAGTGTTAGAGGAAGAACTGCTGTCTCCCTCTTTGTACTATGGAGCACCCCTGGTAGCTCTGGAGAGTCCTCTACTGCTACCTTGCTCCTGCTGACTGTATCTAGGATGCATGTCCTGCCTGCCTTCTTGTGTTTCTCCATAGCTGGATCATGCCTATGCTTGGACCTAGGCTTCTGTCTTTCGCTCACGGCTACTGTCCTGTATCCAATGATATGCAAGGAATTTTAGATACATGCCCAAACGATAGCTTATTTTAGTTGAAATATAGACATAAGAATAATTATCCTATGCTTTGCAATCACCTCAACCAAACTAGGTCACAAGGTTCACAAAACACAATAGACAATTAAACTTAGTCCTATGAATCAACCACTGAAAAGACTGAAATAAGGGAGCAAAACCTGCTCTACTATCCCATACCGGATATACCAGACATGTCCGGTATGAGCGGACAGCAACCCTAACCGGGGTCCTTGACTCAATCTTCAACCAATCCAATCCAAACTCTAGGCATTGCTTCTAGATAGGTAATGTAGCATCTCTACCGAAGGGATTTCAAAATCATGCCCTAACCACTTAGATCGAATGAGGTCTGGGATTAGGGTACCTTGAGAGAGTGAATGAAGATGCGATTGGAAATCCAAGTCCTGGAGCCTTCGATCTTGATCAAATCTCCTCCGATCCAATCTCCCTCTCTTCCTTTTCATGGTGGAAACTCAAAATCGCCAATGAAGGTCGAGGAGAGGCGGCTGGGTTGGCTAGGAGGAGGAGAAACTAACTTGGCCGAAGGGGTACCAGCCGTTTTATAACCCCGCTCATACCTGACAACCGGACACGTCCGATATTTGCGGGCTGGCTGTTCTTTTTCCAAATTTCATTCACTTAATTCTAATCCCCTTCTCTATCATTTCTTGATCCAAAAACATGTATGTCCTTGATCCAAATAAGGTGTAAATACATTTCTTATCCAAATGCCATGAGTGTCACTTCTCTTTTCCAAATATTTGGCATATATAGATTTTGATTACTTGAGAGAGAGATATTATGAGACATAGTAGATTGTGGACTTAAGAAAGCCATGTCATGTGTGATTAGCCAATCAAACAATCAAGAAGAGCTATAATCATCACATGACAAGGCTAGGTCACAAAGACCAAGATTCAAATAGTTTTTCAAATTTACACCACCTACATATGCTAGTTATGGGTTTTGAAAAACATCTCTCCTATGTCACACAAATGCACATTCTAACTTATAAAGGGCCTTAGATGCACTTACAATGCATGTATGTAAACACATACCTTTGCCTTGAGCCCACAAGAATAACACTAAGAAGATACATAGCATGATAATCTTTATGTTGACCTTAATTGCCAAATAATCATGCTAGATACGAAATCAAATTTTCATCCAAAGGACTACCAAGAATGCTAGATAAATTTGTTAGCCTACAAGGTGCAAAATAGAAATTGAGCTCCCCCTAAATAAGTGCTTTAAGTAATTTGAATGACTTTTATCTAACACTTTATTCTATTAAGAATTTGGGAGTCAATTTTCTATTTTGAACCACAACCAAATAATTTGCCATATTTAAATTTGAGTTCAAGAGATTCTCACAATTCATTAAGATTTGACAAATCACAAGCTTCTGAGTAAATTGAGGATATATGAAAATATATGGATCAAAGACTCAGTTGCAATCCTATTAGTGTTCTGATTCCTGCAATACCAGACACGTCTGGTAGGTATACCGAACACGTCCAGAATACGCAGAACAGAAACACTTTCTTTCTGTCCCTGGCCATACCATACACGTCCGATAGTAATACCGTACACATCCGATAGGTGCAGGACAGAAACAGATAACCCTCTGCTTGTGATTCTTCGTTTTAGCTATAATATTTATTCTATGCCCTGCATCTCAACAAATAAATTGCTCTACAAGGGATCCATTAAAAGCATCATATGGCAAAATAAAATTCTTTTCAATTGAATCTAATTAGCCACTTTCAATATTTCACAAATATGCCTATTAGTGAACTATTGAGCACAAAGCGAACAAAATGGTTAACCTATAAGGTTTAGGTACTTGTTACCAATGGTGAGGATGATATACTCATTAAATTATCCTTGGGTCAACCATATAAGAGACTATTTTAAGAATTGGTTGATAGATTGAGTGAATATTATCAATTTGCTTGCTCAACCACCCTAAAGCCTTCATCTCATCACCAATTATCTACATCATTAACCTAAGCACACTTTGATACCCAACTCTTGTTAGGTCCTTTTGAGTTAGTCAACAAGTGCTTAGGCACCCAAATGGCTTTAGCACTAGTTTGTGGTGAACAGATCACCTTGCTAGTGCTAACTCTATTTGTGGTCTTCCTAAGCATATCATTATAAACAAATGTGTTTGGCTTAGGTGTGTTACCATTTGGGCATTCATAGCTTAAATGCCCCTTTCTTCTACAAGCATAACATATGCGACCTTTGTTTGCTCTATGCTTGCTTTGCTTGTATGGACATCTATCAACCTTGTGGCCCATCTCATTGCATCCATAGCATTTTCTTGTTGCATCTTGGGCTTCCTTTCTTGCCTCTTTGTACATTGGGCATTTCTTGGTAGGATGCCCCAATTTCTTGCTCATGAGACAAGTGCTTTGTCCATCACTTTTCTTTTGGTTGGCTAACTTGTTTGAGGCCTTTTGTTCGGCCACTTCACACTTGTCAGCCCAACTCTTATGTGGACACATGGCCCACTCATGTCCATATAATCCACAACCATAGCATAACCTTTTTCCATGTTTCTTGCTCTTGGTTGTGTTGGCCTTACTTGAAATGTGATTCTTTTGTTGGGTTTTGGAGGAAGCAAGGTTTGAACCCTTCTCAAACTTCTTCACCATGTTATCACGGTTATCTTGAGAAGGTTGTGCTTTCTCCTTACCCTTCAACCGAATCACATCTTTCTTTAATCTTTTCACCTCTTCTTTAAGCTCTATGTTTTCTATGAGATTTAGCTCAATCGAAGATTGGCTTGCTTGAGGAGCACACCCATTAGTACAAGAAATATTTAATTGAGATAATGTACTAGTGAGTGAATGTGTAAGAGGTTGAGAAAATTTTATCGATGTGATCACAACCTCATGAGCTACCTCAAGCATGATGCTTGATTCTACTACTTCCTCATGAGAGCACTTTAGACGAACATAGTTTGCTTGTAGCACATTATACTTGCTTGATAGTTCATCTAGCCTTGCCTTTAGCTCAAGGTTTTCCTTCTCTAGTTGTGAAACAGTAGAAGAGTAGTTAGTAACTAAAGCATGCTCAATTGACAATTTTTCATACCTTTCACTTAGAGCCTTTAGTTCTTCCATCTTGGAGATGAGAAACAATTCTTGCTTTTGAAGTGATTGCTCTTGCTTCTCAATCTCTTCTTCAAGCTCATCATTCTTTTCAACTATCTTCATAATGATGAACTTGTCCTTGCGGTTGAGATGATCAAGGTTGTAGTTGTCTTCAACTTCAACATCACTCTTATCTTGATCATCCACTTGTGCTTTCTCCTTTTCTTGATCTTTCTTGTTACTCTTCTTCTTGCTTTTCTTGGCCATGAGACACAAGTGATGAGTATCATGAGATACTGAGGTTGACTCATCACTTGGTCGCCACTAGGCTTGAGCATCATTGCAAACAGCTGCTTGCTGCTCTGCTGCCTCGGCTATACCAGACACGTCCGGTTGGCATACCGGACACGTCCGGTATGTGCAGGCAGACAACAAGTCATGCGCTACTTGCACTTCTTGCTCCAGCTCGGTGCTCTTGAGGTCTTGTGAGGCTTCTTCGCTGTATGAAGACATAATGGACATACTTTCCATTGACTCGATCTCAAGTGCATCATCACATTTGGATTTTATAAATCAAAAAGTCTAGTCCAAATGAGATGAGCACTCTCCGGAGGTGGTTGTCCATTGAAGATTGCCTCATCTTGAACCTCTGCACTCAATGTACTCAACATGACATTAATAGCTTGAGCATTGAGTTGCACACATATCTCTTCCTCTTTTGACATTTTTGTAGTTGCTCAAATTAACTATAGGAAGAGGTATGCTTGCATCCACAATATGCTCAACAAGAGGACTAATATCCCTAAAAGCATTGAGTACATGAATTGACCAAGGTAGAAAGTTTGAACCATCATTTTGGAGAAGCACCGGCTCCAACTCGATAGGCGTCAACATCCTTTTCTCACGGCGGTGAAGCTTTAGGTGAGAACCTTGTTCTGATACCAATTGAAAGGATGTAGAATGCCGCCTAGAGGGGGGTGAATAGGTGTTTCTGAAAATTAACACCTTTAAATGCGGAAATAATTAGTAAAGGGAATTTCCAAAATGGAACCTCCAAATAAAGAGTAATACCACCCCTCACAAGTTAAACACAGAGTATACAAGGTATAAAGAATATATATAGAAGCTACAACCCTGCAACACAAAGTTAGAACAAAGAATAAATATTTTCAGCACAGGTAGGAAATACCGAACGTGTCCGGTATACATGATTTCTACAGAGCAGCCCCAAACTTACACCTTTCGATTTCTATCTTCAAGCCAAACTGCAGGTACCTACTAGAGATGACAATATACATAGAGAACCTGCACAAGAGCTAGAGCAACACAAATATCGAATGAAATGCGAATTGAGACACAATATTTGTTTTACCGAAGTTCGGACTCGTTCAAGTCCTACTCTCCATTGAGGGGGCAGCGAGTGACCCAGCGAAGGTCAGCCCTAGAGGGTACCATGAAGGTCACTCTAGCCAGAGTCTTTTCCAACTCCTTTTCCTCCTTCCACTAGTTGATTCCAAGATGGCGGAATCGACTGTTACAAACTTTCTAAGGCACACCACAATCTCTTGGGTGCTCTCCGGCGACGCCTAGCCGTCTAGGACCGAAGAGTCCAAGAGTAACAAATGCAAATCACGAGATTGACAATCTGCACAAGTGCTGAAGTGGTTGGATTGCTCTCTTTTTGAATTTCTCTCAACCCACTAATTGATTTGGCAATTTTGATCACACACTCACTAAGAGAGGGTTTGGGAGAGTTGGCAAGGCTCAAAAACTTGTATGTGTATCAACAGAATTAGCAGCCTCTAAAGGTGGAGGCTTGGGGGTATTTATAGCCCCCTTAGAAAAACTAGCCATTTTATAGCCGTTGCCATACCGGACATGTCTGGTATGACTTACACTGCCCCAACGGTAACAAAGTCAGAGTGACAATGTGAGGCGTCGAAACTCTCGATGAATGCCGGAACTCCTGACCTTCGAAACTCCCAACTCATGTCGGAACTCTCGACCCTCAGCATATTTGAAAACTAAGTTACTGAGTTGAAGTTTGTGAGGTGTCGGAACTCCCAGATGGCGGAACTTCCGACCGTCGAAACTCCCAACTCACGTTGGAACTCCCGACCCTCAAGGCATTTGAAAACTAGCCGTTGGCCTCTGGTCGTCCATATGAATACCGGACACGTCCGGTATGACCAGGACAGTGAACCATCTGAGTCAGTTAAGCGCGAGACGTCGAAACTACCGACCATTGCTGGAACTCCCGACCGTCGGAACTCCCGACGAACCAACCCGAGAACAAGAATTTTATCATGGCTGGGCACATACCGGACACGACCGCCAAATCAGCAAAACACAAGTTAGCTCTTTTGTCTCTCAAACACTCAAAACTCACATGGATTGGCTTGAGCATTTATGAAACATTATCTATCAACATGATGCATCCCTCTTAATAGTACGGCATTCCTATTAACTCAAATTTAAAGAGTATAACAAATTTAAACCTTTTGAGTTGATCTCTTTCAACCGAAGCTGTGTATTCCAATATTCATCAAGTGAGGGTGCCAACATGTCAACTTTGATCTTTTTCACTTGAGCATAGCCATCTTGAGCACGTGACTTGATTCCATTCATCAAATATGAATAACTCCAAATGCATCAAGTCACTTCCAACACTTTGTCCAATATAGTTTTGATCCTCCACATCAATATGACCATCATAGCTTGATTAGTACCTCAACTAAATGCAAGTACTTTCTTATTCGCCCTAGCTAGGTTCTTCGGCTGCCAAGCCGTCGCTTACCCTTCACCCTTGCTTAGTACCTCAAAGCCTTTCCTTGCTATCTTCACCATCTCAAGCCATCAAGTCACATCTTGTGTTGAATCATCCATTCATTTGTATTTTCATCTTTTTCATTTCACTCTAGCAAGCTTTTAATATGAGACCATTAATTACACAATCCCTCATGTCTCATCAACTAATTTTTACCTGGCTTGCTTTCACATAGTACATGGAAATCCCACAATAAATAAGCCTTTGCATGAATTCCATTTGCATTATTGTTTTGTGCTTGAAATGGATTGTTTATACAACAACACATCATTTTGGCTTTTATTAAGTACCTATGAGATAACATATTACCTGTCCACACTTAACAAACGGGTTATGCCTTTAATCACGTTGTCATTCAATCATCCAAAACCCACTAAAGGGCTAGATGCACTTTCAATCTCCCCCTTTTTGGTGATTGATGACAACTTGATTAAGGCTTACAAAAGAATATAAACATTTAAGCTTTTGGGTTCAATGATTTATGAGAGGCTCCCCTTGATATGTGCTTAAGATTAGAAATCACAAAATGACCTCAAATGTCAGTTGCACATACTAAAACATATAGGAGACTCCCCCTAAATCATTGCATCCGTGGGGTGCATGTGTGTGTGACAAAGTAAAATTGTGATGCATATGACAAGATATATCACACAAGAATAAATATAAAGGCATTACATCAAATATTTTCATTCTAGCATGCATAGTCCTTATGAAAATAAATACAACATATGTATGTCACACATAGCACTCATTACACATTTTCTCAAGTCCACAAGCCACTGATATAAAAATAAAGGTCATGTCTCAAGAGATACATAGATAAAGCATAAGTAAGTCTCATCTCTCACATGATACAATCTATCTCAAACTCAAGATACATCAATGAAGCTCAAAAATTAAAATGAAACTCAAGGAACTACAGCCTGCAGTACATATCTTCAGGTACAAAGATAAACAAATGAAACAAATATCCTGAAGCTTTAATCAGTCTCTCTCCCCCTTTGTCATCTATCACCACAAAGGTCCAACAATGATATACTGAGGACAAATGGGCTGTAAGCTGTCTCTGAAAGCTAAGATCACTCATCATCATCTTCATCTCTACCAACATCCTCATCATCTGAGCATGTAGCACCGGCTGGGCGAGAACCACCCGCACTAGACAGGTCATAGCCACCGGACCCGTAGTAGCCGAAACTACCTGTGAGGTCACTCCACCAGTCTGAGGCATACTCGTCTGCTGCATTGGGACATGGCTGAGAGTGAGTAGGCACATGAGCATGTAGTGGTAAAGTGTTAGGGTGCTCTGGTGCCTGCTGCTACTGCTGCTGTCGCTGAAGGAACTTAGCAAACTCTATGTCGTACCTACCCTGCTGCTGCTCCTTAGTCTCAGGCTCACTAGCTGCCTCATTTGATAGTGGAGATCTAGGAGGATCAAGCTCAAGTCTAGCAGCAATCTGCTTCAGAGTCCGAGTGTCCTTCCTCCTAGCCTCCCTCTCCTTCTGCTGACAGGTTCGTATGTCCTTGCACATCCCAAAGATAGCACTGAACATCTTACGAACAGGAGAAGGAGGACTGTGGCGATGTGAAGATTCATGGACAGATGCACTTTCACCTCACTTTGCAATGTATTCATTTTTGTTGTTGAAGATTCGTGGATAGGACCGGACGGTCTACTTTTTGGCTGTGGATGCTCGACCGAGCAGTCCCCAGCATCAGCCGAGCACCGATGCAAGCAAGGAGGGCTTAGAGAGCTAAGAAGCTGGAGGTAATGACACACGGATGGAGTATGTCCGTGAAAAGCTTCACGGGAAGTGATCGGCTGACGAGGAGGCATCCACGAAGCAGAGAAAAACAACTAGGCCCTCTCGAGGTGAGGAGGATCGGTGAACATCAGGGCCTCGAATCATACTCAAAGGCGACAAATAGTTCTGTCGGACACTTCTTCTGAAGATGAGCCGATGGCTTAGGCACCTTCGAGCACGGCGAGACCTCCACCAACAGCCCCAGCCAGGGTGGAGACACTCGAGAGGCAGCGAGCTCGGGTGGCTGTAGCAGCAGTCCCTAAGAGTGATCGTAGGACCACGACGGCTGTGACTAGGGTCAGCGGGTGAGTCCCCAAGACAATGCGGGAGATTTCGACCACGACCCCTGAGCCTACCGAGTGGGGACGCCGACGACGGCAGAGATGGGAAGCCCAAAGATGGTGGACATGCCAGGCGGCTCTGCCATGGGTCAGGAGGGCTCAGGAAGGGCATGCTGGTTTAGGACCGCACGACAGGAATCCCAATTGTAAGTTCCTTCATCATTTGCGGTATTCCATCGGTACATAGTCTAGATTTTGACGAGCTATTTCTTTGCGGTAGCACGGAGGCGACTGAAGATTTGTAGCCATCGGCCATCGATGACAGGCAGCAGGCGTCGGGACAAGAAGCTCCTACCGCACTACTGGAGGGAACGGGGGGTGGCCTGACTATTCCCATTGAGGGGGACTAACGGCTTCAGTGCCAACTGCTCCTATCATTGAGGAGCCGCCAATCGCTGGGCCGACCTCTCCTGGCGGTGGGGCACTTGATGAAGGTGACCCAGGTGCTGAGGAAGCATGGACTGTGATGACATCATCTGGAGATGTCATCCGTGCAGGAGCGGAGACCGTGGAGGGCGCGCTGAGCGGTACGACACAGAACCCACCCATTCTGCTGAGCCAGTGACATTCGCAACGGAGGTGACAGTAGAGGTGGGGCCTGAACGCCTCATAAGAACGTGGCGGTGACCAAGGAGATCACCTCCTCGGGTAGCTGCTGAAGAGATCAAAGAGATTGAGCAGGAGCCCACTCAACCCTCAACTCCTCCGTATACTTATCCAACTCGGCGATGAGTTTGAAATACTAGAGGAGGGGGAGGCAAATGTGGAGACGAAGAGGCTTAAGGCCGACCTATCGGCGATGACCGGCCAGATCAAGGTAGGCCATAGAAAATTTTATGTTTTGTTCCTTCATTAGACATGGCGCTTGGCCCTTGTGCTTTTGCAGAATGTGATGAAAGTGTCTAAACAACGCTAGCGTCAGTTGGAAGAGATGGCCCCAGTGCTGGAGGAGAACAAAGAGCTCTAGGCGTCGGTGACCGACCTCTAGGTGCGCTTCACCCAAGAGCGCCATCGTAAGGAGGACTTGGAGGTGAAGGTGTTGGCATTGGAGAAGGACAAGCAACTGCTAGAGGCAGAGAACCATTCGCTGGGTGAATAGCTCGGCCATAGTGGTGACCAGTAGAAAGGTATGACTCTGGGTCTTGCTTTGTTGGTGTTCAACATTTTAAGATATCTGACTATGATGTACAGCGCTGGAGATGGAGCTTGGCCTTTCCCGCGAGAATGTTAGGCAGCTCATTGTGGGGAAGGAGGCAGTAGAGGAGAAGACCAAGAAGGCCATCGCAGATCTTGAATGTAAGTGCACCTTTCTTTATCTTGGTTATTGCCGTTAATAGGAGTATGCTCAGTCTGTTGATGTTGGTGTACTGCAGAATACCGATACTAGGCACACACGCAATTCTAGATGCTGGGTGAGCAGGTGAAGGCTCAGGATGACAAGCTAGAGGCGGTAATTGTGGGGATAAAACCCATGCTTGACTGCGTTAGCTTTGCGCCACCCAAGGGATCATCATGGATACCTAGTAACTTGCCGCATTGGTCAATCGTTGATCGTTGCGAGACGGCATGGACAGACTTCAAGGAGTTCACATGCAACACTGCCCATGGGGTCGTCGTTCATGCGCTAGCCATGTTGTGGTCACAATACCCCTCGGTAGATCTCGAGTGGGTGGTGACCGACTATGCTCGAGGGGACGGATGCAGCCAAGATCGCCAAACTAGACGACGAAGCCGAAGAACCGGGGAAGAAATTAGCTAGTGACGTCGACCTGTTCGGCGAAGGGGGGAGCGGTGCTCCATATATTAGAAAAAACTCATGTTGAATCGTTGTATAAAAGCAACTTTTGTTGAACGCTTGTTGTTATGGTATGTTCGTGTTTATATTTGATATAAACCATCCGCTCAGTAGTGTATAGCTGAGTCCTAAGCCCTAGCTAGCCTGTTAACTGTAACGCGAGGAGCAGAGGCCGTGTGCATGTGGGAAGAACAGGGCATCGGTAAGGAACCGCTGCCAACCACCCATGATGTAGAGGGCGGACGCTCATGCACGTGCAGGGAGAAGTCGGAGACAGGGTCGTCTCTAGAGGCATCCGAGCATCAACGTGTTTGTTCAGGTATTTGCCTTAGGCGTAGTTAGCATGTCATCTTTAAGATGTTGTACGCAGAATCAGAATCGCTTAGCGGAAAAGCATGGAGAAAACAATATGGAGAAATATCAGTGTAAAAAACTTTATTGAATACTCAAATATGAAAGGTACATATCTTTAAAATGAATGCTTCAAGGGTAGAAACGTCTAAGCAGATCGATGTGCCAAGAGTTTGGGTCATCTCTTTCATCTATGTTGCATAGTCTATAGGATCCTGGTTGTGCGACCACCTTGACGATGAAGGGGCCCTCCCAAGGTGAGGAGAGCTTGTGCATCCTGTCTGTCTTTTGTTTCCTATAGAGTACTAAGTCTCTAACCACAAAGAATCGATCGTTGACATTACGGTTGTAGTATCTTCGTAAGCCGTTGAGGTTTTTTGCCGTCCAAACACAGGTGACCAGACATTCCTTTTCTAAGTTATCCACTTCAACGAGCCGAGCTTGGTTAGAGTTCTCCTCATTGTAATTCTCCACCCTAGATGCTTAGAAGGCAACGTCAGCAGGCAATACGACCTCAGAGCCAAAAACCATGAAGTACGGGGAGACACCAGTGTTACGACTAGGCTAGGTCATTAGTCCCTAGACCACAGCTAGTAGTTCCTTGAGCCATTTGCCTGGGTGTTTTTGTTTGTTCTAGTAGAGCCGCTTCTTCAACGCGTCCAGGATCATACCATTGGCGCGCTCGACTTGGCCATTGACCCTTGGGTGTGCCACAGAGACATACTTGACTGAGATGCATCTTTCGTCGCAGAAATCCTAGAAGTCGCTACCAGTGAACGTGGACCCCAGGTCGGTGATGATGTTGTTCAGTAGGCCGAACTAGTGAATGATGTTGTTAAGCAGCTCGGCTGCTTTCTTCGCTGTTGCTTGGACCAGGGGTTTGTATTCGATCCACTTGGAGAATTTGTTGATGCAGACGTAGACCCAGTGGAAACATCCTAGCACGGGCTTGAATAGCCTGATCATATCCAGTCCCCAGCATGCGAAGGGCCACGATGTAGGAATCGTTTGCAGGGCATAAGCCAGGACGTGGATTTGTATATCGAAAAACTAGCGGTTCTCACATTGGTGAACGAGTGCTTCAACATCAGCTATGGCTGAGGTCCAATAGAAACCAGCTCGGAAAGCCTTTCTGACCAGTGTTCTAGAGGCCGCATGGTTGCCGCAGGTGTCGGCGTGGATCTTCTTGAGTATCTTCTCGCCTTCTTCCACGAAGACGCACTTCTAGAGTAGCTCCCCTTTGGCATTTTTGTGGTACAACTTCCCTTCAACTAGGACGTAATGCTTACTATGGCAGGTAAGGCATTCTCTCTCTCAGTTGTTAGCTGGGACATCTACAGTGGTGAGGTATTTAATGAAAGGTTCCCTCCAATCACTGCTCGGCCCAGGGACCGCTGTGACTATCTGCTCAGCAGGTGGTTTTCCTTCAACGCCTTCTTGTTCCTGCTTGATGGAAGGGGCCACAAGGTCCTAGACAAACACTCCGACTAGGACTTTAGCCTGGGTTGATCCTATCTTTGACAGCTCATCGGCTGCTTGATTATTGGCCCGGACCACGTGGTGGTATTCGATGCCATAGAATTTGTCTTCTAACTTTCTTATCACAGCGCAGTAAGCGTCCATCTTCTCATTGGTGCAATTTCAATCCTTGTTGAGCTGATTGATCATGAGTGCGAAGTCACCGTACACCTGGAGGCGTTTAACGCCGAGCTCGACAGCTATATGGAGACCATGAAGTGTCGCCTCATATTCAGTGGTATTATTGGATGCTCGGAAGTGTAGGTGGATGAAAGGTCCTAATGGCTAGAGGGGGGTGAATTGCCTATTAAAAAATTCTACAACAACACTTAACGAAATGGTTAGACAATTATGAGGCGAAGCAAGTGTTGCGCTTGCCTACTAAAAATGCAAGCCACCTACCACAATTTTAGTTTCTATTGTCTCTAACCACACAATAGCTAAGGCACTACACTAAGTTAGTGTGATCTCAAAGACTAACTAAAGAGCCACACTAACCAAACTAACAAGCTCTCACAACTAGCTACACTAAAGAGCTTGATAACTAGTTTGCGGTAATGTAAAGAGAGAGAGCAAGATAGTTATACCACCGTGTCGAGGAGTGAACCAATCAATCACAATAATCAATATCAATGAAGACCAATCACCTCGGAATCAAATGATGAACACAATGATTTTTACCGAGGTTCACTTGCTTGCCGGCAAGCTACTCCTCGTTGTGGCGATTCACTCACTTGGAGGTTCACGCGCTAATTGGCATCACACGCCAAACCCTCAATAGGGTGCCACACAACCAACACAAGATGAGGATCACACAAGCCACGAGCAATCCACTAGAGTACCTTTTGGCTCTCCGCCGGGGAAAGGTCAAGAACCCCTCACAATCACAACAATCGGAGCCGAAGACAATCACCAACCTCTGCTCGACGATCCTCGCTGCTCCAAGCCGTCTAGGTGGCGACAGCCAACAAGAGTAACAAGCGAATCCCTCAGTGAAACACGAATAGCAAGTGCCTCTAGATGCAAACACTCAAGCAATGCACTTGGATTCTCTCCCAATCTCACAAAGATGATGAATCAATGATGGAGATGAGTGGGAGGGCTTTGGCTAAGCTCACAAGGTTGCTATGTCAATGCAAATGGCCAAGAGAGAGAGCTTGAGCCGGCCATGGGGCTTAAATAGAAGCCCCCACGAAATAGAGCTGTTGTACCCCTTCACTGAGCACAACGCGGGGCGACCGGACGCTCCGGTCATATTGACTGGACGCTGGACCTCAGCGTCCGGTCACGCGATGCGTGCCACATGTCCCCTCTCTTCAAATGTCGATCACCCGATCTCAACGGTCAAGTGATGAACGGACGCAACGGCTCAAAGTGACCGGACGCTGAGCCCCAGCATTCGATCCTTTCCAGTAAGCATCCAGAGATGACTTTTCACGACCGGATGCGTCTGGTCATGCCCGATTGGACTCACCTAGCGTCCGATCACATGGTGACTCTTCTGTGCGCTGCCACATCAGTAGGACCGGACGCACCCCTCCAGCGTCCGGTCACTAAGTGACCAAACGTCCGGTCAGAGATCGATGCCAACGTCTTCATGCTCCACCTGACCAGACGCACCGGTCCTACCGAGACCAACGTCTGGTCACTTACAGTGACCTTCGTCTTTTCTGTCTAGGGCACCGGTGGCACCATTGGACTGTCCGCACTAAATGCATATGCAATGAGTTAAAGCATCTAGTGGCACTTTGATAACCGCATTCCAATACGAGTTTCACTCCTCTTAATAGTACGGCTATCAAACCTAAATGTGATCACACTCACTAAGTGTCTCGATCACCAAAACAAAATGGCTCCTACTATTTATACCTTTGCCTTGAGCCTTTTATTTTTCTCTTTCTTCTTTTCAAGTCCAAGCACTTGATCATCACCATGGCGTCACCATCATCATGTCATGATCTTCATTTGCTTCACCACTTGGAATGTGCTACCTATATCATGATCACTTGATAAACTAGGTTATCACTTAGGGTTCCATCAATTCACCAAAACCAAACTAGAGCTTTTAGTGAAGGACATAGCGAAGCATATCCCCGCATGGCGAGATGAAATATACGCCTGTCCTAGCACTGTCCAGGTTGAGAGACCCATCAAAGTACATGGTCCAGTGCTCGGGGTGGTTGATCGGGATAGGAGTCTACATATCCGTCCACTCGGCGATGAAATCCCCGAGCGCTTACGACTTGATCGTGTGGCAAGGCCTGAAGTCGATGGTATAGGTGTCTAGCTCGACCGCCCATTTAATGATACGGCCGCTGGCTTCCTTGTTGTGGAGGATGTCACCGAGTGGGTACTTAGTGACTTCTACTATGTGGTAGGCATCAAAGTAGTGGCGGAGCTTCCGGGATGCGATCAGGATGGCGTACAGTAGCTTTTGGACCTGTGGGTAGCGAGTCTTAGACTCGTTTAGGACCTCGCTGATGAAGTAGACTAGGCACTGGACTTTGTATGCGTGTCTGGTCTCTTCTCGTTCAACAACAATGGTGGTGCAGACTACTCAGTTGGTCGCTGCGATGTAGATTAGCAGGGTTTCATCTTTTTGGGGGCGGTCATGATTGAAGGTGTGGTGAGGAACCACTTGAGCTCGGTGAATGCCTTGTCAGCGTCCTCCGACCAGACAAATTTCTCTTAAGCCTTGTGTAGCTTGAAGAAGGGGAGTCCCTTTTTGCCCAGACAAGATATGAAATGACTTAAAGCCGCCATGCACCCCGTTAGCTTCTAGACGTCCTTGACGCAGGTCGGTGGCTTCATGTTGGTCACCACCACTATCTTGTCTAGGTTGGCTTCGATGCCACGATGACTAACAATGTTGTCTAGCAGGATACCGGATGGAACGCCGAAAATGCACTTAGTGAGATTCAACTTTCATCGGTATACTTTCAGGGCTTTGAAAACTTTGGTGAGGTTGGCGATGAGGGTGTCAGCAGTCCTAGACTTGACCACCATGTCATCGACATAAGCCTTGACGTTCTTCCTGATTTGGTCCTTGAGGCGACGCTGGATGGCTCTTTGATAGGTCACACCCGTGTTCTTGAGCCCAAAGGACATCGTCGTGTAGCAGTAGGCACCGAAGGGCATGATGAACGATGTCTTGATCTGGTCTTCTTCTTTTAACGCGATCTGGTGATAACCAGAGTAGCAATCTAAAAAGCATAGGAGCTCATAGCCGGCCATGGAGTCTACGACCTCGTCAATGCGAGGTAGGTCGAAGGGAACTTTAGGGCAGTGTTTGTTGAGATTGGTGTAATCAACGCACATTCTCTATTCTTTATTCTTTTTTCTTACAAGAACCGGGTTGGCTAACCACTCTAGATGATACACCTCTTTAATAAAACCGGTAGCTAAGAGCCGAGTTATCTTTACCCTAATGGCCTCCTTTTTGTCCTGCGTGAATCATCGAAGCTTCTGCTTGATCGGCTTAGCGGTCGCTGAGACATTTAAGGAGTGCTGGATCAGCTCCCAAGGCACGTCGGGCATGTCCGCAGGTTTCCATGTGAACACGTCGACATGCTCCCTTAGGAAGCTGACGAGCGTGTCTTCCTATTTAGGTTCAAGGCCGGCCCCAATCCGAGCAGTCTTAGACTGGTCGTCGGGGATGAGGGCCACTTCCTTCACCTCCTTGGACTTGGTTGATGCTTGGGCAGTCTCCATGGTTGGGATCTCCATGTCCTCCGGAGAGATCAACTGCGAAGTCATGGGCAGTCCTACATGTGGATGGAGATGTCATTTGCCTCGGCGAGCATGAAGCTTTCCTTCTCATAGTTGTAGGCGACGTCGAGGTTGGCGCGTAGGGAGAGGACCCCCTGATCCATCGGCATCTTCAGCACCAGGTACTTATAGTGCAGCACAGTCATAAACTTGGCAAGAGCTGGTCGATCGAGGATGGCATGGTACACCGTGTTGAAATCGGCGATGAGGAAGTTGACGTAATCGACATGAAAATGCTTAGCGGTGCCAAACTGAACCGGCAGTGTAATCTGTCCCAAGGGTTGGGACGCCTTCTCAGGAATGATTCCTCAGAACAGAGAGTCTATGGGGGTGAGGTCTTCCTTCTTGAGCCCTAGCTCCTCTAGAGATCCGGTGAAGAGGATGTTAAGGGTGCTCCCTCCATCGATGAGGACCTTCTGGAAGCACACATCCTTGATTATGGGATCTTGGATGAGTGGGAAACACCTTGGGTATGGGATGTCTAACCACTAATCGGCCCTAGAGAAGGTGATCAGGTGCTCCGACCAGTCGAGGTATTTGGGATCAGCGATAGGACCGTCATATGTAGCGACCGACATGATGCGTTGGGCTACAAGCTCCTGCTTCTACTTGTCTTCAAAGACGGCTCTCCCACCAAATATGGTGGTGACGACCTTGGTGGGGTCCTGGTAGGTGGGGCCCTTATTCTTGCCTTGTTCTCCACCATGACCATCTTCGGCCTCATCATCGTCACGCCATGGCTTCTTTGATGATTCACCACCGAGCGCTGTCTTCAGGCCTCTTCACTCTTGCATGGTGCGCTTGGCATCCTTGTGGATAGGGCATGGACCGTCCAGCAGCTTGCTGAAGTCAGCATCGTTGGTCTACTTGGCACGGGTATTGACGGTGTTGATCGAGTCATCAAGCCAATGATGGTGGCCATGTCTGCCTCTCGAGCTCTCTGGGCGGTCATCACGCTGGGGCTCGCGATCATCTTGGCGGCGGTCGCGATCGTCGTAGCGCCTGCCTTCTTGATGGTCACCATCGTGGCGCTGGTGGTGAGCGGAGCGGGCAGCTCGTTTGGCTTCTTCGGCATTGGTGTATCAGTTTGCTGTTTGTATCAGCTCACCGATGGTTGTGGGCCTCTTGCAGTACAGCTTGCCACGGAGCTGCTCGTGTCGGAGCCCTTTGGTGAAAGCGGCGATGGCCTCAGCGATCAGTGATGTTGGGAACATAATTTCTTGCCTCTGAGAAGCGCCTGATGAAGTCATGTAGGGACTCCTCGGAGGACTAATGAAGCTTCTCTAGGTCATACTTGGTGCCAGGCTGCTCGCACGTAGCCATGTAATTGTTGGTGAAGACATTCTTAAGGTCATCCTAAGATTGGATGGAATTCTCCTATAGGCCAAGGAGCCAGTTATTTGCAGACTGGTTAAGCATGACGGGAAGATAGTTTGCCATGACATCTTCGTCTCTGCCCATGGCTTTCATGGTGATCTCGTATAGAGTTAGCCATTGAGCGGGGTTGGCCTTTCCATCATAGGTGTTAACACCAATAACCTTGAAACCCATAGGCCACCAGACGGCTTTGAGCCTTTCCGTGAAGAGGTGAAGTCCTGATGCGCCAGTAGGGAGTGGTGCCTGATGGGCAGCAAATCCCTCATGTTCAGCGTCGAATTGCCGACGATGCTCCATCTCTGCTTCATGGCGTGTGGACCTGCTGTTGTCGATGTGGCCATGGACATCTGTGCCTGCATTGATGTGGTCACGAAGGTCACGAGGGAGGGGTTGATTGACCTCCTGGTTGCAGTTGCCGCCCTGACCTCCCTAGGGGCGTGGAGGGCGGCCGTCGTGGCGTGAATTAGCTTCATAATTCCCTCCGGATCCTCTATAGAGGTAGGGACCTCTAGTCTAAGGTCGGGGCCCCTCGGCGCCATGATGGTGTCCTCCTTCATCACGGCGAGAGCCGTGGCTATGAGCTGACGCGGTGGAATAAGATAGAGCATCGTTCTGGAACTTGTTGACTTGGACTTGCGTGGCTATGATATGTTCTCGGACCTTCTCAATCTCTAGAGTGTGAGGGAGTTTGTCGAGCTCATTGAAAGCGACGGCTAGATTGGCTCTTGGAGTCTGGTAGACTGGCTGGTCACCCACCATGTCAAATGCCACTTCCAGATTACGTTGATGGCGGGGCGAGCCGTGACCATCTTCGTTGGCCCCTTGGGCTACTTCTGCATCTCAGCGACGCTGGCGATCAACGTTCTTCGCTAGATGAGCTTCGTGCTCTTCAGCGGTTTCGCCGTCCTTGGTGACGCTGATCGTGGCTGATGTGGAAAATCATGCCCCAAACCCTGGAGGAAAAGTAGGGCAGCTTGATATGGTTCTGGTTGAGCCCTTAGAATAATCATCGGGGCTCTCATTCAAAACATTGTGGAGAGATTCGGCCAGAAGAGGGGAATCATCCGAGAGCTGGAGAATAGCCACCATGTTAACCACGGGCGCGGGCTGACCGAAGTTAGTCGGGTCGATCATGTAGAGGTTGGTGATGTGGTCATGCTCGACGTGGTCGACGAAGAGGTGGTGGATGGCATTCTGGTACGTAGGTCCCGTACCCTATAGCCTGAAGGGATAGGGCCTCAGCGGGTTCTCCATCGGGGCCTCGTAGTCAGCCAAGCGTAGGCCGGTAGCAGGAAGTGGCCAGCACCGCACCGAGCGCCTCTCTAGAGCAACCGTGATCACCATATCAAAATCTGGCTGCCTCAAACGGTGTGGCCGAGCAGGTCGCTCGGTCGTAGCGGCTTGGTGATCTTGGAGTGCAAGAAAATCGTCACTCGCTCTAGATTGGTCTAAGACCGAATCCATGAGGAGTTGACATTCCGTTAAGCGGTCTGTGACCCGATCGATGGATGCGATCAGATCATTATTGTTGATAGATCTCCTAACCTAGTGGCGAGGCGTCGGATCAGAGATGTCATTTGCAGGTGTTGGCACGATCGGCGCAGGGTGATCCTACACCACCTCCATGATCTTCCTGCTGCCGTTGGGGCCAATGACCCAAGTCATGGATCCGACCATGAAGATCTGGCCCGGCTCGAGAAGGGCCATGGAGCTCGAAAAGGTGACCATCTAATTTAGCATGCACACCCCCTACCTAGCGCACCGCTGTCAATGAAATATGGTCGGTAGTCTACCGAGGGCTATGCCCACGGTAGTAGATGAATCAGTGGAGGTGCGCATGAGGGAACCGGACGGTGACACAGAATGCAAGAGACAACGATTAGGCAGGTCTAGGCCGCTAACTTAGCGTAATACCCTATGCCTTGTGTCTTTCGGTGGGTTGTATTACGTATGATCAGATGAAAAACGAGGGGGTCCCTACCCACCTTATATAGCCCGGGGGTAGGGTTACAGATCGGTTGTTTCTATCCTGATCGATTTACAAGATAGGAAGTTACAGATATTACGGGATCTAACATATCCGAGTGGGTTTCCTAGATCACCAATGATCTTCATGCAGTCTTGCGAGGCACGCCAACCTATGTCGTGCTTTATGTGGCGTCGTCTTGTAAGATAGACCTCCACTAGTAGTGCGACCCATGCACAGCCTTATGGGTTGGGCCTCCCTGGTGGCTTGGCCCATATACAACCCTGTGGGTATCGGGGGTCTTACCCCCATAGCCGGACTCCACCTCCACGCACTTGTTGACGGCACCAGAGTAGAGCATCGTCGAGACAGGGAAGAGCATGAGAGGACCTTATTCCTTGATGCCGCTACCGATGCCTCAAACGCCGTTGCTGAAATCCTACACCTAGATCTGCTAGGACCTCCACCACTGACTGGCAAGAGACCAGTGGTCTCCACCATCTCACAAAGCCCCCAAGGGCCATCGAAGGCAAGGAAGACCGTCGCCCCCCTGGTGGAGACCGACGTGCTCGCTTTCTCCTTTCTCAATAGTAGCTAGACGAGAGAGTTCGAAAGGGGTCATAGTGTGTCCCTTGCCCACTCCTCTCTGTGGTCATGCGTTGTACCCCTCGGTGTGGCTGTGTCTGCGCTGGTGTGCAGCTAGGTAGTGCAGCGTGGTCGTATGTGTACAACGCCAACCACATAGAGCAGGTAGGAGCACAGTGGATTTGGGACCTTGAGCATCTCTAGTAGTCCCCAATATCATCCCTCATCCCCATAAAATAGCCATATTTGGGGAGATGAGTGTTTTCCTTACTCCAGCAGTTCTGCAATAGCTCTCCCAATTTTTGGTGATCACCCATATGTCCCTCATCTCCCCTCAAATAAGAGGGGAGTTTCATCTCCCCCAATAAACTGGACCCACACCAACTGTCATCCTTCTCACCGACATCTCAACAATGATGAGCTCCTTGACGGCACAGGCATGGCCGCAGCAGCATTTGGTGACATACCCTCGCGCGAGGGCGTTGACGGCACAGCCATGGCCCCGTGATGGCACATGCATGGCTACAACAACATGACCCAAGTACGCAACACTATTTGTTGGGCGGTGCTTAATCGGCAATCGTGGAGTCAGGATCGGCGCCACGACAGAGTATGCGACCACCACCATCTCTAAGAATGGCATCAAGTGCGTCGCCGCAAGGACGCCCGCAGCAATGGACGAGGCAGGAGAGGAAGTCGCCATGGTCGAATCGGGGACGAGGCAAGGACCTCTTAATACTGAAAATGGTGGCCATTTTCAGAGGTGGACCTCTTAAGAGGCCCGTCTTTATTAATGAGGCTGAGCCCACCACCGGCCCAATACGACCTGGTAACAAGTTCATGTATATCAACGAAGGAAACCCTAATCAGTTGCAGTCTCTCTCTCTCTCAACACAATATCTCAATCTCTCTAGTCTACTTGGCCATGGACGCGGGGGCAACATGCGCGGGGCTAGATCTTGGCGTTGCTCACAGGGCCATCTCCTGGCGACGCTTGTGGGCCTGTCGCCCTACGTCACGAAGGCAGCTCCCGACGCATGTGAGGCTGGTTTGCGGCTCCCGGCGGCGTAGGGCTGGCCCGCTGCTCCCGACGATGAAAGTCTGGCTCGCTGCTCTCGGCGCCATGGAGGCTTCTCTTGGCGGTAGATCTGGGCTCCCTGCGGTGGTGGAGCACGGTGGTGGTGGTGGGCGCTAACGAGTCTAGCGAGGAGCAGCGGTGGAGGGCCGTGGATCTGGCGAGAAAGAGCGGCGATGGCGCGTCGATGGGCTCAGCGGGCCTCATGGATGGGCTCTGTGGGCCCTTCAATGGGGTCGCTGTTTTTTTGTTTTCTTAATTTATTAAGCGGAGGTGGTCTACCCACCTCTGTTAATGCTTTTTGACCGTATGCGAAAGCGAAAATACGTATGGGAGTAGTGAAGTGAAAGCAGACGGTCTACCCACCTCTGTTAATGCTTTTTGACCGTATGCGAAAGCGAAAATACATACGGTAGTAGTGAAGTGAAAGCAATGTAGTAATGTGAAAACAATTATCTAGTGGAGCTAAAAAAACAATTATCTAGTGTATGTGTTGATCTATGAGTGGACGTTACTTTATGTGTGTCTACCAATTAATGATGAGCTTAAATTGTCTCCACCGTCTCTCTGTTGAACCAGCCTGTTTGCTTGTTGGTTTTAATCAGGGCTTATCAGTCAGCCAACAGTATTTTTCTCTCAAAATAAACTAGCACCAGCCAGGCTTATCAAGCCAAAAATCAACCAGCGGCCAAACAAATTGAACTAATTTCTAACTTAGTCATTTTAGATAACTAGTACAATTTGTGGAGCTGTAGAGGGAAAGTGGCTTTCAGACTACAGGAACAAGGAAATTACTCCTGGTTCATAACAAGGACCAACTGTGGAGTTTAGAGATACACAACCAATCTATAATAAAATAAAAATTAGGGGTAACCTATACTTTCAATCTTGTTTTTTAATCAGAAGTGATATATCCTGGGTATCACGGCCCACACCAAGAACAGAAACCGATTCTAAACAAGGGTTATGAGCTGGTCACGATAGACCTTTTTCTATAATACCGAGACCTCGGCCGTAGAAAATGGCAGCTGAACTTCAACGCCAACAATAAACCTTTAAGTCCCAAACAAATTAGGGTAGGCTAAAGTTAAAACCTAACAGAAGCAATTAAGGTTCAGACAAGTGAATAGCTGTTTTTCAAGCACTCCTATCTAAGGCTAAGTCTTTGGGTATATTCCATCCTTTCAAGTCTCCTTTTATTGTCTCTACTCAAGTCAACTTCGGTCTTCCTCTGCCTCTCTTCACGTTACTATCCTGACTTAGGATTCCACTATGCACCGATGTCTCTGGAGGTCTCCGTTGAACATGTCCAAACCATCTCAACCCGTGTTGGACAAGCTTTTCTTCAATTGGTGCTACCCCTAATCTATCACGTATATCATCGTTCCGAACTCGATCCCTTCTTGTATGACCGAAAATCCAACGCAACATACGCATTTCCGCGACACTTATCTATTGAACATGTCGTCTTTTCGTAGACCAACATTCTGCACCATACAGCATAGCAGGTTTAATCATCGTCCTATAAAACTTGCCTTTTAGCTTCGGTGGTACCCTTTTGTCACATAGGACACCAGATGCGCGCCACTTCATCCACCCTGCTTTGATTCTATGGCTAACATCTTTATCAATATCCCCGTTTCTCTGTAGCATTGATTCTAAATATCGAAAGGTATCCTTCCTAGGCACTACTTGACCTTCCAAACTAATATCTTCCTCCTTCCGAGTAGTAGTGCCGAAGTCACATCTCATATACTCAGTTTTAATTCTAGTAAGTCTAAAACCTTTGGACTCTAAAGTCTCCCGCCATAACTCCAGTTTCTGATTCACTCCTGTCCGGCTTTCATCAACTAGCACTACATCATCCGCGAAAAACATACACCAAGGGATGTCCCCTTGTATGTCCCTTGTGACCTCATCCATCACTAAGGCAAACAGATAAGGGCTCAAAGCTGACCCTTGATGTGGTCCTATCATAATCGGAAAGTCATCCGTGTCTCCATCACTTGTTCGAACACTAGTCACAACATTGTTGTACATGTCCTTAATGAGCCTGACGTACTTCGTTAGGACTTTATGTTTGTCCAAAGCCCACCACATAACATTTCTTGGTATTTTATTATAAGCCTTCTTCAAGTCAATAAAAACCATATGTAGGTCCTTCTTCTTTTCCCTATACCGCTCCATAACTTTTTCTTATTAAGAAAATGACTTACATGGTTGACCTTCCGGACATGAAACCAAATTGGTTCATAGAGACCTGCGTTATTGCTCTCAAGCGATGCTCGATAAAATGGCAGCTGAACTTCAAGGAAAAGAAAAAAAAAGGCAAAGTGTCATATGAGAAGCTCACAAAACAAAATGGAGTACTTGTCAACATATGTACTCCCCCATTCTAAATTATAAAACGCTTTGGCTTTTTTAGATATAAATACATTTGCTATGTATTTAGACATGTGTATATTATTTATTATTTAAGTGCATATTATAGCATAGTAAAAGTTATTACTCATCTAGAAAAAACAAATCGTCATCTAGAAAAACCAAATCGCCTTATAATTTGGAAGGGAGGAAGTATATTGTAAGACAAATAACAGCGGAATAACGGATTCGACACAAGATGGCAGTCAAGTAGGGCGAGAAGGAATTCATGTACCAAAACGACTTAAGTGATCATTAGGAAATCATAACGATATCTTAGCCAGGTATATAACAAATAACAAATTAAAGTTTACAACGCACTAAAGTAAAGCAACATAGTACGACACAACAAGCACTCATAGACCACTTGGGTATTTATTTCTACCGCACCAAATCCAAGTCCATTACGCAGGGATACCCGGCTATTACAGGCCTGATGAGTTCTCACGAGCTGCCACACCTCCGGTGCCACTGCTTCCTGCATCTGGATCCACCTCCTGTGGCTGGAGCAGGTTGGAGAGGGAGTTGATCATCGTTGACATTAGTATGGCATCTTCAGCCGCGCCTGTTGGCTCCATCTCCATGTCGATGTCGTCAAGGAGATCATGGGATATCTTCTCAATCACCATCGCGTCGTCCATTGTTGCTGAACTGACGTTCTTCTTGAAGCTCTGTGTTGTTGTAGTGTTGTTGAAAGCATAGTGGCTTAACTCCAGCTCCCTCATGCTGCTTCGCCTAATAATGTCGTCCTTGACGAGCTTCCTGACGTCTTCTGGACATACATGGCTGTCAGCATCGTCGTCCATGATCCTGCTACCACTGGAGACGATCTTGCAAGGTGTCGTTTGCAAGGACGAGCTGCTACTGTTGAACATGTTTCTACTCTGTTGAAGGCCGCCAGAATTAGTTTCTGTGAACACAGGGGCACGGCCTGAAGACGTGGAAACAAAGAGGCATTGTTAGGTCACAATCGATATCTTGGTGTAACTTTGACATGGGTTCTAGTGATTGGAAGAACTATATATAACGAAAGTTAAGCATGTCGTTCATGACCGTCCTACCACTGGAGAAATTGAGCTGTGCCTGGTGAAGCGTTTCTGAGGATACGCGACTCCAATTGAGCATGTTCCTGTGCTGCTCAAGGCCACCTGAAGGACCACCTGTGACCGCAGAGGAATGGCCAAGATCTGCAAATGGAAATTAAAGAATAATCAGGCAGTGTAATTTAATTTGATTCAGTTCTTGCTGTATTTAGTCATGTATTTTAATGATGATAGGAAGATTGTCAATTGTGGAAACAAAGTAATAAAAAAGAAAAAGGTAACTTGTAATACTATCAATGTAAATTATCAGTCCTCTGATACAAAAAAGGAAGTGCCGCTTTGAACTGGTGTGTGGTGATAAGTTTGCAATTTGACTAGGTCAACAAGTCCTAAAACAAATAAATTTGATTCCGTAGTATTACCAAGAACACTTATTGTTGATGATAAAATTTCAATGGAGTCACTAGATAGACACTTGGGAAACTAGACATATATAATCACAGTACATGTAGAAGTACAATGATCATATATCAGTATATACCAACTAAGATTTGAATAAGTTGATTTGAGTAGGTGCGAAAAATAGCAAAAGTTGCTTCTATTCTGTCCTTTCATTCTGAGTGAAACATTCAAGATAGTAGGAAAACTCGACCTAAAGATAGTAGGAGTATATGGCACTGGGACCAATATTTGCACTGTGAGAAACATTCAGAAAATGTGCATTGGCAAGAGCACAACTTGTGGTTCTCAAGTATAACCTTTTGTCAACAAATAGTAGTAGTATAAATTCTGATGTTCCAAAGTGTACCTGAGCATCGGGTCAGTATAGGCATGCCATTCAGCAATCCATTATGATTTCTCCCTATGATGTTTGTTCCAATTGACATGGGAATTGTTTCTCTGAATTGTGGTCCCACAAATTGTTGATAATCATTACGACGATATAAATCTTGTGCACTGGAATTCTCTAGGATTTCAGGTTCTGAGCGCCATTGTTCAAGATAAGGATTCTGTGTAGATTTTTGCAAGGACGAGGTGCTGCACCGGTTAATCATGTTTGTGTGCTGTTGGAGGCCACCAGAAGGGGCTCCTGTGGCCACTAAGGAACGACCAGAAGCTGGAACTAGAAATTAAAGAGTCATCAGGTTGTTTTGCTGTATAATTTAATTTAATTTAATTTCTTCACATATTTACTCATGAATTTTCAGCTGTAGAGACTAAGGACAGAAAGACAAAATTGTAAAATTAGACTTTCAATTCTTTGGTATAGAAATGAAGTGTTGTTTGGCTCAGGTAGTCAGGTGTTTGCCTGTTTGGTGATCAGATTGTATTTTGTCCACGATAACAAGTCCTAAATCATACAAATTATGATTGAAGTTTGAAATAAGGGCTTCCATGGTTGGTTGCAGAATTTGAACGAACTAACTACTGGGTAGGGAACTGGAAAGCTTATATACAACTAATATAATAATAATAATAACATCTTAGAATTAAAAGGACCATTTACCAATTAAGATTTGAACTAGTTTATTTGAGAATTTGAAGAAAATATATATTGCTCCTGTTCAGTCCTTACCTTCCGTATTTCAACATAATAATGACGGTATAAGATATTTGGAATAATATTGTGCTCATTCAGAATGGTTCGGAAAATGGCAAGTCATGATCTGCTACACTTTGCACATGGACATGGGCACATAATACAACTTGTGGTCCACTGTTTAACCTTCCTGTAAACACAAGCAGTGGACGGAAACACTACAGTACTGGCTTTTGAAAGTTTACCTGAGCTTGGGTCGAGTGTAGACATGCCATTCTGGGATCCATTATGATTTCTTTCACCAATGTTTGTTCCAACTGACATAGAAACCTTCTCCCCAAATTTTTGTCCCCAAAACCGTTGATAACCATAACAGTGATATAAATCATTGGCGTTGGAACTCTCAGGAACTTGAGACTCTGAATACCCTTGCTCAAAATAAGGATCAAGCTGAACAATATTGTCTTCCTGGCTCAATGAATATAGACGATAGTTACTGGAGAGGAGTAGCACAATGTGCTTGTTCAATATCTCTGCTGCACACTGCAGAACATGCCTTCTGAAACAAAGAAAATAAACAGGACCTTTTAGAAAACAAATGTAAACATGTGATGATTAAAATAAAATATTGGTGGTATGCATACAAATTCACCATATATCAAGACCATTCTTTGTATATACAAACCCGTTGTAATAAAGTTTTCTTACTTCATATTCGTAGCGCATGTTACCTCATCGTCACTCACTCCTATACTAAATATTTCCGATGGTGTCTAGACTCAAAACATTCTAGCAGTTCACCATCTACTACTTGTCATACAATTGAGTGGAAAAATAGATACACACATTGTGCCACAACATTCCCTAAATACCTTTAATAGTTTCTAATTTATTTTTTCATGAACTATTAATTGAATTTTATGTTATTAGTTTTATATAGTACTGCTTTAATTTACTGGACCGTGCATCTACTTCCTTTTTGGATATCACCAATTTTAAATTGCAAGATACAGTTATCCCTAAAAGAATGACCTATATAATATTTTGGTATCACTCATGAAAGGTGAACTGATAATCCGACGCCCTGCAATAGTGACATGTATTTTTTCACAAAAATTGAAGAGCCTTTAATTGTTCTCTAAGTTGTAAGAAAACTCTATTGGACTTCGTCAGACATTATGAATTCTCCAATATACAAAGATATCTTTGTTTGGCTAATGAATACATATTTATATTATATGTCTATCTCGTATTTACCTGTGTATGCTTGCTTGCCCACCAGTAAAATCTTTGGTCCCTAGCCACATTGTAGTCTTTCCTGGCTGCTGGTTGGTTTCTCTAAAAAATCTTGGCCTCTGATACAACTAATTAGACCACTCATAGTGTTAGAAGTAAAGAACATATTATATTGTTCATCAAAAAAATATTTTGGATAACATTACTGATTCACATTCATACCATAATCTCGAGAGTTCCAGGTCCACCATCTGGGCAAATCACCTTCAAGGCAGATATATTCTCCCAATTTATCTCAATCTTCCTCTTTAGACCTGCATCGAGAATCTCCCAGACCAATTTATTGTTTGCATAGTAAAACTTTGCAACAAGATCTCCATCATACCTCGACGTCCACTGCCAATTCAAAAGATTTACATGTAAACATAAATAGTGATAGTCTATGAAAATGGTAAATGCTTGATATGTCTCTCTTATTAGTTGCTTTACCAAATTCAATATTATGTTTGCCTGACACTATTTTGAAACTTCACAAAAGTAATTTTCTAAAATATTTGGACTCCATTCTAAACCTTTTTTGTGATGACTATTTTGAACTATAACAACACAACATATAGATTATAGAATATTCTAAAAATAATTACTAGGAGGAGCACTTTGGTGTAGGAAACTAACCTGCCAAGTCCCAATTCTGAGAATGTGAGCATATAATTTGGAAGGCTTTAGTGGTAGCGTTGTAACAGAAGATTGTGTGTCCGGAACATTAAGAGAAGCAATAGTAGGTTCGTATCTTCCTTTTGCTCTAATATCTTGAGAAAACTCTTTCCGGATCATCTTAAGCAATTCATCTTTATTCAATCTTAAGCCTAATAGGCTAGTTTCAGCTCCGGAATGCTCATTGGACATATCAGCATTATTATTATGTTCCTTTGGTAAAGGCAAACATAAGAAAATTGATTAGAAATGAGATTCAATACAAATTTATTTGTGCTAAATCATAGATGTGTCAATTTTTACTTTATAACTTTTGGTTAATATGAACACATGTATGTAGGTAAAGAAACTAACTAATATAGATTTGCACATATCTCAAAAAAGAAGTCTACAACAGCATAACAATAAAACGATGTATGATAAAATAAATTGTAACCAAAAGAAGTGGATATTATGGAGCTAGTTGGCATAACAAAGTCCACTTAATTCACTACTAAGAGTGTTATTGCATAATTTTTGTTGTGCATTTGGAGCCCTGAAACATTTTCATATACATATTTTCATGTTCTCATCCAACAACAAAATTAGATTAAGACACACATACTTATGAATTTGATATGTTACTTTCTTCATCCTAGAATATAGTGTATAGAAACATTAAAAAAATTATATGCAGAAATAAGGGATTTGGAGACAAGAACAATGTTGCATTAAATAGGCACACAAATATTACAATTACCTGTCATTTATCAAGCAATCATCCCCCTTTAGTTATGTGGATTGATGGCTTTATTAGGAAATAAAGCCAGGGTTAATATGTCTTTTATCTTCTCTCTTAATCTATCTTAAAATCTCTAGCAATGACAAAGTGAGTAGGTCATAAAACTATTTTATTGGTTGATTTAGTAAAAAGCGATATATGGTATTTTAGCATTTAAATAGTTAAATCTTTGATTCAATATAAAAAAACTAGAGAAAAATATATAGCTTTAAATATAATTATTTATGTTTCCATCTATGTATTTAATAAAAACATTATAAAATAGCCATCAATACACACGAACAATTCCATAGACATAATTGGTTTACAAAATATGGATCTAAATGATATGTACAAAAATATAATCAACTAACCGTTCAATGTTAGAACTTAGAAGGTGTTCATATATAAAGTGAATTGCCTGCCTTTTTCATAGTCGGTAAACACAACTCAATATGATATGGGAGCTAGAATTCTCAAGTTCAAATTCTAATGAGCACAATTAAATAAAAAACAATTGTTGCTCACCCATATTCCACATCTAAGGCCTGAGGGAGCCTTCATGTGAGGGGAAGTGTTAAAATATAAAGTGAGTTGTCCACCTTCCCCATCAACTTAAGCTTTTGGGTTGAACCGGTCCGTGCATGTAACCCAATAGAAGGCGCTAGTACTAGAATATGCCACACAAACCACAGCATGTTAAATGAATTGCCCCACCCCTATAATTCTAAACTTTTTTGTTATCACTAGCACTAGTTCCAAGTAGATTGATTAAAATATATAGCCACAACTAAATTTTGGACCAAGGTTAGTTTGAATGCTAGCAGAATTCACCTACATACAATGCTATTTTAATTTGGTTGTGTCGGTGCTAGCTTGTAAGTAATAACCTAGTATCCATCAAAGCCATTGCTTGGTTCAGGCATCCCTGAACTACACTTCTACTAGTCAGTCATTTTAGTGTACAATATCGACAAGGTAAAAGTTAACTAAGAGGAGTGACCAAGGTGGAAAAGGAAGGGAACAACATTACCCACACAAGTATCTATTGAACTAAAGGTGTGATGGCCACGAGATGCAATGGCGGTCTACTGGGCATTCCCCTGTTAGCTCTTAATATTTATGAGTTATTATATGCTAATCCACTTTTTAAAAATATTATTAATTTCATAAATATTGTTTGTATCATAGTATAAGGGAAATAATAACAAAAAATGAAATATAGAATATAGATGCATAAAGGAAAATATTTGTGGATGGTTTCTAAATTCAAGTTGCACATGGATACAACGAAGAAGACAAAGCCTCATCAAACTATACATATTTTATGTTCTGAGATGACTCCACAAAGAGAAGAAAATAGAAGCCAAATACACATTAATGAACTCTAGACTATAGTTAGCATGAAACCTTGTAGTTAATCCCTCCACTTCACTTAAATCTTGTAGTCCTCAAGTTTACCATTTATGGAATTTAATCATCTTTTTAATTTAACTAGCAAAATTTCCCGTGCGTTGCAACGGGTGATGGACAAATATATCATTACCATCACCTCCAAACTTCTACGGCCAATGGTCTAGCCTTGTTCATGAAATTTGTCGCAATATCTTGTATGATGTTGTTGCATGTATATCTAATTATTTGACACACGACAAATTTATAGTTATGAATGAATAAATTATTTTCTTAGTTGGAAGTAATAGGTATTGATAAAGTACTTATACGTTCGAAATTCGGTGAAGTTGAGCACGGCAGTGGCTGAGGAGTGAACTTCTTCTATTTATTCCTTTTTTATTTTGGACCCGTTTGGTACAACTCTGCTTTATTGGTAGAGCAGTTTTTTCTAACTTCAGCTAGTGGAGCAGTTCCACTAAAACTGTTTTAAAAGTACTTTAGGTTCTTCTAATTGTTGAAAACAAGAAAATGACTACAATACCCTTTTTGTTTCTTCTTCTCTCTTTTTTTCCTTGCCCGACCAATATATGGTTGCGCCTTGCTGGCCTCTGGCCGATCATCTACACGCCCGTGGTCGCGAGTTGCGTGGCTGCTCTTCCTGAGCCTCCTGCTCGGTCCTCGGTGGAGGGCAGTGTTGTTGCAGGTGAGGCGCAGGCCGCGCGGGCACGCGACCACCGCGCCGGGCGAGCGCGGGCCACGCCGTCACCACGGGCGAGTGGGGGGCCCGCCCCCAACGCAGTGGTGAGCACGGATCAAGTGGTGATGCGGCCTCGGGTGCTCGTTTGTCGTCTTCCTTGTCCTCTGAAACCTGAATCGAGCGTTGCGGTGGTTTTTTTTTTTGAGAGGACGGAGCGGTGGAGATAGAGCGGAAGAGTGCAAGTGCGATCAGGGTGACTCAGTGGGCTGATAGTTGGGCCGGATTGAATGGCGGACGAAAAATAGGGTGGAGAGAAAATTTTCCTTTTTAATATTATGTATACATATAGATATAGATACGTAGAAATCTATTCGATGTTTTGACATTTGGAGATCAATCTAAGCAAACTTCTAGAAACAGATATAGATAGATCATGTATACTAAACAAAACGGAAAATTTTTGTAGAACAGGCAAGGGAAAAACGGATGACAGATATACTAAACAAAAAAACAAAACAGGAAACAAAAAAAAAAAAAACCTGCATTGACTGGACGACGGAAACTGGAAAAGAACAAAAAGACGGACAGACATCTGAACGGGCGTGGGAACAAGGGGAACGCCCACCAGACAAACACGGAAAGCAGAGAAGAAAACAAAGGCCTGAACGGCTATGGAAAAATACGGACGGGTGAAAAAGTACCGCAGATGGCCGAGCGGTGAAAGGATTAGGCTGGACGAAAATTTGTTTAGTGCCAGAAATTTTGCCTCTTTATTATTAGGTATAGATTAAAGAATGGAAGTGTTCACATTTTCCATTTTAGTTTTACCATGTGTTTCATTTGTGTTCTCTGCATAGGCAACTACAAAGATGTAACAGACTGGGAGAAGCTTAACAATTGAATGTACAATTTTGAATGAAATGTTATATTGATATGCCTCCCAATGTATCAATCCAATTTCATCATCTTAATGTTGGAGAAATGATCAGTTCAAGGAGTTGGAAGGTGGACAAAAGAGTCATGAAATCCTAGAAGCACATTTAAGTGGTAGTAGGAGTAACGTTGTGTCTTAATCATTAGAGTTTAGAAGTGCAAATATCTATCTGCGCCAGACCCATGAATTGAAATCTCCAAGTTTACCTTTCTTTTCTACTATATTGCACTAATTAGTAGCATTTATTTTCGTCATATTAGTCTGAGTATATGGTCTACTATTCAATTATGCAATTAAACTAGTGATAGTAATATGGATGTTTGAATTAAAAATAGATCATTTTATCTGTCCTAATATGGTTGCTGCCATCATGTCCGCTTGAAAATAATTACCAACAATTCACCACAGAGAGACACAAAGGCATCAATAACCATGTGATTGGGACAACAACAATGGATTGAAAGGTTAGATGTCAGTTTGTCAGTATTAGAGGTCAGTGCAAGATCCAATAGAATGTATTTGATAAATTGTTTCAATGAGCCAGTTAACAATCATGTCAATGATAGAAGAGGGAATATGGATGAGTTACTATCATTAAATGTAGTGTTTTAGGTGGTTTATTCTCGGATACCATCTTCCTTGAGGAAGTCATAAATTTCCTCTAAAAAATAGGTGGAAGTTCAGAATTGATGCTTTCCTACTTCTTAAGTATTACAGTAACTATTAAGATAGCACATACTTATGCCTTGACAAGTGTCAGGCATGCAGATATATAGTTTAGTTTTCAAAATGTAACCATGGGTTCAATTTTATTAATTTTTAAACCACTTGTATTAACATTGGCATATCATTAAAGTTACTCATAAATGGCTTCTAAAATCAATCACCAAACTATGGAACTGTACTAAATATATATTGCTTAATTTCACTTCATAGCTTTTTGGTTGCAATTTGAAAGTAGGTATATCAACGAAAGTTATACAGCTCTTTTTTTTTCCAAATATTTCAACAAATTAGTAACCCCATTCACAGTAATTTGTGTCATGATCATACAATCTTGTGTTTTAATTCCTATCAATGCAATGGCACAGAGCCTAACTACAACAAAAACCTCACCAAAAAGGTGAAATACAAAAGTTTGAAAGTTGCTCGATAAAGTCACATGATAGAAAGTAAATCATACACAACATGTACAACCTGAAATTCCCATATAAGAAAAACCCACAAGCACAATAAATCAGAGATCAAATTTAATCTTCGCTAATTCCTTTCTACAACATTCTAGATTTCTTGAAGCCCTAAAACTTCAAAATGGATATTTTCCATCCATAAGTACAAAACAACATGAAAATAGAAACACTACTGATGACACAAGAAAAGTGGAAACAAAAAGGGGAAGGAAAACACCAAGAAAAAGTTGATGATTTGGATAGAAACGTGCCCTCACCTGAAGTGATCGCGACGATCCAAGGTGGATTATATTTGATAACAGTGATCCCTCGACCATCCCCTTGTCGTTTTCAATGTTTTCCACATTGTTCCTTGGTCTTTTTCTCCATTCCTTCGCTTGCATTATCATCCCCCGAGCACCAAAGGAATCCTCCCTAATATTTAATGTCTGATCTATTTGCTTCTTGGAAGGCTTTTATGAGGAGTGACAGTGTAGTACATGAAGGGTGTTTATGAGAGGAAGTAAGACATTCGACCATTTTGTAGGAGCTATGGCATAGAGACTAAGTGCATTTCTTGCTTCTTGTAATTCGTCACTAAGGTTGAAGTGACTAAGAATAACCTCCTTTCTAAAACCCCACACATTAACTAGATATCACAACACCAAGCATCCTAACTTAACCCTCAAACAACTCCTAGCTAGCAAGTCGGTCAAACACATATGGTACAAAAGTTCTAGGACTTTAAGCTCTAATGCAAATCTAGCCGACTAGTAGTATTACTAAGGTAACATGTTTAAGGCAGAGTAACTAACAGTTTAGCTTCAGCATGTAACGAAGTTTGAAAACAAAATTTGTTTTTTTGGAACTATCATGATGGGGGGGGTTGGAAGAATCGCCACCTGAATAGTATTGATATATCATCAACAACCTCATTTTGGGGAACGAGGCAAAAACCCTTTCGTCCGATTAATTTTGGAAAATCGGACTAAAACAATACAACAGCCCCAGCGCAAGGGCGAGCTTGTGGCATATCCACTAATAAGAAAAAACAACAATGGACGCCCCAGCACCAAGGCGAACGGTGGCACGACCACAAAAAAGCCAGTAAGAAGAGAAAAACTACAACACCACTAAGGCATAGGAGCTCTTTGACGATGCCTCCAGGGAGGTGAATGACGTGAGAACGTAATCGTCGTCAGACAAGCAAGAGCTTAGCAATGCTTTCACCAGATTCTTGTGTCGAGGAGGACCGCAATTGGCCAGGAGGCAGCAAGAGGTTCTTCAACAATGCCTTCAAGAAGGAAGTTCTGCGCGATGGCGTCCCTCTCGTCGTTGGCCCAGCCTAGGACTGAGCTGAGCTTTCACCCAGAACCCTTGCAAGTGCTCCGCATACGAGGCAACAAATGGCATTGTTGCCTCATCAAGTCTCCAAAGCTGACGCCCCAATGCCGCTACCATGCTATCACCGCCACCGTGGGCACAGGCATGGTCGACATCGTCGAACTACCAAGATGGCGCTCTGCCCTCCCCGACAGGAGGCACAGGGGGAGGGCACCCACAAACACCCATGGCCAAAGCGCGTGCACCGTGCACGTACGTGTAGAAGAACACCGCACTGCTACCATAACACCATCTATGCCCCGAGCTCGGGAGGACAATAATGGCTCCACCAGATCCAGAGGCGAGACCGCTAGATCCAGCACAGGGGGTGCCCACGGTCATGCAGCCCCGTTGGTAGTAAGCCCATGACCAAACCGCGTGCCCAGATACCCATGCAGGGGATCCTCCGCTCGGGAGCACCCCAATGGGAAGGTCGCGCTAGGGGGAGCTTGCAGTAGCACGTGTTCGCATCAGGTCGTAGAGCTTTGCTTTGGGGATCCTACTGGCCAGGAAGTCGGCTGCCGCCGCATAGGCCGGGTGCTCTCAGGGCCCAGACCCACCCCATCGGTCGTAGGAGAGTGATGATGAGCGAGCCCCCCATAGGCCGTGGTGCTCGGCGCCGATGAGTCAATGCATGAGAGCTGCGCGATGCAGGTGGGTGGGAGGACGGGGGCACCGCCGAACTTGGGCCTCGGGCTCCAGACCCCATCTGATGCCCAATGGGAGGGGGCAAGACATGGCATGGAGCTTCGTTGTGGTAGGTCCGTAGCTGCAATCGGGGCCCAAAGCATCGAGGTGGTCTCGCCAGGCGTCGCTTACACCAGCATGCGTTTGCAATAGGACAGTATAAATGTCCATGCTGCCCGAGGCACGGTGGCCCAACATGAAGCACGCAATTATGGCCCGGACCAAGCACGGCACGACCCGATGGTCAGCGGGCCCGGGCTGGCCCGACCCAAAGGAGCAGGCCATGCCTGGGCCGCTGCTCAGGCCCGTGGGCAGGCACGACACGGCCCGACCTTTGATGGTCGGTCCGACAGCGGCCCGGCCTCCCCCCTCCCCCTCCTCACTCCTCCTCCCCTCCCCAAGGCCCAGCACGGCCCACGCGCTCCCCGGCGTCCCCGCCTCCCCCCTCATATATAAGCGGGCGGCCACGGTGGGTCTCCCTCACCCCAAACCCTAGCTCATTTCATCCCGCCATGCCGCTCTTGTCTTGCCTCGCTCTCGTGGTCTCGCCCTTGTAGTCTTGGCTCCATCCTCCCTGACTCCGGTGAGGTGACCTCAATGATCCGCCTGCCGCCGGCGAGCAGCTCCCTACTCCTCCTACCTGATCCCCTCCCTGCTCCCTCTCCGCCTCTCCCTTCTCCCTATCCCTATCTCCCCTCTAGATCTCGGTGATTATGTGAGTTCCTATCCCCGTCTGCCCCTCCCCCGCTGCTCGCCGTCCTTCTAACTAGTGTGTCATCTTCTCTGGGTGTCCCACGTCTTGTCTGGCACCGGGCTCCAGTTACGCAGGTACAACCCTAACCCTAACCCTAACACTAACCCTAACCCTAACCCTCCTCTTCTTCCATTGATGAATGATGATTGATCTATTCTGATATATTGTTTTCCTCCTCCTCCATGTCTTTACGCAGGCCGGTAGCCGATGTGTCGTCCTCTAGTTGTGGCATAGAGCGACCAAGGTGGCCCCGTGCACCGTTGAGGAACGGTGCTGGAGAGCCCTTCGCGGTCGAGGGCGCCATGGCTGGTGCTGATGACGAGATCATTTGGCCGCTCACCGGCAACGACGATCTGATCGTGGCAAGCCTGGCACCTGAGGACGACGATGACACCCAAGAGGACGTTGCTGCCTTGTTCAGTACCCATGTCGGTAGTGGCTTTGCTGCTCCAATTGATCTGGATGGCGGCGGTGGTGAAGGGGCGATGGCGACTGGGACCCCGGTCTGCTCCAACGGCTCAACTCCATCTGTTTCTGGTACTGGTACCTCTTCTGGACCTGGTGTTGGTAAGCGTAAATCTATTGTGTGGGCTGATTTTGATGAGATCTATGAGACTGTGAATGGTAGAAAAATCTGCACTAAAGCTACCTGTAAAATGTGTAAGCATACTTTGTCTGCTAGATCTAATGCTGGCACTAGGCACTTAAAGAGGCACCAGAAATCTTGTAGGCCAAAAACTGATCAAGCTACTAGGGTTTAGTCTAGGCTTGCTTACAATACTGATGGTTCTGTGCATAACTGGGACTATAAACCCGATGTTGCTAGATCTAAATTGTGTCGCTTGATTGCTAGGCTTAATTTGCCGTTAGGTATTGGTGAGACAGAGGCCTGGGAGGATTACATTGTTCGTGCTCATAACCCTAGTTTTACTGAACACCTAGAGATCTAAGTAAACTATTTACTGAACGTCGTAATATGCTTAAGAATTATGTGTTTGCTGCTTCTTTGTTGTTCTAACATCAAACATTTGGTCTGGTAATGCTAAGGAGGATTACATTACTGTTATTCCTCATTTTGTTAGTGCTGATTGGGAGTTACAGAAAAAGGTTATTGGGCTTAGGTTGATTGAGGTGAAACAGACCGGTGAAAATATTGCTGAAAGAGTTGCTTGTATGGTAGAGGAGTTTGGTCTCATTGATAAGGTTTTCTCTGTAACTCTAGACAATATTTCTTCTAATGCTAAGGCTATGGAAACTTTGACACCTATATTTGCTGGTTATTTGGGTCCTGATCCTACACCTAAGCCTGTTGATCCTTCTAAGCATAAGTACAGTCTTGTGCATCAACGTTGTGCGTGTCATATCATTAATCTGATTGTAAAATCTGGTTTAAAGAGGTTCAAACCTTACACAGAAGATTTTAGAACTGCTATTAACTTCTTAAATTCCTCTAATCAAAGAATTGCTATGTTTAAGAACTACTGTACTACTCAGGGTGTTAGACCTAGAAAGTTTGGCTTAGATATGGATATTAGATGGAATGCTACATATCTTATGCTTAAACACTTGCTTCCATATAAGCATATTTTTTCTGTGTTCATTAATTCCAATTATGGCTCTGAATTGTTGTCTACAAGGCATTGGTATATAGTTAAATAGATATTGGAGTTTCTAAAACTATTTTATGACTCCACTGTTGTTCTTTCTGGTGTTTACTATCCAACTAGTCCATTTATCCTGCACCATGTGGCAGAACCGTACGAAATAACGTACTTACGGAGGCGCTTGTCTTCCACTGACACTAAGTACCCCGAGAGCGAGCTACATCAGGTGGGTTCCGTCGGGCACACCCCAATGGAGAGCCCGAAAGATCCACATTTTTCCCACAGAATCCAATAATGAGAACGAGTTACAATACTTAGTCCATTTCATACATCCAGAGTTCTTCAAAATATTTTATTACAGTACCAAATTCAGAGTGTGGAATATTAAATAGCGGAATAAAAATAAAATTCAAATAACATCCATCGTTAATAAGCAAGGATCTGTCTGAGCCCACTGGAAGAATCCTTCACACAACAGCTACTCCTCAAGTAGTACCTGCAATAGGGGTAAATAAACCCTGAGTACATAATGTACTCACAAGACTTATCCGACTAGTGGGAATAATTTCTTGACTCCAAGGAATATGATAAGCTTCATGGTTTGCTGGTTTCCTTTTTACAGAAAGCAATACTAATAGTGAATCCTTATTTATGTTATTATTAGCGGTCATGATTAATCCTTTATCTAGCCATTCTATGTAAGCACCTGTTCTACTTTCAAGCAAGAGTTGAGCAACAGTTCCATTTCTTCACATTTCATCTTTCAGTTCTTACTACGGTGCTAGAGTTTAGACAAGCCGTACCGATTGCCCAGTGATTTGCGAATTAATGCCCTCATCTGGGTACCCCGAAAACACACGCCCCGCTTGAAACTTAGGCACAAGCAGGACCAACCCATCACTCTCCTGTCACAGGGTCCTAGGTCCCCATCCAAACTTGGACTCCAAGCCCCCGCTTCTGAGTCCCAGACTCAGTATGGTGCAAGGATCTCCACCATCCCCGCCTCCAATCAGTCGGTCCGGAAAGAGCCAGAACCCACAACAAGAGAGCAACAAGTCTTCCCTGCGCCCATACCCAAGTATGTGCTCGGGATAATAAGTCTGCGACTTGCCTAGCGTCCAATGCAACGGCCGGTCCTTAACCGACACAGACAGGAAAAAAGTGTAACCAAGCTATACCCTATTGGTCGCAGGACACAACCTCTTACACCCACCAATACCCCAAACCATATCCCTGTCCAGTCACCATTTTTCCTTTCCACCACTTTATCATGAGTGATCATAATTATCACCTATTGTGAGTAACGGCATGTTACTCACGCTACCGAAATCCTAAGCGTAGCAGCTACTCGACCTATACTAGTAGGACTCATAGGTAGATATATTTATGCATGTAGTTTCCATAAAATGACTGTATGTAAATGCACATCATATATATTCAGTGATCATTCAAAATAAGGGTTATGCACCGGGGCTTGCCTTGGGCAGGCGGAGTGTCAACAAAGTTAGCAACGAATAGCTCTAGGTCTCCCTCCTGTATGAGAACCTCCTCCTCGTACTCCTCAATAATCTCCTCGTAGTCCTGTTCGTCGCAGGCATGAACTCTACCAACTTATGATCTACATGCATGAAATGATGATGCAATACTTAGGAATACGGCAACAACAACTCTTAAAATAAAAATACCTTTGTCAAGCTACTAAACTAGCTCTACCGACTAAGACGCTATGTTACCTATCATTCTCACTAAACAGGTATGCAACATTTCATGTATTAACTTAGCAACTATAGGAATCCCTATTCTTAATATCGATTTACTCTATATATGATAAAATAGGGAGTACTAGCTATTCTATTTATCAACCTACTCTAGGGCTATAAAAATACAGTGAGCACATAATAATCTAATGAGACTACTATAAAAATTTCATGGCTAAAGCTATCACTGATTTGCCACAAAAATTCCTACAAATATTAAGCTAACTAATACTAAGCTTTCTAAATTAAATTTATGATTCTATCATTATCACAGCTAACTGTAAACTAACTACACCAATAGATAGATAGCATTTTTGTGAACCTAGCAAATTTTGTTTCACTATTTTTGGGCTCCTACAGAATTTACTATAATTTTACCAAGAGCAGTTCAAAACTAAATTGATTAAACATTTGTTAATTCACTGGAAAAAGGAAACTAAAATTCACCGCGTGGCCCACTACTCACGGCTCAGCCCATGCTCTTGCAGCGCGTGCAAACGAGAACCATCGGCGCGGCCCATATGCGTGGTGCGTGGACGCGGCCCACGCTACATGGCCCACGGCGACCGCGTGTGAGCTGGCTCTTTTGCTAAAGAGCCCCCGTTCTCTTTCCTATTCGTGAAGCTAACTCGAACACTATTTAATTGAGTCTTGGACTTGCATCTAACACCCTGCCCTTAATCCAATTCCTATTTTCCAAGGTCCCTGGCCGAAACTACTAAAGGCCGCGGCATCTCCGGCCAAACACCGGCGGGCATGGACCTCCCCAGCGTCAACTAGCACACCATGACACTCTACGTGCAAAGCGCAACCGATCGAGGTATCAAACACCACAAATGGTGCAGCCCAAAGGCGTGGCCATGCGCCGCGGTGGGGTGGGGTATGGCTGAAGCAACACCGGCACCGGCGAAATCACCTAGCCCAACGCCTCTACCGCTACCCTTTTATCCATCTATAGACTACGAGCAACAAGATAGAAGCCCTACTTGAACCGCTACTACACCCAAATGCGCCGGCCATGGGAACGACATCCAACCTAGTTCGCCGGCGGTAGCGAACGTGTCCCAGGCGACCTAGACCCCAACCGGTTCAACCACCTACCCTAGGAGCAAGAGGGCCTCACCAGAGACGTGTAGGACAGACTAGATGCGGTCGTGAGGCTCGACAAGGTGGTTGACCACGTGCGCGGGAGTGCTCCGATTCACGGCAAGCGCGACGACGGTGTCCCCGGCAACCTGCTGCTCCGTCGGTAAAACTGCTACATGGGCGAGGCAACCAAGTCAAGGAGAGGCAAAAGCACTGCTCAATTGAGACAACGGAGCAAGGAGCGACGCCCTGGCCGAGCACCCACCTCGACGGCCATGGCGGACCACCGTGAGGAAAATGCCCTGCATTACCTCACTGGAGGATGAAAGCTCGTCAGGTCGACTCTAATCGCGAGCTAACTACCAGGGCTAGTTGGGTGCACGGTTAATTGGACAGAGGTGGACGGTGTGAGGCCAATTAGGAGGACGATGCCATTCAGTCTTAAGGGGGGGCGACGGCGAGGGAAACTCAAATTGAAGCCCCGACACCATATGACTGCAGCAGTGGTAGGCTTGGCGCGAAGCTATGCTCCAATTCAAGCTCCTAGCATGCACAATTACAAGGATGGGGCTAGCTCTACGGTTTGGCCTTGGCGTGGCTCGGCCGGTCAGCACGACGCCATTCAAGGCGACATGATGGGGAGCGTAGCGTGGTGCAGCCACTAAATGGGAGAGGACACGGTGCGACAGATGATGGCTCCATGTGCAGGTATGAGTCCGACATGACAACGTGCGACTGCAGTGCCTTAACTCATAAGATGATGGTGGCCAGGCCACATGATGGTGTAGCGGGTGCGCGCAGCAGCGGCAGCGACGATGCGACGCAAGTGATGTGAGCACACGTGAGGTGATAACGCGATGCAGAGGCATGTGCGGATGCTGGTCATGAGAGCCACGGCCCTAGGATGCCACTACACCTGAGCAGACGGCGACGGCAACCGGCAGAGCAAGGCCAGCAACGACACGATGTGGGCGGCCTAAGGGCACCAATAGCATCGTAGACAGGAGCACACCCCGTGGCAGTGAGAAGGAACAGCCGCACGCCCCAGGCAGCCGACCACCGTGGCTAGCCGGGCGTGGCCAGACACGCGCGTGTGTGGCTGGCGCGCCGACGACAGCATAGGGCAGTGGTGACCGCGTCCACAGGATGAAACTGGCTAGAAACGTCATGCGCACGACTTTTAAAGCGTTCCCAAAATCAAACTCGATGATTCAAATGCCAAACCAATTTTTCTATACTCAAGAGGGTATGTTAAACTACTAAAACAAGCCCTAATACCACACCATTACTTAACCCAAATCTCCTACAAAAATTGTCGAACTAAGCTTCGTCAAAGCTTTGTCCGACTTAGGAAATTCGACCAAGTCTCGATCGGATTTGCGTCAAATTTGATTTCCAAGCTATTCGATATGCTAGCTAGTGAATTCCTTTCGCGATCGTAGGTATTTCATCGTCACCTACGAAGTTTATACTACAAACTTTGTTAAAGTTTCGTATATGCATTCTATAACATTTTCATTCAATAAAAATTCGTTTAAAACCCTAAGTGATATAACGCGACATGAAATATAACATTCGTTTCGCGTTTCCAATGAACGTTTCGAGTCACATAAATTGATTTACACACTATATTTCCTACACTCACATGAATATGATGCTCATGCAGTGTTTTAGCAAAAGACTGTATAGTGTAACACCGAGGGTGTTACAAATCTACCCCCCTAAAACAAAATCTTGACCCGAGATTTCATGTGTCTAGTGTGGGAAAAAGAGATAAAAATACATTTCAATGTAAACAACTACCTATCTAAACCAGAGAGAAGGTGGGGGTAATGCTTCAATATATCGCTCTCTTGTTCCCACATGGCTTCATCCTCGGAGTGGTTTTGCCACTGCACCTTGTAGAACTTCACCACATTGTTCCTTGTCACTCTTTCCTTTTCGTCTATGATTTTGACAGGGTGCTCAATATAAGTCAAATTAGGCTAGAGGGGAATTCCTTCAATTTCCACAGCTTCATCAGGTACCCGGAAACATTTCTTCAACTGAGATACGTGGAACACATCATGTACCACTGATAAAATATCTGGAAGTTGGAGACGATAAGCAACTGGGCTACACTGCTTCAAAATTTTGTAAGGACCCACGTACGGAGGAGCTAGCTTGCCATGGACACCAAACCGATGTACCCCTCTCATAGGAGACACCCTGAGGTACACATAATCCCCAACTGCAAATTGCAAAGGCCTTCTTTGCTTATTCGCATAAGCTTTTTGTCGGCTCTGAGCTACCTTTAGATGACTCTGAATAATGCTGATTTGTTGTCGAGCTTCTTTGATGAAGTCAGGCCCAAAGTATCCACGGTCTCCCACTTCAACCTAGTTGAGTGGTGTCCTACATTTCTTTTCGTATAGAGCTTCAAATGGTGCCATACGGATGCTTTCTTGGTAGCTATTATTGTAAGAAAACTTAGCTAACTCAGGCATTCGTCCCACTTCTCAGGAAAAGAAATGGCACAAGCTCTCAACATATCCTCGAGTACCTGGTTCACCCTTTCTATTTGGCCATCAGTTTGTGGATGATAAGCTGAGCTTCTGAGGAGACGAGTACCTAGACATTGCTGAAGTTGCTCCTAGAAACGAGAGACAAAAACTGACCCTCTATCAGAGAAGATAGTAAGGGGAGTTCCATGCAGGGTCACAATCCGATCAAAATATATCTGGGCATACTTCTTCGCTGTATATCTAGTGTCCATCGGGATAAAATGAGCAAACTTAGTGAGACGGGCCACAATGACCCAAATAGAATCATAGCCCTTGGATGTGCGTGGCAAACCCACCACAAAGTCCATGGAGATATCTTCCATTTCTAAACAGGAATGGGCAAGGGCTGCAAATATCTCGGGGTATGCATATGATCTACTTTAACTCTTCCACAAGTGTTGCACTCCACGACGTACTAGGTGATGTCCTACTTCATGTTGGACCACCAGTACAAGTGACACAAATCATGGTACATCTTATTGCTGCCAGGATGAATAGACAATTTTGAATGATGAGCTTCATTCAAAATCTTCCTTCTCAGCTCCTCATTTGATGGAACCACCAATCTATCTTTGTACCTCACTACTCCTTGCTCATCAATACTAAACTGAGGACCACGCCCTTCGGCAATCAATTTCTTGATGTGAGGAATTTCTAAAGTGTCTTGCCTTTGCTCTAGAATAATCTGCTTAAGTAATTCTAAAACTAAGGCAATCTAAGCCAGCACCTCTGCATGGTTGAGAGACAAAGGTGTTTCTTCAACCTGATGTGACTTTCAGCTCAAGGCATCAGCTACCACATTGGCCTTTCCAGGGTGATAATGTACCTCCAAGTTATAATCCTTGATCAATTCCAACCATCTCCTTTGCCTCATATTTAACTCAGACTAAGTAAAAATATATTTGAGGCTCTTATGATCTATAAAAATATGTACTTTGTTGCCCAACAAGTAATGTCTCCAAATCTTTAGAGCGTGGACCACAGCAGCCAGCTCTAAATCATGAGTGGGGTAATTCACTTCGTGCTTTTTCAGTTGGCGCAAAGCATAAGCTATCACACGCCCATCCTGCATAAGCACACATCCCAACCCCATCTTTGAGGCATCACAATATACATCAAAAGGTCTATCAATATCTAGTTGGGCCAAGACAGGAGTAGTGGTCAGAAATTTCTTCAAAGCTTGGAAGGCTTCTTCATAGGCTGGGCTCCAATGAAACCTGGCTTCTTTTTGGGGCAGCTTGGTCATCGGCTGAGCTATCTTGGAGAAGTCAGGAATGAAACACGATAGTATCCAGTTAGACCAAGGAACTAACAAATCTGGTGCACTGACTTGGGAGACTTCCAATTTAGCACATCTTGCACCTTGCTAGGCTCAACGGAGATACCATCAGGTGTCAAAACATGCCCTAGAAACTACACTCAATCTAACCAGAATTCACACTTGCTGAATTTAGCATACAACTTGTATTCCCTCAATCAAGCCAGTACTATCCAAAGGTGTTGGACATGTTCTTCCTTGTTCTTAGAATATATTAGGATATCATCAATGAATACCACTACAAACTGGTCCAGCTCCGGCATAAAGACTGAGTTCATCAGATACATGAAGAATGCAGGAGCGTTGGTGAGACCAAAAGACATGACTAGGTATTCATACAACCCATACCTAGTAGAAAAAGCTATCTTTGGTATATCTTGTGGTCTCATCTTGATTTGATGATAGCCTGAACAAAGATCAATCTTGGAGAACACCTTGGCACTAGCTAGTTGATCGAACAAAGTATCTATACGAGATAAAGGATACTTGTTCTTAATGGTTACCGCATTGAGAGGGTGGTAATCCACACACATCTGAAGAGTGCCATCCTTCTTCTTCACAAAAATGGCTGGACAACCCCATAGTGAAGAGCTAGGACAGATGAAGCCCTTTTGCATCAACTTTTCCAACTGCTTCTTCATTTCAGCCAATTCCTTTGGAGCCTTGCGGTACGGGCGTCGGGAGATAGGAGCAGTACCAGGCTCTAGCTCAATGGAGAATTCTGCATCTCTGTCCGGTGGCAACCCAGGTAGATCCTTAGGAAAAACATCCTGAAACTCACATACCACAGGAATAGAGGCAAGATCAGGAGAAGCTTTAGCATGAATAGCAACAGGTAAGACTGGATCTGATGGTACAAGAAGAGACATCCTATCCTCAGAAGAAGGAAGCCATAACTCGACAACTCTCTGATTTAGATCTAAGACTACCCCATATACACGCAACCAGTTCATTCCCAGAATTGCATCAATGCCTTGCCCAAACAGTATCATGAACTGGAGACGGTAAGTATGAGTGGCTAGCACAAAGCTTACTGTGTCCGTCTGAGTATTAACGCACATCTGTGCACCCGGAATACTGATTCTATAGGCAAACGGTATAGCCATAAGAGGTATATTGTGCCGGTGTGCAAATCCCATGCTCATGAATGAATGTGATGCACCAAAATCGAACAACACATAAGCTAGATGGGAGTCAGTGGTGAACATACCAGTCATCACCGGTTCATTTTGCAATATTTCCTCAGCCTTCGTGAAATTAACCTATCCAGATCGGCTGACTAGCACTTTCTTCTTGATAACTATCCGCTTGATTAGCCTACAGTTAGCTAATGGCTGAGCAGACTGGGCTGGCTGGTTTTGCGGACACTCTCGGGCATAGTGGCCTACTTTTCCACACTTGAAACAAGCACCAGGCTTGTTCCCCAGTTCTTGATGAGGTGGGACCTGCTGTCCCTGAGGCTGCTGATGTTGCACCTGCTGGGTAGGTGCACGATACTGAGTGGAAGGAGCCTCAAAAGTCTGCTGAGGCTGTCAAAACAAACGCCCGCCTAAAGATTGATAGGGCACCCTCCTGACAACCTGTACTTTTAGGGCGTGGGGGTGACTAGAAGATCTAGTAGCCACCCGCTTGCGCTTCCATTCTACCTATGAGTCATGCTGCAAGCCCACCATGGTAATGGCAACGTTCATCATCGCCCAAAGGTCTGATAGTTCCTAGTATATAACTCCTTCTGTAGGCTTCAAGAGAGGCCACGATAGAAGCGGTCCCTCTTCTTCTCATCTATATCAACATGAGTCCCAGCATACTACGACAAGTGGTTGAACTTGTTGACATAGTCCATCACGGACATGCCTTGCCGAAGTTCTAAAAACTCTGTCAACTTCTGGTTTAGAACACCAGTAGGAATATAATACTCTCTAAAGGCCACAGTGAACTCCTGCTAGGTCACCTAATGATCCGCCTGCTGCATGGCATTGAATGTATCCCACCATGCACTTGAGGACCCCAACAATTGTTGCGCTACAAAGCGCACCTTCTGCTCATCCGTTACGGTGAGCAACAAAAACTTTTGCTTCAGAATGCGAAGCCAATGCTCCGCATCTAGAGGCTCAGCCATCGGTGTGAACGTGGGTGGGTGTGTCTTTAAGAAATCCTAATAAGAGCAGGTTCCCTTAGGACCGCGGGCACCACCCCCGTTCTCACCATTGCCCCCGTGACCACCACGGGTGATGCCACCAATAGCCTGTGGCAGCAGCTCCATAGCAAGGGCTGACTCGCGACGAGCAGCCAACATCTCCACTATCATCTCAGCATTAGTCATCAGAGGTGGCGGTGGTGGAGGAGGAGGAGCCAGAAGTGGAGCCTCATGGCTCTCCCCATTGTCGTGCTCATTGGCCCGGCCACTTTCACCATGGCCTTCGCCAAGACCGTGGCCCGCCCCGGCACTGGTGCTCCCATGACCGGATCTCAGGTTCATCTATAAGAGATAGGAACCATCCATTTAGAACAACCCTCTAGATCAGAAATAAGGGATTAGGGAAATGATAAGATGTTTATTAAAGCATTCTTTTAAATTATCCTATCAATTTACTAATCCAATTTATACGTGTAGGGGAAATTTAGTTTAAGCAAGATTCTATTATCATGATGCATGCATCGGCCTATACGCTCACTCAAGACGGAATATAGCGGCATTCGCAAAATTTTGCCACATTGCACACTCACTTCCCGTATGCTAAGCGATTTCTTACGCAACGTAAGTCAGTGTACATATAGAAAACTGATTAGATAAAACCAGTGTCGCTATCATAGATAGACCATATTGCTAGGGCTTATACTTATTTAGATAATTTTTTCGCATCCTACTTTTCGCAAAACTTTTGTTGGTCAATTTTTTAAGTTTTGGAAAATAGTGATGAAACTCGTAGACTCATTATTGGCTCTGGTACCAACTATGGCAGAACCGCCCAAAATAACGCACTTATAGAGGCACTTGTCTTCCACTGACACTAAGCACCCCGAGAGCGAGCTACATCGGGCGGGTTCCGTCGGGCACACCCCAAGGGAGAGCCCAAAAGATCCACATTTTTCCCATAGGATCCAATAATGAGAACGAGTTACAATACTTAGTCCATTTCATACATCTAGAGTTCTTCAAAATATTTTATTACAGTACCAAATTCAGAGTGCGGAATATTAAACAGCGGAATAAAAATAAAACTCGAATAACATCTATCATTAATAAGCAAGGATCCGTCTGAGCCCACCAGAAGAATCCTTCACACAATGGCTACTCCTCAAGTAGTACCTACAATAGGGGTAAATAAACCCTGAATACACAATGTACTCGCAAGACTTATCCGACTAGTGGGAATAATTTTCCGACTCTAAGGAATATGATAAGCTTTATGGGTTGTTGGTTTCCTTTTTGCAAAAAGCAATACTAATAGTGAATCCTTATTTATATTATTATTAGCAGTCATGATTAATTCTTTATCTAGCCATTCTATGTAAGCACCTGTTCTACTTTCAAGCAAGAGTTGAGCAACAATTCCATTTCTTCACCTTTCACCTTTCAGTTCTTACTATGGTGCTAGAGTTTAGACAAGACGTACTGGATTCATCGACGATTCATGAATCAATGCCCCCAGCTAGGTACCCTGAAAACACATGCCCGGCTTGTACCCTAGGCACAAGCAGGACCAACCCATCACTCTCCTATCATGGGGTCCTACGTCCCCGTACAAACTTGGACTCTAAGCTCCCGCTCCTGAGTCTCGAACTTAGTGCGGTGCAAGGACCTCCACCATCCCCGCCTCCAATCAGTCGATCCGGAAAGAGCCGAAACCCACGACAAGAGTGCAACAAGTCTTCCCTACGCCCATACCCAAGTATGTGCTCAGGATAATAAGTCTGCGACTTGCCTAGCGTCCAATGCAATGGCCGGTCCTTAATCGACACAGACAGGGAAAAAGTGTAACCAAGCTATGCCCTATTGGCCGCAGGAGATAACCTCTTACACCCACCAATACCCCAAACCATATCCCTGCCCGGTCACCATTTTTCCTTTCTGCCACTTTATCATGAGTGATCATAATTATCACATATTGTGAGTAACGGCAAGTTACTCACGCTACTGAAATCCTGAGCATTGCAGCTACTCGACCTATACTCATAGAACTCATAGGTAGATATATTTATGCATATAGTTTCCATAAAATGTCTGTACATAAATGCACATCATATATATTCAGTGATCATTCAAAATAAGGGTTATGCATCGAGGCTTGCCTTGGGCAGGCGGAGTGTCAACAAAGTCAGCAACAAATGGCTCCAGGGCTCCCTCCTGTACGAGAACCTCCTCCTCGTACTCCTCAATAATCTCCTCATATTTCTGTTCATCCGCATGCACGAACACTACCAACTTGTGATCTACACGCATGAAATGATGATGCAATACTTAGTAATATGGCAACAACAACTCTTAAAATAAAAATACCTCTGTCAAGCTACTGAACTAGCTCTACCGACTAAGACGCTACATTACCTATCATTCCCACTAAACAGGTATGCAACATTTCATGTATTAACTTAGCAACTATAGGAATCCCTATTCTTAATATCGATTTACTCTATATATGATAAAACAGGGAGTAATAGCTATTCTATTTATCAACCTACTCTAGGGCTATAAAAATTACAGTGAGCACAAAATAATCTAATGAGCCTACTATAAAAATTTTATGGCTAAAGCTATCACTGATTTGCCACAAAAATTCCTACAAATATTAAGCTAAGTAATACTAAGCTTTCTAACTTGAATTTATGATTCTATCATTATCATAGCTAACTGTAAACTAATTACACCAACAGATAGATAGCATTTTTGTGAACCTAACAAATTTTGTTTCACTATTTTTGGACACCCACAGAATTTACTATAATTTTACCAAGATCAGTTCAAAACTAAATTGAATAAACATTTGTTAATTCACTGGAAAAAGGAAACTAAAATTCACCGTGTGGCCCACTACTCGTGGCTCGGCCCATGCTCACGCAGCGCGTGCAAACAAGAGCCACCGGTGCGATGCGCGGATGCGGCCCACGCTACGTGGCCCATGGTGGAGCCCGCGCGTGAGCTGGCTCTTTTGCTAAAGAGCCCCCATTCTCTTTCCTATTCACGAAGCTAACTCGAACACTATTTAACTGAGTCTCGGACTTGCATCTAGCACCCTGCCCTTAATCCAATTCCTATTTTCCAAGGTCCCAGGCCGAAACTAGTAAAGGCCGCGGCATCTCTGGCCAAATACCGGCGAGCACGGACCTCCCCGTCATCAACCAGCACACCATGACACTCTACGTGCAAAGCACAACCGATCGAGGTATCAAACACCATAAATGGTGCAACCCGACGGCGTGGCCATGCGCCACGACAGGGTCTGGCCGAAGCAACACTGGCGTCGGTGAAATCACCTAGCCCAACGCCTCTACCACTACCCTTTTATCCATTTATAGACTACGAGCAACAAGATAGAAGCCCTACTTGAACCGCCACTACACCCAAATGCGCCGGCCATGGGAATGACATCCAACCCAGTTCGCCAGTGGCAGCGAATGCGTCCCAGGTGACCTAGACCCCAACCGGTTCAACCACCTACCCTAGGAGCAAGAGGGCCTCACTAGAGACATGTAGGATAGACTGGACGCGGTCGTCAGGCTCGGTAAGGTGGTTGACCACGTGCGCGGGAGTGCTCCGGTTCATGGCAAGCGCGGTGACGGCGTCCCCGACGACCTGCTGCTCCATCAGCAAAACTGCTACATGGGCGAGGCAACCAAGTCAAGGAGACGCAAAAGCACTGCTCAATTGAGACAATGGAGCACGGAGCGATGCCCTGGCCGAGCACCCGCCTTGACGGCCACGGCGGACCGTCATGAGGAAAATGCCTTGGATTACCTCACTGGAGGATGAAAGCTTGTTGGGTCGACTCCAATCGCGAGCTAACTACCAGGGCTAGTTAGGTGCACGGTTAATTGGACGGAGGTGGACGGTGCGAGGCCAATTAGGTGGACGACGACGTTCGGTCTTAAGGGGGGGGGGGCGACGGCGGGGGAAACTCAAATTGAAGACCCAACACCGTACGACTGCAGCAGTGGTAGGCTTGGCGTGAAGCTAGGCTCCAGTTCAAGCTCTAGGCATGTGCAATTACAAGGATGGGGCCAGCTCTATGGTTTGGCCTTGGCACGGCGCATCCGGCCGGCGCGATGCCATTCAAGGAGACGTGATGGGGAGTGTGGCGTGGCATAGCCACTAAATGGGAGAGGACATGGTGCGATGGATGATGGCTCCATGTGCACATACGAGTCCGGCATGATGACGTGCGACCACAGTGCCTTGACTCACAAGACGACAGTGGCCAGGCCACATGACAGCGCAGCGGGCGCACGTAGCAGCGACAGCGATGATGCGACGCAAGTGATGTGAGCGCACGTGAGGTGACAATGCGATGCAGAGGCACGTGTGCATGCTGGCGACGATGGCCGCGGCCCTAGGATGCCACTGCACCCGAGCGGACGACGACGGCGACCGGCGGAGCTGGGCCGACAATGACACGACGTGGGCGGCCCAAGGGCACCAGTAGCGTCGTAGATAGGAGCGCACTCCGTGGCAGTGGGAAGGAACAGTTGGACGCCCCGAGTAGCCAGCCACAGTGGCCAGCCAGGCATGACCAGACATGCGCGTGCATGACCGGCGCGCCAACGACGGCATAGAGCAGTGGTGATCGTGTCCACGCGATGAAACTAGCTGGAAACGTCATGTGCATTACTTTTAAAGCGTTCCAAAAACCAAACTCGAAGATTCAAATGCCAAACCAGTTTTTCTATACTCAAGAGGGTATGTTAAACTACTAAAACAAGCCCTAATACCACACCATTACTTAACCCAAATCTCGTACAAAAATTGTTGAACTAAGCTTCGTCAAAGTGTTTTCCGACTTAGGAAATTTGACCAAGTCTTGATCGGATTCACGTCGAATTTGATTTCCAAGCTATTCGATATGCTAGCTAGTGAATTCCTTTCGCGATCGTAGGTATTTCATCATCACCTACGAAGTTTGTACTACAAACTTTATTAAAGTTTCATATATGCGTTCTATAACATTTTCGTTCAATAAAATTTCATTTAAAACCCTAAATGATATAATGCGACACGAAATATAACATTCGTTTCGTGTTTTCGATGAACATTTCGAGTCACAGAAATTGATTTACACACTATATTTCCTGCACTCACACATGGATACGATGCTCATGCAGTGTTTTAGCAAAAGACTGTACAGTGTAACACCGAGGGTGTTACACACCATCTGCTAGAAATTGCTTCTCATTTACATGCAAGTGAAAAAGATCAAATCTAATTGTTGTTGTATATCCTATGAAGCTTAAATTCCTTAAATACTGGCAGCATATACCTCTATTATATTCATTTACATTCATTCTTGATCCTTGAGCTAAGATGAGAGGTTTATTTAGAGTCCTGGAATTACTTAAAGAGAGCACTGGTTGTGATTATACTTCATATGATGCTGGTGTGAAAACTAAAATTTACAAGTTATTTAACAAATATGAGAGAAAGTTTGGTGCAGCTAGGAGTTAAAGGGTTGCACAGCCTGCAAGCCATACAGGTAAGAGAAAATAGGCATGGGGAAGAATCTTTGGAGGCCCTGGATCTATTGTTGGTCCTTCCCCTGCCTGTGCCCCCACTTTATCTTCATCTGCTTCTACTACTAATGAGCTCTTAGTTTATTTGGATAGTGACAATGTAACTGCATATGAGGATGATTTTGATTTACTTCTCTGGTGGCATGACCACAAACTAACCTATCCAATCCTATCTATAATGACTAGAGATATTATGTCTATTCCTGTTTCTACTGTCTCTTCGGAATCATGTTTTAGCTTGACAGGAAGGATAATTGATGAGCGACGATGTCGCCTGTTGCCTAAAACTATGGAGATGCTGGCCTGCATAAAGGATTGGGAGTTGAGAGAAAGCAGATTACAACATGCTGTTGACAACCAAGAGCTGGAGGACTCCTTCAAGAATCTGTACCTCGATAAAGATGCAGATGGGGCTACTGGTACTGCTGGTTCATCTGGGGCTGGGGCTGGGGCTGGTACATCTAGGGCTACTGGTGATTAATCTGTTTTCTCCATTTTGTATCTGTCATCTATGACTGTGACAGTGTGACTTGGGACCTTTGAACATTGATGGAAGACTCATTAAGAGATGTGCTGCACTCTTTTTCCCTTTCTAGAGTTTCTCACAAGGGTGAGTTTTTCCTATAAAGGTTTTTACTGAGGCATCATTGCACAAATAGCTCAGTTATTTTAATTCTCTTGTCTCCTTTGGTGGCTTTTGTTAGAAACTTAGAATTGAGAATATGTGACTATGATCAGTTTATTACAAATGAATGTGAAATACTAAAATGTAAATGAATTGTGAAATGTGATTGTGAAAATGGAGAAGTGTTGGATGAGAGTTTGAGGTGTTTTAATGGCATCGGGTTGTGGGCTAGCACGGCCTGCGGATTTGGCCGTGCTTACCAGGCCGGCACAGCACGGATTTTGGCCCGTAGGGCCATGCTTTGTTCGAAGGCTAGGCACGATACCCGGAGGGGCACGGCACGGGAGGCACGGCGTGCCGTGCTGGCCAGGCCAGGCCGGGCTGGCCCATTGGCCATCTATATAGGACAAAGAGCTAAGTGCTGGGGACCCAACACCCCACAGACTAGGGGGTGGCAGCCACCACCCACGTGGATCCTAGGGCGAGGATGGCAGATCCAACCTCGAGTGGCTCGGATCCACAGCGTCGGCAACCTAGACACACTGACGATCGCCCCGAGATCGCGATTTGAGAAAGAGAGAGGTGGGAGAGGAACAGGAGGAGGGGAAAGGGTTCGAGTAGGGCCGGCCACCATGTAGCACATGGATTTTGCTGAAGTAGCTTTCAGTGGCATGCGGTCTCTCCGAATAGAGAAATTATGTAGCCATGATTTTACTAATGTGAATTAGGTTTTGCAAAAAGCTTTGGCTCAATAAAGCCCAAGCAAGGAGTTTAGGCCTAAATCTAATTCTTCATATATGCTTAATTGTGATTCTTCTAGCAATAAAGATAGAGATGTGTATATTGCTTAATTTATATGGCCTACTAACTCAAAACCGGTACTTGTGCTTCTCTTAAGCCGATTCAAAAAAAAGACAAGAAAAGATGAGATTTACTTTTGATGTTTCCAAATTCAATAGGATTTTTATACTTGTTGAAGAGTGGAAACATTAGGATTTCTCATGCTATACTGCTTCTTAATGAGTTGAAGCAACAAGCCTATTATAAGTGGCACAATTCATATTCTCAAGCCACTAATGATTGCAACGTATTTCGTCAACAGATTCAACCGGCCCTTAGTGAACGACGATTGAGGCCTAGTGAGATGAAAAATCATAAGCAATTATTCCCTATTAATACTCTTGATTTGAGCAATGTAAAGGTGCTAGTTTAGCCTGACCAAGCCAAATCCACTAAAGCAGAGAATGATATAATTGGTGAGGAAAGGTCTCATCACGTATATGATATCGCCTCATCAAGAGAAGGGTTGCTGGAAACAACTCATGATGGTAGGGATGTTAGTCACTTAGGATTCATCTAGGTGTAGTACTGAGGGTCAATTGCTTACTAGTTGATTCAAATCGAGCAGTAGTGAACTTGGGACAAGGAGGCAGAGAGAGCAGAGGGGCCATACCTTCGGGTTTGGCAGAGGAGGTAAAGGAAGAAGTAGCCGCCATGGCAGCGGGTACGCAGTGAGGGTGGTGAAGTCTGGCGCAGTGGTGACAAAGTAGGGACGATGGTGAAGTCAGTGGCAGCTTCCTGTCGCTGGCAGCACCCTCTCTCTTGATCGGTTAGGGTTAGGGAAACCCTATAGGCGGGTTGTGGTGGCTTAGGTCAACCTTGTACTTTGTGCCCTAGCCCTCCACCTCCCTTTTATGGTGCTGTGCGACGGGGACCACCAACCATGGAGCAATTGGGCGCCCCCGATCAGGGCGCAGATCCAAGGGCCCAATTGGTCGTTGGGCCAATTGGTGGAGATCAAACTAACATTCTCCCCCTTGATCTCACCTTATTCCTTAAACTTAACTTACTTACTTTATCTTGTTCTCATTCCATCACAGATCAGTGCATAGAGCGTGCCTTATCGTCACGGTCTATTGCCACTAGATTAAACAGTTATAACGCACCTCTCTATTTTGAAATAGATACTCAACTAGGCCCTTAGTATCTAGAAATCATAGGCTTTCCCATAAACCCATGTTGACTATGTGTTCTCTAAACGTACTGGGTGGTTAACCTTTGGTAAGCGGATCCGCAAGTACTTACTCGGTACTTATGTGCTCAATGCTTTCAGAATGATTCTGGATTTTCTCCTTTACAGCATATAACTTAGTGTCAATGTGTCTGGCAACACACTTGACCTGTTGTCTTAGGAGTTAACTTACTTTAAATGGTTATTGCCGTTGTCTACTATTGTTGAATCCGGGTACAAATTCCCTTAACCTCCTTTTGCCTGTTCCTTAAGCCTCATGCCAAGCTATACTATGGTATGCATCACTGATGATGCCACAACTGTTTCTTTGGAGCTTGTCCACAATAATACTCCAACTGCGAGTGTTAGCAACTGCTGTGGATTTCACTACACATCTCGCCAAGACTTAACTTTTATATCCTCAACTATTTGAGAGTACTTATTCTTTCTTACTCAGCATGAGGCCTATGATACTTTGCAAAATTGCAAGACATTCTCAACTCAATTTCAGTGATCTATATCTGAACTGGACTTCTACCAAAATATCCCGGATACATAAACTGCGTCAGGGTAAGTTCTTACTTGTACTTGTACACACATCAAGCTTCCAACAGCTGAAGCATATAGAACCATATTCTTTTGATCCATCTCATATCGGTTCCTGGAACACTTAAAGTTCCCAAAACTATTACACTTGACTATAGGAGCAGGCGTAGGTTTACTTGCATGCATACTTTACTTCTTTAGAATCTTTTCTAAGTATGCCTTTGCGATAGTCCTAATACTCCATTTTCTTCTATCTCGGTGAATTTCGATTCCTCGAACCAATGACTCTTCACCAAGATAATTCACATTGAAACTTGAGGACAAAACTTCTTCTTCTCCAATGATAGATTAACATCACTACTAATGAGTAGAATGTCATCTATTCACATGATGTGGAAAGTTAATTTTTCATTCTTGAGCTTTGCATAAACGCTATTGTCCTTCTCATTTTCTTTAAAACCCAAACTTTCTTATCGTTTCATCAACTTCAAATACTACTATCTAGAGACTTACTTTTAACTCATAAATTGATTTTTATAGGCGACATCCCTTATGTTCTTTTCTTCCACGACAAAACCTTTTCGGTTATGCCATGTAAACATTTTCATATAAATCCCTGATGAGGAATGCCATCTTTACATCCATCTGATGTATTTCTAAATCGTAATATGCCATGAACACCATTATGATTCTAAAGAATCCTTGCATGAGATTGGAGAGAAAACTCTCATCGTAATCTTTTCATTCTCTTTGCATAAAACATATTGCTACAAGTCATGCTTTATATCTTTTTATATTCCCTTTGGAGTCACATTTTGTCTTGTAGACCCATTAACAGCCTACTATTTTGGCTCCATTAGAAATTACTTCTAAGTCCCAAACATCGTTGGTATTCATCGAATTCATTTCAACTTTATATCTTTCTACATTCCCTTTGGAGTCACATTTTGTCTTGTAGACCTATTAACAACCTACTATTTTGGCTCCATTAGAAATTATTTCTAAGTCCCAAAAAATCATTGGTATTCATCTAATTCATTTCAATTTCCATGGCTTCTTGCCATTTAAATGAGTAAATGCTTCTCATGGCTTCTTTAAATAAGGTGGAATCACCCTCCATTTGAATTTCTTTACTAACATAGACTTCATAGTCATTGGAAAAACTGGTTTACTAATTCTTTGAGACCTTCTAGGGCCTCATCTACTGGTACTTTCATATAGGGCTGTTGTTGCTCTTAATTGCCTAGAGGCGATTAATTCTACAGGCTCATGTATTACAAGATCCTTGTTTACATTATTCATATTCTTCGAAAAGCCAACAACAGGTGTTGTATAAGTCATACAACATCAATAGGTATTGAGAGATTCGTTGTTTTTTGAATCACTGAAGTGGACATGCAGTCACGCTTCTCTTCAAGTCTTAGGTCTCTACATACCATGCTCCCCCAGATCTTCCCATCTTTTCTAAAGATAGTGTATCTTCAAATATCTTATTTTGGGTTTAATCCGTTAAAATCTCATATGGCGCTTTAAGCACCACCGAGATTCGTTTTTTGAAACTGACTACGCTATTTTCCTATCGGAACTTTAAAAGGTCCAGAAATTTAGCTATTTCTCTGCTTAGGGGTATCGTTGTTGTAACCGTTGTACTCCTCCAACGGTTTTTATCTCACTCTTAATGAAGAGTATCTTTCTTAATTGATCTTTATCTCACTCTTAATGAAGAGTATTTTCCTTAATTGATCTTAATATTCCCCCCTCGAAATATGGCATGAACTTTACTACCATAATTTCGATAACTATTCAGAAAGCCTGTAAACGAGGAGACACTAATAACTTGCTTCATTCCCATGATTGTATCATTTAAACAAAGTTATTTCTTGATCCGTTTAGGAGTACACTTTCCTTAATTCACTTTAAGAACTCAACGAGGTCTTTCATTAGCGGTACTTTTGCAAGTCACGCTTGCATCTTTTTCTTATCCTTTGGTTAGTATTGACCATGACGATGCATTTCTATTTTGCCATAGTCAATACTAGGATAGTATAAGAGCTACCCAAAATTTCTCTCGCTATGCGGGATACAAAAACATATGAGTCATCACAAAACTTCTCCCGCCATGCTGGATGGACTAGCATAATTACTATGCCAAAACTTCTCCCCATGAGGGATACATCTATACGAAAACTTAGTCATGACGACTAAAACATTCACTTATATTTTATTTTCCAATTAAATCTTCCCGTTGGTTTCAATTTAATCAGAAAATTAGTAAGCTAACAAAAATTGTCCTGAACTGGCGTGACTCAAGCCTTTTCATTCACATACCCCAGCATTGCAGCCCGTTGGCATGCAGCCGAGTGATCTCGTCGGTTAAAAAATAAAACATGCAATATGCTTCTGCATCAATTCTATATCACCGTTGGACAGAAAATAGAATTAATGCATAAAACTCATAAATTAACTTAAAATCCATATAACTACTCTTCAAAATTAATTTCTCCCGTTGGTTCGAATTTAATTGGAAGATAATCAACTTCATTGCAGCGAAAACTTGATAATAAAAAACATTCTTTTAGTTCAGGAACATTTCTTGGTCTTTATCTACTCTCTGAAAAATTGACCACGTTGATGTAAAATTTATCAGAGATTTAATCTTCAAACTTAAATTCATTATAATATTGTTATCATCAACGTTTGTCAGAAAATGACAATACCATAATCTTATATGAAAAATTGGACTACTCCTCTAATTAAATTTTCCTGTTGGTTCTAATTTAATTAGAGGATAAACATGATCATAATTTACTAAATATAACTGCTCTTCAAATTAAATTCTTCCGTTGGTTCGAATTTAATTAGAAGATAATAAACTTTAAACTTTGCAGCGAAAACTTAAACATAATTGGTAAATATTACCCACAGGAAAAATTCTTTTGCTAATTTTCTTGAGCCATTAATCATTTTCCAGGAAATAAACATTTACTGGAAAAGGAAAAACAAAAAAACTGATTCAATTCTTTATTGTACGCTCGGCCCAGCAGCAAAAGCCAGCCCGGCTTGCTCTGCTTGCACGCGCGCTGTGCCTCCCAGGCCGCAACCTAGGCCTGGACCGGCAAAGCCGCTCGCTCCACGCTCCCGCCTGGGATCAATTCGGGCCCGTGCAATCCCCGCCGTCCGTATTGATCCGACGGTCATCCGCGCGTCTCGGGGGAACAAAAGCGCGCTGCGGCCGGTGCCCCCGAAACCCTAACTCCATTTACATCTCTCCCTTCTCTCTCGCGCGCTGCTGCCGAGCGCCTATGAGTGATGGCCGAGCACCGCTGGTGAGCGAGCGGAGGCGAGCGGAGTGGTGGCCCAAGCTAAGGCGATGGCGCGTGCGCGCTTCGGTCAGTCCCCGGCCGGCCCATTCGGCTCCCCCGTAGCCCCGCGGCAGCAGTGACCGAAGGTGCCCGCAGCAGAGGAATGGCGCCGGCATGCACGCTCCCCAACGGGTGAGCGCGCCGCCGTCGAGCGGCCTGGCGGCGGTGCCCTAGCGCAGCGTGGAGCTGTGCCCTAGCGCGGCATGGAGCCCTTTCTCGGAGTACTCCAGTGAGTGGAGACCGGCGAGGTAAGCCACTTCCCAAGCCCTTTCCCTTTCCCCTTTCTTCTCCTTTTGGACCTTCTTTCTATTCTTCTCGGATCTTGTCCGATTTGGGGTTAGGGTTAGGGTAAATCGGGTTGAATCGAGCCCTCTTTCTTCTGATGTTCTTCCCCTTCTAGGGTTGGGGTTCGGATCCCTCTGCTTCGATCCAAAATGGATCTTTCACTTTCTTCTAATTTCTGCTACCCCTACCAAAACTACACACTAGATCGATGGCTCTAATACCAATGTTAGTCGCTTAGGATTCATCTAGGTGTAGTACTGAGGGTCAATTGCTTACTAGTTGATTCAAATCGAGTAGTAGTGAACTTGGGTCAAGGAGGCAGAGAGAGCAGAGGGGCCATACCTTCGGGCTTGGCAGAGGAGGTAGAGGAAGAGGTAGCCACCACGGCAGCGGGTACGCAGTGAGGGCGGTGAAGTCCGACGTAGTGGTGGCGAAGCAGGGACGGCGGTGAAGTCGGTGGCGGCTTCCCGTCGCTGGCAGCACCCTCTCTCTTGATCGGTTAGGGTTAGGTAAACTCTGTAGGCGGGTTGCGGCGGCTCAGGTCAACCTCGTACTTTGTGCCCCAGCCCCCCACCTCCCTTTTATGGTGCTGTGCGATGGGGGCCCACCAACCATGGAGCGGTTGGGCGCCCCCGATTAGGGCGCGGATCCAAGAGCCCAATTGGTCGGTTGGTGGAGATCAAACTAACAAGGGAGTCATTGAAAATCATTGTGAAGGCTTCTAGACTCACAAAGGATCTTCAAACCGATCAAACCGTGCAGGATAGGCAAAATGAGCTATGCTAGTTTTTTTTTGAAAATCGGATGATAATTATGAAGCTAGTGAGAGGGAGGAGAACCAAATAGAGATGCAGGAGCAGAAGGCAGACTTCAAGACCACTTTGGTCATCTTTTGTCAAAATATGCAAATCAAAATGTCATTTTGAGGAATCAGCCATTAAAAAAATATTCAAAGTCACCATTGAAGAAGGAAGAGCGTATTCCAATTCTAGGTGTTGCATAACAAAAAGGTGACATCATTGATACTCTTGCTGGATTATTTTCCTCAATGTCATGGTTGTCATCTTATTATTCCTATTTGGCATATAATGTAGTATGGTCATCTTTTATTATATGCATTATCCTACATGTAATTCAGATTGGGCAATGGCTTTAGGCCAGCGGGTGATTGAGAGCTAACCAATTAGGCTTAGGGTAGACTCAGTACAAACCAGCCTGGCTAGTTTCTGGATAGTGGTCTGGCCTTTTCACAGAATCAGGGCCAGCTTCTTGTGAAGCAAGTTTATCAAGTTAAAAGCAAAGGGGAAAGTGTCTAATCTATACGGATGAAAAAGGTGAAAACTCAATAGTTGAAGATACAAATGATGGTAAAAGGATAATTAGTGTTTATAATCCAGTCAATCTCCAAATTCTTACTCATTCCATTCAAATTATAAGACATTTTGTCTTTTCTATATTCATAGTTTTTGCTGTGCACTTAGATACAGTATATGTCTAAATATATAGTAAAATCAATGTATATAGAAAAGTCATAACATCTTGTAATTTGGAATGGAGAAAGTAATACTCATGTTCGGGTTGCAACTTTAACTAATGATCATGAAGCTAATAGCAGTGAGTAATCTTCTAAATATTTACAGCCGAGATGGTGTCCATTTGTCTTGACTCGCACTCATAAGAAAAGGTTGTTGTGGCTGAGGGCTCAAAGAAATGGAGGACCTGAGTTAAGACAGATAGGGTGAGGGGGATGTTTGGTTGCCCGCTACACATCGCCACACCTAATGTTAGGCTCGCCACAGATGCCGTGGCTGGCGTTTGGTTCCTTGTCAAGGTGAGGCTCGCCACAGCTAGAAGAAAAGAGTCGCCACAACTTTTTGCCTCAAACCTGTGGCGAGCTTTTCCTCCACCCCCGCCACAGACTGCTTTGCCATGGCACCCACGGCCACCCTGCCATCCCTGCCCTAGCCACACCGTGAGAGCGCCGTGGTCGCGCGCCGCCGCATAGCTGCTATCTGGCGGTTCCCGCTGTAGTCCCACTCGAGGTGCCGCGCCACCGCGCAGCTGGTGTTTGGCCATCACCGTCCCAGTCGCGCCGCCGCAGAAGGATGGAGGCAGGCGACGAGCGCGGCGGACAGGGTCCGGGGAGGCGCACGCGGTGAAGGAGTCCAGACCACCGGGAAGTACGGACGCGATGGGGAGACGCACGCACGCGGTGGACGGGGCGCGAGGGCACGAGGCCGCCGGGGCACCGGGACGGGCGAGCGCGAGCGCGCGGCCATCGGGCCGCCGGGGTGCGGCGAAGCGCGAGCGCGCGGCCGTCACAGGCTGCCTAGGTGATATGCGTGCGTGTGGTGGAAGAAGAGATAAGGCTCCGTGCGTGCGGTGGATGAATGAAGAAGAGATAAGGCTCCGTGCGTGGAAGAAGAGATAAGGCTGCGTGCCGTACGCTGGATAGGTATAGAGAGAAAAAAATATAGAAAAGAAAATAAGTCTTAATTAAGAAAAGAAAAAAAAATAGAAGGTATTATTATAGAAGGTATTACTATATTCTTAAATAAGTCTTAATTTGACAAAGTTGTCACACTGTAGTAGACCACTAATTATCTATATAATTTTCATATTTATTCTTAGTTCATTAGAAACATAATAATACCTAATGTGGCAACTTTGTCAAATTTTTGTGGCAGCCATCCAAACAATAGCCACATAATTTTGCCACAGCATAGTAATGAACCAAACACTTGGATTTTGCCACAGAATGTGGCAAGCCATAGTGTGGCAAATACTTAACCTTAGGTGTGGCAAAGTGTGACCGACAACCAAACAGGCCCTAATCCACAATTATATTTAGAAGCAAGAGTGGACTCTTTTTCATACTTTTCCAACTGAATATGTGTAACAACGTGAACTAGAGTAAAAAGGCACTAGAGATCCATTTAACTTTCGAGGTGGTGTCATCTAATCCTTAATTCTTAAAAGTATCTTTTTTTTGTTCCAAAACATTTTAGATTGTTCACCGGATTGCCCTTAGATCCGACATGACATGTACAAAGGCAGCCAACGTGCATTTGCATTTGCAGAACCCCTTGTGTTTCTCTGTGTTCCATGCTCTCTTCTCCCCGTCTTCCAAGCGTTGGTTGCTGCCATGTCATCGCCACCCAGCAGCAGAATGTCCCCGTGTCCACATCCACGAAAAGCACGGGCTGAGTACTCCATGTCCTATATATGGGATCGGTGACACTAGGCAATGTTGCCAAGATCAAGGATGTGGCCTTCACTCCTCTTCAACCCGAGGCAAAAAAAAGCCAAGTACGTGTCTTGAGTCGCTATCTGCGCCTGCTCTGACCTTGGCAGCCACACACTGCTTTAGACTGTGTCAATGCATCCTAGCAATGTTCTTTTTTCCCCAACCCACAGCTAGTAGGCCCCAACCAATCGAACCTCCTGCTCCAATCCAGGGAGATGGCAGCGATTGATCGAAGTGGAGGTGGTGCATAGGAAAGGAAGGGGACGAACGCAGCAAAACAGTGCATGCTCTGTGTGGACTCATTGCTCGCGGTGCTCGTTGCAGGGGCACCCTTTGGTCTCGCACTGCACATGGGCAACTCCACCTCCATTGGTGTGCTCATCACCATGTCAGACTAGAACAACACGATGGCAATGTACCAGCACTCCCTCAACGCCAGGAGCTGGTACGTGCTCGCACGCGTCCGACGGGTCTACGTAGCGGTGAACGCGGGTGCAGAGGTGGTGGTGTGGTCCTACAGCACGAGTTAGGACAGTGAACTGAAACAGGCACTACAAGCAAGACCTCAGCCCATAACCTGTTCAACAAAATGCCCCCGCAACAAGATGCCTTGCAAGTTGCAATCCTCTGTCGCCCATGGGAAATGTGGCACTAGCACGTACAACCATGTGATGTCACTTGGGCCATGCTCACCAACAACCAGCTCCGCACTCGTGTCGTGCGCTGGCCAGCTTGTGCTAACGGGACCTATGCTCGCCGACTTGCGTACGCTAGCAGCTAGCTCCGCGCACATAGGCCTCACGCTCTCCTTCTCCTCAAAGTGGCGCATGGAAGTCGGAGAGAGTGAGCCCGTCAAAGATAGAGAAACACAAGGGGTTCCTGCAAATGCAAATATAGGTGTACATGCCACTTCATATCTAAAAGTCAAACAAAGGATATAAACCTCTGGTACAATTTTGAGAGTCGACCGGTCTATATGATATCCTTTAGAACTTAATGGACATCTGGTTCATTTTACTCGATCAATAAATTAGAAAGGCAAATGACAAGAGAATCATTCTTGGAAAATTGGGGAATCCAATTTTTGAAGTGGCAGTTGGGGGCAAAGTCCGAAGTCAAGAGCTGGCAAATATATAGGTGTGTTTGGTTCCCTTCTTCGATACTTTTTTTTCGAGAACGTGCATAGCACATGTTTCATTAAGAAGAAGTTAAGAGTCATACACACCCAACATCACATCATGGCGAGATGCCATTAGTGAGGGGGTTGAACACAATAAAAGACACCGCTGGGCGGTGGAATAAACTAGTTGTACTAAGAAACCGACTAGGGACTGAAAAGAGCGGTGATCCTAGTCGAAGATGGACCGAGCTGTGCAACATGAAGCGATGGAACGCTCAAGACGCCTGAAAGGATCAAGATGCCTAAGAGGGGGGTGAATTGGGCTAATTCTAAAATTCTTTGCAATAATTAAACCCTACACTTAGCCCACTTCACCCCTTGTGCCTAGATAGTGTTTCTAATGTTCTACAGCACAAAAGTCTTGCAACCTAAGTTCCAATCCTACTCTAGCATGACAATTCTAAGAATGTAAAGACAAGAATTGAATTGCTTAAAGTAAATACTTAGAGTAAAGAGAGAAGGAGGAACGCGGTGATGTTTTGCCGAGGTATCAGAGAGTCACCACTCCCCACTAATCCTCGTTGGAGCACCCGCGCAAGGGTGTAGCTCCCCTTTGATCCGCGCAAGGATCAAGTGCTCTCTACGGGTTGATTCTTTGACACTCCATCGAGGTGAATCACCGACAACCGCTCACAACTTGAGTTGGGTCATCCACAAGCTCCGCCGGATGATCACCAAGCTCTAAATCACCACCAAGGCGTCTAGGTGATGACGATCACCAAGAGTAACAAGCATGAACTCTCACTTGACCACGACAAGCCTAATGAGAAGGGTGCATGCACACTTTGCTACTCTTGCTTTCACTAATGAGGCCTCTCTCTTGGATTCTCAAATCTCAATCACCTCATTAGGACCTTGCTCTTCTTGGCACTCTCAAGGGTGTTTCTCAGCTGTTGGAATGAGCAAAAGTGATCCCTCAAGTGAATAGAGGAAGTATTTATACATCCTCATTCAAAACGAACCGTTATGTGCCACTACGGGGTGACCGGACGCTCCGATTAGTTCACCCGCCACTGAACCGTTTAAGTTGTGACCAGACACTGACCAGCGTCCGGTCACAAAAACTGCCCTCTGGAATCTTACTGATGTTGACCGGACTCTAGAACCCAGCGTCCGGTCACTTTGCTACTCAGCATCCGGTCAGTAGCCGGAATCTAACCAGCGTCCGGTCAGCACTAACCGGACGTGTCCGATCAGGATTATCCCTCTCTGGTACCTTACTGGAGTTGACCGGACTCTGGCACCCAGCGTCTGGTCACATTTTACTCAGCATCCGATCGCAACTAGATGACTTCACCATGATCAAATGAACTGACCGGACTCTACGCCTGCGTTTGGTCACATCGGAACCAGCGTCTGATCAACATTTGACCCTCCGTTCACTTCCAACTCGCAATCCTATGTGAATGAAGTTTGCTCCAATTGATCTAAGGGCTATTTAGGAGCTATCTAGTGCTAGATTTGACAAGTGTATACCACACCTAACCCACTAGACTCACCTAGGTCAAGCTACCCGTCCATACCCCTTAATAGTATGGCCAAAGGAAAAACAAAGTCTTAAACTACTCTAAGTGTCTCCTCAACACCAAACGACACTTAAAACTAGTCCATCCTTAACCTTGTCATCCATCATTTGAAAACCGAAATGATTTCCATCGTAGGGGCATGACAACTATGATTGCCCAATCAATGTTCATTACCATGACCTAACTTAATTGTATCTGCAAAACACATGTTAGTCACAGTAATCTCGTATTGTCATTAATCACCGAAACCCAACTAGGGGCCTAGATGCTTTTAATCTACCCCTTTTTGGTGATTGATGACAATACCAACTCGAGTATGTAAAAGAGATGAGGTTTTTAACATGCTTGGTTCATATAAGCTTTTAACAATAAGAACAAAAGAGTTAGGCAAGCTTATATGACCCAAGCCAACATGATGTACTCAATAAATATGAAATAAGCATGAGTACAAGTAATAAAGCTCATTTGCATGGGAGTAAAATGCGAAAGCAAAGCAAATGAGCATAACCAAGTGACATGACATATAAATAATTCAAGTAGAGAGCACACATGTCACATATCACATAAATATCACGATCACATTAATATCACGATTACGATCACACTTATGTAGTTCAATGCATAATAGTAAACATAAATGCATAATAGTGTATCACACATAAAAAGCCAAATATAATAGATAAGCTAAGCTCCCCCTAGATAAATCACCCCCTAAGTCTAGCATACTCGATCCCTCTCCCCCTTTGGCGTCAAACACCAAAACCTAAGGGTCAGTCGGTGGGGCTGCAGCGGACGAGTCGGGCGCTGAGGTGCGATGAGCGATCTAGAACTGTGTGCCATCATCATCTGATCCTGAGCTATGAGCAGTCTAACCCTCTGTGGCTAAAAGCGACGCTGAAGCGGTCTGGGTCGGATCAAGGACTAGTGCGGCCTGTGACTCTGCAGGTATGACTGTGGCAGGCGGCTTTGATGATGCAACTGATGAAGGGAGTGTCTCTGTAGTCCCAGTAATAGGAGCAACTATGGAAGGAGCAGGGACATGTAGATATGGCAGAGTAGGTTGCCCTGTCAACTCACTGAAGGTAGCACCAAGGCTCCTAGAGACTGAGGTATCTAGCACAAGCAGCGAGGAAGTCTGAGCCAGTGTGAAGCCCGTCTGTAGAGGTGTGAGCTATGAGGCTGGCACTGGCGAGGCAAACCACTGGAACACCTGCTCTGTAGGTGAAGGAAACTGTGCCGCTGGCTGTCCCTGACTCTGAACCACTAGGTTGTAAAGCTAGAGTCATAGAAGTGGTGGCAGGCTGGCCGATCTGGGGTGAAGGCTATGGCGATGGAGCCCCAATAGCAGTAACTACATGCTGCATAAATCCAACTAACTGATGCTGCATGAGAAGCTGCTGCTGCTGGATAGCCTACTGCTGTCGCTGAAACACATCCTGTCTGGCCTGAAACTGTGCAAATGTAGCAGCGGTCTCCTGAGCCTAGCGAGCCTGATCCTGCCTCATCTGCTCAAGTATAGCAAGTAGAGCGGGGTCTGTCTGTGGTGTAGGTGGAGCTGAACTGGAGCTACCAGCCTCATGGTCATGTCATCGAGGAGGCATCTGAGGGATATCCTGATAATCATTATCTGTACTATCGCTAGGGTCGCTCTCGACCAGACCCTCCTGCTAAGCATCTAATTGCTCCTCCTCTGTAGCTGCAATGCCCCTGATAGTCTCATCCTGCTAGGCTGTAGTCTCTGGCGCCTCTGGGCGACGGCGCGGCTAGCTAGGTGCACTCGGCCTGCTGTGACGGAGCATCTAGGTCAAGTTATATGCAGGGAACTCGGTAGTAACACCAGAATACTCTATCAACATCTCTGGAGGCCTCACTGTAACTGCCCTGTGAATCAAGAATGTAATCCAGTGAGCATATGGCAGCTATCTATGTCCTCTGAATCCCTCTGTAAGGGTATCCTCCATCTCAGAAAGAATGACATCCCATACATCAAAGACAGTCTGCTGCATCAAGGCATTTAGTAGCCACGGCTGAATGCGAGTTAATCCCTCACAATATCCCATCCTTGGAAGTAGGGTCCTCCTCATGATAGCATCTAGCAGTCTGGCTATAGGAGTAAGATCCCTGGGTGTCCTGCTCGACCCCTCACTGAATGGCTCTACGAAGCAAGGGCGAACCAGATCTTTAGGAGGCACAAGATCGCTGTGAGGGCATCTAGGAGGCTCTGTGTGTCCATAGAAAACCTCATGAATGCGGATGGGTGAATCATGTAGCCTGAGTATCTCCCTGACCCTAAAGCTCATCAGCCTGTAGTCTCGGCCTCTGAATGCAAAGTGAATGAACCTATGAGCTGGGAGGTGGACGAGAACCCCTCCGCTGTGTCTCTGCCCTCGGTGTCACCTGGGTACGGGTACGACTAGAGTGGCGAAGCTGTGGCTGAGATGCCAGCTCTGTCTCCTCAGTCTGCTCTACCTCCTGTGTCTGCTCTGTCTGCTGCTGTGGCTCCCCCTGAGGCTGAGTCTCCTCCAAAACAACACGGCATCCCTCAAGCATGATAGTCCTAGCTGGACTACCATGATGATGCTCAACCTGCTCTATAGTTGCCCTCTGTGCTGGTGAAAGCTAATATGCAATATGGACTCCACTCCTAGCACCTCCTCTCTCTACACGCTCTATGGTGGCTACAACTGCGGCTGCTCTCACTGTATCAGCATCTGCATACTTCCGAGGCAAGCGAGGCAGAGGCCTCGGATCCTCATCACCTAGACCACCTCCGGCGTTCTTGACATGGGCCATCTGGAACGATTTGCTACCTCGGACAAGAAATAACTGTCACTGACACTTCCGAGGCTTGGCCTCGATCCGTACTCATGAGCTTGGCCCCGAGTTGACTGACAACTGCCAATGAGACCTCAACAACACTGAATCGCTACATGATGGAATAGTTTAGATAAATATAAATAATTTAAATATACATCTAGAGATACAAAACCCTAAGAAGCAAGCATTAGATATGAAATTGGAAACGAGGGCTTGCTACCTGACGAACCAGCGAATCGAAGAACAAGGAATGGATCATGGAGAACCCTCGGGTCGACACTGTGAAGCTAGGGTTAGGTTTGAATATAGGGTGGTGCTGTGGCCAAGCAACGCGATGAAGGGGCGCGATGGATTGCGGCTAAGTCACCGGTGAGGCTGTTGCTGGCATGGGGAGACGATGTAGGAAGGTGGCACGGCGGCGCTGATGTGCTGTGAGCGGCGCGGGGGCGGCACGGTGGTGCGGGAGCGGCGCGGCGGTGCGCGGGCTTAGCCAAGGATGGCGCGGCGGCATTTGTTGCGCGGCTAGGGCTCTGCGTGGCAGTGATTGCGACGGCGAAGTCGGCGTGGCATGTTTGTCGGATGGGGATTAGGTCAACTCGCGGCAACGGTTATAAGAGGTGGGCCACCTATGATAGAAAAGGAAACGAAGAAAAGAGTTGGAAACCCGCATGTTTTCTACTGACCGGACACTCCGGTGGCAACGACCGGACGCTGCCATCCAGAGTTCGGTCGACTCTAGAGAGGTCCAAAATCCCTCAAGTCACGACCGGATGGGTCCGATCACAACTGACCGGACACAGCCAAAGTCCGGTCGATCTTGTCTTCGTCTTCTTCACTTGACCGGGCGTAGGATCACCTTCTGACCAGACATAGGGAGAACACTATTCTAGCATCTGGTCACTCCTTCACAGCAACGGTTCACCACCTGTGACCTGATCGGACTCTAGACATCAGAGTCCGGTGCAGCGTCCGGTCACTCTTTTTCAGCAAATCTTCAAAGTCCTTCGTGCTGCATGTTCCCAATCAAGTCCCAACTTCAATAAGACCCAAATAAACACCAATTGGGACTGATATGAGTGACCTCTCTCAAACCCTCAATTTTTTTAAAGTATTTTGCCTTAGGCTATAATTCTTTTTAAGAAAATAGGAAATAAAAGGGCAATTGAAGAGAAATGACAAAACAACATTCATGCATATGCAATGCAATACTTGAAAGTAATTCTAGTTGCTTGTCAAGTTTGATCCAAGGTTAAGCTTCTTCACACGCTTTTCGGCGGTTATCTGAACCATGTTAGACAAGCCCTAAATGCATTACCAAAAATTAAACATGTTGTATATTACAATGCAATGCAAGGGACAACACAAGCTCATTTTCTAGTGAAGTTGCTAAAATCAAGCACATTGAGCTCATTCCTCAACCTATAAAATATTGCCTCATCTAGCGGTTTAGTGAAGATATCCGCCAATTGATCCTCGGTCCTTACACCTTCTAGTGAAATATCATTCTTAGCAACATGATCTCTAAGAAAGTGATGGCGGATATCTATGTGCTTGGTGCGAGAGTGTTGAACTGGATTATTAGCAAGTTTTACCGCACTCTCATTGTCACACAAAAGAGGTACCTTTTCTAGAACTACACCATAGTCTAGCAAAGTTTGCTTCATGTAAAGTATTTGTGCACAACAAGCGCCCATGGCAATGTATTCCGCTTCGACGGTGGACAAAGCCACACTATTTTGTTTCTTGGATGACCAAGACACAAGTGATCTACAAAGCAAATGGCACCCTCTGGATGTGCTTTTCCTATCAACTTTGCACCTGGCATAATCCGAATCGGAATAGCCAATTAATTCAAATCTAGCTCTTTTGGGATACCAAAGGCCAATGCTTGGTGTGTGTTTAAGTTACCTAAGGATTCTTTTAATGGCACTTAAATGAGCTTCCTTAGGATTTGTTTGAAATCTAGCACACATACACACACTAAACATGATGTCGGGCCTAGATGCGGTCAAATATAACAAGCTACCAATCATAGAGCGGTAGAGAGTTTGATCAATTGTTTTACCTCCCTCATCTAGGTCGAGATGTCCATTAGATGGCATTGGTGTCTTGATTGGCTTACATTCATCCATTTTGAACCTCTTGAGAAGATCATTCGTATATTTTTCTTGAGAGATGAAAATCTCTTCTCTCATTTGCTTGACTTGAAAACCAAGAAAGAATGTAAGCTCTCCAATCATTGACATCTCGAACTCCTTCGACATCAATTCACCAAATTCTTTGCAAGAATTTTCATTTGATGATCCAAAGATGATATCATCAACATATACTTGACAAATGAAGATATATCCATCAAGCTTCTTGGTGAATAGTGTGGTGTCGACCTTCCCAATGGTGAAGCCCTTCTCAATGAGGAAATCCCGAAGACGCTCATACCAGCTCTTGGGGCTTGCTTAAGCCCATATAGCGCCTTGGACAACCTATAAACATGATTAGGATATCTAGGGTCTTCAAACCCGGGAGGTTGATCAACATAGACTAGTTCATTTATAAAGCCATTTAAAAATGCACTTTTCACATCCATTTGATATAGTTTCATTTCATGATGTGATGCATATGCAAGGAGGATACGAATGGCTTCTAGTCTTGCAACCGGTGCAAAGGTCTCTCCAAAATCCAACCCTTCAACTTGAGAGAACCCCTTTGCAACTAGTCTTGCCTTGTTCCTCACAACAACGCCTTGATCATCTTGCTTATTGCGGAACACCCACATTGTTCCAATGACTCTTGCACCTTGTGGTCGCTCTTAAAGAATCCAAACTTCATTGCGGGTGAAGTTGTTCAACTATTCATGCATGGCGTTTATCAAATCCAGATCTTGAAGAGCTTCTTCTACCTTAGTAGGCTCAAAGCAAGAGACAAAAGAGTGATGTTCAAAAAATGAAGCAAGTTTTTGAGATCGAGTCATTACACCCTTTGATGGACTCTCTATGATGAGATCTTGTGGATGAGCTTGTAGTAGAGGTGAATTTCTTCTATCAACCACTTGAGGGGGAGGTTGTGGAGCATCAACATCTTGTGCTTGTGTCACTATTTGCTCATGGGAGACATGAGTGCCTTCATTTTCTACTCTCCCATCTTTATCACCATCTTGTGCCACATTTGATGAAGAAGGTGGATTGATCACTTGTACATCATCTTCATCATCTTGTGGCTTGATATCTCCAACCGGAATATTCTTCATGGCCTCCCTCAATGGTTCATCACCAACATCGTTAAGATTCTCATGTGCTCCTTGGGAGCCATTAGATTCATCAAATTCCACATCATATATTTCTTCAACCAAGCCGGTGGCATGATTAAATACTCTATATGCTTTGGACTTTGATGAGTAACCAACAAGAAAACCAATATCACAACGTCTTTGAAACTTCCTTAGGTGTTGCCGCTTCTTGTAGATGTAGCATTTGTAACCAAACACCCTAAAGAAGGAGGCGTCCGGCTTCTTCCCATTGAGCAACTCATAAGGTGTCTTGCCAAGAAACTTTTGATGGAATAGACAGTTGGATGCATAGCATGCGGTGTTGATAGCTTCCACCCATAGAGCTTCGGGGATGTTGTACTCATCTAGCATTGTTCTTGCAAGAGTGATTAGTGTCCGGTTCTTTCTCTCAACTACACCATTTTGTTGAGGAGTATATGTTGCGGAGACTTCATGCTTGATTCCAACTTCATCACAATAAGCTTCAATGTTTGTGTTGTCAAATTCTTTACCGTTGTCACTTCTAATCTTCTTGAACTTCACTTTAAACTCATTTTGTGCTCTCTTGGCAAATTTCTTGAAGCATGATGCAACTTCGGATTTGTCATGAAGGAAGAACACCCATGTATATCTTGAGTAGTCATCAACAATCACAAGACAATAAAGATTTCCTCCCAAACTCTTGTATGTTGTTGGTCCAAATAAGTCCATATGAAGGAGCTCTAGCACTCTTGTGGTTGACATGAAAGCATTTGTAGGATGAGTGTTTGCAACTTGTTTGCTGGCTTGACATGTACTACAAAGCTTGTCCTTCTCAAATCTCACATCCTTCAACCCTCTCACCAAATCATTCTTCATTAGCTTCTTAAGTGAGCTCATCCCAATATGAGCAAGTCTTCTATGCCATAGCCACCTAAGTGTTGTTTTGGTAAATAGACATGTCTTCAAATTAGCATCTTCGAAGGTGAAGTCCACTAGATATAGGTTGTTGTATCTAAATCCCTTGAATATCACTTGATCATTATCTTTCTTGGATACAACCACTTTCTTCTCGGTAAATAGGCATTGAAAGCCAAGATCACACAATTGTCCAACGGATAGCAAGTTGAAACTCAATGAAGCAACATATAGCACATTTGAGATTGAATGATCATTTGATATTGCCACTTTGCCCAATCCTTTAACTTTTCCCTTTGAATTATCTCCAAATGTGATTCTTTCTTGTCCATCTACTTCTTCATCTACTAAGGTGAACATACGAGGATCACCGGTCATATGTTGTGTGCAACCCTATCAATTACCCAATGACTTCCACCGGTCTTGTAGTTCACCTACACACAAGAGATCAAGCTTTAGGAACCCAAACTTGTTGAGGGCCCTTGACTTTCTCAACAAGTGACTTTGCTACCTAAATTTTCTTAGGCCTATTCTTATTGGGAGATCCTAAGAACATAACTTTCATCTTTCCACTAGAGTCCTTTCTAAGCATGTAATGAGCATTGAAAGCAAAGTGTAACACCCCAGGTGTTTGTCACTAGTTAAGCAACGAGTTTAAGCTCAACCATGACATGTTAAGTGGTGTTGGAGATGTCAAGGTCAAACCTATGGAAATAAGCCCCAACCTAAACTTGGATATTCCACCCTTGCTTTACATATAGGCCCGTTTCAAGATATATGCTTGGGTGGGGTGATTGGGATACCTTCATGTGTCTCACATCAATACCCATCTATATTGATCCCTGGAAAAGTTTCATGAAGTTTGGAATCAAAAAGTCACATGAAATGATAAGTTATATCCTTATTGGAATGATTTTTACTAAGTGCTTGAATTGCACTATTAAGTGAATGGAAATGTAGGTCATCAATCAAACCTTGCAACCTTACCCAAATGACTCTAGAGGAACTCTACAGCAAAAGTCATGAAAGGTTCATGTTGGGCAAATGCCAAGAAAATGCTCCAATGGATCAAAAATGATAATCTAAGCTTTATCGTGATCCTACTTGGGTCAAGGTAGAACTTAGGTTCTATGCAAGATTTGATGTTGGACCTTAAATAAAAGTTGTAGTTCATATTGTGTAGAACAAACTTTGTTTTTACACTAAGACCTAGATCAGCTTGGAAATAAGTCAAACAGAGGTCACAAGATTGAATTTACTGCAGTTTTCAACGCTTGGAAATATTCTGAGTCTGGAATTTCATTGACATCAGCATTGGTGTTTCGCGTTCTCCGAAATTCGTTAAGCAACTTGAGTTGGTCCAAAAATAAAAGTTGAAGGTTATATTATGGAGAAGAGCATGCAAAAAGTTGCACTGAGTTTGACTGAGTTTTGACCTCTGAAAGCGAATTTCCGTGACCGTTATCAATGTGTTGACACTAGCAGTTTGTAGCTTAATTACCTACTAATCCATAGCTCAAATGACTTGGCACCCTTAATAAGAAATGTAGAGCTGACCAAGGTGAGCAAACTTCGTTTTGGACCCATTGCTAAATTCAGCCTGGAAGCAGCCCAAATCGGCTCCCCACGTCGGCCATACCGTCGCCCGCCACGTGCTCGGTAAAAGGCCTCAAAGGACGCCGCGTGTCCGTGGACGTGGCCACCATTGCCGAGCTTTCTTGCCGCATGGTCTGCCCTGTCACGTCCCTGCGCCCTCCTGAAGGAATGCCGTGCTGCCCTCTCTCCCTCACTCGCTCTGCGGCTCCCTCGCCCCGCTCCGTTCGGCGCTAGAGCGTGCGACCGCCATGGCCGAGCTCCGAGCTCACCGGTGCCGCGCTGTTTTCCCCCTCTTAGCCCCCCTCGCTCCTCACGAGCAACGCCATCAGCTTCGCCTCCCTCTCCTGCATGCCGTGCTCGTGCTCGCCGTCCAAAACCACGCAGGGAGCACCGCAGTCGCCGGCCGCCGTCGCCTCCGACCGCCGGTGCACATGGCCGGGCCACCTCGGGCCGCCTCCCGGCCATCCGAGACCACCAGCGGGCGCGCGCAGGACCCCTGAAGCTTCCCCACCATTCCCCCGCCGCCACTGGCCCTTCTCCGGCCGCCACCGGCCGATTCCCCGACGTCCTCTGTTCAAGTTCGCGTCAGGGACCCCGTGCTTGAATTCGACTAAGGGGAGGGGTCTAACTGCGAAGTCTGTGACTCAAATGAATAGTGCCGATAAGGACCCATTTGCAGTAAATTTGCTGAATCTTTGGAAATTCATAGTAATTCATAGGAAATTTGTAAAATAGCAAATGAGGACTTTTTGGAATCCTTATGAAATTTTATATGCATTAGATCTATAATATGACATGTTTTAGTTTCAATATTTTGTGGTAAAAATAGATTTGTGCAGTAAGGTTGTAATGCTAGTTGAATTTGTTATTTTCCATAACTACAGATCTACGGCTCCAAATGAAGTGAAATTTTTGTGACATGCTACTCATGTGATAGTTGAATGAAGTATTGAATGAAGTATGAGTGAGTTATTGGTTTATCTTGCTCTCACATGATTTCTTGCTTTAGCAACTTATCTTTTTCATAGAGGTTGCTATACATATTCAAATGGAGTGAAATTTGTACAGTAGACTAATGAGAGGATATGTGAGCCACTGTAATTTTTGTAGAATTTATTGTATACTTTTGGTATATGTTCATTAAGTCACCTTGTTATCTAAAATAAATTAAGAAATACATTAAAAGAATTTATTTGGTCATGGACACTAGGTTTTCTGGTGTTCTTTAGTCATGTGTGACATGTTGGTAAAGTTGGTTTTGCCTAATTATGTGTTTGCAACATAAGTTAATATTTATTTTCTTGCAAATGTGGTTTATGGACAGATCTGGGAACTTAGCAAAGTTCTTCATGATAATGTGCTTTGTTGTGAAACTTGTTTATATAAAAGTTGTTGATAATTCATGTATTTAGCTTCTGTTAAAATTTGGTGTCATTTGGCCAAGTAGTTTGTGAGTTATGCCTGTTTAAAGTTGGGTTTCAGAAATGGCTGCTCTCTGTCAATTGTGGACCAGTTTCTGTAAATGTATAATTTCGACCTACTTAACTTGTGAATCATGCTATGATGGTTATATATTAAATGTAGATAATTTCATAAGCTTTCCAAAATGTCTTCTTGCAAGTCATTTGGATTTGTGTAACTCCAGTTATAGCTAAATCTTGTAGCTGCTGTTTGCATGTCCAGAATTTGGCAGATTCCAATTATAGTGTTTGCTTGTATATTGTTAAGTGTGACTTATGCCTTGAATGATGACTGAGTTAGAGCACCTAAGATCTTGGGAAACTTGTGTCATGCTTGGTGTTGTTGTCTTCTTTACCATCTTAGCATGATAGGTTGTGTGATGTTAGTTAAATAGCTATTAGTGTCTATGTCTTGCATAATCTTGTGTTTGTCTTGAATGCTTATGTGATGCATCTTGTGTTACCATTCATCACATTCATACACATGCATTTTGCATCTCATCTAGGTGCGCTAGATGAACCACGTGAAGGACGTGATGTTAGAGCCGAACCCGAAGACGGTGTATGGAGGATCTATCCCGAAGATGGAAGGACTAAGCAAGTGCTAGGACCGGAGATGTCACCAAGACGGTGCAAGCTAACTGAACTGACTTGTGTCGGATCCTAGGCAAGCCCCGGAGCATTCTAAGTCTCCCATGTTTTTACAAATATCTTGAGTATCTTTTATTGTTGATGATGCATTAAGTATAGGAATTGGTTTGAACCAATTGTTGCATTATATCCTTACCTTGTCTAGATAAAATCCTTTGAATCCTAATTAAGTGTAGGATCGAATGATGCTTAGCTATGCTTAGACCGGTAGAAGTCGGGTGATTTCCTATCACCTGCGAGATGTAGGATGAGCTCTAGTCATGGTTGGCTATATTTGCTATCATGAAAAAGAACCATGTGTTAATAATGAAAAGAGACCGGACGGGATGACGGTAGTGTAGCAACAAGGCATGGAGGTCTTGGGTGTGAATCTATCCCCGTCTGTGTCGTTTAAGGACCGATTCACTGTACATCCTCATGTCATGTTGAACGCATGCCTATCACTTAATTGGCCGAATAACTCATTCCGACCACGAAGCCGAGTAGCTCAATTCAGGCCGGAAGTCTGGGAAGTGAAAGTGCGCACCCTGGCGGTAGTAAGGATGTGCGGGGAGCTATTGGCGTAAGTCCGAGGTGAGATTGACCACCTGGCAGAGTGGACTCCCTGAGGGTGCGGCGCTGCTCAGAACCGCGATTCCTGAGTTGTACCAAAGGTGATTCGAGGAAACCATTGATCAGGTGGATTGGGTGAGTGTTAGGAATACCCCTCCAGCTGGATAGGAATCGATTCGAATCGCCGTCTCTCCCAGATAGTGAGAACTTGACTGAGTAGCGGCAACGTAGATTCACTAAATTTAAAGATATGGTTAAATGATGATGATGATTATTATTATGATAATGAGCCATGAAATACCTGATATAGTTATTATTGTTTGCAACTTAACTAAGTGATTGATTAGTACAGGTGCTAATATAGATGGTAGGGAATGGCTAAAAGTCACTGCTAGTATAGGTGGATAATGCTAATGATTACTCCAGCTTTTATGCAAAAAGATTGTCAGCTTAGCTCCACCAAATATAGCCTTGCATAATCCTTGGTGTCACTTTATTTCTGGTTTACGACGGGTAAGTCTCGCTGAGTACATTCGAGTACTCAGGATTTATCCCACCATGTTGCAGGTGAAGTTCTCGGTCTATTGAAGATGGTGGCTAACCACCGGTGGGCTTGGTGATTCTATAGTTACTTCTCACATATATGCTTTTGTCGGATGATGTCACTTATGCTAGCAATGTATTTGGAACTTATATTAATGTAATCATTTGAACACTATGTTGTTTTTACTAATCGGTTTTGAAACCCAAACTTATACTATTATTTGTGAACCCCTTTTGTAATATTATTTCCGCTGCAACTCTGCATGTGTGATGTGTATTTGCTTAATCATGTGATCTTGGTTGTGATGTTGATTTACCGAGGTCCTTCGTGACTCGGTGGACTACCGGGTTTATATGAGTAAAAGTATGTGTGTGTCAACGTGTTTGCGGGGACAGCCATACTTGATCTTGTCTAAATTGGGCGGTTCTGTCACACAAAGGGTCTAGCATGCTTGGGCAAGGGTTGTGGTGGTAGAGTTTGACACTCATGGGCAAAGTGGCTTTCTTGTCCACACTCAAAACACCTCTTTGGCTTTGGCTTTGACTTGTGTTGTTGTTGAGCTTGAGCCTTCTTCTCTTGGTTTGCTAAATACCCAATGCCACTTCTATCCATCTTCATGACGATGTTCATTAGTAGCTCACTTTGAAGATGCTTGCCTCTTGTGAACTTGCTCAATCCAATCTTGAGATGCTCTTTCTCCAACTTGAGCTTCTTGTTCTCTTCCTTGGGTGCATCATTATTTTTCTCTTCCTTGAGTTTCTTGTTCTCTTCTTTGAGCTTCTCATTCTCAATAATCAAATCACCATCATGATCAAGAGTTTCTAGCACTATAGTGTTGGTGGTTTTGAGCTCTTCAAGATCTTTCTTGAGCTTTTCATTATCATGCTTGAGCTTGACATACTCATCATAGTTGTCGGTTTCAACCACTTGCTTGCCTTTGCCACTAGATCCTTGCTCAATGCTCTCAACAATTAAATCATCACATGATGTAGCTATATCAATCTTAACAACATTGTTAGTAGCATCATGTCGCTCATTGGATAAAAATTCTTGAGCAATAACAAGATTATCATGATTGATCTTGAGAGTTGTGTATTCTTCTTTTAGCTTTTTGTAGCTAGTGATGAGCTCTTTATGCATCCCCTCAAGTTTATCATGTTTATCTTTAAGCTCTTTCTTTGAAGATTTGAGCTCCTTGAGTCTGGATGACATAGCATCGTTTGCTTCTCTAAGCTCAACACTAGCCTTTTCCGCTATATCACATCTAGCTAAAAGAGAGTCATTCTTAATTTCAAGCTTTTCATTCTTAGCTCTAGTCTTTCTAATGATCTTAGTGTATTGGTTTAGCAATTTGACAAGATCGTCATATGAAGGTGATTCAAATTCATCATCATCACTATCACTATCACTATCACTATCATCATTGTTAGCATGATCATCACCACTACTATCATCATCATTTGATACCTTTCGTTCACCTTTGGCAATAAGGCATAGGTGTGTAGAGGATGATGGCGGTGGTGTTGGTGAAGATGATGAAGAGTCAATCACAATGGCGGCCACCTTCTCATTATCACTATCATCATCGGATGAGCAACTTGATGAATCAATATCCGTGAGCCAATCACCGACGATGTATGCCTTCCCATTTTTCTTCTTCTTGTGGAAGTCCTTCTTCTTGCCATCTTTCTTCTTGTATGGCTTGTTTTTCTTCTTTTCATCTTCATCTTCATCACTTGAGTCATCTTTCTTGCCCTTGTTCTTCTTCTTGTACTTGTCTTTCTTTGGCTTGGTGCATTGATGTGCTAGATGACCAAGTTCTCCATAATTGTAGCAATCCATCTCAGAGATTAGCTTCCTTCTAGTGCTAGTGAAGAACTTCTTTTTCTTGCCATCGAACTTGATGCCACTCTTGTTAATCTTCTTTAGCATCTTAGCGGTTCTTCTCACCATGAGAGCAAGACTTGCATCATCAACTTCATCATCACTTGAGCTCTCATACTTAATTCTTGCTTTGCCCTTCTCTTGGCTAGCCTTGAATGCTAAGTCTTTGTCTTTCTTGTTGGTAGAGGATGAGCCATCTTGTGGTGTGATGTGCACATACATCTCATGAGCATTGATCTTTCCCAAGATTTGAGTCGGTGTAGCAGTGGAAAGATCACCTTGATGAAGCACGGTCACAATATGCCCACATTTATCAATGGGGAGGACACTCAAGATTTTTCTTACAACATCGGATGGTTGTATTTGAGTGAGTCCAAGCCCATTGACTTCCTCTACAAGAATATTCAAGCATGAGTACATTTCATTAGCACTCTCTTTAGGAAGCATCTCAAAAGAATTAAGCTTTTTCATTACGAGATGATAGCGTTCCTCACGCTTGCTCTTAGTTCCCTCATGGAGCGCACAAATGTCCGACCATAGTGCATGGGCGTCCTTGTGGTTCCTCACCCGGTTAAACACATCTTTGCAAAGGCCTCTAAAGATGGTGTTTTGAGCCTTTGCATTCCATTTCTCATAGTTCACTTCATCGCCTTGAAGGTGCATGGGATCCCGAGGTTTTGGGAATCCTTGTGAGGCGGCTCTAAGTATTCCAACATCTAGAGCTTCTAAGTACGCCTCCATGCAGATTTTCCAATAAGGAAAATCATCCCCCTCAAAGATAGGAGGAGGTCCATCCCCATGAGACATCTTTCTCTAGGCGGTTAAGCCTAAATACGTGAGCACGAGGCTCTGATACCAATTGAAAGGATCAAGATGCCCAAGAGGGGGGGTGAATTGGGCTAATTCTAAAATTTTTGCAATAATTAAACCCTATACTTAGCCCACTTCACCCCTTGTGCCTAGATAGTGTTTCTAATGTTCTACCGCACAAAAGTCTTGCAACCTAAGTTCCAATCCTACTCTAGCATGGCAATTCTAAGAATGTAAAGACAAGAATTGAATTGCTCAAAGTAAATGCTTAAAGTAAAGAGAGAAGGACAAACGTGGTGATGTTTTGCCGAGGTATCGAAGAGTCGCCACTCCCCACTAGTCCTCATTGGAGCACCCGCACAAGGGTGTAGCTCCCCCTTGATCCGCGCAAGGATCAAGTGCTCTCTATGGGTAGATTCTTCGACACTCCGTCGAGGTGAATCACCCACAACCGCTCACAACTTGAGTTAGGTCATCCACAAGCTCCGCCGGATGATCACCAAGCTCCCAATCACCACCAAGGCATCTAGGTGATGGCGATCACCAAGAGTAACAAGCACGAACTCTCACTTGACCATGACAAGCCTAATGAGAAGGGTGGATGCACACTTTGCTACTCTGGCTTTTACTAATGAGGCCTCTCTCTTGGATTCTTAAATCTCAATCACCTCATTAGGACCTTGCTCTTCTTGGCACTCTCAATGGTGTTTCTCAGCTGTTGGAATCAGCAAAAGTGATCCCTCAAGTGAATAGAGGAAGTATTTATACATCCTCATTCAAAACAAACCGTTATGTGCCACTGCGCGGTGACCGGACACTCCTGTCAAGGTGACCGGACGCTCCGATCAGTTCACCCGCCACTGAACCGTTTAAGTTGTGACCCACTGACCAGCGCCGGTCACAAAAACTGCCCTCTAGAACCTTACTGATGTTGACCAGACTCTAGAACCTAGCGTTCGGTCACTTTGCTTCTCAGAGTGCGGTCAGTAGCCAAAACCTGACAAGCGTCCATTCAGCACTAACCGGACGCGTCCTATCAGGATTCTCCCTCTCTGGTACCTTACTGGAGTTGACCAGACTCTGGCACCCAGCGTCGGTCACATTTTACTCAGCGTTCGGTCGCAACCAAACAATTTCACCTTGATCAAATGAACTGACCGGACTCTGCGCCAGCATCCGGTCACACCGAAACCAGCGTCCAGTCAACATTTGACCCTCCATTCACTTCCAACTCATAATCATATGTGAATGAAGTTTGCTCCAATTGATCTAAGGGCTATTTAGGAGCTACCTAGTGCTAGATTTGACAAGTGTGCACCACACCTTACCCACTAGACACACCTAGGTCAAGCTACCCGTCCATACCCCCCTTAATAGTACGCCAAAGCAAAAACAAAGTTCTAAACTACTCTAAGTGTCTCCTCAACACCAAACGACACTTAGAACTAGTCCATCCTTAACCTTGTCGTCCATCCTTTGAAAACCAAAATGATTTCCATCGTAGGGGCATGACAACCATGATTTCCCAATCAGTTGTCATTACCATAACCTAACTTAATTGCATCTGCAAAACACATGTTAGTCACAGTAATCTCGTATTGTCATTAATCACCGAAACCCAACTAGGGGTCTAGATGCTTTTAACGCCATCGGCGTCGACCGTCCCCTACGTGTCGTGGTCGTGGGGAAGAGCTTGTGCATGGCCACGCGCTTTGAGGAAGGCAGTGACTCAGTTTCATGGATGCATGCCACAACCGCTACGTCCGGCATGCTCAGAGAAGAGCGAGACACAGACGTCGAGGAAGGCTTCCACCTCTTGAGCATTACTCGCTTGGCTTGGTTCTCCGGCTTGGGGTTACGGTACATGGATTTGGCGGCGGGGCACTAGGTTCTCCCCCGGCAGGCGTGACACGCTAAGGCGACTGGATCAGCGGCTGCGCGAGCGGCAGCTTTAGACCTGCAATGAACTCCAGGATGGTCATCGTCTGTACTGTAGGCGTACTGGTAATAGACGGGCAACAAGTGCATGGGCTAGCGTCCACTCCTTAGGCTTGGATAGGTGAATGGAGGCCCAGGTCATGGAGAGCCGAGGGAGACTCTTGGATTGAAGGTTGCACTGTGGGTAGGTCCGACTCTGTTTGAAGCGGCCCACTAAGGTTCTGCCCATGCCCATCTTCCTTTCTAAGCTGGGCAGACAGTGGTATGAGCAACTGATTGTTAGACAAGGTGCCCATTGTGTCAACGGCCACCTATGTCAACACTAGATCCCCTCCATGATCAATGGGCGGAATGGCAGGCCATGCCATGAGATCATGGTCTTTAGCTACCAGATGAGCTGTCCACGATGTTTGCGAATGGCCGCTTTGCAGCACCATGTCTGGCTCTGAGATGGAAAGCAGTCAGATAGCAGCCCTCGACTTTGGCAAAGCACACTCTACGACTGTTGTGTCATTAAAACAGAGCATTGGATCCAGCCTAAATGGCGGAATCTCTTATGACATTATTTGAATTTTGAAATCAGAGGGTGGCTGCAGCAACTGAGAGGCGAAAGAGGACATTAGACCCGACGTCAGCATCTTACGCTCTGTCCTTCCCAGTAGGATTGGCCTAGAGGACCAAGGACCGACGAACGAAAGCAACGGGCAAGGAATCTCACCCACAACGACACGTGGTGCCTATTGGAATGCCGAACCCCACCCAGGCCCCAGCTGCGGGTCTGGTGCGTCGTCGGAGTCCTAAATTCCGTCACCACCGAAATGGTGCCACCGCGGGCATGGGCGGACCTTCCCTGGTAACCCTATTCAAGCCAATCCGGGTCACTGCCCGGAGGTCGACACGACTTGTGGCGTAGTAGGCGATGTCACGACGCTCCCCTGCACCAAGCAGCGACACGAGTGGGTGAGTGGTCATGCTTGCAATCATGAGCGCGATGTCCCATAGCCCTATAGTGTAGGTAGCGTGACAAGAAGTGGCAGTTGGCGGCGACGTGGTCACTGGCCAAGCAGTTGAAGTAGAGGCCGACCAGTGTGGAAGGAATGGGTTGGGGTCGCGACACCTGGGCACACCCCCGACGACGCTAGCGGCGCCTACTCTTGACCTAGTGTGAAGCCATCCACGTCGATGTGCTTGCTTTGCTCTAGGGATGTGGTGGCACTGGCGAGGTTCAAGCGACGTGGCTCGCTCAGTGTGTGTGCTGGGCCTACGAGTGTGGCGCTGAGGTCCCTAGGCCGATGTGAGGCGTGGCAATTGGGCGCGCACAGTGCACGACGGCTGCTGGCGGTGAGCGATCACCAAGAATCCTGATCCAGCCGGACATGGACAGGGGCGGCAAAGACATCTACGACGAGTGGGGACAAGTATCGCCTTTCCCTTGTCAGCCACGGCAATGGGCGAGGGCTCATCTGACTCATCACCGAACATCTCCATGTCTGAGGAGATCATCTCCTTGGGTCCCTAGGAGGAAGGACTCGCCACCACCGACGAGGAAGGCGCCCAAGGAGCAGCAAAAGGGGAGAGGGACGACCCTACCGCCTGAGCAGGGGTGGCCTCAGCTGCTGTAGCCAGGGACGGGAGCTAGGGAGAGTTCTCCTCGGAGCCATCGGCCTCCATGGCAGCAGGGAAGGGGGGAGGCCCCTCAGCAGCTGACTCCGCAATGGCCGGTGCCACCGGCGATGGCGGGGAGGGGTCCGCTACGGGCTCAAACGACGGTGGCTCAGAGAGGCATCCGTCGGCAGTGCTCGCCCTCACCTAGGTGGAGGCCGTCGAAGTCAACGATGGGGAGTAGGCGCAGCAGAGTTGGGGCCGACCATGCTGGGGGCACCATCGGAGGGACCCAACACGCTAGACGCAGGCGGTGTCGGCCGTGCCGCGCATAGGAGAGGAGAGAAGGGGGCTGGGATGCGGGGAGGTGAGGGAGGGGGAGGGCGCCGATGGTGGGGGGGTGGAGCCAGTGGCTAGGGTTCAGGGGTGAAGCAGCCCATTGGCCCTTTGCCAGCACGGGGACTTGACTTTGTGCTTAGAAAATAAGCCAGGTTAGTCTAAGCCAGGCTTGTCCAAACAGGAACCCCTTATTTGGTTGTTGTGTACTAGGTAAGCCTGGCTTGGTAGATTTTTGTTTGGTTGCCTGGCTTGGTAGGGTAGAATCACCCCTTTTTGGTATGGTGTTTTTAGCTCCATCACCTCACATCCCGTCACCTTGGCATTTCATTGAGCACCTAGGGTCACCACCGACCACCACGCTTGCCCCTCAATTGCTTGCACCACCGTCAGGGTAGAGGCTTCGGTGGTGTTCGCCGAACTCATGGGTGTGGTCTCGATGGTAGGGATAGCAGGAAGGGGTTGGTAGTGGCCAGACACTGGAAGAAACGGAGCTCACCAGCAGAGGACTTTGGGCGAGCATGGAAACCCACTTGCATCCATGGATTGACGCCAAGAAGTGGTGGATCAGGTGTGGCTTCCTTCTTCGAGGCTGAGGGAGGAAGCAGAGAGGCAAGCGATGTCTCCTACATGGAGATCAGGTATGTGGTGGAGCTTTGCTAATGGTGGGCAGCAACGATTGGAGAGGCAGGTGTAGGGGATCTACGATGGGGAGGAGCAGGGTGTGGCAGAACCGCCTAAAATAACGCACTTACAGGAGGCGCTTGTCTACCACTAGACACTAAGCACCACTGAGAGCGAGCTACATAGGGCGAATTCCATCGAGCACACCCAAGGGAGAGCCTGAATAATCCACGTTTTTTCCGCAGGATCCAATAATGAGAACGAGTTTACATTACTTTGTCCATTTCATACATCCAAAGTTCTTAGAAATATATTATTACAGTACCAAATTCAAAGTGCGGAAGTTTAACAACGGAATGAAAAGAAACATCCATCGATAATATACAAGGATCCGTCTGTGCCCACCAGAAAAATCCTTCACACAATGGCTACTTCTCAGGCAGTACCTGCAACAGGGGTAAATAAACCCTGAGGACACAATGTACTCGCAAGACTTATCCGACTAGTGGGAATAATTTCCCGACTCCAAGCAATATGATAAGCTTTATGGCTTGCTGGGTTCCCTTTTTACGGAAAGCAATACTAATAATGAATCCTTATTCATGTTATTATTGGCAGCCATGATTAATTCATTATCTAGCCATTCTATGTAAGCACCTGTTCAACTTTCAAGCAAGAGTTGAGCAAACAGTTCCATTTCATCACCTTTCATCTTTTAGTTTTTACTATGGTGCTAGACTGTAGACAAGCCGTACCAAAACATCGGCGATTCATGAATCAATGTGCCCAGCTGGGTACCCCAAAACACATGCCCTGCTTGTACCCCAGGCACAAGCAGGACCAACCCATCACTCTCCTGTCACGGGGTCCAGGTCCCCGTCCAAACTTGGACTCCAAGCCCCCGCTCTTGAGTCCCAGACTCAGTGCGGTGCTTAGACCTCCACCATCCCCGCCTCTAATTAGTCGGTCCAGAAAGAGCCAGAACCCACAATAAGAGAGCAACAAGCCTTCCCTACCCCATACCCAAGTATGTGCTCGGGATAATAAGTCTGTGACTTGTCTAGAACCCAATACAACGGCCGGTCCTTAACCGACACAGATAGGGAAAAAGTGTAACCAAGCTATGCCCCATTGGCCGTAGGACACAACCTCTTACACCCACCGATACCCATACCATATCTCTGCCCGGTCTCCCTTTTTCTTTTCCACCATTTTATCATGAGTGATCATAATAATCACCTATTGTGAGTAACGGCAGGTTACTCACGCTACCAAAATCCTGAGTATAGCAGCTACTCGACCTATACTAGTATGACTCATAGGTAAGTTTATCTATGCATGTAGTTTCCATAAAATGCTTGTAACATAAATGCACATCATATTTATATTCAGTGATTATTCAAAAATAAGGGTTATGTACCGGGACTTGCCTTGGGCAGGCGGGGTGTCAACAAAGTCAGCAACTGATGGCTCCGAGGCTCCCTCCTTTACGAGAATCTCCTCCTTGTACTCCTCAATGATCTCCTCGAAGTCCTGTTCGCCCGCAGGCACGAACTCTACCAACTCGTTATCTACATGCATAAAATGATGATACAACACTTAGTAATACGGCAACATCAACTCTTAAAATGAGAATACATCTATCCAGCTACTAAACTAGCTCTACTAACTAAGACGCTACGTTACCTATCATTCCCACTAAACAGGTATAAAACATTTCATGTATTAACTTAGCAACTAAAGGAATCCCTATTCTTAATATCGATTTACTCTATATATGATAAAACAAGGAGTACTAGCTACTCTACTTATCAACCTACTCTAGGGCTATAAAAATTACAGTGAGCACATAATAATTTAATGAACCTACTGTAAAAATTTCATGGCTAATTCTATCATCAATTTTCCATAAAAATTCCTACAAATATTAAGCTAAATAATACTAAGCTTTTCTAAATAAATTAATGAATCTATCACTATCACAGATAAATATAAACTAACTACACCAACAGATAGATAACATTTTTGTGAACCTAACAATTTTTGTTTCACTATTTTTGAACACCTACAGAATTTACTATAATTTTACAAAGATCAGCTCATACCTAAATTGAGTAAACATTTACTAATTCCCTGGAAAAATAAAAAACCAGAATCCATCCACGCGGCCCATCGCGGCTCGGCCCACACCCGCGCAGCGCCCGCTCACGTGTGCTTCGCCGACGTGCCCCACGCGGAGTGTGGCCCAACCGCGCGGCAACGGCCCGCGACGGGGCGGCCCGCGCACGCCTGCCAAATTTGTGAAAACGCCCCTGAATTAACTGCTATTCCCCTTACCCCAATGCGCCCTATTCCTATAGTCTGGGCTTAAGCGATTTAACCCTCGAAACAATCTATTTTCACAACGGCCAGACCCTCGGGCACCTGCGCGCGCACCGGCGCGGCGGCGCTAGCACAAGGCGGTCACGCCGGCCAACCTAGCCTCTCCCCGCCCAAGCTAGCGAGCCGAACAACACCTACGACCCAAGAGCCTACCCTAGCCGACGTTACAGGGACAGCGGAGCTCGCGGCAATGGTGGCCACGGCGCGCGGCCATGCGCGACGATGGCACGACCACGCCGGCCACCCTAAGTCACCGCAGTGAGATATAGCTAACCCTAAAGCACCACTAGCGTACCCTGGTGGCTGCTGTGGTGGAGGTTTGGACGGGGGATGGATCGGGTGTGTCCAGCCAAGTGCGCACAGCAAGCTCCGCGATGGCAGCGGTGGCGCGACCGTGTCAACGGCGCCGAGAAGGCAGTGGCGGTGAAAGTGGGGTGCGCACGGGATGGAGGGGATCAAGGCGGAACTCGTGGTGGAGGCAAATTAGCGAGAGGTGGTGCGGCGGGTAGCTGTCCTCGGTCGTGGCCGGTTCCGGCCTTAATGGCACAGCGGAGGGGGAAATGGCCAATTGAAGCTCGGTCGGACTCAATTGAAGGCCGGAGGTGACTGGGAGGTAGCAAGGCTCCAACACCAGCGCCAGGCGTGAGCAATTGCTCAGACAGTGACCCTGCGTAGCGAATTTAACTCGGGCGCAGTTCGGTCCCGCCTACTGTCCCAGGCGGCTGCAGCAGTGCGCGCGAGAAATGCTGGGACGAGACATCACGACACGTCGCGAAGCCATTTAACACACGAGGACAAGGCAAGGGAACAGCGAGCTCCGTGCAAATGCGATCGAGAGGCCAATGGCGGGCGGTGGGCACGCGGTGGCGGCGTGTCTTTATGTCACCTCGGCGTGATCGCGGACGCCAGCGGAAGCAATGGCACATGGGGTTCCACGCGCCTGCGCATGCAGTGCGCCCGACGTGACAACGCGGCGTAGAGGAGTGCGCGCGTGCATGGCGCAACGGTGACAAAGGCGAGGCAGCCCAAAGGACGTGACGTGATGACGGTGGGGTCAGGGCGCGCGGTGGTGACAAACGTGAGGCGAGTGTCCAGCGGCAGCGGACCGGCTAGAGCGATCGCCCACCCACGGCAGCAATGGCAAGGACATCGCGCGGCGCGGCGGCTAAACCCGGCCGCGATGGTGCGCATGCGCGTCGTCGTCGCATGCGTCTTGTTGGCGGCCCACGCACCTGGCAGCGCCGAAAGCCGAGAAACCAAAGATGATCAAGCGTCGAGACGCTTGAAATTGGCCGGGAACATGCCATGCACGATTTTTGAAGCATCCCAAAACCCCAATTTGATGCTTCAATTGCTAAACCACCTATTCTATATTCGAGATGGCATGTTAGGCTATCAAAACCAGCCATGAAACCATACCGCTAATTAATCCAATTCTCCTACAAAAATTACCAAACCTGGCCTCGTCAAACCCTTTTCAAACTTACGAAATCGACTAAGTCTTGATCGGGTTCGCGTCAAATTCGATTTTCAATCTATTAAGTATGCTAGCTAGTGAATTCCTTTCTCGACCGCAGGTATTTCATCACCATCTACAAAGTTCATACCCCTAACTCTACTAAAATTCTGTATATACATTCTATAGTGTTTTCGCTTAATAAAAATTGATTTAAAACCCTAAGTGATCTAACTTGACGATGAAATGTAGCTTTCGTTTCACGCGTTTCCGATGATCATTTTAAGTTACAGAAATTGATTTACACACTATATCACATGCATTAACACATAACCATGATGCTCATGATATATTTTAACAAAAGATTTATAGTGTAACACCTAGGGTGTTACACAGGGGACCACTCCAGTGTCGATACCTGGCTCGCTGCCCATGCCAGCTACCCTTGCTGTCGTGCCATCAACGTCTCTGTCATAATGCCATGGCCGTCAGCTTCTGCCACCTCGACTCTGTCCCACGTCGATGCCATCTCTGGTGCAGCAGCTGCTAGGGGTCGTACCGTCGTAGCTCGGCGGCAAGCGCATGCGGGGCGGGGCCGGCAAGGATGGGAGCGGGCCGAGCAGCGTATGCAGCGGGAACCACGACGGCAGAAGCGGGCGAGCGGAGGCGCAGAGCGCGACTTCACATGACCACTTAGCCAAGCCTAGCCACGAAAAAATAGATTCCCATCTCATTTTTCTAGAGCCAGGCTAGAGCCTCTAAAGTGGCTTAGTTGGGCTTCACTTCAGGCTGTTTACAGGCAACCAAACAGCTAGAAGTTAGCTTCCTGTAGCCTGGTTGAGGGTTAGAGCATCTCCAGCAGAAAAGCTCCCAAATCAGAGCCCCTACTTTTGATGTGGGAGCTTCCCCTCATTTTTTGGGGCCTAAATTTTTTCATCTACTCCAGCAGAAGCCCTCAAATGAGAGCCCTCATATTCTTTTTAATAGACACTTACATGCGGGACCCACCCGTCACTCTCCTTTTCCCACCTGTCGCTCTCCTTTTCCCATCCTCGGCACGAGCGGACACGAGCACAGTCAGAAATGCCGCACCTTCCTCCTGGCTGTCATTCTCCAGATCCGAAACTTCTCCTCCCTCTCCTCCCCGTCGCTCTCCGGATCTGGAGGAGCTACCGCGTCGAGGAGCTGCTGCTAGGGTCGCGACCTGAGAGAAGCTACCGCAGGGGGCGCGGGAGGAGTGGCCGCGGGGGTCACGACTGGGGAGGAGCGGGAGAAGCTATGCCGGTCACCGAGAGGAGAACCTCGCGCCGTCAGGCTCGTCCGGGTCGCCGCCTTCAAGGAGCGTCTCCCACCGGAAGCGAGGGAGAAGGAGCGGGCGCCGGAGTTGGGCGAGGCGGGAGCCGGGGCAAGCGCCGGTGCTCCAACAAGGCAGGTTGCGGGAGAGACATCTGGGCGGGGAGGAGATCCAGCTATGGAGCGAGGAGGAGCTTCGGGTCAGGGCCGCCGGAGAGGAGGGCGCCGCCGGTGCTCGCTTCCGTGCGAGCGTGGGCGAGAAACCGCCAAAACCGGAAGATAGGGGCTTGGCCTAGAGCCAACAGGAATGGGGTCTTGAGGATGGATTTGGGTGCCCATACAAATTTTGGCCCCTGAGTAGGGGTCTTACTGAAGCATGATTTTTGATCTGAACTCCTATATTTAGCTAGGGGGTGGGATCTACTAACATGGCCCGTATATCCGGCAGAAGCTTGGATATTCACCCTGCCGCATGCGCCATCTTCCATCAGCTGGTGTCCTCCCAAGGTTCGGCGGCGCCATCCGGCAGTAACAGTAGTACACTAGTACAGTACTACTCAGGAATGGTCCACGGCATCAACTGCCTTGGTCCCGGCCATGTTCCGCGACGGTTCGGTCACGGGAGCAGGTGCGGACGCCCCCTGGGTCATCGCGCACGCTGTGCTACCATCCTCGCCGCAAGCAAACAACGAGCCACCTCCTCCCCGGTCGCCTTTTGTGCGTGCCCGACTGCCCGTGATCGCAGATAGTCCGCCGCGCTACAGCGGTTACAGTGGTCTCGTGCTCCCTCGTGCTCGTGCGAGCATGCATGCTCGTCCAAGCAGCCAAGCAGGGGTAGCTACTGGCACTGGCAGGCAGCAGCGTTCGTCTATATATCCGTCTCTATCATATGCACACTACTCACATTCCCTTGTCTCTTGCACACCCCCGCTTCCTGCTTGGTCGTTTCTCTTCTTCCGATCCGTGCCACTCCCAGCCAGCTTGCATTGTCAGATCTATCTATCCACCGTACCACAGTTCACAGCAGCGCTAACAATGGCGGCCGCCGCTCGCCTTCTTCTCCGCGTCCTCGCGCTTCTCGCCGCTGCGCAGGCTGTCGTCGGGAAGAGCGCCGTGCTCTCTCTGCGGGAGTTGGATGGACGACGGGGTGCCGCGACGGAGACCCGGGGCAGCCGCTACGCCGACGCAAAGCTTGCTCAAATGCTAGGTACAGTTCTGATGCACGGTGACGTACCGTACCGGTGCTTTCTCAGCTCTGTGTAACAGAAACTCTGCATGCATTTGGAATTCAATCAATGAACTCGCATGCAGTTGCTGTCACATGCATGCTCACTTCCCCATGTCTGTCATCTTCTTCAGGAGAGCACAAGAAAGCAGGGGCAGCAAGAACAGCGACCACCGTGCTAGAGCTCAAGCGCCACTCCCTCATTGCCATCCCTGACGACCCCGCCGCCCGCGACCGCTACCTCCGCCGTCTCCTTGCAGCCGACGAATCGCGTGCCAACTCATTCCAGCTCCGCAACACCGACAGGGCAGCGTCCACGCAGTCCGCCGCGGTAGAGGTCCCGCTGACCTCCGGCATCCGGTTCCAGACTCTCAACTACGTCACCACCATCGCGCTCGGCGGCAGCTCCGGCTCCCCCGCCGCGAACCTCACCGTCATCGTGGACACGGGAAGCGACCTCACTTGGGTGCAGTGCAAGCCCTGCTCCGCGTGCTACGCGCAGCGCGACCCGCTCTTCGACCCCGCGGGCTCCGCCACCTACGCCGCGGTCCGGTGCAACGCCTCCGCGTGCGCGGCATCCCTCAAGGCGGCCACCGGCACGCCGGGATCCTGCAGTAGCACCGGCGGGGGAGGCAACGAGAGGTGCTACTACGCGCTGGCCTACGGCGACGGGTCCTTCAGCCGCGGCGTGCTCGCCACGGACACGGTCGCGCTCGGAGGCGCCAGCCTGGACGGGTTCGTGTTCGGGTGCGGGCTCAGCAACCGCGGCCTGTTCGGCGGCACGGCGGGGCTCATGGGCCTCGGCCGCACCGAGCTGTCGCTCGTCTCCCAGACCGCGTCCCGGTACGGCGGTGTGTTCTCCTACTGCCTGCCGGCGACCACCTCCGGCGACGCCTCGGGCTCGCTCTCCCTCGGCGGAGACGCGTCGTCCTACCGCAACACGACCCCCGTGGCGTACACCCGCATGATCGCCGACCCGGCGCAGCCGCCCTTCTACTTCCTCAACATCACCGGCGCGGCCGTCGGCGGTACCGCCCTCGTGGCGCAGGGGCTCGGCGCCACCAACGTGCTCATCGACTCCGGCACGGTGATCACGCGCCTAGCGCCGTCCGTGTACCGCGCCGTGCGCGCCGAGTTCACGCGCCAGTTCGGCGCGGCGGGATACCCAACCGCCCCGGGGTTCTCGATCCTGGACACGTGTTACAACCTGACGGGGCACGACGAGGTGAAGGTGCCGCTGCTGACGCTGAGGCTGGAGGGCGGAGCGGACGTGACCGTGGACGCGGCCGGGATGTTGTTCATGGTGAGGAAGGACGGCTCGCAGGTGTGCCTGGCTATGGCGAGTCTGTCGTACGAGGACCAGACGCCCATCATTGGCAACTACCAGCAGAAGAACAAGAGGGTGGTGTATGACACGATGGGGTCCAGGCTAGGCTTCGCCGACGAGGACTGCAACTATGTATAGAGAGGAGGACTGGAGGATAGGATGTGGAAGGGACGAGTGAAATATCGGATGATGTCTAGTTATCTGTTGTATAAGCTATGTCCACCTAACTACTGAGTGTAGTTTGATCAAATTCCATAGTTTTAATAAGACTTATAAATCCACACAATCAGGTGGCTCCAATTAGAATAGGCCATAATGTACCGCAGAATATCATGAAAACCTTCTTAATAGACCGAAAGAAACAGCAATAGACATAGAATGAAAGAGAAATATATGTATAAGATGTCACACTATTTAGTATTTGCACTGATATTCACTTAGCTAACTTAGTCCCTAGCCAACATATCCTTTATAAGCTAGAACAGAAGTTTATGTCCATTTGACCCCTTCTCCAGCATCACCCAAAAACAATATTCAGGTAGCCCTTGTGAATTCTATCTTTTTCGCAGATGAACAAGAGGTCTTGCAGATGATGACTCTAAATAACTTTGTCAAAGTTTGGCAGCAGAGAGTGAGGGTTTAACTGAAATTTCAATATCTCCAAATGGCTCTTTCCCTTGTTGGACATCAATGTAGTCGTAACTCTTCAGAACCTATAAGAAAAAACAAATAGATCTTCAAAGTAAAGTTCCAAATAACAAAAGAGACTACCTGCAGTGTAAATATAGAAATTGCATGTCAGTTATGTTACCGTTGTCTCAAAGAACATCCTTGCAGCTTGTTTTCTTGTTTTCCCTTCCAAAATTTTGTTCAAACTTAACTTTCCAGGCTGCTCATCTGAGGAGGGCGAAGGCACATGATCCTTAAAGAACTGTGCAACAGCCCTACAATACCATAACGAAAATGTCACAACTTCTACTCAAATAAGAAGGGTACAATCAGCTCAAACACATCTCATTACCTTGTCCTAGTAGACATGCTTCCTAAACCGGTGGTTCCAGTACCTACACTAGATACCCCTCCAGGTGTACTCATGAGACCAGGAATCTCTGGTTGATCATCATCTTCATTGATTGGAAAGAGGAAGGACATATTATCAGTGTCACGAGTACTTTGTCCAGGTAATGAATACTTCCCATCAGTTGATGGTATTTCAGAAACAGCAGTTCCTCCAAGCCAAGATGGTGGAGTTCCACCAGGAGTTTTGTAAGGAGTGTCATTTTCTCTTATTGGAGATGGCACATCTATTGGCAAGAATCGGGGCAACTCGGGCAACATATCATCATCTGGTGCTGCACCTGCAGCTCCTGATGATTTTAGAGTTGGCAAAGGTTCAGGCTGTGCCTCTGCAATTCCTGGAGACGTTGGGGCGGGCTCATGGTAAGGCAGTTCCGCAGTTCCAGGAACATTTGGGCTTAGCTGCCGTTCAGGTGGTGCATCCTGACCATCATTTGCTACACCAGCCACATTGCTACACTCAGCATCAAGGCCACTGACACAGGTGAAGTTAATCTCACAGGTTTCTTGAAGATTACTGCACATCCCTGAAAAAGGAACGTTCAGGGTATGAAATGGTTTCTTGAGATTGAACAAACTATACACCTCCAAGAAAATCAAAGAGCGTATAAGCTTACCATGCAGCAGAGGTTCAAGTAAGAAGCTGCCCTTTCTGTTAGTCCTGCTGAATCTCCACATATCAAGGGCTGTTTGGGGTAGTTTTCTCCTCTTGCAGATCAACTCATCTAGTTCAGCACCATCAATTTGCTTGCTCATACAACTGGCGAGAGAAGACGGAATTACCACAGGTACCAAAGAGTAGCTCAATTAAAATAATAGCATACTGAATTTATCATACGAAATGCACCATTTTAGATGGTAAAAGTATATGGATGATATATTTTTGTAATGGAATGGGTCCTAAAATGTTTACCAGTAACCCAATTTCTAAATGAACTTGTGAAACCAAATGGGAATGATGGGTATTGATCTGTAGTGAATAAGCTGTTTAAGATATTGCTGATGGAGACAGTGTAGAACCTATACAGAATTTCCCCCCAAAAAAGCATCCATACAGTGATACAGTTCCGTATATGCTAAAGAACCGAGCAGAGCCAATGCAATTCTATATATAATAAACTTTGAACATTATTTTGTGCACCCCAAAATAGCTACCCTACATGCAGGTGTAGAATAGTGCCAACAACTACATGTTCCGTAGACCACAAAAAAACATAAAAATAGAACTTTGTTTCATAAATCATATAGATGTAAATGTAGAAGCCTGATCACTGTTTGTTCTTTGACTTGACTGCATCTCAAAGGTAGCACTGTGTATCATGAAGTTTGAAGTATCATGTATGCAATGCATTGGACATCAAAGACTATGGGGACTCAGGCCCCTGCCTTAAGAAGGCCAGCATTGGATATTAGCATGCAGACTTTCAAGAACATAGGTACATCTTTTGACCAACGAACAATTCAAACTGCAAGCAATTGTTTTCTCTCAAAATAGAAATCACATTAATCATTGTTCCAAGTTATTCCACTGAAATATTGCTCAAATCATGTAAGAATCTTCCATGCCAAAATTGAGGCTCAATTAAAACTTACTCATTGGAGAGCACAATTTTGTAATCAAATTTCATCCATCTCTTCCTCTTTCTATTGTTAACTTGTGCTTTTGGCCTTCTATTATCCTCATTCTCTTGTACTGGAGGTGGAGATGGCTGAAGCCCAAATTCAGGTAATGGAATGTCTAAAATCAGAGAAGTAAAACGAAATCTTTATCAAGAGGAGTTGGACAAACAACAAATACTTCAGGTACATAATGTGTCAGGACAAATACTAACCAAAATTTAGGAGCCCATCATCTACAAAAGCATCAAATGTGCTTGGTGTCCCTAAATTGGAAATGGATCTCCCAGGTACTTGTCGACCAGCAGAAGTTGTTTCATCAATAACTGGAGGGGTGATAGCCTTGTTTTGCACAAAAGGTGAAGAATCATGGTCCAAATCCATGGGGTCATCATTTCCAAGGATTGACTCTGTTAACTTCAGGTGAGGAGACTCATGTGGAGCTTCACGCATTTTTTCGGGTGGATCTAGTGCTCCATCTGTCTGATTTGCTATGTTGGAATTTACTGGTGAATTGCCTATGGGAGGATCTATGGGAGCTTCTTCATTAGGATTGTTATTAGCTCCAAAACCATCATGAAATGGAGGGGACGTCCTGAACATGATTGCAAAGGAGACATGAATCCACAATCCACAAGTAAAAAAGAGAGAAAACATATTAAAGAGACATACTCATCCAATATTGCTGTAGGCCCCATGTGTAATGATGGACCAGGACCTGATTGCTCTACTCTGGCATCCTGCGCAGTGAAGTAAAATTTTTTTTTTTTTTGAGGGGCAGTGAAGTAAAATATTAGTGAACAAGAAAAAAGGAAAGAAAAAAAAACAGTAGGATAGTATGAATACCTCATCAAGTTCTATCATCACATATTCTCCTTCTGCAAAACCAATCAGATAGTTAAACACAGAAGTCATGGTTGAACATTGTTTATCAATCAAAATAAAAGCTAAGTTAGTGGTTCGACGCAGCTGATTGCTTCAAAAAACAATAAACAAGTATTCACTATAGTGAACTTTCCTTACCAGGCAAGGTAATCTGATCACGAGTCTTCTGATGATTATCTGGTGTACTGCAGAGAGTTTACAAAAAAAATATATATATATATATATATTACATAGGTAGCATTTGCATTGCATGACATAAAACAATGATGAAGAACATCAGTTCTTACTCCATCAGAGAAATTGCATCGTCCAAGTTTAAGTCGTCAAGATTTAGTGTTGGTGGTAGTGTAATGGACTCAAATGGAGCACGGTCTGCATCCATTGGAAGATCGACTTGGACAGAAGCGAATGCAGTTCTTATTGTAGTTAGCATTCGATTGCAATCTTGAAACAGGTATTGCACCTTCCATGAATAAATGCGAACTAGACCTAGAAGAAGATGCCCTGATAATCTTAGAGCAATTGGAACTTCAGGGAACATTATACTTTCTGGAAAGGCAAAAGGTATTCATTAGAAGACTAGGGAAGGATTTATTACAGAATAAATCACAGGGAAATGACAGCAAAATTCCTGAATGTAGGATAGAATCAAGAAGGTACATACTGAGTCAGAACATACTAAGAAACAGCTTTTCTAAGGAAATTATAACAGAAGATGGTCATTATAGAATAAATAAATCCAAAAGAATAGAGTGAAATGAGGGCTGCTAACTTGCAGCAACCACAACAGACAAATCACTCAGTAACTTCCACTCTTCCCCACACCCAACCTAGGGCTCATCAAATCACAAGGATTTTGCTAATTGTCTTCAGTCCAGCTAAATGAAAAAAAAAGGGATGATCTTCCCCTTACAGACAAACACGAACGACTTCAAATACTACATAACTTCGCGTGTTCTGTTCCAGGACTAATAAATGAGGCAAAAGACACATTAGTTTGCCAAATAATCTCACAAGTACATGCCTGGCTCAAAAGATCAGATCTTTGGCCATAAATAAGCCATATCGTCTGCGCAAACAGCCTATGCTAAACAATTGCAACAGGTTATGCCCCAACTTCCTGAGGGCATGATTAAAGTACTTTTTTTCTTTTGTGTTTCTGCATAAACTGTGATAAGAACCGTTCTTTACGTGAAATTCATAATGACTAACCGAAATACCGGCAGCGAACCGTAATTGGGAATATCATCTACACGAGTTCTGAACCAAAACCCAAAGAAGCCCCTTCTCCGTTTAACTCGCGGAATGCCGGTTGGGGACACAAAACCCAAAGAAGCCCCTTCTCCGTTAAACTTGCGGAATGCCGGTTGGGGACCAAAACCTTGCACAATTGACCTTGCGTCGAATGATTCCACCGCATTTTCGCCGAAGTCCAGAGGGAGCACCGCACCTTTAAGCCTCCGCCAGATGCTTCCAAGAATCCCTCGCCAAAGAAACAAAGGGAGGAGAAAAAGATCCTGCTTTTTTTCTACCGGCGGTCGACAGAGGGAAGGGAAGGAAAAAAAACGCGTCTTTGGGCGAGCGAGGGGCGGAGCCGGCGGACCTGCGTAGGTGGGGATGTCGATGCCGTCGATCTGCGGCTTCTTGATCTTGCGCTCGAGGTGCGCGGCGATCCACACGGTGCCCAGCGGGCTCTTCCGCGCGAGGATCGTGTGCGAGTAGAACATCCCCGGCAATCCCCTGTGCGGCTCACCGATAGGCGCTGGGGTTCAGGTAGCGGCGGCGGTGGCGCGGGGGAGGGCGACGCGACGACGGGAGGATACGGGATGGGATTGCGAATTTGTTTTGTGGGGGGAAAGGTTTTGAGGCGAAGCCGGGAATGGCAGTTTCCAAATTCCAAAGGATGAGGAGGCGGGAAAGCGGCTTTTGGCGCGCGGTTTCCGGGCGTCGTGGCGGGACGGATGTGGAACTTAGGTATCCCTTGGGCCTTGGGCCTTGGCTGAGGCGGGCCACACCGTCACGGGATGCCGTACTGTCGTTGTTGGTTGTCCTACACCAATGCACATGCCTAGGGATCGGTTTACTCTCATAGTACGACGGTGCCGTTGTGATAAGAATAGGATAGGGGTTCGAGAATTTTAGGTCTTCTTCTTAATGTAATGCCTGGGGATGATCATACTCTTGTAGGTCCAATTTTTTTTTATAAGGTTGGACGAAAAACACAAAGCTTGCTTAGCTCATGGCCAGCTCGGCTCAGCTGGACTCGTTATGATAATAAGCTGAGCCGAGCTAAGCTTAAGTTTTAGCTTATTAGCTATATGAGTCAACTTGAGCCAGCTCACGAGGCGGATGAGCCATGCAAAAAATTTGTAGAACTTATATTAGTTTTTGTATTACTTTATGTCTTGCACTTTATAATTGGTCGATGACCGATCTAGGCCCTATAAACTTAGAATTGTTATGACTTTATTGCTTTGTTTTTAATAGATGTATGGATACTTATGGACACATTATGTATGGTATGGAGCATGGACCATGGATGTATGGTGTAATACTATAGTATATATTATTATACTTGTATATATGCTAGCACATATTAATTTTTTGTTCGATTTAAGACCGATGTGTTACTTTTATATCACTAGCAAATGTCCCCGTGCGTTGCAATAGGAAAATGTTATAAACTATTTATGTTCTTTTTTTTTTATAAAATTTGAGATATATAATTTATTTTTTAAAGACATCTAAAATATAAGCAAATGTGGACAATAATATGATTTTTGTATAATTAAGAGTGTATCAAATTAAAATATGATCTAGATTTTTTTTGTCTTGTTGCTAAGCATTAAAATATTAAATTGTCCATGCTTCGCTATGGGGGAGAAAAACAATCCCTGAACATCAAATGGAGCAACGCAGGCTGCCACTGCCAGCGATGATTTCCGTGTCTGTTTGGATGGCAGCCTGCCAGGCAGTTGCCTCCATGGCAAACAATCCTGCCATCCTGGCTATACATACACAAAATCGAACGTCTGTTGTTGTTGCCTAAGCTAGGTAAGAATCTTACACCACCACCCAAACAGACCCTCCATGTCGCTTACGCACGCGTGTGTGCGTGCTCGTGGAAGGCCCACTACTCCATCTTGGATTGCGTTCATGGAGAATCCTCTTTTAACATGTGTTTGATTTTGTGACAACCTAGAATCGGTAGTTCGGTCTTCATTTTTTAGGATGCATTCGTCCACGTCTTTGCTTGTTCGAGTGACAAGATGTTTATATCATTGTTTGGCTGGAAGGATCAAATGCGATAAAATGGTCTTATCTAGGAGTAATGTTTAATTTTTTTGAAAAAAATCTAATGTTTAATTGAGTGACGGTGATAGAATAAAACATGTAGATATGTTTTTTTCTTCTTTCTATGGGCCAAAGTTTAGGGCCTCTGAAAGACCTAGTTTGGTTTTGGATAATTGATGAAACTTATGTACTAACCTTTGGCATGAGTTATGATATGAGCTAGGTTTGTGCAATCCAAGTTGTGAAGCATGGTGGCACTAAAATAGTGATGTTGATCACATGAAATGATGAGATGGCCACATGTGATGATGATCAAGTGCTCAACTTGAAAAAGAACAAAGAGAAAAACAAAATCCTAAGAAGATCAAGGCAAAGGTATAATTAGGGATTTTGTTTCGGTGATCAAGACACTATAGAGAGTGTGATCACGTTTAGGGTAGATGGCCGTACTATTAAGAGAGATTCTTAACTAGACAATTCGGTCATCTAGCGTCACTAGGTGTTGACTTCATGCATTGCATTTAGGCCTAGTGCACATCGGAGAGCAAGTGAAAATATTTATAAAAAATGTTTTGAGAAATGCTAACTTGGCTCTAGCATGTTTTGGTAAAACACTTTGAGGGTTAGCAACGCTTGCAAAGGAGTGTTAGACTCATGTGAATCGAATCGAGAATCAAAATCGTAGCTAACGGAGGTATTTGCCCCGAGGTGGTCACCGCCATGGCAGGAAAGTGCACCGCCCTGGCCTGTCCGATGACCGGCTGGGCGTTGTAACGTCCCACCTCTCCGAGGCTGGGCCCGCTTACATCTGATAGCTTAACTAGGATATAGACTGCCCTCACAGACCAACACTTATCTTTTCTGCACACTTTGTCCTCTCACTGCGCGCACTTTTGGAAGAACTTCCGGTCGGTACCCATCGCTTGCCAAGCACGCTTAACCTCGATTATTTGCAAATGGGCTTCCTAAAAGAAGTTATAACTTATTGGTACGAGTATCCTATTAATCCTATTAAGCCTCGAGCCGTGGTGTTACATCCTCACCCCTTAAGAGATCGACGTCCTCGCCGATCAATCCCAAACAGAACGCCCCCTTAGCCACGTCCGTGGTGTCCAAAGCCAAGACATGTGCCATGCAGTGTGTGACCACGCCGGATCCACACCACCGTCTATCAACTACGACACGCCGCCCCATGAAACCGTGAGAGTCGGCTCGATACCATTCTCAGAACGCCCCACCCCTCTCGAGGTCAGCACCCGCTTACATCCTCGGAGTTATTTGGATATAGGCCTCACGGATCAACACTTGTCTTTTGCAACTTTGTCCTCTCACGTGCGCGCACCCGGAAGAACTTCCTATCCATCGCTCCGGTGCCAAGCACGCTTAACCTCGGAGTTATTTGCAGATGGGCTTCCGGAAAAGAAGTTGCAACTTATTGGTACGAGTATCCTATTAATCCTATTAAGCCCTGAGCCAGGGTGTTACAGGCGTGGCCAAGAACAGTAACTTCGGGGTGGTCACCGCCCCTACCGGTGTACACCGCCACTGGCACGGCAGTGCACCCTCGTAGGGTGTCCGGTGCCACCGTCTCTTTTTCGGCAGAGAGCAGAGGCAACCGAGGGGGCACCGCCATGGTCACCGCAATGGGTGTAGCGGTGCACCGCCCTATTTTTCTAGAGAAGGGTGTTTTCAGAGGGTTGGCTGGGTGGTCACCGCCGCCCCAGGGGTGGTGCCACCGCCACCCTGTCCGGTGACCAACTAGCCGTTGGTTGACCATTGGAATTTTACCGTTGGAGGGCACCGCCACCCCCACCACCCTATCTGATGCCCACGCAAAATCTGCTCCAAAGGGGTAACGGCTCTATTTGCTTGTGTGGCTATAAATAGAGGGTGTGGCTGTCCTTGGCTACTCTTTTGGCACCTCATATACTTGTGCACATCCTTTGGAAGCTGAGCAACACACTCCACTCACTTTTTCACTTGATTTCATCATCTTGAGTGAGATTGGAGAGCCTCTAGTGCATTGCATTGAGTTGCATCATCTTGTGGCACTAGTTGGATGATTTGGGCTGGTTGTGAGCTTGTTAGTCTTGGTGTTTGCCAACATCTAGACGGCCTGGTGATTGGAGGATCCTTGAGCGGAGTTGGTGATTGTCTCCGGCCTCAATCAGTTGCTTATGAGGAGTCTTGTGCCTTCCCCAATGGAGCACCAAAGGCAACTCTAGTAAATTGCTCGTGTCATTGAGCTACCTCACTTGTGGGTAGGTTCTTGCGATGTCCAATTGTGTGGACGAGGTTCGTGCAACACCTCTTAGCCACCGAACCACCAAGTGTTGGTCGACACAACGGGGACTAGCGTGCCGGCAAGCACGTGAACCTCGAGAGAAAAATCTTGTGTCTCTTGTGTGATTGGATTTCTCCCAGTGATTGGATTGTCTTCATCTTATGATTGGTTCATTCCTCAACGCGGCGGTATAATCATCATACTCACTCTTTTACATTCCTTGCAAACTAGTTGTCGACCTCTTTAGTGTAATTAGTTTTGAGAGCTTGTTTTGCTTGCTATTTTAGTATCACATAGTGGAGCTCTTTAGTGTAGACTTGTTGAGAGCTCTTAGTGAGTAGTGACATAGCCATTGTTTGTGCCTAGTGATCATAGCAACTAGAATTGTTGGATAGGTGTCTTGCAACCCTTGTAGAGCTAGAGCAAAATTATATTTCACCATTTAGGTTACTAACCACTTGCTCTAATGTGTTTGTAGAAATTTTTTATAGGCTATTCAACCCCCCTTTAGCCATTTAGAACCTTTCAAGTGGTATCAGAGGTGTGGTCACTATTTGATTCAAGGCTTAACAACCTTCAGTGACAAAATATGGCTCAAATAGTGTTCAACCATGTTGGGGGTAAATCATCATTCTTTGATGGCACATCTTTTGATTATTGGAAGAGAAAGATGAAGATGTACCTTGGTTCAATCAATGACAAGGTGTGGGATGTGGTAGAGAATGAGTTTGTGATCATTGACCCTACCAATCTCACGGACAATGACAAGATCAACAAGCAATGCAACACTATGGCACTCAACAACAATATACAATGGCATTAATTCAAAAGTGTTTGAGCAAATCAAGGACCTTGAGAAGGCAAGTGAAGTTTGGGTGAGACTAGAAGAAACATATGAGGGCACTTCAATGATAAAAAGTGCCAAGCTCTATATGCTCAAAGACAAGCTATCAAACTTCAAGATGAAGGATGATGAGTCTATTCCGGAGATGTTCTATAGGCTACAAGTCATCATCAATGATCTCAAGAGTTTGGGTGAGAAGGTGAAGGATGATGACTTCTCTCACAAGTTCTTGATGTGTTTGCGAGCCCCTAGCTTAGCTGGCAACTCTTGCACGAAGAATCTGAACTCCGAGGAGTCCCTAGCTTAGCTGGCGAGCCCCCAGCGTGGCTGACGATGAAGCAACGAACAATCCAAACGCCGTGGAGTCCCCAGCTTAGCTGGCGAGCCCCCAGCGTAGCTGATGATGAAGCGACGGTCAATCCGACCAGTTGGTTGGTGAAGAATCGAGCACCGAGTAGCCCAACCAACTGGTCGACGGTGAAGTGAGCGCCGAGTAGAAGTGAACGCCCAACAGTCTAACCAACTGGTCGACGACGAAGTCCATGAACCTAGTGGTCCGACCAGTTGATCGGCGGAGAAGTTCGAAGGCCAGGTGGTGCGACCACCCGGATAATGATCCTGCAATAAATATGTAGAATGAGTAGTACATGATGTAAAAATAAATATATGAACTCAGAGATGAAGGTAGCAGAGCAGAATAGATAGACATTATGTTTGTATGAAGTGTTCCTATTTTAAATATGAGTAACTTCCTGCTAGTTGGTTCTATATCGCATCACCAGCCCTAACTAGCCCATACTCCATAGCGTAGAGTGCTTAGCACCCATTTACGCGTAAGAGCATAGGCGTCGCCGAGGAGCCACTACCAACCACCCATAACGCAGAGGGCTAGCACTCGTGCACGTGTAGGAGTGAGATAGAGGACAGGGCCCCCAGCGTGTGTGGATAACACAAGTGAGAACGTGGCTGGTCGGTGAGTTGATGAAGAATATCTTAAATATATTGTAAACATTAAGTTTTCTTTTGGAGATGTGTTTATATTTAATATAAACTACCCTGAGCCGTTAGTTTGTTAGTTGAGCCTCCCAGCCCTGACTATACCACACCCCATGGCGTAAAGAGCTTAGCTCCTGTGCACGCTTAGGAATATAGGCATCACCGAGGAGCCACTACCGACCACCCATAACGCAGAGGGCAGGCACTTGTGCACGTGTAGGGAGAAGCCAGAGATAGGGCCGTCTCTGGAGAGCACAAGCGTAAACATGGCTATTCGGGGAGCCATTGAGGTGAAAGCGTATGTCATCTTTAAGATGGTATACATGGAGAAAAGTCGTTTGGAGAATAATCATGTAGAGAATAGTATGAAGAAACATCATGGCGAAAATTTATTAAATATTCATATATAAAAAGGTACTTATCTTTAGACATAACGTCTAGTCGGCGGCGATGAAATTGCCCGGCCCTCGAGCTTTCTGGCCTGTCGTCATGGCGGCGGTCGCGGTCGTTATAACACCGTTCTTCGTGGTGATCATTGCGACACGGCAGGCGATCGGAACGAGTAGTCCGATCGGCTTGCTTAGCAGCTCGCTTGACGGCTCGGACGGTTCGTTTGGCAGCTCGGATGGGTATGCGGAGTCATAGGAGAATGGACATAATCGGAGCCTGACGGAGTCAATCCACATGGGGAGGCAAAGTCCTTGAGTGTGTTCGACCAAGGCGAGGGCACAGTCCAAGATCTTCCTTGCATGCCTGAGATACGTGAGGTTGCCTACATGGTGGTGTTGATCCAGATGCATATGTGCTTGTATATCTCTTCAACTACTCCAATTAGCTTGTATGGTCGGCCAACATCTTTGGTGGAAACACTACTCCACATCGCGTTATCGCCGGCCGCCTTTCCTGATTGCTGGCTGTCGTGATCCATGGAAATGATCTTGCGTATCCGATCAGAAATCACGAGCAACAACAAGATGTGATTAGGTTTCTCCCAACCGAAATCATGCAGACATATGGATATATCTAGAAGTATAATAACAATATTTAATTAGGAAGCGACTTGACTTAGCTTTCTTGGATTGCTTAACTCCGATGTTGTTGTCGTGTGTTGCGTCTATTGGAGGCGCATGGCAAGGCGTCGGACTCTAGCACGTGCGGCCATTTGCCGAGGAAAGTGATCCGCTGCGTGCCAGCATCGAGTTGCCGCCGAATGCTGAGTTACCGACGACATTGGTTGAAGAAAAGATTCCCATTTGGTTCGCCATAGAATCAGCAAGCACATCCCCTACCTGGCGCGCCACTGTCGATGAAATCTGGTCGGTAGTCTATCGAGGGGTATACCCACGGCAGTAGATGAATCGGTGGAGGTGCGCGTGATATGAACCAGATGGTAATAGAGTTTAGGCCGTCAGCTTGACGTAACACCCTACATCCTGTGCTCTGTTATTTTGTGTTGATTGTGTATCAAATTCGATATATCCTGTCTAGGGGACCCCTACCTCTCTTTATATACTCTAGAGGGGTAGGGTTACAAGAAAAATATCCTATTTGGTATTATACAATAAATCACATCTTCATGTACTCTTGCGGTGCACACCTTGATCTTGTGGGTTGGGCCACCTTTGGTGGTGCGGCTCATGTCTTGTCTTGTGGTACCAGGGGCCATACCCCCACAATGCATCCACCGATGATGATTCAAGTAATGATGACAAGGCATCCAAAAAGAAGGCTTTAGCAAGCATTGCTATCAACAAGCCTTTACTATTTGATACTCCATCATGCTTCATGGCCAAGGGATCCAAGGTAAAATATGATGAGAGTGAAATTGATGATAGTGAAAGTGAAAATGATAGTGATGTTGTTGAATTTTCAAATGAACAACTAATGAACATGCTAGAACAAGCCGATTCAATAATTTACAAGAAAAACAAGAAGTACAAAGAATTGCAAAAGAAGCTTAGTGCTCTTGAGCAATCCTTTAATGAGCTCAATGTTACTTATGAGAGGCCTACTTGCTAAAGTGCTTGGGTAGCCAAATGTTCTCTTTTAACAAAGAGGGATTGGACTATACCCCCAAGAAAGGCAAGGCGGCCTTTGCTATCCCCAAAGCTAACTTTGTGAAGAGCAATGGTCAGTTTTGCAATAGATGCAAGCAAGTAGGGAACTTAGAGCAATCTTGCATAAAGAACAAGAACAATGCTAATGTATCCTCAATTTGTTTTAATTCTTGTTACATGCTTACCAAGGGTGTGAATGGTGTAAAGGCTAAGTTCATTGGTACACCAATTGTGGGCTCAAAGAAGAAAGCCATTTGGGTACCAAAGACCTTAGTAACTAACCTTCAAGGACCAAGCAAGTTTGGGTACCTAAAAGACATTGATTTTCTTTTGTAGGTAAACTATAAAGCCGGAGGAAGGCATTGGGTGCTTGATAGTGGGTGCACACAACACATGACCGGTGATTCAAGAATGTTCAATTCAATCAACTCAAATGATGACAATGGGATTGATAGTATAACATTTGGTAATAATGGGAAAGGCAAGGTCAAAGGGCTTGGTAAGATTGCAATATCCAATGACTTGAGCATTTCCAATGTGCTACTAGTAGAGAGCTTAAACTTCAACCTATTGTCGATAGCTCAACTTTGTGATCTTGGTTTCGAGTGCATATTTGGAGTTGATGATGTAGAGATCATAAGTGTAGATGGCTCTAACTTGATATTCAAAGGTTTTAGATATCAGAATCTATACTTGGTTGATTTCAATGCTAGTGAAGCTCAATTGTCAACATATTTACTCACTAAGTCTAGCATGGGTTGGTTATGGCATAGAAGGCTTGGTCATGTTGGAATGAAACAACTGAACAAGTTGATTAAGCATGATCTAGTTAGAGGCTTGAAAGATGTCACATTTGAGAAGGATAAGCTATGTAGTGCATGTCAAGCCAGAAAGCAAGTTGGCAACACACATCTTAAGAAGAGCATGATGAGTACATCTAAGGCATTTGAGTTGTTGCATATGGATTTGTTTGGATCAACCACTTACACTAGCATTGGTGGAAACAAATATGGATTTGTGATTGTGGATGATTTCACTAGATATATATGGGTGTTCTTTCTTGTTGACAAGAGTGATGTGTTTGCAACCTTTAAGACGTTCATCAAGAGAATTCACAATGAGTTTGAGACCATCATCAAGAAAGTAAGAATTGACAATGGAAGTGAATTCAAGAACACAAGAGTTGATGAACTATGTGATGAGTTTGGGATTAGGCATCAATTCTTGGCCAAGTATACTCCTCAATCAAATGGCCTAGTTGAGAGTAAGAATAGAACCTTGATTGACATGGCAAGATCAATGTTGAGTTAGTACAATGTGAGTCACTTATTTTAGGCTGAAGCAATCAACATGGCTTGCTACTATAGCAACCGCTTCTATTATCATCCCATGATGGAAAAGACACCATATGAGCTCTTGAATGGAAGAAAGCCCAATATTGCATACTTTTGGGTTCTTGATTGCAAATGCTACATATTGAAGAAAGGCACTAGATTGAGCAAGTTTGAGAAGAAATGTGATGAAGGTTTCTTGCTTGGTTACTCCACTACTAGCAAGGCTTATAGAGTTTGGAATTTGGCTAGTGGTACTCTTGAGGAGGTTCATGATGTGGAATTTGATGAAACCAAAGGTTCCCAAGAGGAAGATGAGAATCTAGATGATGTGAGAGGCACTCAATTGGTAAATGCAATGAAGAATATGGATATTGGTGACATAAGGCCTAGAGAGATGATTGAAGTTGAAGATGACAAAGATCAAGTTTTCGCTAACTCAAATGTGCAAGTTGATACAAGTCAAGCTAGTTCATCATCTCAAATACAAAATCAACAAGTGTCTAGTACATCATCTCAACCAAATGATCAATCAAATGCAAGCAATCAAGTGCAAGTGCTCTAACCAACCAATGTTGCAAGAAATCACCCTTTGGATTCTATCATTGGTGATATTTCAAGAGGTGTACAAACAAGATCAAGATTAGCATCATTTTGTGAACATTTCTCATTTGTGTCATCCATTGAACCAAAGAAGATAGATAAAGCTTTGTTGGATGTTGATTGGGTCAATGCTATGCATGAAGAACTTAACAACTTCACAAGAAATCAAGTATGGGAGTTAGTTGAGAGGCCTAAGTATCATAATGTGATTGGAACCAAGTGGATCTTTCAGAACAAGAAAGATCAAGATGGGATAGTTATAAGGAACAAAGCAAGATTAGTGGCTTAAGGTTACACTCAAGTTGAAGGTCTTGACTTTGGAGAAACATATGCCCCGTTTGCAAGATTGGAAGCAATTAGGATTTTGTTAGCCTATGCTTGTGCCCATGACATCAAGTTGTACCAAATGGATGTAAAAAGTGCATTTCTAAATGGGTAGATCAATGAGCTTGTGTATATTGAGCAACCTCCTGGTTTTGAAGATAAGAAGAAACCCAACCATGTTTACAAGCTAAGAAAGGCATTATATGTTTTGAAGCAAGCACTTAGAGCATGGTATGAGAGATTGAGAGATTTCTTTCTTTCTAAAGGGTTCAAGATGGGTAAGGTTGACACCACTCTCTTCACCAAGAAGATAAGCAATGACTTGTTTGTATTGCAAATCTATGTTGATGACATCATATTTGGATCAACCAATTAAGATTTTTGTGAGGAGTTTGGAAAGATAATGGCTAATGAGTTTGAGATGTCCATGATTGGAGAGCTTAGTTACTTCCTTGGTCTTCAAATTAAGCAATTGAAGAATGGTACATTTATTAGTCAAGGCAAGTGCATCAAAGACATGCTCAAGAAATTTAGAATGAATGATGCAAAGTCAATTAGTACACCAATGGGGACAAATGGAAACGTGGATAGTGATGCAAGTGGAAATATGGTGGATCAAAAGATGTACCGGTCTATGATTGAAAGCTTACTCTATGTGACCGCATCAAGGGTGGATGTAATGTTTAGTGTATGCATGTGTGCTAGATTTCAAGCCTCACCAAGAGAAAGTCACTTAAAGGCAATAAAGAGAATATTGAGGTACTTGAATCATACTCAAAATATTGGATTGTGGTATCTCAAAGGAGCAAGATTTGAGTTGATTGGATATTTGGACTTGGATTATGTGGGATGCAAAGTTGAGAGAAAGAGCACATCGGGCACATATCAACTATTAGGAAGATCACTTGTGTCTTGGTCATCAAAGAAGCAAAATAGTGTAGCACTTTCAACCACCGAAGCAGAGTACATTTCGGCTGGTAGTTGTTGTGCTCAATTACTTTGAATGAAGGCCACTTTGAGTGATTTTGGAATCAAGTTCAAGCAAGTGCCATTGCTATGCGACAATGAGAGTGCAATCAAGCTCACCAACAATCCGGTGCAACATGCATGAACAAAGCACATTGATGCACGCCATCATTTCATAAGAGATCACCAACAAAAAGGGAACATCCGCATTGAAAGTGTGGGCACCGATGATCAAGTTGCCGATATATTCACCAAGCCACTTGATGAGAAAAGGTTTTACAAACTAAGGAATGAATTGAACATACTTGACTTCTCAAATATGTGTTGATGCACCCCCATTATATGACATGCCTCTCCTTCGAGCAAAGCAAGGTAAAGTTGATTGACATGTGATTCATCCATTATTAAGGACTTGTTTAATGCATCTAGTCATTCCTATCATGTCTTAGGCTCATTCATGCAAATCAAATGAATTTGATGCTTGTATGGTACCACTATTGCTTTTATGATTGAAATGATCTAGTGGTAGCATGACATGTTTGTGGGCTTGTGAACCTAGTGTTTGATCTAGAAAATGAACTGTAAGTGTTTAACTCAACATGGTGCATGATAACCCTTATTTGGAGGTGTGAAGAAGTTTGCCCTTGGATCAAACCGAGTTCAATATCTTTTGCAAATGATCTAGATTGAACTAAATTGGGAAAATGACCCTCACTTCACATGGTTTCACCCCAACCTATCTAAAATTTGAGCTCACTTTTGTGCTAATTGTTGACAAAGGGGGAGAGAAATTCACAAAGATAGTAAGAGATAGGGGGAGCAAACAAACAAATGAAATGACATTGTAAGGGGATCAATTAAAATTTGAAGCACACAAGTAGGAGGAGCAAGCTCATAAACTTGTATGTTGCATTTGTATGTGCATTACATATGTTTGCTTGCATGGCACAGGTTCTAAATTTCCTATTCATGCTTGTGTGGTGTATGCTAGATTGTATAAAATGATTGATGAAATGAAAACTAGAATGCATGAGAATAGGAAGAGTAACTAGACTTGTGCTTATCATGTAAAAGCTAGACCCTTTCATATAATGTTGATCTAACGGGGTTTTCTAGTTTTTGTGAATGTCTAGTTACTAATGGTGCTAAGGATGGTGTATATTGGCAACTCCGATTGGTATCATGCTTCAAAGGTCCATTCTTTATACCTTAGCATCATCTGGTAGATATTACTCTCCCAAACTTTCTATCCATGCATATGTGCAATCTTTAAAATCCAAACTCTTAGCACATATGTAGGGGGAGCTAATACTACCAATTTTGGGTTTATAAAACTTGTCCATAACCTTTACACATGGTGGTATGCTTAGGCAAGCAACATGAATCGAATCAAGAATGTTTTGAGAAATGCTAACTTGGCTCTAGCATGTTTTGGTAAAACACTTTGAGGGTTAGCAACGCTTGCAAAGGAGTATTAGACTCCATGTGAATCGAATCGAGAATCAAAATCACAGCTAACGGAGGTATTTGCCCTGAGGTGGTCATCGCCATGGCAGGGACGGTGCACCGCCCTGGCCTATCCGGTGACCGGCTGGCCGTGGCCGAGAATAGTAACTTTAGGGTGGTCACCGCCCCTACCGTTGCACATCGCCACTGGCACGGTGGTGCACCATCGTAGGGTGTCTGGTGCCACCGTCTCTTTTTCAGCAGAGAGCAGAGGCAACCGAGGGGGGCACCGCCATGGTCACCACCATGGGTGTGGCGGTGCACCGCCCTGTTTTTCTAGAGAGGGGTGTTTTCAAAGGGTTGGCTGGGTGGTCACCGCTGCCCTAGGGGCGGTGCCATGACCACCCTGTCCGGTGACCAACTAGCCATTGGCCAACCGTTGGAATTTGACTGTTGGAGGGCACTACCACCCCCACCACCCTAGCCGATGCCCGTGTAGAATCTGCTCCAAAGGGGTAACGACTCTATTTGCTTGTGTGGCTATAAATAGAGGGTGTGGCCGGCCTTGGCTACTCTCTTGGCATCTCATATACTTGTGCACACCCTTTGGAAGCTGAGCAACACACTCCACTCACTTTTTCACTTGATTTCATCATCCTAAGTGAGATTGGAGAGCCTCTAGTGCATTACATTGAGTTGCATCATCTTGTGGCACTAGTTGGGTGATTTGGGCTGGTTGTGAGCTTATTACTCTTGGTGTTTGCCGACATCTAGATGGCCCGGTGATTGGAGGATCATTGAGCGGAGTTGGTGATTGTCTCCGGCCTCGATCAGTTGCTTGTGAGGAGTCTTGTGCCTTCCCTAGTGGAGCACCAAAGGCAACTCTAGTAAATTGCTCATGTCATTGAGCTACCTCACTTGTGGGTAGGATCTTGCGGTGTCCAATTGTGTGGACGAGGTTCATGCAACACCTCTTAGCCATCGAACCACCAAATGTTGGTCAACACAACGGGGACTAGCGTGCTGGCAAGCACGTGAACCTCGGGAGAAAAATCTTGTCTCTTGTGTGATTGGATTTCTCCTGGTGCTTGGATTGTCTTCATCTTATGATTAGTTCATTCCTCGACGTGGCAGTATAATCACCATACTCACTCTTTTACATTCCTTGCAAACTAGTTGTCGACCTCTTTAGTGTAATTAGTTTTGAGAGCTTGTTAGAGGCTTGAAAGATGTCACATTTGAGAAGAATAAGCTATGTAGTGCATGTCAACCCAGAAAGCATGTTGGCAACACACATCCTAAGAAGAGCATGATGAGTACATCTAAGGCATTTGAGTTGTTGCACATGGATTTGTTTGGACCAACCACTTACACTAGTATTGGTGGAAATAAATATGGATTTGTGATTGTGGTTGATTTCACTAGATATACATGGGTGTTCTTTCTTGTTGACAAGAGTGATGTGTTTGCAACCTTCAAGACGTTTGAAAACATCTAGAGCCCTAATTGGGTTTCGGTGATTAATGACAAAACAATATTACTATGACTAACATGTGTTTTGAAAGCATCGAGGATCGATCAGACGCTGCACGGTGATTGGAATCGGATGCCCCTCTAGTCATATCTATAGAAGTAGGGCATCACTATCAGGGAGGACTGGACGCTAAACAGTAAATGACCGAACACCAAGTTTGCAGCGTTAGGTCAACATCAGAGAGGGTCTAGAGACCAAAATTCCTGAGCGAACGCATCCGGTGGATGTTGACCAGACGCTGGCCAGCGTCAGGTTACTCCAACAACCTTCCCTAATAGGCTGACGCCATGTAGTCATTGACTACTGACCGGACGTGTCCGGTCAATTCGACCGGTGCATCCGGTCACCCCAAAAACTGTTGAGTTGGACAATAACGATTATGTTTTAAAGTGGGGAGTATATATACTCCTCCTGCTCGTCCAACTTAGCTCTCTTGCATATTTCTTCAGCTGAGAAACACCTTTGGAGTGCAAGGGAGAGCAAGAGCCTAGTGGGGTGATTGAGATTTGATAATCCAAGATTAAGGACATCATTAGTGCATAGGGAGTAGCAAGTGTGCATCCACCTTTCTCATTAGTCTTGTCTTGGTCAAGTGAGAGTTTGTGCTTGTTACTCTTGGTGATCACCATCACATAGATGGCTCGGTGGTGATTGGAAGCTTGGTGATCATCCGATGGAGCTTGTGGATGACCCAAGTCATGGTGTGAGCAGTTGTGGGCGATTCACTGCGACGGAGTGTCAAGGAATCAGCCCGTAGAGAGCACTTGATCCTTGCGCAGATCAAGGGGGAGCTAGACCCTTGTGCGGGTGTTCTAACAAGGACTAGTGGGGAGTGGCGACTCTTTGATACCTCAAAAAAACATCACCGTGTTCCTCTCCTTCTCTTTGCTTTGAGCATTTATATTTGAGCAATTCAATTCATTTCTTTGCATTCTTGGAATTGCCATGCTAGAGTAGGATTGGAACCTAGGGTGCAAAACTTTTGTACGGTAGAACAATAGAAACACTTCTAGGCACAAGGGGGTGAAATGGGCTAAGTGTAGGGATGAATTATTGAAAGAAATTTAGAATTAGCCCAATTCACCCCCCTCTTGGGCATCTTGATCCTTTTAATTGGTATCGGAGCCTCGTGCTCCTTAAATTAGGCTTGATCGCCTAGAGCAAGATGTCCCATGGGGATGGACCCCCTCCCGTCTTTGAGGGAGATGATTTTCCTTATTAGAAAATTCACATAGAGGCGTACCCAGAGGCTTTAGATGTTGGAGTACTTAGAGCCGCCTCACAAGGTTTCCCAACACCTAGGGATCCCGCTAACCTTCAAGGTGATGCAGTTCACTACGAGAAGTGGAATGCAAAGGCTAGAAACACTCTTTTTAGAGGCCTTTGCAAGGATGTCTTTAACCATGTGCAGAACCACAAAGATGCCCATTCACTATGGTCGGACATTTGTGCGCTCCATGAGGGAACCAAGAGTGAGCGTGAGGAACGTTATCACCTTGTAATGAAGAAGCTTAATTCATTTGAAATGCTTCCTAGTGAAAGTGCTAATAAAAATGTATTCACACTTGAATGTTCTTGTAGAGGAGGTCAATGGGCTTGGACTCACTCAAATGCAACCATCCGATGTTGTGAGAAAGATCTTGAGTGTCCTCCTTATTAGCAAGTATGGGCACATTGTGATGGTGCTTCATCAAGGTGAACTTTCCACCACTATGCCAACTCAAATATTGGAGAAGATCAATGCACATGAGATGTACATGCACATCACTCCGCAAGATGGCTCTTTTTCCACCAAGAAGAAAGATTTGGCATTCAAGGCTAGCCAAGAGAAGAGGGGCAAAGCAAAAGTTGATCATGATAGCTCAAGTGATGATGAGATTGATGATGCAAGCCTTGCTCTCATGGTGGGAAGAACCGTCAAGATGCTCAAGAAGCTAAACAAGAATAGTGTCAAGTTTGATGGCAAGAAGAAGAAATTCTTCACTAGTAGTAGAAGGAAGCCCATCTTCGAAATGGATTGCTACAATTGTGGAGATCTTGGTCATCTAGCCCATCAATGCCCCAAACCCAAGAAAGACAAGTACAAGAAAAGGTACAAGGGCAAGAAAGATGACTCAAGTGATGATGATGATGAGAAGAAAAGAAATAAGCCATACAAGAAGAAAGATGGTAAGAAGAAGAATGGCAAGGCCTATATTGTTGATGATTGGCTCACGGACATTGAATCATCTAGTGGCTCATCCGATGATGAAAGTGAAAATGAGAAGGAGAAGATGGCCGCTCTTGTGATTGTCTCTTCACTATCTTCATCGACACCTCTGTCATCATCCTCTACACATCTATGCCTCATGGCCAAGGGTGAACAAAAGGTACAAAATAATGATGATAGTAATGGTGATGACAATGCTAGTGATGATGAAAATGGTAGTGATAGTGATAAAGAATTTGAATCACCTTCTTATGATGATCTTGTCAAATTGTTAAACCAATACACTAAAATCATTAGAAAGACAAGAGCAAAAAATGAGAAGCTAGGACTTAAGAATGACTCACTCTTGGCAAAGTATGACATAGCCTAAAAAGCTAGTGATGAGCTTAGAGAAGAAAATAAAATTGTATCATCCAAACTCAAGGAGCTCAAAACTTCTAAAAGGGAGCTTAGAGAAAAACATGATAAACTTGAGGAGATACACAATGAGCTCACCACTAGTTACAACTTGCTAAAAGAAGAGTACACCAATCTCAAGATTAACCATGACAATCTTGTTCTTTCTCATGAGTTATTGTCAAATGAGGCGCATGATGCTACTAATAATGTTGCTAAGATTGATATAGCTACATCATGTGATGACTTGATTGTTGAGAGCATTGAGCAAGGTTCTAGTAGCAAAGGCAAGAAGGTGGTTGAGTCCAACAACTATGATGATTATGTCAAGCTCAAGAATGAAAATAAAAAGCTCAAGAAGGATCTTGAAAAGCTATCAACCGCAAACACAAAAGTGATAGAGAATCTTGACAATGATCATGATATGGTAGAATCATGATGAACTTAGAGAAGAAAACATGAAACTCAAGTTGGAGAAAGAACATCTCAAGACCGGTTTGAGCAAGTTCACAAGAGGCCAATATCTCCAAAGTGAGATACTTATGAACACCATGATGAAGATAGATAGAAGTGGTATTGGGTTCTTGGCAAATCAAGAGAAGAAAGCTCAAGCTCAACATTAACAATAATACAAGTCAAAGCCTAAGCCAAAGAGATGCTTTGAGTGTGGACAAGAAGGTCACTTTGCTCATGAGTGTGAAACTCCACCACCACAACCCTTGCTCAAGCATGCTAGACCCTTTGCCTTCAATGCTCACTACATGCTTAGAAAAGATTCTATTGGAAAGATGAAAGTCATGTTCTTAGGTCCACCAAACAAGAATAGGCCTAAGCAAATTTGGGTTGCTAAGTCTCTAGTAGAGAAAGTGATCTCTTGTGTGTGTAGGTGAACTACAAGACCGGTGGAAGTCATTGGGTTATTGATAGTGGTTGCACTCAACATATGACCGGTGATCCTCGTATGTTCACCTCACTAGATGAAGAAGTAGATGGTCAAGAAAGGATTACTTTTGGTGGCAATTCAAAGGGCAAAGTACAAGGGTTGGGCAAAGTTGCAATATCAAATGATCACTCAATATCAAATGTGCTATATGTTGCTTCATTGAGTTTCAACTTGCTATTCGTAGGTTAATTGTGTGATCGTGGCTTTTAATGTTTATTTACCGAGAAGGAAGTGGTTGTGTAAAAGAAAGATGATGATCAAGTTATACTCAAGGGATTTAGATACAACAACCTATATCTAGTGGATTTCACCTCTGAAGATGCAAACTTGAAGACATGCTTATTCACCAAAACATCACTTGGGTGGCTTTGGCGTAGAAGACTTGCACATGTTGGGATGAGTTCACTCAAGAAGTTAATGAAAAATGAATTGTTGAGAGGTTTGAAGGATGTGAAATTTGAGAAGGACAAGCTTTGTAGTGCATGTCAAGACGGCAAGCAAGTTGCAAACACTCATCCAACCAAAGCTTACATGTCAACAACAAGATTGTTAGAGCTTCTCCACATGGATCTATTTGGACCAATAACTTATAAGAGTTTGGGAGGCAACCTCTATTGTCTTGTGATAGTTGATGACTACTCTAGATACACTTGGGTGTCTTCCTTCATGACAAGACCGAAGTGGCCGCATGTTTCAAGAAGTTTGCCAAGAGAGCACAAAATAAATTTGAAGTGAATCTCAAAAAGATAAGAAGGGAAAATAGGAAAGAATTTGACAACACAAACATTGAAGCATATTGTAATAAAATTGGGATCAAGCATGAGGTCTTCGCAACCTACACTCCTCAATAAAATGGTGTAGTAGAGAGAAAGAATTGGACACTAATCACCCTTGCAAGAACAAAGCTTGATGACTACAATACACCTCAAGATCTATGGGCGGAAGCCATCAACACCGCATGCTATGCATCCAACCGCCTATTTCTCTAAAAGTTTCTTAGCAAGACCCCTCATGAGTTGCTCAATGGGAAGAAGCTGGACATCTCATTCTTTCAGGTGTTTGGTTGCAAATGCTACATCTACAAGAAGAGGCAACACCTAGGGAAGTTCTAAAGACGTTGTGATATTGGTTTTCTTGTTGGTTACTCATCAAAGTCCAAAGCATATCAAGTATTTAATTATGCCACTGGCTTGGTTGAAGAAACATATGATGTGGAATTTGATGAATCTAACGGCTCCCAAGGAGCACATGAGAATCTTGATGATGTAGGTGATGAACCATTGAGGAAGGCCATGAAGAACATTCCGGTTGGAGACATCAAGGCCAAAGATGACAAAGATGATGTTCAAGTGATTGATCCACCCTCTTCATCAAATGTGCCACAAGATGATGATAAAGATAGGAGAGTAGAAAAATGAAGATACTCATGTCTCTCATGACCAAATGGTGGCACAAGCTCAAAATGTTGATGCTCCACAACCTCCTCCTCAAATAGTTGATAGAATAAATTCACCTATACTTCAAGCACATCCACAAGATCTCATCGTAGGGAGTCCTTCAAAGGGTGTAATGACTCGCTCACAAAAACTTGCTTCCTTTATTGAACATCACTCGTTTGTTTCTTGCATTGAGCCTAAGAATGTAGAAGAAGCTCTCTGAGATCCGGATTGGATAAATACCATGCATGAAGAATTAAACAACTTCACCCGCAATGAAGTTTGGACACTTGAAGAGCAACCACAAGATGCAAGAGTCATTGGAATAAAGTGGGTATTCTGCAACAAGCAAGATAATCAAGGCATCGTTGTGAGGAACAAGGCAAGGCTAGTTGCAAAAGGGTTCTCTCAAGTTGAAGGTTAGGATTTTGGAGATACCTTTGCACTGGTTGCAAGACTTAAAGCCATCCATATCCTCCTTGCATATGCATTGCATCATGAAATGAAATTATATCAAATGGATGTTAAAAGTGCATTTTAAAATGGCTTCATAAATGAACTAGTCCATGTTTATCAACCACCCGGGTTTAAAGACCCTAGATATCCTAATCATGTTTATAGGTTGTCCAAGGCGCTATATGGGCTAAAGCAAGCCCCAAGAGCTTGGTATGAGCGCCTTCGGGATTTCCTCATTAAGAAGGGCTTCACCATTGGGAAGGTCGACACCACACTATTCACCAAGAAGCTTGATGGAGATAATTTCATTTGTCAAGTATATGTTGATGATATCATATTTGGCTCACAAATGAAGACTATTGTAAAGAGTTTGGTGAATTGATGTCGAAGGAGTTCGAGATGTCTATGATTGGAGAGCTTACATTCTTTCTTGGTTTTCAAGTCAAGCAAATGAGAGAAGGGATTTTCATCTCTCAAGAAAAGTATACCAAGGATCTTCTCAAGAGGTTCAAAATGGATGAATGTAAGCCAATCAAGACACAAATGCCATCTAATGGACATCTCGACCTAGATGAGGGAGGTAAATCGGTTGATCAAACTCTCTACCATTCTATGATTGGTAGCTTGTTATATTTGACCGCATCTAGGTCCGATATCATGTTTAGTGTGTGTATGTGTGCTAGATTTCAAGCTAGTCCTAAGGAAGCTCACTTAGTTGCCATTTAGAGAATCCTTACGTACCTTAAGCACACACGAAGCATTTATCTTGGGTATCCCAAAGGAGCTAGATTCCAACTAGTTGGCTATTCCGATTCGGATTATGCTGGTTGCAAAATTGATAGTAAAATCACATCCGAAGGGTGCCATTTGCTTTGTAGATCACTTATGTCTTGGTCCTCCAAGAAACAAAATAGTGTGGCTTTGTCCACCGTCGAAGCGGAATACATTGTTGTGGGTGCTTGTTGCACACAAATACTTTATATGAAACAAACTTTGCTACACTATGGTGTAGTTCTAGAAAAGGTACCTCTTTTGTGTGACAATGAGAGCGCGATAAAACTTGCTAATAACCCGGTTCAACACTCTCGCACCAAGCACATAGATATCCATCATCACTTTGTTAGAGATCATGTTGCTAAAAATGATATATCACTAGAAGGTGTGAGGACCGAGGATCAATTGGCGGATATCTTCACAAAATCATTAGATGAGGCTACTTTTTGTCGGTTGAGAAATGAGCTCAATGTGCTTGACCTAAGTAACTTCACTAAAAATAAGCTTGTGTTGTCCCTTGCATTGCATTATAATATAAAACATGTTTAATTTTTAGTAATGCACTTAGGGCTTGTCTAACATGGTTAAGATAACCGCTAAAAAGCGTGTGAAAAAGCTTAACCTTGGATCAAACTTGACAAGCAACTAGATTTTCTTTCAAGTATTATATTGCATATGCATGTGTGTTGCTTTGTCGTTTCTTTTAGGTTATTTTTTGAGCATCCATTGTGTTCGTCAACAAATAGGGAGAGCATTTGAAGCTCCTATTGGTTATAACCCCTATTGAGTTGCCACATGTTGCTCCTCGACTCTCTTGTTGCCTATTTTTCTAGAAAGAACTACAGCCGAAGGCAAATTATTTTGAAAAATTTGAGGGTTTGAGAGAGGTCTCTCATATCTGTCCCAATTAGTGTTTATTTGGGTCTTATTAGAGTTGGGACTTGATTGGGAGAAAGCATTGTGGAGAAAGGAGGAAAACTGCAGCTGAAGAGGGACCGGACTTAGGGACCGGACTCAACCTTTACAGCGTCCGGTTAGTACATCAAGAGGAGATGTAGTTGCTGAAGAAAGACCAGATGATGAATAGTGTTTCACGTGCGTCCGGTGACAACAAGAATCCACGTCCGGTCAGCGCGAGTTGGATCACAGGATTGAGCAAACTTAGATCTGCGCCCGATCATGAGAAATTAGACATGTTCGATCATAGTTTGTGACTTTATGGACCTTTCTGTACTCGGTCCGACTCTGGGGCTGCAGCGTTAGGTCATTTTCATCTGTGCGTCTAGTCACAATAGTGCTCGTGTGATCTGTTTCAAAACCCGACTGACGCGTGGGGCCCACCCTCTTCTTTCTCTCTTGACAACGCTAGTTCTCTTCACTCCGTACGTTGCGCCGCCACCACTCTAACCCTAACGGCCACCACCGTTGTGCCTCTCCAGCCACCGTGCTTCCCCTGCCATGCCTGCACCGCCGCTCCCACACGCCGTGCCCACACTTGCCATGCCTACAGCTACGCTACTCTGGCCACTACGCCACCCATCGCCGCTCATGCAAACCTAGCCACCGGGTTTGTTACTCCGAGCACCATGCGCCGTCACTAGCTCCAGCCGCCTCATCTGTGTGCCCGCGCACAATACCTCCATAGTGGCCGCATGTTCACCCCGCACTCATGCCACCCTCGCGCCCGCGTTCTACCGCATCCCTGCTTATCGCGATGAGGGCAGTCACCATCGCCTCCAGGATCCGCTACCACCGCCAGCTGTGCCATCTCCTTACTCGACCATGGTAACTCAGTGCTAGTGTTCCTAGGATCCGGAGCTCCATGTCCGATGTTTCCTTGGTTCACTACCGATTTCTCCAGGATCCCTTGCCATGATTGTGTGGTGCCCCGACGTGCTTATTTCTCACCTTTTCATAGGTCCCAGCAATGATCTAAGGTAGTGAGTCATCTCCTATTTTCTTATCTAATTGCTTGCTTCTTCTAAGGACCATCGCTTCTCCAGAATATATAATGCTTATATACATCCTTCCATTCTATCTTGTGTAGCGAGTTTGTTGATAGAATATCATCGGTAGTCCTCTAAGGGGTATCCCACGAAGGTAGATTGATCGGCAGAAAGACATGTAATCAAGAACAAGAAGGCAATAGAGACACATGAGTTAGATAGGTTTAGGCCGTCAGTATGATGTAATACCCTACTCCTATGGTATGTTGGATTGTATTGGCTATCGTATGATATCGTATGAGTTTGGAGGGGGTCCCTGCCCACCTTATATAGTCCGGGGGCAGGGTTACAAGTTGGTTAGATATGAGAGATAACCGAAAAGTAATAACAGATTATAGGAATCATGGGATCATACGTATCCTAATAGATCTCGTAGTATCTTTAGGATATCTTCCTGGTGTCTTGTGGGAGACGCCGAGCAGCGTCGTGCCCTGCAAGGCTTTGTCTGGTGGGTTGGGCCTCCCCTGGGGGCATAGCCCATGTGGTCTATCGTGGGTATCCGGGGTTGTACTCCCCACAGCTAGTCCCCGAGCGCCTTGTACCTGTTGTGCAACTCCATATTGAGCTTGTTCGAGCAGGTACAAACAAAGCCGAGCAGTCAAACTCATGGTCCGACCACCATGGTGAGTTGCCGAGCAGTTGTGAACCATCGTCGAGCAGCGTGAACCATCGCCAAGCAGCATGAACCATCGCCAAGCAGTGTAACCCAAGTACTGCTTGCCATAAGGGTGTAAGGAGCTCAAGTTTAGAATTGAAAATTTCTTCACAGTGGACCAAGTGTGCCCACTTAGTGTCCAACCATGAGAAAGAGAGATAGTCTTCTTCAGCTTCAAGAGGCGCGGAGTCTTGCAGAATAAAGCAAGCAAATTCACCATGAGGTGAAGTGTGCCCACTTAGTCCCTGAGCCTGATAGTATTTGACGTGGTCATGTGGTGCCAGGGTCCAAAGTAGAAGAATAGTAAAAAACCAGCTGAGCAGGCAGCCAGTCCCCGGGCATAGCCTCAAAATGAGACAAAAGCACATTCACCGCATGGTGAAGTGTGCCCACTTAGTCCTCGAGCCTGATAGTAGGTGACGTGGTCACGTGGTGCTAGGGTCAAAAATAGCAGTCAACTGAAGGAAAAAATCCCCAATGCGGTGAGGAACCGAGACGTAATGCTGACGCAGTCCCCGAGCCATAAGAGGAAATCTTGGAAAAAACAAATCGTGGAGAAAATACCGGAGTAATAGTTGTACAGTAGTAATTACTAAGCCATAACGGTTGGTAGAGAAGTCGGCGAATATTCGGCGAGCCGTAACAAATTGCGGAGATAAATCGGCGATACGGGCCGCGGTTGCGCGAAAGCCCAGGTAAAGGCCCAACTTGCTGTTGCGGAGAATTCAGAGAGGCGCAAATCGTGGGAGTGGTTTCCCAAAAACCCTCAAATGCGAAAGGGTGGGGGAGTGATTTATAACTGCATCACCGCTCCCCGCACTCCCACCTTTGCCATTTCATCTTCCTCCTTAGCCCTCGCATTTCTAGATCCACATCCACGCGCACTTTCGCTGCCAGTCTCCATCCGTATCCGAGAGATGGCGCCTAAGAGGGGAGCTATGAACCCAAAGAATGCGAGCCCAAAGAAGGCAAGCATCAGAGCCAGCCATGACAAAGAGTGGGTGCCGTCGCGCACAGGAGAGGCGGAGCTCAACAGATTGGTGGAGGAGGGCATTCTTCCTGACCGTGTCACCGTCGGATGGCGGCCAGCCAGCGGTGAGCCCTTCCTAATGTCTCATACTGATGAAGTAGTGGTGTTTGAGGATTATTTCTAGCGAGGGTTGGGATTTCCTATTCATCCTTTTTTGAGGGATCTGTTGGAGTTCTGGGCACTTAGTCTATGCAATCTCCACCCAAACACCATCTTGCACACCTCGATCTTTATCCACTTCTACGAAGCATATCTGGGGATTCTTCCGCACTTCAACCTCTTCGGGCACCTGTTCTGGTTGAAGAAGAAAGGCGGGATGGCGAGCGAGTAAATCACTATACCGCTGAATACTTTGCTAAAGGGATGGAACGCCAGGTGGTTCTACATGAAGTAGAGCCACATTGCAATCCGTTGCGACGTCGACCACATCCCGGAGAGCCAAAAGAGCTGGTCAGAGAAACCAAACAGTGCTGACATAGAGCAAGTGAGGGAGCTCCTTGGCTTAATAAAGGGCGTGAAGACCAATGGTGGACTTGTGGTGGCGAGCTTCATAGTGCGCCGTGTCCAGCCCTGCAAGGAGAGGGCCCACGTAGCCTTTGATTTCAAAGGGGAGACCGACGGTACCTGGGACAGGACAGAGATGCTGTCAAGGGACGTTGTGCAGGAGCGGGCTGCAAAGCTATTCGCTCCACTTGCCTTGTTCAACTTGCCAGGGCAGACGCGACCCTTTCACTACAAGAATCTACCTCCTCAGGTAAATATCTCAATTGTGTGTTCCTGATGCTTTTTATTTTTTTGTCATTGCCGAGCAGTGGACTGATTCACTTATGCGAAGATCCATTCGCAGGAAAGAGCGGTGTACTTCTCGGGCATGCTAAGGGGCGATTGGCCGTAGGCAGTAGATGCTCGGCCACCGACGCAGCCTAAGGAGGAAGCTGTCAGCATCTTGTTGGAGAGTCCATCCCCAGCATCGAAGAAAGTCCGGGGAAGAGAGCAGCGGCTAGATGAGCCGACCCAGAAGAAGAGAAAGACGGCGGGTGCCGCTCCCCTCAAGCCGGGTGACATCTTGCTTGGCGGTGACCAGACCACTTGGACACAGAGTACCATGATGTCTGAGTAGTCAGATGATGATGAAGTTCCAGTGGCTCCTCCACCGAGCACGAAGGCGCCTCTGCGCACCACGCGCGTGGAGGAACAATCAAAGGGAGGACAAGAAGTCCCCCAATAGCAGGCGACGGGAGTTCCTGAGTAGCAAGCAAAGGGAGTCCCCGAGCAGCAGGCGAGGGGAGTTCTAGAGTGGTGAGCGGAGGGAGTCCCCGAGCTGCAAGCGAGGGGAGTCTCGGAGCGGCAGGCGGAGGAGAGGCTGATGGGAGAACCCGTGAGACCTCCACCCCAAGACACAGGAATCGACCCCAAGGTCACGGCTAGGGGCTCGGGTAGGCAGTGCCAGTTTAGAAAAATCTACCGAAAAGTCGATACGTAAGTACCCTTGTCTTGGAGTTATTTTGTTGTCGTATCCTTATCTCTTTTGGTGACTGACAAGCTGGTCTGATGTAGCGTGAGGCGTGCGGAGGATCTGACCCCACCCGACCAAACTGACGAGCAGCCGAGGGCTGGTCCCGAGGCGGAGGCAATGCCGGCGGCTCCCGTCCCGGAGTCCCCGGGTGCTCGGCAGCTGGTAGAGGAGTCAACCGTCGCTGCTGATGAACTTGGTGGTGGCGAACAGTTGGCACCGACGGTGGATGGGTCAGCGATGATGCCCGGGGCAACGACAGGAACCACCGGGTCTTCAGCAGTGAATGCGGGAGATGTTGGTGCCACGCCTGAGTCTGGGGTGGCGAAGCCGGTGCCGCCTGAGGAGCTAACGGCGCCTCCCGAGGCATCGCTATCTGACCATGGAGCCCCCCAGTGGTGCCTCCAGCTATGGCAGAGGAGGATGAGGTGGAAGAGATCAAACGTGAGGAATCTCGACCCCAAGCTGTCTGAATCCTCCACAAACGCGGCGATGAGGTAGTGGTTGTTGAGGAGGAGGACACCACCAGGGAGCTAAGGAGACTAGAATCCGCCCTTGCCGGAGTGATGAAACAAATCAAGGTCAGTACTACATCTAGAGTGCTTGTCTTCGATGTTGGAGATCGGAGTTTGTCATTGTCATTGTGCATTTGCAGGGGATAACTTGGACTGCCGAGCAGCATCGCCAGCTAATCAAGAGGATGGAGCCCCTCGCCGAGGAGAATGTAAAGCTCAAGGAGGCGATGAACCTTATGGAGAAGAACATCTAGAGGGCCCAGCGCGAGCGAGACCTTGCTGAGTCCAACGCGCAAGACCTAGAATACTAGAAGGGCATCCTATCTAAGCAGCTGCCGACGACGTCTGAGCAGTTGCGGGGCAAGTCTGAGCAGGTGGCCACCATCTCTGAGCGGCTAACAAGTGTGTCCGAGCAGCTAGAATGGAAGTCTGAGCAGGTCAAAAGTGTCTCCGAGCAGAGAAAAGGTATGGCGTATCGGCGAACTTGCTTTGCATTGCTGAATTACTTTTGGTGCTGACGACCGCTGTGCTTGTAGAGCAAGAAGCGGAGCTCGGCCAGCTGCGCCAAACCATCAAGCAACTCCAAGAGGAGAAGGCGAAGAAGTCAGGGCTAGTGGACAAACTAGCCAAGGAGCTGAAGGGTGAGTACTTCCTGGCCAGAGTTACTGTTGAAGTAGTTTCCATGCTTGATGGAACCTTGTAATGCTTGTAGACTACCGTTGGAGGGTCAAGGCACAGTTTGATGTGCTGGTGCAGTAGGCCAGGACCCAAAGGGATAAGTTCGACACCATAGTCATCGGGGTCAAACCGATGCTCGACTGCGTCGACCTAGAGGCAGCTCCTCAGCTTGACGGCAGGCCACCGTGTTCGGACATCGTCATCGAGAGGTGCAAGGCGGCATGGGAGAACTTCAAGAGCTTCAACCGCGATGCCATTATTACCACCATTACTCACGCCCTTGCGGTGGTCTGGTCCCACTACCCAACCATTGACCTTCAGGCGATAGGGGCCGGATTCGCCGAAGGGATGGGCGAGGCGGAGCACTAGCAGCTGGAGGATGAGGTAGAGGACACGACGAAGAAGCTGGCCAGCAATATCGACCTGTTCGGCGAGATGGACGGCGATGGCGAAGCTCGGTGATCTGCTCCAAGAGTTATGCTATATTAACTAGAGACAATATTTAGAATGCGAAGGGCGCAAACAGACATTTATGTATATGTATAAATGTTGACATGTGCATGTTTATGCAGTTTGTAGCGTTGCGGTGAAGAAAACGTTGTAGTATTAACCCTAACGCAATTATACATAGTACAAGTAGTGTCTGAGCAGTTAGTTCGTTACTGAAAATCTTTGGCCTTAGCTAGCCCATAGTCCATAACGTCGAGCACGGAGCCCATGCACGTGTAGGAGGAACAAGCGTGACCAAGGAACCGCAGCCGACCACCCATAACGCAGAGTGCGGAGCCCATAGCACATGTAGGGAGAGATCGGAGACTGGGTCTTCTCCATAGAGAACAGAGCGGAATGTGTGCTGCTCGGTGGCTGGTGAAATAACTTGGAGATAAACATAGTATAAGTGGCGTCCAAGCAGTTAGTTCTTCATTGAGCTCTCAACCTTGGCTAGCCAATAGTCCATAACGTCGAGCGTGGAGCCCGTGCACGTGTAGGAGGAACATGCGTGACCAAGGAACCACAGCCGACCACCCATAACATAGAGCGCGGAGCCCATAGCACATGTAGGGAGAGATCGAAGACTGGGTCTTCTCCATAGAGCACAGAACATAACGTATGCTGCTCAGTGGTCAGCAAAACATTTCGAAGATATGGAGAAACACGGTGGAGTATTTATGGCGATCACATGTTGGAGATATGGAGAGACGTGGCGGAGCATTTATGGCGATCCCGTATTGGAGTTCGTTAAGGAGTAGCTTAGAGCTCGGCGACCGTATGTGGAGATTCAATCATAATGGAGAAATTGAAAGGACCTAGGATGCCGCCTAGAGGGGGGGAATAGTCGTTTCTAAAAATTAACACCTTTAAATGCGGAAACAATTAGAAAAGGGAGATTCCAAAATGCAAACTCCAAATTAAGAGTAATACCACTCCTCACAAGTTAGCCATAGAGTTAACAAGGTATAAAGAATATATCTAGAAGCTACAACCCTACAACACAAAGTTAGAACATAGATCAAATAATATTCAGCCTTGAGCTCTAATACCGGACGTGTCCGGTATACACGATTTCTGCAGAGTAGCCCCGAACTTGATCCTTTCGATTTCTATCTTCAAACCAAACTACAGGCACCTACTAGAGATGACAATATACACAGGGAATCTGCACAAGAGCTGGAGCAATACAAATATCAAATGAAATGCAAATTTAGACACAATATTTGTTTTACCAAAGTTCGGACTCATTCGAGTCCTACTCTCCATTGAGGGGGCTATGGGTGACACAATGAAGGTCAGCCCTAGAGGGTACCATGAAGGTCACTCTAGCCAAAGTCTTTTCCAACTCCTTTTCCTCCTTCCACTAGTTGATTCCGAGGCGGCGGAATCAACCGTTACAAACTTTCCAAGGCACACCAGAATCTCTCGAGTGCTCTCCGGTGACTCCTAACCATCTAGGACCAAAGAGTCCAAGAGTAACAAATGCAAATCATGAGATTGACAATATACACAAGTGCTCAAGTGGTTGGATTGCTCTCTTTTTGAATTTCTCTCAACCCACTAATTGATTTGGCAATTTGGATCACACACTCACTAAGAGAGGGTTTGGGAGAGTTGGCAAGGCTCAAAAACGTGTATGTGTATCAGCAGAATCAGCAGCCTCCAAAGGTGGAGGCTTGGGGGTATTTATAGCCCCCTTGGAAAAACTAGTCGTTTTATAGCCGTTGCCATACCGGATGCATACTGGACACGTCTGGTACGATTTACACTCCTGATGAATGCCGGAACTCTCGACTGTCGGAACTCCTGACTCACGTCGGAACTCCCGACCCTCAGCATATTTGAAAACTAGCCGTTGGCCTCTGGTCATCCATACCGGACACGTCCGGTATGACCAGGATAGTGAGCCATCTAAGTTAGTTAAGTGCAAGACATCGGAACTCCCCACCATTGTCGGAACTCCCGACCATCGGAACTTTCGACTCACGTCGGAACTCCTGATGAACCAACCTGAGAACAACAAGAATTTCATCGTTGCTAGGCTCATACCGGACACGTCCGGTATCGTCCGGTATTGCCAGATCAGCAAAACACATGTTAGCTCTTTTGTCTCTCAAATACTCAAAACTCACATGGGTTGGCTTGAGCACTTATGAAACATTATCTATCAACATGATGCATCCCTCTTAATAGTACGACATTCCTATTAACTCAAATTTAAAAGTATAATGAATTTAAACCTTTTGAGTTGATCTCTTTCAACCGAAGCCGTGTATTCTGTTCTTCATCAAGTGAGGGTGCTAACATGTCAACTTTGATCTTTTTCACTTGAGCATAGCCATCTTGAGCACGTGACTTGATTCCATTCATCAAATTCTTGGATAATCCCAAATGTATCAAGTCACTTCCATCAAACACTCCAATAGTGATTTGATCCTTCACATTAACATGACCATCATAGCTTGATTAGTACCTCAACTAAATGCAAGTACTTCCTTCTTCACCCTAGCTAGGTTCTTCGGCCGCCAAGCCATCGCTTGCCCTTCACCCTTGCTTAGTGCCTCGAAGCCTTTCCTTGCTATCTTCACCATCCCAAGCCATCAGGTCACACCTTGTGTTGAATCATCCATTCATTTGTATTGTTATCTTTTTCATTTCAATTTAGCAAGCTTCAAATATGAGACCATTCCATATGCAATCCCTCATGTCTCATTAATTAATTCTTATGAGCTTGCTTACACATAGCATATGGAAATCCCACAATAAATAAGCCTTTGAATGAATTACATTTGCGTTGTTGTCTTGTGCTTGAACTAGATTGTTTATACAACAACACATCATTTTGGCTTTCATTAAGTACCTATGAGATAACCTATTACCTGTCCACACTTAGAAACGGGTTAGACCTTTAATCACGTTGTCATTCAATCATCCAAAACCCACTAAAGGGCTAGATGCACTTTGAATCTCCCCCTTTTTGGTGATTGATGACAACTTGATTAAAGCTTACAAAAGAATATAAACATTTAAGCTTTTGGGTTCAATGATTTATGAGAGGCTCCCCCTTAATATGTGCTTATGATTAGTATTCACAAAATGACCTCAAATGTCAATTGCACATACTAAAACATATAGAAGACTCCCCCTAAATCATTGCATCTGTGGGGTGCATGTGACAAAGTAAAACCATGATGCTTATGACAAGATATATCACACAAGAATAAATATAAAGGCATCACATCAAATATTTTCATTCTAGCATGCATAGTCCTTATGAAAACAAATACAACACATGTATGTCACACATAGCACTCATTATACATTTTCTCAAGTCCACAAGCCACTAATATAAAACAAAAAGATCATGTGTCGAGAGATACATAGAAAAAGCATAAGTAAGTCTCATCTCAAACTCAAGATACATTAATGAAGCTCAAAAACTACAGCCTGCAATACATATCTTCAGGTACAAAGATAAACAAATGAAACTATCCTAAAGCTTTAATTAGTCTCTCTCCTCTTTGTCATCTATCACCACAAAGGTCCATCAATGGCATACTAAGGACAAAGGAGCTGCAAGCTGTATCTGATCTCTGACATCACTCATCGCCATCACCATTGCCCTTGTCGTCTGAGCATGAAGCATGGGTGGGCGAGAAGAACTCTGTCCTGGAGCACCAGTACCCCATAGATATCCTGGCCACCAAAGACGTAGTCACTGGTAGAGTACCTGGGTCACTACCAAAGATGTCCTGCCAGAAAGCAGAACCCATCTCCTCTCCCGCACTAGGGCGTGGCTGCTGTTGTGCCTGCTACTAAGGCTGCTCCTATAGAGGCTGCTGTCGCTGAAAGTACTCAGCAAACTGTCTGTCATATCTGTCCTGCTGCTGCTCCTCAGTCTCTGGCTCACTAGCTGCTGAGACTGCTCCATCTTACAGAGGAGACCTAGGAGGATCAAGCTCAAGTTGGGTAGCTAACTGCTTTAGAGTCCTAGTGTCCTTCCTCCTAGCCTCCCTCTCCTTCCTCTGCCTAGACTCAATGCCCCGATACATAACCTGAATGTCCCAGCACATCCCAAAGATGGAACTGAAGAACTTACGGATAGGCGAGGGAGGACTACCATGACCTGAGGAAGAATGTGAGTGAGAACCACGTGATGGAAGGGAAGCTCCTCCTACTGGTGCACCACCGGTAGGTGCATCTACCATAGCTGCAGCTACTGCTTCCCCTAGCCCTGCTGGTGGTACCCCTGTCTCAGGCAAGTCTGCAACAATTTTAGGGCCTTGTGAATCTTGTCATACTTGAATGTGTGCCCTGTGACCTGCTCAATCATATACATGATATAAGGAGCAAATCCACAGCCCTTGAGGGGCCTCTCACCTACACTCCGAATCTCACACCAGATAAAGTCAAAAACGCTGAAGGGTCGAGCATCAGGTGCCATCCTGTGGAGCAGGTTCCTAGAGTAATCTGCGATGTTTCCCTTATCTCCACCCTTGCAATCAATGGTCTTCCTAAACATCCTGTCTAGGTATCTATAAGTAGGGTGAAGACCTAGAATAGTGCATCTAGCTAGGGTGAAGACCTAGAACCTTCCCCATTGTTCCTCTCTCACCTCCTGGTGGGTACATGTAGGCGAGCTACTCAGGAGGTAACACCTGCTCTGTGTGGATCCTGTCTCCCTGAAGGTCCTCCTCTGAGAAGCTAAGAAAAGCTACAAAGGCATCATAGTCAACACTGTACCACTGGCCTTCAAGCATCCAATGCATACACCTCGGCTCCTCTTCCACAAATATAGTGGCCAATCATGCACAAACTCCATGAGCGTGTATACACCTGTGCGCTGACAAGTGGCAATAGCATAGTCAATGGAGGACTTCCGTAGCTCTCTGACATGTTTCCAATCTATCCACTGAGACTTGGCTACCATAGGATTCCTAGCAAGTATCACACTAGTATAATAATCTAGATGGAACATAGTGTGAAAGCGATGATCATACTAAATCCTAGGCAAACCTCTAGGATCAATCCTCCTCTGATCTCTTGCTCTCATAGTCATACCCTTTCCTTTGTAGTTGACTCTAACAACATAGTTGGGTAAAACGGGAGCATGTACTTCAAGAAGGCCATAGTCCATGCCCTGACCTGGGTGGTGCAATAGAGGTGCCTGCTCCTCCTCCTCTATCTCCTCAGAGCTGTCACCATCATCTGACTCTCTGTCTGAGTCTTTGTCAGTGCTCTTCCTTTTCCTGTGCTCAAGTCTGTAATCCTCAGTTTCATCACCAGAAGAGGGGCTGCTATCACCATCACCACCCTCTCTATACCGTGGAGTGCCCCTAGTGGCTCTAGAGGGTCTCCTGCTACTGCCCTGCTCCTGCTGACTGAATCTGGGATGCATGTCCTGCCTTGCCTTCTTGTGTTTCTCCAAAGTTGGATCATGCCTATGCTTGGACCTAGGCTCCGGTCGTCTGCTCATGACTGTTGTCCTGTATCCAAAGATATGCAAGGAATTTTAGATACATTCCCAAACGATAGCTTATTTTAGTTGAAATATAGAAATAAGAATAATTATCCTATGCTTTACAATCACCTCAACCAAACTAGGTCTAACACAATAGACAATCAAACTTAATCCTATGAATCAACCACTGAGAAGATTGAAATGAGGGAGCAAAACCTGCTCTGCTGTCCCATACTGGACACGTTCGGTATGAGCGGACAGCAACCCTAACCAGGGTCCTTCGCTCAATCTTCAACCAATCCAATCCAAACTCTGGGCATTGCTTCTAGACAGATGATGTAGCATCTCTACTGAAGGGATTTCAAAATCATGCCCTAATCGCTTAGATCGGATGAGGTCCGGGATTAGGGTACCTTGAGAGAGTGAATGAAGATACGATTGGAAATCCAAGTCTCGGAGCCTTTGATCTTGATGCAAATCTCCTCTGATCCAATCTTCCTCTCTTCCTTTTCACGGTGGAAACTTGAAATCGCCAATGAAGGTCGAGGGAAGGCGGCATACCGGACACGTCCGGTATTTGCGGGCTGGTTGTTCTTTTTCCAAATTTCATTCACTTAATTCCAATCCCCTTCTCTATCATTTCTTGATCCAAAAGCATGTATGTCCTTGATCCAAATAAGGTGTAATTACTTATCTTATCCAAATGCAATGAGTATCACTTCTCTTTTCCAAATATTTGGCATATATAGATTTTGATTACTTGAGAGAGATATTGTGAGACATAGTAGATTGTGGACTTAAGAAAGCCATGTCATATGTAATTAGCCAATCAAACAATCAAGGAGAGCTATAATTATCACATGACAAGGCTAGGTCACAAAGACCAAGATTCAAATAGTTTTTCAAATTCACACCACCTACACATACTAGTTAGGGGTTTTGAAAAACATCTCTCCTATGTCACACAAATGCACATTCAAACATATAAAGGGCCTTAGATGCACTTACAATGCATGTATGTAAATACATACCTTTGCCTTGAGCCCACAAGAATTCCACTAAGAAGATATATAGCATGATAGTCTTTATGTTGACCTTAATTGTCAAATAATCATGCTAGATTCTAAATCGATTTTCATCCAAAGGACTACAAGGAATGCTAGATAAATTTGTTAGTCCACAAGGTGCAAAATAGAAACTGAGCTCCCCCTAAATAAGTGCTTTAAGTAATTTGAATGACTTTTAACTAGCACTTTATTCTATTAAGAATTTGGGGGTCAATTTTCTATTTTGAACCATAACCAAATAATTTGCCATATTTAATTTTGAGTTTAAGGGATGCTCACAATCCACTTAGATTTGGTAAACCACAAGCTTCTGAGTAAGTTGAGGATATATGAAAGTGTATGGATCAAAGACTCAGTTGCAATCCAATTAGTGTTCTGGTTCCTGCAATACTGGACACATCCGGTAGGTGCAGGACAGAAACAATTAATCCGCTGCTTGTGATTCTTCGTTTAGCTCTATTATTTATTGTATACCTGCATCTCAACAAATGTATTGCTCTACTAGAGAGCTATTAAAAGCACAATATGACAAACATGATATTATCAAGTAAAACTTATTAGCCACTTTCAATTTTTCACAAATATGCTTATTTGAGAGTCATTGAGCACAAAACAAACAAAGTGGCTATCCTATGAGGTTTAGGTACTTGCTACCAATGGTGAAAATGAAGTAAATGATATATTCATTAAACTATCTTTGGGTCAACCATATAGGAGATTATGATGAGAATTGGTTGATAGATTGAGTTAATATTTTCAATTTACTTGCTCAACCACCCCGAAGGCTTCATTTCATCACCAAGTACCTACATCATTAACCTAAGCACACTTTGGTACCCAACTCTTGTTGGGTCCTTTTGGGTTAGTCAACAAGTGCTTAGGCACCCAAATGGATTTAGCACTAGTTTGTGGTGAACACATCACCTTGCTAGTGCTAACTCCATTTGTGGTCTTCCTAAGCATATCATTATAAATAAATGTGTTCGGCTTAGGAGCGTTACCATTTGGGCATTCATAGCTTAGATGCCCCTTTCTTCTAGAAGCATAGCATATGCGGCCTTTGTTTGCTCTATGCTTGTTTTGCTTGTATGGACACGTATCAATCTTGTGGCCCATCTCATTGCATCCATAGCATCTTCTTGTTGCAACTTGGCCTTCCTTTCTTGCCTCTTTGTACATTGGGCATTTCTTGGTAGGATGCCCCAATTTCTTGCTTATGAGACAAGCGCTTTGTCCATCACTTTTCTTTTGGTTGGCCAACTTGTTTGAGGCCTTTTGTTTGGCCACTTCACACTTGTCGGCCCAACTCTTATGTGGACACATGGCCCACTCATGTCCATATAATCCACAACCATAGCATAACCTTTTTCCATGTTTCTTGCTCTTGGTTGTGTTGGCCTTACTTGAAATGTGATTCTTTTGTTGGGTTTTGGAGGAAGCAAGGTTTGAACCCTTCTCAAGCTTCTTCACCATGTTATCACGGTTATCTTGAGAAGGTTGTGCTTTCTCCTTACCCTTCAACCGAATCATATCTTTCTTTAATCTATCCACCTCTTCTTTGAGCTCTATGTTTTCTATGAGATTTAGCTCAATTGAAGATTAGCTTGCTTGAGGAGCACATTCATTAGTACAAGAAATATTTAATTGAGATGGTGTACTAGTGAGTGAATGTGTGAGAGGTTGAGAAAATTTTACCGATGTGATCACAACCTCATGAGCCACCTCAAGCATAATGCTTGATTCTACTACTTCATCATGAGAGCACTTTAGATGAACATAGTTTGCTTGTAGCACATTATACTTGCTTGATAGTTCATCTAGCCTTGCCTTGAGCTCCAAGTTTTCCTTCTCTAGTTGTGAAACACTAGAAGAGGAGTTAGTAACTAGAGCATGCTCAATTGACAATTTTTCATACCTTTCACTTAGAGCCTTTAGTTCTTCCATCTTGGAGATGAGAAACAATTCTTGCTTTTGAAGTGATTGCTCTTGCTTCTCAATCTCTTCTTCAAGCTCATCATTCTTTTCAACTATCTTCATGATGATGAACTTGTCTTTGCGGTTGAGATGATCAAGGTTGTAGTTGTCTTCAACTTCAACATCATTCTCATCTTGATCATCTACTTGTGCTTTCTCCTTTTCTTGATCTTTCTTGTTACTCTTCTTCTTGCTTTTCTTGGCCATGAGACACAAGTGATGAGTATCATGAGATACTGAGGTTGACTCATCACTTGGTCGCCACCGGGCTTGAGCCTCATCATCACAGACAGCCTGCTGTCCTGCTGCCACGGCCATACCGGACACGTCCGGTAGGCATACCGGACACGTTCGGTATGTGCAGGCATACAACAGGTCATGCGCTGCTTGCACTTCTTGCTCTGGCTCGGCATTCTTGAGATGAGCACTCTCCATTGATTCGATCTCAAGTGCATCATCACATTTGGATTTTCCATATAAATCAAAAAGTCTAGTCCAAATGAGATAAGCACTCTCCGGAGGTGGTTGTCCATCGAAGATTGCCTCATCTTGAACCTCTACACTTAATGTACTCAAAATGACAATAATATCTTGAGCATTGAGTTGCACACATATCTCTTCCTCTTTTGACAATTTTTTGTAGTTGTCCCAATCAACTATAGGAAGAGGTATGCTTGCATCCACAATATGCTCAACAAGAGGACTAATATCCCTAAAAGCATTGAGTACATGAATTGACCAAGGTAGAAAGTTTGAACCATCATTTTGGAGAAACACCGGCTCCAACTCGATAGGCGTCGACATCCTTTTCTCACGACGGTGAAGCTTTAGGTGAGAACCTCGCTCTGATACCAATTGAAAGAACCTAGGATGCCGCCAAGAGGGCGGTGAATAGGCGTTTCTGAAAATTAACACCTTTAAATATGAAAACAATTAGAAAAGGGAGTTTCCAAAATGGAAACTATAAATTAAGAGTAATACCACCCCTCACAAGTTAGCCATAGAGTTAACAAGGTATAAAGAATATATCTAGAAGCTAAAACCCTGCAACACAAAGTTAGAACAGAGATCAAATAATATTCAGCCCTGAGCTTTAATACCGGGCATGTCCGGTATACACGATTTCAGCAGAGCAGCCCCAAACTTGCTTCTTTCGATTTCTATCTTCAAACCAAACTACAGGCACCTACTAGAGATGACAATATACACAGAGAACCTACACAAGAGCTGGAGATCGGAGTTTGTCAATGTCATTGCGCATTTGCAGGGGATAACTTGGACTGCCGAGCAGCGTCGCCAGCTAATCAAGAGGATGGAGCCCCTCGCCGAGGAGAATGTAAAGCTCAAGGAGGCGATGAAACTTATGGAGAAGAACATCCAGAGGGCCCAGCATGAGCAAGACCTTGCTGAGTCCAACGTGCGGGACCTGGAATACCAGAAGGGCGTCCTATCTGAGCAGCTGGCGACGACATCCGAGTAGTTGCGGGGCAAGTCTGAGCAAATGGCCACCATCTCTGAGCGGCTGACAAGTGTGTCCGAGAAGCTGGAACAGAAGTCCGAGCAGGTCAAAAGTGTCTCCGAGCAGAGAAAAGGTATGGCGTATCGGCGAACTTGGTTTGCATTGCTGAATTACTATTGGTGCTGACAACCGCTGTGCTTGTAGAGCAAGAAATGGAGCTCGGTCAGCTGCGCCAAACCGTTGAGCAACTCCAAGAGGAGAAGGCGAAGGAGTCAGGGCGAGCGGACAAACTAGCCGAGGAGCTGAAGGGTGAGTACTTCCTGGTCGGAGTTATTGTTGAAGTAGTTTCCTTGCTTGATGGAACCTTGTAATGCTTGCAGACTACCGTCGAATGGTCAAGGCACAGTTTGATGTGCTGGTGCAGGAGGCCAAGACCCAAAGGGATAAGTTCAATGCCATAGTCACTGGGGTCAAACCAGTGCTCGACTACGTCGACCTAGAGGCATCTCCTTTGCTCGACGGTAGGCCGCCATGTTCAAACACCGTCATCGAGAGGTGCAAGGCAGCGTGGGAGAACTTCAAGAGCTTCAACCGCGATGCCATTGTTACCGCCATTACTCACGCCCTTGCGGTGATCTGGTCCCACTACCTAGCCATTGACCTTTAGGCGATAGGGGCTGGATTCACCAGAGGGATGGGCGAGGTGGAGCACCAGTAGCTGGAGGATGAGGTAGAGGACACGGCGAAGAAGCTGGCCGGCAATATCGACCTGTTCGGTGAGATGGACAGCGATGGCGAAGCTCGGTGATCTGCTCTGAGAGTTATGCTGTTTTAACTGGAGAGAGTAGTTAGAATGCGCAAGGGCGCAAACAAACATTTATGTATATGTATAAATGTTGACATGTGCATGTTTATGCAGTTTGTAGTGTTGCGGTGAAGAAAACATTGTAGTATTAACCCTAACGCAATTATACGTAGAATAAGTAGTGTTCAAGCAGTTAGTTCGTTACTAAAAATCTTTCGCCTTAGCTAGCCCATAGTCCATAACATCGAGGGCGGAGCCCATGCACGTGTAGGAGGAACAGGCGTGACCAAGGAACCACAGCTGACCACCCATAACGCAGAGCGCGGAGCCCATAGCACGTGTAGGGAGAGATCAGAGACTGGGTCTTCTCCATAGAGAACAGAGCAGAATGTGTGCTGCTCAGCGGCTAGCGAAATAACTTGGAGATAAACATAGTATAAGTGGCGTCCAAGCAGTTAGTTCTTCATTGAGCTCTCAGCCTTGGCTAGCCCATAGTCCATAACATCGAGCGTGGAGCCCGTGCATGTGTAGGAGGAACAGGCGTGACCAAGGAACCACAGCCGACCACCCATAACGCAGAGCACGGAGCCCATAGCACGTGTAGAGAGAGATCGGAGACTGTGTCTTCTCCATAGAGCACAGAACATAACGTATGCTGCTCAGTGGTCGGCGAAACATTTCGAAGATATGGAGAAACACAGCGAAGTATTTATGGCGATCACATGTTGGAGATATGGAGAGACATGGCGGAGCATTTATGGCGATCCCGTATTGGAGTTCGTTAAGGAGTAGCTTAGAGCTCGGCGACTGTAAGTGGAGATTAAATCATAATGGAGAAATTAAAAGGACCTAGGATGCCGCCTAGAGGGGGGGGAATAGTCGTTTCTAAAAATTAACACCTTTCAATGCGAAACAATTAGAAAAGGGAGTTTCCAAAATGGAAACTCCAAATTAAGAGTAATACCACCCCTCACAAGTTAGCCATAGAGTTAACAAGGTATAAAGAATATATCTAGAAGCTACAACCCTGCAACACAAATTTAGAACATAGATCAAATAATATTCAGCCCTGAGCTCTAATACCGGACGTGTCCGATATGAATACTAGACGTGTCCGGTATACACGATTTCTGCAGAGCAGCCCCGAACTTGATCCTTTTGATTTCTATATTCAAACCAAACTGCAGGCACCTACTAGAGATGACAATATACACATAGAATCTGCACAAGAGCTGGAGCAATACAAATATCATATGAAATGCAAATTTAGACATGATATTTGTTTTACCAAAGTTCAGACTCGTTCGAGTCCTACTCTCCGTTGAGGGGGCTATGGGTGACCCAGTGAAGGTCAGCCCTAGAGGGTACCACAAAGGTCACTCTAGCCGAAGTCTTTTCCAAATCCTTTTCCTCCTTCCACTAGTTGATTCCGAGGCGGCGGAATCGACCGTTACAAACTTTCCAAGGCACACCACAATCTCTTGGGTGCTCTCCGGTGACGCCTAACCGTCTAGGATCGAAGAGTCCAAGAGTAACAAATGCAAATCACGAGATTGACAATATGCACAAGTGCTCAAGTGGTTGGATTGCTCTCTTTTTGAATTTCTCTCAACCCACTAATTGATTTGGCAATTTGGATTACACACTCACTAAGAGAGGGTTTGGGAGAGTTGGCAAGGCTAAAAAACGTGTATGTGTATCAGCAGAATCAGCAGCCTCCAAAGGTGGAGGCTTGGGGGTATTTATAGCCCCTTAGGAAAAACCAGCCATTTTATAGCCATTGCCATACCAGATGCATACTGGACATGTCTGGTATGACTTACACTGCGCCAACGGTAACTAAGTTACAGTGTCAATGTGAGGCATCGGAACTCCTGATGAATGCCGGAACTCTCGACCGTCGGAACTCCTGACTCACGTCGGAACTCCCGACCCTCAGCATATTTAAAAACTAGCCGTTGGCCTCTGGTCATCCATAGACCAGGACAGTGAACCATCTAAGTCAGTTAAGCGCAAGACGTCGGAACTCCCGACGAACCAACCCGAGAACAACAAGAATTTCATCGTTGCTAGGCACATACCGGACACGTCCGGTATCGTCCGGTATTGCCAGATCAGCAAAACACTGGTTAGCTCTTTTGTCTCTCAAATACTCAAAACTCACATGGGTTGGCTTGAGCACTTATAAAACATTATCTATCAACATGATGCATCCCTCTTAATAGTACGGCATTCCTATTAACTCAAATTTAAAAGTATAACGAATTTAAACCTTTTGAGTTGATCTCTTTCAACTGAAGCCGTGTATTCCGATCTTCATCAAGTGAGGGTGCTAACATGTCAACTTTGATCTTTTTCACTTGAGCATAGCCATCTTGAGCACGTGACTTGATTCCATTCATCAAATTCTTGGATAATCCCAAATGTATCAAGTCACTTCCATCAAACACTCCAATAGTGATTTGATCCTTCACATTAACATGACCATCATAGCTTGATTAGTACCTCAACTAAATGCAAGTACTTCCTTCTTCACCCTAGCTAGGTTCTTCGACCGCCAAGCCGTCGCTTGCCCTTCACCCTTGCATAGTGCCTCGAAGCCTTTCCTTGCTATCTTCACCATCTCAAGCCATCAGGTCACACCTTGTGTTGAATCATCCATTTATTTGTATTGTTATCTCTTTCATTTCAATTTAGCAAGCTTCAAATATGAGACCATTCCATATGCAATCCCTCATGTCTCATTAATTAATTCTTACGAGCTTGCTTACACATAGCATATGGAAATCCCACAATAAATAAGCCTTTGTATGAATTACATTTGTGTTGTTGTCTTGTGCTTGAACTAGATTGCTTATACAACAACACATCATTTTGGCTTTCATTACGTACCTGTGAGATAACTTATTACCTGTCCACACTTAGAAATGGGTTAGACCTTTAATCATGTTGTCATTCAATCATCCAAAACCCACTAAAGGGCTAGATGCACTTTTAGAAATAATGGAGACAAATTATGGCGACCAAAACTTTATTCGTCATGGAGTGGAGAATAAATATCTGGAGCGTTTCAAGGATAGAAACGTATAAGATGCTCGATGTGCCATGAATTGGGAATATCGATTCCGTCCAAGTCACATAGCCGATAAGACCCTGGTCAGGTAACTTCTTTGACGATGTAAGGCCCTTCCTAGGGGGAGGAGAGCTTGTGCATCCCTTTGGTTTTTTGTCTTCTATGGAGAACGAGGTCACCGACAGCAAATGAATGACCTTTGATGTTGCGGTTGTAGTATCTCCACAAGCCTTCTAGATAATTGGCTGTGCAAACACAGGTGATCAGGCGTTCCTCCTTACCCTGTCGACGTCCTCTGTCCGAACAGCTGCGGCTTGCTCTTCATCATAATTTTCCACCCTAGGTGCTCGGAAGGCAATGTCCGCTGGTAGTATGGCTTATGAGCCATAGACCAAGAAATATGGAGACACACCAGTGCAGCGACTAGCTTGGGTGCATAGTCCCCAGACCATAGCTGGTAGCTCTTTGAGCCATCTACCCGGATGGTTTTCTTCTTTCTGATATAACCTCTTTTTTAGGGCATCAAGGATCATGCCGTTCGCCCGTTCGACCTGGCCGTTGGCTCTGGGATGAGCAACAGAGACGTATTTAATGGAGATGCATCGGTCTTCGTAGAAGTCCCAAAAATGATGACCAGTGAATGTGGTCCTGAGATCGGTGATGATGCTATTTGGGAGACCGAATCTATGAATGATATCTTCGAAAAACTCGACTACCTTCTTTGCCGTAGCCGAGACAAGCGGTTTATACTCGATCGACTTGGAGAACTTGTCGATGGCGACGTACACATACCGGAAGCCACCTGGCACTGGCTTGAAAGGCTCGATCATGTCTAGTCCCCAACATGTGAAAGGCCAGGAAGCTAGGATGGTCTACAGTGCTTGTGCCGGTACATGTACTTGCTTGGAGAAAAATTGACATCCTTCATAGCGTCGGACGAGGTCTTCTGCATCGAAGATGGCCGTGGGCCAGTAAAAACCAGCTCAAAAAGCTTTGCCGACCAGGTTTCTTGAGGCCACGTGGTTGCCGTAGGAACCAGAGTGAATTTCAAGAAGTAGCTTCACTACCTCTTCTTGGGTGATGTATTTCTGCAGTATCCCTTCCTTGGCACTTTTCCTCATCAAGTTGCCGTTCACCAGCACGTAATGCTTGCTTCAATGAATTAGGCATTCGATTTTAGTCTTGTCGGCGTGTACTTCGGCGCTGGTGAGGTACCTAATGAACTGTTCCCTCTAATCGGTGGCCGGCGAAGGTACCGTAAGTACCAGTTGCTCGGCGGGGGGAATTTCCTGAACTTCCTTCTCTTCCTTAATGGATGGCACCAAAAGATCTTGAACAAAGACCCCAGGCAGAATCGCGGCGTGAGAGGAGCCTAACTTGGATAGATGGTCGGCGAGCTGATTTTGATCTCGTACCATGTGGTGGTACTCGATACCATAGAACTTCCCTTCAAGCTTTCTGATTTCGACGCAATATGCATCCATCTTTTCACTGGAGCAGGACCAGTCTTTGTTGAGCTGGTTGATGACCAGCGTGGAATCCCCATATACCATGAGGCGTTTGACGCCGAGCTCAACGGCTATACGGAGTCCGTGGAGACACGCTTCGTATTCAGCGGCGTTGTTGGAGGCTAGAAAATGTATTCGGAGAACGTATCGGAGCTTATCCTTGGTCGGCGTGATGAACAGAATGCCCGCACCATCACCGTTGATGTTGAGGGCGCCGTCAAAGTACATCACCCAGTGTTTGGGGCAAGTAGCGGCAATGGGCTCTTGGATCTCAGTCCACTCAGCGACGAAATCAGCGAGCGCCTGAGACTTGATGGTAGGCCTACTTCTAAATTCGATGGAGTAAGTGTCGAGCTCGACAACCCACTTGATAATGTGGCCATTGGCCTCTTTGTTATGGAGAATGTCCCCTAGAGGGAACTCGGTGACCACGGTGATCTTGTAATACTCGAAGTAGTGGCGGAGCTTGCGCAATATTTCAGAATGGCATATAACAGCTTTTGGACCTGAGGATAATGAGTTTTGGGCTCATTAAGGACCTTGTTGATGAAGTAGACCGGACGTTGCACCTTATAGGCGTGCCCGACCACCTCACGTTCAATTAAGATAGCTGTGTTGATGACACGAGAAGGGGCGGCGATGTAGATCAGTAGAGTTTCGTCTGGCCGTGGCGCCGTCATGATCGGAGGCTTTGTTAGGAACAACTTGAGCTGCTCGAAAGCTGTATCTGCCTCCTCCAACCAGGAAAAGCGCTCAGAGGCCTCGAGGAGTTTGAAGAAAGGTAGTCCCTTTTCGCCGAGGTGCCATATAAAGCGGCTGAGAGCAGCCATGCAACCTATAAGCTTATGTATATCTTTGATGCATGTTGGCCGTTTCATGTTGGTGATGGTGGAGACCTTGTCGGGGTTGGGCTCGATGCCACGGGGCGCTGATGATGTAGCCCAGCAGTATACCGGATGGAACTCCAAAGATGCACTTTGAAGGGTTTAGCTTCCATCGGTACCTTTTTAGGTTGGCAAACGTGTCGGGGACCTAATACCGGGGTACCCCAGAAGGTGGAACCAATAACCACCGAACGTTAAAAACTTCTGGACGCATAAGAGCGTTGCTTCACCCCTCAGGGGAATGACAGGAGCTTGGTTCCACCTCGCCCAACGCCTTTGGGGTGGGCTTGGTCTCGCCCAAGGGCCCAGGGCTAGTCTCTATCGTAGAACCGACCAATTTATAAGAGTACCAGTACAATGGCAGCCCGCAAGCGGTCGCACTATCATACTTGAACCCATATAAACCCGGTAGTCCGTCGAGTACCACGATGGGTCCCGATAAACGATTTACAACAACCAAGATCGTACATGATTTAACATACATGCCACATATTACATAAAGTTCGCAGATACATTTCTCCATCAGAGTACGAATAAAAGTTATTACAAACCGAGTTTGGTAAATAAAAGCGGAAGCAAATTAAGTTTGAAAGTAACGTTTCCAACATAGTTTAGTACAGTGCCAAGATACGATCACGGTCCACAAAAGCATGTAGAAGGATTAATAAGAAGGCTGCCCAAGGCTTACTCCTCATCCACAGCGGGATAGAAGCAACTCTTGCAATAACCATGATATACAGTGCCATCTGCAACATGGGAAATAAAACCCTGAGTACGAGAAGGTACTCAGCTAGACTTACCCGCCATAAACCAGAAATAAAATGACTCCAAGGATTATGCAAGGCTGTATAAGTGGAGATAGCTTGACAACATTTTGCATGAAAGCAAATGACTTAATGTACACTTAGGATTCCTTTATCAATTATTTATAACTATCCATCTCTAGATTAGCAACTATCCCGTACAAACATGTGGTATATCCATTTAAAAGCATACAATAGTAACCATAGCGGTATTGTAATTCCATATTCATCCGAACCATCATGTTTCATAACACACGCTTACTACGATGTTGGAGCTAGTCAAGTTTCTCACTATCCGGAGAGACGGCGATTCAATCGATTTCAACCAGTTGGAATTTATTCCTAACACAAACCCAGTCTACCAACCCACGATAGCCTTAGGTCACCTTTGGTACAACTCAGTACACATTTCACGGGGTCCGTATCGCACCGCACAATCTGGAACACCAGATGCCAGGATGCTCGAGCCCACCGCCTTTTGGCTCGATCTCGATCGTTCCCGGGAAGGAGCGCTGTGAACGGGTCCCGCCTGAATAGAATTACTCGGCTTCGCGGTCGGAACGAGTTATCCGCCAGCTTCGATTGAGAGGCATGCGTTCAATCTTGTCGAAGTTCCAACAACGGTACGGTCCTTGATCGACACACAGATGGGGATAGATCCACACCCAAGACCTCCATGTCTTGTTGCTTCCCTATCGACATCCCGCCTTGGCTCCATTTACATTAACCATGGTTCTTTTCCACGATAGCAATTATAACCAACCGTGCTCAGATATCCACCTATATCTCGCAGTGACAGGAAATCACCCGACTTCTACCGGTCTAAGCATGGCTAAGCATATATTCGATCCTCGGACCTATACCGGTTAAAAGGTGTAATAGCCGGGACAAGGAATGTATATGCATCAAGTGGTTCCATTCAACTCTTATAACCTAATGCATCAATCATAAGTACTTAAGTAAGCATTTGTAAAATACTAGGAGACTTAGAATGCTCCGGGGCTTGCCTCATGAGAAGGAAGTAGGACGGTGATGATCGTGACACTCGGAAGCTCTTTTAGGATTCTGCTCACGCCTTTGGGAGCTGCGGCTTGCGATTCTCCCATCGGTCCCCTTCTCTCTTTCTTCTTCAATTCCAAAAACGTTATCTCTTCCTCCGATCCTAGATGCATGAATATGGCATAAGTATTACGAATGGATATATGTTAATAGGTGCATCATGTTTATTGAGTAGGTGCATATCTCTTCTCGATTATTTAATTATCTACTTCCACAATGCATCGACTATATCATAAAACAGTAGCTACTTGTTTCACTCATAACTGGAGTTCTACTAATCCAAATCCAGTGATCCTAGACTTTCTGGAAAGCTTATCAAATTGTCTACAACTTTGTTATTAACCATTTTTACAGTACACATCATTTTCAACATGCAACTCATCAAACTCCAGAATCTGTCCGGAAACTATTCAATATGCAATACAAAGTAACAATACTTCTACTTCATGTAATCATTCAAGATTTGACAACATAGAATCTACCAACAGTTTAAGCATACCAAATCCATTTAAGATAATATAATGGTGAAGCCCAAACTATTTATTTAAATGCCTTTATTATTTTATTTGAACCCCTAGGTTAAATAATAAACCTATACCAAATGTGCATCATAAATTCTTAGAAAATTATAGTGGCTTAGTAGTGCTACCAATAGACTACTGTAAAAATTTCATGCCATTTTGCCAAGTAGAACATCCTATGCAAAAATGACAAGGCAGCAAGGCTTGAAATAGCATAAATGGAAAACCCTATTGAAAAATGTCAAGCAACAGATTTCCTATTTTTCTTAGCATCCATATGGTACTAGGATTACCTCCAACAAATTTGATGAATTTTGGATTTCTAAATAATTTGTAAAAATTTACACATGGATTAACTATTCGTAAAAGAAAAATCTATAACTATAAATATACACATGCACTGATCCTCAAATTTTTACCAGAGTTCATACATGACAAGAATAGCTTACCACAAAAATTTCCTAATTTTTGGAGCACAGGAACTCTAGATATAAAATAAACAAATTTGAATGCATTCAAAAGAACATTTCAAATCCCTATTTAAATCTCCAAAAATTTCTACTGTACAAGTCAAGAACATATTTTTCCTAAATACTACACTTCCTAAGGAACACTCACAAATTTATTTCACAATTTTTGATGCCAGCAAACTGAAGATACAAAAATAACAAAACACATGAAATTAGGATTTAAATCTAAAAAGAATGAACTAGCTTTCTCTTCATCAGTCGCTGACCGGTGGGACCCGCCTGACAGGGGACCCCACATGCCAGTGAGCCACGAACAGAGCAGCGGCGCTGCTCGGCACTGCGCGGCTATGGCTCGTCGACGGCGAGCTTCGCCGACGGTGACATCTACGCTACATGACCCCCACCACTTCCCGGAGCTAGTGACCTACTTGACCGAGCCTATTGACGGAGCTAAGTACGATGGCGGCGTTCATGGCGGCACGGCGGAGCTGGACAACGGTGGTACACCGGTGGGGGCTACGGTGGCTTGATCTAACGCTACGCCGAGCATCACCGAGCTGCGGCGGAGCTATCTAGCGCGCTAGCGTGGCCTGCAGTGGACGGTGGTGACATGGTCACGGCGATGGAGGTGGCGACGGAGCTCCGGTGAGCTCACACACGGCGCTGGCACTTACCGAGGGCTATTAGCGGGCACGGGAGGAGGCAGTAGGTTGCTGGGGAGCTAGTGGTGCTGCTGCAGTGAAGAATGGACAGCTCGTCGCGAGCTTGCGCACGGCTATGGCGACGGTGGAGCGAGGAGGCGCTTATCTGCTTTGCGCGGCGGAAGAGAGGCCGGAAATGCGATGAGGGCGCGGGATGGCTCGGGCGGAGACATCGGCGGGGTTAAGGCCGCGTCTAGGCGCGCGTCGTGGCTCAAGCGATCGTATGTTAGCGACGCGGCGTGTCGCCATGACACGACACGCGTGCTCACGCGTTCTGGCGCCGGCCGCCACCGAACGGTGTCGTCACCGATTGATCGATTATGCGCCAGATTAGCCTAACAATGAGTATTGCAACGATGACAACTTCGTTATCAAAGGCTTTCAATGAAAACTTAGTACATCAAGGTTGAAGTCTAATGTACCAGCTAACTTTCGTTCAAGGATCATGCTCCAATTCTCAACCGAAATGAGAAAAATCACCCCAACATAGGCCTCGACCGACCGCCAATCAAAGACTTAGAAAATTCGTTAAGTGTTGAAAGCCTAATTTTGCTGGTTTTTGTGGGACCCATTCAAGCATGTTAGAAGCTAAATCAGTCCTTGACTTAAAAATAAAAGTTGTTCCTTATGTCAAACACTACAACTTTGCTTTAGTGATCTCCTCCATGCAAGGTCTCTAACACCTAGTTCAAATTTGGTCAAACATGTCACTTTTAAATGATGATACACATCAAAGCATGGCTCAATGACCTAATTACCCCTAACCATGAATATCAAAGTTGTTCATAATGATACTCTAGACATGTTCAAGCAATTTGCAAGGTCATTCAATCATTTCGTGTAGTAGTCACTCATAGAGCTAGCTAGTGTAATCACATGGAGCTTAAATGTTGGTTCATGAAATGTAACCATGAATAAGGTCCTATTTGCTACCCTAGTGTGGATACATGTTTGTGTGACTCACATCCACCAAGTACATGTGTACACTCATGACCATATGCATAGATACATGGAGACATGAAATAACGAGAAGGTTGCATATGTTAATAAAACATGCGATAACAAGCAATGTTGCAGATGTTTCAATCAAATGTTTCAATTGTAAATGCTTGTTTATGAATGCGTGATGATCATGCTCATGTTATGCAAGGCTAACACCCGAGGTGTTACAGCCCCTCCCCCTTATAAAAATCTCGTCCCGAGATTTGCAAGACCTACCATTCTTGGAAAAAGGCGGGATAAACTTCTTGTAGATAATCTTCTATTTCCCACGTAGCATCTTGTTCACTATGATTGTTCCACACCACCTTATAGAACTTAATAATCTTACTCGGGTTACTCTCTCCATCTCCTCTAATACTCGAATTGGCTTTTCTTCATATAGCAAATCCGATTGAAGTCAGCACGTTGGTGGGTGCAATAGCTTCTTCCTACTCAAGACATTTCTTTAATCGAGAAACATGGAACACATCAAATGTTGCACTCATTTCTGTGGAAGTTGTAACTTATACGCAACATTTCCTTTTCGTTCCAAAATTTTGTATGGCCCTACATATCTTGGTGAAAGCTTCTTTTTCATCCCAAATCTCTTCACACCTTTCATGGGTGATACTCTCAAGTATACATAGTCACCCACTTCAAAAGTCGTTGGTCTTCTTCTTCCGCTTCAAGATAACTCTTTTGTCTTGATTGAGCCGCCTTCATGTGTTGTTGGATGATACGACTTGTTCTTCGACTTCATTGACAAAGTCAATACCAAAGTATCTCCTTTCACCGGCTCAATCCAATTCAATGGAGTTCTACATTTTCGCCATACAAGGCTTCAAATGGAGCCATTTTGATACTCGCTTGATAACCGTTGTTATAGGAGAATTCAGCTAAAGGTAACCATTTCTCCCATGAACCCTTTGAAGATATAACACAAGCTCTAAGTAAATCTTCTAGGATTTGGTTCACTCGCTCTTCTGTCATCCAAGTTTGTGGATGATATGCCGAACTTCTGATTAGCTTGGTTCCCAAAGCTCGTGTAAGTGCTCCCGTAAATGAGCTATGAACTGTGGTCCTCGATCCGAGATTATAGTCCTGGTACTCCATGCAGTCTCACGATCTGGGAAACATATAACTCAGAGTATTTCCCCACGTGATATGTTGTGTGAACTGGTACAAAATGTGCTGACTTGGTGAGACGATCAACAATTACCCATATTGAATCATGACCTTGTGGCGTCATTGGAAGGCCTGTGATAAAGTCCATGCTGATTTCCTCCCATTTCCATCCTAGAATAGGTAATGGCTGAAGTAATCCAACAGTTTTCATATGGACAGCCTTTACTCTACTGCAGTTATCACACCTAGCAACATAGGCTGCGATTTCTTTCTTCATCTTAGTCCACCAAAAACGGGTTTTCAAATCTTGATACATCTTACTACTACCCGGATGGATGGACAATTTGGACGAGTGAGCTTCCTCTAAAATTTGATTCCTTAGCTCATGGTCTTTTGGTACCACAAGGCGGCCCTCAAACCATAATACACCTCTTTCATCCATTCTAAAATGCTTGGTCTCTTGCTCTTGCATTTTTCTCTTGATGTGACTTATTCCTACATCTGTCTGCTGCAACTCTATGATTTTGCTCTCAAGTGAACAACTGATCGTGATATTGTGTAGTACAGCAGGATGTAACAAGTTGAATCTATCTTCCAGTAATGCTTCTATAGTGTTGCAATGAGACTTCTGACTCAGTGCATCTGCTACTACATTAGCCTTACCCGGATGGTAGTGCACTTCTAAATTGTAGTCCTTAATTAGCTCTAACCATCTTCGTTGTCTCATGTTTAGTTCTGGCTGGGTAAAGATATACTTGAGACTTTTGTGGTCAGTATAGATATGACATACATTGCCCAACAAGTAATGTCTCCATATCTTTAACGCATGAACAACGGCTGCAAGTTCCAAATCATGTGTAGGGTAGTTAACTTCATGTTTCCTCAATTGCCGAGAAGCATATGCAATTACTCTTCCTTCTTGCATAAGCACACATCCCAAACCTATTCCTGATGCATCACAAAATACATCGAAAGGCTTTTCAATGTTGGGTTGTGCTAGCACAGGTACGGTAGTCAACAAAGTTCTGAGGGTGTGAAAAGCTGCTTCACATTCTAGTGTCCATTTGTACTTCTCATCTTTCTGAAGTAGTCTGGTCATGGGCTTAGCTATCTTTGAGAAATCTAGAATGAAACGACGATAATACCCTGCTAACCCTAGAAAACTCTGAACTTCATGAACCGAAGTTGGGGCTTTCCAATCCATGACCTCTTGTACTTTTGATGGGTCTACAGAAATTCCATCTCTTGATAAGATGTGACCTAAGAAAGGTACTTTGCTCAACCAAAATTCACATTTGCTAAATTTGGCATATAGCTTATGCTCCCTCAATCTGGATAGGACAATCCTCAGATGCTCTTCATGATCTGACTCATTTTCTGAATAAATCAATATATCATCGATAAACACGACCACGAACTTGTCGAGTTCGGGCATGAATACCGAGTTCATCAGGTACATGAAGTAGGCTGGAGCATTTGTTAGTCCGAAAGACATCACCAAATACTCATATAAGCCGTACCTGGTAGAGAAAGCAGTTTTAGGTATATCCTCTGGCCGGATCTTTATTTGATGGTAGCCTGACCTCAAGACAATTTTGGAGAATACCTTTGCCTTCGCTAGCTGATCGAACAAGATGTCGATGCGAGGCAGTGGATATTTGTTCTTGATGGTCACAACATTGAGTGGTCTGTAATCTACACACATTCTCAGTGACTTATCCTTCTTTTTCACAAACAAGACTGGACATCCCCATGGAGATGAGCTAGGTTGAATAAGACCTTTGTCCAATAGATCTTGCAATTGAACCTTAAGTTCTGCTAACTCATTGGGTGGCATTCTATAGGGCCTTCTTGATATGGGTGCTGTACCTGGCACTAACTCAATCTTGAATTCCACCTCACTATCAGGTGGTAAGCCTGGTAATTCCTCTGGAAATACATCCGGAAACTCACAAACTATGGGGATATCACTAAGTGTGGTGGCTTGGATAGCACAAGCTAAATGTTGGAGTTCAAAATTGCGGGAGAGTGGTACTAGAAAAGCATTCCCTCCTGTGGGTTCTCTCAACATAGTGGTACGGGTGCTAGTGTCAATAAGAACACCATGATCCTTCATCCAATTCATGCCTAAGATTACACTTATTGATAACCCGGGCAATATTATCAAATCTGTGGTGTACTCCCTCCCTTGTATAGAGATGAGTACATTTTTTACTATCTTTTTGGTAGTAACAGTACCCCCTGCTGAACTTATGTTATAACCCCCTTTACTTACTTCAATTATTTCTTGATCATGTCTAGATGCAAATGCTTGACTCATAAAGGAATGAGAAGCTCCCGAATCAAATAAAACAACAACGGAATGCTTGTTGACAAGAAACATACCAGCCGTGACAACTTCTCCAGCGGGCACTTCTTCCACAGCGGTATAATGCACGTGTCCCTGACGTGCCCTGACATTCGCCTGTCTCTGATTGTTCTGATTCTGGTTGCTATTCTTCTTGGGGTGGGGGCATTCCTTGGACCAATGACCCAGTTGGTTGCAGTTGAAACATGGTTGATTACTTCTGAATCCGGTGGAGCTGTCCTGACTGCCATTTCCTTTTGGTAAGGCAATTGTGAACGCCTTACGGAACGGTTTCTACGGCCTTTTGACTGGAAAGATCCGGATGCACCGGCCTCATATGTCCTCTTGCGACCCTTAGCAACTGCATGCATGTTGTTGTGGTTTTCTTGGGTCAAGGCATCACTAATAAACTCATTGTACGTGGCACACCTAGAATTTGCCATAGTCTTCATCAGTTTAGTACCCAAACCTCGCTTAAAACTCTCTATCTTTTTCTCCTTGGTATCCACAAAACCTAGAGCATATCTGGACAAGTTGTTGAATGCGTGCATATATTCAGTGAGTGACTTTGTTCCTTGAGTGAGCCTCATAAATTCGGCCGCTTTCATGCGCATCAGGCCCAGGGGAATATGATGTCCCCTAAAAGCCAGCTTGAACTGTTCCCAGGTAACTCGCGCATTAGCAGGCAAGGACGACAGGAAATGTGTCCACCAGATCCCTGCTGGTCCTTGCAATTGATGAGAAGCATATTCAGCCTTTAGATGCTCTGTGACCCTTAGCAGATGAAATTTCTGCTCAATGGTATTTAGCCACTCGTCAGCCTGCAGTGGTTCCTCAGCCACCTTGAAGATTGGAGGCTTCGTGTCCAGAAACTCCTTGAATGTAGTGTGCTAATTTGGCTCGGCCCCTGGTTGCTGTGGGTGGCCACGAGCGGTGTTTTGCGCGATGAGGCGCAGAGCTTCTTCCATTGTCCTTTGGCTCCCCAAGAACTGAGCAAAGAACTCCTGAGCAGACGACGGCGGTGGTGGTGGTAAGTCATCACCATTGCCATCGTGACTGCTACCAGCTCCAGCATGGGTGCGCGTCATCTGCGAAGTTGCAACAATAAGCGATTATTGGTTGATGTCAAGAGATTGCGGATGAATTATAATCATGCCAAACTGAAATTACTGGAGAAAATTCTCAAATTCACAATAAAAACAGAGGCATAACAATTCATTCTCGCAACATGGCATCCCCAATTTGACCACTTATTGCGCTCATAACGCATGCAAATTTAAATCGTGATCACCAACAAGGAACGGAATTGCATTGATGTTCAACCAAAGGTGTGATAGTCGTGCGATTCACAATATTACATGATAGTCAGATTACCCATACTAAATTCAAACTATAGGTCCATTACATGAATAAAGGTGATACATTAGCCCTTCCACTAAGTGCTAAGCGATCTAATCTTCATCATGATCACTATCGAGGTCAGACGTAGGATCATCTCCTCCCTCAGGCTCCACTTCTTCTTCAGGCTCTACTTCTTCTTCTTCCTCATCCTCCTCTAGATCCATCTCCGCGGCTCCAGGCGGAACGTAAGGGTGGAGCTGGTTATTCAGCAGATGAACCTCCTCATGTAGGTTGTCGTTGTATTCTTCCGCATTGGCCAGTTGCTGCACCAACTCAACCTGTCTAGTTCTCAGAACATCTTCCCTGGACCAGGCTGCATTCCTTTGGTGAGTTAACCGAGTCATCTCTACAGTGAGCCTCTCAATCTCGGCGTTGTGCTCCCTCTGAAGCTGACGTCGGTCATTGCGGGCATGACCAAGAGCACCAGACACACGTCTGAGGCTACCTTCTACTCCATCTAACACTCTCATCACTGCGAACATGGCGCTCATGGTAGGGTTATCGCTGTTCTGCCCTTCTGCTGCACCAATATCCAAAGGTCTTCCTCTTGCTCGCTTGCCATGAATCGGTGGAGGGTTACCCTCGGAAAGACTCAACCAAAGCGGCTGCCAGCTCTCAGGAGAAAACGATCCATGATATCCCTCAGATCCCAAAGGCTGCCTGCCGCCACCGCTTCTTCAAATAGCCCGCCAGCTTGACTCATAACACCAACCTGTCCACTTAGAATCATCACCTCGGGGATGAACAACAGCCTCCACGGTAACTAAGAGACCTTCTCCCAACTGCTCATTCACCCAGAAGTAGCGGGGCTCCATTCCATCAGGATAGCCGACATAGCTGAGCACCCTCCACAAGAGTGTAGGCATCCCAAACTCTCCAAGAAATGTGTGACATTGATGGGTACGTGGAGCAAGCTGACGGCGGGGAGCTCTGCCTCCGGTGGACTTGCGAGCGGTCTGCTTTGTGCGTGCCATCTGCACCATTAACATGTACCACTTGGTGAGACAAGACCCTGACGGATAAGAGTTACATAACCGAGTAAGAATTTTATAAGGGGAGGAACAATTTAATTATGTGAATGGTAATTATCATGATGCATGCTCATTCCGTACGTCCTCACAAACTTAGGAAAAATTTGTTTCTAATGGTAGACATGGTGGCATACATTCGTTCTCTCTTATATAGCGTAACTAGTCGAGCTACACGTTTCGTTGTTAGTGTACCTGCATAAGAATTTTCATTTCAGCCCTAAACCCATAATGAAATATGCAGAATGTAATTTGTAAATACTTCCATATATGTATACCCATACATATACTTCCGTATCAATCTACCCGACAATAATTTAAACCCACAATTAAATCGCACCATATACACATGCAAGCATGCATACATAGACGATATAAAGCTAACTCTCCCCAACCGCATACGCTCACATCTTGCGGTCATACACTCATCATCTTACCTTGTCGAGAGGCATTTGATCCATACATTACCATTCAAGTGAATGGCATCCATATAATAGCACGCCAGTATGGACGACGAAGTGAAAACCCCATGTTAGTACTTAAATAGCCACCTAATAGTCCTTAATTTGGGCATAAGGAAAGTGATCATTGGCACACTTTAGATTTCAAATACCTATTGTATAGCTATCAGTTTGCTAGAGAAGGGTTTTTGAAAACAAAACTTTTGTTTTAAATACCCATGTGACAATTAACGTTGAACCTTGCTCGATACCAATATGTCATGAGAACCAACCAATTTATAAGAGTACAAGTATAATGGCAGCTCATAAGCGGTCGTCGACCGTCATACTTGAACCCATATAAACCCGTAGTCCATCGAGTACCACGACGGGTCCCGATAAACGATTTACAACAACCAAGATCGTACATGATTCAACATACATGCCACATATTACATAAAGTTCGCAGATACATTTCTCCATCAGAGTACGAATAAAAGTTATTACAAACCAAGTTTGGTAGATAAAAGCGGAAGCAAATTAAGTTTGAAAGTAACGTTTCCAACATAGTTTAGTACAGTGCCAAGATACGATCACGGTCCACAAAAGCATGTAGAAGGATTAATAAGAAGCCTGCCCAAGGCTTACTCCTCATCCACAGCAGGATAGAAGCAACTCTTGCAATAACCATGATATACAGTGCCATCTGCAACATGGGAAATAAAACCCTGAGTACGAGAAGGTACTCAGCTAAACTTACCCGCCATAAACCAGAAATAAAATGACTCCAAGGATTATGCAAGGCTATATAAGTGGAGATAGCTTGACAACATTTTGCATGAAAGCAAATGACTTAATGTACACTTAGGATTCCTTTATCAATTATTTATAACTATCCATCTCTAGATTAGCAACTATCCTATGCCAAACATGTGGTATATCCATTTAAAAGCATACAATAGTAACCATAGCAGGTATTGTAATTCCATATTCATCCGAACCATCATGTTTCATAACACACAGTTACTACGATGTTGGAGCTAGTCAAGTTTCTCACTATCCGGAGAGACGGCGATTCAATCGATTTCAACCACCGGGAATTTATTCCTAACACAAACCCAGTCTACTACCACGATAGCCTTAGGTCACCTTTGGTACAACTCAGTACACATTTCACACGGTCCGTATCACACCGCATGTCTGGAACACCAGATGCCGGGATGCTCAGCCTAGCTTGCCCTTTGGGCTCGACCGATCGTTCCCTAAGGAGCGCATACAATGTAACGGGTCCTACCAAATTGAATTACTCGGCCATCGGTCGAGAATGAGTTATCCGACCAGCTAAGTGAGAGGCATGCATTCAATCTTGTCAGAAGTTCCAACAACGGTATGGTCCTTGATCGACACAGACGGGGATAGATCCACACCCAAGACCTCCATGTCTTGTTGCTTCCCTATCGACATCCCGCCTTGGTCTCCATTTACATTAACCATGGTTCTTTTCCACGATAGCAATTATAACCAACCGTGTTCTCAGATCCACCTATATCTCGCAGTGACAGAAATCACCCGACTTCTACCGGTCTAAGCATGGCTAAGCATATATTCGATCCTGGACCTATACCGGTTAAAGGTGTAATAGCTGGACAAGGAATGTATATGCATCAAGTGGTTCCATTCAACTCTTATAACCTAATGCATCAATCATAAGTACTTAAGTAAGCATTTGTAAAATACTGGGAGACTTAGAATGCTCTAGGGCTTGCCTCGCAGGAAGGAAGTAGGACGGTGATCAGGACACTCCGGAAGCTCTTTAGGATTCTGCTCCACGCCTTCGGGAGCTACGGCTTGTGGATTCTCCTGCTGGTCCCCTTCCTCTGCTTCTTCGAATTCCAGCAACGTTATCTCTTCCTCCGATCCTAGATGCATGAATATGGCATAAGTAGTATGAATGCATATATGTTAATAGGTGCATCATGTTTATTGAGTAGGTGCATATCTCTTCTCGATTATTTAATTATCTACTTCCACAATGCATCGACTATATCACAAAACAGTAGCTACTTGTTTCACTCATAACTGGAGTTCTACTAATCCAAATCTAGTGATCCTGGACTTTCTGGAAAGCTTATCAAATTCTCTACAACTTTGTTATTAACCATTTTTACAGTACATATCATTTTCAACATGCAACTCATCAAACTCCAGAATCCATCCGGAAACTATTCAATATGCAATACAAAGTAACAATACTTCTACTTCATGTAATCATTAAAGATTTGACAACATAGAATCTACCAACAGTTTAAGCATACCAAATCCATTTAAGATAATATAATGGTGAAGCCCAAACTATTTATTTAAATGCCTTTATTATTTTATTTGAACCCCTAGGTTAAATAATAAACCTATACCAAATGTGCATCATAAATTCTGATAAAATTACAGTGGCTTACTAGTGCTACCGATAGACTACTGTAAAAATTTCATGCCATTTTGCCAAGTAGAACATCCTATGCAAAAATGACAAGGCAACAAGGCTTGAAATAGCATAAATGGAAAACCCTATTAAAAAGTGTCAAGCAACAGATTTTCTATTTTTCTTAGCATCCATATGGTACTAGGATTACCTCCAACAAATTTCATGAATTTTGGATTTCTAAATAATTTGTAAAAATTTACACAAGGATTAACTATTCGTAAAAGAAAAATCTATAACTATAAATATACACATGCACTGATCCTCAAATTTTTACCAGAGTTCATACATGACAAGAATAGCTTACCACAAAAATTTCCTAATTTTTGGAGTACAGGAACTCTAGATATAAAATAAACAAATTTGAATGCATTCAAAAGCACATTTCAAATCCCTATTTAAATCTCCAAAAATTTCTACTGTACAAGTCAAGAACATATTTTTCCTAAATACTACACTTCCTAAGGAACACTCACAAATTTATTTCACATTTTTTGGAGCCAGCAAACTGAAGATACAAAAATAACAAAACACATGAAATTAGGATTTAAATCTGAAAAGAATGAACTAGCTTTCTCTTCATCAGTCGCTGACCGGTGGGACCTGCTTGATAGGGGACCCCACATGCCAGTGAGCCACGAACAGAGCAGCGGCGCCGGAGCCGTCCCCTTCCATCGTCTCACGGGGTGCAGCACCGGAGCTGCTCCCCTCCATCGTCGCCTCGAGAATGGCGGCGGTAGGTCCGCCCCCCCCCCATCCACCGGTCCTCGGCCGGCATGCCGTGCGAAGCGACGGACTCGCCGACCTCCACTGACCTCATCGATCTACTTCCCTCCGCGTGGAAAGGGAAGGGCCCCTGCATGGATGGGTGGCCACTCGTCAGCATGTCCTCGTCCTCCAGGACATCCCAATCCACGCCGACGGCTACCTCGTCGTCATCATCATCATCATCGTCATCGACGTCGTCCTCACTGCTCACGTCCTCTCCCCGATCTCGTGCCTCCTGCTTTAGTCGTTTCGCCTTCTTCATCTCTTCCCTTGCTTTCTTGTCCCGCTCGGCCGCGAGTCGATTCGCCGCCGCCACGACCTTGTCCTTCGGCAGTGGAACTGGGCTGTCCTTAAAGACCAGCACCCTCGGCTGGTCCCAACGTCATAAAGCAAGTGTTAAAAAATGGAGATCCAGGAAAAAAGAAAAGAGCACGGGAGAGGAGAGCTTACGAATTCAAAGAATCCAGGCTCCGGCCGCATTGGGGGGTGTCCAGGCACTGGATACACAATGTCGAGGACCCTGCCTGCAGAATCCTTCGTCAGCTCTGTTGCCTCCTTGATGCGCTGCGCCACTTCTGAGTAAGGGAGCGCCTCGTCGACAAGCACCGTCCCCTCGAGCGATATCCCGGGCATCATCCGATGTAGGGGAAGCACACGCGCCATCAGAGGCGCCACCCTCCTAGCGTGGTAGGCACCGATAATCCCTATCCCCTTTACACCCCGACCCTTCAGGGCTTGGAGGGCAGAAAGAAGGTCGGAGATGTGTTTCTTGTCTTTGGTCTGGATGCCCCAGCCCCACGACTCCGGAACGTCCACAATAAGACGTCCAGTATACTTCGGTAGGGTGGCACTCGTGTCATCCCTAACGTAAAACCACTGCGAGTGCCATCCCTTGTTGGATGTCGCCAGACGCATGTATGGGTAACCCTTCGACCGGGTATGGCGCAGATGAATGCTGACACACCCCATCGGCGCGTTCACGTCCTTCCCCTCAATCTTCCTCTTTGACAGACTAATGTTAAAGAAATACCGCCATAGATCAAAATGGGGATCGATCCCCAAGAAACCCTCGCACAGGGCAACAAACACTGCCATGTGCTGAATCCCATTGGGAGTTAGATGCTGCAGCTCTACCTCATAGTAATCCAATAGCCCCCGAAGGAATCTATGCGCGGGTACCCCGAATCCTCGCTCATGGAAGATGGCAAAAGAGATGACATACCCTTCAGGCGGCACCGGCTCACCCTCGTCGCCAGGTAGCAACCACTCCTGGATGGCGGACAGTGGGCGGAGAAGGCCACGGCGGACGAGGCCCTCCAAACACCGGGAGGTGATGCTTGATCTGCCCTGCAACTCCATTAAAGCAGTAGGGGGGAAGGGCAGGCGCGAGCTTGACGGCGGCTGGAACACGAACGCAGGCCGGTCGACGGTGGCGATGTGGGCGCGAGAGGCTGGGACGATTGGCGGTGGATGTTTCAGAACGCAAAGGCAGGGGAGCGAAATACGGAACCTTGGGGGTGAACCCCGTGGTTTTATAGGGGGCGACGGACGCGAGAAGGGCAACCGTCCGCCTCGATCTCCGGCCTACTGCGGCGTGCCACCACCGTGTCACGTCATGGGACATGCGCCCGCAGTCCCTATCCTCTCACCCCAAAAAATCTCGGCGGATGGATCGCCTTCCCCAGGCGAATCCAGACTCTCTACCCACCAGGGAAACGCAAGCCACAAAGGCCTGTTTCTTTTCTCTTTGGCCCACCTAGGGCCTAGAAGCTCGCTGGCCGGCCCAACTAAGAAAGGATCCGTGGATGATCCGAAATCAAGGGCAGAAGCACCAGTTAGGTCAGCCCCGAATCAGTTCCCAGCAAATGGGATACCACGACCCACTCGGAAAAATGTCCAGCTGACGAAAAATTAAGTCCTTCAGCCTTACCCGCGAAGGGACCGATATAACCCCCAGGTGACTCTACTCAAATCACCCGGGGCTCGGGGCTACACCCATCTGAGTGCGCCACGCCGCACCCTCCGAACAAAAGTAACCTCGACGAAATCAAAAACACCCTCCAGTGGTTCTACTCGAATCACCTAGAGGCTCAGGGCTACTTGTCGGGGACCTAATATCGGGTACCCTGAAGGTGGAACCAATAACCACCGAATGTTAAAAACTTCTGGACGCATAAGAGCGTTGCTTCACCCCTCACGGGAATGACAGGAGCTTGGTTCCACCTCGCCCGACGCCTTTGGGGTGGGCTCGGTCTCGCCCGAGGGCCCAGGGCTAGTCTCCGTCTCGCCCGACGCCTTTAGGATGGGCTCGGTCTTGTCCGAGGGCTGAGGGATAGACTCCTGCCTCGTCCGACCCCTGGAGGAGCAGGGTCGGTCTCGCCCAGGAGATAGGGATTGGTCTCCGCTTCGCCCGATGGCAAGGAACAAGCCTCACTCTGCTCCATATCTAAAGATTGGATTCATCTTACCTGACCACTTCTCCCTGTTCCTTCAAGATGATAGAGACAGGGCAAGACAAGACGTTCAGGTCAACCGTGGCTCCAAGAACCATACCCTGGACCCTGGCAGGAAAAGTACTACCAGGGGATGACGGGATGGGCGCTTTAGGCCCTTCCAGGCGCTGCAGAGCCCGAAAGGTGTCATAGGTGTGAGCTCTCCACCCTGTAGAGTTGTAGGCGCCACCTTCAGCTCTGGGACACGGAACCCGTCGAAGATATACGACAACCACTACACTCCAGAAAAGGATTTGCTATCTCCACGAACGACGGATATTCCATCACCATGCTGTGGACCCAAGGGAGCGGCGCCCGCTTCTCGACCCCTCAGGTCCACCAAGACAGAAGACCTTGGCCATGGCGCTACTCCAGACCCCGACCCCGCGTCCCTCCGACGAAGACTCATAGGAACCAGAAGGCGTGCGGAGCAAGGCTAGGGGAGGCTCAAAAGTCAAAACCACTGTATTGCGGCCCATACCCTACGCAGGGTAGCATTCTGTAACCAACCTGACATTCTAAAGAGACATCGACAGTATTGTAGGCGCTTATCTTCCTTCACACTCATCAGAATGAAGAACCAAGCCAGGGAGACGTGAGCCACAAGACTAAGTAGAGTACGCATCCTAAAGTCCTCACCCTTCTAAAGCCAGCCCCTTCATCTATAAAAGGGGATGTGCTTCCTCCATAAAAGGAGGAGAGAGAAAAAAGATCGAACGAGACGACTCTCAGATACGCACAGTCAAGTTGTGTTGAACCTCTTGACATCCCTTCAACCCTTCCATTAGAGACTTGGGACCAGTCCCTCTCTCGATCGTTTGTACCCCTTACTACAAACCGTTCACGGTGCTAATAACACGAGCAGCAACAAACTGGACGTAGGGACTTTCAGCCCGAACCAGTATAAATCTTGTGTCCTTTAGCGCACCATCCGAGCCTAACACGCATTACTATAAATTTACTTGCCGGTGCTTGTACGAAACACCGATAGAACATTTCTTCGAGGTCGGTGATAAGATCATCAGTGGTCTTGGACTTGATGACCACATCATTGATGTAAGCTTTGATGTTACGGTCGATCTGTTGATCGAGGAACATCTAGATAGCCCTTTGGTATGTCACCCCGGTGTTCTTGAGTCCAAAGGACATAGTGGTGTAGCAGTATGCATTAAAAGGCATGATGAACGATGTCTTGATCTGGTCTTCTTCCTTGAGGGTGATCTGGTGATAGCCGGAGTAACAATCGAGGAAGGAGAGCAGTTCACAGCCGATGGTGGAGTCTACAACCTCATCTATCCGAGGCAGACCGAAGGGGTCCTTAGGGCAGTGTTTGTTAAGATCGGTGTAATCAACACACATTCTCAATTCTTTATTCTTTTTTTGAACAAGAATAGGGTTTGCTAACCACTCAGGATGATACACTTCTTTTATGAATCCAGCGGCTAGGAGCCGTTTTATTTCTACCCTAATAGCCTCCTTCTTGTCTGGCATGAATCGGTGGAGTTTCTGCTTGATCGGTTTGGTGGTCGGCGAGACATTCAAGGAGTTCTCGATCTTCTCCCATGGAACCCTTGGCATGTCCGTAGGTTTCCAAGCAAACACATCGGCGTTGACACGTAGGAAGGAGACGAGCGCGCTTTCCTATTTGGGGTCAAGGTGAGCCCCAATCTTTAGGGTCTTGGAGGGGTCGTCGAGGCCGAGGCCAACCTCCTTGGTTTCCTTGGACTTGGTGGAGGCATGGGGAGGCTCCAGCGATGGGATCTCTAGGTCATCGGTGGGCACCGTCTTGGCATCGGTGACCACACTGGCCATCTGGATAGAGAGGTCGATGGCTTTGGCGAGGGCAAGACTCTCTGTCTTGCAGGCATCGGCAATGGAGAGGTTGGCCCGTAGGGCTAGGACTCCTGCAGGTGAAGGCATCTTCAGCACCAGATAAGCATAGTGCGGTACAGCCATGAACTTGGCTAGAGCTGGCCAACCAAGTATGGCGTGATAGGCGGTGTTGAAGTTGGCGATGTAGAAGTTGATGTGCTTGACGCGGTAGTTGCTTATCATGCCGAACTGTACTGGTAGGGTGATCTCTCCAAGCGGTTTGGATGCCCTACCAGGTACCACACCCCAGAATTACAAGTTTGAGGGTGTGAGATATGTTATCTTGAGGCCCAACTCCTTTAGGGCTCCAGCAAACAGGAGGTTCAGAGCGCTCCCACCATCGACGAGCACTTTTCTGAAAAGCACTTTCTAGATGGTTGCATCGAGGTCGAGGGGGAAATGCCCCGTGTAAGGGATATCCACCCACTGGTCGGCCCTGCTGAAGGTGATAGGGACCTCGGACCAAGGGTGATAACTAGGGTTGGCGGTGGAGTCTTCTGTAGCACCCGGCGAGCGGTGAGCTTCCGTTCTCTTCTACTCTCGGTGGAGGCAAGGCCCCCGAACATGGTGGTGACCACCTTGTCGTGATCCTAGAAGGCATTGTTGTTGCCCCTAGGTGGTCGGCGGCCTCCAGGCGCCATCGTTGTTGTTGTCGTCTGGCTTTTTTCCTAGAATTCCTTAGCCAAGCTGAGGCAATCCTTCATCTTATGCTTGGCGTTCTTATGGAGAGAGCACGGGCCGTCGAGGATCTTATTGTACTGCTCGTCGTAGTTGCGCTTGTCTCGAGGCTCATTAATAGCGGCGATGATATGGTCTGGTCGACGGCGGCGATATTGTCTAGATTTGGAGCGTTCTGCTGATCATGGCCACTGTCCCGATGATGATTGCGGTTGTTGTAGTGGCGCTCATTGTGGCACCGGTCGTTGGGGCGATCGTCGCTGCGGTGAGTTGGGCGATGAGTGCCCGCATCCTCGTTGAAGCACAGCTTGGCTTCCTCGGTGTTGGCGTACTAGTTGGCGGTCATGATCATCTCGCCAATCCTTGTGGGCGGCTTGTGGTTGAACTTGGAGCAAAGCTTGCGGCGATGGAGTCCTCGAATGAAGGTGATGATGACCTCAGCTACCGTGATGTTGGGAATAGAATTCCTCATCTCGAAAAGCGTCTGATGTAGCTACGGAGGAGCTCGGACGGCTTCTGGTAGATGCGGTTCGGATCATGCTTGGCGCCCGGCCAAGTGCATGTAGCCATGTAGTTGTCACTGAAGACCTTCTTCAGCTCTTCCCAGGATCCGATGGAATCTGGGGCGAGGCTTGTGAACCAGTTTATGGCAGTTGGCATGAGCATGATAGGAAGATAGTTCACCATGACTCTGGTGTCTCCTCTGGTGGCGCGGACAGCAGTGGCGTAAGCCTGTAGCCATTGTGTTGGGTTCATCCTTCCCTCGTAGGGCTTGACCCTGGTGATCTTGAAACCATGGGGCCACTGAAGTGTTTGGAGCGCCCTCGTAAACGATGGGGGCCTTTGGGGTTGTCGGCGCCATGATCTACTGCGTTGGCTGTGTTGAGTGGCTCGAGAGCTGAGTCTGGGTTACCGTACTCTTGCTTATACTCCTAGCAGTGGCATACTTCTTCTTCATGGTGACCAAAGCGCGTTTCGTCGATACATCGTCGCGCATCCCAGAGATTGTTGAGGTGCACCTGGACGTCCTAGTCGACCTCCTGGTCATGTTGGTGAAGGTGCTCAACGCGGTTATCCCTAGCTCCCCCCGAAGGGGCTACCTGTCGTCGCGGTGCAAGTCGGTGAAGCAACTTGGGAGATGATCGGATCTTGGCGCGGCTAATCGATGAATCGAGGTCGTGGAGTATGAAGGTCTCTGATCCTAGCAGATCTCGTTGACCTGACAGTGCATCGCTTTAAGCATGGAGGTGACCTTGGCGACCTCTGGTGTCTGCGGGAGCTGGGCGACCTCATTGGCGGCCACTGCCAGATTGGCGCTAGGAGTCTTGTAGACATCGTGGCCGTCGACACGGACAAAGTCATCGTCGAGGTTGCATTGGAGTGGCCTTCCTTGTGAGTCAAGCTAAGCCTCAGCCATCGCAAGGGCAGCCTTGTTTGCTCAGCGCTGCGCACGGTTGACATTCCTATTGACGCGAGCGGCACGGTCCTCCTCGGTTTCCCCTTCTCACGAGGGGCTGTCAACGCTGACGTTGAAGATTGCACCCCCACGGAAAGGAGGGAGAGGAAGTAGCTCGGTAGTGGTTTCGGCGATGGTCTTCGTAGAGCCCTGGGACTCGGAGCCCAGATTCTCCTCTAGGAAGGTTTGGAGGGATGCTCCGAGGCGTCGGGCAACGTGCAGCATGTTGACGGTCGGTGGAGGCTGGTCGGCGATCTGGTCGGCGGGAGGATGGACATATCCAACCTGGTCGGCAAATTTGCCCCTTAGGGCATCTTGGTAGGTGGCGACGATGTTGCTGAGCCCGAAGGGCAGGGCCATAACCCCTGGAGTTTCCCGAGCAGCCTCCGATAGATCTGGATCAGAGGGTGGTCGGCGCTGAATGAGAGTGTCCAGAGCCAATTCGGCAATGAAGAGGCAATCGGTGAGCTTTTGACCAACCTAATCGATGGATGCGATCAGATCATCATTGTTGATCTGCCTCCTCTGGTAGCGAGGAAGCGGGCGGCGAATTGTCGATGAAGGCGACCTCAGAGGTGGTTCCAAGATCAGATCTGCAGTCGCAGGTGTTGGGGTGATCGGTGCAGAATCGATCTACACTGGCTCGATGAGCTCTCTAACTCCGTCAGCATTGATGATCCATGAGATCGATCCAACCGTGAAGATCTGGCTAGGCTACGGGAGGGACGAAGAGCCTGCAAAACATACCATCTTGTTCAATATAGAAACAACATGCACATCCCTACCTGGCGCACCAACTATCGACAGAATATCATCGGCAGTCCTCCGAGGGGTATCCCACGAAGGTAGATTGATCGGTAGAGAGACATGTAATCAAGAACAATAAGGCAATAGAGACACATGAGTTAGACATGTTTAGGCCATCAGTATGATGTAATACCCTACTCCTGTGGTCTTTTGGATTGTATTGGCTATCGTATGATATCGCGTGAGTTTGGAGGGGGTCCCTGCCCGCCTTATATAGTCCAGGGGGCAGGGTTACAAGTTGGTTAGATCTGAGAGATAACCGAAAAGTAATAACAGATTATAGGAATCATGGGATCATACGTATCCTAACAGATCTCATAGTATCTTCAGGATATCTTCCTGGTGTCTTGCGGGAGACGCCGAGTAGCGTTGTGCCCCGCAAGGCTTCGTCTGGTGGGCTGGGCCACCCCTGGGGGCGCAGCCCATGTGGTTTGCCATGGGTATCCAGGGTCGTAACCCCCACAGAGTTGGGCAATGAGGCAGTGGAAGTTGAGTAGTGACAGATAAACTCGAGGCCAAGCCCACGAGTAAGGATGAGGCCAAGCCTCAGCAAGTGTCAGTTGGGAAGTGATTCTCAGTGCTAGGGGGAGTCAGTGATAGTTGTCCTTTGTCAGTGGCAGTGGTCCTTTGCTCATCAGTTGTGTTATTTGCAGTGTTAGTTATGGCCCGTTTCAAGAATGTCGGGGGTGGCCCCGGTGATGATGAGAGGCGTCCGCCTTGCCTGATAGAGCTGGAAAAGGGAAAGGGGCCAAAGAAGACCACTACAAAGAAAAAGCACAAGAGAGGTGACATAGAGGCAGAGAGAGCAGCAGCAGTGGCTGCCACCGCAGAGCGTGCTGAGAGAGGTGGTAGAGGTAGTGGTATTCATATTAGCGATCAATTGTCACCAGCTTAGAGGACCGCAGTCGAGCAGCTTGAGGTTAGTCTTGGAAGTCCACGTGGTACTATCATGCTTGGAGGTTGGCGTGTATCTCTGGAGGATGCACCTAAGGGCGCTTGGGTGGAGGAGATTGAGCCTCAGGAGGAGATCGAGCAGCACTAGGAGCAGGTAGAGCACCCAGCATAGGAAGAGCAGATAAAGCAGGCAAAGTAGCCATGGCTTCGATGTTCCACTCATACTTGCACCTAGGTGTCACCGAGGCCTGAGACACAGAGACATGGTTCTCATCCACCTCCCAGACCACAGGGTCCGCCTCTAGTGGTACACTTGGACTTGCGAGCAGCCATAGCTAGACAAGTGCAGCAACTCCATTTTGTGGAGTTTGAGCAGTGGTTTCCACCGAGGCGGGATGAGCGTGCTTCAGAGCAGTTTTACATAGTGCTACAGAAGGACTTCTACAATGCCTACCTCAATAGTGGTGTGGCATTTAGATCTCAGAGAGTATGCTCCTTAGAGGCTGTAGTTGCAGTTGTAGGAGAGCAGATCCATCCCCATCTTAGCTACCTGCCAAGTCTAGCAGATCTCCTAGGATGGACTGGTTGGTATGTTCCATCATGGGTCAGAGAGTTCTATGCTTCTTTGTGGGTTGACTCGAGGCACAGGTACATTCACTTTGCCTTAAGAGGCCTTAACTACAGGCTATAGAGCTCGAGGGCTAGAGAGATATTGAGGATTCTAGAGTCTCTTATTTGGATTCATGAGATCTATTATGTAGAAACAGAGCCACCAAGATGCCCTCACGGTGGATTGGTACCACCCATAGACTTGGTCAGAGCTTGCTTCACTGAGCCATTTGGAGAGGGATCGAGACGCACACCGCGTGACCTTACACCTACAGCTCGTATCCTTGATGCGGTCATGAGGAGGTCTTTGCTCCCGAGGAGTGGCTATCATGAGGGGTTGACACGTATTCAGCTTTGGCTAGTCCACCACTTGATCTCTCAGACTATGTTTGATATTTGGGATGTGATGTTCTCAAAGATGGAGGACACCTTAGCATAGGGTTTTAGAGACCATCGTCAGTTGCCATATGCTGATTAGATCACATTTCTTATCTTACAGGCAGTTTCACAGATGTCACCAGAGACAGTGGCTGAGTAGAGTGGTACTACTATAGAGTTCCCATAGTATGACATGAGCCAGCTATTACGTCATAGTTGTGGGAGGACTCCCAGCCAGCTGAGCCATAGACTAGAGGTGTTAGAGACTACAGCTAAGCAGGACAAGGCCATCAGGGCCATTGCTGAGACTGAGTTAGAGCAACTAGAGGCATAGCAGGAGGATGTGGTCAAGAGTGACCCGACTGATAGCTCAAATGAGGACTACCAACCCATCCTACATATGCCACCACATGCACACGACCGAGAGGCCGGTGGCTCTAGCTCAGCTCCACCACAGCAACAGCCATCGTAGACAGACCCCGCCTTGCTAGCTATACTTGAGCGCATGCGACAGGACTAGGCTCATCAAGCATAAGAGATAGCAGCTGCCATTGCTCAGGTGCAGGCATGTCAGGATCAGTTCCAGCAACAGCATTAGGCCATGCAGCAGCAGCTTGGTTTCATGCAGCATGTCTTTTCAACTATAGGGATTGCTCCTCACCAGCCCACGTTGCAGCTTGGTTAGCCTGCTACTACTACCCCAGTGACTCCAGCTATATAGCCTAGTGGGCTTTAGAGGCAGGGATAGCCAGCTGCACCGTTTGCCTCACCTACCGAGCAGGTGTCTCAGTGGTTTGCTTCACCAGGGACAGAGCAGGCTCAGCACTTCACTCCTATAGTCACGGTCTTCACTCCTACTTAGTCCACGTTAGTGCTAGTGATGGACACCCCTGTCTCTACGAGTCTGGGTGCTACTTTTAGTGAGCTCATAGGACAACCTACACCGCCTGAGTTACGAGTCCTTGCTCCTACCACAGCCGCTTCGGTCACAAGGACTACTAAGATGATCATGTCCTCTGTTGCTTCGTTCAAGCTGCCTCTAACAGTCACTCCCACCCTTGAGATTTTAGAGATAGCGACAACAGTAGTTGTGGCTCCACTTCCTCTAGTGACATCTTCTGAGCCACAGGGTCCGGCTACTACCACAGCTTCAGCGTTACCAAAGGCCAACCCAGCTATCGAGTCCACCGAGTAGACCCAGATCGCTTCACCTCCACTTCTAGTGACAGAGGGTCCGACGGCTTAGAGTTCAGGGTCCTAGGATGATGCAGCTCATTTTTAGATCTCTCACCACACCTTAGCTCCCGATTCATCTGCTTCTACCTCATCGTCCGACCCTTAGGTTTTGGTGCTTGATGCCAAAGGGGTAGAGGGAGCGAGTATGTTAGATTTAGGGGGAGCTTGCGAGATAGACTCGATCTTTTGTGTGTGATACTTCATGCATTCATGTTTACTTTCATGCATTGTGTTATATGTGATATATGTGTGATTGTGAAACTTATGTGACATCTGTGCCCTCTACTTTGATATATATGTCATGTCACTTTGTTATGCTCATTTGCTTTGCTTCGACGTTTTACTCCGATACAAATGAGCTTTACTTTGTGTACTCATACGTATTTCATATCTTGTGAGTACATTGCGTTGGCTTGATCATATAAGCATGCCTAACCCCTTTTATTCTTATTGTCAATTGCTTATATGAACCAAGAATGTTAAAAACATCACTCATCTCTTATACATACTCGAGGTTGTGTTGTCATCAATCACCAAAAAGGTAAAGATTGAAAGCATCTAGGCCCCTAGTTGGGTTTCGGTGATTAATGACGACACGAGATTACTGTGACTAACGTGTGTTTTGCATAGGCAACTTGAGTTAGGTCATGGTAATGATGATTGTTTGGGCCATTATGGTTTTTATGCCCCTATCGATGGAAATCGTTTCGGTTTTCACAGGATGGACGACAAGGTTAAGGACAGACTAGTTCTAAGTGTCGTTTGGCATTAGAGAGACATTTAGAGTAGTTTAGGACTTTGTTTTCATTTGGCCATACTATTAAGGGGGCTATGAACTAGTAGCTTATCCTAGGTGAGTCTAATGGGTTAGGTGTGGTGCACACTTGTCAAACTTAGCACTAAGTAGCTCAGGAATAGCCCAAAGATAAATTGGAGTCCACCTCATTCACAAAGGATTTTGAATTGAAAGTGAATGGAGGGTCAAATGTTGACCGGATGTTGTTTTAGTGATGACCGGACTCACAGGTGATGCGTCCGATCAGTGATCAGCACACACAACAGAAGTCGAGGAGTGACCAGACGCTGCATAGTGATTGAAACTGGATGCGCCTCTAGTCGTATCTATAGCAATAGGGCCTCAATGTTAGGGAGGACCGGACGCTGAATAGTAAATGACCGAACGCCGAGTTTGCAGCGTCAGGTCAATATTAGAGAGGGTCCAGAGACCAAAATTCCTGATCGAACGCGTCCGGTGAATGTTGACCGAACGCTGGCCAGCGTTAGGTCACTCCAATAGCCTTCCCTGACAGGCTGACGCCACGTAGCCATTGGCTACCGACCGGACGCGTCCGGTCACTTCGATCGGTGCGTCCAGTCACCCTCGAAAACTGCTAAGTTGGACAATAACGGTTATGTTTTAAAGTGGGGAGTATATATACTTCTCCTGCTCGTCCAACTTAGCTCTCTTGCACATTTGTTCAGCTGAGAAACACCTTTTGAGTGCAAGAGAGAGCAAGACTCTAGTAGGGTGATTGAGATTTGATAATCCAACATTAAGGACCTCATTAGTGCATAGGGAGTAGCAAGTCTGCATCCACCTTTCTCATTAGGCTTATCTTGGTCAAGTGAGAGTTTGTGCTTGTTACTCTTGGTGATCCCCATCATCTAGATGGCTCAGTGGTGATTGGAAGCTTGGTGATCATCCGGTGGAGCTTGTGGATGACCCAAGTCATGGTGTGAGTGGTTGTGGGCGATTCACCATGATGGAGTGTCAAAGAATCAGCCTATAGAGAGCACTTGATCCTTGCACAGATCAAGGGGGGGCTATACCCTTGTGCAGGTGCTCCAACGAGGACTAGTGGGGAGTGACGACTCTCCAATGCCTCGGAAAAACATCGTCGCGTTTCTCTCCTTCTCTTTACTTTGAGAATTTACATTTGAGCAATTCAATTCATGTCTTTACATTCTTAGAATTACCATGCTAGAGTAGTATTGCAACCTAGGGTGCAAAACTTTTGTGCGGTAGAACAATAGAAACACTTCTAGGCACAAGGGGGTGAAATAGGCTAAGTGTAGGGCTTAATTATTAAAAGAAATTTAGAATTAGCCTAATTCACCCCCCCCTCTTGGGCATCTTGATCCTTTCAACGTTTATCAAGAGAATTCACAATGAGTTTGAGACCATCATTAAGAAAGTAAGAAGTGACAATGGAAGTGAGTTCAAGAACACAAGAGTTGATGAGCTATGTGATGAGTTTGGGATTAGGCATCAATTCTCGGTCAAGTACACTCCTTAATTAAATGGCCTAGTTGAGAGTAAGAATAGAACCTTGATTGACATGGCAAGATCAATATCGAGTGAGTACAATGTGAGTCACTCATTTTGGGTCGAAGCAATCAACATGGCTTGCTACTATAGCAACTGCCTCTATTGTCATCCCATGATGGAGAAGATACCATATGAGCTCTTGAATGGAAGAAAGCCCAATATTGCATAGTTTTGGGTTTTTGGTTGCAAATGCTACATATTGAAGAAAGACACTAGATTGAGCAAGTTTGAGAAGAAATATGATGAAGGTTTTTTGCTTGGTTACTCCACTACTAGCAAGGCTTATAGAGTTTGGAATTTAGCTAGTGGTACTCTTGAGGAGGTTCATGATGTGGAATTTGATGAAATCAAAGGTTTCCAAGAGAAAGATGAGAATCTAGATGATGTAAGAGGCACTCAATTGGTCAATACAATGAAGAATATGGATATTGATGACATAAGGCATAGAGAGTTGATTAAAGTTGAAGATGACAAAGATCAAGTGCTCGCTAACTCAAATGTGCAAGTTGATACAAGTCAAGGTAGTTCATCATCTCAAATACAAAATCAACAAGTGGCTAGTACATCATCTCAACCAAATCTTGTCTCTTTGTGTGATTAGATTTCTCCCAGTGATTGGATTGTCTTCATCTTATTATTGGTTCATTCCTTAACGCGACGGTATAATCACCATACTCACTCTTTTACATTCCTTACAAACTAGTTGTCGAGCTCTTTAGTGTAATTAGTTTTGAGAGCTTGTTTTGCTAGCTATTTTAGTATCACCTAGTGGAGCTCTTTAGTGTAGACTTGTTGAGAGCTCTTAGTGAGTAGTGACATAGCCATTGTTTGTGCCTAGCGATCATAACAACTAGAATTGTTGGATAGGTGGCTTACAACCCTTGTAAAGCTAGAGCAAAATTATATTTCACCATTTAGGTTACTAACCACTTGCTCTAGTGTGGTTGTAAATTTTTTTTATGGGCTATTCACCCACCTCTAGCCATTTAGGACCTTTCAAGTGGTATCAGAGTCGTGGTCACCGTTTGATTCAAGGCTTAACAACCTTGGGTATAAAATATGGCTCAAATAGTGTTCAACCATATTAGGGGTAAACCACCATTATTTGATGGCACATCTTTTGATTATTGGAAGAGAAAGATGAAGATTTACATTGGTTCAATCAATGACAAAGTGTGAAATGTGGTAGAGAATGAGTTTATGATCATTGACCCCACCAATCTCACGGACAATGACAAGATCAACAAGCAATGCAACATTATGGCACTCAACACAATATATAATGGCATTGATTCAAAAGTGTTTGAACAAATCAAAGATCTTGAAAAGGCAAGTGAAGTTTGGGTGAGACTAGAAGAAACATGAGGGCACTTCAACGGTAAAAAGTGCCAAGCTCTATATGCTTAAAGACAAGCTATCAAACTTCAAGATGAAGGATGATGAGTCCATTCCGAAGATGTTCTATAGGCTACAAGTCATCATCAATGATCTCAAGAGTTTGGGTGAGAAGGTGAAGGATGAGGACTTCTCTCACAAGTTTTTGATGTGTTTGTCAAAGAGATTCAAGACATGGAGAACTATCATATTTAGAGGTGAATTGAAGAATGTCCCTCCAAATAAGATGATCGGTGATGTAATGATCAAGGACCAATACAATAGTGATGGTAAAGAACTTATGAAGGAGGAATATAAGAAGAAGAAGAGTGTGGTATTCAAGGCCAGCACTTCATCGTCCAAAAACAAGAGCAAGGGCAAGGCTAAGAAGAAAGAATCAAGTGATGAAGAATGCTCTTATGATGATAGTGATGATGAAGCACTAGCTCTCTTTGTGCGCAAGTTTGGCAAGATGATGAAGAAGAAAGGCTATGGTAGAAGAAAAAGAAGAGATCACTTCAAAAACAAGGAGTATGTGAGGTTGTGTTACAAGTGCAAGACCCGATCATATTATAGCGGATTGCCCCTATAATAGTGTAATGAGGACAATGAGAAAAAAAGAGCAAGAAAGAGAAGAAGAAGAAGAAGAGAAGAGAAGAAGATGACTTTCAAGAAGAAGAGTCGATCGGTTGCTTGTGAGGGATCTTGTGCCTTCTCCAACGGAGCACAAAAAACCAATTCTAGTAAATTATTTGTGTTATTGATCTACCTCGTGGCCACCCTTCCTACTATACGTATCTTTTATGTGGTTCTGGATTTCACCCGCTTTCTTCGTTACAATTGAATAACGTGGCATCCATAATCCACAGCCGCCACCTGCAACTTCGTGCTGGACAGCAGCTGCAGCGTTCATGCTATGAAGGATCCAGCCGTCCAGCACTCGTTCCAGCAGATTATGAACCAAAATCACCGGCCAAAAAAAAGAGAAAAAAATTCCTCATCCTTCCCTTGCTGTCTGCTGCTCGCGCCCGCTCCCCGTAAGTCACCCGCATCTCGGCCGGCCGCCCGTCTCGCTTGCGCTGCCCGGCCATCCCTTGCCGCTCGCGTCGCCGGCTCCCTCAGGAGCCCGCCGCCATCTCCTCTCTCTGCTTCCACCTGGGGCAGCGGCCTCCTCTGGTCCTCCCTAAACCTAGATTGTGGTCCTCTGCTCCGTCCGCCGGCAGCCGCACGAGCTCGGCTCTTGGAGGAGATGGCGTGGCTCCAGGGCGGCGTGGATGCACCTGACCACGCGCGCACGGGGGGAGGCGATGGGGCGGGTACCCTGGCCGGCGAGTGCAAAGGCGGCGGCGCGGGCGCCTCGGCCTGCCTGCAGGCCCTCTGATGTCCTCTTCGATTCTTTCTCTTATTTCGTCGATTCTTTCTCTGAGTTCGTCTTCGATCGGAATCAATTTTTGTCGATTGCTGTGGAGGTCGATAGAGAATCAATTTTTGTTGATTGTTGTGGAGGCCAGACGAACACACGAAAATTGATTTCTATTTCTATTGTATTTCTATTTGGGTTCGATTCCAGAATTAAAATCATCTGCCTCGATCTCCAACTCTACGACGACGTTTGTGGCACTGGGCAAATAAATAGGCCAGACCAACAAAAGTTCAGACAAAAATTAGGCTGAAATTTGGCCTCTCTGGTATTAGGTAAAGAGGTAGAGATTACTATTCTGAAACTTTAAATAACAACGACAACAACAAAAAATCCTTTAAGTCTCATAAGTTGGGTAGGCTAGAGTTGAAAATCCAGCAGAAGCAATCAAGATTCATGCACGTGAATAACTGTTTTTCAAGAACTTCTATCTAAATTCTCAAACTTTAGATAAATATAAATATTATATTCTGTGTACTCGAACTAGCTCGACCTCGTAAACAAGTCGAACCGAGCTAGTTCATTATCTTAACGAGCCAAAACTTTATCTAGTCCTACTGGTTAATGAGACATGCTCTCGTTGTACCAGGGACATGTTTGGTTTCAGGTGACTAAAGTTTAGCCATCTAGTTTTGATCCCTTGTAGTCACTAAATTGCCACTAAATTGTCAAACAAAGTGAATAAACTAGTTTAGTCCTTTAGTCCCTGGGTGACTTAAGGGGACTAAACTAGCCAAAAGACACCCCAGCTCCTCGTTAATGCACATAAGGAGAGAAAGAGTGTGAGAAGAAGGGCATTTTGGTTTTTGTATAGTTGCTTTAATGGCCTTTATTATCTAGATCCAGACAGGTAGGGACTAAAATTTAGTGTCTAGAGTAAACTTTAGTCCAGGCACTAAATAGAACAAAAGAAACCCTAACTTGAAAGATCTTATAAAAAAAAACTTGGAAGATAAAAAACATATTTTTTTTTCATTGCAACTTTGCCGGGGCTATTTGGTTTGCCTCACCAATCGGACTTAGTTGATGCCTTGCTTCATCGGACCATAGACTACACACTCAAATTGCTACTACTATGCAACAAGGACCCTCGCATGTTACCATAGGTATGATTTTCTCTTTCACGTGGTGTCTTTGGAAAGCACGCAATTCGGATTCAACAACATAAATTGGTCGGTTTCTAGAGTTCTACATGAGGCAAATGCAATTGACAAAGCTTATTGCACACGCCAAACCAAACAGGCATTGGGATTTTCATTCTTACAACCCCTTCAAGAAGTGTTTCCCATGCATATTTTTTCGGTAGTCATTCCCCAGGTTTTGGAACCCTTGGAGGCTGAAACTCTCACCCTCCTCCTCAGTGCCAAGCTGGCTATGGCACTCAACTTGCATGATGCAACTCTCTGTACTGAGGTGCTAGCAATGGCTGCTCGTGCTAGTTCGCATCGAACTCACCGCCCCTCTACTTTCTAAATTGCAGGAGATCAGTCAAGTCAGAAACCTCTCATTCGTTAAGATCGGAAGAGAGTCAAACAAAACGACGGACACACTTGCTAAAAAAAGCAAGCGCCCTGTTTGTTTGGGCTTGTTTGGCTGATAAGTCATAGCTGAAAGTACTGTTAGTTGATTTGATGTGAGAGAAAAATATTGTTCGTTGACTGAAAAAATACGACTTATAAGTCAAACAAGCCCAAATGAACAGGACGAAGATGTGCTAAATCACAAACTCTCTTGTCTTCTCTCTTGCCAGGCATTAGCACATTCACCGATAAGTAACGTTGCTCAAGTTTTGGAACATTTCGAATGGGGCAGTCTTAGCCCTATATCTGCACTTTGTTTGTGATGCAATGAAAATTTAAACTTTTAAAAAAATCCACTCCTTAGTCTTATTTTTTAGCAATGAACTTATTTTTAAGAGCATTTTTAAGAGTTTTCAAAATTCACTTCCAATCAATTTTTTTAGCAAGATTAAAAAAAACTGCTCTCCAACAATTTCCTATCTCAAACTCCTAATCTTTTCACGGAAGGGCCTTGCCTGGACATTCCAAGATTTACTGTCTCTGCTTTCAGTGATAGCTGTGCAAATATATAAGAGAGAAATAAAACATAAAAGTGATTATGGTGATTTGAAAATAGTCTATGATTTCTGATATAAAATTGGTTTCTATATTTTAGAGCAAGATTTTTGTAAATTGTTGAAGAAACTCAACAAATATGCTCCCAACTTTTTTAGCCACTTAAAAACTTATCAATTTACTACTTTTGAACTATTGGAGATGCTCTGACAGAGCACATCATCTACTGATGTACCCGATCTTACCGTACGCTTAAGACTAAAAAACTTGAAATACATGTACAAGGCACACGTACACATATACACTCCCACACACACTGCCTCCTCTGTTCCCTATGCGAACAAAGTCCTAGTCTATTAACACAGGTACTCCCTAAACCAACTTAGACCCTAGACATCATTTACAGTATGAATTTGCAGAAGGGACGAGAGGTATTGCTCTGAATTTGGAATCCAAAAATGTTGGGATTGTATAAGCTAGAATGAGTTTCTTATGTCTATTTGATCCATTCATCACATGGCTTGGTGTTGAGTGCTGACAGTAGCACAGGTTGAGAAAAGGCATCTCAAATCTGAACTGAACCAGTGACGGTGCTTGTCATTCCAGATGGATGCTAAACATCACGAAATGCCATCTACGGCTTCATACGAAAACAGATGATAACAACATTAGTAGGTTCACCAGCTACTCATCATTGCATCCATTTGTCGGGTACCCACAGCACATCCTACCAGTCTTTCTACGAGCAGATGAAATGAGAGGTCCTGTCTGCTGTGATTCTGAATTGTATTAGTTAATGTTTGGCTGCTGCGAGCGAGGGTCTAATTGAGATTTCAATATCACCATATGGTTCTCCTTGTTGGACATCAATGTAGCCACAACTCTTCAGAACCTGCAGAAAACAGGCACACCAACCAAAATCAAGACAAGGAAAGTACCTGCTGCTGAAAAAATAATACACCAATTGTATGCCAAGAAAGAACACCAGAAGCAATAACTATTACCATTGTCTCCAAGAACATCCGTGAAGTTTGCTTTCTTACTTTCCCTTCCAATATTCTACTCAAACTGAATTTGCCAGGCTGCTCTTCAGGTGGGGTTGAAGCCACATGGTCTCTAAAGAACAGTGCAACAGCCCTAGAGTGCCATATAAAAAGTCATCACAACTTGAAAATGAATAAGAACGATAGGATCAGCTCAAACAGATATCATTACCTTGTCCTAGCAGACATCCTTCCTAATCCGGTGGTTCCAGTACCTGCACTTATCCCACCAGGAGTACTTATGAGCCCTGGAATCTCTGGCTGATCATCATAACCATTACTGATTGGAAACAGGGACACCATACGATCAGAGTCAGGAGTACTTTGTCCAGGTAATGAACAGGTTCCGACAGAAGAAGGTATTTCAGGGACACCAGTCCCTCCAAACCCAGACTGTGGAGTTTGACAGACAGTTTTGAAAGGAGAATCATCTTCTCTTATTGGACATGGCATATCTACTGTGGAAAACCGAGGGAACTCGGGAATCATATCTTCAGCTCGTGCTGCACCGACTCCTCCTGGTGACTTGGGGGTGTGTTGAGGTTCAGGCTGTGCATCTGAATTTCTTGGAGATTTTAGGGTCAAATCATCTTCAGGCAGTGTATCTTCATTATCCATGAGACGTTGGGGTGAGCTGTATTTTAGCAGGAGCATCCTGACTACCACCATAACCAATCATCATGGGTTCACAAGAGGCAGACTCAGCATCAGGGTCACTGACACAGGGAAAGCTTCTCTCGTATGTTACATGTAGGTCAGTACACATCCCTGAAAAGGAGTAAATTCAGGGCATAATTTTTGAAGTGAAGACAGAGTAAACCTTTGAAATCCAAGAGCATACTAGCTTACCTTGCAGTAAGGGTTCAAGCAATAAGTTGGCTTCATTTCTGCTGGTCCTGCTGAATTTCCACATATCCAGGGCTGTTTGAGGTAGCTTTCTCCTCTTGCAGGCTAACTTATTTAATCCAACACCTTTACTTTGAGCCTTCATATATCTGTGAAAGAGATGCACAAATGTATCACTGTTAACAGAAGAGGCTATCAAGTCATGTTTTTATCATACAACTTATCACTACCATATGCAGGTGAAAGCACCTTTTGGTGTTCAAATTCCTGATGTGCACAATTAAAAATAAAATAAAGGGCTATGTAGATCCCTAGTTGGTGCAGAGGCCAGATATTAGTCGCCATTATCTAAAACTACCATATGCAGCATTAGTGATGGTAAAAAGTATATGGAGGATTGCATTTTTGCATCAGGATGGGACCTGGGTCTATCCATAGCTCTAGAGGAACTATTTTCAACAAATAAAAACAAGAGGTACACGATTACCATGAATGTGTTTATATAGTATGGCAACATGGGAGGCCGTGCACAATACGACACTTTTCCTTAAAAACATTCATATGGCACTGTGGCTCCACATATATAATTATATACTAAGAATAACTGATACAATAAAGTGTATGGCTACAGGTTCAGTGTTCCATAAACTGTAATAAATTATATAAAGAACATAATTTTATCCTTTGGGTTGGACCCTATTTCAGAAGGCATCACCATGTATCATGAAGTATCGAATCCAATACACATCAGATGTTTGCATTTGTTGCCTGGGGAGGTGAGGTCAAGGGTGACATAATTCTTATGAGTTTATTATGGGAAGGAAATTCAAAAACAGCATTTTAGATTTTTATGTTTTGAACAAACACTATCTGAGATTATCTGATTTGAAAAGGTGAAAAATATCAAATCGTTTTCAAGCGACTCCACACTTTATACTACTGTCATTGAGGCCTCCTGTCACCCATGACAACTACTCAAGTAAACAGAAACGAGTGTCATTTCAAATGAGGGTCAGAAAGTGTCATTTACTCATTGGAAAGCATTATTTCATTGTCAAACACCATCTCTCTCTCTCTCTCTCTCTCTCTTGTCTTTCATTTCAAATGAGGGTCAGAAAGTGTTCAACCATATTTTTTGATCGAACAAGATGCCTGACGAGTGGAGAAGTATATTGGTACCGATCTACAAGAATAAAGGGGATATTTAAAGTTGTACTATTTACCGGAGAATTAAGTTGATGAGCCATACTATGAAGTTATGGGAGAGTTATCGAGCATCGCTTGAGAGCAATAACGCGGGTCTCTATGAACCAATTTGGTTTCATGCCCGGAAGGTCAACCATGGAAGCCATTTTCTTAATAAGACAAGTTATGGAGCGGTATAGGGAGAAGAAGGACCTACACATGGTTTTTATTGACTCGGAGAAGGCTTATGATAAAATACCAAGAAATGTTATGTGGTGGAATTTGGACAAACATAAAGTCCCAACGAAGTATGTCGGACTCAGTAAGGACATGCACATCAATGTTGTGACTAGTGTTTGAACAAGTGATAGAGACACGAATGACTTCCCAATTAGGATAGAACTACATCAAGGGTCAGCTTTGAGCCCTTATCTGTTTGCCTTAGTGATGGATGAGGTCACAAGGGACATACAAGGGGACATCTCTTGGTGTATACTTTTCGCGGACGATGTAGTGCTAGTTTATGAAAGCCGGACATGAGTGAATCAGAAACTGGAGTTATGGCGAGAGACTTTATAGTCCCAAAGGTTTTAGACTCAGTAGAACTAAAACTGAGTATATAAGATGTGACTTCGACACTACTACTCGTGAGTTTGGAAGGTCAAGTAGTGCCTAGGAAGGATACCTTTCGATATTTAGGATCAATGCTACAGAGAGACAGGGATATTGATGAAGATGTTAGCCATAGAATCAAAGCAGGGTGGATAAAGTGGCGCCAAGCATCTGGTGTCCTATGTAACAAAAGGGTACCACAGAAGTTAAAAGGCAAGTTTTATAGGACGACGATTAGACCTGCTATGTTGTATGGTGCAGAATGTTGGCCTACGAAAAGACGACATGTTCAACAGATAAGTGTCGTGGAAATGCGTATGTTGCGTTGGATTTGCGGTCATACAAGAAGGGATCGAGTTCGGAACGATGATATACGTGATAGATTAGGAGTAGCACCAATTGAAGAAAATCTTATCCAACACCGGTTCAGATGGTTTGGACATGTCCAACGGAGACCTCCAGAGGCACCGGTGTGTAGTGGAATCCTAAGCCATGATAGTAACGTGAAGAGAGGCATAGGAAGACCGAAGTTAACTTGGGTAGAGGCAATAAAAGGAGACTTGAAAGGATGAAATATAACCAAAGACTTAGCCTTAGATAGAAGTGCTTGGAAAACAGTTATTCACGTGCCTGAACCTTGACGGCTTCTGCTGGGTTTCAACTCTAGCCTACCCCAACTTGTTTGGGACTTAAAGGCTTTGTTGTTGTTGTTGTTGCTGCTGCTGCTTGAGGTGGAGGTGGGGATGGTTCAAGCCGCAATTCAGGTAACTGGTTGTCTAAAATCAGAAGATAAGGAAAGTTGGATCATGAGATGTTTACTCATTGAGATAAAAATGCATTTCTCCTGACCTTCTATCATATACAGAGTACCATACAACTGGTGCTGGTGGAATAACAGAACAGCTTCAGTTTATTATTAAAGCGAAAGAGAAGTTGAAGACAGATAGACAATTACTTCAGATGCATAATGTGTCAGCAAACAAATACTTACCAGAATGTAGGGGCTTGACATCATCAATAAGATCATATGTGATAGGACTTCGTAAGGGTATGTGTCTCCCAGCTAATTGTTGAGCAGAAGTTCCATCCATTGCTTGAGGGGTGATAACCTTGTTCTATACAAACGGTGAAGAATCCTGGCTCAACACCATGGGGTCATCATTTCCAAAAACTGTATCTATGAAGTGTTCAGGCCCCTCCTGTGGAGCTTCCTGCATTATTTCTGGCGGATCTTGTGCTCCATCTGATGGATTTTGGTTTTCTAGCATATTGCCAGGATGAGGGTCTAGAGGAATCTCATTGCTAAGAGTGTTATTTGCACCAAGACCGTCATCAAACTGAGGGAATGTCCTGGACATGATTGCATGATTGTAAAGGATACATGTATACACTAGACAGAAAGAAAGAAATTATTCAAGAAACATACCCTGACTCAAATGGTTGAGGCCCCATGTATGGAAATAGACCAGTAGCTGGTGCCTGTGAGATGTTAGTGATTTGAGAAGTAAAAAAGATAAAAAAGGAAGCAAGATAATACAATAATTAATACCTCATCGAGATCTATCATCACATATTCTCCTTCTGCAACACCAATGAGATAGTTAAATGAATGAATTGGATGTCCATGAGCATTTACTTTATTGAACTTCCCTTACCAGACAAAGTAATCTGATCAAGAGTCTTCTGATGATTATCAGGTGTACTGCAGAAAGTTCACCAAAACAAGAGTATCACAATGAGATTTCATGAGCATGACACAAATAGAAAAATGAGAAAAGAGCCAAAAGGATGCTTACTTTATTTGAGAAACTATGTCATCTAGGTTTAAGTCATCAAGATTTAAAGTAGATGGCCATGTGATGCAGTCAAATGGTGCCCGATCCACCTCAACTGGAAAATCTACTTCCACAGAAGCAAAGGTAGTTTTGATTGTAGTTACCATTCGGTTGCAATCTTGAAACAGGTAGTTCACCTTCCATGAATAAATGCGAACTAGGCCTAGGAGAAGATGCCCTGATAATCTTAAAGCCATTGGAAGCTCTGGAAACATTATACTCTCTGGAAAAGGAAGAAGGCATGTGTTAGATGACTAGGGCATAGTTTACTGAATAAACACCAGGACATAACCACAGAAAAACAATCCAAATATCTGGAATATATAGAAAGTAAAATAACCATGAAATGGCGAGTACAGAGTAACCTTCCGTTAAAGGGATGTTGTTTCAGTGCTTAATATTAGGTAACATTAGGCAAGCCATTGACAACCAGCTCATGCTGAAGGGCAAGAGAAACAAAATGATAATAATTGCACGCTTGACCGCTGTACGGTGAAAGCATTAAACTTGATGCCAAGGACATAGAATCTAGTGATTTTTTTTTGACAAAACTAGAATCTAGTGAATTGTTTCCTAGTGATGAAAATTAGATGGCATTTGCCATATTATTCAACTTCATTGCTAAGTATTCCATTATAGTACTCATCCTATCTCTGTCCTTAGTCAAAGCATATCATTTCACAAAGAAAAAGCATATCCGCCAATTCATGTTTTACATTGATATTGTATCGAACAATCAACACACTGCGTTATAAGAAAAGAACCAACAAACAATTATAATAATACACCAATCGACGTTTAGTGTCATTTTGCTAGTTTTTGAAACTTGCAAGAAACCTGGTGTTCAGGCTAAGAAAATGTGAGGACCCACGTAAAATCACTACTATGTCCTTGCATAGCCAAACTAACTGTTCTGCAATCAAGTCTTGAGATAGAAGTTGTAGCATACAGCTCGCAAGAGTAAAGTGAGAGGCCTGCTGCTAAGTTGAAAGTGGCCACAAGGAACAAAATTTTTCAGACAACTTCCGTTCTTCCCAAATCATTTTTCTCAACAAATTGCAAGGATTATAACTGATTTTGGGTTAACTGGGGAAAAAAGATACGACACTTCAAACATGAAACAAACTTCAAATTCTAATTAATTCCCTTGGATTTTCTTTTCCAAATTTTGAAAGAAAATCTAACCGACAAAATAGATTCATGCATTATCTCAAATGCCCATGATTGTCGGTTCAAAAGATCAATCTTTGGGTATGACAAGCCCCAACATCTGCAGACAGCCTACTACACAACAATTGCTGCTTTACTGAATCCTGAAGACATTTTGTTCTTTACCAAAACCCAACCAGATAACCTTTTTCTACCTTCTGCTAGCTAGCAAATCGTTACACAAATCTCCAACCAGTAACTGAATAACGGTAATGAAAGCTAAGGGGACTATATAGTAATATATATAGGAGAGAAAAGAATGTAAACGTCTAAAGAAGAGTCATCCAACCAAATAGCATTCCTTCACTTCTCGGCAAAAATCCTATGAAAGAAACAAATTCACAGAACACTCCAATTCGTATTCAGTAGCCGAATCCATAAAAATCGTAATGGGACAAAAGAATCTACACATGGGTTCTTTTTTTAAAAAAAAACTCAACAAAGGCACTTTTCTCCCTTCGACTTGCACAATGCTGAGGAGGGACGACATATTAGCGCAATGCACCATCGCATGAAAAACACCAAAAAAAAATCATGACTTTTCTGCACATAGCGCAGCCATTCCCCATTTGCCCACCAGAACACGAGGAGCCTCTGCTGACGAACAACGAGGGAAAAAACTTTTCTTGGTTGGTTCTAGCAGCGGACGGCAGAGTCGCAGAGAACGACGAAATACGGCGTCATTGAGCGAGCGAGCGAAGGAGTGAGGGCCAACGGACCTGCGGAGGAGGTGATGTCAATACCATCGATCTGCGGCTTCTTGATCTTGCGCTCGAGGTGCGCGGCGATCCACAAGGTCCACAGCGCGCTCTTCCGCTCTAGGATCGTGTGCGAGTAGAACATCCTCTCCGAACCTCTACGGGTCGCCGGCGGCGGCGGGGGTTTAAGTGGGGTTTCTGGCAGCTGCGGTGGAGACGACGACGGCAGGGGACGGGAGGGCGACCAGACACCGGTCAAACTATTATGGGGGCGGAGGTGAAGCTTTTGCCGGACGGTTTCCGGACGTCGCGGCGGGGCGGGACTGGTGGGCCCGGAGGGGCGGTTCCTTGCGATGGAAGGACGATCAGTTTTGTGATGTGTTTTCCCCCGCCCAATACGGGTTCGTACGGTACTAGATTTTTTTCCTTTTATTATGTTGTTATTATGTGAGGATAAGTTCATATTTTGTGATTTTGTGCGTGTTGAGTTCGCGAATTTTAGGAATTTATCTACTGTAGCACGTTCGTTTTTATAATTCGTATTTTTTAGCTAGTTTTTTTAGCCGGAACAGTGTTTTTCTCTCACAACAAATCAGCTAGAACAGTATTTCGGCTTGTTTTTCCTGCGAAGCGAACGGAGCCAATACGTAGATGGGAAAATTGGTTTCATAACATCGAAAGATCACAACATTCAGAAAATATCATTGAAAGACATCCGTTACGTAAAATACCACCGGAAGAATGGACTGTTACCTTCAAATAGCATTCCGTCATGGTGGTCACTTTTGCCGTGAATTCCTCTGTTGAGGCACATTTGTTCCCCCATTTCAGAGAAACAGAGCACACGCGCTGGCGTACGGGCACAGCCTGATTCGCCCTGGAGAGGGCACAGCGGCCATGACTGACCAGCCGGCGGTTTTCGCGGTGGCCGGCCGCACCTATCGATGTCAGTGGCGTGGCCTGATATGGCTCATAGGAGCATGGCCCCGTGCCCGTGCGGCATGCAACACGGGAGACGGCGGCGGCATGCAGCAGTGGCGAACCCCGCGACTACAAGGTTGGCGCAGGTACACGTCAGGTGCGTGGGGGTGCTAGAGGGGTTGTTCTGGGCATGCCTTGTGCGGGGTTGAGTAAGAGCGATGTGGCGGCTCACCATGCGGAAAAAACAAGCGTCTACGCCGACGTCGAGCAGGATGGAGGCGGCCCGCAAAGCAGGGCTACCGCACGGAGTTTCGGCCGAAAGAGGTGCACGCCATGGTGGTGGACGCGGCAGTGTAGCTGGCTTGGTGGAGGCGCCTCCGATTGGAGCTGTCCGCGGGAGTTCCCCGCGCGGCGGCCATGGCGAGCAGCAGGAACAACGCACCTGGCGGCGGTAGGATCCAGCGTCCCAGAACGGATTTGCCCAGTTTAGGTGAGCCGCGATCGAAAGAAGTCCGGACGGACGTGGTGGTACGCGGGCGAGGTGCTGGTGGTGTGCACCCATGGGAACAGCGACGACGTACCGAGAGCCGGCCATGGCGGCGGACAGCAGCAGTTTTAGCGACATGGCGTGGCGCTGGCCCGGAGTTGTTTGCTATCGTGCGTAGGGGTGAGAACATGCTGGCGGAGATGGTGGGGCACACGGCTCGGCAGTGGTACGGTGGTGCCAATGGTGGGGAACGGTGGTGGTGAGAGCTGAGAGCAGATCGACGGCTCTAAGCTTGGCGTCCAGGCACAGGCACAGGCGAGTGGAGTGGACCAGGCACAGGTAGCCGTCATCCCAGGTCCCAACCATCGTGAGTACTCCTATATGCATGCACGCAAACTCGATTGCTCTTACATGCGCCGTGAGCTCATTGATAGATGATCCATGCACGTACGCACAGTCGCACACAAGGCACTGGCCTCCTAACAGTGTCCACGGAGGTGAGGGTGTGAGGCAACTGCAGCCACCGCCGTACGGACCCAGCGTGGCTGGGCCGTACGACGTAGCCACGCAGCGTACGACATGTGTCGCTGCCTATCAGCGTCTCCATGCCCAACCAGGCAGTTGGGTTGAGGAAAAAAGGTGTCTCGACGGAGTAATTCATGGCAACAGCAGCCACTATGATAGAATACTATTTGAAGGTAACAGTTCGTTCTTTTGGTGGTATTTTACGTGACGGACGTCTTTTGATGGTATTTTTCGAATGTCGTGATCTTTGGATGTGTAGTATCTCTGGTACGCCTAGAGGGGGTGAATAGGCCTATAAAAAATTTAACTCAAACCAAAGTCAAATTCACCCTCGATATTGCTACTCTGTGAGCGCGGCACTGCCATACCTGCAGGAGAGATTAGTTCACAGTTCAAAATCTATCCAACGAAATTTAGATTGGGTAAATTTCTTAGCTTCCTGTAGGGTGGCAAATCATAGATCGACAGCTGAAAATGGTGGAAACACCACACACAAGTAGATCGGCCTCAAACTCTAGAAATCACCTCAACAACAAAAGGTCATGCAAGTAATGTAAATCAAGCACAAGTGACACAATGATTTATCATATGGTTCGGCTCGCCACCAAGTCTTGCCTACCTCCACGTTGTTGAGGTGAGCCACTAAGGCTTAGAGCTTTCTAGCCCTTATTCTCAAGTCAAGAGACTTAACTCTTAAGATGAGGGGTAAGTTTACTAGCTTCAAGAGATGGTTACAAACCTCCCGAGGCTGCCACACAAGTTGGCATGCTCCACGGGCGATGTTCTAGCCGGCTAGGAGCCAAACTCCAAGAGTAACAAACACAACTGCCGGCCAAAACGTGAACCAAGTGCTCTTTAGAATTTGAGAATCAATGGAGTTGCTCTCTAATCAAGTTATGGACCATTTTCCCTCAAGCATTGATGGGAAAATAAATGGATTTACTTGAGGGCTTTAGGTCAACAATGGAGTGAGAGAGAGAGAGAGCTTATGCTCTGCTTTGGACGTGCTCAAGTGAGGAAGAAGAGGCAGGTTAGTTCATCCCCGTTGGGAAGGAAGGGGAAAGGTATATATACCCCCAGCCCCTAACAGTCACTTTAAATCGCAGATAGCCGTTGGCGAGGAAAGGGAGAAGTATATATACCCCAGCCCTCAACGGATACCACACCCAAGGGGTTGGGCGAGATGAAGCCCGCAACCTCAAGGTCGAGCGAGACAGAGCCCGTGACCTCGGGGTCAGGCGATCCGGGTCCCGCAACCCTAGGATCGGGCGAGGTGGATCCCGCACCCAAGGGGTCAGGCGAGGCGGGATCCCATGACCAAGGGGTCTGGCGAGGTGGATCCCGCGACCCTGGGGTCGGGCATGGTGGATCCCGCGACCAAGGGGTCTGGCGAGCCGGATCCCGTACCCAAGGGATCGGGCGAGACGGAGCTCGCACCACACAAGACAGAAAGGGTAATAGTGAAGTGCAGACTATCTTGGCTGTGAATCTAAGGATGCTTGTGGTTGTTTGAGCACTTGGTAGCACATATTAGCTTAAGCATTGTGTCTTTCTTTATAGTACGGCTTTTTCTATACTCAAATTTAAGATATAAAAGAATCTTAAACCTCTTTTGGGTTTGAAGCCATCTATATTTGTAATTGGGGGCTCCATTTCATGTAGCATCCTCGAATATAAATTCCCTGCTTATCATCTCGATAAATCTCATTAGTTCTCTAATTGTGTGGTCATTATCACCAAAACCCACAATTAGGGCTTGATTGCACTTTCAATCTCCCCCTTTTTGATGATTGATGACAACCCAATTAGAGCTTATAAAAGATATGAAATAAATATAGAGATTTTCGAGCCATGGGTGTAGAGCCTCCCCCTAAGTATGTGAATAGAGAATTGAATTCTCAAATTAACATAAGAAGCCAAGATTCACATTTTAGTGAAAGTGATGGGGCTCTCCCTACATCCATGCTCCTGTGGGGGTGCTGCATACTGTGTTAGGTATGTAAAACATGATGCAAATGACAGCTTATGCACAACATGATTTGCTGTTACAGCTGGGTGCGGCACTGCCGCACTTGCTGTAACAGCACAGATCAAAACAGACACCACATAGCATGTGATACATATAAAGATATACATTCTAGCATAATTGTATCACAAGCGACAACATAGATTAATATATGTCCATATCCCACACAAAGAGTCAAATAGTAGCATTATTTCACAATTTAGAGTTTGAATGACTCTCAAACCTTCCACCTAGCAAAGACTAACACTCATCGAATAGGACATGAAACGCAGCTGCTGACCATGGCGTCGAAAAGTTGTTGACCCCTATAATTTTCTCCCCCATTGGCATAAAGCACCAAAAAGAGAAAAAAAGAAGAAAGATCAACACCTACTCGTCATCTCCTTGGATGTCCGTCCAATCAATATCATCACCTCCTGCAGCAGTCCCGGCACCACCATTACCATCATCGTCGTCGGAGTCAATACGTGCACGACCCTGACGGTGAGTAGTGGCGGTGTAGCGAGTGGAACGCCTCGGCTCCTGTCTTTGACGGTATCCCTCCAGGGTCTCATCCCAATCTGCTGCTCGTCCCTGCTCCTCCTCATCATTTGAATCTGTGTCAAAGAGACTCAGAAGGTCATACTATGGAGGAGGTGAAATAGGAGGAAGTGGTGGAAGGTCCTGTCCACGCTGCTGACGCTGCTCAAGCTATGTCTCATACTGTCGGTGTTTCGGACCGGGGGGTCCTCAACCAACCAGTGAATTTGAACTGCGTGCCCCTAATCCCGGATGGTGATGCAAAGAGACACAAGGTTTATACTGGTTCAGGCAATCAGTGCCCTACGTCTAGTCTAAGAGATTGATCTTGTATTCCTTGCACCGAGGTGCTTGTAGTAAGGGTTACAAGCTAGGCGAGAGAGGGAGCTGGTCCCAGGTCTCGGTGTGGTGCGGTGCGGGCTGCTTGAGGCGTTGTTCTCAGGCAGCGGGGGGAGCGTGTGTTACAGAGTGTCGCTTGTGCGTGTGTGAGAGCGTGGTTCTTTCGTATGTTTTCTCACCTCCCTCAGAGCTATCCCTGGCTGCTTCCTTTTATAGCTGCAAGGAGGGAGCCATGAGTACATGAGTGAGCTACACGTGGAGCCTACTGTAGTTCAGTCCTGTAGCAGCATGGTGTTGGGAATGGCGATCGGTACTTTGACTGGCGCGCCGTGCTGGCCAGGCCCGAGGTTGTTGAGGTCGTGGGAGTCCTTGTTGACGTCTAGTCAGTATAGCCTCCACTATAGGAGACATACCGTGCCTTGTGGATTCTTGACTTGACGGAGTGTCGATGCCTGGCGGGTGCTGTAGCTGATCGTGCCGAGGCCTGCTTTGCCGAGGCCTCAGAGGTGACCCGTGTATGATGCGGGGGTCTTGGTGGTCAGCGTCGTACCCGGTTTAGGTGGAAAAGTGCGGAGCGTGTGTCCACAGGGCATGGTAACCCCTGCATCGTCAGTAGGGGATGGTAAAAATGAGATTTGACTGCTGTCCCATCGCCCCTGTTGCTGTACCCTGCCAGCCATGGCTGACGTAGTAGGTGTGACCAGGCGCACTTAAACGGATGGGACGGCTCGCCAGAGGGACGGTTGAGGCGGAGGCGACGAGGATGCGGGACGAGCCCGGCCTCGGTTGAGGCGGAGAAGGAATAGTACGTCCGAGGCCCTGCCGGGGGGTCTCGGACGAGGCGAGAGATGACCAGTTGGTCTTTCATGCTGATTCTGAGACTACATGGACCCGGACTTGACCCTCCACGCCGCTTTGTCCTTGGCGCAGGAGTTAGGTAGCATAGGGCAGTACATGTGTCAGCAGGGGGCACAGTGATGAGCACAGTGGCAGGTAACCCCTGCCGCGCTGGTCCCCTGTCCCATCGGTCACTCTACCTGTACTGCGCCAACGTGCGGCTGACGTTGTGGGAGTAGTTGGGTGCATTAACTAGACATGATGTTTTGTCAGAGGAGTCGGTCAGGATGGAGTTGACGAGGTTGTTGTCGAGCCCAGCCTCGGGCGAATCGGAGAATTGGTAACCCGTCCGAGGCCTTGCGGGGCGGGGCCTCGGCGAGAGGGCCTCGGTGAGAGGGCCTCGGCGGGGCAGAGAGTTTTGGCCTTTTGTCTGAGGCCTCGGCGCAAGCCTTGGGCAAATCGGAGAATCTGCCGAGACCTCGTGGTTGTCCTTTGGCTTTGATTTTTGATTTTTTGCAAGGCTTAAGCAATATTTTTGGTTCTTGCTTAGGGTACCCCTTCTTGTGGTATCCGACAGTAGCCCCCGAGCCTCGGGGGCAGTGCGGGCACTCTCCCTGAGGTTTTGATGAGACTTGGCTCGCAACAGCTCCCGTCAGGATTGTGTTTTGTACTTGGTGGTTCCGGTGGGTGCGCACGAGCGCACCCTCCGTGTAGCCCCCGAGGCCCTAGAGGAGTGGGTTTACTCCTCCAGGGGCTTTTTTCTCCATTGAGTAAGGAGTTTTATCGTGTTTGCCGGGCCCATGAATGCGAGTTCGGGTCGCTGGGACTTGGCCTAGTTGTAGGAAGAGCCCCCGAGCCTCTACATGGAGCGAGAGGGCGATCAGCTGGTTGCCCAAGAAGAGGCTCCCCAAGCGGCCATGGAGCAAGTGGGCAAGGAGGCGCCCAGGGCCTTCGAGGCCAGGGTGGCCGAGGCCAGGGCTCCTGAGGTCGAGGCACCGAGCGTCGGGGCTCCCGGGGCCATCGAGGCCGAAGTGGTGGAGGCGAGCGCGGCGGACCCGGTGGCCTGGGATACGGAGATGGAGGTGGCTGAGGCTTTGGTGCCACCCCCGGTCCGAGGCCTACCGCCGTCGTAGGAGAGCGCCCGAGAGGTGGAGGTTCAGGCGACCTCTTCTGATGATACTTCCCGGGGAAGGAGGTAGCAGATGTCGAGGCGGCCAGCACTGCCGAGCAGCCAGTTCCTTCTGGCGAGGGAAACTCGGCCCTCATGCGGGTACAACCCGAGCCCCATGGGTGGAATCACCCGCGTGTATCGTGGCTGAGCCGGGATGACCCAGAGGGGGAGCCTCTATTCGCCCTCGAGGATGCGGTCGAGGGGGGGCGCTAGAGCTCCTTCAAGCAATATCGCCAGCTGGCGGTGCAGTCGCTGCGAACGGCACTGTCCGTCATGGACGACGATCTGCCCGGCGTCGCCTAGGTACGTGTCTTCTTTTCTCGTGCGGTGTCGTCTTGTTCTGAGTCTTCTGGCAATGCATGACCCCTGTTCTACCTATCCAGGAGCTCGAGGCCCGATCCCTCAGGAAGTCGTTGTTCCTCCGTCAGGAGAGGGACGTCTGGGACCAGCTCGGGCAGCAGAAGGACCTGCTCGCCAACGCCAACAAGCTTCTGTCGGCGCGGAGCGTGGAGGTGGAGGACCTCCGCCTTCGCTGTGCAGATATCTGAAGGCCGAGGCGGCCACGGCTCGGGAGCAGGTCACCCCTTTAGCGGCGTGAGTCAAGGAGCTGGAGGAGGAGCTGACCCGGGCGGCCGGCGAGTGGGATGCCCTCTTATCCTGGGCTGACGAGGCCCTCAAGGCGGCTGAGGCCTCCCGGGTCGATGCCTTGGCCTGGAAGGAGAAGTACGAGGGTGAGTTTTGTTCCCTTTATTTTACTTGTTTTTTCTTGCGTTCGGCCCCTAACTCCCCAGTGTGGTACAAAGTTGGAGAAGGAGGCTTCCTAGGCAGCCGAGGCCTCTCAGGTCGAGGTCCAGCACTAGAAGGGGAGGGCCGAGGCCTCTCGGGTCAAAGTCCAGCGCTGGGAAGAGAAAGCCGAGGTTGAGTCCCGTTGGGCTTTGCCCCCGCCTGGCTTATTTTTCTTTTGCACTTGACCCCATCCTGCTTGTTTTGGCGCAGGGTTGGAGAAAGAGGCTTCTCGGGTGGCTGAGGCTTCAGTCGCAGTGCAGGCGGCGCACGAGGCCGAGACCGGGGAGCATGACGCGCTGCAGAGCGCAGCTCGTACCGTCTGTGAGGCCCTGGAGGTTGAGGGGGTCCAGTCGGGTAGCTCTCTCAGGAGCTGCCTGACTGCGTTGAGTGGCCAAGTGCGGGAGCGACTTCGGGGGGCGTTGCATATGGGCGTCAAGCGTGCCCTGGCCGTCGTCTCCTCGCACTACGCCGTCAACCTCGAGGCTGTCAGCGATGGTTACATCTTGCCTGATGATGACGAGGAGGCCGATGAGGAGGTCACAAAGCTGATGGAGGCGGCTGAGGCCCCCGGTACGGCGCTGGCTAGCCTATTCGAAGAAGAGGTGGTTCCTTCCGAGCCGGCCGCCGATGTATGAGGCCCTGAACCTTGACCTGGGTCAAAGGGGGCCATGTAAACGAATTGAGTTATTGTCGTGTCGCGACATTTGTGGCCGTCGAGGCCTTTAAAGTACTCGTGCGTACGCTTTTTTAATTGGTTTATATTGTTTTTCCAAGCCTCTGCCCTCTGCCCTATTTCTAGACAAGTCCTTTGCAAAAAATTTCCTCAGAACCTGAGCTGCCCCTCTGGTGAAAGGTGGTGAGGGAGTTGCCATAGCCTAGAGGTGTAGGCAGTCTCGCAGCTCGGCCGGCCTTTTGCACTCGAGGCGCGCTTTCGGTCCTTAGATTTTTTTACAATCGACCTGTCAGAGTACGCGAGAGAGTTTGGCGTTGGAATTTATTCGAAAAACGATTAAAAAATAGTGCCTGGGACTTAGGGGGTTCCCCCCGCTTCTAGCCCCCGAGGGAGGCTCGGTTCTATAGAGGCAGAGCCGAGTCTTGCTTATAGCGTTATCGCAACGTCGATCCCCCGTCGATGGGGGGGGGTTCTCGAAAAATTAGAACAACTAAAGAACGCTTCTTTAATATATTTCAAGAAAAAATGTATACAATGCTTGGAAGTCTAAGGGTAGAAATGACGTAGCTGCTCTATGTTCCAAGCGTTGGTGAAGATTTTGCCCTTCTCGTTGGCTAGCTTGTAGGTCCCAAGCTTTAGCGCTTGAGCGACGATGTACGGCCCTTCCCATGGTGGGGTCAGCTTGTGGCGGCCCTTGTTGTTCTGCCTCAGTCTCAGCACCAGGTCGCCCACCTTCAGGTCTCGGCTTCGGATGCGCCGGGCTTAATAGTGTCACAGGGCTTACTGGTACTTGGCCAAATGTAGCAGCGCAACATCTCGGGCTTCCTCCAGTTGGTCGAGGGCGTCCTCGCGGGTAGTGCGGTTGCTTTGCTCGTTGTAAGCCTGTAGCCTTGGGGAGCCATACTCCAAGTCAGTGGGGAGGATGGCCTTGGCTCCATAGACTAGGAAGAAAGGCGTGAACCCCATGGCTCGGCTCGGTGTATTCCTCAGGCTCCAAATGAGCGACGGGAGTTTGACCAGCCATTTCTTGCCGAATTTCTTCAACCGGTTGTATATCCTTGGCTTGAGGCCCTATAGAATCATGCCGTTGGCACGTTCTACTTGGCCGTTCGTCCTAGGGTGTCCTACGGCTGACCAGACCACACGGATGTGGTGGTCGTCGCAGAACGTCAGAAATTTATGTCCGGTGAATTGTGTCCCATTGTTGGTGATGATGGTGTTTGGAATCCCAAACCTGTGGATGATATCAGTGAAGAACAATACCGCTTGCTCGGATTTGATTTGAGTGATTGGACGAGCCTCGATCCACTTGGAGAAGTTGTCAATAGCTATCAACAAGTGGGTGTAGCCCCCAGGGGCTTTCTGCAGAGGCCCAACCATGTCCAGTCCCCACATGGCGAACGGCCACGTGATGGGGATGGTTTGGAGGGCTTGAGCTAGGAGGTGCGTCTGCCGCGCATAGTACTGACATCCCTCACAGGAGCGTACCAGCTTGGTGGCGTCGGCAACCGCCGTTGGCCAGTAGAACCCTTGGCGGAAGGCGTTTCCGATGAGCGTCCGAGGCGCAGCATGGTGCCCGTAGGCTCCCGCATGCAAGTCCCAAAGTAGGGCTTAGCCTTCCTCGGTGGTGATGCATTGTTGGAGGACGCTAGATGGCCTTCGTCTATACAACTCGCCGTTGCTGACGACGTAGGTTTTGGCTCGTCGCGCAAGCCATTGGGCCTTGGTCCTGTCCATAGGAAGCACTCCTCGAGTGAGGCGATCAAGGAGGGGACCCACCAGTCCACCCCCCGGTCGGCCTCGAGAGGCCCTACATCGATTTCCATGGCCTCGGGCTCGGCCGCCGGGGTCTCGGTAATAGAGGGGGCCTTGGGCCCTGTGGTGGGCTCTACCGGTGGGCCCTCTTGTGCCGCCGAGGCGTAGTCCACCGAGGGCTTGTGCAGGTCTCTGGTGAATATGTTCGGGGGGACCGAGGCCCGTGCCGATGCCATCTTCGCCAGTTCGTCCGTGGCCTCGTTGAACTTCCGCGCAATGTGGTTGAGTTTGAGACCGTCGAACTTGTCTTCAAGGCGACGTACCAGTTTACAGTACGCCTCCATTTTGGGGTCGTGACAATTCAAGTCCTTCATGACTTGGTCAATGATGAGCTGTGAATCGCCCCGCACGTCGAGACGCCGCACTCCAAGCTCGATAGCGATTTGCAAGCCATTGACGAGAGCTTCGTACTCGGCTGCGTTGTTGGAGGTGGCGAAGTGGAGCCGAATCATGTAACACACATGCACTCCGAGGGGAGAGATGAAGAGCAGGCCCGCGCCTGCCCTGGTCTTCATCAGAGATCCATCAAAGTACATGGTCTAGCATTCCGCTTGGATTTGAGCAGGTGGCAGCTGGGTGTTGGTCCACTCAGCCACAAAATCGACTAAGACCTGGGATTTAATTGCTTTCTGAGGTGCAAAAGATAGGGCCTCCCCCATGAGTTCAACAGCCCACTTGGCTATTCTACCCAAGGCCTCCCGGTTCTAGATTATCTCCCCCAGAGGGAAAGATGACACCATGGTCACCGGGTGGGATTCGAAGTAGTGACGCAGCTTACGCCGAGCCAAGACTATGGCGTAGACTAGCTTCTAGATATGGGGGTAGCGTGTCTTAGTTTCGGAGAGTACATCGCTAATGAAGTAAACAGGTCGTTGGACAGATAGAGCATGCCCCTCTTCTTGCCTCTCGACTACTACTGGTTGTGCTGACCACTTGGGTCGTTGCGGCGACGTAGAGTAAGAGGGCCTCATCCTTGGTTGGCGGTACCAGGACGGGAGGGTTGGTGAGTAGTGCCTTGAGCTTGGTGAGGGCTTCTTTGGCTTCGGGGGTCTAGGAAAAGCGTTCAGATTTTCTCAAGAGACGGTATAGGGGTAAACCTTTTTCGCCAAGGCACGAGATGACGCGGCTCAGGGCCGCAAGGCATCCCATAACTCATTGTACTCCCTTGAGGTCTCGATTGGCCCCATGTTGGTCACGGCCGAGACCTTCTCCGGGTTGGCCTCTATGCCGCGCTCTAAAACTATGAACCCCAAGAGCATGCCTCGAGGGACACCGAAGACACACTTCTCGGGATTAAGCTTGATGCCCTTCTCTCTGAGGCATTTGAAAGCGATCTCCAGGTCGCCGATGAGATCACTGGCCTTTCTGGACTTGACCATGATATCGTCCACGTAAGCCTCGACAGTTTGCCCAATGTGCTCGCCGAAGACCTGGGTTATGCACCGCTGGTATGTGGCCCCTGCATTTTTGAGATCGAATGGCATGGTCACATAGCAGTACATACCGAACGGGGTGATGAAAGAAGTCGCGAGCCGGTTAGACTCTTTCATCTTGATTTGATGGTAACCGGAATACGCATCAAGGAAAGATAGGGTCTTGCATCCTACAGTGGAGTCAACGATTTGATCGATTCGAGGTAATGGAAACAGAACCTTTGGACATGCTTTATTTAAACCAGTGTAGTCTACACACATCCTCCATTTTCCATTCTTCTTCTTAACTAATATAGGATTAGCTAACCACTCTAGATGGGACACTTCCTTAATGAATCCGGCCGCCAACAGCTTCTGCACCTCCTCATCAATGACCCTATGTTTCTCCTCGTCGAATCGGCGTAGGCGCTGCTTCACCGGTCTGGAGCCAGCCCGGATGTCCAAGGCATGCTCGGCGACCTCCCTCGGTATGCCCGGCATGTTCGAGGGACTCCATGCGAACATATCGGCATTCGCGCGGAGAAAGTCGACGAGCACGACTTCCTATTTGCTGTCGAGGGTGGCGCTGACCCTCAACGTTCGGCCGTTGGAGCAATTGGGGTCGACCGGGACAAGCTTGATGGTCTCTGTGGGCTCGAAAGCCCGGTGGCGCTTGGAGTCGGGTACTTCGCTACTGAGTTGGTCGAGGTTGACGATGAGGGCCTCGGCCTCCACGATAGCCTCGGCGTACTCGATGCATTCGACGTCGCAGTCGTATGCATGCTCGTACGTGGACTCGACGGTGATGACGCCGTTGGGGCCCGGCATTTTGAGCTTGAGGTAGGTGTAGTTCGGGACTACCTTGAACTTGGCATAGCATAGGCACCCTAGGATGGCATGGTAGGTCCCCTTGAATCCAACCACTTCGAAGGTGAGGATATACTTACGGTAGTTGGAGGGAGTGCCGAAGCAGACCGGCAAGTTAATGCGTCTGAGGGGTCGCGTGCGCTTCCCTAGCATGATGCCGTGGAAGGGTGTGGCACCACCTCGGAGCCATGACTAGTCGAGCTCTAGGAGCTCCATGGTGTTGGCGTAGAGGATGTTGAGGCCGCTGCCTCCATCCACCAGCACTTTGGTGAGCCAGGTGTTGCCGATGATCGGGTCGACGACGAGCGGGTATTGCCCGGGGTTTGGGACATAGTTGGGGTGGTCTTCCTGATCGAAGGTGATCGCCTCCTGAGACCAGTTTAGGTACTAAGGAGTGGCTACCTCGACCAAGAAGACCTCCCGGCGTTCTCTCTTTCGCTGACGCGCCGTGAGGCACGCTGAAGGCCCGCCGAAGATCATGAAGGCATTGTGCACTTCGGGGAACCCGTCGTCCTTGTCGTTATCTTCGTCGCCGGCGCCCTTCTTCCTGGCATCATCATTGGGGAGCCCGAGCTTGGCGTAGTAACGCCGGAGCATGGTGCATTCTTCGAGGGTATGCTTCACCGGGCCCTGGTGGTAAGGATAGGGCTTCTTAAGCATATCGTCGAATACTCCAAGGCCCCTGCCGGGGCCTCAAGGATTCTTGCGATCCGCGGCTACGACGAAATCGGCCTCGAGGGCCTCTTGCTTCCCTAGGCATCCCTTTTTCTTTTTATTGGGGAAATGGGAGGTCGAGGCCCCGGGGGCCTCGTCCCTCCGCTTCCCCTTTGTGTCGCCTTCGGGGAAGATGGCCCCGATGGCCTCTTCACCCGAGGCGAAGTTGGTGGCGATGTCGAGGAGCGCGGCCGCTGAGGTTGGTACATTCCGGCCTAACTCTCGGACCAGGTCTCGGCAGGAGGTGCCAAAGAGGAAAGCCTGGACAACTTCCGAGTCACCGATCGCTGGGCAACTCAGTACATTGCTTGGAGAATCACTGGATGAAGTCTTGGAGAGACTCGTTCGGCTTTTGGCGACAACTCTTGAGGTCCTAGGAGTTCTCAGGGCGCACGTACGTGCCTTGGAAATTCCCGATGAAGATCTTTACCAAGTCACGCCAGTTGTGGATCTACAAGGGCAGGAGGTGTTCGAGCCAGGCTCGCGCTGAGTCTTACAGGAATAAAGGGAGGTTGCGGATGATGAGCAGGTCATCGTTCGCGCCGCCTAGCTGACAAGCTAGGCGGTAATCTGCCAGCCATAACTTGGGGTTGGTCTCACCACTGTATTTCGCGAGGCTGGCTGGTTGTCGAAACTGGGCGGGGAATGGGGCGCCGCGGATAGCCTTCCTAAAGACTCGAGGCCCCAGCGGTCCAAGAGAAGGACTGCGGTCCTCACCACTATCATAGCGGCCGCCTCGGTGCGGGTGGTAGCCTCGGGCGGGCCCATTGTTGTCGTGGCATCGTCGCCTGCTGACCGCATTGTGGTTGTCTGGCGCCTCGCGTCGATCGCTGAGGCGGTCGTGCACTGAGGGCTGTTTCGAGGTGTCCTCACGCCGTCGAGACGCGGAGCTTTCGGCTTGTTGTACCACGGCGGTCTCGAGAAGGTCTCAGAGCTCGCCATGAACCCGTTGCCCCTCCGTGGTAGAGGGCTCAGGCATCGCTTGGACTAGCATTGCCGCTGCCGCGACGTTCTGGCTAGCGCGATTGAAGATTGAGGGTTGCTCACTCCCCTCGTCATTGTTGATGCGGCGGTGCACGTCGTGGGCCCTCCTTCGGGCCCTTCCGCCATCATCGTGACCTCGCTGCTCCTGCTTGAGAGTGTCTCGGTGCTGCCGTAGTAGGAGTTGGTCTTGGTCGACCTTTCCCTGGAGCTCACGGAGCTGCTCCAGGTCAAGGCGTTGGAGTTCCTCGGGGCGGCGTTCACGTTCCGTGTCGCCCAAAGCTCGATGAGCGGGGGTGTGGCGTCGCTTGCCCCTTGGCGGAGCGGGGAGCGGTTGCCTGCCCCTTCTTTCTCATTACTTGCCCCTGGCATTCCGAGCCTAATGTGGAAGCACTCTCGAGTGGGATAGTAAGTGCCTTCGTTATCGGAGTCAGAGTAGCCGAAGCGGTAGTCGCTTGCGGCCAAAAAGCGGCGCATAGCCTCAGGGTCATGAAGCCCGGAGAAGTCTGCTCCGTCCCACACCTTGTCCTCCTCCGAGGAGTCGGTGTGGGTGTGAGCTGAGGTTGTGGACGAAAAGTCAAGGGCGAAGCGTTGCTGGTGCCCTGAGGGCTCCGTGTGAGCGGAAGCGTAGGCGGAAGCGTAGGCGGCGGCGTCATTTCTAAACCCGAAGGGGTATGGAGACGGTGCCATCGTCGGGCCCTGCTCTGCCGGAGTTCGCTCCTCAGGCGGTGGCGGTGCAGAACTTGATGACAGGGCATCGCTGCACGTCACCGGTGTCTTTCCCCTGCCCAAGCTTAGGCCAGACAGGTCCCCAACTAGGGACCTCGTACCAACAGTTGGGCATGGGATACTGGCAGAGCGCGGTGCGTCGCCCTGAGGTCGTGCGGTGTTGGGGTGGTCCTGCTCGCGCTGTGCCTGGCGAGCGCGACGAGAGCGGTGGCCCGGGCACCGCCTGCGCCCAGGCTGCTGGTGCGCGACGCCATCGTCAGCCAAAGGGGCTCTGGGTGGCAGTACTAGGTCGTACTCACGTCCTAGAGATATGAACTCTAGGCTCCCGAACCAGATCACCGTGCCGAGACGTAGTGGGCGTATGGGATCTGCCATCCATAACTTGTTGGGACGATTAAGCTAACACGCAGAGGCCCTTACCTAGCGCACCAACTGTTGGTGTTTTGGACCGGGGGGTCCTCAACCAACCAATGAATTTGAACTGCATGCCCCTAATCCCGGATGGTGATGCAAAGAGACATAAGGTTTATACTAGTTCAGGCAATCGGTGCCCTACGTCTAGTCTGAGAGATCGATCTTGTATTCCTTGCACCGAGGTGCTTGTAGTAGGGGGTTACAAGCTAGGCGAGAGAGGGAGCTGGTCCCAGGTCTCGGCGTGGTGTAGTGTGAGCTGCTTGAGGCATTGTTCTCAGGCAGCGGGGGGAGCATGTGTTACAGAGTGTCGCTTGCGCGTGTGTGAGAGCGTGGTTCTTTCATATGTTTTCTCGCCTCCCTCAGAGCTATCCCTGGCTGCTTCCTTTTATAGCCACAAGGAGGGAGCCAGGAATACATGAGTGAGCTACACGTGGAGCCTACTATAGTTCAGTCTTGTAGCAGCATGGTGTTGGGAATGGCGATCGGTACTTTGACAGGCGCGCCGTGCTAGCTAGGCCTGAGGTTGTTGAGGTCGTGGGAGTCCTTGTTGATGTCTAGTCAGTATGGCCTCCACTGTAGGAGACATACTGTGCCTTGTGGATTCTTGACTTGATGGAGTGCCGAGGCCTAGCAGGTGCTGTAGCTGATCATGCCGAGGCCTGCTTTGCTGAGGCCTCGGAGGTGACCTGTGTATGATGCGGGGGTCTTGGTGGTCAGCGTCGTACCCGGTTTAGGTGGAAAAGTGCGGAGCGTGTGTCCACAGGGCACGGTAACCCCTGCACCGTCAGTAGGGGATGGTAAAAAGGAGATTTGGCTGTTGTCCCATTACCCCTGTTGTTGTACCCTGCCAGTCGTCGTTGACGTAGTAGGTGTGACCAGGCACACTTAAACGGATGGGACAGCTCGCCAGAGGGATGGTTGAGGCGGAGGCGATGAGGATGCGGGACGAGCCCGGCCTCGGTCGAGGCGGAGAAGGAATAGTATGTCCGAGGCCCTGCCGGGGGGTCTTGGACGAGACAGAGGATGAGCATTTGGTCTTTCATGCTGATTCCGAGACTACAGGGACCCGGACTTGACCCTCCACGCCGCTTTGTCCTTGGCGCAGGAGTTAGGTAGCACAGGACAGTACGGGTGTCAGCAGGGGGCACAGTGATGAGCATAGTGATAGGTAACCCCTGCTGCGCCCGGTCCCCTGTCCCATCAGTCACTCTGCCTGTACTGCACCAACGTGCGGCTGACGTTGCGGGAGTAGTTGGGTGCATTAACTGGACATGACATTTTGTCAGAGGAGTCGGTCGGGACGGAGGTGACGAGGTTGTTGCCGAGCCCAGCCTCGGGTGAATCGGAGAATTGGTAACCCGTCCGAGGCCTTGCGGGGTGGGTCCTCGGCGGGGCGGAGAGTTTTGGCCTTTTGTCTGAGGCCTCGGCGCAAGCCTCGGGCGAATCGGAGAATCTACCGAGACCTCGTGGTTGTCCTTTGGCTTTGATTTTTTATTTTTGCAAGGCTTAAGCAATATTTTCGGTTCTTGCTTAGGGTACCCCTTCTTGTGGTATCCGACACATACGCTTTGTCAGCTGCATCGGTGCACTTGCCGAAGATTGCCTTCAACCACTTGCCAAACTTCTTCATCTTGCCTCCTCTGTGATACTTAGAGCAGGAAGATTCAGGGATGTCTACATGGGCATGAGAGCTCCCCGCTCCCTGAGTAGCTACAGCTGGCTGGATCTTCTCAATTTTGTAGACGATGTGCATCTCATCCTTCGGAAAATAAAATCCAGTGACCCTCTCAATCATGAACATCAGGTAAGGGGCATAAGGCAGCCCCCTCCTCCCATCCTCCACTGCAAATCTCAACTCAGTCCACATGAATTTATGGACATTGAACTTGTCCCCACCTAGAGCAAATCTAGCCAACACATTTCTCACATAGCCATTAATATCTGAGGCTGCTCCATCCTTTGGGTTGATGGTGTTCCTGATGAGGTTGTTGAGGATATAATAGAAGATATGTAGACCACTTCTCTTGCCATCTGCAATCCTTCTATCTCTCCACATGTAACTGATGTCACATATCTCAGCTCGAGGCTCATCATGAATGTAAGTGTAACCTCTGTGCTCCTCCCCAAAGCCAAGAATCCAGCTGAAAGTGATAAAGTCGACTCGGTTTGTCGACTATCAGTCATTCAGTGAATCTCATCAGAGGTCTGGTCATAGAAGTATGTGGCATGAAACTATGCAAGAACCTCCTCATTCCAGTTATACTAGAAACCCATGATGTCTGAAAGCTGGAACATCTCATAAATTTTGATTACCTTGTCAAACTTAGGCTCCTCCTTCTCCTGCATCTCATCCCAATCAATGTACTGCATCTTGATGATCTTGGTTTTCTTGGATGCAAGAATGGCAGTGGCATAAAAGTTGGAATGAAACTCATTCCAGAATCTGTAATCAATGCCCAAATCCCTGCGCACTACATAGGGATTGATCCCCCTTGCCTCTTCCATCAGCTTCCAACTCTTGGAGTAGTTGACAACTACATGCTGGTGGGAGTCATCTGGAGGTCTCGTGATGATCTCACCCTCAAAATCTCTCATGTATCTGCCATCAAACTCAAAGAGATATTGTGGGGTGTCAGGAATGGCATTAGTAGTATGACCTATCATCTTCAGCCTCTCCTCATCTTCAATGTATTGCTCGCGCCTCCCCCTGTCACCAAGTCCCCTTGGAGCTACACTACTGCCTACTGCTGTTGACCTCCCCCGACCACAGCGAGGTAGATCCTTGTCTGTTTGCTCATTCATCTTTCTTTTCCCCCTTTGGTTATTATCTCCGTATTCCATCTTCTCAAACGAGGAATGAAGAGGAGAGGGAAGAAACTGCTCGAGCCAGGGGCAGTAGCAGCCATCAGCGACATTTAGGGAGGGCTTGCAGCTGTCGCAGCACTGCTAGAGACTGGCAACACATGGCCAAGCTACGGCGATGGCACGGGCGTGAGAGGAGAGAGAGGCACGGGCGTCGGCATTGAGGGGAAGAGAGAGGGAAAGAAGTTACTGTGGACTTGAGGATAAGAGGAAGAATAAATGGACCCCGCAATAAAATCGTTTGGGCTGAATCTCAATTGAGATTCAAAGTGCGGCACTGCCACAGAGCGGCATTGCCGCACTCCCTAAAATAGTGGGAGTTAACTATAATCTATATGACTCTCTCTATATAAGATATGGACACATATCACCTATATACCATGACCAGAAACAAATAATCAATACAAACCATGATCATGATACATAAGTGCCTTTTATAAATCATTTTTATGCATAACATGAAAATTTTCAACTCTTTTGCCTAGATACTAGTTTATTAAATAGAGGCATGCTAAAATTCAAACCATGTTACGAGAATCAAGTATATTTAGCTCACTATGCAAAAGCACAAAACCTTGACTCGTCGAGGGGCTTTGTGAAGATATCGGCTAGTTGCTTTTCGATGCTCACATGGTGAATTTTGATATCTCCTTTGGTTTCATGGTCTCTCAATTAATGATGTCGGATGTCGATGTGCTTAGTTCTTGAGTGGCTTATGGGATTGTTGGCTAACTTTATAGCACTTTCATTGTCACACAAGAGTGGGATTTTTGTGAAGTGACATCCGAAATCTTGAAGAGTTTGCCTCATCCAAAGTAGTTGGGCACAACATGCACTGGCCACAACATAATCGGCCTTGGCAGTGCAAAGGGCTACACAATTTTGCTTTTTAGAACTCCAAGACACTAGGAATCGTCCAAGTAATTGACATGTCCCCAAAGTGCTTTTTCGATCTACTTTGCAACCGGCGTAATCGTAATCGTAATCGGAATCCGAATACCCAAGTAGATCAAACTTAGAGCCCTTAGGATACCACAAGCCAAGGTTAGGAGTGTGTACTAAATATCTCAAGATTCTCTTAACGACCACTAAGTGACACTCTTTTGGGTTAGCTTGAAATCTAGCACACATGCACATACTAAGCATAATATCGGGCCTAGATGTGCACAAGTAAAGTAGAGAGCCAATCATGGAACGATATACCTTGGTATCCATGGATTTCCCTTCAATGTTGATATCAAGCTGTCCATTGGTTGGCATGGGAGTTTTGATAGGCTTAGCATTCACCATGTCAAACTTCTTGAGCATATCATGGGTGTACTTCGTTTGACTAATAAAAGTTCCATCCTTCACTTGCTTGATTTGAAATCCGAGGAAGAACTTCAATTCACTCATCATGGATATCTCAAATCTCTTTATCATGATCCTACTAAATTCCTCACAAAAAGTATGATTAGTACTACCAAATATTATGTCATCGACATATATTTGGCACACAAATATGTCTTTACCAACTTTGTGAGTGAAAAGGGTAGGGTCGGCTTTGCCTATTTCAAAGCCTTGTTTAAGCAAGAATTCTTTAAGGCATTCATATCATGCTCTTGGTACTTGCTTAAGCCAATAGAGCGCCTTTTGGAGTTTGTAGACATGGTTGGTGAACTTGGGATCTTCAAAAACCCGGTGGTTGCTCAACATAGACAAGTTCTTGAATGAGGCCGTTGAGGAATGCACTCTTCACGTCTATTTGATATAGCTTGAAATTGTGATGAGCGGCATAGGCTAGAAGCATTCGGATTACTTCAAGTCTTGCCACCGGTGTATATGTTTCCTCAAAGTCCAAGCCCTCTACTTGAGTGAAACCTTGAGCAACCAATCTTACCATATTTCTTGTCACCACGTCATTCTCATCTTGCTTGTTGCAGAAGACCCACTTGGTGCCAATGATATTGGTATTGGGTCGTTCCACCAAAGTCCACACTTGGTTTCTTTTGAAGTTATTGAGCTCTTCTTGCATGGCCATCACCCAATTCGAGTCTCCAAGTGCTTGTTCTACCTTAAAAGGCTCCAAAGAGGAAACAAACGAGTAATATTGACAAAAGTTTGCTAAATGTGAACGAGTTGTTACCCCTTTTCGAAGACTCCTAAGGATGTTATCAACGGGATGATCCTGTTGTATTGTTTGCCTTAGCCTTGGATGCTCAATGGCCTCTTGTTCATCTTTTGGATCTTCATCATCATCTTGTTCAAATATGGGTTGTAGATTTTGTCCATGAGCTAGAGTTGAATCAGCTGCTGCTGACTGTGTAGGTGCGGCATTGCCACCCTCAAGTGCGGCACTGCCACACTCTGGAGTTGCAGCAGGTGTTTGCTGCAGTGTAGCATCAGGTACTTCAGCGGAAATTGGTGCAGCAGCAACTTGAGGAACCACCACTTCAGTGACTTCATCTTCTTATGGTCTTATATCACCAATAGCCAATTGCTTGATTGCTTCACATGGTGGATCCTTCTTTCCTACAACACTTGAATCAACTTGCTCCACTTGAGAGCCATTAGATTCATCAAATGTCGCGTCTACCGCTATTTCAACTCTCCTGGAGGTTTTGTTGAAAACACGATAGGCATGCTCATTTGATCCATAACCAAAAAGAAAACCTTCATCAACTTTAGGTGCAAACTTAGAGATTTTAGGTTTCTTGTTAAGTATGAAACATTTGCACCCAAACACTCTAAAGTAAGACACCTTAGGCTTGTTACCGGTTAGAAGCTCATATAAAGTTTTCTTCAACTTCTTGTGTAGGTAGAGGCGGTTGATGGCATGACAAGTAGTGTTGATGGCTTCACACCAAAAGAGGTCCGACGTCCTGTACTCATCTAGCATTGTCCTTGCCATGTCAATTAGTGTACGGTTCTTCCTCTCTACTATACCATTTTATTGAGGGGTGTATGGAGTTGAAAACTCATGCTTGATGCCCTCTTCATCAAGAAACTCCTCAACTTGGGTGTTCTTAAATTCGGTCCCATTGTCACTTCTCATTTTCTTGATGGGAAGACCGAACTCCTTTTCAGCTCTTCTAACAAAAGTCTTCACTTTGTCTCTCACTTGACACTTCTCAAACAACAAAAATACCCAAGTGAACCAGGAATAATCATCAACAATAACAAGACCATATTTATTACCCCCGATACTTAGGTAGGCGATCGGTCCAAAGATATCCATCTGTATTAGCTCCAATGGTTGTGTCATGGTCATGATGCTCTTTGGTGGGTGAGTGTGGTAGAACCGCCCGAAATAACATACTTACAGAGGCGCTCATCTTCCACCAGACACTAAGCACCCCGAAAGCAAGCTACAGCGGGCGGTATCCGTCGGGCACACCCCAAGGGAGAACCCAAAAGATCCACATTTTCCTCAAGGATCCAATAATGAGAACGAGTTACAATACTTAATCCATTTCATACATCTAGAGTCGTAAAAGAGTACATTATTATATTTCCAAAGTTAGAGTGCGGAATATTAAACAGCTGAATCAAATAAACATCTGGCGAGAAGGAATAGGGATCCATCTGTGCCCACCAGAAGAATCCCCCACACAATGGTACTTCTCAAGCATTACCTGCAACAGGGGTAAATATACCCTAAGTACATAATGTACTCGCAAGACTTATCCGACTAGTGGGAAAAGCTTTATGGTTTGCTAGTTTCCTTTTTGCAGAAAGCAATACTAATAGTGAGTCCTTATTGATGTTATTATTAATAGCCGTATTAATTTATTATCTAGCCATTCTATGTAAGCACCTATTCTACTTTCAAGCAAGAGTTGAGCAATCAATTCCATTTCATCACCTTCCATCTTTCAGTTCTTACTACGATGCTAGAGTTAAGACAAGCCATACCGACTCGATGGCGATTCGTGAATCAATGTCCCCAGCTGGGTACCCCAAAAACACACGCCCTGCTTGTACCCTAGGCACAAGCAGGACCAACCCATCACCCTCCTGTCAAGAGGTCTAGGTCCCCATCCAAACTTGGACTCCAAGCCCCCGCTTCTAAGTCCCGAACTTAGTGTGGTGCAAGGACCTCCACCATCCCCACCTCCAATCAGTCAGTCCAGAAAGAGCTAGAACCCACGACAAGAGAGCAACAAGTCTTCCTTGCGCCCATACCCAAGTATGTGCTCGGGATAATAGATCTGTGACTTGCCTAGCGTCCATTCCAACGACCGGTCCTTAACCGACATAGACAGGGAAAAGTGTAACCAGGCTATGCCCTGTTGGCCGCAGGACACAACCCCTTACACCCACCAGTACCCAAACCACATCCCTGCCCGGTCACCATTTTCCTTTCCACCATTTTATCATGAGTGACCATAATTATCACCTATGGTGATTAAGGGTAGGTTACTCATGCTACCGAACTCCTGACCATAGCAACTACTCGACCTGTACTAGTAGGACTCATAGGTAGATATATTTATGCATGTAGTTTTCATAAAATGCCTGTAACGTAAATGCACATCATATATATATATATTCAGTGATCATAAACTATGGGTTATGCACCGGGGCTTGCCTTGGGTAGGCGGTGGGTCAACAAAGTCAGCACCAAAAGGCTCCGGGGCTCCTTCCTGCACGAGGATCTCCTCCTCGTACTCCTCAATGACCTCTTCGTAATCCGATTCATCCACGGGCACGAACTCTACCAACTCATGATTTATATGCATGAAATGATGATGCAACACTTAGTAATATGGCAGCAGCAGCTCTTAAGATGAAAATACATCTATCAAGTTACTAAGCTAGTCCTACCAACTAAGGTGCTAAGTTACCTACTGTTACCACTAACAAGTATGAAGCATGACATATGTTATCATAGCAACTAAGGGTATTCTTACTCTTAATACCGATTTACTCTATATATAAATAAACAAGTAGTACTAGCTATTCTATTTATCAACCTACTCTAGGGTTACAAAAATTACAGTAAGCACATAATAATCTCATGAGTCTACTGTAAAAATTTCATGGCTAAAGCTATCACCGGTTTGCCACAAAAATTCCTACAAATATTAAGCTAACTAATATTAAGCTTTCCAATTTGAATTTATGAACCTATCATTGTAACATCTAACTATGAACCAACTATACCAACAGATAGATAGCATTTTTGTGAACCTACCAATTTTTCTTTCACCATTTTTGGATGCCCACAACATTTACTATTATTTTTCAAACTTCAGTTCAAAACTATATTGAATAACTCTTTAATAATTTGCTGAAAAATGAAAACCAAATTCCTCCTCGCGTGGCCCGCTTCCGAACGGCGTGGCCCACTCCCACACACGCTCAGCACTCTGACGCGGCCCATGCGCACGGCCCACCGGCGTGACCGAGGCCCAACATGGGGAGACCCACACACGCGCTGGCTCTTTTGCAAAAGAGCCCCCATTCTCTATCCTATTTGCGAAGCTCACTTGAACACTATTCCACTGAGTCACAGCGTTTTCATCTAGCACCCTTCCCTTAATCCAATTTCTGTTTCTCAAGGTCCTTGGCCGAAACTAACAGAGGTCGTGGCCCGTCCGGCCAAACGCCGGTGATCACGGACCTCCCCGGCACCAACCAGCACCACCATGACACTCTACGTGCAACGCGCAACTAATCGAGATAACAAACCCCACGAAAGGTGCAGCACAAAGGCGTGGCCATGCGTCGCGGTGGGGTCTGGTCACGGCAACCCCGACACCGGCGAATTTACCTAACTCAACGCCTCTACTGCTACCCGGTATCCATCTACCGACTACGAGCAACAAGGTAGAAGCCCTATTTGAACCGCTACTACAACCAACCAAGCTGGCCATGGTAACGGCATCTAATCCAGTTCGCCGACGGCAGCAAACGCATCCTGGGTGACCTAGACCCTAATCGGTTCAACCACCTACCCTAGGAGCAAGAGGGCCTCACCAAAGACGTGATGAATGGGCTGGACGAAGTCGCGAGGCTTGGCAATGGGGTTGGCCACGTGTGCGGGGTTGTTCCGGTTCACGGCGACCGTGGTGAAGGCGTTCCCGGAGACCTGCTGCTCCGTCGGCGAAACCGTTGCACGGGTGAGGTAAACAAGTCAAGGAGACGCAAAAGCCCTGCTCAATTGAGACAAAGGAGCAAGGAGCGTCGCCCTAGCCGAGCACCCGCCTCGCCGACCATGGCAGACCGCCATGGGGAAAACGTCCCGCATTACCTCATTAGAGCACGAGAGCTCGTCGGGTCAACTCCACTTGCAAGCTAACTAACAGGTCTAGTTGGGTGCACGGTGAATTGGAAAGAGGTGGACTACACACGGCCAATTTGATGGACGACGACGTTCGGCTTAATGGGGTCGACGGCGGGGAAAATTCCAATTGAGGCCCCAACACTGTACGGCTGCAACAGCAGCAAGCTTGGCATGAAGCTGGACTTCAACGCGACCACCAGACGTGCACACTTATGAAGATGGGCTAGGCTCTACGGTTCTGCCTTGGCGCGGCTCGGCCGGCGCAGCGCCATTGCAGGCGATGTGGCAATGGCTCGACGTGACGCAAATTTCTAATTAGGGAAAGGACGACAGCGCGACGGGAAAGACTCCACGGCGACGGGTCCGGCACGGCGACGTGCGATCGCAGCGCCATGACACGCAAGGTGACGGCAGCACGGCATAGCGCGCCGCAGAGGCAAACACCGGTTCGGGGGCAGTAGCATGGCGACGCAGCGCGCGCGGACGTGATGGAGAGGGCAGGCGAGCAGGCCCACGCGCGTGCAACCGCAAAAGGTCAACGGTAGCAGTGACTGTGCGGCAGCGACGGTCAGGGCATAGCGCGGTTGTGGACGCAGTTCGACGCGACGGCGATGGCGATGGCGAGCAGAAGGCTCAGGCGGACGCGTCGGCGGGCAGAGTGGCCAGGCTCGCTGGATCCCCGCGTGCGCGTGTGCGTGTGGTTTGCGTGCCAGAGCGCGGTAGCAGGTGGCCGTGGCGGCGTAGCACGGAGCCACACGCGCAGGCGTGTGTGCGCATCGGTGGCCAGCGTGGTAACGCCGAGCACCGGCAAGGTGACCACGACCAAAACGCTGGCATCGTTCAAAAATGTGACTTGCACGCTTTTTAAAGCTGCTCAAAAACCCAACTCGATAATCCAGTAGCTAAACCAACTATTTTATGTTCGAGATGGTGTATCAAGCTACTAAAATCAACCTTAAGACCATGCCACCGCTTAACCCGATTCCCCTATAAAAATTGTCGAACTTAGCTCCGTCGAACCATTTTCTGACTTAAGAAACGACTAAGTTATTTGTTCAGATTCATGTCACTTTCGATTTCCAAGCAACCAACTATGCTATCTAGCGAACCCCATTCCCGACCGCAAGTATTTCACCGCCACCAACGAAGTTTGTACTACCAACTTTATCAAAGTTTCGTCTATGCGTTCTATAGCATTCTCGTTCAATAAAAATTCATTTAGAACACTAAGTGATACAACGCGACATGAAATGTAACATTTGTTTCATGTTTTCGATGAACGTTTCAAGTTCCATATATTGTTTTACACCCTATATTACACACATTTACACATAAGTATGATGCTCATGCAGTGTTTTAGCAAAAACTGTATAGTGTAACACCGAGGGTGTTACAGTGAGGCATGCCAACTTGCTTTCTGGCTTGACAAGCGCTACATATCCTATCTTTCTCAAAGTGAATATTTGTTAGCCCAAGGTTGTGTTCGTCCTTTTGAAGTTTAGCCAAGTTACTCATCCCAACATGGGCTAGTCGGCGATGCCAAAGCCACCCCATGCTAGATTTTGCCACTAAACAAATCTCAAGATTAGCTTTACTTTTGTTGAAATCAACTAAGTAAAGCTTGTTCTTTAATTGACCCATAAAGACAATAGAGGAATCCTCCCTTCTAAAGACTTCCACACACTTATCCGAAAAGAGACAATTGAAACCCATCTCGCATAATTGAGAGACGGACAACAAATTGTAACCTAACGAATCAACATATAAAACATCTGTAATTGAATGCTCAAGGGTTATAGCAACTTTACCGAGACCAATCACATCCCCTTAGAGTTATCTCCAAAGAGAATATTTTCATTTGAGTCCATCTTTAGGGTATATGATGAGAACATGCTTCTTTCTCCGGTCATATGATTTGTACATCCACTATCAAGCACCCAACTTGATCCACCGGAGGAGTATGCCTACAAAACAAGTTAAGTTGCTAGATTTAGGTCCCCAGTTTGACTTGGGGCCTTGCATGTTAGTCACAAGAATCTTAGGAACCCAAATATAAGTATTTCTATATATGTTGGTTTCCTTTCCAACATATTTGGCAACCACTTTTCCACTGATGTTGTTCCTTCAAACAAAACATAAAGTCAAGCTTTGTCGAGGTGGTTGAAACTTTGGTTGGTAGGCATACTTGTTCATAGTGCCCCACATTGATTCCTTTGGCTTCTACTGAACCTATTTCTCCTGGGACACCTTCTTCTTGGGCTTAGTTTGATCAGTAGCAGAATTGGTAGCCTTCCCATTTTTGCGGGGAGCGGCACAACCGGCCTTCACTGTGGCACTACCACTGTCTGTGCAGGCTGATATGTACCAACTCTTTCCATCCTCTCAAACTTGACACACTCAGCCATTTATGATCTTTCTTCCATCTATCTTGGCTCCTGTAGTGTGCCCAAGCCCATGCTTGATTGAGGGGTGTCTTCCTTGCTTGAATTGAGGCACTTTTGAATCATTTGCCTTCTTGTCACTTACTTGAGCCTTACCACTCAAGCAACCCTTGCTAATGATCTTATTGAGTCTAGTAATTTCTTTTCTCATTGCCTCCATGTTTGCAAGGTTAGTGGAATAAGCATTCAAATCAATATTATAACATTTTTCATAACCTTGACTAGTGGAGGTAGTAGAGGCATCCTTTGTCTTAGAGGGATGTGAGTTGCTATCCCAAAGAATATTGCAGTTCAAGTTCTTTGTGCTTTTCATCTAAGTCACAATACTTTTTAGAACAATATTTTCTTTCTTAGTGATAGCATGGTCCCCTTGTTCTTTGGCCAAGGCCTTGCGCAAGGATTCCACCGCACTTCTCTCTAATGCAAGAGCTTCCTTGCTAGCAATGTAGAGATTCTCTTGTTGGATAAGAGTTTCCTCTTTAGATTCTAGCTCGGCTTGGACACTCTCTAAGTCCTCCATTAGTTTAGTGATGAATAATTTGTTCTTTCCATCCAAATTTTTAGTTATCATGTTTATTTCTTTATCACTAAATTCATCGTCACTAGAGATATCACTAATATCACTACTAGAGATATCACTAGGAGGTGGAGGTGGAGGAGCTTTGGCCTTGGATTTAGATTTTACCTTCTCACCCTTTGCCATAAGACAAATGTGAGGGGAGTAGTAGTCATCATCGGACATATTGGTGAAGAGTCTTGGTGAAGAAGATGGCTTATGAATAGTAATGGTTGCAATTTTCTCATCTTCTTCACTTGAGCTTTCAATAGATGAATCCCATTCATGCCCAATGTGAGCTTCTCCTATGTTTTTCTTTCTCTTTCTACGGTCGGCCTTATCCTCTTTCTTGTCCTTCTTGTATTTATTGTCCTTGATCTCATATGGACACTTGGCAATGAAGTGATCGGTGCTTCCACAATTGTAGCATGTCCTCTTTTTCTTGTTTGGGAAGCTTCTCTTCACTATCTTGTAGCCTTGCTTCTTTAGCCCCTTGTGATACCTCTTCATAAAGAGAGCAACATTATCAATTTTCTTATATTGATCATCATCATTTTCACTTTCACTTAAAGATGATGTGGTCTCTACTCTTTCTTGAACTTGCTTGCTTGCTAGTTGAAGCTTGTTGGTGGATCTTGGACTTGCTTGTAGAGCCTTGCTTGCTTGATTTGTTGGCCTTGAGAGCTACATCTTTGATCTTGATGCCCTCTAACTTTGCTTGCAATTCTCCAAGTTTCTTCCTCTCATTTGCTTCTTCTCTTTGCATGTCAAAGGTCAAGATCCTCCCAAGTACATCATTTGGTGTGAAATACTCAAACTTCTTCTTGTCTCTAATTAGAGTGACTACGGTCTTATTTCTAGGAGAATAAGCTTTCAACATAATCTTGACAACTTTATGATCATCTAGCTCATCACAACCATAGCCTCTAATCTTGCCCACCATTGTCATCAACCTATCAAACATCTCTTGTGTCCCTTCTCCATCCAAGATAACAAATCGGTTGAGCTTGGACATCAACAAATCAATTCTTGCCTTTCTCACTTTGTCGATCCCTTCATGTGTAAGATGCAAAGTATCCTAAATTTAATTGGCAACATCCACACTAATCACTCTATTGTACTCATCATCATCCAAGGCACTAAGTAGCACACTAGTAGTTTGACCATTCAGGTGGATGATTCTTATTTCTTCCATGGTTGGATTCTTAGGATCAAACAGTGGCTCAAATCCATTGCAAACAACCTCCCAAATACCGGGATGAAGACCTATAAGATAGGCTCTCATCAAGTGCTTCCACTTGGCAAAGTTAGTCCCATCGAAATGAGGTAACTTGCTCGTGGGCACATTGATGAAAAACTTACGATCATGGTTAGTCATAGACATAGAAGAATAGTTAAATGATGCGACGACATATTTGTTGTCGTCATTCTTCTTGCCTTTTCCTTTCTTGTCCTTCTTACTATGCACTTGGTAGGACTCATCATCATCACCATCTTCGGAGCTGCTAGATAGCTCACTTGAAGATGCATTGGAGGCTTTTGCTTCTTGTTCCTTCTTCTTTCTCGCTTCTCTTCTTTTTCTTCTAGTTTCTCTCTTGAGTCTTCTTTCTTCTTTTCTTGCTTTCTTCTCTTCTAACTGCTGCTCCTCCTCCTTCTTCTCTCTTGCTTCTCTTTTCTCTTTTCTAGCTGTCCTTCTTTTTCTTTTGTCTTTATTTTGAGCTTTTTCAACATCGGTTGCCTCTAGCTGCAGGAGTGTGGAGTTGCTTGCTGTAGAGGCGCTAAGCTCACTGCTATCAGTGTCATGTAGCCCAACGTCCTCCGGATCGACGTTGATGGGCTTCACAACACCGGATCCTCCTCTAGGCTCCATATCTCACGCAGTGAAGCGCACACAAGGTAACCTGCTCTGATACCACTTGTAGGATCTCTGGTACACCTAGAGGGGGGTGAATAGGTCTATAAAAAATTCAACTCAAACCGAAGTCAAATTCACCCTCGACACTACAGCTTCTGTGAGCATGGCACTACCGCACCTACAGGAGAGATTAGTTCACAGTTCAAAATCTACCCAACGAAATTTAGATCGGGTAAATTTCTTAACTTTCTGCAGGGTGGTAGATCACAAATCGACAGCTGAAAATGGTTGGAACACCACATACAAGTAGATCGGTCTCAAACTCTAGAAATCACCTCAACAACAACATGTCATGCAAGTAATGTAAATTAAGCACAAGTGACACAATAATTTATCCCGTGGTTTGGCTCATCACCAAGGCTTGCCTACCTCCACGTTGTTGAGGTGAGCCACTAAGGCTTAGAGCTTTCTAGCCCTTACTCGTTCTCAAGTCAAGAGACTTAACTCTTGAGATGAGGGGTGAGTTTACTAGCTTCAAGAGATGGTTACAAACCTCCCGGGGCTGCCACATAAGTTGGCATGCTCCACGGGCGACGCTCTAGCCGGCTAGGAGCCAAACTCCAAGAGTAACAAACACAACCACTGGCCAAAACATGAACCAAGTGCTCTTTAGAATTTGGGAATCGATGGAGTTGCTCTCTAATCAAGTTTTGAACCATTTTCTCTCAAGGATTGATGGAGAAATCAATGGATTTGCTTGAGGGCTTTAGGTCAACAATGGAGTGAGAGAGAGAGAGCTCATGCTCTGCTTTGGACGTGCTCAAGTGAGGAAGAAGAGGTAGGTTAGTTCATCCCCGTTGGGAAGGAAGGGGAAATGTATATATATCCCCAGCCCTCAACGGTCACTTTAAATCGTAGATAGCCATTGGCGAGAAAAGGGAAAATTATATATACCCCAGCCCTCAATGGATACTGCACCCAAGGGGTTGGGCGAGATGAAGCCCGTGACCTCGAGGTCGGGCGAGCCAGATCCCACGACCCTGGGGTCAGGCGAGGTGGATCCCGCACCAAGGGGTCGGGCGAGGTGGATCCTGCGACCAAGGGGTCGGACGAGCCGGATCCCGCACCCAAGGGGTTGGGCGAGATGGAGCTTGCACCAAGACAACAAGGGTAATAGTAAAGTGCAGACTGTGTTGGCTATGAATCTGAGGATGCTTGTGGTTGTTTGAAGCACTTGGTAGCACATATTAGCTTAAGCATTGTGTCTCTCTTTATAGTACGTCTTTTTTTATATTCAAATTCATGATATAAAAGAATATTAAACCTCTTTTGAGTTTGAAGCCATCTATATTTATAATTGGGGGCTCCTCCATTTGGTGTAGCATCCTCAAATATAAATTTCCTACTTGTCATCTCGATAAATCTCATTAGTTCTCTAATTGCGTGGTCATTATCATCAAAACTCATAATTAGGGCTTGATTGCACTTTCAGGGTGCTATGAAACCAATTTTCCCTATGTAGATTGATGTTTGCCTTACTAAATATTATTAACGTGTGTTTGGTTTGCGGGTTCAAGTGGGATATCCTGGGTCCGTCTCAAATGATCTGCTGTTTGGTTGAGGAATCATGTGGGTTTGGGTCCAACCCAGGAGGGAATATAGCCTCAGATGCGGGTTGGAATGGTTCCTTCGATTCGAGGGGATGAGCTCGACCCATGTTCGCGACGTTTTGCTCCATCTCGTAGGGGTGGCTCAGGGAGGTGGCGTCCAGCACAGGCGAGCTCGGGGAGGTGGTGGTGCCCGGCGTGGCTGAGCTCGGGGAGGTGGCCTCCGGCTCTGGCGACCTTGGGGAGGGGGTAGCGTCCGGCGCGGGCGACATCGGGGAGGGGGTGGCGGGCGCGGACGAGCTCGTGGATGGGGCGGCATCCGGCCATGGTCGTCGGGGCCTGCGCGGGAGGTGGTGCCGCCGAGGCCGTAGGGGCCTACGCGGGGCGGGGCGGCGGTGGCCGCCGAGGCAGGGCAGGGAGGTGGCGCTCGCCATGGCTTGTGTGGGGGAGGTGGTGCCGCCATGGCCACCGGGCTCAGGCTAGGGTACGGCACGACATGGACAAGCAGAGGAAGAAGATAAGAGGAGAAAATAAAGAAAATAAAGAGATGACGTGTGGGCCCCACTACTAGTGCTGTTAACGGTGTCAAAATGGCATCCATTTCATCTATCTCCATCCTTGCAACCAAACAGAAAACTGGGTTTGACCCAACCTCTAAACCAAACACGAGATGGGCATCTCATCTAAAAAACTGGGTTGGACCCGATCCAACTCACTTGGTCCCCAAACCAAACACACAGTCAGAGGAAATGCCACTAAAACGAGACAACAAGAAAGAAATATTATCCAAAAGGGACACAAGTGCCGAAGTATTTATCAGGTAAAAGCAATGGCATATATGGATTGAACTTCTACGGCTCCACGATGCCGATTAGCACTGACCCAGCCGCGGGGCAACACCGTGCGTTGCTTTCTTGTTTAATATTAGTTTAGAGTTGTTGCTTGTTGTTTTCTAGTTTAATATTAATTTAGATCTAAGAATTCAAGACATAGTGCGAGAGGCAAAATCATCAAGTTAGACGCTATTATAGAGATTTTTATTTTTAATATTTTTTAAATCTTATTTTAAAAATACATCGCCTATTTTTTATAGTTATTTTTAACCCTTTTGACCATCGTAACGCGCCTAGTGTACGTTGTCACGCTATATGCGTTTGCGCGGTAAGATTTGCCATTATATACGGGGATTTCCAATGCAACCTTTTTCACGTGAAAATCGCCATTCGATATGATGGATTTTACCGCATTAACGCATGTGGTGTGGTAGGGTAGTTTTGTTGTACCTGACATGCAGGCACGGTCAAAAGAGTTACAAATAAAAATAAAAATAGGTGGGTTATTTAAAAAATTACTAAAAAGATTTAAAATAGAATTGCCACTCGCGCTCGCTCAGTCACCCTCGACTCTTCGAGTACTCGAGTAACTCGACGCTTCCACCGACCACCGTTCACCGCCGCCGTCCTGCTCCACACTACACACTCCTCAGCTCCAGTGCTCGTGCCACCGACCGCCGGATCCCACCCACCAGCCTTCCCATACCAGCGAGCGGCAGCTGCAGCCCTCCTCGGTCTCTCGACCCCACGCGATTAAGCGATTCCAAGGCGGAGCGTGGCGGAGAGGCGGCAATGGAGTACAGGAGGGTGAAGGATCAGGTAAATCCCATGTCTAGACTAGCGATTGCAGAAGCCTCTAAAGTCTAAACCCTAGAGGAGTTTATCAGATTCAATGTGCCCCTCCGATTAGGTCGCGTCGGCTGCCTCTTCGATCTAGGAAGAATCTCTTCTTTTTCGTTTTCCCCCCCAAAGTTTTTGCGGCATTGTCTTTACCTAGGGACTAGGGTTCGTACAATCTATTGGGAATTGTTTAGCTGGGCGGTGCATCTGTACTGTACCTTTCGTTGTTTGTAGGTATTAGATGAATAGGGTTGCTAATCTTGTGGCCATAGTGAGTGCCAGGTTGAATGTGTGTGAGATTGACATATGCTTGCAACTTTTGTTTTGGGAGATTGGCCGTGTTCCGTGTCCGTGTCCTGGCTAGTTGGTTTTGGCAAGGAGATCGAAGTTTATGTCTGTATTGTTTACTCGGATTGGCCATGCCATTGGCAATGGCAGCACTCATTTTGGTTTAACGCAATGAACCCAGATTGTGGTATATATTTATTGGTTGAGTTGGAAGACGATTTGAACTGCAGAGGCTTGTGCATGCACTGTTGAATAGCGTGCTAGAATGCTGTTCTGGTCTAGCTTGAAGCTAAGTTTGCCCTAGTTCTTTCACGTGCAACCAAGTTCAGTTTTGCGTTTTTGGCACAGCTGCTGTAGGGATTAAAGAACAATTTCACTACCTGATAATTGGCTGTTGCTTGCACAATTGGAACTGTCCAAACTCCAAACTCCAAAACTAAAGACATTGTGATTCAGTTCAGTTGTTCGACTGATTCATGTTGTTGATGACTCAGCGAACTTGGAATTCTAACCTTTTTCTATTTGTGCTTCGAACATATACAGTTTAAATATAGCACATCCTCTCTTTTTTCCCATTTTGCTCTGGAACTCTGTTCTTTGGTGTACACTTGTTATGAGAACTGTATCTGAACTGCTTCAAACGTAAGCTGAAGACTGAACTGATGGTTCACAAAATGGTATATGTGTTACTTAACTCTTGCAGGGTGAACTACACTGGACCAGCTTGTGCCATTCTTGGTATGTAGGGGTTTAATTAGACTAGCTTTGATCCAGTCCCTATCTCCCAGAAGTGTCCACATGAAAAGAAAAGCTTGTAGTATCGAGCCTGCATGTTGCTTTTGTTTGTTTATTCACTATGCCAGCCCCGTATTTCATCTCTAGAGCAGTCTCTAACGTATCTTCTGTCCCTGAAGGAGATTTATGATGATTTATCTCAGAAGGATGTGGAAAGCCTGAGTGGGAGGACAGTATCTAGCGCCAACAGTAAGATATTTATACTTTGTCGAAATGTTCCCTTCTTATTTTAACACTGTGGAACTCATTATGGATTCTGTCATCTACAGCTAGCGGTCTCAGCTCTGCAGGAGGCGCAAAAGGCAAGTCTAGTTGGAAACTAAAGTTAGTGTCAGTTTCCTCTTAACTCTTAACCTTATTTTTCGACCACATACTTTCTTGAATATTATCATATCTCTTATCCTTATATTTGTGACAGGTCTGTTGTTACTCTTGCATTGACATTACTAACAAGTTCTCAGGCAATATTAATTGTGTGGTCAAAAAGAGCTGGAAAGTATGAATATAGTGTCACAACAGCTAATTTTTCGGTGAGAAAACACGTCTCAAGATGTTTATTACATATATCTTTGATTGCCCATCAATTTGCAAGAACTAGTGTGTAGACTGTATTGTCAGATTATCCCTTTTGTTCTTTCAATAAATCTTATTTTAGTAATATTTGTTTGTATATGTCTAGGTGGAGGCTTTAAAATGCCTTCTATCGCTAGCTGCTCTTGTTAGGACGTGGAACCGCCATGGTGTCACTGATGATAATAGGTGAGGACTGCATTTTGGCAACTGTGCTACTCAGACTTTCCTACATTTCTAACATGAGTGTATAATTATACTTTTACATTAAGCTAAAGTCAATTATTATAAGTTTAACCAATTCAAGTCATTAACATGGCAACTATGTTTCAAAGAAATTTGTAACATGTTATGAATTTTGCTGTGAATATGGGAAACTGAGACTTGCGATTGCAATCTACAAACTGTTGCTTCTGTTAACTCTGTTCAGCAGCCATTTGATTTTGCTGTTTTCAGGTTAACCACATCTTTTGATGAAGTTGGTGTATATCCAATTCCTGCTGTTCTTTACATGGTAAAGAACTTATTGCAGGTGCGAGTAGTACTTCTGTGATATGGGCAATTTAATTTCATGATGTTTAAGCATGCTGACATGCCCTTCCATTTGCTGTTATCTGCCAGTACTATATCTTTGCTTATGTGGACGCACCAGCTTATCAGATCTTGAAGAACCTAAATATCATCAGCACAGGTGTTTTGTACCGCATCATTTTGAAGAAAAAGTTAGTATCTTCTGAGCAATTGGAAATTATCTTTACAGATTTGCTTTACTCTAGAAGTGGAACTCTAAGGATCATGGTCGCAGTTTATTTTGTTGATTCTATTATGGTTTGATTTGGATAGAAGCAGAATCAGAATTTCAAATCTTTTAGGCCTATGAGTCTATGACAGATACCAGACCTGACAGAAAAGAACTATAGCTCTGTGCGATTGGCCTTCTAGCTGACCGCAAGTTTTGTTCACCTCCTTACTAGAACGTCTTACAATCTTTATTTCATCAGTACCTGTTCACTGTTCTGCAGTCTTTCACTCTGTGTGTATGTATATTCAGTTTCTTCCCTGTCCCTTTTAGGTTAAGTGAAATTCAGTGGGCAGCATTTGTTCTTCTATGTGCTGGTTGCACAACAGCTCAACTTAATCCTTCGTAAGCACTAAATATATTCCACTTCAATTTTCTCTCTCATTATCTAGTCATCATTGGTCATTTAGTTAAACATGAATTTTGATTAGTTGAAATGTTATCTGCCCCTATTTAGTTCTGACCATGTGCTTCAAACTCCTATTCAAGGTTGGATGATGGCAATTGTGAGTTGTAATATAAGATGTATACAGTTTCATTAAGATTACTATTGGAAGCGTCTTCACTCACGTTGTTGAATTGGTCATTCTCATGCAGGTGATGGCTCTTTTGAGTGGTTTTGCTGGGGTATATACAGAAGTACGTCTTGTTACTCTTTGTTTATGTTCTCTTATATATCTGACTTTAAGTGAATTCATTGGGGGTGTAAAACATTAGGAATGTTTTTATTTATCTTTGAACACTGCAGGCTATCATTAAAAAACGTCCATCAAGAAACATCAACGTGCAGAACTTTTGGCTATACATTTTTGGGGTGATCTTCAATCTAGTTGCAATTTGTGTTCAGGATTATGATGCAGTCATGAATAAGTTAGTGCACATTGAAACTACTAAACTGTTATGTTGTCTTCGGTATAATTTATGGATTTAACACTGACTTATGATATCTGACACAGAGGCTTTTTCCATGGTTATTCATTCATCGCAGTTTTGATGATTCTGAACCATGCACTGAGGTACCAAACACTAACAGTTTAGCTTGATTCACTTGGTGACTTAACCAAGCCGCTTACAATGGTTTCGTTTACTGTGCAGTGGAATTGCTGTTTCAATGGTGATGAAATATGCTGATAACATAGTCAAGGCATGTGGCACTAGCATTTAAATTTATGTATGAGCATGATAGATGTCGCTACTGTTGATTCAGTTATTTATGTGCTGCCCACTAGAGCCTGACTACTGTTTATATGTGGCATTGTAGCCAATAAATGGCTACTGCAGCAACTCGTGAGTATGGCGACTACATTAGTTAGGATTAGGTGGATATTTTGTTTTGTTTAATTGTTGTCATTAAGGTGCTTTCTTTTGAATATTTCATATGAGTTAGCCCTAGTCCCGAGGTCACTGTCATCATTTCAATTAAGCAAATAGAAATATGAAAGAAATCTCTAGTCTAAGTATCCACCAACCTGCTAACTCCCTGGATTTAGTCGCTGCCATAAGGGTCACAAATTGAGGCTTAGATTTGAATTACATTGTTTCAGAGTAGTAGCTAGGAACAGTAAACTTCTTTTATTATATGCACAATAATTCTTAATGACACTGAAGTTGATATTGGATACACTGTTGATGCATGTATTTTACTGTTCTATTGTTTCAGACATGCATATTTTTGTTTAATCTTTCTAGGAGCAAGACAACTACTCTGAGTTTACCAAGTACCTAGGTCATTAGCTTAAATAGTAATAATTTAGAGCATTTGCATTGCAAAAAGGGGGATTTTATCTCTAGTCTACCCCAATTTGGTTGGGACTAGAAGGCTCTGTTGTTGTTGGCAGTGCTCCAGAACAAATATAGATACTCCCAAACAACATCAGCCATATAGGTGCTTTAACCCAGATGCATCTTTTATGTGGATGTTAACTGAATGGGCCCTTCCTATCGTGTCCCGTCCTGCCCCATCCCATGAAGCAAACACTACCTTAATTTTGGTCTTCTTAGTGTGCTTCGATGCAGTTAAATATTACTGACAATATGTATTTACAGGTTTATTCAACTTCAGTTGCAATGCTTCTGACAGCAGTTGTATCTGTCTTCTTGTTTAACTTCCATTTATCCCTCGCATTCTTCCTTGGATCCACGTAAGTGTTAATGATAATTTTATTGCAGCTTCTGCTGATCAGAGCTTTCAAACTCATGATAGAATAATGTAATCTGCTAAACTTTCAGGGTTGTGTCTGTCTCAGTGTACCTGCACTCAGTTGGAAAACTTCAACCACAGAAATAAGGTTTGTTTAGTCACTGGTTACTGACTGCTCCTCATCTGTCAGTAATCACTGGATAACACAAAGGATTGGTGAAGATGGAATCTGGGATTCATTATTGGTGTTTGGTGCTTTGAGGCTAGAAGAAAAGCTTCAGTGGAGATGAGATTTGATTGCATAGTTAACGTGTGGAAGTTAGTAGGCGGTAGAATGTAAGACCCAGAAATGTTTTTTTTGGAGGGGTTCTAGCTATTATCTGGTCACAGTTTTTCTTTTTATCAAGTCAAGTTCGTTGATCGCTAACCATATCAGTGCCTAGTTTCTGAGATATCAAGCGCACGTTTATTGTAATGCTAGTGTTTCGAAATACTAGGTAGCACACAGTTGTTGTATTGAACTGGTTGCCTTTTAATTCTAATGTATAGAATTACCATTCTTTTTACCACCGAGCATGTGGACCGTTGTTGAGTGTTATTTATACACGGTGCTGGAGCAGGAGATTTTATCGTGCAAAGTATTTTTAATCATGTTAGGTGTTTGTATTATGCTAGAATTAACTTCTGGGCATTTCACTCGGATGCATCCAAAATGTAGGCAATTGTATTTGTCTCATTATTACTTGCGTGTTTTGAATATGTATTTTTGAAATTTGAACTTCTTGGATATAGTATTCTAATTCTGTGTTTCATGGCCAAGCCCATGCTATATTGTGATGCTCAAATACATTTCGCTGTGGAGCCAAATTCAACCATTGATACTGTGCTGCTAAAATTTTGAAATTTATCTAGACTCAAATAAAGAATCCATTTTGAAATTTATCTAGACTCAAATAAAGAATCCATAATCACCACATGATTATCTCGCATAACAGACGTAGAACAGAAAACCACCTTTAGAAACATGCACCATGGATAGAAACGTCAAAGCAAGGGATGGATGGAAATCAGATCCACAGACCTAAGAAAACATCAAAACCATATCTCCACGCCAAGGTAACATCAAACGAACCTGTGTCACAGCATTGCCTTTTAGCTCGTGGAAAACGGATAGCTGGCCTGAAGTGCCTGGTTTAATTTAATTTGTTTTGATTGGACCAATTTCATGGTGGCTAGAATACTTTTGGCCACGCATGGAGAGAAAGAAAGTTATTACCAGCCATACACTATCACAGAAAGAAACTTATTTCCAGCATATTCAGTCTGTCCTAAAAAAAACATAGATGTCATCCGTTGGTTTCGCTTTCGTTTTTCAAATACCTATGTAATGCGCTCACTAAAAACACTATGTTTCAGGGTAGTGGACTAGTGGTACGCAATAAATTCTTCGTTGAATTTAACATTTAGGGCATACTGACATCATAGAGAGCCACTCTCTCTGCCCCTAAATATTTATCGTTTTCGTTTCTCGAGAAACAACTTTGACTAAACATATATTAAAAATTATTAATATTTATGGTACATAATTAGTATTATTTGAAAGATCTTGAATCTAGTTTTTAATAAATTTATTTAGAGATATAAATGTTGTATGTATTTTCTACAAATCGAGTTAAACTTGTGACATGCATATCAACGACGACAGTTATTTAGGGATGAAGAGAGTACAGATTTAAAGCACCAGTAATATTGGCAACTCCCTTTGTCCTTATAGCAGTAGACATGTCTAGTGGATGCATTCGCTACCTCCCCCGTGTTGGGCCTGGTCAGCTTCACTTTAAAGCTTAAGCTAACCCTACTGCACCACAGCAATGGTGGAGAGAAAGACATGAACCATACATGAACAAAATCATACTGGTCATAACCAAGATAAGAATAGCACTCGCAAAACATTTACAACAGTTGAAAAACACTGATTTATCAACATGAAGCACGCAGCATCTGTTTCCTTGCAGGTATGGGTGACCAGACACTAGGACAACACATTCCCATACACAACTGAATCTTTGATTTACAACGAAAACTATGTTTACTTTTACTTATATATGGAGTCGAGGCACGAATACATATCCTTCCTGTATGTTCCTATCTTTTGCCTTCCAACAAAATGTGATGGAACTGTTTAACTACAATACAGAGGGACAGTGACCGGCTTGTAGAGGAAAGTCTTGACAGTGTGTGAGTTCCCAGATGGTTTGTTGTAAGTGAACTTTACCCCAGAGTGAGCATCACCCCTCCGTGTGCAATGCAGATGGAAGCTGCTGATAGGCCTTGCCAAGCACGAGTCCCACCTGTCGCTCTCTGGCATGGTCTCGGCAACAGCATACATGCCCTTAGAGTTTGTGAAGGCTTGGTAGTTGATAACCTCACCGGATTTTGAGATGCAGAGGACAGCAACCTCGGCACCTATATGAGACAGAAACATCATAAAGATGAGTTTAGGAACAATCTTCAAGCAATTTGAACAGAACATATTGAACCCAAATCAAGAAAACAGTAGTATAAATACTGAAATATAGTAGCATACTGTGTCACACCATATGGAGTTTTTTTAAAAAAAATTCAAAAATACTGAAGGGCATAGGCCCACCTTTTACTGGAAACACAGTAATAGAGCATTGGAGATATTTGGACCCAACTTTCACAGAAACTATAAAGTATTTAGCATCTCCCAAATGTTATATTTCGAAATATGAAATCATCCTTGTCGCATGTTCTAGAGATATGATGTTGGACACATGTACTAAGACTAGCATTCTAGTGCTAACTTAACTGACAATAACAACAGAAGCAAACTTCAGTATAACACAGTCATAATAACAGCATTTATTATGCGGTGAATAAGAAAGTATAAGGGCGTGATTGGTTCCTGTTCCAACCAAGCCTGGCCCGAACTTTTCAACCAGGCCCGAGCTGGCCAGGACGGTCACATGCAAAGTCCATTTGATTGGTTACGCGTGCGCAAGCAGCCAGGCCGAGGACAGAAATTGATTGGTTCCTACATCTGCCTGCTGGTTCTGTATCGCTCCTCTCTAGCTCCATTCAACTCCTGCGCTCCTGCACACCACCGGCCAGGCTGACAAGAAACGAAGCTCCATCTCGTTTCCGACGGGCCAGGCTACGAGGGAATCTTTGCATCAGCAGGGACAGGCTCGAAGTGATGTCCAGGCAACCAAACGTTGTAAACCTGCATCAGTCTGGCCAGGGCGCGCCTCATGCAGGCTAACAATCACGCCCTAAGTTCTCCAACTGATCGACCCTTACCTTCTGAATTAATCAAATGGGTTGCATCAGTCCGCACCTTTTGCAGGCCTATTGTGGTCATCCTTTTTGTTCGAAGAAAATGACATATCATTTGAGGTTGATTATAACATGTAAATGGACATGTCTTTGATCAAGCATGTAGTTTATTGTGTTCAGACTTGGTTCAAGCAAAAATGTGAATAATTAGTTATGAAAATGGTGAAGAATCTGATGGCGTTAATCTTGCTCGATCCGAAGTTCCAAGAAAACCTTGGATGAAAGATATCTTGCTACAGCTAACGTGAACCCCAAAATGTTGAATCTTTATTTGTTGAGGTATGGTAAGAATTCTTTTGTTTGCCTGTAGCAACGCATGGGCATTTAGCTAGTATATACCAACATGAGACAGATCACGAAGATGACTCTGGATCGATCAGTTGGCTGGTAGAGTGGCTGGACAAGTGAGATGTGAGACAGAGAGTGAGAGTAAGGGTTAGGATGGTGGCTGCATGTTGAGTTGCAAATTGGGATGAAAAACATAAGCCCAAGTAGCCCAAACCATCCCAGATCAGGATTTCAAGGCAACTAGGCATCCAAGCGAGAGCTTGATGCACCTAGACGCCTAGGTGGCACCTGGGCGACAAGGCGCCACTGTTCCCCAAGGCGAGCTGGTACGCTGGACGTCTAGGTGACGCCTTTGAAATAGGGTCCCAGATCCAGCCCATGTTTTTAGCTGCCCAGCAATTCCAATTTCATTCTGTTTCTGGCCATCCACCCCGTAGTCATCCCATTAACCGTGATTAGTCGATGACTAATCGGACGACAAGAAAACTAATCGCCCTAATCGAGTAGTGGTCCCTAGTCGAGTTCAGAACATCAATTAGGACGACTAATCGCGACTAATCGGATAACTTCGGGACCTGAAGCAGCTAACCCGTCCCAGATCCGCTCGAGTGGTCGCGCGAAACCTTGCCGGGGAACCACAGGGCGGGCGCGGCGCAGAGGGCGGTCGATAAATCCGCACGAGGGGAGAGGAGGAGGCAGGTGTACGGGGCTGAGACTGACCTTCGAGGGCGTGGTCCTCCGGGCCGATGGCGGCGTCGCCGCAGACGTCGCAGACGACGCGGCCGCGGATCTCCCCCGTCCAAGCCTCAGCCGCCGCGAGCAGGATACCAAGGGCGATGCCGAGCTGCAGGAGGAGCGTCCACCGGAGAGGGTGTGCCGCGGCCATGGCTGGTAAAGGGCCCGGGATGGTTCGCGGTAGGTATATGAAACAAGCTCTGCAGTTGGGGTTCTGGCCTTCTGGGTTGCTTGGTTCTTTTGCCTTGCCTAGCTTTACCTTACCAGGCAAGAATATCTGTTTGGTAGGGACTGCTTGGTTGTTGGCAAAGGCTTGCCTCGCCTCACCTGGCTGAGCCGGCTCGCTCGTGCGGGCAAGCCAATTTGGCTCTCCTGTAGGAGCAAGCCGAATCTTGACAGCACGGTCCACGAAACGCTCAGACAAGATTACCAAACGCATGCCTTTTTCGCTATCCTCGTCCAGCTAGGCAGAATAGTGCGCAACAAGGGAACCAAGTAGCCCTTGTTTTAGGACCTTGCTTTGCTTAGCAAGCTAGCTTGTTTAGGCAAGCTTTTCCTTGCCGATCCAGGCAAGCCGATTCGGCTCTCCTACGTTGGCAAGGTGAGCGGGCGGTGTGTGCACTGGAAAAAAGCTGTTGCGTTCTATGATTGGAGACTGGTTGACGGGTGGGTCTTCTTGTACTACTTTGATACTTGCATGCTGTTGTATTATTTAGTTGTGAAACAAGCTAGGCAGCTATTTTAGCAAGCTCTTAAAACCACACGCATACTCTGTCCTTTGCCCATATTTACTGGGCAATTGTGCTGGTAAAAGAACCAAGCAGCCATTTGGTTGTTTTGCCTTGTATCGCCACAGGAGCCCATTTAGCTCTCCCACGGGAACAAATTACGATGCATTTGGTTTTCCCAAGTACCCACATCGCCTTGTCTAATTCGACAAGGCTAGCCTTTGCTAGGAACGGAGAACAGTTCTGACTCACCCTTGCTAGCAATAAAAACTTTTTAAGCATAAATCGAGAGAATAGATAAACAAATCAAACAGTGTACTCCCTCCGTCATGTAATAGATGCAAACGTGCCTACTCTCTCCGTCTCCAAAATAAATCGAGAGAATATTTTTTTTATATATTTGGTCAAAGCTTAAAATAATAGTTCCACATGTTTCATTGTCTTATAGTTTTGAAAACAGTGTACATCCAGTTTCATTCTAATAAGGCCATGTTCACCGGGAATAATTCCAGGTTGGAATGATTCACTAATTTAAATAGTTTTGATAATCTGGAACTATTCCCGACTCGTAACCAGTGTAACCGAACGGGCCTAAAAGACATCTCCTCCATCATTAAATGAGATTCAGGCTTCTATAAAACCTCAATTGGAGGTGGATTCAACAAAACTACGAGGTGTTTGGTTCGCCATTTTGTAACGTAATCAGATCACGGAAGGGAAGTGACACTGTTACTTTTGTTTGGTTGCATGCAGCCGGTAATGCGTTACCACGTAATCGATTACCGGACTGTTCAATTTTGATTCCCCTGCTTGTAGACTGTTATTGGATTCCTGCGCTCGACGTTCTGTGTTCGAGCAGTTCCGCTGCCCCCTCCTTCCCCTGCAAGTTCTGCTAGTGCGGCCGCAGCCTCCTCGGCTATGCTCGAAGCAGCGTTTTGATGCAGAGTCCATGGCAACCGCGCGCCGCCGTTGCTGCTGCCGCCCGCCGCCGCTGGCGGTGGCGGCGGCTGTCCATGAAGTCGAGACCAGAGATCCATTTTGCTGGCACAGTTCGGCCAACGCAGGCATGGATGGACTCAGCAAAGTCAAGATTCTAGGCTCCGGCGAGCGAATCTGGCCAAGAATGCGGTCCGCGACCACCTTGCGTTCTGGTGTCTAAAGAAGGAAGATGACTCTGGCTGCAATTTTTATTTTCAAAATGGTATGGCATACCGTTACCTTTACAGAACCAAACAAAGACTGCAATCAGGCATTACAGCTCCAATCACCCTGTAATTCCATTTCGTTTGCATTAGCGTTACTATTCGTCGAACCAAACGCCTTGCTAGTTCGAAGCTGTAAATATTGATACACCATTTTGTAAACTTGATCAAAGTTAAAGAAGTTACACTTGGAACAAAATGAAACAAGATATCTTTTGAAACAAAACGGTCCTCTTGTTGTCGGTGTCGGCTCAGCTAGATGAACAAAATTTCAAAATTTACATCCTTTCCATTTCAAAATTTATATAGCACCAGTGTGAGCTGTCAGTGTCTTGCCCTTGGCTTACATATAGATGGATGTACCCCTCGACAAGCACTGTCCACCTTCAGATTCAGTTATGCAGTAGTAACAAGAATTTCTAAATTATCAGTCAGATGAACCAAATACGTAATGGAATCGATAATGTCCAGGAGCCGATTTAATACCACAAGGCGTGCTAGGGAAAACGGAAACATTATGAAACAAATTATAGCTCAAGTCCATTAGCCCCCCAACTAATAGGATTGAATTGTTTGTGATCACTCTCCTTCAAACTGTCAGCAGTTAGCATGACAGTTTGAAGCTAGACCAGAAAAGGTTTCTACAATCTGCAACTACCCATGGCAACAGAAGCTCATGTCATGCACGCTTTATTCCTTCTACCGTTGCCCAAGACCATGAATATTAGAATGGTCCCTGAACATGGAAGCCCTCAGAAGTCAGAAGATAACAGTAGTTTCAGCAACCTTGCAGAAAATTCTGATTGAGATCCCTGGGTGGTGAAACTTTTCATTCTTCTGCCATTGCATCTCTACCACGAGTTAGGACACCAATCGATTCCCATTCCAATGCGCAAACAACATCCTGCGCAAATCCATAACAGTATTAACATAACATATTGACATTACCTATAAATAACAAAAAACTGTTACCCCTAAAAAAATAACAAAAACTGTTCACTTGACCAGGTGAAGTCAGGGACTTACAGAGGGGTTCTGAGGATCTATGTCAAAGGAGTTGATAGCACAAGCTTCAGCAAGCAATTCAAGGGGTCTCTCATCTGCTAATCGAAAAAAGGCGCATTAAGTAAAGATGAGTAAACACTAAACACCGACAATCCGAACCCTACATGTACATCTCACTTACCTTGTTCGACAACTGCAAGGATCCCATCCTCTGAACACATCATCACTGGCAATATTCTTGCGGATGCAGACGAGATGATATCAGAAGACTGAGTGTAAGTGTCAAAAAGAACCTCCCATACCTCACTTTCACACACAGGCTCAGCTGTTCCATTAAGGCCTACACCAGAGAGTGGTATTGGCTGCTGTGGCCACCGCAGATCCCAGGCAAATATGGTCCCTGATGAGCCTCCCACCTGCAAACATTCAGAAATAAGCCATGCTACAGATATGACTCATGTAATCACACCCATAAAACTCATTTCAACTATGTGCTCAACAGGGGTGGACTAAAATTGGAGCAGTAAGGGTCTGCGCACTAGCAATAACATGAGCTTTCTGCTCCTCACTGTCAGCAATGCAGTGACCTGCATCCATACAGTCCAAGCTCCCAGTGGACTATGTTAGCTAGAGTCCTCTAGGCCCAGTATGCCTCACTGCTCAGGCTCATTTATTAGGTATACGCGGGTGCAAGAGCATACACTAGAGGGCATGGACACTGGTACATTAACCAACTCATCTCAATTTAACTAAATATTTAGATGAATTTGGATACTTCATATCATTGGGCAAAATAATTCTATAAAACAGCAAATCAGTATCAGAAAAAAGAGGTAAGCCAACATAAACTTCTGATTCTTGATTGCATGAAAAAGCTGCTCTGTTAAGAACATTTTACATTTGAAAAATATAGAAAGTGAAACTGCTTCGACAAATATAACCTAATGCCTTCAAGGTGTATATAGATCATAGTTCTGTATTTTCCATTTTAATACTTTGGATTATACACAAGGTAAGCTTCTTCTTAACATGGAAATCATTACGAAGTTATTAATTACCATTAGCTCTTAGGCTGAAGTCAGAAAATAACATCACTGGCTGAACCGTCGAAGTCAGAAAATAACACAACTGAAACTGACAAACAAGGTGCTGTTGATTCTTTTCCATTTATCTAAACTTCACTTGCAAGATTTCTCTAGTGAATTGATGTAGGTTACCTCTTATTGAAAAATCAAGACCTGTTTGGGATATATATGAATTTTCAAAGGAATTTTGGGGGAAGATGATTGAACGCTGCTTGATATAGTTGGCACTTGACAGCTTATTTCACGAATGAATTCCATATTTCAAATGGAAGCTTATTGGTGTACATTAATTTGCTCAACCATCAACAACCTAAATCAGTTCATCACTAAGTTACATGGTACTTGGGATGATTTGCTATCCTTAGAGGTTAGATCATCAAAACTATTCAGATGAAACATAACACTTAACTAAAATCATTTATTTATTCAAAGTAAACTTGCATTTGCTACCACATATTGATCTTACCACACAGATATGCTTTCTTGACGGATGAATGTCAATGGAATGCACCATGCCAGTAACTATGCCACGACCCCTGTATTTGCAAGTTCACCCATTGTCAGCAAGATAGCAGCGCTTGGCATAACAGATACAATGAAAAACATATGACAACAAGAATGTTTGGAGTTCGTTATTTTCTAATTTATCTCATCTGTTAGCAGCATAGTTAACAGCTTACTTTAAAGAGGGCAGTTACAGGAGGCCACCAGAGCTGGGATTTTCAATTAAGATACGAAAACTACTTCGATCTTGTAGAATACATGGTTCAGCCACCAGTTGAAAACAAATTTAAATCTATAAATTTCACCTCAATGGCTCAATGTAAACTTTCTGTGTATGTACCAGAAACCTCTAATGCATCACACAAGTTTTGGAGAATAAGCATGATTTTGGTACACCAGATTTTCTTTTAACCATAATTCACAGATGTCATCAAGATCTTACAAATGTACTCACATAAAAGAGTAGTGGGTGAGATTGAAATGAAACCAAGCAGCGACTACAACTATTGCACAACTACATACAATAAACTTAAATGACAGTCCCATTTATCAGTTCAGAACAAAGACAGTAACAGACATGCATCAAACCATCTGGAAAGTATCTTCAATATTAACAGGCATGCACCAAAACCTACTGAAGGCATCTTCGGTAGTGCACAGCCTAAACCAAAATTGATAGAGATGCACAATAAACCGAACTCTTCACCAGAGCTTATGCATAGCTAGGAACATTTATTACAAATGGTGAACATTGAGTTAGGCTTTCATAGTGAAAGATATTGATGTGAAAATATTTTGAAAGGTACTGACATAACTAAAATGCTTGTGAAACATGTTAATCAAACTAATGTGTGGATGTGCCAATATTTTGAAAGGTGCTGACATAACTAAAATGTTCTGTGAAACATGTTCATCAAAGTAATGTGTGGATGTACCAATATTTTGAAAGGTGCTGACATAACTAAAATGTTCGTGAAACATGTTCATCAAAGTAATGTGTGGATGTACCAATATTTTGAAAGGTGCTGACATAATGTACCAATCCACAAGAAAACCACAGAAGTAATCTATTACAACTACCAGGAATCCATCTTTAACAGGAACATAAACCAGAAAGACAATCCTACAGATCCAGGCTTTCCTACACTCACCAGATGCCGTTATACTGCGCCACGACGGCGTCCCCTTTCCTCCGATCCCACCATTGCACGCCACATCCGGCGCCCCCCGTGGCGAACTCCACCGGCGACGCCCACCTGGCGGCTTCATACCCTGACATACCTTTCCCGTCCCACACCCTCCTCGCCACCACTCTCCCGTCCGCTGCACCACCGACCACATGCACTCTTCCGTCCTCCCCCGCTGTGACCCACTCCTCCCCCCCGCAGTCGAGGCCCCGGACAGGGCCCACATGGAAGCCCGCGCCGCCGGGGACGGACACTGCAGCGTCCGAGTCGAACGAGGAGGGGAGGAAGTGGAGCGAGCCCGAGGAGGTGGCAGCGGCGAGCGCAGCAGGGGAGCAGCGGAGTGCCGTGGCGCGGGACGGGAGCGGGAGGGAGGCGAGCGGGGAGCCGGGGTCCGAGAGGGGGAGAAGGTGGATGCTGGAGTCGGCGGGGGCGGAGGTGGGGTCGTGGACGGCAGCGGCGAGGAGGCGGCCGGAAGGGGAGGTGGAGGAGGAAGGGAGCCAGCGGACGAGGTCGACGGAGGAGGCGAGCGGGTGGCGGCGGAACGAGGGGGAATCAGCCATTGCTGGGGTTTGGAGGTTTTAGGGTTCGTGGGCGCCTGTCCTCCGTGAGCAGGGAAATGGACGGAAACCCTAACTGCAATCAGTAATTAAGATATTGCCAGGGATTAAGCAATTAAAAAAAATACTCAGATGTTACTATGCGATTTTGATTTTAAATAAAATAAAATTGCAACTTTAGAATGCAGCTCATGTTTGAATGCATATAGGCTCCAATGCAGTGATTTTTGGATTTTAGTAATTGATGAACATAAGTTGTATGCATTTGAGTTTGTCACAGAGAGAAGACAAATTTTGATATTTCACTCTTAATATGCGTGCCTCTATACATTTGACATTCACTTCACATGCTTTTGAAAATTTAATTCTAGACACACGACCCAAGGGATTTTTATCTTTTTCTATCATTTGATATTTTCTATTTTTAATATATTCTCATCTTTACTCAGTAAACAAGAAAAGACCAAAATGGCCCTGCTCCTAACATAAGGAATTAAGCGGACTCTAGCAGACGCTCACCTCGCGAGTCAGCAAGTCGCACGACTCGCGAGGACGCTCGCGAACCGTCGCTTTCCACCGAACGCTACCCACTCCGATGCTAGCCCCGCCCATCACCAACCACCTGACATCACCCATTCCCAGCTCCACTTCCATCCAACCAACCCAAACAAAACTGTTTACACCAAAATTTGGAAGAAGAGTTGTAGGGACTCAAAAGCTCCCAAGATCGTGTCATCAAGGGATCAGTTGCGGGGAGATCAGAAACAGCTGATTCAGATGTAAAAACTAGAATGGCTGGTCTTCTTGCCTAACGAGGCGCTAGAATAGGTGACGCAATCACCTTATGCACAAGAATTCTTCTAGCCACTTGAGATCTTCATAAGACAGACCATGGAGGGTCCAGCGGAACCGGGAGCACTCGAAGCAGCAGATGGGAGAAAACACATGGCTGGATTGTGAGTTGCTCCCACCAGGGTCAGAGCAGGCATTTTATAGCCGGCCCAGGAAGATAAATCCAAGCAGAAGTGACACCCTTTGCAAAAAAGTTTTGAGGCATAGGCTCAAGAGTTGACGCAAGCGGCGACGGACAGTGGACCCCAGATCAAGATTCTCTACCCGTGACTATGGACCAATCAGGGATATAGACATGATAATTTTAGAATAAAATTACTTTTATCCAAAAATTGGGGGGCATGTGTTTACACCAAAATTTGGAAGAAGAATTGCAGGGACTAAAAAGCTTCCAAGATCATGTCATCAAGGGATCAGTTACGTGCAGATCAGAAACAGCTGATTCAGATGCAAAAACTGAAATCGGCTTTCTTTAGATAACGCCAGCGGATAACGAGAAAGGCTACGCTCGACGCCAGGACGAAACATGTTGGACTCTATAAAAAGAGAAAGATTAGAGTCCAAGTTATCTTAAAATTAGAAATGTTTTCTTTAGGGTCAAGATTATGACGAGTCGTGCTTAGACAGGAGTCATGCACAAGTCCCGGGTATAAATATCAAGCCCCGGCTATTGTAAGAACAACCAATCAATCAAATACAAGTCAATTACTTTTTCGGCTCTGGCCACCCTTTAGTAGTAGGAGTAGAGTAGATCTCGGGAGTTCTTCGGCAAGTACGGCTGCATCGATCCAGTCGACCTTCACTGCTTGTTGTAAGTACCGTCATGGTTTATACCTCTGTTCGTATGGCTGCATCGATCCGATCGACCCCCACTGCGGCTCTGGTATAAGCTAGTTATCGACTCTTGTCTAATTCAAGTATGACATGTGTGATTCTGCCTCACACCCCACTGCTTAAATTAGATCAAGGTCAAGTTATCGGCTCTACCTTATAATGGCAGTCTTTGATAGATTCATTAAGTTACCGATATTGCTTATTGCTTTCATTGTTTATCTAATTACAGCAATATCACTCTGCCTGATTGGGATTGATCTAAATCAGCCTTATATCTTGTTTAGCCCATCGTTTGCTAACCTCAAATTGATTTAATCTACACCTTAAACGATGAGTTATGTTTTATTGGCTGTTTTATGTCAATCCTGATTGTGCATAGCGTGCGGTTAAGGCATGTTGCGTCTTGAGTAGGTTTATTGGCTAGCGAGAACCGTTCCATGGCCCGTTATCACGGCCTGTGTGATTCTGCCTCACACCCCACTGTTAGCACCGTGGAGTGGGGACCGTTATCTGGTAGATCTATTCCTGATAAGGCATGACTTTAACTGTGCACTATGCCTGAATCGGCTGTTTTAGCCGATATCGAGTGCTGTCACGAACAGTTCGCATCACGAGACCGTTGAAATAAAGATAGGTTGAAAGATATGTTAGCCCCATGATCTTATTATTGTATTACAGCCTGTATGATTCTGCCTCATGCCCCACTGATATTAGTAATGAGTTAGGGTCGTCAAGTTTATTGTTATTTCTACGGCCTGCATGATTCTGCCTCATGCCTCACTGGTCATAGCAATAGATGAGATCTAACATGTTCTTTAGATTTATCTTTATCAAACGGTTAAATGGCGTTGAATTGTTTCTTTATATAAAAGGGGTTCGGTTACTTGTAATCATTGGCTCAGCATGGACCGATTATTGTTGATATCTTATTGCTATTGATTCATATTTGCTCAAATAACGATATTTATCTTGAATGATAACCGATTCTTCTTACACATCCCTATGAGCTTTAACTGATTTATTCTCATGAATATGCTAGAATCAGCTATTTAGTCGATCTCATTTCATATCGGCTTTCATAGCCGCACATTCAGAACTGTCTGGCAACACCGGCAAGTTCCGCTCTTAATTACTGATGAACTTTCTCTCCTTGTCAATTGCAGGATCAAATTGACTAGCACGCCTCAGGAGGAACGCGTAGGATCGACCATCTCTGCGCTGAAGCTAGACGGATCTGCTCCATCGAGTGGACCCTTCCGGCTTGCTGCGTGTGTCCTCGGCACGGGAAGAAAATTCCATGTCGACACACGTTTCTGGCACGCCCGGTAGGACCCCACAGTCGTCATGGCGGTTCACAACAACAACGACATCCTCATGCTGCATTATGAAGATCTAACTAATGGGGATAAGGGTGTTATCAGCAAAGCTATAGAAAAGTTTCAGAATAAATATTTGTTGTCCTACACCAAAACATGTGACAACATAATTATTCAGAAATTTCCACTACCAAGAATTATGTTACACGGAAAGACGGACACAACTGAAGCTGAATATAGGTGTTTCTTTAAAGAGGTTGTGGACAAATCTATTCGTGGACGTATTCCATAACGCCTGAAAAGAGGTGATTCATGGATTTCCAGTTAGTCAAGGCGGACCGACTTATTACAACATTCTAGATCCGTCGACCCAAGAAACCAATCAAGTCGGTATCAGCCATCAAGAAGCAGTACCAGCTGGTAGTGGTGATGGCCAGACAGTTCAGGGTTCATCTGAGCAAACTCAAGGAACTACAACAAATCAAACATAGTACAATCCTAGACCATCAGTACAGCATATGCAACAGCCGGCGGGGCAAAATCAGAACCAGGTGATCAATTTTGGCACATCAGGCCATATACTGTCGTCGGCTCAAAAAATGGCACCATCAATTCAAATGATCCATAGAGATATAGATCCTTATGTCTATAATCAGAGACTTCAAGCAGCAAGCCAGCTAAGAACCCAATAGATTGAGATTCCACAAGGCTATCACTATGGCACGGATTATAACACCCTCCATATGATGCCAAATCTAGGATATCAAGGCACGCGGGATTTCAATCCACAGATGGATCAGCAGGTGTAGAGAAATCTAAATCTGCAAGCTGATGAATTATTGCTGAGGGTGACCGAGATGATGAAGAATCAGTTCAGTCTGAAGCCAAAAGGGCTGACCTTTTCGTACAAACGCCCATATTCAGAATGGTATGATTTGGTCGCTCTTCCAACGAATTATAGGCTCCCAGAATTCGCCAAGTTTACTGGCCAAGATAGTACAAACATGATAGAACATATCAGTCGGTATCTTACACAATTGGGCGAGGCGTCAGTTGAGGATGCCCATCGAGTTCGTTTCTTCTCTCTGTCCTTATCAGGGCCAGCCTTCACTTGGTTTTCATCATTGCCAGTCAATTCCATTGCCAATTGGGCTGACCTAGAGAAGAAGTTTCATACATATTTTTACAATGGGACTGGAGAAAAGAAGATTACCGATCTGATAACCATAAGACAGAAGACTAATGAATCAAGCATTGAATTTCTTCAGATGTTCTAAGAAACCAGGAACTTGTGCTTCTCCTTAAACTTGATCGATGATCAATTAGCTGCTTTGACTGTTCAAGGAATGCTACCGATGTGGAAAGAAAAGCTATTGGAACAAGAATTTAATAACTTAGGACAATTGGCTCAACGAGTAACGACGCTCAATAGTCAATTCCAAAGCATGCGCAGAGATATCCGGTTCTAGAGAAATACCACAGTAGCCGAAGCTTATGATCCATACTCAGTCGATGACGATTATGAAGATGAAGAAGAAGAGGTTGCTGCGGCTGAATAGAATTGGGGTAAGAAGACAGTGATGGTGCCAAATCTATGGGAAAGAGGAGTCGAGGAGAGCTATGACTTCGATGTCACCAAATCAGATAAACTCTTTGATTTCTTGCTGGAGAAAGGGCAGATCAAGTTGCCCGATGGTCATGTCATGTTGCCCCCTAATCAATTGAAGAATAAGAAATTCTACAAGTTCCATAATGCTACTTCTCATTCCACTAATGAATGCAGAATCTTCAGGCAGCATATACAGAGAGCTATTCAGTAGGGGAGGCTCAAATTTGATATGCCTCGGAAAATGAAGGTCGATGATAATCCTTTCATAGGAGATCAAAACATGGTTGATGCTAGGCTATTCAAAGGAAAAGCTAAGGTCCTAACATCAACCAAATAAAAAAAACAGGGACAGTCGATCCCAAGATACAAATATCGGCTGGCGAGTACAGAGAGATTAGAAGACGTCGTGCCGAGCAAAAGAGCCGATACGAGCAGGGGAAGACGTCAAAAGCAGAGACGACAAAGCCGTGGGTCACATCTTGTATTCTGTTGAATAAATGGCAGCGGGAGAAGGAAAATGATTATCAGCGTTGGTTAAAAAATCAAGCATACCAGCATCAACTGAAACGAGAGAGGTATGAAAGGGAACAAGCCGAATTATATTAGAATTGTCCCTTCTTCAGACATTGCTGGAATGAAGGTTTGAAGTTGCCTACCAGACATGACTGTCCAGAATACAGCAATCAATATCGGGAGTATAGGCAATCTCAAACCAACCGCCGGTCTATCCATGCTCAAGATGCATATCATCATAATAATATGGATTGGTGCTTAAAAAATAAAAGTGTTCATGATCGGCTTGGAAAAAGAGTCATTGATCAAGACTAGGGCTGATCATGAAGAGGAAGGCACTAAAAAGAGATATGTGTGGCAGGAAGACCAATGGTGCCCAGGGGGTTTAACAAAAAGCCAGAGGAGAAGGGTGCAATGCCTAAGGAATAAAGAGTTGGAACAGGCTCAGGCATCCGGTAAAACTCAAGTGTGGCGTACCAAGCAAATAGCCGGTAAAAAGCAACCATCGGCTAATATCCAAATGGCTTTTCTGTTGCTATTAGAGTTCAGAGTCAATGGTGAAAACCAACAGCCGATCCAAGCAGTCGTCTTTAAAAATTTGTATTAATGGATAATCCAATAGATGGTACAGACGGGAAACTAGGAACATGGCTTCACGTCGTCCGATGAATTAGAAGTAGATATTGGTCCTGAAGATGGACCTAGGCCGACATACGTAAGCGCTAAGTTGGATCCAGAGTATAAGCAGGAGCTAATTGATTTATTAAAGGAATTTAAAGATTGTTTTGCCTGGGAATACTATGAGATGCCTGGTTTAGACCGATCAATTGTTGAACATCGGCTGCCAATCAAACCTGGATATCGGCCGTTTAAACAAGCTCCGAGGATATTCAACCCGAACGTACTTGGTGATATCAAGAAGGAGACTGAAAGGTTACTAAAAGCAAAATTTATCCGACCATGCCGATATGCAGAGTGGATATTGAATGTTGTCCCTGTATATAAGAAGAATGGAAAATTGAGAGTTTGCATTGATTTCAGTGATCTAAACAAAGCCACACCTATGGACGGTTATCCGATGCTGATAGCTGATATGTTGGTAGATGCAGCAGCCGGGCACAAGGTTATTAGCTTCATGGACGGTAATGCAGGGTACAACCAAATTTTCATGGCTGAAGAGGACATAGCAAAGACTGCTTTCAGGTGCCCCGGTGCAATCGGTCTATTCGAGTGGGTTGTGATGACCTTTGGACTAAAGAATGCCGATGCAACTTATCAAAGGGCAATGAATTATATTTTCTATAAGTTGATCGGTAGGATTATTGAAATCTACATCGATGATGTGATGATAAAATCCAAAGGATACAAAGAACACCTGGCTGACTTGCGTGAGACTCTGGAATGCACGAGGAAGCATGGTTTGAAGATGAATCCTAATAAGTGTGCTTTTGGAGTATTAGCCGGACAATTTTTAGGATTCATGGTCCACGAGAGAGGAATCAAAGTTGGTCAGAAAAGCATGAAAGCAATTGATGAAGCAGTTTCCCCGACTACCAAAAATAGAGTTGCAATCTCTGCTTGGTAAGATTAATTTCATTAGAAGATTCATTTCAAATTTGTTGGAGAGGATCTTGCCATTTTCTCCCTTGTTGAAGTTGAAGAATAATCAAGAATTCAAGTGGGGTGATATACAACAAAAGAGCGTTCGAAGAAATAAAAGAATATATGAAGTGTCCACCTGTGCTGGTCCCTCCTCAGCAAGATAAACCATTTAAGCTATACATATCGGCTGATGACAAGACAATTGGATCGACCCTGATGCAAGATTTTGAAAGAAAAGAGAGTTGTTTTCTATCTAAGTAGAAGACTACTGGATCCAGAAACGAGATACTCTCCCACCAAAAAATTATGCTTGTGTCTATATTTCTCTTGCACTAAATTACGACACTACTTATTATCGGCCGAGTGAACAGTTGTTTCCAAGGCCGATGTGGTTAAGCATATGTTATCAATGCCAATACTGATTGGAAGAGTGGGAAAATGGATTCTTGCATTATCAGAATTTGACTTAAAGTACGAATCGGCTAAAGCAGTCAAATGATAAGTAATGGCTAATTTTATCACCCAACATCACAAGCCAAGCATTAGTTATGTAGAGCCGATGCTGTGGACACTGTTCTTTGATGGATCATCATGCAAGCAGGGTGGTGGCATCGGTATTGTTATTATTTCGCCTCGGGGGGCAAGTTTTGAGTTTGCTCTTCCAACTAAGCCAATGGTTACTAACAATCAAGCGGAATACGAAGCTATTCTCAAGGGACTTCAACTTCTTCATGAAGTAAAGGCCGAAACAATTAAAGTATTTGGAGATTCACAATTAATTATTAATCAATTGATCAACCTATATGAGTGCAAAGATGAGACTTTAAAAAGATAATACGACGAGTGCCAAAAGTTACTCAAGGGATTTCTTCATATCTCTTTCCAACATATTCCGAGGGCACAAAACCAAGAAGCTAACCGTCTAGCTCAAAGTGCATCAGGATATTGAGTGTTTCAAGAAGTCTTGAGTAGTGAAACCTCAAGTGATGATTGGAGAGTGGAAATAGCCGATTACCTTAGAGATTCGTCTCGGAAAGTTACCAGGAAGCTAAGATATAAATCGGCTAAGTATATTTTGTTAGATGATCAGTTATACTATAAAACAGTCGATGGGGGTATTGCTCAAGTGCTTGAACCGAGAAGAAGCTAAGGTGTTGATGAGTGAGGTGCATGAAGGGATATGTGGAGCTCATCAATCGGCTTATAAGATGAAATGGATTATTCGTAGAACTGGATATTTCTGGCCAACGATACTGGAAGATTGTTTTAAATATTACAAGGGGTGTCAGGACTATCAATGTTTTGGTAATGTTCAGAGATCGCCTGCATCGGCCATGAATCTAATAATTAAACCGTGGCCATTTCGGGGTTGGGGAATTGATTTAATTGGCCAGATTTTTTCACCTTCAAGCAAAGGACATAAGTTCATATTGGTGGCAACAGATTACTTTACTAAATGGGTTGAGGCAATTCCTTTGAAAATGGTAACCTCAAAGAACATGATTGTTTTTGTCAGGGAACACATTGTGTATCGTTTTGGGATTCCTCAAACTATAACTATCGATCAAGGAACAATGTTGACATCAGAGAAGTTCAGGGATTTTGCTGCCAGTATGGGGATTAAGCTATTGAATTCCTCCCCGTACTATGCCTAGGCTAATGGCCAAGCAGAGGCATCCAACCAGATTATGATTAAGCTGATAAAGAAAAGGATCGAGGAACAACCAAGGAAGTGGTATTCGACGCTAAATGAGGCGCTATGGGCATATAGGATGGCCTGCCATGGATCAATTAAAACGTCACCTTACGAACTTGTGTATGGCCATAATGCAGTTCTTCCTTGGGAAATTCAGACTGGATCGAGGCGTGTTGCGTTGCAGAATGATTTATCAGCTGAGGTCTACAAGAATCTTATGATAGACAATTTGGAAGACTTGAGTTGCCTTCGACTGCGTGCTCTTGAGAATATCGAAGCCAATAAATTGAGGATTGCGAAATATTATAATAAAAAGGTCAAGATTAAGCAATTCTCCGAAGGAGACTTGGTCTGGAAAGTGAAATTGCCGACCGGATCAAAGGACAGTAAATTTGGCAAATGGTCACCTAACTGGGAAGGACCCTATCGGATCAAACGTTGTGCGCCTGGTAATGCTTATATTTTGGAAACATTAAAAAGAGAGGAAGAATTTGGCCGAGCAATCAACGGAAAATATTTAAAGAAATATTATCCTAACATTTGGATCAATACTTAGTAAACGATCTGTTCGGTCGGTAGCTTTAATAGACGATATTGAAAAGATATCGTCTCCGGTGCAAAAGGTGAACCCAAAGGAGTAAAAGCTGATACGGTGTGTATCACCTATAGAAGCAAAGCAAACACAAACAAAAAGATGGGTATGAAGCATGAAACAATGGGAAACCACCCAAGGCGAGGAAATTATTTGCTAAATATCACCTATTACAAGCTACTGGCCAGAAAACACTTTGCCTACTATATTGTCGGCCAGGGTATTGAAAGCTACAGAGTTGGCGGCGTTCATAAAATCTTCAGCCAACCACTCATGATCCTCAGGGTGCACTACGTCTGGAAAACCATGGGGAAGAAGCCGAAGATTATGGCCCGAACGGGCTTGTGTAGCAGCCAACGCCATGGCAGCGCCATGACAAATGCCATGAAGGGCGACCTCCGTGACACGATTCAGGATGTCATGCAAGCGAACCACCGGAACGACGCCCCTAGCATTGACAAATCCCGCTGCATGATCAACGACTGATCGAAGACTCCAACTGAGCAGTTAGATCTGAAATATTCAAGGAAAGAGTGATCAGGAATCTTGAGGGTAAAATCAAGAAAAATAGAGAAATAATGGTAGGCGTCTCACCCATGATTCTAGCTTCAGCCCTAGCCAACCTTTCCCTCACTAGGCCGACCTCGGGGGGGGATCAGTCTTCAATCATGGCCAAAGCCAATTCTGCTAGGGAAAGGTAGTTGGCTAGATGCTGGTCGGTCCGATTGATAGAGACCAACAGATCGTCATTACTGATCTGTTGCCTTGGGTGACGAGAAAGCTGGCGGCGAATTGGTGCCAAAGATGACCCCAAGGGCTGGGCAGAGTTAGCTCTTTGATCCAAAGCGACGGGAACACCCCAAGATGCGTCCTCTTGACGACGAGGGCGTTGGCATGATGATGTGGATCAATTGAGGGCTCCTTTGGCAGACCTCTTGTTGCTCTCCATAACCTCGAACCTACGGAAAGACAGAAGATGTACTGAAGACGAAGAGGGGTTGAGACGAAGAGGGTTGTTTTTTGATTTGCAGCCATAGCCCGTATATATAGCCTGGGAAAGTGAGAAGATAGATTCCGATGGAGGTGTGAAATTGAAGTCGGAAACGGAAACAGATCAACACTCCGGAAATTCAGGGAACAGATAACGAAGAGATAACAGACTTAAATTTATTACTTCCTCAGATTACAAAATATCGTAGGGTGGGTACATTGACCAGAGACTAATCCACCATAACTTCTTTAGATTGAAGGGAGTCCAAATTTCCGCAAGGCCGAAACTCATTGTGAACCAAGTCACATCAGCCCATCAATAAATTATACCAGAGAAGAAGAAAGTTCGCCCGCCTAACATATGCTCAACAGATTTCTCGATAACTTGAGGAACTATGGGAAAGAAGCCCGAGGCTTTCCCGATGGACGTTTGGAGGAGCAAAAGGGGAAGGTCAACACACCTTCTGACCCTCGTAAACACTAGAACATCCTTGTGGACATGGGAAGAATACTCAGGTGATATCAAAAGAATTCTTCTAACCGTAATGGCTGGTCTTCTTGCCCAACGAGGCGCTAGAATAGGTGACGCAATCACCCTATGCACAAGAATTCTTCTAGCCGCTTGAGATATTCATAAGACAGACCATGGAGGGTCTAGTGGAACCGGGAGCACTCGAGGGAACAGATGGGAGAAAAACATGGCTAGATTGTGAGTTGCTCCCGCCAGGGTCAGGCAGGCATTTTATAGCCAGCCCAGGAAGATGAATCCAAGCAGAAGTGACATCCTTTGCAAAAAAGTTTTGAGGCATAGGCTCATGAGTTGACGCAAGCGGCAACAGACAGTGAACCCCAGATCAAGGTTCTCTACCCGTGACTATGGACCAATCAGGGATACATACATGATATTTTTGGAATAAAATTACTTTTATCTCAAAATTAGGGGGCATGTGTTTACACCAAAATTTAGAAGAAGAGTTGTAGGGACTCAAAAACTCCCAAGATCGTGTCATCAAGGGATCAGTTGCGGGCAGATTAGAAACAGCTGATTCAGATGCAAAAATTGAAATCGGCATTCTTCAGATAGCGCCAGCGGATAACGACAAAGGCTACGCTCGACGCCAGGACGAAACATGTTGGACTCTACAAAAATGGAAATATTAGAGTCCAAGTTATCTTAAAATTAGGAATGTTTTCTTTAGGGAAAGATTATGATCAAGTTTATTGTTATTTCTACGGCCTGCATGATTCTGCCTCATGCCCCACTGGTCATAGCAATAGATGAGATCTAACATGTTCATTAGATTTATCTTTATCAAATGGTTAAATAACGTTGAATTGTTTCTTTATATAAAAGGGGTTCGGTTACTTGTAATCATTGGCTCAGCATGGACCGATTATTGTTGATATCTTATTGCTATTAATTCATATTTGCTCAAATAACGATATTTATCCTGAATGATAACCGATTCTTCTTACACATCCCCACGAGCTTTAACTGATTTATTCTCATGAATATGCTGGAATTGACTATTTAGTCGATCTCCTTTCATATCCGCACATTCGGGACTGTCTGGCAACACCGGCAAGTTCCGCCCTTAATTACTGATGAACTTTCTCTCCTTGTCAATTGCAGGGTTAAATTGACTGGCACGCCTCGGGAGGAACGCGCATGATCGACCATCCCTACGCTGAAGCTAGGTGGATCTGCTCCATCGAGCGAACCCTTCCGGCTTGCTGCGTGTGTTCTCGGCACGGGACAAAAATTCTATGTCGACAAAAACACATTGGCCCTATTGCGTGTAAGTGCGTCGACAACCCGCACAAGCCAATAATTGCGCCGAACGGTTCACGATCGAGGGCTGAATATGAACGCGCGTCTGCGTTGGATAGTCACCCACTGTGTTGGCCGAATCGCGAGCCCAAGGCCGTGATTTGCAAAAGGCCCTCACGTTTCTTGCCGCACCCCTCCCTTCTCTCGTGCTCTCGCTCTCCCTGTACCGTGCAGGTGCCGCCGCCTCCCTCCATCCCCCGTGACACCTCCTCCAGCTATGCCGCGGCCTCCACAGGCTGCCGGTGGCCTCCCAATCGCCGGCTCCCTCCTATACCGCATCTGCTCGAGATGTCGAGGACGACGCCGGCCAGGGCTGCCAGCCCTCCAGACAATGCCGGCACCGCCCCCTCCAAACCCCGCCTGCCCTCCAGACGCTACCACCGCCGCCCTCTAGGACGTCACTGCTAGCCCTCCAGACCGCCGTTGTGCTCTGCTCCGACCAACAAGAGAAGTGATGGAAAAAGAAATAGAAACTCTTTCTTAGGTCCAGATGCAAAAGTATATACTCAGATAAATAGTGTTTGTCGATAGATTTGGTAAATGTTCAAGGGTCACAGTGCAAAATATCCTAGCTAAAATAATCGGGATGAGCCAAACGTCTGGCTTTAAATTCTATAGATCGTGGCTTATTATATAATCTTGCTCAGCTTATAAAGGTGACTCACGTAAAGTGAAGCCAACAGAGCCATTAATCTCACAACGCGCCCCTGAAACCCTCCTGCACCAGAGATATGTCAAGAATTCATGACGTCGGCCTCGACAATGACATGACGAAGCATCTGCGGAGCCGCACGGTGCAGCTGCTGCTCAAAGGAGGACTGGAGGGAGTACATCGCATCTGCTCCCGCATCATCGCAAGTTTAGAATTAGATTCATGCAATGAAGAATTAGCTTTAACAACAGTTTACAACATTATACTGATGCAGGAAGGTAGTCTGTAACCCGAACCATCAGTATCTAGAATCTGATTGATTTTCTCCACGCTGGACCAAATAGCTGATATCTTTCATCCTTTCATTCACGGGGTTTTCCGTCATGTACACACATGACGGGTTTGTTTGGTTCTAAACCTGGACTCCAATTGCCTGGGTGAACAGTTGCCTGGTTTTTGCCTGTACACCGTTTGGTTGCAGCCCTGTAACCTTGCCTGCTCCAGGCAACCATGCCCCAGGCCCCAGCCATGCAAACGATTTCCAGCGCCTGGTGTGCTCACTTGCCTGGGCTAACAGAAATAGCTACGGTCTGCTAATCGCACAGTTTCTATCTAATCTCTCTTTTCTTAATTAACTACATGGTTATGCGGACTTGACAAGACAACTTGCTAAAAATAATTAGTTATAATTACTTTAATTTATCATGCTTCACTCTAATTAAATATAGTAAAAAATAATTATTTTAAATAATCTTATGAACTTAAAAAAAAAGACTAATACAAATAATTTATCTCGATATGCAAACTATAATAATGTACACCGCTCTTATTTAGATAATACAAAATCAATTTACTTTAGTTAGCATTCTCAGACAAACCAAACACAATTTTTCAAACTTTCATGGCCAAGCAAAAAGCATCAACTTTACGAGCAACTCACAGGCAACAGTTTTTGGCAGGCAACTCCCCCAGGGCAAACAAGCCCAACTTGTTTGTAACAACATCTCTAGCAGTACCGCAATACTTCTCCTTATCCCATAAAAAATGTTATATTAGGGATAACTATGCTTTTTTTTTTCTTATCCTAGCAGTTCTCTAATACTTTTGTTTTTTTATCACCAATATTTTTCTCATTTCCTCACAAATAAAGGGAAAGATGTGTATCTTGCTCAATAGCATAGGGACTACCCCAACTACTACTTTTTAGCCATTTTTCTCAAGCATTCTCGTGGGACCCATCTTCCATATGGGTATTGGGGTGACGCTGCAACCACTCCTCCAATATATAGAAAAAATAATATTGGACTACTCCAATATATATACGTATTGGGGATTGATTATTAGAAAACGGGTAGAAATGCTCTAAGCTAGTTTAATTTCCACCATAATCCACCGTAACACATGTCGATTAAGGTAGATACGAGTGCAATCAAACAAACCCTCAACCCTGAGTGAATTTCCACTCTAATATACTCCAATACCAGGGGTGGGCATAATTAACCAAATCCAAAAACATAACCAAAAGAACCAGAACCGAAACCGAAAGAACCGTAAAAAAAAAGTTTAGTTCCTTATTCGGTTCTAGATAGCCAGAAATCGAAATAATGGAAGAAACTTGGGTTGCTACTCTCAGTTAACCAATTAACCAAAAGAACAGAAACACATGAATTGTACTTTACTTGTATTTTGTAAGACTATGTTTGGCTTGTGTGTGATGTCTCATATATAAATTGTTATATATTCGTGCTACTATATTTTATTGTTCCCTTATTAATTACTATTATCTAAAAGAGAGAGTGTCGTTCAGGCCAAAGCCCTATGTCCAGTCTCAGAGATAAATCGAGTGCATATTTCTCGGTTGAATGCTCTAAAGTTCTTACAATAGGGTATGCAAGAAGGGAGAAAGAGGTAGAAGAGTGGAGTGGGACTGCCCGAATGAAGTCTCGAGAGTCCATCCCCTTGGAAGGGTGCCCTGGCTACCCTTATATAGAGTCTGGGGCTAGGATACACACAGAGAGATAGGTTCTCACTCTCGAGTGGTTGTGAGCCTAAAGGAGGGGAAACTAGCTATCTTGGCCTGTAAGGAAGGCCGTCTTGTCCTAGCGTCAGCGCACGTTCGGGTGTGGTTATAGTCATGGTCTTGTACCCATGTCGCAGCATGGTGTGGCATAATGCACAGTGCTGGTCATGGCGGCACTGTTGACACGATATTGGTTCGCCAGCTGTCCTGTGCGATGTGGGCTTGCCGTGGCCTTCATCATTGTCTCCCATCCTTCTGATGGCATCAGTACAGGAGTAGGTAGCCGCTCCCACGTCGTTGACTATCCTGCTGGTCATGAAGCCCGTGACCACGATCCCAAGCCTTGGGGTCGTGGCTCTTGTTGGCTTGGTTGGCCTTGAAAGTCAAGCCTGTAGTCACGAGCCCATCCCGTAGTGGGTGGGACCGTACGTCCATCTCATCGGGTCGTAGTTGGACGATGGGTCACTATACCAGTCATCACCGCCTAGCGGTGCTGTCTTGTCTGTGCAGCGTGGCGCAGGGATGGCGTCTATCTAGACCGAGAGGATAGCTGTCCCCTCAGTCCTAGCGGAGTGAGTGGGGCGTGCCTGCCCTTGTCAGAGCCAGCATATTTGATGGAGCTCGACCTCTCACCGTTCCTTCAGGGGTTGGGATGAAGGACAGCGCTGCGTTGCGTAGTGAAAGGAGAAGGGAGAGGTCATGGTCGACCCCTCGCCTTAGTGTTTGGCCTAGGTCCTCGTGGCTTAGATGGGCCACAATTGCTGGGCCTGTGTTTGTTTGGCCGTTGTGGGCCACCCGAGCGGCTAACTAATCGGTGTCTTGAGATATTCGGGTTATCATAACCTCGACAGAGAGTATTACCTAAATTTGCTTTAGAATATCTCTATTTTTTATTGTTCGAACTTTCATTGATAAAATTCAGGTTAGTTCGGTTAGAACTAAAACAAACCAAAATAACCAAAAACCAAAATGCTTAGTTACTAGAATTTTTGGAACCAACCGGTTCCCATTTTCTAGAAACCAAATTTCTTGAAAAACCGAGGAACCAAACTGTAACACCCCAATGTTAAGCATTGCATTTGATATTTGTATTTCATGAGCACAAGCATCATCCAAGCATTCATAAACATGAGCATATGAAATTTCATCTCATTCTTATACATTGTCACATGAAATGTTGGTTATATATATATGCTTATGCTTGCAATCATGTATGACCAATGTATAAAATGGTTGTGAGGTCATGAAAGCACCTTAGACACATCTAGGATGGTAAATGGAACAATGTTTGTATTCATGACATGGGCCAAATTTGCTTTAAAGTGTTGGTTTCATTAGAAATGCCATTTTCATGATACTAGTTGGACCAAAGTTGAACAGTAGCTTAAAGTGTTTGCATGGCTGTGTGACCTAAATAAAAGTTGTAGTTCTTGTCATGGGTAACAAACTTTATTTAAAGGTCATGAGCTAATTTAGTGTCTAATGAGTTTTGTGACTTAAGAAATTTTCTGTGTTGAAACCGTTGTTAGTTTAAAAGTACCTCACTTTGGAGTAATATAGTTTCTAAACCAGTGAGAATTAGATGATGGTTCCTAAAGTAAAGTTAGAGATCTCACGTAGCTCTACAATTGTTATTAAGGAAGTTTTTGCTAAATCACCACGCATTTGGAGTTATAGAATCGCTAAGTCACGCTGTCAGTCATCTGTTGTCGGCCTGAAACCGACCGGGGCAGCGCGTGTCATGGCCGATCGGCCAGAGGCCATGGCCATCGCGTGGCGGTAGCACACCGGCGTTGGCCCAGCTGGTTGGGCCAGCAGGGGAGATAAGAGAGGTGAAGCCGCCATGCTCACTCACTATCGCTCTCTCTCTGCCTCGCCTTCGCCGCGCCCGTGCGGAACCGCATCGCCGCCGTACCTCCGCCGAGCTCACATGCCACCGCCACCGCGCCATTATGCAATAGCTCGTGCACACAACTCTGCCACCACCTCCTCCACCTTGCTGACCCGCTAGCATCACCATTCGAGCAAGGGTAAGACCGCATTACACGTAGCTATCGCCGCCATGGCCATGGAGCGCAGCCGAGCTCCGAGCTCACCGTGGCCAATGTAACACCCCTGGTGTTTAGCTTCCACATTTGCACTACATTTCATGAACATGAGCATCATGCATCCCTTCGTGAACTTATAGCACATGAAACATAATTGCAAAACACTGCAACGTTTTGTATATTTCTTGTGTGTTGTTCTTTTATGAAATGTAAAGTGTGCAACACTTAAGTGCAATATGTGCCACTCACTTAGTGAAACAAGATTAGTTAATACTATGCAACAAGATCATGAAACATGTGAAACATGACTATGAAACATTGCAACATTTCTTGTGTTTTTCATTGTTTCAATACATGTGATACTTGATTCTTGTGTGACCAATGTGTGGTGTGGTTAATAATCATCCTAAGTAACTTAGTTACACCTAGAATGTCTTTTGGAACATTGTTCATGTTGATCACTTTGGCTAATTAGGTTTCCAAGTCATGGTTGACCAATTTGGACCCCTAGAGCTCCTAAGTTTGACTGTTTAAAAGTGCAACTTAGAGTCTATGCATGATTGAGCAACCTAAAGCAAAGTTGTAGCAAAGTTAATAAGGAACAAACTTTGTTTAGAAGTCAAGTCATGAAAATGTGCACAACATGTTCAAAAAGGTCCCACAAGTCAGAATTAGGGTCAGATTCAAAACTCGAAAATTTTCTAAGTCATAGTGCGATTCTGATTCGTTGGAGCCGACTTTGGCTTGATGTAACTCGTGACACTTTGCGATTTAGTTGAAGGTTTCTATATAACAATTGTAGACCTATCATAGCTCTGAAACTTTGATTTAGGGATGTTTTGCTAACTCTCCACCGATTTTGAGTTTGAACGCGTTGAAAACTCACCATCGATCGGTCATTGGGTTCTTGAATCAAAAGTTCAGGTCACCGTGGCTCGACCGGCAACACCGGCCCGCCACGTCCGCCACGCCATGTGGCTGGCCCGCCGTTGCTGCCGGTGTCCTCCGCCTTGAAGACGCGCCCGCCGCCTCTTGATCACTCCTCCTCGCCCTCTTCGCTTCTCCACCAGAGCCAGAAGAGCCAGCCGCCGCCCCGCTCGCTTCGTTGCCGCGAAGCTCATGTCGCCGAGCTTGCGCACCACCGCAAAACCGTCGGCCACCTCGCCCGGTAGCTCCACCGTAGCCTCCTCTACTTCGTCGACCTTATAGCTGCGCCATCCGAGCTCTAGGTGAGGGCCATTGGCCGCTTTCCCGCGTTGCCGCCATGGCCAGTAGCTCGCCGAGCTAGCGCTTGCCGTGGCCGACCGCCTCCGCCCTTTCTTCGCCTCTTCTAGTGCGCGCATGGGGACCCGTGGGAGCCGTGAGTGTCACCTCGAAGACATAGTCACCGGATTCGCCGCCGCTGAGCGGAACGGCGGCGCGCCGCCGCCATGCGCCATGGCCGAAGCCGCCGAGCCTCGCGGGGTAGGGTACTTAGGGGTCGGTAGAGTTGGTGGTTAGGGTGCTAATCGACGCAGATAGGTCTAGGCGGTCACGTTGGTGCCGCTCTCGTCGCCGGAGAGGTCACCGTCGTGCGAAAGCTCGCTTCTTCCGCGTCAGCCGCCTCCTACCTTTCTTTCGCCGCTGACCGACTGGGTCGGTGACATGTAGGGTCCCACACGCCGCTGGTCATTGTTCTTAAGGATAGTTCAAAAATACAGCTTTTGAATGCCGATTTGTGATTTTTGTAACTCCCAATTGGTAGATCCAAATTGAGTACTTCCAATTTTGTTAGACTCACAGTTAGGTCTAGTATTTAAGAAAAATATATCTTGAGCACATTTTGTAGAAATTTTGGATGAATTAAATAGGAACTTAAAAGTGTTTTTGAGTGCATGCAAACTTGTTTAAATCATATCTTGAGTTTCTGTGATCCAAAAATTGTGAAATTTTGTGGGTAAGCTAGTATTGCTTAGTAGAAGCTCTGGTTAAAATTTGAGAGTCAGTGCATGTGTAATTTTTGAGTTATAGATTTTTCTTTTATCATTGGATGATTCTTGTGGGAATTTTAGTAATTTATTTATGAATCCATTGACTATGAAATTTGTTGGAGAGTATCCCAGTACCTTAAGGATGCAAGGAAAAATATGAAATCTGTTGCTTGACACTTTTCACTGAGGTTTCCTAATTATGCCATTTTAAGCCATTTCTTACCATTTTTGTGTAGGTTGTTATACTTACTCAAATGGTGTGAAATTTTATGGTAGTCTATTTAGAGCATGTGGTGTCTACTGTAATTTTTGTAGAATTAATGGTGTAGTTTTCATATATGTTTATTATTTCCCCTAATTAATTAAATAAATTAAGAAAGGTATTAAAAGAAATGTTTTGGTGAGGGACATCCTACTTTCTGGTGTTCTTGTGATATGTGTGATATGTCAGTAAAGTTGGTTTTGTCCAATCAAGCGTTTATATCATAAGTTAACAATTATTTGTTGCATTATGTCCCGCTGGACAGATCTGGGGACTTTGGAAAGTTCTCCATGATAATTTGGTTTTCTGTGCTTGTGTTGAATACAAAAGTTGTAGATAACTTATGTATCTAGCTCCTGTCAAAATTTGAGGGCATTTGGCCCAGTAGTTTAGAAACTACAGCTGTTTAAAGTTAGGTTCCTGTTTTGCTTACTCTCTGCCTTGTGAGGACAGAGTTCTGTTGATTTATGAATTCGAGCTGGTAAAGTGTCGAATCATGCTTTGAGGTCTAAAAATGAATTGTAGATAATTTCATAAGCTTTCCAGATTGTCTTGTTTCATGTCATTTGGAATTATACATCTCCAGTTATGGCTAGTTTAATGTACCGCTATATAGTCTTCATTTGCTGAAATACAATGCTTGATTGAATGTGTTGCAATGTAATCGTTGATTGTTTGGGGTTAGCCTAACTTGAAAATATGCTTAGGTGCAGGTGCTAGGTCATTAACTGAAGATGAGCAATTATACCTTAGGTTGTATAAACGTGGTAAGTGAAAGTGATTTGAATAGGGCTTAAGTTGGAATATGCAAACTACAAATAACATGTGCATTTCCGAGCATCCCCGACATTCATACATGTGCATCCATGATATTTATCTTGCGCATTCATGCAATAGGTGTGCGGAGGGAGTGACGTTGCTGGAGTTCGAGGGAGCCAACCAGGAGGAGGAACCCGAGGTGCAAGAAGTCGATTTAAGCGATGCCATGAGGATCTCGCCTGAGTGCCTACCACCATTTCCTCGTTCTCGAAAAGGCAAGCCCCTAGAGCATATTAAGCCTCCCATGTTTTTACAAATACATTGAGTATCTTTTATTGTTAATGATGCATTAAGTATAGGAATTGGTTGGAACCAATTGCTGCATTATATATCCTTCCTTGTCCGAGATATCGACCGGAATCCTATTTAAGTTCAGATTAAGTGCTTAGCCATGCTTAGTGCGGTAGAAGTCGGTGATTTCCTGTCACCGCGAGCTTTAGGATGAGGTGGATCACGGTTGGCTATATTTGCTATCGTGAAAAGAACCATGTGAATAATGAATTAAGACCGGGGGGGTCTTGTGTAGGTTTGAACATAGTGACTCATCTCGATCGTTTAAGGACCGATCTTTTTATGACGTCCTCATGTCATGTTGAACGCAACTAACACTTAGATAAGTCGCTTCATCACAGCCTAGTAGCTCGACTCGTGCCGTGGACGCGAGCGTATGCGACATTCGAGGTAGTAAGGATGTGCGGAGAGCCATTGGCATAAGTCCAAAGGCGGGTTAAAGTCCCGAACGACCTTGGCGAGTGGTTCTCTGAGAATGTCGATCTGTTCGGACTCGCGACTCTGAATCGTACCAAAGGTGACTTGTTTGCGACTCGACGGGAGAAGCGGGGTTTGTGTTTAGGAATACCCTCCATGGGATAGGAATCGATTCGAATCGCCGCGTCTCCCGGATAGTGAGAACTTGACCGAGCAATGACAACGTAGATTCAATTAATTTAACGATATGGTTAAATGGATGATGATGATAAGGTTGCCAATGAATACCGATATGGTTATTAATGTTTGCACCCTAATAATATGATTGCTTAGTACAGGTGCTAATGTAGTTGTCGGTTAATGGTTAAAAAGTCACTTTGCTAGTCCGAGCTAAGATTTGATCATTATGACTTAGGCTTTTCTAAAAAAGAAAGTGTCAACCAGATCCACTACAATAAGCTTTGCATAATCCTTGGTGTCATTTATTTTGGTTTCAAAGCGGGTAAGTCTAGTGAGTACATTCCCGTATCTCGTGGTTTATTCCCTCTTGTTGCGATGACCTTCTATATCGGGATTCTATTGTCTCCACCGGGCGGGTGATGAAGACTAGATCATGGGCATGATCTCTGCTCCTTATCTGAATGCTTTTGCGGGTCGTGATCAACAAACCCAAGATGTATTGGAACTCGAGTGTGTGAGTTAAACTATTTGCTTCCGCATGTTTTACAAGACTTGTTTTGTAATAACATTGACTCTGTGATGATGTAATCTATTTGCAAACGTCTGTGAAATGTTGTAACATACGATATGTTATGTTGAATTACTGTGATCTTGGTTGTATGCAAGTTGGTTTGAAATCCCTCGAGATTTCAGTTGACTACCGGGTTTATATGGGCTCAAGTTTGAGAATTTGATCGTTTCGGCGATTGTTTTTGTACTTGTGCTCTTATAAATTGGTCGGTTCTGTGACAGCCAACCTTCTCCACCGCTCCTCCTACCTCTTTCTCCCTAGTTCCGTCATCGTCTTAGGCTATAGATGCTCATGTTGTCATTGTTTAACCGCTACTACCGCCATCATGCGAGAACACGCGCCGCCGCCGTGCGCGTCCGCCATGGCTACAAGCACGCGTCCGCCGATTTCACTGGGCGCCCTTAGCCCGTTCTGGTACTCATTACCATGTCACCTAGAGGTGTTGCACCTTCCTCGATGATGGAGACCTACCTTCGACCGCCGTCTCGTTAGAACGGTGACACCACCGCCATGCTCTAGGCACCGCCGTGCCACCATGCACGTGGTCGGAGCTCACTACCGCTTCACTGTAGCTCGATCCGCACCGTAGAGCTTCGCTAGAGTTCATAGATGTCGTAGCCACGCTCGCCTGGTCGTGCCATCACCGGGGATGGCCAGAGCACCACCGCGCGCCGCCATTGAGCTGCCATGCTCGCTGGTGAGCTAGCTCCGGTGACCCTCCGAGCGAACCAAGGGTACCTGTAGGTGCGGAATAGGATGGGGAACATGTTGGTGCCGACCTCGTCGCCGGTGACCTCACCGTTGACGAGCTCTTCATCGGTCAAGCCATGCCTCTATTGTGTCGGTGACATGTGGGTCCTATTGACCCACGGGTCCTAGCTGTCAGTGGATTTTTGAATTATTTTCTAGATTTATTTTCATAGATTTGAATGCAAACTTCAAAAATTCATATATAGAGCTAGGAGTGTCCAAATGGGGTGAACCAAATTTTGTTGGTTTCATATTGAAGTGTAATATTTGATAAAAATATGAAATCTACTGTTTATTGTATTTTTCTAGGAGAATTAAATTGAGCAAGATAAGTGCTTTTAAAGTAGTTTATATCTTGTAAAATGCATAACTTGAGCTAGGAAGGTGATAAAATTATGATTCCAATTTTGCTAGTCTTGTGTTGATATGCTCTATCTAGAAAAAATACTAAACATATAGTAGACATACTTGAAATATGGTCTTCATACTTAATCCTAATTAATTGCTAGTTTCTAGTAAAATTAATTGGGGTAAAAATACATAACATATGATCATACAAATTTTTACACAATATTCTTCTGCTAGGAGGAAAGTAAGAAAAATATTAAATCTATTGTTTGGCACTTTTCGCTATGCTAAACTATTTTTGCTAAAATAAGCCTATGTAACTTACATTTTTGTAAAGGTAGTTATACTAATCCAAATGGTATGAAATTTGTACAGTAGACTATTAAGGTCATTTGTAGACTACTGCAATTTTCTTAGAATTTATTAAGCACTAGAAATATTTATCCTTTAACTCACCTTATTATATAAGGAAATTAGTAAATAAATATAAATAAATTATTTATATTTAACCAAGTTGTTTTATGTGGTGCTTGTAATGCATATGATCTGTTGATGTTATTAGTTAAGCTTAAAAGTAATTGGTTGTATACTAGTTAATTATCGCTTTATAATTCAACTAGATGGTTGCATGTATAGTTTCTGTTTTGATTTCATGATGATAATGATCTTTTACAATGCTATTAGAAACACTTATGAAGATGCATTCATCACATCATATCGTATTATGCATGTCATCATATATGCATTCGTGATATCTTATTTCATGCTCATGCATATAGGATCGTCCGAAGGGATAACCCTTTTGGAGTTCAACAAAGAAGAAGAGGAGGATCAGCAGGAGATGCCTCAGGCCGTAGCTCTAGGAGAAGAGGAGCAAACCCTCGAGGACCTCGCTGAGTGCCTGGATCACCGGCCAACCTCTTTCCTCAAAGGCAAGCCCCGGAGCATTCTGAGTCTCCTATGTTTTACAAAACTTCACTTAAGTCCTTTATGTTTGATGCATTAGGTTATAAGAGTTGATTGAAAACACTTGATGCATAGAACTACCTTGTCCAGTTACATATACCTTTAACCTGGGTAGGTCTAGGATCGAATATATGCTTAGCCATGCTTAGATTTAAGTCGGTGATTTTCTCAAACCAGATATAGGTGGATTCAAGAATATTTGCTATCGTGGAAAAAACCATGTGGTAATGTAAATGGAAGTCCCAAGCAGAGTCTATGTGTAAACTCATGTGATTTCATCTGTGCCATTAAGGATCGTATCGTTATTGGCACTTCGACAAGATTGAACGATGCCTCTCACTTAGATCAATAACTTTCGTTCACAAAGTAGCTCAACTCATGAGAAGATGCACACTCTAGATGGTAGTAAGGATATGTGAGGAGCCTACGTGAGCTAGGGCTCACGTCTGGCACCGGTTGTCCCTAATTGTGCGACGCTAGGCGAACCCGCGAAATGTGGACCTAAGTTGTACCAATGACCGTCACACTGGTTTGTGTTAGGAATAAATTCTCACCTGGTTGAAATAGATTTGATCTACAACAATGAGAAACTTGGCTAGCCCCAACATCGTAAATCAGTATTATGGAATGATGGTTATGATGAACATGGAATTATTACACCGGCTCTTGTGCTACTACTAAATGATACCCATATGTTTGGCATAAATCTAGAGATGAATAATTATAATTAACTTGATGACCTAATTATAACTATATACTTGAATTGGTAAGCTTTTTTATGCAAAATATTGTCAAGCTAGCTACACTTATAAAATTTGCATAATCCTTAAGTCACTTTTATTTTTTGGTTTATGAATTAAGTCAAAAATACCTTATACGTTTTATTCCCATTGTTGTAGATGGTATAGTTTATCATATAACCTGCGCTATTCCCATGGATGATCTATATCTTATTGAATCTTCTCATATGCTTTTGTGGGTGTGATCATGAGCTGGCATTGTATTTAAACTATGATGACAGATGTTAGTTTTAAACTTTAATTTGCTTTTGCTACTATTTTACTGAACTTGGTTTGTAATAACTTAAATTCGTACTCTGATGGATGAACTGTATTTGTGAACTTTATGTAACATGTGACATGCATGTTGAATCATGTACGATCTTGGTTGTATGTTGATGGTTGTTTACACCAAAATTTGGGAAGAGGAATACGGAAACTCGAAGCTCCCAAGATCGTGTCATCAAGGAATCGATTGCATAAAAGTTGATATCAGCTGATTCAAATACAACACTAGAATCGGCTCTCTTCAGGTGACACTAGCAGATAATGACAAAAGCTACGGTTGGCATCAAGGGAAAACATGTTAGACTCTACAAAAAAGAAAAGATTAGGATCCAAGTTATCTTAAATTGGGAATGTTTTATTTTATACCAAAATTGTAATGAGTCATACATGAGTAGGATTCATGTTTAGGCTCCGGGTATAAATATTGGACCCCGGCTATTGTAAAGAACATCCAATCAATCAAATACAATTTATCTTTTTTCGGCTCTGACCAACCCTTAGGAGTAGGAGTAAAGTAGATCTCGGCGAGTTCTTAGCAAGCAGGGCTGCATCAGTCCGGCCGACCTCTGATTTGTCTGTAAGTATCGTCATGGTTTATACTTTGGTTTGTATGGCTGCATCGATCCGGTCGACTTCCACTGCAAACTTTAGTATAAGCTAGTTATCGACTCTTGTTTAGTTCAACTACAGTTGCATCGATCCGGTCGACCTCCACTACTTGAACTAGATTAAGGTCAAGTTATCGGCTCTATCTAAGGGTGGCGTCCTTTGGGTAGATTCATTAAGTTACCGATCTTGCTGATGTTTTCATTGTTATTAGTTTGCAGCAACATCAATCCGCCCGGTCATGATTGAGTTAGATTGGCCTTATATCCTTTTAGTCCTTCATTTGTTTTGTTACAACACGATGTTTCTTACTCTGAGCGACAGGTTATGTTTTATCGGTTGTTCTATTTCGATATAGATCATGCATAATATGCGGTTAAGACATGAATAATCTTGAAGAGGTTTACTACCTAGTTAAATCTAGTTTATAGCTCACCATTATGGTTGTAATGATCCGGTCGATCCCCACTGATGGCACTGTAGATTGGAGGATGCTAGTTAGTAGATTTGTTCCTGATTAGGCATGACCTTAGCTGTTTGCTATGCCTATATCGGCTAAATAGCTGATTGCCTGTGCGTTAACGCCTATTGTGTGCGTCCATAATTCTGTTAAGCGTGAATAGATCTGTGTACTTTATGGGTTTGATTCATTGTCTTTTTCATTGCTGCATCGATCTGGTTGAACCCTACTATTAGAGATAGCAGGTTGAGTCTGAGGAGTTCATAGGTTTGTTCATGTGAAATAGTCGATTGTTCACACGCTGTAGTCACTTTTCACCTGAATCGGCTATTTCAGCCGATTCATCTGAGCCTTCACGTATAACATGTCTTTCAGAAAGCCTATCGAAGTATAGATGGTTTTATGGATTCTTTGGTTTTAGTTTGTTATTATCATCATAGCTGCCATCAATCCGGTCGAACCTCACTGTTGATGGTAACAGATTAGATTCAGAGCGTTTGTAGATCCATTGATATTAGACAGTCGATTTGTTTGCATGCTATATCTTTTTCCTGATTAGATTCATCGGCTCAACAATTCATACTGGTAATATCCACTTAGCTGATGATCTCATTTATGTCTGCGGGCATTGTACCTATCAACAGAAAATTAATCGCGATCCATGAGCTTTACTGTCCGTAACAGCCAATTTCTGTGCGTATCGGCTATTTAGTCGATTTTTCCGTCTAGCTGCTCCCGAAGCGGCACACTTGGAATTATCTGGGCATAGACCAGCATGTTCCACCTTAAATTAATAATAAACTTTCTCTCCTTATCAATTGTAGGGTCAAATTGACTGGCACGTCTCGGGAGGAATACGCAGGATCGATTATCCCTATGTTGAAGCCAAGCGGATCTCTAGCTCCATCGAGCAGATCCTTCTAGCTTGCCATGTGTTGACGCATTTTCGTCCTGACACATGTTTTGGCACGCCCAGTGGAACCCCACAATCGTCATGACGGCTTACAATAACATTAACATCCTTATGGTGTCTTATGAAGACCTACCTGATGGAGATAAATATGTCATCAGCAAAGCTATAGAAGAATATCAGAACAAGTGTTTGTTGTCCTATACTAAGACACGTGACAATACAATTGTTTAGAAATATATCTACTACCAAAAGTTCTGTTGCATGGGCAGACAGATGCGGATGAAGCTGAAGACATGCGTTTCTTCGTAGAAGCTGTAAACAAGTCTATTCATGATGCCATGTCGAATCATAATAAAGTTTTCTTGAACACATTCCACAATACCATGAAAGAGATGTTTCATGGGTTTTTAATTGATCAAGTTGGGCCGGCTTATTACCACATTCCACATCTGTCGACTCAGGGGACTAATCAAGCCAGTACTAGCCATCAAGAAATATCACCAGCTGGTAATGATGATGTTCAGGTGGTTTAGAGCTCATCTGAGCAAGTTCAGGGTGCTAATACTAATCAGATACAGTATAATCCTAGATCGTCAGAACAGCATGTGCAATAGCCGACAGGGCAAGTTCGGAATCAAATGATTAATTTTGGCATATCAGGCCAGATACCATCGTCGGCTCAAAAAATAGCGCCATCAGTTCAAAGGATTTGTAGAGATATAGATCCTAACATCTACAACTAGAGACTTCAAGCAGCAAACCAGCAGAGGACCCAGCAGATAGAGATTCCACAAGGGTATCATTATGGCACAGATTACAACACCCTTCACATGATTCCAAATCCGGGGTATTAAGGTACTCAAAATTTTAATCCATAGATGGATCAGTAATTGCAGAGTAATCTAAATTCAAATGCTGATGAGTTGTTGCTTAGAGTGACCGAGATGATAAAGAATCAGTTCGATTTGAAGCCAAAAGGGTAGACCTTCTCGTACAAATGCCCATATCTAGAATGATATGATTTGTTCGCTCTTTCGGTGAATTACAGGCTCCCGGAGTCTACTAAGTTCATTGGCCAAGATAGCACAAGCACAATGGAACATGTCAGTCGGTATCTTACACAGTTGGGCGAAGCATCCATTGAAGAGGCCCATCGAGTTTGTTTCTTCTCCTTGTCTCTGTTAGGGCCAGCCTTCACTTGGTTTTTATCACTGCCAGTTAACTCCATTACCAATTGGGCTGACCTAGAGAAGAAGTTTCATACATATTTTTATACTGGGACTGGAGAAAAGAAGATTACCAATTTAACGACCATAAGACAGAGAACTAATAAATCGGGCACTGAGTTTCTTCAGAGGTTCCGAGAGACTAGAAATTTGTGCTTCTCATTGAACTTGATCGATGATCAACTTGCTGCTTTGGCCGTTCATGTAATGTTGCCAACATGGAGAGAGAAGCTACGGGGATAAGAATTTGGCAACTTGGGTCAGTTGGCTCAACGAGTGACAGCGCTCAATAGCCAATTTCAGAATTTGCGCAGAGACACCTGATTCTAGAAAAGTACCACAATGACCGAAGCCTATAATCAATATTCAGTCGATGATGACTATGAGGACGAAGAAGAAGAGGTTGCTATGGCCAAATGGAATTGGGGTAAGAAGACAGTAATGGTGCCAAATCCTTGGGAAGAGGGGTCGAAGAGAGCTATGACTTTGACGTCACAAAATCGAACAAGCTCTTCGATTTCTTGCTCGAGAAGGGACAGATCAAGTTGCCCGATAATCAAGTTATGTTGCTTCCCGATTAGTTAGAGAATAAGAAGTTCTGCAAATTTTATAACGCCACTTCTCATTCTACTAATGAGTGTAGAGTTTTCTGGCAATATATACAGAGGGCTATTCAGCAAGGAAGGCTCAAACTTGATATGGCTCGAAAGATGAAAGTTGATGATAATCCTTTCCCAAGAGATCATAACATGGTTGATGCTAGGCTGCTTAAAGGGAAGACTAAAGTCTTAACATCAGTTAAATTAAAAGAAACTGGAACAGTCGATCCCTAGATGCAAATATCGGCTGATGAATATAGAGAAATTAGAAGGCGTCGTGATCAACAAAAGAGCCGATCTTGCTGTTACATCTCGAATTTTGTTGAACAAGTTGCAGCGGCAGAAGAAAAAGGATTATCAGCGTTTGTTAGAAGAGCAAGAAAACCAGCGTCGATAGGAAAAAGAGAGGCATGAAAGAAAGCAAGCTGAATCACATTGGAATTGTCCTTTCTTCAGACATTGCTGGAACAAAGGTTTGAAATTGCCTACCAGAAATAATTGTCTAGAATGCAGCGAGCAATATTGGGAGTTTAGGCAATCTCAAGCCAACCGCCGGTCTATCCATGCTCAAGATGAGTATCATCATAATAACATGGATCAACGCCTAAAAATAGAAGTGTTCATAATCGGCTAGGAAAACAAGTTGTTGATCAAAACTGGGCTGATTATAAAGAAAAAAATAATGAGGAAGAATATGTTTGATAGGAAGGTCAATGGTGTGCAGGAGGTCTAACGAGAAGCTAGAAAAGAAGAGTGCAACGACTAAGGAACAGAGAACTTAGAATAGGCTCAAGCATCTGGTAGACCTCAAGTGTGGTGTGCTAAGCAAATAGCCGATAGAAGGCAACCATCAGCTAATATTCAAATGGTTTTTCTGTTGCCATCAAAATTCAGAGCTCCAGCAGATCAAGAGGTCTATTTAGATTTTAATGAATTAGAGTATGAGGAAATAGTTGCTAAGTTAACAGCTATACAATAGGCTATATTCGATAAGCCAGTCAAACATCGACACTTAAAGGCTTTATATGTAAATGGTTTTGTTGATGGGAAGTCGATGAACAAGATGTTGGTAGATGGAGGTGCTTCTATCAATCTTATGGCTTACACCACTTTTCGTAAACTTGAAAAAGGACCAGGAGATGTGATTGAGACTGACATAATGCTTAAGGATTTTGGGGGTAATGCATCTAAAACCCGGGGGCAATGAACGTCGAACTGACAATTGGGGGTAAGACTCTGCTCACCACATTCTTCGTCATCGATAGAAAAGGTTCCTACAGTTTACTCCTTGGTCGTGATTGGATTCATGCAAACTGCTGTGTACCGTCAACCATGCATCAGTGTTTGATTCAATGGCATGGAGATGATGTTGAGCTAGTTCGCGCTGATGAATCCATGAGTATCGCAACAGCCGATCCAACATTTTGGGAGCTAGAAGACTTTGAGTGCTTTTCCGGCAAGTTATGGGAAGGAGGCTTCATTAGAATCAATAATGAAAGCCAACAGCTGATCCAAGCAGTCGCTTTGAAAAATTTGTTTTAAAGGATAATCCAATAGATGGTGTAGATGGCAAACTAGGACATGGCTTCACGTCAGCCGATGAATTAGAAGAGGTAGATATTGGTTCTAGAGATAGGCCTAGGCCGACGTATGTAATTGCCAAGTTGGATCCTGAGTATAAGCAAGAGTTAGTCAATTTATTAAAGGAATTTAAAGACTATTTTGCTTTGGAATACTATGAGATGCATGGTCTAGACCGATCGATTGTTGAACATCGATTGCCAATCAAACCTGGATATCGGCCGTTTAAACAAGCTCCGAGGAGATTCAACCCAAACGTACTTGATGATATAAAAAAGGAGACTGAAAGATTACTTGAAGCAAAGTTTATCCAACCGTGCCGATATGCAGAGTGGATATCGAATGTTGTTCCTATGTACAAGAAGAATAGAAAGTTAAGAGTTTGCATCGATTTTAGAGATCTAAACAAAGCTACACCATGGATGGTTATCCGATGCCGATAGTTGATATGTTGGTAGACGCAGCAGCCGGGCACAAGGTTATTAGCTTTATGGACGGCAATGCAGGATATAACCAAATTTTCATGGTAGAGGAAGACATAACAAAGACAGCTTTTAGATGCCCTGGCGCAATCGGTTTATTTGAATGGGTTGTGATGACCTTTAGTCTAAAGAATGCCGGTGCAACTTATCAGAGGGCAATGAATTATATTTTTCATAAGTTCATTAGCAGGATTGTTGAAATCTATATTGATGATGTGATGATAAAATCCAATGGGTACAAGGAACATTTAGCTTGTTTGCAGGAGACTCTAGAGTGCACAAGAAAACATGGTCTAAAGATGAATCCTAATAAGTGTACCTTTGGAGTATCAGCTGGACAATTCTTGGGTTTCATAGTCCACGAGAGAGGAATCAAAATTGGTCAAAAAAACATGAAAGCAGTTGATGAGGCAGTGCCCTCAACTACTAAAACAGAGTTATAATCTTTGCTTGGTAAAATTAATTTTATCAGGAGGTTTATTTCAAATTTATCGAAGAGAGTTCTGCCGTTTTCTCCCTTGTTGAAGTTGAAAAATGATCAAGAATTTAAATGGGGTGATGTACAACAAAAAACATTTGAGGAGATAAAAGAATACATGAAATGTCCAAGCATGCTGATCCCTCCTCAGCAAGGTAAGCCTTTTAAGTTGTACATATCGGCTGATGACCATACGATTGGATCGGCCCTGATGCAAGAGTTCGAAGGGAAAGAGTGAGTTGTTTTCTATCTCATTAGGAGGCTTCTGGATCTAGAGACAAGATATTCTCCCGTCGAGAAGTTATGCTTATGCTTATATTTCTCTTGCATTAAGTTACGACATTACTTGTTATCGGCTAAGTGTACAGTTATCTCCAAGACTGATGTGATCAAGCACATGCTATCAATGCCAATATTAAATGAAAGAATGGGAAAGTGGATTCTTGCATTGTCAGAATTTGACTTGAGGTACGAATCGGCTAAAGCAGTCAAAGGGCAAGTAATAGCTGATTTTGTTACCCAGCATCATAAGCCAAGTGTTGGCTATGTGGAGCCGGTACCCTGGACGTTGTTCTTTGATGGGTCATCATACAAGCAAGGTGGTGGCATTGATATTGTTATTATTTCACCTCGAGGAGCAAGTTTTGAGTTTGCTTTTCCAACTGAGCCAGTGATTACCAACAACCAGGCAGAATATGAAGCTATTCTTAAGGGGCTTCAACTTCATGAAGTAAAGGCCGAAGCAATTGAGGTATTTAGAGATTCATAGTTAATTATTAATCAGTTGGTCGGCCTATATTAGTGTAAAGAAGATGCTTTGAGGGGATATTATGATGAGTGCCAAGGGTTGCTCAAGGAATTTTCTCATATCTCTCTTCAATATATTCCAAGAGCACAAAATCAAGAAGCTAATCGTTTAGCTCAAAGTGCGTCAAGTTATTGAGTGTTTCAAGAGGTCTTAAGTAGTGAAACCCCAAATAATGATTGGAGAGTTGAAATAGCCGATCACCTTAGAAATCTATCATAGAAAGTTACCAGGAAGCTAAGGTACAAATCGACTAAGTATGTTTTACTAGATGATCAGCTATATTACAAAACAGTCGATTGGGTGTTGCTTAAATGCTTAAATCAAGAAGAAGCTAAGGTGTTGATGGGCGAAGTACATGAGGGGATATGTGGAGCTCATCAATTGGCTTATAAGATGAAATGGATTATTTGCAGGACTAGATATTTCTGGCCAATAATACTGGAAGACTGTTTTGAATATTATAAAGGGTACCAAGACTGTCAATGTTTTGCTAATGTTCAAAGATCACCCGCATCGGCTATGAATCCAATAATCAAACCATGGTCGTTTCGATGTTGGGGAATTGATCTAATTAGCCAGATTTTTCCACCTTCAAGTAAAGGACACAAGTTCATATTAGTAGCAACAGATTACTTCACTAAGTGGGTTGAGGAAATTCCTTTGTAGATAGTAACCTCAAAAAACATGGTTGATTTTGTCAAAGAGCATATTGTGTATCGTTTTGGAATTTCTCAAACTATTACCACCGATCAAGGGATAATATTCACATCAGAAGAGTTTAGAGATTTTGCTGCTAGTATGGGAATTAAGCTACTAAATTCTTCTCCTTACTATGCTCAGGCTAATGGCCAGGCAGAGGCGTCAAATTAGATTATGATTAAGCTGATCAAAAAAAAGATTGAGGAGCTGTCAAAGAAGTGGCATTCAACGCTTAATGAGGCATTATGGGCATATAAGATGGCCTATCATGGATCAATTAAAACATCGCCTTATGAACTTGTGTATGGTCATAATGCAGTCCTTCCTTAGGAAATTTGAACTGGATCGAGACGTGTCACATTGCAAAATGATTTTTCAGCCGAAGTCTATAAGAATTTTATGATAGACGACTTAGAGGACTTAAGTTACCATCGGCTGCGTGCTCTTGAGAATATTGAAGCCAATAAACTAAGGATTGCAAAGTATTACAATAAAAAGGTCAAGGGCAAACAATTTTCTGAAGGAGACTTAGTCTAGAAAATAAAATTGTCGAACGGGTCAAAGGACAGCAAGTTTGGCAAATGGTCGCCTAATTGGGAAGGACCTTATCGGATTAAACGTTGCGCACCTGCAATGCTTATATTCTGGAAACACTAGGAGGAGAAGAAGAGTTTGATAGAGCAATCAATGAAAAATATCTAAAGAAATATTATCCTAGCGTTTGGATTAATACTTGACAGCCGATTTGTTCGATCATCGGTTCTAATAGCCGATACCAGAAGGATGTCGCCTCTAATTCAAAAATAAACCCGAAGGGGAAAAAACTGGTATGATATGAATTGCCTATAAGAGCAAAGCAAACACGAATAAATTGATGCATGAAACATGAAGTACGAAGCAAAAGAGAAACCACTTAAGACGAAAAGGTTATTTGCTAGTGTCACCTATTACAAGCTACAGGTCAGAAAACACTTTGTTTACTATATCATCGGCCTGGGAAGTAAAGGCTACAGAGTTGGCAGCGTCGAAGAAATCCTCGACCAGACGCTCATGATCTCTAGGGTGTTCGGCGGCTGGAAAACCATGGGGAAGAAGCTGAAACTCGTGGCCAGAGTGGGCTTACGCAGGGGCCAACGCCATGGCAGCACCATGATAAACGCCATGAAGAGCAACCTCTCTGACACGGTTTGGGATGTCGTGCAGGCGAACTACCGAAACGGCGCCCCTGGCATTGACGAATTCTACCACGTACTCCATAGCTGATTGGAGGCTTTCTAGTTGAGCCGATAGATCTAAAAGATTCAAGGGAGGGATGATCAAGATCTTGAAGATAAAATTAAGAAGAGAAAGTTGTGGTAGGCATCTCACCCATGATTCTAGCCACGGCCTTGGCCAACCTATCCTCCACTGGGTAGGTCTCGAGGGGTGATCGGCATCGAGCCATGGCTAGAGCCGATTCTACGATGGAGAGGCAGTCGGCGAGCTTCTGGCTAGCCCGATCGATGGAGGCAAGCAGATCGTCGTTATCGATCCTCCTCCTCGGGTAGCAAGGGAGCTGGCGGTGAGTTGTTGATGAGGATGACCCTAGAAGTTGAGTGGAGTCGGCCCTGTGCTCTAGGACGATGGGAGCATCCCTAGTTGCACCCCCCTAATGACAGAGACGCCGGCGTGATGGCACAGACCCATTGAAGACGCCCTCAGCAGACCTCTTGCTGTTCTCCATGTCTTCAAACCTATAGGAGGGCAAAATCACACCAAAGATACAAAAGGTTTGGGGCAAAGCAGGTTGTTTTTCGATCCATAGCCATGCCCCGTATATATATCCCGGGAGGTGAGAAGATAGGTTTCACCGGGGTTATGGAATTAAAGTCAGATATGGAAATGGATCAACACTCTGGAAATTTAGGGGACGGATTACGAAGAGACAATAGATTCAGACTTATTACTTCTCATAATTACAAAATATCATGGGATAGATACGAAAGGTTTACATTGATCGGCGATCAACCCACCAAGACTTCTTTGGATTGAAGGGAGTCTGGATCCCCACAAGGCCGAAGGTCATCATGAACCGAGTCACATCATCTCATTGATAAAATTGCATCAGGGGAAAGGGAAAGGCCGCCTGCTTAAAACATGCCCATATACCAACCAATTTCTCGGTGACTAGGAAACAATGGGAAAGAAAGCCGCCTACTAAAAGATGCCCATTTCTCGGTGGCAGGGAAACCGTGGGAAAGAAGTTTGTGGTTTTCCCAACGGGCATTTGATGAAGCGAATAAGGAAAAGGTGTCCATACATTTTAGCCCTTGCAAACACTAGAACAGCTCTATAATCATAGAGAGAAGACTCAAGTGATATCATAAGAATTCTTTTAACCGTAGTAGCTGATCCTCTTGCTCGACAAGGCGCTAAGATGAGCGACACAATCACCATATGCATAAGAATTCTTCTAACCCCTCAAGATCCTCATAGTAAGGAATTAGACCATGGAGGGTTCGGCAGGGCTAGAGGCACTCGAGGAAGCAAGTAGAAGTGAAACATAACTGAGTTGTTGAATTGCTCTCGTCAGAGTTGGATATACATTAGTCGGCCTAGAAAGATGGATCCAAACACCCGTGAGGCAATGGTGCTCTCATAAAGTTTTGAAGCATGGGATCATAAGCTGACAAAGATGATGACAGACAGTAGACCCTAGGTTAGGATTCTCTACCCGTGACTACGGACCTATTGGGGACACAGGCATGAGAATTTTGGAATAAAATTACTTTTATCCCAAAATTGAGGGGCATATGTTTACACCAAAATTTAGGAAGAGGAATACGGGAACTCGAAGCTCCTAAGATCGTGTCATCAAGGAATCGATTGTATAAAAGTTGATATCAGCTGATTCAAATATATCACTGGAATCGGCTCTCTTCAGGTGACGCCAGCAGATAATGACAAAAGCTACGGTTGACGTCAAGGGAAAACATGTCAGACTCTACAAAAAGGAAAATATTAGGGTCCAAGTTATCTTAAATTAGGAATGTTTTATTTTATACAAAAGATTGTAATCAGTCGTACATGAGTAGGATTCATGTTTAGGCTCCGGGTATAAATATTGGACTCTGGCTATTGTAAAGGGCATCCAATCAATCAAATACAATTTACCTTTTTTGCTCCGGCCAACCCTTAGAGTAGAAGTAGAGTAGATCTCGACGAGTTCTTCAGCAAGCAGGGCTGCATCGGTCCGGCCGACCTTCGATTTGTCTGTAAGTACCGTCATGGTTTATACTTTGGTTTATACGACTGCATCGATCCGGTCGACCTCCACTGTGAACTTTAGTATAGGCTAGTTATCGACTCTTGTCTAGTTCAACTACGGTTGCATCGATTCGGTCGACCTCCACTGCTCGAACTAGATTAAGGTCAAATTATCGGCTCTATCTAAGGGTGGCGTCCTTCGGGTAGATTCATTAAGTTACCGATCTTGCTGATGTTTTCATTGTTATTAGTTTGCAGCAACATCAATCCGTCCGGTCAAGATTGAGTTAGATCGGTCTTATATCCTTTCAGTCCGTTGTTCATTTTGTTACAACACGGTGTTTCTTACTCTAAGAGACGGGTTATGTTTCATCGGCCGTTCTATTTCGACCTTGATCGTGCATAGTACGTTGTTAAGGCATGAATAATCTTGAAGAGGTTTGCTGGCTAGTTAAATCTAGTTTATAGTTCACCATTATGGCTGTAACGATCCGGTCGATCCCCACTAATGGCATTGTAGATTGAAAGATGTTAATTAGTAGATTTGTTCCTGATTATGCGTGACCTTAGCTATTTGCTATGCCTGTATCGGCTAAATAGCCGATCGTCTGTGTGTTAACACCTATAGTGTGCGTCCATGATTCTGTTAAGCGTGAATAGATCTGCGTACTTTATGGGTTTGATTCATTGTCTTTTTCACGGCTGCATCGATCCGGTTGAACTCCACTGTTAGAGATAGCAGGTTAAGTCTGAAGAGTCCATAGGTGTGTTCATGTGAAATAGTTGATTGTTCACATGTTGTAGTCCCTTTTCACTTGAATCGGCTATTTCAGCCGATTCATCTGAACCTTCACGTATAGCATATCTTTTGGAAAGGCTGTCGAAGTATAGATGGTTTTATGGATTCTTCGGTTTTAGTTTGTTATTATCATCATAGCTGCCATCAATCCGGTCGAACCTCACAGTTGGTGGTAACAGATTAGATTCAGAACGTTTGTAGATCCATTGGTATTAGACAGTCGATTTGTTTGCATGCTATATTTTTTTCCTGATTAGATTCATCGGCTCAACAATTTATACTGGTAATATCCACACAGCTGATGATCTCATTTACGTCTGCGGGCATTGTACCTATCAACATAAAATTAATCGCGATCCATGAGCTTTATTGTCCGTAACAGCCGATTTCTGTGCGTATCGGCTATTTAGTCGATTTTCTTGTCTAGTTGCTCCTGAAGCGGTACACTTGGAACTGTCTGGGCATAGACCAGCATGTTTTGCCTTAAATTACTCATAAATTTTCTCTCCTTATCAATTGCAGGGTCAAATTGACTATCACGTCTCGGGAGGAATACACAAGATTGATTATCCCTGCATTGAATTCAAGCGGATCTCCAGCTCCATCGAGCAGATCCTTCCGGCTTGCCGTGTGTTGACGTATTTTCGCACCGACAATGGTTAATCGAGACCCTTCATAGTACTCGACGGACTAAGGTTTATATGGGCTCAAGTATGACAGTGCGACCGCTTGTGGGCTGTTATTATACTTGTGCTCTTATAAATTGGTCGATTCTGCTACACAAACTTTTCTAAAAACTGAATTTCTTCAACAACCAAGGAACCGAACAGAAAACCGAATGCCATTCCCCTAAATACAAGATTGAGGTGGATGCAAGTCCTGCACAAAAAGGCCATATGGATTTCTGACGCGTTTCGTGGGCACCTTCGAACTATTGCTGACTGCACGGCAAATATGTACGAACTCAGGCACAGTGCATTGCCTCCCAGGTTTCTGTACCACCAAAAACCAGGTAAATAGACCAGTTGAAACAAAACTGTACGGCTCCAGAGGCTAACACTGTCCGCACCAAATAACGAGTGGGCGTGTTTGGTTGCTCCCTTCTCCCCCCATCCTGGTTTCTGCTCAAGTGCCCATGCGTGTAAACACAGAAAGAAGCTTTGTTTGGTTGCTTTCTTTTACTGTTCACTATGCTATAATCAACAATTGTACTCCTGTTATAAAAAAAATTGTACTCCCAAATGTCTGGCCAGAGACTCTAAAAAAAAAGTCTGGCCAGAACATGCCACCAAGGAGGTCACCCGTTGGCCCACTGATAACACATGTACAACGAGATTGGTCACAGCAACAATTCTAGCTTCCCCTGCATTTTTGGAAAGCAACACATCGCATATTGCAGTACTGAGGTATTATCAGAGAAGAAATGAAATGTTGGATGATTCTCTAGACCCAAATTTTGGTACTACTTGGTTCAGACTCCTAGAATGCCGTGAGAGCTCTCCAGCACATTTTTTCTACATAATAAGGACCCAAACATTTAACGTGTTTAGTTTAATAGACAAGGGGCCGATTATATATCTAAAACAAATATCACCGACTACCTAGCACAATCAGACTAACACAAGTACACAACTACCATCAACACTACAGTACAAAAGAAGGGGCCAGTATACGAGTTTATGAAAAATATCTTACAATGAAAATGGCTAACTTGGAACAAAAAATCATGTATTAAATAATACATAATACAGATATGCATCCTTGTCAAGTTACATGTCACAAAGTAGGAACAGAAATACACATGGATAGAAAAGCACAAAGTCTAGCAATATTAGCAAACACACAAGTTAGCTTCAAATTAATATTTTGTAACCGTTGCGCACACAACAACACCTATGAATCCTTGTAACAAGGTACTCATTCCGTTCCAAATTGTAAATCACTCAAACTTTTTTTTTAGAAACCTAGCTTTTGTAACACACTTAAATATACATTATGTTTGGATACTCCCTCCATCCCAAATTGCAAGTCATTACAACTTTTTTGGAGAGTCAAAACTTCTTAAGTTTGACCATATTTTATATAATAATAACATTTATGATATCAACAAAGTATCATTAGATTCTTCATTAACCATATTTCTACAGTATACCTATTTGATGTTATAATCTTTGTAATTTTATCTATAATTTTGGTCAAAGTTGGGATTCATTGACTCTCTAAAAAGTTGGAATGACTTATAATTTGAAACAGAGGAAGTAATTAATAAACACTATGCATCTAAAAAGCCAAGAATGACTTACCGTGTGTTTGATTTGGGGGACCAAGTGGGTTGGGTTAACCTAGGTTTTTAGGATGGGATGAACCCATCACATGTTTCGTTAAGGGGTTGGGTTGAATCCAGTTCTTTGTTTGGTTGCAACGATCAATAGGGACGGAATGGGCGCCATTTTGATACAGTTAATAGTACCATTAGTGGGGCCCGCTTGTCATCCTCCTTATTCTCCTTTTCCCCTCATCTTCTTCCTTTGCTCGCCCATACCCCAACCCCAGCTTGTAACATCGCCATGGCCTCACCTCCCAGCCCGGCCCGGCCCGGCCCCGGTGGACGCCACCTCCCCGCCCCGCCCTGCCCCGCGCAGGCTCCGGTGGCCATGGAGGCCTCGCTTCCCCGTGCAGCCCCGGCGTCCCCGCCTCCCCGCGTAGGCCCCGCCCCAGCGGCCATGGCGGCCCTGCCTCGTCGAGCGCCCGCGACACGGCGCCAGCTTCCAGAGCCCGAGGTCACCGGAGCAGCTCCTCCCGTGCCGCTGCTCGCCCAGATCCGGAGAAGCGGAACCATGAGCGCCGGCGCCGGGGACAGTGGAGATCGCGACGAAGGGAGGGAGAAGGAGACGGCGAACGACGCCGTTCATCTAGGTCGAGCTGGTCCGCCCGATTTGAAGGGGCCACGAGAACCCTATATTCGCTCCTGGGTCCAACCCAAATCCGCCTAGCTCCTCAACCAAACAGCATGCCATCTGGGTCGAACTCAGGATATCCTAGTTCAACCCGCAATCTAGAGACATGGTTACAATTTGGAACGAAGGCACCAAAATTTTATATCACCTTCCTTCCGAGTAAGCAAAGCAATAACCTGAGAAGCAAAGGCACTCAAATATACAAGTATATAAAAAACACATGAAATCAACTCAATGATGGGGTGTTTATCCCGTAGCCTTCAGATCATGGTATGACATTTGCCGGTCCAAGGATAATGATATCCCGTCTAGGTATTAGGGACTTGTACACAGTTAACAAAAGTCTTCTTACGCAGGCTGCTTGGAATATTGTCACGAACCAGAACCCTTTTTTAACATCTGTGCTTAAGGCCAAGTATTACCATAACACCTCCTTTTGGACAGCTAACACAACTGGTCCTGGGTCTATCTTCTGGTCTTCTATTTTGCAGGTTAAAACGGACCTATGCGACAACTCTGTCTACCAACTACATGCTGGTAACACTTCCATCTGGTCCTCCCCATGGTGCCCTCTGTGGAATGACATACATGATCATCTTCTACTTCCTGTCACAGTCTCTCCATTACCTGCTACTGTTTCTGACCTATGGCTACCCAACTCACTCTTGGAATGACAACCTCCTCACTAATATCTTTGATAACCAGGCTGTCCAAGCTATAACCAATTTGCAGGTTGTCCCTAGCAATCAGAACGACATCCTCAGGTGACTCCTGCAACCAATGGACAATGCTCCACAAAAAATATCTACAGGCGACTCAGCTCGCAGATACAGGTCACTCTACCGCAGCAAGGATCCAGAAGTATCCAACCGCAAGCAAATGAGATCCTTCAAAGGGCCTGGAGAAGCAAAGACCTGCCGCTCATCATCAAGACCTTCACCTGGCGACTCATAAGACGCGCTCTAGCCACGGCGGAAAGATCAGCAAGGTATTCCACTCGTACTGACAAACATTGTGCTTCCTGTGGTATGGTAGAGGATGATGCCCACCTCTTCTTCCACTGTAATCTTCCTCGAGCAGTTTGGTTCTCCACCGATCCACCACTAAGAACCGATAATCTCCCCAAAGAAACTGATGGGGTGCAGTCCACTCTACAGGCTATTCTTCCTACTTCTGCCCCTTCCACCTTATTTAACAAACGTTTCCATAGAAAGCTCTGGAATCCTTGGCAGGTACATCATACAGTGGCGGCGCTCGCTGTTTGATACACACAACAACATCTAAGTTCACAGCAAGCAGCCACTACAGACGATCAGCAACTGCTTCAGCTGCAGACACCACCGGCATCCACGCACAACACCCACATACCTACGACAGCAACCTCTGCTGATAGCCAACCAGTGCCGCAGGAGAACACCACGGCTTCGACAGGTATGCCTTTTCAAAATGCAGGAAACACAGACCAGATGGACAGATACATAATCTGACTTCCGGCTCTAATTGAAGGAGTCAGATGCTATTCAGACGCATCCTTAATGCCTGACAACCATCCCCAGCAACCCAGATCTGCAGGGCTAGGGATTTTCTTTGTCAATTCACAGGTCCAACCGACGCAAACCACATATGTCAAAGCCAAGGTCTCAGGCATCCACTCTGTCATCATGGCGGAGCCTGCAGCTCTTGCACTTGCAGCGACCATCAACGACCGGCTGAGCTTCCACAACACCACCTTCCTTTCGGACTGTCAGCAGCTTGTTCATTTCCTGAACGCAGCTGATCAGGAACACCCCTCGGACTGGAGGATCAAATCTTATACCCAGCTGTTCAAGACCAGAGCTGACCATCGTCAAGCGAAAATATTACAAATCAATAGGAACCTCAATACTACAGCTCATACTTTAGCTAGACAGGCTTTTACTACCTCAGATTTCTCTGATTCAGCTATCCAGCCTGTGTGCTCCTCCATGAGTCACTGTACTCAGTGCCCCCTCTATGATGCACTAACTGATGTATCCCTTCAGTCTGTAAAACTAATTGCAGCGTCTTGCTGCTGAAATGAAATCGTTTGTTGTCAAAACAAAAAAAAGATGACAAATCAAAAGGGCCTTACTTTGGCCTTTCGTCCAATGATTCCAAAGTAGTTGCCAACTGTTTTACCAATGTCTCAAATGCTTTCACTCCATGTCAAAATAGTCAATGCCCTGTTCGTTTCGCTGAATTTGGCTTATGCTGATTTGTTGTGAGAGAAAAACATTGTTCGTTCGCTGAAAATTACTGCTGAAGTAATGCAGCAAAACAGGATGAATAAAACAGCAGATGAGCCAGCACACCATCACCAGTAGTAAAACAAATAAACAGCAACAAATACACACAAAAAAATGAAGATAACTGAAGTGGAAATAAATCAAAATATAGCACATGGACCAAGGTGAAAAAAAAAACTGAGTCAATAAGCATAGGATGAGTGATGGGTCAACAAAAATACTATTACCTTTACTTCACTACTTCCATTATGGGAACAAATTTCAATGGCTCAATTACAACAGTCGATGGCAAATATTATTTACAAAATATAAAGCAACTAATTTCGGATAAGTGACACTACACACACTGATAAAAACAGAGAAACGGGACACATTATAGGCAACATATATCACTGAAGACAAAAAGGGATGCCAACAGATGCTTGATTTCCCTTCATCTCATGCATTTTTTTTTTACTTTTTCTTTCATCATTTCTACAGAACATCAGTTCCCATAAGATACAGAATCTAGCTAGCTACTTTCATTTATACAAGAAATTACAGTTTTCAGTTCAAGCATTCGCCTCAAAATTGGCTTGACAAAGTTAACAACACGAAAGGAGGGGGGAAAAATAGCCCCACAGCTTATCAAAAAGCCAATATCATGGGCGATGATGCAACCAAAGAAAAAAAAAAGAGTATTCCCATGCCCTCCACACAAATCAATGAACAGCCCATATTCTTCTTTAGTCGAGGATAGTACAAACAATATCTCGGGAAGAGTCAGATATCCTAGCAGCCTCGGCAATCCTGAGAGCCATGATGGATTTGTATGCTGCGAGCTCTGCGTTTGTCATGAGAGACTGGGCTCTGTTGCGCAGTCGAATAGCTGTTTCTACAGCCTGTTTTGCCGCACGTTCAGCTTGGGCAACTCTCTGCAAAGCTGCCTCCTCTTCAGCATTGTCTGTCAACCATAATGCACAAACAAATGAAATAAGATTATTCTACCTCTGTAGAACCATAGTGATGTGATAAATACTAGATTGGCCACCACTTCAGCAATTTAATGTCATTAGAGCATCTCCAATAGTCTTTCTAAAACTAGCTCTCTAAATCATCATTTGGAGAGCCATCTGCAAAAAAAAATCGTTTTCTATATCTTTCCACTCTCCAACGGCCTTTCTATATCTTGAGCACACTCTAGAGAGCCATTTTCGCTATCTATCTTTGGCTAGCAAGAAATCTGGAATAGAGGATGGCTATATTTGGATAACCATTTAAAGAAGGTGTTGGAGAGTATTTTTCCATCAAAATCTCTATTTCTAACAATAAGGAATGATATAGAGAGTCTCTTGGAGTTGCTCTTAGACGTATCATACTTAGGGCACATATTTTATTGTTTTAATTTTGTGGACAAGTGCATAGCAAGGTTGGCCCAAGAAGAAGGAAGTCCATGACAAGGTCTTAATGCTATGGATCTCAAATGTTAAACAAAGGAGAAAAATGTTTACTTTGTAGTCCGAAAAAGATAAACATGGTTCTTTATTCTGGGTGGGGGACTCATCAGACAGCGCAAGAATGAAAGGTAGAGATTAAGATCTGTCTCCTGGTTGGATTTCCACATTATCAGATTTAAATGTATTGCTCAGTAGGGTTGGTTATGCAGTAGTAATTACCTAGCAATAAAGCTTCAGGCTTTCCACGACCGGCTTGGCTTTTTTGTCTCTTGAAAGATCTCTTTCGCTTCATGGCAGACTTTTGTGATAGATGTCCTCGCCTTATGGGTGCGCCCTAAGATTGAAACAGTGTATCAATTAGATAATATACAATGAATGAAAGCTTGACAAAAAGAGAAACAACAGGACATAGCTGTAAAAAGAATTAAGCGTTGGTAATAGGTAACTGGTATCAGTAAATGGTATAATCAAGGCTAGACAGTAGAAAAGGGAAATGATATAACAAAGCAGTGTTGAGCTTGGAAATGGGCATGACAAACCCCAAGATTACCTGAAATACCCTTAGCAATGGTGCAGCTCTCTTGGACCTCTTACTTGTCCAATATTCATACACAACATGTATGTTATCATCATTTCCTAAAGCAGGATATCTGGAAAGAAGCTCAATCAAATCATTTTTTCCTTGGGGATTGTTGTAGGCATCCTTTTCAAATATGCTTATTATCCTCTCAAAGTCTTCGTAAGAGATATGATTCCTTTGAGAGCTGTTTGGATCAGAATCTGCATGATTCAACTGAATGAGCCATTGTTCATCCTCTGAGTCCATGTCATAAATAGAATCCCTTGAGATAGCTCGTCCAACTTCATCATCCACCATCCTGATATAGTCTAGCACAGGGCGTGAGAAAGGATCTGTAACAATCCCTTCCATGTCATCAGAAACTTCATGTACCCCAGGAATTGGGATTGTCTTCCCCTGGGAATTACGCTCACGGCCCACAACATGCAACTCTTTGAATAACAGCCAGTCCCATTTATCAGTGAACTCAAGCTTCCATGCATCATCAACTGCCCACATGTAGGCTTGAGTATGACGATTAACAACATATGACCTCATATCTGAAGGTTTAAACGAGTACCTAGTAACACCTTGTATCTTCACAACTATACACCACTTATTGGTATCTGATAGTTCTAGCATAACTTCAGCACCCTCTTCCCTCCAGCACCTATCAGCTTGAAGATTTAGAAGGTTTGCCTTGCTGTGAACAGAATCTATGTTCTGTCTCACCTCAGCCAAGGCCAGCTTTTCATTCATTCTCTCGACAGGGCTCTTCAAAGAAGATCTCTTTCTCCTAGTTGATCCCATGGGAGTCGAAACATCACTTTCATCCATGTTTTCAAGCAAATCAAGAGAAATTTCTAATGTTGCTTTAGGTTGGACAGGCTCCACAGGAGGTTCTTGCCTACTTGATCGCAGCTTTAATTCTGTTTGCGTGGCAGCCATGCTGTGCTTCATCCCAATTCCATTGTCAGGTAACCTAGCTATAAGACGCCGCCGATTTCGAGGATGTCTCATAGTTCTCCTCCGCCTTTGATGCTTCTTTAGCCTCAGACCATGTGCCACTAGTCCAGCAACTTGTTCAAGGGGCATATAGTTCGGAACCACTCTGCAAGGTTCATTGCTGCCCACGTCAGTAGTGGCAAAACCACTACTTTGAGCCCCAGAATCCAAATACAAACGAGTGTGAGGATAGATTTCTTCAGATCCCTCATCCAGCAGCCTGCTGTGCTGAATCATAGCTGGCAGATACATCGAATCAAGAGCTACGGCATACTGCAAGCTCCAAAAGTATGAAGGAAGTGCTGAGAAATCGACTGACAGCAATGGTTCAGATTTCTTGGAACCATGAAGCGCACACCACCCACAATGCGCAAGAGGCCTATGTAACAATGCAGACTGCAGGAAGAAGCACAAATGTTACACCAATTATACCAGAAACTAAAATAGGGCAGATGAAGGCTGTAGAAAGCTTACAGCACTCTGGCGCTGGAGCTTGACAAAGTGCACCCCGTGGGATGCAAACGCAGCAGCTACGCCAGCAGACAAGATGAAAGTAGCAAGGTTCCGGAACTTTCCCCGCTGCCTACTGCGGCGCATCCACCGCAGCATGGGTAGAAGAAGGCCAAGGAGCCGGTGAGAGCTCCCAGGGCAAGACGTATCAACAAGGATGATCAGCGTCTGAGCCCCAGAGTGAGTGGCGGCACCATCTACCAGGGCCGAGAAATGGGCATCCAAAAAGCCAGTTCTTGACGCAAACTCCCGGGAGGAGGAGCATGGAATCGCGGCGGCGAGGTCACAGGGGGCCTCTGGCTCTTGCGGGAGAAGGAGAGGGCTGACCTTCGATCGCTTGCCCTTCCTCCTGGTATATACTATCCCAAACCTCCTGCTGCCGTCCTCGTCCTCAGCGACGACCTCAGCGGCGGAGTTGCTCCGGCGGCGGCGTTTCCTGCTGTACACGATCCCGAAGGACTTCGTCAGAGGTGGCAATATCGGTTTGGGGCAGTCCTCCTTTTGGTGCTGCTGGCCGTGGCTGTGGCCGTGGTTGATGTCGACGTGGAAGGCTACGGCCTCCTTGGCGTCCCAGCGGATCCGGTCGGCGGCGAGGCGCTTGCCGGAGCGGAGGACCCGGGTGGCGGGGTCGGCCTGGTCCTGCGATTGCGGCGGCTTGGGCGCCTTGGGCATGAAGACGCGAGTGGAGCGGCGGGCCCCGGCGGCCGGCATGGGCTTCCCCTCCCCCGCCTCGTCGTCCTCCTCGCCTCCGTCGTCTACCCTCGCCTCCGTCTCGTCGGGCCCGGGGCTCCTCCCGGGGAGGCGGCCGCGGCGGGGATCCGATTGCGATCAGATCCCGCACGGTGAAGTGAAGGTGGATTGAGTGGTCCTCCTGAGCGCCGAGGAGAAAGATCTACGATGCGGAGGGGGAGGAAGCGGACAGCGGCGGTGAGATTGGGAGGCTCAAGTAGGAGATGGGGGCGGGTGGCCGCCGACTCGCCGCGCCGCCCGCGGCCGCCGCAAGGAGAAGGACGGGAAGCTTCGGTGGACGGCTAGGGTAGGGTTACAGCGGGGCGATGGCGACGGCGACGTGCGCGTGCGTTTGTGATGAGACTGGGCCGGTCGTGGGCTGTCTGGGCTGTTTCTTTCGAGTTCTGGATCCCCAGAGATCAAGTTTACATTTGCCCGACGAGTACGGGTCAGGCAGGCGAGCAGCCGCCGCCGGTTCGGTTCGGGTGTTTTTATCGACTCCACCGGTTTTTAAAATACTTTTTCTTATATTAGGGCCCGTTTGTTTGCAGTCATCTCGACTTCGGTTCCAAACGTTTTCCGGACAAGCCGCTTTTCGATGAAAAACAGAGAAGCTGGAGCCGTGGCTCATCTAAAACGGCTTCGACTTCTCCGGAGAAGACCCTCATAATTTATTATCAGTTTTTTAATAGGAGCTCGTACATAACATGCTCTTAAAGTTGGATTCACATCTATACTTTTCTTTAGAAGGAGTGGATCCTTTTCCATTCTTGTAGGGGCACTTTAACGCGACGGTACTAGGGATGGCAATGGAGCGGTTTTGGGACGGAGCTTCGCGGGTTTCGGGTCTAGCGGATTTGGGTTCGGGTTTGATTTTTACTCCACGGTTTTCGGGTTCAAGGACCAAAAATTATCGGATTCTGTTTCGGGTTTTGGTTTTCACCCGCAGATGTCCAATGGAGGTCCGAAATAGAACATTTTGAATAAAAACTCATGTGTCTTTATTAATAAATTGTTTACGTAAGCTATAAATTTGTTATAAGTTGTCATGAAATCGTGTGTTGTTTATTGCCTCTTGTTTATACATATGAAAATGTAATATATATATTATTCGTATGTTGCTAAAATTCCTTATTATTTTTTTATTGCCATATAGTGGTGGGTTTTGGGTTTCGGTTAACCAGTTGAGTTTCGGAGATCCACTGGGATTGGTTTTGGGTTTGGATTATCACCTGAACAGGTGTTCGGGGCGGTTTTGGGTTGAGTTTGGGTTTTAGATTCGGGTTCACCAAGGCTTGACCCAATCCGAATCCACCTCGTTGCCATCCCTAGCCCATGCCATGGGCGGGCCCACTTATATTCAAGGGTATTCCGTTGAATACCCAAAAATTTTGTTAATTTTTTTTTATATATATGTAATGTATAAAAATATAAATTAAAGTCAAAATAACTACTCTGTCAAGGACTCAGGCTGAAACATGCATGCTCCTGCTTCTGTCTCTCCCAACCCAAGGGCCTAGTGGTTGATGGCCCAATTTCCTCCCCACCGGGTGGTGAACAGGCACATCGACATCTTTTTATAAAACAAGAACATCGGCATCAGCCACTCGCATGATCGTGCTCAAGCGCCGTTTATTTTCTCTTCCCATCTCTCATTTTCCCCAACTCCAAACCCTAGCATGTGTGCGTCGGCATGGCGCTCGCGCCCGAGCGCCCTTGTGGACGGCAGGCCGTTGAGAAAAAGGGTGCTACTACAGATTTGAAGGTTTTCTATGAATATATAAATTATTGTCAATTATGTGTTATATATTTGCTACTAACTCCATCCTAAATTATAAAACGTTTTGGCATTTCTAGATACATAGCTTTTATTATGTATCTAGACATAATATATATCTAGGTGGTTAGTAAAAGCTATGAATCTGAAAAGCCAAAATGTCTTATAATTTAGAACGGATGGGGCATCTATTAACCAATATACATTTATGTGGTATTATACTATTATACGTGCCAAAAACTAGTTGTGGTTGCCAAAATTTTCCTTCCTATTTTGAATACCCAAGTTCCAAATCCTGGGCCCGCCATTGCTTGTAATCAACACAAGTTTTCCATGGCTCGATACCTGTGATGATATGATCCACTTCATGTCATCATGTTGCCTTATTGGTTCATCAAGATCGCAACTTCGCTTGTCTTCACCATTGCACCCGGTCCATCGACGTCAAGTTCTTGCTCTAACTTTGCCACCATGCAGTCTGTCGCACCCGAGCCTCTAACTTGACCTTCACACTAGCAATCTGGTCCTTCATAGCCAAACCATGTCTCTTAATCTTCTCCACCTAGCCACATGACGCCATGTCATATCTCATATGCAATGAACTCCTCCAAAGCACTAGTTGAGCACTTGCAACATAACCAAGCCACCTCTCCACCATGGCTTTATGTGTTGCTCGCACTAGTGTACCTATGGACTAATCCCTATGTATCTCATCTTAAACACATATTAGTCCACCTAAATTGTTACTCAATTATCAAAACCATACAAGGGCCTTTTAAGAGGGAGGACTAAGCCCATCAGCGAAAAATATACAAGTTAGGCTACTTTTCATGATGGAAAAGAGAGAGTAGGTTGGAGTAGACTAAGCCCAAACCTAGATGGATTTGTGTTAGACAAAAATCTCGACCCAGATTGAGAATGATGTAGAGCATGGAAAAAGCAAAGAAAGGAAGAGAATAATTATATATGGGTCAGCTAGGATAAATATGGTTTTAGCGAAGATTCCATTAGGGTTTCAAGGAAGCGCAATTTGGGGATCTAAGATGACTAGGATGTTCGACCAAGGGCCATGTTTTTGAACATTCGATATTGGTTGAGGGTTTTTGAGATTAAAGGCAAGACTAGGGTTTATGGTTTCTGATGATCTCATTAGGGTTTGAAAACACTGGACTACAATTGTGAAGATTCAAAGGATGGACCGGATTCAAGATTACTTTTGTTCAATTGATATAGAAGGCGGAAAGTGTCACACCTAATTTTAAGGATAAAATGGAGTGCAAAATTTTATGTGCGCCCAGAGATCAGTCACACACATAAGCTGACAAATTATGAATAGTATCATCACAAGTGTTTATTACATCACGAATAAGACAGAGTTATCACATAAATATAGTGAAAATAATAAAAGATCTCTCGCGGAAGCTTCATTTCACAGGGACGTCGACTGGTTGATCACAAGTCTAGTAGTCCTCAGGAAAATCATCATACCCAAAGCCATCTGTTACCCATCCGGGATTTTTATCCAAGTAATGAAAATAAACAAGCGTAAGTACATGTCGTACTCTACAAGTGTAACACAGAGTTCATGAGGCTCAAAAGGCTTGACACAGGTTTAACAACGTTCAGCTTTTAGTTGTCACAATTTTAGCTTAAGAGCAGCAACAAGTTGTTTCAATTCCCAATGCAAAACACATGATCAAATGTAAATATGATTAATGAATAGCATAAACAAATAATACTTAGTGTTCATCTATTCCATAAGGGTTCCAAGGCCGCTCGTGACCATGAGCACGGCTGATATTCCAGTTTTACACTCTGCAGAGGCTTGTACACTTTCACTGTGAGTCGTGATACCCATATGCCCGGGTTAATTACTCCCAAAACACTTTCAAGGTGAGTAGGCAGGGGTCACTATGAAGCCTTTCAAAGGTTTGTCTAACAAGTTAGGGCCATTAGATTCACTTGGCAAACAGTTATAGGAACCCCCCTATCAAATGACACAAATCCTTTACGGCTATACACATAAGAGTAGAGGCTGCCCTATACCCGATTCGGTAAGCCATTCTTACACCAATAAAGATAATCATTAACAAGCTAGAAAAGATTCTCATACTGAGCTAAAGCCAGAGCCATATAGCCCTCACAGCTGTACTGTAAGTCCCGGATGATCACTTATAGATAAGTCCTTAGGGAGAGGAATCATCTAAAGCATTTAGAAAGTAGCTAAATACTCCAGCCCCCTGTTTCCAAGTTGCTAAAAAGTCATATTTTAATGTTTATTGCATATACCATTAGTCAAGTTATAAGATCATGGTTTAATTGAGCACTAGCAAAGCTACCCAATGCATAACCCGTAGGTAACAAGGTAAAAGTTCAATTCTAGGAAATTCCTATCAAGGTGACACATGCAACATGAATTTAATGAATTAAAGTGAATAGGAAACACGGATGATCCCATGCTATACTTGCCTTGAGCAAAGTACTCCTGCTGGTCCTGCTCGTCAAAGTTGTACCCTTGATCTCCCATGAATTGCTCACCGTCTATACTCGATAACACAACAACATACAAGCATCCAGGAGCAATCATACAAAGCAAGAAAAAGCTATAAATTATAATAGTACACCAACAGCATAGAATCAAGATGAAAAGTTTGGAAAACGAATCTACGTCTTGCTACGAGCACATAGACACGAAGATCACAAAAATCGGAGCTAAAACGCAAAAGTTATGAATTAAACAAGTTTTCCTTTAGTAAAATAATAGATTAAATCTAATCTTGAATTTTAAATGTTAGAAACCTTCTTAACAGTAGCTTAAACATGTAGATCACTTAATTACGTATCTAACGCAACTTAAACGGATCAAATCGGAGTTAAAACGGAGATTTTATGGCTAAAACAAGTTGAGTGGCAAAACTGTAAATACCTAAAAACGTATTTTCAATCTAAACAAACCAAAATTCGCTTTCAAAAATAGAAAACAGAATCTAAAAACGTGCTTTGGACCGCGGGTTAAATCTGAAATAATTGTAAGGGCGTTTTTGAAAAACTGGCGGCGAAGGGGTATCTTCGATCTTGGGCCACCGGATTAGATCTGAACGGCTGGGATTTGATCTGGCGGAAGAGAGAGAGAAAAGTCACGCCAGAACAGTGCCGACGGCAAGGCTTGCGACGGCGGCACCATTGCCGGCTCGCCGGAGCTTCGGCTTTCGGCCTCAAGTGCATGATTCAACGAAATAAAAATACAGGAGGGTAGAGGAGGGAGTGGGGATCTCACCCGAATCGAAAGAGGCGTGCGGGAAACAACGACGGTGGCGCGACGCTCGGTGGTCGGCCATGGTTGCGGTGGTGCTAGGGCAAGGCGCAACTACAGCTAGCTTGGGCGAAAAGCTTGCGGCAAAGGTGGATAAGGAGGTGGAGGAGGCGGCTATTTATGGGGGCGGGGTTCTTGGGCGTCATGGCATCATGGAAATCGTGGCGGAGGCGGACACAAGGCGACGACGCGGGATAGAGTCCAACTGGTATATGAGCAAGAGGAAGGAGGAGGCCTTACGCCTGGGCCCGGGCGATCGGTGGTGGAGGAAGGTGCACGGCACCACACGTCTGCAGCTAGCTAGGAGCTCGGTGCACTGGCTTCTTGGTCTGGCCTTGGGAAAGTGGGGCAAGACTGGCTTCTTCCCTGAGCGTAAAAGGGAGGGAGAGCGGCGGCCTAGGAAGAAAAAAGGAATGGGTCGGCGCAAGGAAAACGGGCCAACATGCCAAATGGAAAGAAAGAATAATTCTTTTTTCTTAAACATATTTCCAAAGCAAATTAAAAATGCAAATTCAAATCGATTTAGAATCCGATTTCAAACCAAGCAATACAAAATATTATGCAACAGCATGAATGCACATACATGATTGTTAACCTATATTTGTTTTTAATTTAATAAAATTTATTATTTTTCCTAGGTTCAAGTTCCCACAAAATGCTTAATTAACTATTTTCTCCTATTTCAAAAATATGCAAAATTTAGGGTGTTACAGAAAGCTTCGTCACATAATAGGATTAGGGTTTCAAGAATTTTCGGAGATTGCTCAAGTTTTCACAAACATGGATTTTAGATACTTGACTTTGGATTTCAAAATTTGTGATTCGGGTAAAAGCCTAGGCACATTTGAAAACATTTAAATTCATTTTCCATACATAAACACTATGTAGAGACATGAATGCTTCAAAAATGAAATTTAAATTCTAAAAGTTATTTATATAATCAAAATTTTCACCATCTAAACTAATAACAACTTAAACAAAGGTTGAAAAAAATAAAAAATAATAAAGTTATTTATTTTATTTCGTATTTTTGTAAGTCACATCCTAAAATAGTTTTTTTGGGTGTGACAATGGATCGTCCATCATGTCTTGGTGGACCGTTCGTCAGGACATAACTGTGTTGACTTGGCTATTGTTCTGGCGAGCTGTTCCTAGAGATCCGGCAAACCATCCAACGGGACACAGCAGAACTAGGATAGGTTCATCTATAGTTAACTAGTTTGCAAATATGAACTTTAGATGATGAATATGCATAAGATGCTCATGATTCCCAAAATGCAATGCCGAGTCATTATAATCCGCTACTTGAAATTTCTTCCTTTGGGATGATGCATTTAGGGTTGTTCTAAGATTAACAAGACCACTTAGAACGATCTCATGTCGCCATAGGAGGGGTTTATCCTGCTCCTCTTCTTCCTCTGTTTCTTCTTCTCCCTCTTTCTTTTCTTCTTCTATTTCACCTATGTCTAAAATTTATAGGAGGGGCTTGGGGGGAGGGGGCTCCATTGTGTTTATGGTAGTAGGGGCTGGAGGCCCACCCTCGAAAGATCCTAATGGCTAAAGGGGGTGAATATCCTATTAAAAAAATTCTACAACAACACTAAGCCAAGTGGTTAGACAAATATGAGGCGAAGCGAGTGTTGCACTAATTTACTAAAAAAGCAAGCCTCATATCCACAATTTTAGTTATCTATGGTCTCTATGTCACACTAGAGGCTAAGTCACTACTCTCTAAGTTAGTGCGCTCTCAAAGACTAACTAAAGAGCCTCACTAATCACTAACAAGACACAAACTAGCTCTCAAGACTAGTTACACTAAAGAGCTTAGCTACAATAGAAAGTAAATGCAAAGAGAGGTAGGAGGGTTATACCGCCATGGCAAGTGATCAATCACAATATATCAATGAACACCAAAGAAATCATCGAAAACAAGATGACACAAGATTTTTCCTCCAAGGTTCACTTGCTTGATGGCAAGCTAGTCCTCGTTGTGGCGATTTACCCACTTAGAGGTTCACGCGCTAATAGGCATCATACGCCTAACCCTCAATCAGGTGTCACACAACCAACACAAGATGTGAATCACACAGCCACGCGCAATCCACTAGAGTTGTCTTTGGCGCTCCGCCGGAGAAGGTACAAGAACCCCTCACAAATCAACACTCCTGCGCTGCTCCAAGCCATGTAGGCATCGGCAAACGCTAAGAGTAATAAGAAAACCATAGTCAGACAATCCCCTAAGTGCCACTAGATGCAATCACTCAAGCAAATACACTTGGAATCACTTAATCTCACTTTGATTTGCACTATCAAGTAAGGAGATAAGTGGAAGGGTGCTTGCTCAGCTCAAAGGATGCTACCACATGTAAAAATAACCAAGAGAGTGAGCCAAACATGCCAAAGCTCTATTTATAGAACCCCCGAAAAGTTATAGCCGTTATGCCCTCGGGAGGTCCGGACCCAGGGTCCAGACCCAGGTTCTAGACCATCTACAGTGAAGGTCTGGACTCCCGGATCATGCCACGTGTCCCCACATTCAAGCATGCCCGTTAGATCGCAACAATCACTATTTACCATGCTATCTTTGTGGAATCGGGCCCAACAACCGGACCCTAGATCCGAACCAACTTCCAACAAGCAGCCTATTCGCTTATTGGTTTCAGCCAGGGCATAACAGTCAGCCAATAGTGTTTTTTCTCTCACAACAAACCAGTACCAGCCAGGCTTATCAGCCCAGAAACCAACCAACGAACAGGCTAAAGGTCTAGAGGAATACAGAGAGGTTCTAGAGATGGAAAAAACACTCCGGACCTGGTCCAAACCCGGCTTCGGAACCGAGCACCAGGGTCCGGACTCCCTTCTGCGCCAAACATGAACTGCCGCGCGTCCTGCCTCTCGCACAGCCGAGCGGACCCGTGCGCACCTCCTGGGTCCGATGCCAAGACCGCACGGGTCCAGAACCCTTTGCTCACTGCCTGCTCTCCCTCGTGTCGAGCGGACCCGTTATCGGGAGTCCGACGCGGCGCTTTACCCAGGTCTAAGGGACCCTCGCTCCACACCCTTTTGATTCCTCGCCAAGGCCAGACCGTGGCGAGACGGTCCGAGGGCAGCGCCCCTCAAGGTCCAACGTCGCACCCTCTAGAGACCAAAGCCGAGCCGTGCCGATGGGACCCGCAGGCCAGGGAGCAGACCCGCTAGCTCTCCCACTATCCGATACTTAGCGCCACCGTAGGTCTGAAGACCAGTCGCGCGCCTCACCGAGAAGCCGAGCGTCCACACGACGAAAACAAGTGGACGCGGGTCCGATGTCGCCCCTACAGGGTCCGACGCATGGCCCACCAAGAACCGAAGCCATGTGCAAACGTGTGCAGCGAGCAAACCCGCAGCAACACCGTTGGACCCGCAACTTCCTGCAACTCTGGTCCGAATCACCGTGCGCACGCCACGCTCAGCAGCCACAAACGCCCGATGTCGCTACCGCTCTGCTACTAGGCCGTAAAGACAGATGGGCCGGTTCAGCGCCCTCGCACCAGAGCGTGCAAGGCAGCAGCCCGTCCCTCTGTTCTTTTCTTTTTCTTTTTCTTTATCTTTTAAACCCTTTTTAAGTGCCAACTTATCCAACTTGTACCAAAATAAATTTAGCACTTGAGTTAGCATTTTCATAAATATTTTTCAGGGTTAATTAGTTAGCTCACTAAGTCCTAATGCATATGCATGAATCACTTCACCTAGTGGCACTTGACAACCGCTTTGACCGAGATTATCCCCTCTTGATTGTACGGCTATCTATCATAACCCACTCACACCCACTTGGTGTCTTGAGTGGCTGTTGACGGTAGTTAGCATTCATCACAATCTGTCAATATAACTTTCATAAATGACTAAAATGGATCACCAACATAGACTTAGGGGTTTAAATTGATAGATTCCACGAGTTTTGGTGAATCCGTATTTCCAGCATGATTTAATCAGAAAACCGTCAAGGAGGACCTATTCGAGAAAGGAAATCACGTAATTCCGTAGGATAACCAACGTGGGAAGACTCTACAAGACTCCAGGAGGCTCTCCACCGAAGTGGAGCCTGAGCCCCTGCCATGTGGGGCCGGCTGGTCCCACATGTAGGCCGGCCGGTCTTTGGGCCCCGCCGTTAGCCTCCTCGTTGCTATGTTGGTTCTCCATCGCCTCAAGGATTACATCTATGCCATTTATTCAAGTCAGTTTGACCCGATGGTTCAGGATGCTTCATGGCCCCTATACATACTTGCCTGTACCCCCCTCTAGGGCAATAATTCATTCATTGGCATCTGATCCTGAGAGCCTGAGGGCCAAAAACCCTAATTCATCTTTCCACCAGGATCAACGCCAACAATCTAGAGAAGATTAGTCCTCGATAGGATCTAGTCTTGTATTAGAGATAGAGAGATAGAGTGAGAGGAAAAAGTTTTGGAGAAGTCCCGACCCATCATGCTCTCTCTCTCGGCTTGTACCATGGCGGAATCAAGTTCTTCTTGAGCTTGCTTCTAGATTTCTCTGCAAATCGATTTCTAATTCAAGTAAGCATTTTGTTTATATTGTTCTCGGGTTTATGACTCTCTTTGTGTACTTTAATCCTTGTATCTCCTAGGTTAAAGTAGTAATCATAGTGTAGCAAAGCGTGGTGCTTAGACTCGGTTACTCATGGATGTACCCTACTTTTCGGATCGATGATAGCTCATGAGGTTGACTCTTATAGCCCGTTGAATCATTTGTAGCCCACCTCCCGTTAGTAGGCCTAGCAGACATTGTTGCTATAGAAAATATACTCGCCTATGTTTTCTCTAGTAATATCCCTGCAATTAAACAATAGAAGACAAAGCCTACGAAGTTAGAGCTAGAAGACCCTGTGATCTCTTCTACGCTCCTATTATCTAGCCTTGATTGTGAAGTTAGGTTAAGTTAGATTTAGTTATTTTTTACACATGTTTTCTCGAGTCCGATATAAAACTAGGTTACTCTCGGTGAAGTGCTACATCGATATAATATCCGTGCGCTTGTTGATTATTATGTGTGCATTAATATATACCAACAAACATTTCTAGCGCCGTTGCCGAAAATTCGGTTGCTGAGTTAACTTTGAACCTATCTTAACCTTGTATCATTATTCTTTTATCTTTTGTCTTCTTACCATGGATCTAGAATCCACCCCTATCTCCATCATATTTGCACCTCTGAGCGCACACCTACATCCACTAGAATCTGCAAAGCCTATCCTAACAGCTGGCTATGAGTTGCGTGTTTAATTAACATGGTTGAGGATCAATCCTTTTCGAGCAAAGATGATGAAAATCCCTATTCCCACTTAAATGAGTTTGAACAGACCTGGGCATGCCTACACATAGCAGGCATATCAGACGAAACCTTACGATGGAAGCTTTTTCCTTCTCTTTGATAGGAAAAGTTAAATGTTGGTACAAGCTCACCATAGGGAGTAGACAAGGAGATTGGGAAGCCTTGTGCTCTAGCTTTTGCTTGTATTTCTTTCCCATCTCTAGAGTAGTCAGCCTTCATTCAGAGGTTATATCTTTTAAACAAGAAGAAAAAGAATCTCTAGGCTTGGCTTGGGAACGTTTTAATACTCTCATTAATACTGGCCCTGACCTTGCCATTCAAGACCCCATTCTCCTTCAACACTTTTACATGGGTCTTTATAGGAAAACCTCGAAGCCTCTTAATACGACCTGAGGAGGCTCGTTCCTCCATGTTTCTGCTAATTCAGAGAGAAGCATTCTTACTAAAATTCTAGAGAACACCCCTGAAGAAGTAGAAAAGAAGCCGCTAGAAGAGGAATCCTAGATAGCTGAACCAGAACTTTTGTCTAACCCATTACCAGCTTTAGCTATCCCAAATCCTGAACCACCGGAAAAGGAGAAAACTCCAATTTCGGATTTCATGCTTGAATTTAAGGATGAACTTTTCGATAAATATGGAAATACCTCGAATTACCATACTATGAGGAGACCCCAGAAGCCCAGGAAGTCATCATCCCATGAAGAACCTTTAGACTCTTCTGAGGAAGCTTTCCTTAAAAAGACTACGAAAGAGCTAGTGTTCATAATAAGCAATGAATGGTTAGACGAATCAGAGTTTTCCTCTGATGTGATTCAATTAGATTCACCTTCTATTTCCATTCGTTGACAAAACAACAAATCTCCTTTCAATGCTCTTTACAATCCAGTTGCGGGTGTTCATATCATGTGTGCATCTTTTGCTCATGATTTATTGAAACACGTGCCATTAACCCCAACAACAAAGCTGCTAAAAGGTCTTTTAGGACATATTCTCCCAAGTTTGGGAATTCTGTATGTGCTCCCTATCTAGATAAAAGGAACCAAGGTTCATTTGAGCTTTTTATATCTTTGATATCATGGAGTTCAACCTGTTGATAGGACAACCAATTAAAAGACTTGTCTAAGAGGGACAAACGGGAAGTTGAAGATAAGTCTCGGAAAAACTTTAAACTTTCTATACCCATTACTCATTCTCTAAATCTTTGAGATGAGCCAATTCTTGAGGAAGACCCAATGAAAGAGGTTAAGGTTGCATCACTTGATGATTTGATCGAACCCAACCTTGAAGAAGATGCCTAGTTCTTCATCGAAGAAGAAAAAGAAAATCCTATGGAGTCTGAACCTCTAGATAAATTGCTAGAACCATCTAAGCCCACCATTAAGCTTAAACCTCTGACTTCTAGTCTTAGATATGTTTTTCTCAATAATGATCAGGATTCTCTTGTGACCATAAGTGATAAACTCTCTCAGAAAGAGTCTCTCCGCTTGCTAACTATCTTAAAAAAGCATTGCTCTGCTTTTGGCTACTCACTCCAAGACCTTAAGGGAATTAGCCCTGCTCTTTACAGCCATCGCATCCCTATAGAGCCTAACTCTATACCTTCTAGGGAGCCACAGCGTAGGCTTAATAATATAATGAGAGAGGTTATTAAGAAAGAGGTTTTAAAACTCCTACACACCGGGATCATCTATCCTATTTCGTATAGTGAGTGGGTAAGCCCTGTTCAGGTTGTGCCTAAAAAGAGAGGTATGACTGTTGTTAAAAATAAAAAGAATAAATTAATGCCCCAAAGAACCATCACTAAATGGCGGATGTGTATTGACTACCAAAAACTTAACAAGGCAACAAAGAAAGATCATTTTTCGTTGCCCTTCATTGATGAAATGTTGGAGCGACTGGCAAATCACTCTTTCTTCTGTTTCCTTGATGGGTATTCAGGTTATCACCAGATACCAATCCATCTAGATGACCAAAGCAAAACCACTTTTACATGTCCATAAGGAACTTATGCTTATCGTAGAATGTCTTTGGGGCTATGTAATGCTCTAGTTTCTTTTCAAAGATGCATGATGTCTATCTTTTGTGATATGATTAAAGAAATCATAAAAGTTTTCATGGATGACTTTTCTATTTATGGAAAAACTTTTGATGACTGTCTTAAAAATTTAGACAAGATATTGCAAAGATGTGAAGAAAAGCTCTTAGTCCTTAATTGGGAAAAATGTCATTTCATGGTTAGAGAAGGCATAGTGCTTGGACACCTGGTGTCCGAAAGAGTGATTGAGGTAGACAGAGCTAAAATTGAAGTAATTGAATAGTTAACTCCTCCCATAAATATCAGAGGGATCCATAGTTTTCTTGGTCATGCTGGCTTTTACCGCCGCTTCATAAAATATTTTCACACATTGCTAGACCTCTAACAAATCTTTTGACCAAGGATATTCCCTTTAATTTTGATGATGCATGATTCAAATCTTTTGAAATTCTTAAGAAAGCACTCATCTCTGCACCAATTATTCAACCCCTGATTGGTCACTACCTTTTAAAATTATGTGTGATGCTAGTGATTATGCTGTAGGGACAGTTTTGGGACAAACTAAAGATAAAACACATCATGCAATTGCTTATGCTAGCAAAACTCTGACATGACCTCAACTTAATTATGCAACAATTGAAAAAGAGTTCCTGGCTGTTGTTTTTGCTATTGATAAATATATATCTTACTTAGTAGGACCTAAGGTGATTGTTTATACTGATCATGCTGCTTTAAAATACGTCCTTACTAAGAAAGATGCTAAACCTAGACTTATAAGATGGATTTTGCTAATCCAAAATTTGATTGAGAAATAAAAGATAAAAAGGGAGTAGAAAATTATGTTGCCGATCACTTGTCCGGAGTGTAGTTTGAGAATTCATAGGAATTGCCCATCAACGATTCGCTTTGGAACAACATGCTCTTCAAGATTACAAAATCCGACCCTTGGTACGCAAATATTGTTAATTTTATGGTTGCAGTGTTATGTACCACTAGGGGAGAACAAAAAGGAAGCTCATCTATGAATGTCGTCTCCACATATGGGATGAGCGGTACCTCTTCTTCGAATCTACTCTGATGGCCTACTCGGAAAGGTGTGTGCCAAGAGAGGAAGGCTTTAAAATCATAGAACGATGCCATTCATCACCATATGGAGGACATTATGTTGCATTCCACACTCATTTGTAGATCTGGTAAAGTGGATTCTTTTGGTCAACCATGTATGAAGATATGAAGGACTTCATCCAGAGGTGTGGAGCATGTCAAAGGCATGGGAACATCAATTCAAGAGATGCCATGCCACTCACCAACAACCTCCGATCGAACTTTTCGATGTCCTGGTATTGACTACATGGGACCATTTCCAAAGTTAAAGAATTATGAATACATCTTAGTGATAGTTGACTATGTCTCTAAGTGGGTTGAAGCCATGCCATGTAGAGCTCTTGGCGCTAAGAACTCCGGAAGATGTTTGAAGAAACAATATTTTCACGCTTTTGGAGTTCCAAAAGAATGGTGATTAGTGATGGAGGCACTCACTTCACGGACAAGAACTTTCACAAGTACTTGTTAAGACATGGGATCCATCACAACATCGCTACTCCATACCACCCTCAGACAAGTGGCCAAGCAGAAACATCGAACAAAGATATCAAGAATATTCTATAGAAGACGGTCAACGAGATGGGGACTGCATAGAAGGATAGACTACCTGATGCATTATGGGCTTATAGAATGGCCTATAAAACACCACTTGGGATGTCACCATATCAACTCGTCTATGAAAAGACCTGTCATCTACCTATTGAGCTAGAATTCAAAGCTCATTGGGCTATAAACCGATGGAACATGGACTTTGAAGCTGTAGGAACCAAGAGGAAGATGCAACTCTCTGAACTTGATGAATGGCATGAAAAAGCATATCACAAAGCCAAGATATACAAGGAGAGAACTAAAAGATGGCATGACAAGAGGATCAAGAAGAAGGAGTTCGCCCTAGGAGATAAGGTGTTACTTTTTAATTCTAGGGTCAAATTATTCGGGCATGGAAAACTTCAGAGCAAATGGGAGAGACCATTCAAGGTTATAAGCACCTCGTCGCATGGAGCGGTAACACTTCAAAACGATGAAGGTACGTTATTCAAGGTAAATGGCCACTGTCTCAAGATCTTTCTAGAACCTAAAAAACTCACCTGAGGATTTGGATGAGGTAGATTTTCTGATTTTACCAAAGATTTACACCACTGCCATCCTCTTTATGTTTCGTAATGGATAAATATACTTTTTGGGATTAGATAGGTATTAGAAACCACCGTGAGAAAAATCTCCATGGGGGCCACCATGTTGGACCTACCGGTCCCACCTTTGTCCATACTTTAGAGATTGACGACCCCCCCTTGTAAGCCACCTCGCCTCAGTCGATTCTCTCGTATTCTAGAACCTTCCCTCTACAATCCCATAGTTTTTTCGCCCCATTCATTTTTCCTTTCACGAGACCCTAATGGATAGATCTTGACCCTGTTGCAAGTTGGCCCCCTATATAAACGAGCCCCTACTGTCTCCATAGTCATTCCAACAAGCCTCCTTTCTCGAATAGGAGAAAAGCTCTTCTCCTCCCTAGTTCCAATGGTCATTAGAGAGATCGTCCCCCATTGATGCTCCGGCCTATAGGTCTAGAGGAGGCAAGCATCCTCAGGCAAGCTTCAGCTTGGATTCCCGATCTTGTCAAGAGCGTGGTTTGGTATAATCTTTGTACCCCTCTCTCTTTTGTATCTCTATTACTTTTATATGCTAGTTACAATTGTTATGACAATATCAGTATTCATCTTATTCATATTCTTTGTTATAATATTCTTGGTCTACTTTGATTATATGCTTAGTATAGTTGGATTATCATTATGTTCATGTATAAGTTCATATAGCGCTCACTCTAAGGATCCATGGGTGGGTGGTCGACATTGTGTAGCATGGTGCTTATACATTGTTTACCTGCGGATACACTCTGTATTCTGGGTCATGTGGTATATTGCAGATGTGACACTCCCATTGAGTCATTTGTAGTCCACTCCCCGAATATAGGCGCACGTAGGGTTCAGTTACGAAGGAAGAGCAAGCTCTGTTCTTAATCTTCCTTAGTAATATCCCTTATGTGTAGATATGACGATGATCTTAGCAATGATTACTAGGTATAATTGTACTAATCAATGTATGCTTTGACTTGTAATTAAGAATGACTTAGGAATTATTTTTCTAATATTCTACCTGACCATGTTAATGGCATAGAAAGGAGTACTCTGAGTGATTTATCATTATCATTGATCAATACTCATCATATATATATATATATATCTTATACTATGATTTACCCTTGTTATGAGTAGAATATTAGTTATGGTTTACTTCTTCTTCAATAGTATAAGTTATCAATACATGTCCATGCTGGACCTTCCTTGTGGTAAAAATATAAATAACGGTACCTAGAAAATTCTTGGGTAAAATGCTACAAAGGTATATTATCTGTGCGCTTGCAGATCCTTTTCATTTATATATTTATTTATTCTTCCTAGTCACATAATTAATAAAGAACTGCTTAGTATTATTCTAGTAGTAATGTTATGTAGTACCAACAAGTATCTCTGATATCATCACTAGGGATGACAACCTAGTAAAATTAGGAGATATATGTTTATAATAGGTGGCTATTTAATAACAAGTGACACGTTAATAAATACCAACAAGCATCTCTGACGTTGTTGCTAGGGACTAGATTTAAAACTCTGTTCTTAGTAGCGACGCTAAGAAATGGCAACACTACTCTCTATTTATTTTTGGATATATGTGTTTGTCTCCACATGTTGTGCATAAAAGGTAAATAGGAAACAAGTGTAGGGGAAGCACACCATGACAACAGAACAGAATCCAATCGCGAAGATCACGAAATTCAGAAAGTAATGGACCAAGAACCATGTCAACCAAAGCTGGACCCAAATAGGCATCGGGCCAGGTCGCCCGGTCTCTCCTATGGGCCGATCGGCCCACTACAGTGCCCTCTCGCCTCACATTTGTCTACGGTCAGGTGAGCGACCCATATGTTTGATTTTCACATGTTATTCTTTCTGTCTCGAACGAATTGAAAATCCTTTGATAAAATAACTTAAAACCCGAGGAAAGATTATTTTAGTTATGACTAAAGGATAGACTCACATGATACTTTTCCAGGAAGTCTTGCTATTGTTGGGAACTTATTATTAGGGACCCCATGCTACTTAGTTGTTGTGGAATGAGATACAGTAGAATAATGAGAATTTGATTCTTGATGTCTTGTTATTAGAGAATTTTATTTCAAAAAGTTAAAATGAATAGCTACACCTCTCCTTTATGGTAAAGCAATATCCCACCAGAGCCATACCTGATATGATAGACTAGGAAAACCTTAAAGTTTGTCCTTCACAAAGCAGTGGCTGAGGTGGCACATGGTGTTGCTGAGGAGTGGGAGGATCAGATGGCTGATTCCAAGCGTACAAAGGTTCAGCGTAATTTCAAGGAAAGGCACTGTTCCTCGTCTGACAATATCCAGTTGCCGGCGGGAGCAGTGGCCGGGGCTGCTGTGGGTCTGGATACAGTTTCAGAAGAGATTTGAAAAGTGCGAGCTGAGTGTCCAACTATGTCTGCAGGCGAGGCTGAGTGGCTTGTCACAGTCTGTCGGGGTGATCACCTCAAGCCCAAGCTGCGAGAAATTGTTCAACAGAGTGCTGCAGTTCTGAAACATAGTCTGGGAGTTCTTGGAAAACACAGTGATCTGGAGCTCAATGTGATAAACCAAGATCTCAGTGCGAACTCTGAAGTGTTGGATGTTTCTAGCAAACGGAGGAAGGTACAAGATGGTGCAGATAATTGGAGCAAGAAGGGTGATGGTGAGCAGCTGTCTATCAACCTGACGGGTCCTCATGGCGAGGCCCGTCAGGAGCAATGAATATTTTCAGCTGGAACTGCCGGGGGTTGGGACTCCCCCGGACAGTTCAAGAGCTTGTTGCTCTTGCTAGAGAAAAAAGTCCCATGTTGGTCTTCTTATCGGAGACTCGCATGAAAGGTGGAAGAGTGGCGAATTTAAGATGGAGATTGGGCTTGAAAAACTGCATAACTGTGGATAGTGTTAGAAGTGGGGGACGATTAGCCTTGTTTTGGCATGAGTCGGTGGATGTTTCACTGATTGAAAAACATCAGCGATATATTGATGTTCATGTTAGAGAATCTCCTTCGGAGCCAAGAACCCGTGTTACCTTTGTGTAAGGAGAGCCACGGACTGACCAAAGACATGTTATGTGGGAGCTACTCAGGCGTCTGCGGGGCAGGTCCATGGAGCCGTGGTTGGCTATTGGGGATTTCAATGAAGCAATGTGGGGTTATCAACATTTTTTTGCATGTCCGAGACCTGAACGCCAGATTGTTGCTTTCGGAGATGCGCTTGCTGACTGCGAACTCACAGATTTGGGTTTCACAGGTCTGCCTTACACCTATGATAATGGGCGTGGAGAAAATGCAAACGTGAAGGTGAGGTTGGACAGGGCTGTGGCCTGTCCGGAGTGGCGGGATTTGTTTGGTGATGCTGTGCTTCACCACCTAGTGTCATCACGTTCAGATCACTGTCCACTTTTTCTGGAAATTAGAAAGGAGAGCTGGGAACGACATAAACCAAGGATTTTTCGTTACGAAATAATGTGGGAGCGGCTTGAGTCCTTACCTTTGGAGATCAAGAATGCGTGGTGTACTGATGCCAATAGAGAGGGGTTGGGTGGCGTGGTTGCTGCCCTGAAACGTGTGCAATGTGCTCTACGGTCTTGGAGTAAGCAGCATTTTGGCATGGTCACCAAGGAACTTGAGGAATTGAGAGCAAGCCTAGAAGAAGCGAGAACGGACCCGTTATGTAGCAATCGTGAGGTGCGTCGAATCACTGACCGCATGGATGAACTTTTGTACAGAGAAGAGATGATGTGGCTCCAGCGTTCTCGGATTGCATGGTTGAAGGAAGGTGATCAAAATACTAACTATTTTCATAAGCAAGCTGTCTGGCGAGCACGCAAAAATAAAATCAAGAAGTTCAAGGATCAGGAAGGAAATTGGTGTGACGATCCTAGACAGATGCAGCGTATGGCGTCCAAGTTTTTCAGTGATCTCTACACGGCTGATCCAAATGTTGTGCCTGATGAACTCATAGATCTCATTGAGCCGGAGATAACAGACAATATGAATCATGACCTGTGCCAGGATTTTTCTGCAGAAGAGATAGCTGATGCTTTGTTTCAGATGGGTCCATTAAAAGCTCCAAGCCCTGACAGTTTTCCGGCAAGATTTTTTCAGAGGCATTGGGAGGTGGTCAAGGAGGATGTGGTTGCTGCTGTTAAAGGTTTTTTCAAGGATGGTTATCTCCCCCAGGGGTAAATGATACGGCTATTGTTCTCATACCAAAAGGGGCAGATCCTGTGGAGCTCAAAGATTTTATGTCGATTAGTCTTTGTAATGTGATTTACAAGGTTATCTCGAAATGTCTGGTTAATTGGCTAAGACCTTTTTTGGACAGCATCATTTCAGAGGAGCTAAGTGTGTTTGTGCCGGGCAGACTAATTACAGACAACGCCTTAATCGCGTTTGAATGTGTGCATGCTATTCAAAAAGACAGAGGCAAGGATTTTTGTGCGTATAATCTGGATTTGTCGAAGGCATATGACCAGGTGGATTGGGGATTTTTACAAAGCTTGATGGAGAAGCTGGGCTTTCAAAGTCGTTGGGTGCAGTGGATCATGTCTTGTGTTTCATCTGTACGCTATACGGTTCGCTTCAATGGGTTGACGTCGCAGCCCTTCTCCCCTACACGTGGTCTACGGCAAGGTGATCCGCTTTCACCATACTTATTCTTGCTTGTGGCTGATGGTTTGTCTACACTTTTGAAGCACAATGAGCGGCTGGGAAATATTGATGGAGTTAAGGTGTGTCGGAGGGCACTGAGTGTGTCTCACTTGCTATTTGTGGATGATAGCCTATTATTCTTCAGAGCCAATGTGCATCAGGCGCTGGTTATCAAGGATGTTCTCTCTACTTTTGAGCGATGTTCAGGTCAGCTTCTTAGTCCTAACAAATGCTCCTTGTTAATTAATGAGAATTGTGATCAGCAGATCGCAGATCAAGTGCGCCTGACGCTGGGGGTGGAAAGATTGGATTTTGAAGCAAAATATTTGGGCCTCCCAACCCCTCATGGAAGAGTCCGGCGAGGACTGTTTCAACCCCTTGAGGGACGTTTCCATAAGAGGATGGTAGCGTGGAAGGAAAAAAATTTGTCTGCTGTGGGGAAGGAAGTTTTGATCAAATCGGTTGCCCAGGCTTTACCTGTCTATGTTATGAGTGTTTTCAAACTGCCCCTTACATTGTGTGACGACCTCATGAAGCAAATACGAGCTTTCTGGTGGGGTGCTGAAAATGAAGAAGGAAGATGCAATGGATCCCATGGGAGAAAATGTTAATGCCAAAGGGATTTGGAGGAATGGGGTTCAGGGACCTGAGACTTGTTAACCAAGCGTTGCTCGCCCGACAAGCATGGAGGCTGCTAGCTTATCCTGATAGCCTTTGTGCTAGAGTTCTTAAAGCAAAATACTTCCCTAAGGGCAAGTTGCTAGATTCTGTTCTTGCGGGAGAGGCATCCCAAACGTGGAGAGCAATTGAGTATGGGCTGGAATTGTTAAAGCTCGGCGTCATCAAGAGGATAGGTGATGGTAGATCCACTCAAATTTGGCGCAACAATTGGCTCTCGAGAGGTCACGGCCTGAAACCAATTGGTCCAAAGCGAGCGTGCAGACTGTGTTGGGTGCACCACCTGATTGATAATGGTACATGGGATGAAACAGCCATGCGCAGGTACTTTTTCCTTGTGATGCTTCAGAGATTTTTAGATCAAGCTGCTGCCGTCTAGTACTTCAGATTTTGTTGCTTGGCATTATGAGAAAATGGTTTGTTCTCTGTCCGAAGTGCATATAGGCTTGCTGTCTGGAATGGGTATGGTGTCGGTCAGATTGGTAGCAGCTCAAGTTCAGAACAGGGTCGGGCGGTATGGAAGAAGGTATGGAGTGTTAAAGTCCCTTATAAGGTTAATGTTTTTATCTGGAAAATTGTCAACAATGGTTTGCCTACTCGTGTCAATAAGAAGCACCGTCATCTTGAGCAGCAGGATATTTGTCAGCTGTGTGGTTCTCAAGGTGAAGATGCCTACCATGCGGTCATCAGCTGCCCCCATGCTGCTGCAGTCCGGGCGGCAATGAGAGACCATTGCTCTCTGCCTTCTGAGAAGGATCTTATTTGGTCTGGGCCAGAGTGGCTGCTACAGATTGCTCTCAACTATTGCATGGAGGCATTGACTAGCTTCTTTCTGCTTCTCTGGCATACTTGGACCATACGGAAGAAAATTATACATGAGGGGGCTTCAGCTTGTATTGGGAGCTCTGTCATCTTTTTGAATCGTTACATGCACTCACTATTCACTATCCGGCAACAGGGAGACCCTCTAGATAACAAAGGCAAACACAGTCTGATACCGACTGAGTAAAAGAAAGGGTCCGGCAATGAATCGGGTTAAGAAGATATGGCCCCGTTCGCTTCGCTGAAAAAACAAGCCGAAACACTGTTCCGTCTGATTTGTTGTGAGAGAAAAATACTGTTCCGGCTAAAAAAACAAGCTGAAAAAGACGGATTATAAGAGAAGCGAACTGGGCCTAGTCCTCCACCCCTAGGTACTTTCAAAATCAATGTTGATGCTGCCTTCAATCTGCAGTATAGCTGGCCATTCGGGCCGCCCGGCCCGGCCCGGCACGGCCCGATAGGGCACAACACGGTAGAGCACGACGGGCCGCCGGGCCGTGCCGCCCCAGTCCACCATGCCTAGCCGACGGCCCAGGCATGGCCTGTCGGGCCACTTTCCGTGCCGGGCCGGCCTAGAAAGCACGGCCTTTTTAACAGGCCAGGCCGGCCCGAGGCCCGCATCAGCAGGGGAAGGGAGAGAGGACGGAGGACGAGGTCGAGGCGCTGTCCTGCGGGCTGCGGCTGCGGTGGCGCTCGAGGCGACTTCCGGTCGCCCCACCACGTCGTTGTCGCTCCATCACCTCCTCCAGCGGCCGCCGGCGCCCCTCCACTTCTTTGCCAGCACCGTTCATCTTCTCCTCCACCGGTGCATAAGCGGAGGTGGGGCGGCCGAGATCCGGCCGCTGATTCCACCGCGCACCCGAGATCTGGCCACGGATTCCACCGCACATCCGAGATCTGGCCACGGACTCCACCGCGCGCCCGAGATTCGGCCGTGGACTCCATCGTCACGGGGCTCGATGAGGACGGGCGCGGGTCTCGATGAGGCGACGACCGACGGGCACACCCCGGTGGCCACACCGGATTTGATGGGAAACGCTAGAAGATAGGAGGGGTGAGGGTGCAGGTGCGGCGGCGGCGACGGGGGGGGAGAGGGGCGTGGGAGAGAGGAGGGAGGGGCGGAGCGGCGTGGGGGGGAGAGGAGGGGCGTGGGATAGAGGAGGGAGGGGCGCGACGGCTGGGGGAGAGAGGAGGGGGGGCGTGGCGTGGGGGGAGAGGGCGGGTCTGGGGGGCCGGGGAGTTAGGGTTAGAGCGATGGGCCTTTTAGCAGGCCATGGCTTGCATCGGGCTGCTGCCGGGCCGACCGACACAGGCGGGGCCGTGCCGTGCCAGCCCACGCAGAGCCGGCGGCGGCCCAGCACAGCCCCCTCCTCGGTCCGGGCCAGCCTGGCCCGCATGCCACCGGGCCGTGCCGTGCTCGTGTCGGGCTAAAAAGCGGGCTTCGTGCCGTGCCGTCGTGCCTCGGGCTGCATGGCTAGCTATAATCAGACAGACAGCGAAGCTGCGATTGGAGTGGTAATTAGAGATTGGGTCGGAGACTTGAAACTAACCACCTGGCATGTCATATTCCATTGCAGGGATGCTGAGGAAGCTGAAGCGCGTGCTTGTCTGGAAGGTGTTCATCTGGCACATAGATGGCCGGAGGTTCCGATGATCCTGGAATCAGATTGTCATTCGGTAGTCACCAAACTCAAAGAGAACACTCGTGATCGATCGTCGATTTGCCAACTCATTGAAGGGGCATGCAAGGTTTGGGGTCAGTTGAGTAGGATTGAATTTTCTCAGATTAGTAGAGTCCAGAATAATTTGGCACATGATTTAGCGCAGTTTGCTATTAGGTCTAGGGAGTGTTAGGTGTTTTTTTCTTGTTTTCCGGAGTGGATTGCCACTCAATCTTGTAAAGACATTACTTAAGTTTTAATAAAGTTTCGGTTTCGCAAAAAAAAACTTTTTTAATACTTTAAAAAAATCACATTTTCTGTACTTGGGGCTTTAGTGGAACAGCCGTGCAAATTTGGTCCTCTAGCTAGTTTCAAAGGTGGGTTTCTATTTTCTAAAATAATATAAATCCTATTTATTCTATAAAAATCCATAAGTAATTTGTTTTAAATCAGAAAGATATGAAAGTAGTCTTGATTTTTTTTTCAAAAAAATGCTATCTATTCATTGTGCTCTATTTGAAGTTATTTAGATATAATTTATTCATATTTCTAGTGTTTCATTGCTTATAGCCGTGCCTTATTTATTTAAATTATCTTGATTGCACTATTTACTAGATGATTACAATGTGAGTTTTACAACTTGATTATACTATTTTTATTGAATGTTTAAAAGTGCACATGCTCACTCCAACACCCTCAAGCCTCAACAAACGCGGCCCTGGCCCAGATGGTGTCAGCCGGCGTGGTCGCACCACCTGAGAGTTTGTTTGATACTTATGTTCACTTCAATCTACATGTGCTGAGGTAGATTAGAGTGTAAGTTCATTTAAGTTTCACTCCAATCTATGCTAACACATGTGGATTGAGGTGGATATGTATAAGTGGTGAGAGAGGCTCACAAGAGGTAGATACTTTTACCCTATAAATTTATGTAACTATACAAAAGTGAGGTTGAACCAAAACTATGTCTATATGACGAAAATCGTATCGTATAGAAATTATATTTTGGAATTTTTTTGGTGGCCACATATAAAATCATATCTACAGAAATTATATTTTGAAAATCGTAATTAATGCACTCATCATATATGATCGATGCAGCCGAAGACAACGATCCTCCAAGGCCTCAACTCTCAAGAACAGCAGTGGCCCAGACTATAACAAGTTTTTTTGGCATATAAAAACAAATGTCAGCCCTACTAATACGGAGTAACACCAGCATTAGCGCTTCAAGCTCTTGGCTCTGGTTCAGCTTAGCAAACAGCTATTGTTTGCTAAGGAAATGACAATTAAATTCCGGATGATGATGCTGAAGTATGCATGATATCATGCCTGACAACTTGTTGCAGATACTGCATTTTTGTCAATCTCCCAACCTCCCATCAGGGAATTGTCTTGCACATGGAATGGCAGAACTTTCGAAGCACAGATGCTTGGTACAGTGACTAGCCTAACTTACAGTGATTAGAGGACCTCGAATGAACCAACAAAAATTCAAATTGATAGTTTAGGGAACTTAATGATATTAATGAGGGAGCTTAATGATATTAGTGAATAAGTTTAATGACCACTGATGTGTTGTTTCCAAATTTAAAATGCTGGTGCTGGCCAATAAATATTTGATAGGTAAATCGAGACTGATGCTTCACCAGAGCTAGGGTGTGTTTGGTAGGGATTCTTAAAAAAAAAAAACATCCGAGGCTTTATTTAAATTCAGGGTGTAAAAGTTTTAAGGTATCACATCGGGTGTCATATAGGGTGTCGCATACATGGGGTGTTGGGATACTCATAAAAAAATAAATTACAGAATTAAATCAGTAATCCATGAGACAAATTTATTAAGCCTAATTAATCCATCATTAGCACATGTGTGTACTGTAGCACCACATTGTCAAATCATGGACTGATTATGGTTAAAAGATTAAATCTCGCAAATTAGTCACAAACTGTGCAATTAGTTATTTTTAGTCTATATTTAATACTCCATGCATGCGTCAAACATTCGATGGGATATGGAGTAAACTTTAGGGGAATGAACTAATCAAGGCCCGAGTCCCTATGGAAACTGACTTTTTAGAGAAACAGTAGAAACACAGCAAAACGATTCTGAAATTTTAGTCATGACCAGAAACATTCATCGGATTTTCTTACACAAGCTAGAAAAACCAGTTTCACTTGAGAAATAGAATTAGTTTCTCTCTAGGAACGTTTATTAGAGTAGTCCAATCCTTGCCAAACACACCCCTAATGTCAGATTAACACGATCAGAGTTTGAACCGTAATTAGTGTTGCAAAAGAAGAATAGTAGAGAAAAAATAAAACAGGGAAAACTACTATCTTGTTAGGGCATTTCAACGGAAAGTTATGTTATTCAAATTTGATTTGGATCTCACTGGTAGAGAACAGAGTTTTACTCTCGGTGGGGAACCCCCTCTAGTCCCGGTTCCCCACCTGGGAGCAAGCATCCGGGACTAAAGGGGTCACTAGTAGAGAACTGACCTTTGATCCTCGATCAAAATGGGCTCTAGTCCCGGAATTTTTTTGCGTCCGGGACTAGAAATACCTTTAGTCCCGGTTGGTGTCTCCAACCGGGACTAAAGTTCCCCCCTAACGGCTCTCGCGCCCGGGCCGGAGGTGGCGAGGACCTTTAGTCCCGTTGGAGCCACCAACCGGGACTAAAGGTATATTTTTACTCGGTTGGTGGCTCCAACCGAAGTAAAGGTCTCTCTCGGGCTATGGCTGCGTCCGGGGTTGGAAAGTTACTTTTAGTCCCGGTTGGAGCCACCAACCGGGACTAAAGGTCCCCCCTTTATATCCCGGCCGTCTCCTTCTTCCTCCCCGAGCCCGAGCTCAGCACATTTTGAAGCTCACTGCACTAGTGTTCTTGCTTCCTCCCTCCCTCCATTGTTCCTCCATCCATTATTCGACTCCTCCGTCGATTTCTTCAATTCCTCCGTCGATTCTTCAGTTGTAAAGGTTACCAATCTCATACTCTCATTTTTCACCATTGTCTTATCTCATTTTGTTCACTATATATATATGGTTCTTTATTGTGGTTTTTTTCATTTGTAAGCAATTTGAGCTCAAAATCACTTCAAGCTTTCATATTTACATGAAATAAGGTTAAAGTAGCTAGTTGAACTTACGGACCGTGTTCATCTCGGCGAGCATGTTCTCTGCCGAGCGGTAACGGACATCAAGGAGGAGCTTTGATTCTATGAGGGAGAGCGGCAGCGGTCGTGGAAGACCGTGTTCCCTTCCTCGTAGAATCGAGCTCTTCCGTACAAGCAAATCGGTGCCGTCCGGTGGAGAAATGCTCGCCGAGATGATCACGTAAGCAAGTTCAACTAGTACGATGGTTATTTATTCATATGTCCCGATATCGCCGCAGTGAGTCCATCAATCACCGTACCCAAAACGTAGTATATATATAAATATAAACTTAGAAAATAGTTAGAAAATTATAGAAAATCCGTATTACTAGTTGAACTTGCGGACCGTGTTCATCTCGGCGAGCATGTTCTCTGCCGAGCGGTAACAGACATCAAGGAGGAGCTTTGATTCTACGAGGGAGAGCGGCAACGGTCGTGGAAGACCGTGTTCCCTTCCTCGTAGAATCGGAGCTCTTCCTTGACCAAGTACGGTGCCGTCCGGTGGAGAAATGCTCGCCGAGATGATCACGTAAGCAAGGTCAACTAGTACGGATGGTTATTTATTCACATGTCCTGATATCGTCGTAGTAGTCTATCAATCACCGTACCCAAAACGTAGTATATATATAAATATAAACTTAGAAAATAGTTAGAAAATTATAGAAAATCCATACTAGTTGAACTTGCGGACCGTGTTCATCTCGACGAGCATGTTCTCTTCCGAAGCGATAACGGACGTCAAGGAGGAGCTTTGATTCTCTGAGGAGAGGCGGCAACGGTCGTGGAAGACCGTGTTCCCTTCCTCGTAGAATTGGAGCTCTTCCGTGGCCTGGCACGGTGCCGTCCGGTGGAGAAATGCTCACGAGATGATCACGTAAGCAAGGTCAACTAGTACGGATGGTTAATTATTCACACGCGTCCGATATCGTCGTAGTTATTATCATTATGTGTACACTCCCATTCTTCTGTTAATTTGCGGAAATATCATGTGAATTACTTACTGCCGCCGATAAAAGACGAGAACACAATGACCATTAAAATATCATTGTTTAGAGATCTAGATAATTTTATAGTTTCTTAATTTTATTTGTTTATAAAAGGAGAAATTTATAGTGTATTAAAAATGAGTATAGAGAGTAGATGGCAACTGCTTCCGGTCCTCGGCCTCTCATGGGTTTCCAAAGCGACTTAGGGTGGGCCTCCCTCTCATTCCATGCGGTAAGTGTCGTGATGAGACGAAGATTGTGATGGAGTACCGAGTGAAGAAGGAGGGTCCCAACAAGGATCGTATCTTCTACAAGTGTCCGGATCGCATAATGTGAGTTATTTTATCGTATTTAATGATTATGGTTAGTTTATACCTATTTTCATGATGGTTGTGATTAAAGTTCTAATTTTTGTTTTAATTTCATTGGGATGGCGGTGGGCGATGATGTTCAGGCTTCTCTTTGGGAGGAAGAGTATGTTGAACTTCGTGCAAAAATATCTTGCTGCTGTGCAGAATCTGGCGGCTAATGAGGCGATGATCCAAAAGAAGAAGCCCAAAGATGTTGCACAATCGGGGATCTGTCTGCTTTTTAGGCTGAGATTGGTCGTGAAATCCTAGTGCTACTGAAATGTATTTTAGCTTTAGTTCGTTTAGTGGTAGTTGGGATTGTCTACATTGTAGCGATGCTTTCATAAATTTGTATCTTTTGTGGTGGCACGCATGTTGTATAAATAATTAATTATGATCTAGGTTTTAATATGGTATTTATGTCATGTAATGCGAGATGAGCCGTCATTGGATGTATAATGCTGATCGCCGCTCCCAAGAGTTCATTGACGCGCGCATTCTTTGTTACGTCTTGGCCGAGGCAAACAAACGCGATGGTTTCATGTGCTTGCCCATGTGCCATATGTAAGAATACGGTGGAATATCCTTACTCAAGGACTCTTCATTCACACTTGTTCAAGTCGGGTTTCATGCCAAACTATATTTGTTGGACAAAGCACGGAGAAACCGTGTTGTAATGGAAGAAGGTGAAGAAGAACAATGGGGACGACAATGATATTATTCCGATGGTGCGTGCTTCAATGATCTTTGCAATGGGAGAAGTGAAGAAGAGGTAGCCGCAGAAGATGAGCCGGTGATGATCTTTCTCGGGTCATTCGTGACGCTTTACAAAGAGAATGTGAAAGTGAAAAGGAGAAGATCAAGTTCGAAAGCGGATGCTAGAAGATCACAAGAAATTGTTGTACCCAACTTGTGATGCAGGCGAGAAAAAGTTGGGAACCACACTAAATTGCTGCAATGGAAGGCAAAGAATGATGTATCGATAAAGGGATTTGGAGAGTTACTAAAAATTCAAAAGAAGATGCTTCCGAAGGACAATGAATTGCCCGCCACTATCTACGAAGCAAAACAAGTTGTCTGTCCTATGGGGCTAGAAATAGAGAAGATACATGCATGTCCTAATGACTGCATCCTGTCATGTGGCAAAGAGTACGAGAAATTGGATGCATGCTCGGTATGCCATGCGTCATGATATAAGATCAAAGTGAGATGACCCTGGTGATGTTGAGGGCGAACGTCCGCGGAAGAAAATCCCTACCAAGGTTATGTGGTATGCTCCTATAATACCATGCTTGAAACGTCTGTTCAAAAACAAAGAACATGCAAAATTGTTGCGATGGCACAAAGAAGACCGTAAGGTAGACAATATGTTGAGACACCCTACTGATGGGTCCCAGTGGAGAGCAATCGACAGAGAATTCCTGAAGTTTGCAAATAACGCAAGAAACTTAAGGTTTGCTTTAAGTACAGATGGTATCAATCTTTTTGGAGAGCAGAACAATAGTCATAGCACTTGGCCTGTTACTCTAAGTATCTACAACATTCCTCCTTGGTTATGCATGAAGCGGAAGTTCATTATGATGCATGTGCTCATCCAAGGCCCGAAGTAACCTGGCAATGACATCGATGTGTACCTGAGACCACTTATTGACGAACTTCTCATTTTGTGGAATAAAGAAGGTGTGCGTGTGTGGGGATGAGTACAAACAGAACACTTTGATCTGCGAGCATTGTTGTTCGTAACAATCAATGATTAGCTTTGCTCTAAGTAATCTTTCAGAGACCATCAAATAAGGGATATAATGCATGCACACACTTTGCTTCGGTGATATTAGAGGTGTATTCTTGAAAAAATGTCGAAAGGTCGTGTACCTTGGCCATCGTCGATTTCTTCCTGCAAATCACCCCGTAAGAAAGAAAGGCAAGCATTTTAAAGGGAAGGCAGACCACCTGACCAAGCCTCGCAACCAAATCGGTGAGGATGTACTCGATATGGTCAATGATGTGAAAGTCGTCTTTGGAAAAGGACATGGAAGCCAACCTGTTCCGAACGATGCTAACGGTCACGCACCCATGTGGGAGAAGAAGTCCATATTTTGGGACCTACCCTATTGGCAAGTCCTAGAGGTCCGTGTAGCTCGATCGACGTGATGCACTGACGAAGAATCTTTGTGTGAACTCGCTAGGCTTTATGGGTGTGTATGGAAAGCCTAAGGACACATTTGAAGCCGCAGACAGACTGCGTTGTTTGAGAGAAAGAGACAACTTTGCATCCGGAGAAGACAGATGATGGACACCATTACTTACGTCCTGCTAGCTACACTCTAAGCAAAGAGGAGAAGGAAATCATGTTTGAATGCTTAAACAACATCAAGGTACCATCTGGATTCTCCTCGAATATAAAGGGTATTATAAATGTTGCAGAGAAGAAATTCTGTAACTTAAAGTCCCATGACTGTCACATTCTCATGACGCAATTACTTCCAGTTGCATTAAGAGGAATTCTACCTCCAAATGTACGTCTAGCCACCGTGAAGCTATGTGCATTCCTCAATGCAATTACTCAGAAGGCAATTGATCCAACTGATCTAGCTAAACTATAGAATGATGTGGTTCAATGTCTCGTCAGCTTTGAGTTGGTGTTCCCTCCTTCCTTCTTTGATATTATGACACACCTCCTAGTTCACCTAGTCAAGGAGATTTTCACTCTCGGTCCTGTGTTCCTACACAACATGTTCCCCTTAGAGAGATTCATGGGAGTCCTAAAAAAATATGTTCACAACCGTGCTCGCCCAGAAGGAAGCATCGCCAAGGGCTATGGAACAGAAGAGGTCATTGAGTTCTATGTGGACTTTATTCCTGACCTTGACTCGATTGGTGTTCCTGAATCGAGACATGAAGGGAGACTAAGCAGAAAGGGGACACTAGGGAGGAAAACATATATTGGTACGGATGATGATTATTTCAATAAAGCGCACTACACAGTTCTATAGAACTCCTCTTTGGTAGATCCGTATATTGAGACACACAAGGATCTCTTACGATCCGAGTTTCCAGGGAAGACTGAAGCTTGGATTACGCGTAAGCACATGGAAACTTTCAGCGGTTGGTTGCGAAAAAAATGTCAAGGTGATGAGAGCATCCATGAGCAACTGTATTTATTGGCTATGCAACCATCATGGCATATCGTCACATACAAAGGGTACGAGATAAATGGAAACATATTCTACACAGTAGCCCAAGATAAAAGGAGTACCAACCAAAACAGTGGTGTCCGCATAGATGCCACAGACCCGAATGGGAATAAGCAAACATATTATGGACGCATAGATGAAATATGAGAACTAGAATATGCACCTACTTTGAAGATCCCATTGTTCAAGTGCCAATGGGTCAAGGTGACCGGAGGCGGGGTAACAGTAGACAACGAGTATGGAATGACAACGATGAGACCTTAGTAATATTGGGTACAAAGACGAACCATTCGTCCTTGCCAAGGATGTGAATCGGTGTTCTATGTCAATGATATGTCTACCAAACCAAAAGAGAAAAAAAACGATAATGACTCAACCAAAGAGACAAAGCGCCACATAGTTCTTTCAGGGGAAAAGAGTCATCGTGGGAATTGAGGACAAGTCGGACATGTCGAAGATTATAAAAGGATGACCGAATTCCACCATTCAAAGTGAACAAAGACCCTAGCATCTTGGTAAATGATGAGGACACTCCATGGTTAAGACGCGATCATAACCAAGGGACATACGTAAAGAAGAAATTCAACTTCTGTGCCCCACTTGATGATATAGTGATTTAATGTAGTGTGTGTTTGAGATATTATGTAATAATTGTGAATTCGTATGTTTATTATGTCATGTTTCAAATTAAATCAATGTTTGATTTGATGGGATTTCTCTCTCAAAAAGGTAAATTAGGATATTGAGTGATGAAAAATTAAAATATTAACGTTAAAATGATGTGAAAACAAATTTCTGTCCAAAACCAATAGTTTTAATAATTTTAATTAAACACTACATTTTTGCATTAACGAAATAATAAATATTAGTTACATTATGTTTTATAGTTGTAACAAAAAATAAAAAAGTTAGGTTATAGATTTTTCCTATATGCAATAAAGAAAAAGAAAATCCATATTTTTAACAAAATAATTTTATGCCTTTTATTTAATTTACTATGTATTTAACAAAAACTATTGCATTTCTATTGTATTTAACAAGACTATTGCTTAAAACAGGCGGGAAACGAAACTGTAGGCCACCTTTACTCCCGGGTGGGAAGCCCACCCGGGAGTAAAGGTGGGCTGCAATTTCGTGGCACGCCAAAAAAACCCTTTACTCCCGGTTGGTAATACGCACCGGGAGTAAAGGACCTTTACTCCCGGCTGGTGGCTGGCACCGGGAGTAAATCTCCTAGGTATATAACCGCCAGTGCCAGGCGTAGATCGATCCCCTCCTCTTCTTCCTCGTCGAACATCGCCGCCCTTTCTCTTCTTCCTCGTGCCACCGTCGATTCGTCTTCCCCTACGCATCAGCCCGCCCCCGTGACACCGGAGCCCGCGCCTCGCCTCGTGCGGTCCTCCACCGCCGACGACCTCGCGCCGACGACCTCGTGCGGCCCGGCCTCCACCGCGCACGCCCGTGGCCCTCCACCGGGCCCGCCCGAGGTGAGAGTTCTCTCGGCTTTCATCATGCATGGTGAAACGGCGTCAGTGAGGGCCCATGCATGGTTGGGGTCTTTTGCTGCTTGTCGTCCATAGCGGAGGAGCCATCAGCTGCTCGTCTTGGGGGCATGCCATGCATGGTTGTCAGTTTCAACAATGGCGTCTTAATTGGGGGCAACGTCATGCCATGGCTGCGGCGAATCATTTCCTTGAAGCATGCCACGTGCAAGTCAACAGCCTTGCCGTCCAAGTGGATGTGGTACCGTCGCGCCGAAACCTACTCATGCCCTTGTTGTCTCCAGAAGTCACATGGTGGCAAATCTTGCGATGCCTTCCGGTTGAGCTCTAAGGCTCGGCCGTCGTGGACAATGCGTTCCGGCAGTGTGGCGCAGCCCTGGTGGATGCCGAGGTCTTGTTCGAAGCAGTGGTAGACGTAGCTAGCTGAAACTTGCAACATCATGACATCACGCACCGACGACACCGCCCCGGCCCGCCTCACGTCGTCGTCGTCAGCACACCGGCCACCGCGCCGACACGTATATATACGTCATTTGTATTCATATGCATGTATATATACGTCGCGGAGCACCGCCGCCCTTGTTCGCCTATGTGTTTCTATGTATACGGCGGAGCACCGCCGCCCTCGTTCACCCATGTGTACAAACATATATACGGCGGAGTTGAGCACCGCCACTCTCATCACACCGCCCTCTCTCGCGGCCTAGTCGATCAACATTCGTATTACGTGTCGGCATAAGATATATTGTAGTTAATAAAGTGACTATGTTTAGTTTAAGATATATGATGAATGACTACATGGTTCACATGGTACATAGGATATATAACAACATCATGCACTGACACCGCCCCGGCCCGCCTCACGTCGTCGTCGTCAGCACACCGGCCACCGCGCCGACACGGTTATATACGTCATTTGCATTCATATGCATGTATATATACGTCGCGGAGCACCGCCGCCCTCGTTCGCCCATGCGTTTCTATGTATACGGCGGAGCACCGCCGCCCTCGTTCACCCATGTGTACAAACATATATACGGCGGAGTGGAGCACCGCCACTCTTGTCACACCACCCTCTCTCGCGGCCTAGTCGATCAACATTCGTATTATCGTTATCGTTAACGCTAAATCAATCACACCGAATTAATGCCGGGGGTGACTAGGGCGAACCGCGTTGTTGATGTCACCGACGGCGTGGTTAGCCCTAGTCACCGACGCAGTCATTCCTAGTGTGGTGAATTAAATCCTGTGACCGAGGGCAAGATTTAATAATGCATATTGTTCGTAGATTTTACGCATGTAAGCAAAGATTTAACATACTATATATTGGTTTTGTTTTTGAAGCTAGATGGCCGAATTCAGAAACATGGATGAGGAGGAGTTGATGATGAATTTGATCAACACTGGCACTCAAGTTGCGGCGATGATGGTGCTAAAAATAACGTGCAAGAGGATGCAGATGACGGAGTCAAGATTAGCTCTTGAACAAAATGAGCAACAACATATTGGCCAAGTATATATTTTTTATTATTAGCTATATAATTATCATATGTCTTATGTGTGCTCATGACATTAAAAATAATGTTTATGTTTTGTAGCCCTCTGGATCGACATCAACAACTACAACGAAGAGTAAAAATGTTCGAGGTCCCAAAAAGCCATTGGAGGGCCGCTTCATCATCTCGGAGTTCAATGTGGATACAGACGAACCGGGTGGCCAAATAAAACGAAAGTTGTGCACCACTATGGTTACCTTGTACGAGACCGGATCCCGATCAGTACCCGTGAATGGAAGAAGAAGACCAATGCTCCTCATATCAGTTTTGTCTCCGATCGTGACAAGACGTTAATTTGGAAAGATGTCTTGGTACATTTCACGCTCCAAACAGATGGTTATGATGATATTATAGATGGTGATGAATTGAAGGAGCGAGTTAGGGATTGGGCAATGAAGAAGATGGCCACCCAGTTTCAGACTTGGAAGAAACACCTATACACGACGTATGTCAAGAAGAACATAGCACCAGATTTTCTTGTCCCGCACCCGATCTCAAAGCGAGGCCCTATTGGGATGAGTTTGTACAAGATAAGACATCGGAAGAGGGTGCGAGTCGGGTGATAAAGAACCAACGTAATGCCCAACGTAAGACATACCACCATAACTTGGGATCGGTGGCTACCCGACGCCATTAAGAAGTGGAACAAAATGGAAGCGCACCTTCTTGCCAAGGGTATCACACCGAATCACTTTCGAGTGGGGAGAGCGTGCAAAGAATTGGTTTTTCGCTCATGGGGAACCACTGGACCAGAGAGCGAGGAAGTGCGTTTATGGTGCAAGACTGCAAGAAGCAAAGCAGAAAGATTGTTTTATGCTCAGAGAGCTACTACTAGTGGTGCGTTCAGGCCCAACAGAGAGAAGGATGAGCTAACATATGCCATCGGGACTATTGAACATGGTGGCTGAACTAGAGGCAAAGAAAGTGTCTCGTGGGAGCATGGATTCCCTCAGGACAGACCTTCCTACAGAAGCCGCCAGAGAAAGAAGGAAGAAGAGGCACAATGGCTCCAGAGGTTGGAGAAAGCGGTGTGTGAAGCACAGGAGCGGGGAAAAAACCTTGAAGCGAGAATGCAGGAGGAAATCAGAAGGCAAGTGCAAATAGCAGTGAGTGCAAGCAAGTAGGCATCAGAGCCAGGAATCAACATTAGCCAATCTGTTCAGTTGAAAAGCAGTTGCGCTTCCACAGAGATACCAAATCAAGGGACACAGGATCAAGCTTCTTCCATGGATGACGCCATCAACCTTGTACAACGTGTGAGCTACACATTCAAAGGGGAATTCCACAATCAAGGTGGCTATCGATCTTGTTAATCCTATCGACCGAACCAAGACACCAAGGATTCATGGGAATATAATCCAAGAAGGATATGCTACCATCTCGGTAGATAAAGCTGAAAAAGGTTTTAGTGATTTGCCTCTTGACATTCCTGGAGGTGATGACGAGAAGACTCTAGGAGAAGCGGAGAAGACATTCATTCTATGGCGCAAGCGCTACATTGTCATTCTTGGGATGTCGGCTCCACCTCCTCCTGAACTACCTCACCATAGGTACGTGCGGATGAAAACACTACATCATTAATTTGTATTGGCTTAAATAATTAACAATCTGCTCATAATAATATGTCATTCCTTTTTTAGTAGCAGATCCTCCCCCAACCTAAATCCAATTGTTCAATCGCCAGATCATCATAGTGCTCTGTACGATGACATTGTGTTGGAAGGCGAGGCTGCATCCACACCATCTCTAAGGAGGTCTCCAACGCCGCAGCCGACACCTCGAAGGAGGTCTCCAACACCGCTGCAACCACCTCCAAGGAGGTCTCCAATGCCTCCCCCGCCCCCGCCTACCAAGAAGCCTAGCAAGAGGCCAGTCCCTCAAACGAAGAACCAGTCCCCGCCTGCAAAGAAAGCCACCATGAAACCAAGGGCTATTCCCAAAATAATATCTAAAGAGAAGGAAGAAGGAACTGATGCATATAAAAAAGATATGTCTAGATTCTATGACAAACTTAAAAAGAATCAAGAAGCAAGGAGAAACCCAGAGAAACCGTACTTATTAGTAGCTCCAGATATTCTAAGAAAAGGGTGGCTTCTTACCGGCAACAACAATGAGGAATCTAAAAATCGTCCAAATCAACGTTATCGGGACTATGACCCTTGCTCTCACCAAGTCAATTGAGTGACACAGAGAAAAAAAGCGAGGCGAGAAAGGGGTTGCCCAACTCGGACAACAAAGCGCACCAATCAGTCCCCGCTGTAGTTGTTGGTAATGAATATGGTTTGAATTTAGGATTAATGCATCGAGGCAAACATACCTCCAGATGTCGATTTGGATCACCTTGGTGAATTTAAAGATGAAGAAAAGTCTCGAAAACCTTTAGTCCTGTTTGGTGATGGAAACATTGAGAGTAAAGGTTGATATTTGGAATCGTGGCATGTCGAGAGGCAACCCTTTAGTCCTTATCGATCTCGATCTAGGGGCGCAAAAGGACTCCTTTAGTCCCGGATGCTTGCATCCCGAGGCAACTACGACTAGAGGGGATTTCCCACCGAGTGTTGGTGTCGGTTCTCTACATTGGTTACTGGCGAGTGATGTTAGAAATTGACTAAAGCGATTTTAGTCCTATGGGTACGACACTCTCCGACTAAAGGTTATCATTATTGGACGTACACGATGAAGTAATAATTCTTTAGTCCTATTGGTAATACTCATCACCGACTAAAGGTTTTTTTATGTAGATTTACTTTTTTTGATTTTTTTGTTTTCTTTTCAAAATAGGTTTTTGAAGTCGATTGCGTAATGAAATTGGTTTATTATACATTTATATGCCAAAGATATTATGTTTCTTCAAGCACAATGAACGTATTAAATCACACACTTCAAGCATAGTGAATATATATATATATATGCATGCATCATATATATATTTACATGCATGCATGCATATGTGTATTTTACATTATATTATTTCATGTGCATATATTACAAAAGATTTAATTACAGCTGTTGTGATATAACAAGTTTCTAGCTTGGCTTCCATGGCATTGATGGGTCGAAGTAGAACTCTCCTTGAATCGATGACTGGTCATTAAAAAATCCTGCTATAGACTCTTGAATTGCTTTGATTTGGTTCTTGATCTATGACCTTTTCCTCCAACCATCGAGCCTACAGGTGTTTGAATTAAAGGAAAATAAATTAATATATTTACATACATATATATATATATAGAGACATAGTAACACAATCAATAATAATAATTAAAATGAATATATAGTGTATTTTTAACGCATTTTGAGTCTCTCTCAGAGAGTTCTTTGAAGACCAATTTGATAAACTTGCAAACATAGTAACCACAAAGAGTTGTTCTCTGTTCGCTCGCATACACCACTTTACGAGAAAAAGATTTGTCATCCAATCTGGTGATCCTTGGATAAACTATATGTTTAATTAATAAAGATGATGCGATTTAGGGACTTACTTTCAAAGGGATTACATTTAGTGGCGCTTTGTTTTTTCCCATGTGTTCATCTCAATAAAGGTTTTTCAAACACCGCCAAATAAAAAAAATTGCCACGTCATCGATCATAGTTAATCATCATGTTTGTGTGTATATATAGTTGCTAGAGATACCAAATTACCTCCGGATAATATCTATCATATCTTGGTAGTCTTGTTATGATTTTCTCTATCGTGTCATAGATTATCGTTTAATTTTCACCGATCGATGTCCATCAATATCCAAAGGATTGTTGCATGTGTTTATAGGATATAACGATAACACTCATTAATTAACTACAATCAACATATGAGCCATTAAGGATGATCAACATTATTAACACTCACTTGAAGTTGTAGGGAAAGAGTATATCCTTCTTGTATGCTGGTTCACTAAGTTCATGAGGTTACTCTCTGACTCAGACTTCCAATTAGACTTTGGAGTAACTAGGTCTTTGAATACTATATGGGGATCAACAAAACCAATTTCATTGCAGCCTTTCTTTCTGAGCTCTGTCATTATAAATCTACATATATATAGTACTTGTTAGGATAATTTATATGCATATAAACACATATGATGAGTTTAATAATAGATTGAGAGAATTATTACTTATAGGCAATAGCAGCTAATGATAACTTTGTCCAGAGAGGTCAGGTGACATAGTTGATGAAATTCTGCAAAGTCAACATACATAACATCATCGCCATGGAACTAATGTTCGTCTCTAATTCTGACACCAACGCAGAAGTCTCCACCGGTAGACGCCTGCATGTACCACTTGTTTTGCAGGTACATTTGCGTCCCTAGATCACATAAGGCTTGAGGGTTGTATAGACTCTGGCCTAGTACAAATTTTTTCTTCCAAATATCAACCTCCGCCGCACTCTTAATGTTTCCATCACCAAACATCTGGTAAAGGTCGAGACTAGTCTCTTCAATAAATTCACCAAGGTGATCCAAATCGATATCCGGAGGTATGTTTGCCTGATGCATTAATCCTAAATTCGAACCATATTCATTACCAACAACTAGCGGGGGGACTGATTGGTGCGATTGTTGTCTGAGTTGTGCAACTCCTTTCCCTGCCCACTTCTTTTTCTGTGCCGCCTCAATTGACTTGGTGAGAGTGCGGTCATAGTCCGTTAACATTGATTTGGACGGCTTATGAGATTCCCGCTGTTGTTGCTGGTAAGAAGCCACCTTAATACTCAAACCAGACTCACTACTCAACTCCAGACTAAGAGGTGAAGGAAGTAACGGGAGAATTATTCATGATGCATGAATCGTTCTTACGAACAAAAACATCAAAGTTTATAATGCACATAAACAACATTTATTTTTATATAGGGCATAGTAATATTACTACTCCACCACACAAAACCTTTTTAATCAAATAAGGAATGGTGAGAAAGAAATAAGATAAGTCAGAAGCAATTTGGACCAAATTAATCAAGTTAAATTTAGTCATCCCAAATTATTTTGAAGTTTTTGTAAACCAATACCACAAAAACTTTGTAACGATCGCTCTGATACCATTCTGTGGCAGAACCTCCTAAATTATAGGGCCCACATGCACCTGTCACTATCCAACGACCTTTGACATCTATGCATATGTTCCTGGTAATTTAAGAAGACTGTCGGGTGTCCTCGGGGAACCCCGAATCATCCACGATTTCCGAGCAGGATCACATTACAGAGTCATTGCAGTATTACAACAGTTTATTCAAATAGACACATCAGAGCAAAAGTAGCGGAAGACTTACAATAACATAGTTTACAAACCATTTGTTTCAAACCGTACAACTAAGTTCGATATTAATACAAACCAAAGTAGTGGAGCGGCATTATAATATAATACAAAACACACAATGAGGCTGCCTGCCCAAGGGCCACACAATTACTTCTCAACGTCATCACAAGGTACAACTGTCATGCAGCACGATCCACAACAGATCTGCTCATGAGGCTCACCTGCAACAAGGGTCAACGAACCCTGAGTACAAAAGTACTCAACAAGACTTAACCGAAATAAGAATTAAAAGAACGCAGGAATGCAGGCTCATGGGATTCAAGGTATGGCTTTAGCAATAATCAAGGTTCTTTTGCGTAAAAGCATTTTAACAAAAATCTATATATCAACATTTAAAACTTCATAAAGATCATATACAAAGCTGACATGATCCTCATTGATATCATGAAACTTCATAACCAACACCTTCTCAAACCATCCTCAAGTTTCAGTTATTAATTACTACGATGATGAACAGTGAGTTGAGTCTCTATAACCGAGGAGCAACGACGATTCGAACCGATTATAAACCCAGCTAGGGATTCCAGACCACACGACATATGCAGGTCTCCGACCTACATATACCAACCTACCCTTGGATCCTCTAAAACAAGAACGGGTCCACGCTACCCGAGAATACAGTACTCCACCAATCCAGCCCATTGACATGTGGGTACACGCTATTCCCGCCATCTCTCCACTCCTAGTGCGCGAGTCGCCATTCTCGTAATAGAATTGCCAAGTTCAGGCTTACCAGAGTATGTGGTTAGTACTACAAATTCTCACCTCATGCAATTCAACAACGAACGTGCCTTAATCGACACAGGCGAAAAGATCCCGCTCACAAGACCTCCATGTCTTGTGGCTCACACACACCGAGTCCGCCAGGTCTAAATTTATTACTCCACATTCCCATATCACATGCTAACATAATTAACCAATGTCCCATTTAAAACTTGCAGGTGGCAGGTAGTCACCCGACTTTCATCGTTCTACGCATAGCTAAGCAAAACTAGGCATATACGAATTTAAAACTGGTAATATGGTAAATATGGAATAACAAGGGTGGTAATGCACCAATTAGGCTTTTACCTAACTCCTAATCACTTAATGCAGTAACGGAAAGCAAAAGCGAAATTAATTTGTAAAACACAAGGTAGGGTTGTATGCATCCGGGGCTTGCCTGCGTTGACGGAAAAGTCCGGCTCTTGCGACGCTTCACAAGAATTCGGTCCGACCTCAACAGACGGATTAACCTCCTCAACAACTTGATTAACTACCACGTGTTCACCTTCGTTCACTACACGTAATAACAATGCCATGTTTAACATGATGCGGAATACGAAATATGATGCTCGATGATGAATACAAAAATCAACAATTTGAATACAACTTTCCTTCGCGGTACAGTTGCAAGTCAAACAAACTAAATCTTTTTCGTAACACATACATCAACTGCCAAGGATCATTAACAACAAATGACCCAAGGTCATCACTCAATCCAAAATTACAAACAAAACCTAAATCACTAAAGGTTACTATTTGCTTTTATGAATTAATTATTTAATTCAAAATTATGAAATAAATCAACTTATTCCAATTGAGCCAAAAAATTTTGTAAACATTCATTACATGATAACTAAGTGGCAAAACAAATTTCATAATTTTTGGACAAGTAAATAAGCCTAGAAAATTCATGGAAATCCATTTATTAATAAATTGAGCAATTTTTATCACATTCAAAAAGTACTGAAAAACATTATTTCATATTTTTCTTAAATACTTTACATCATAGAGAAGTCACACAAAAATTTTTATAATTTTTGGAGCTCTAAATAAATCTACACAAAAATAACAAAAATAGACACTATTCATTCAAATCTGAAAATAGAAAAATCCATTTGAACGCTGAGTCACTGACATGGTGACCCCACCTGTCATCCCCTTCCTCCTGCTTTGACTACGGCGATGATGGCGCTGACCGGCGATATCTCGACGACGGCGAGATCAACGGCGACGGCGAAGACACTATCATGATCACTACATCACGGCGCACCGATTTATGGCACAAACGCGACCAATTACTGCCTGGACCGAAAGCACTCGCGCCATGCCATGGCGGCGATGATAACCTGGCGACACAATGCCTACAAACAAAGCCAAAAACGGAGAAATAGAGGGCATGGGAAGGTCCAGTAGCTCACCACGAACACGCTGGAGCAAAGAATGAGACCGGATAAGCTACGAGGACACAGGTCGACGTTGACAGCGGTCACGGCGGAGCGATCTTCGACGACGGCGATGCTCCGGTAGCTATGGTGGTCAAAATGAGAAACCAATAGGTCACAAAGCACTACATCAATGCGGCGAAGCTGAAGCAAGACTCAAGAAGGCGCGAGACTCACCGTAGCGCGACCGCCACGGCGCGCCGCTGGGCTCGACGGGCGGACGGCCGTGTGGAGAAGAAATCTGACGAGTGGCGGTTCCGGTGAAATTAAGCCAATTGATGAGTTGACTAAGCGCGCAAGGATAAGGCGGAGCTAAAGGATGCTTTGCTGCAACGGCAGAGGCACTGGTTCGACGACGAGAGCTCACCGGAGATGATCGGCAACGTCGAGAAAAACAGAGGGCGAAGGAAGAACAACGACGACGGCGTCGAGAGCTTTATAGGGCGGCCAAGGAAGCAAGGAGAAGCCACGGCGACGCCTTTCCAGCGCCAAATAGCCAAAGCCAAGACCGCCACACGCGCGCATGGAACGCCAAAGAAGGTCGCCGGCAGTGAGTCGGCTTCCGCAGTTACTGTTCACAGTAATTACAAGTTTGCCATTCGCTAAAATTCACAAATTACTCTCAAATTTTCATAACAACTCAAAATCTCCAAAATAAAGTTGTTCAAAATCAAAAGTTCTACAACTTTGATTTTATAACCATCTCCTAATTCGGTCTAGATTTTGAAATCAACTTTTGAATTTGAATAGGAAATTTAACAATTACGCCTTTTGAATTACTCAAAATTTTCTAAACAACTTGAAAAACTCCAAAACAAACTTTGTATAACTTGCCAAGCTCTACACTTTTTCTTTTGGGATCAACCCCAAATTATGCTTAGATTTTGAAATGGATTTTCAGGGTAGGATTAAAATGCTGAAAAGCGAGGTTTTCTCGAAAAATTCAAAATCGAAACAAACTTTGAACTAGAGTCAACCAATACAATTCAACACATACCACATGAATATAAACTTGTTTTAGTGCATGCATCTCAAAGTTTTCACCAAATGCCAAATGCTTTGCAATGCATATGATGACATGTCAGGTTTTAGTATTTTAAACACCCGAGATGTTACAATCCTTCCCCCTAAAAGAAATCTCGCCCCGAGATTCAAAGCCATTGAGTAAGTAATGGAAAAGAAAATGTGTTAATCCAAAAACATCCAGAACTTTTCCATAAAACAACTGAGGTTCTTTTACAAAACATAATTTGAAGTAACCGAGCTCAACTAACATTATTCTATTCTATATTGACGCTAGAAACTCTGAAAACTTTTCTAACAAGTAATCTTTGGATTCCCAGGTAGCTTCCTCTTCTGAATGTTGATTCCATTGTATCTTGTAGAACTTTATTGTTCTCCTCCGAGTAACACGATCTTTCTGATCCAACACTCGGATAGGATATTCTGAATAAGTCAGATCTGGTTCAAGTTCCACTCCTTCAACTTCAACATTCCGCTCAGGCACTCGGAGACACTTCTTCAACTGAGACACATGGAACACATCATGTACAGCTGATAAATGTTCTGGTAATTTCAAGCGATAGGCCACTTTTCCATATCTCTCCAAAATTTGAAATGGTCCAATATATCGAGGTGCCAACTTGCCTTTAACACCAAAATGGTTAACTCCCTTCATTGGTGATACTTTCAGATATACAAAATCTCCTTTGTTAAACACCAATGGTCTCCGTCGTCTATCCGCATAACTCTTTTGGCGGGACTGAGCTATTTTCAAATTACTCTGTATTTGCCTAACCTTGTCTTCCGTTTCTTTCACAAGGTCAACTCCAAAGAATCTTCTTTCTCCGGGCTCCGACCAACTCAATGATGTTCGCACCTATGGCCATAGAGTGCTTCAAATGGAGCCATTCTAATGCTTTCCGATAACTATTATTATATGAGAACTCACCCAAAGGTAAGCATTCGTCCCACTTGTTGGAATAATTAAGGACACAACACCTTAACATATCTTCAAGCACTTGATTGACTCTTTTCACCATCCCATCGATCTGCGAATAATAAGTCATACTATATAGGAGCTTGGTATCCAAGGAAGAATGCAATTGTTTCCAAAAATCGGAGACAAGCTGTGTACCCCGATCGGACACTATGGTCTTTGGTATTCCATGGAGACTCATAATTCTTGCTAAATATATCTTGGCGTATTGGACAATGGGGATATATAGTCTTGACAGGGAAGAAAATGTGTCGACTTAGTGAGTCGATCTACAATAACCCATATTGAGTCAAATCCCTTTGCTGTCTTGGGTAGACCAACAATAAAGTCCATACTTATATCCTCCCACTTCCAAGCTGGAATATGTAAGGGTTGTAGTTCTCTCCAGCAGACCTCAAATGTATAGCTTTCACCTTTTGACAAGTATCACACTTTGCTATATATCTCGCAATTTCTATCTTCATTTTGTCCACCAAAACCTTTGTTTTAAGTCATGGTACATCTTATTGCTTCCCGGATGGATAGATAACCTAGTAGCATGTGCTTCTTCAAGAATTGATCGTCGCAACTCGGGAACTTTTGGTACTACCAAACGATCCTTGAACCATAACACACCTTCATTATCTATCTTTGAAACATTCCGCCTTTCCATTCCTGGACTCTTTCCTTGATATGGGCTATACCCTTGTTTTCCTTCCGAGCAAAACAATAACTTGATCTCGAATAGTGGCTTCAACAATTATGTTGGTCAAACTACCTTGTTGAATTACTTCTACATTTAGCTTCTCCATTTCTTGACATAAAGTCAAACCCATTGTTCTTACCGTCCGAGCAATTACAATAGCTTTTTCGATTTGAGAGCATCTCGCAACTACATTGGCTTTACCGGGGTGATAATGTACTTCCAAATCATAATCCTTAATTAGTTCTAACCATCTTCTTTGTCGCATGTTCAACTCGATCGAGTAAAGATATATTTTAAGCTCTTGTGATCTCAGATATATATGGCACGTATTACCAAGCGGTATGCCGCCAAATCTTTAGAGCATGAACCACAAATTTGCTAACTCTAAATCATGAGTAGGATAGTGTTCTTCATGTTGCTTAAGTTGCTCGGACGCATATGCAATGACTCGCCTTCTTGCATCAACACACATCCAATACCAATACACGAAGCATCACAATAAACATCAAACGGCTTCTCGATATCGAGTTGAGCTAACACTGTGCAGCGATGAGTCAACAACCTTTTAAAGTCCGGAAAGCCTCTTCACAACTGATGACCGCACAAACTTGACTTGGTTCTTCAACAATTTAGTTATGGACTTTGATACTTTAGAGAAATCTGGAATAAACCTACGGTAATATCCCGCCAATCCAAGAAAACTCCGAACTTGATGAACTGTGGTTTGGCGCTTTCAATCAAGCACATCCCTCACTTTGCCGGGATCAACTGCAACTCCTTCTACCGACAAGACATGTCCAAGAAATTGCACTTCCTTAAGCCAAAAATCACACTTGCTTTGAACTTCGCATACAATTGATGTTCTCTCAAACGAGTCGAACAATTACGAGGTGTTCTCGCATGTTCATCTTATTCTTGGAATATACTAGTATATCATCTATAAATACCACTACAAACTTGTCTAGCTCAGGCATGAATACTGAGTTCATCAAATACATGAAATGAGCTGGAGCATTGGTCAAACCAAAAGACATCACCAAGTATTCATATAATCCGTATCTCGTGGTAAATGCCGTTTTGGGAATATCTTCAGGCTTTATCTTAATTTGGTGATACCCTGATCTCAAATCTATCTTGGAGAAAACTTTGGCTCCGGCCAACTGATCAAAAAGCAAATCTATCCGAGGTAATGGATACTTATTCTTGATGGTCACTTCATTCAATGGACGATAGTCAACACATAACCTCAGGGTCTCATCTTTCTTTTTCACAAAAATTGCCGGACATCCCCAAGGTGAGGAACTAGGTTGGATAAACCCCTTCTCAATTAATTCTTGTAACTGAGCCTTCAACTCGACCAATTCCTTAGGTGGCATTCTATAAGCTCTCCGAGAAATCGGAGCTGTTCTAGGTTGTAACTCTATGTTAAACTGTACATCCCTATCAGGTGGTAGACCGGGTAAATCCTCAGGAAACACATCAGGAAATTCACGTACTACCGGGATATCTCTAATCTCTTTGACGGCAGTTGCACAAACTCGGCCCACTGATCTTCTTAGGGTTGGAAGTTGGATGAGAAGTTGAGAATTACTATCAGGCAAACTTACTCTTAAAGTCCTATTCAAAGCATCTATAACAAATTTATCTTTGATACATCCAATTCATTCCCAAGATTACATCTATATCCTGATCCTTAAGGATAATCATGGTAGTGGGAAAAATATGCCCACCCAGGTTTACGGGTACCTGGTACACCATTTCCTTAGTACACAGACGTCCCCCGGGCGACTGTACAAAGAAACTTTCCTTTGTTGCCCCAATTGAAATTTCATACTTCATGACAAATGTTCTATTGATGAATGAATGCGATGCGCCAGAATCAAAAAGTATAACTACAGGGTGATTGGCAACAGGAAACATACCCATCATCACTGGCTCCCCTTCCGGAATTTCTCCAGCTTGAATATAGAACACCCGTCCGATCTTCCTCTCATCTTTTCCCTTCTGAGCATTCTGGTTGTGGTTCTTGTTTGGTGCTTGACCCTGTTGTTGATTGGCAGGGGTCTTCTGATAATTCTGATTAACCTACCTAGGATATGGACATTCCCTAGAGAAATGACCAGTCCTTCCACAATTGTAACACGGATAGTTGTGATCCTGTGACGTTGGAGCATTACCACCAGGAGCATTGGTTGACTGTGAGTTCGGATAGGTTATCGCAGGACGGACATTTGACTGTTGCCCAGCTTGGAATTGCGGCGGACGATAAGGAGGAGGACGATTATGGTTTATTGGATGATAAATCACTCTACTTCTTTTGGTTTCCACCAAAAGGTCCGAGACAACACATTCTTTTTTTTTCTTCTTGAGCTCCTTATCTTGCCGATACTTTGCCTCTAAAGCAATTGCAATATTTACTCGCCTCATGATAAGTGATATTGGTACAGTTTGTCATCATTGTCTCAGTAGTTTGGTATTCGGACCTCTCATGAACCATTTCTTTTCTTGGCATCCGTATTGACATGTTCGGATGCATCTTGCGACGGATGATTGAATCTTCCCACATCTTTGCATAACCGTTTGATCCCCTTGCCTCAAAGCAAGGAATTCATCCAACATCATAGCCATCACTCCTTCGGGATATAATGGGCTCTGAAAGCGATGCGAAATTCTATCAAGTTAACGAACGCTGCGGGTTGCATGGCCATCGATTTGCATACCAAGCATCAATTGCACCTCTAAGTTCTTTGGGCAGCAAACACCGGTTTCTGAAACTACATGCGATGAATAAGATCAAATTTCGCTCCATGGTCCTAAGCCGGTCCATCGACCTCCGATGGTTCATACGCCTTTGGTGAACACCGGGGTTTTGTATCCGTGAAATCCACATAGGTAGCCTCATGCTCATTATGATTGCGCCATGGTTTCCATGCATCGATTCTGATTACTTTGAGCCATCTCATGAAGCAAACGAGAATTTTCCACAGTCACATTGACTAATGCAAATATAGCATCGGCCGAAATGGTTACGGCATCGGTGGCGGGTTGGGGATATCATCATCATCTTGTGAAGTACCGTGAATATGCGATCCCCACGTCGATGCATCCGCTCATAACAAACCAAACTTTATTCACAAGACTTTATAGAATTGCTGGCAGACTTACTCCGGACACATAACATAGGGTTTATTACTATAAACACCAGACCCTATATGTACCAAAACAAGATACATAGCTTAACCAAGATTAACTATTACTCAACTCTACTCTTTTTCATGATTACTTCAAACTTCAGGCTCGGTATCCATTCCGGAATTATTACCGCCTTCATCATCACTTTCATTGATCATTACTAATTCTTCAGGATCTTCTTCTTCTTCCTCTTCCGATTCGCTATCATCGGCAAGGATGACACCGGGGTCCATGGCATCAGCTTGAGGCTCATGATTCGGGTTTAGTAGATTGCTAAGCCTATGAACTTCCTCATGTAGATAGGTATTATGTTCTTCTAAATCTTCTACATAGAATTCTAGCTCATAAGTTCTAGCTCTAGCTACATTCTCCCTATGCCAGGCTTCATTTTGTCCCTCCACCGTACGAACTAACATGCTTTCGCAGTTCCTGTGTGTAGTGGTGAGACGCCTCAATTGATCCTGTAATTCTCCTACCTGTATAGCATCCAAAGCCCTATCTCTAGTAGCTTGCGCTAACTCTATAGAAATCCTCTGTATCTCCACCTGGGGATCAGGCCTAGAACTGCTACTGCTAGCACCATCGTTTCTAGGGGCAAGTTGGTGACGAGGAACTCCTTTGGGTCCAGTGGACTTACGGGGCGTCATCTTGGTACGAGCCATACTATAGGAAGCCAATTTAATCCAAATAAGACCATTTGATCAAAATCCAATAAGTAGCTAAGATGGATTACAATACTCAAACCAGACTCACTACTCAACTCCAGACTAAGAGGTGAAGGAAGTAACGGGAGAATTATTCATGATGCATGAATCGTTCTTATGAACAAAAACATCAAAGTTTATAATGCACATAAACAACATTTATTTTTATATAGGGCATAGTAATATTACTACTCCACCACACAAAACCTTTTTAATCAAATAAGGAATGGTGAGAAAGAAATAAGATAAGTCAGAAGCAATTTGGACCAAATTAATCAAGTTAAATTTAGTCATCCCAAATCATTTTGAAGTTTTTGTAAACCAATACCACAAAAACTTTGTAACGATCGCTCTCGATACCATTCTGTGGCGTAACCTCCTAAATTATAGGGCCCACATGCACATCCACTTTGTCCAACGACCTTTGACATCTATGCATATGTTCACAGTAATTTAAGAAGATCACGGTGTCCTCGGGGAACCCCGAATCATCCACGATTTCCGAAAGCAGATCACATTACGAGTTATTGCGATATTACAACAGTTTATTCAAATAGACACATCGAGCAAAAAGTAGCGGAAGACTTACAATAACATAGTTTACAAACCATTTGTTTCAAACCGTATAACTAAGTTCGATATTAATACAAACCAAAGTAGTGGGCGGCATTATAATATAATACAAAACACACAATGAGGTTGCCTTACCTTAAGGGCCACACATTACTTCTCAACGTCATCACAAGGTACAAGCTGTCATGCAAAAGACGATCCACAACAGATCTCGCTCATGAGGCTCACCGCAACAAGGGTCAACGAACCACAGTACAAAAGTACTCAACAAGACTTAACCGAAATAAGAATTAAAAGAACGTGGGAATGCGAGGCTCATGGGATTCAAGGTATAGCTTTAGCAATAATCAAGGTTCTTTTTAGTAAAAGCATTTTAACAAAAATCTATATATCAACATTTAAAACTTCATAAAGATCATATACAAAGTGACATGATCCTCATTGATATCATGAAACTTCATAACCAACACCTTCTCAAACCATCCTCAAGTTCCGATTTATTAATTACTACGATGATGAGCAGTGAGTTGAGTCTCCATAACCGAGGAGCAACGACGATTGAACCGATTATAAACCCAAATTGGGATTCCAGACCACCACGACATATGCAGGTCTCCGACCTACATATACCAACCTACCCTTGGATCCTCTAAAACAAGAACGGGTCCATGCAGAGAGAATACAATACTCCACCAATCCACCCATTGCCACATGGGTACACGCTATTCCGCCATCTCTCCACTCCCAAAGTCTTGAGAGTAGCCATTCTCGTAATAGAATTGTCAAGTTCAAAGCTTACGGAGTATGTGGTTAGTACTACAAATTCTCACCTCATGCAATTCAACAACGGACGTGCCTTAATCGACACACAAGGGAAAGATCCCGCTCACAAGACCTCCATGTCTTGTGGCTCACACACACCGAGTCCGCCCGGTCTAGATTTATTACTCCACATTCCCATATCACATGCTAACATAATTAACCAATGTCCCATTTAAAACTTGCAGGTGGCAGGTAGTCACCCGACTTTCATCGTTCTACGCATAGCTAAGCAAAACTAGGCATATACGAATTTAAAACTGGTAATATGGTAAATATGGAATAACAAGGGTGGTAATGCACCAATTAGGCTTTTACCTAACTCCTAATCACTTAATGCAGTAACGGAAAGCAAAAGTGAAATTAATTTGTAAAACACAAGGTAGGGTTGTATGCATCCGGGGCTTGCCTGCGTTGACGGAAAAGTTCGGCTCTTGCGACGCTTCACAAGAATTCGGTCCGACCTCAACAGACGGATTAACCTCCTCAACAACTTGATTAACTACCACGTGTTCACCTTCGTTCACTACACGTAATAACAATGCCATGTTTAACATGATGCGGAATACGAAATATGATGCTCGATGATGGATACAAAAATCAACAATTTGAATACAACTTTCCTTCACAGATGCAGTTTGCAAGTCAAACAAACTAAATCTTTTTCGTAACACATACATCAACTGCCAAGGATCATTAACAACAAATGACCCAAGGTCATCACTCAATCCAAAATTACAAACAAAACCTAAATCACTAAAGGTTACTATTTACTTTTACGAATTAATTATTTAATTCAAAATTATGAAATAAATCAACTTATTCCAATTGAGCCAAAAAATTTTGTAAACATTCATTACATGATAACTAAGTGGCAAAACAAATTTCATAATTTTTGGACAAGTAAATAAGCCTAGAAAATTCATGGAAATCCATTTATTAATAAATTGAGCAATTTTATCACATTCAAAAAGTACTGAAAAACATTATTTCATATTTTTCTTAAATACTTTACATCATAGAGAAGTCACACAAAAATTTTTATAATTTTGGAGCTCTAAATAAATCTACACAAAATAACAAAAAATAGACACTATTCATTCAAATCGAAAATAGAAAAATCCATTTGAACGCCGAGTCATCGACATGGTGACCCCACCTGTCATCCCTTCCTCCCGCTTTGACTACGGCGATGATGGCGCTGACCGGCGATATCTCGACGACGGCGAGATCAACGGCGACGGCGAAGACACTATCATGATCACTACATCACGGCCTTGCACCGATTTGTGGCACAAACGCGACCAATTCTTCGCTGGACCGAAGCACTCGCCACGGCCATGGCGGTCTGCGTGATAACGCGCGCGACACAACGCCGGGCGAAACAAAACCGAAAACGGAGAAATAGAGGGCATGGGAAGGTCCAAAGAGCTCACCACGAACAACACGCTGGAGCAAAGAATGAGACCAGATAAGCTACGAGGACACGTGTCGGCGTTGGCAATGGTCACGGCGGAGCGATCTTCGACGGCAGCGATGCTCCGGTAGTTATGGTGGTCAAAATGAGAAACCAATAGGTCACAAAGCACTACATCAATGCGGCGAAGCTAAAGCAAGACTCGGCAAGGGCGAGAGACTCATCGTAGCGCGACCGCCACGCACGGCGGCGGCTCGACGGCGATGGGACGACCGTGGTGGAGAAGAAATCTGACGAGTGGCGGTTCCCGGTGAAATTAAGCCGAATTGATGAGTTGACTAAGCGCGCAAGGATAAGGCGGAGCTAAAGGATGCTTTGCTGCAACGGCAGAGGCAAACGTTCGGTTCGACGACGAGAGCTCACCGGAGATGATCGACAACGCGTCGAGAAAAAGAGGGCGAAGGAAGAACAACGACGCAACCCAGCGTCGGAGCTTTATAGGGCGACCAAGGAAGCAAGGAGAAGCCACGGCGACGCCTTTCCAGCGCCAAATAGCAAGCCAAGAACGCCACAGCAGCATGGAACGCGAAGAAGGTCGCCATGGCGGTGAGTCGGCTTCGCGATTCTTCATTCACACGATAATTACAAGTTTGCCATTCGCTAAAATTCACAAATTACTCTCAAATTTTCATAACAACTCAAAAATCTCCAAAATAAAGTTGTTCAAAATCAAAAGTTCTACAACTTTGATTTTATAACCATCTCCTAATTCGGTCTAGATTTTGAAATCAACTTTTGAATTTGAATAGGAAATTTAACGAATTACGCCTTTTTGAATTACTCAAAAATTTTCTAAACAACTTGAAAAACTCCAAAAACAAACTTTGTATAACTTGCCAAGCTCTACACTTTTTCTTTTGGGATCAACCCCAAATTATGCTTAGATTTTGAAATGGATTTTCAGGGTAGGATTAAAATGCTGAAAAGCGAGGTTTTCTCGAAAAATTCAAAATCGAAACAAACTTTGAACTAGAGTCAACCAATACAATTCAACACATACCACATGAATATAAACTTGTTTTAGTGCATGCATCTCAAAGTTTTCACCAAATGCCAAATGCTTTGCAATGCATATGATGACATGTCAGGTTTTAGTATTTTAAACACCCGAGATGTTACATCGCCCTAGTGTGATTGTTTAGCGTTAACGATAATGATAATACGAATGTTGATCGACTAGGCCGCGAGAGAGGGCGGTGTGACGAGAGTGGCGGTGCTCCACTCCGTCGTATATATGTTTGTACACATGGGTGAACGAGGGCGGCGGTGCTCCGCCGTATAAACCCTAAACCCTAGGGCGAACGAGGGCGGCGGTGCTCCGCTGTATAAACCATAAACGTCATGGAGCTAGCCGAGGAGTGAACTTCTTCTTAGCGACTGCGCCACACATCGTGGACGACTGCCTCGGCATCGTGCAGCTTCTTAGCGACGCAACTGCGTGACGCGCTCCGCGGCAGTACTCGCGCTCCCTCTCTAGGGTGAGGTGCCATCCAACCTGCCCGTCCAGTGGAAGGACGTCGTCTACAACGCTGCGCACGCGCTCCGCCTCCGCATTTACAGGCCCACCGACGCGACAACACGACGACGGCCAATAATAAAAATGCCGATGCTTTCGTCTACTTCCACGGCGGTGGCTTCGCCTGCAGGCAGCTTGAGCTACCCACTTCCATCTTGGCACGCCAGCGCTCACCGCGAGCTCCGGTGCTCGTGCTCTCTGCCGACTACCGCTGGCGCTGAAAGCACCGCCTCCCATGACGCACCGCGACGCCGAGGCCGCCCGTCTGTCGTGGCTCGCGCCCGAGCCAAAACCGACCCGGCCCATGGCTAGCCGTCGACGACTTCGGCCGACCAAGCAGGTGTTCGTCTGCGGCGACTTCGGCGGCGGCAACATCGCGCACCACGTTGTCTGTCCGTGACGCAGCGGGCGGCGCCCCTCGGCCCGTCATCCGATGCGGCGTGCGCGATGGGTTGACAATGATGGGGAAGCCGAACTTGCCGTGTTCGAGAGGGGCGAGGCCACGGGTTCTTCATCTTTGACCCGAATCTGGCCGAGAGAACTCACCTCAAGATCGAGGAGGCGCAGCGGTGGAGGGCTCGTCGGCGGCGAGGTGGGGGGCGGCGGCCGTGGCGCGCGAAGGAAGAAGAGGAGAAAGGGCGGTTGTTCGATGAGGAAGAAGAGGAGGGGATCGATCTGTGCCAAGCACTGGCGCATATATACCAGGGAGATTTACTCCCGGTTCCAGCCACCAACCGGGAGTAAAGGTCTTTTACTCCCGGTGAGTGTTACCAACCAGAAGTAAAGGTACCTTTACTCCCGGGGCTTGTTACCAACCGGGAGTAAAGGTATACCTTTACTCCCAGTTGGTAACACGCACCGGGAGTAAAGGTTTTTTTTGGCGGGCCATGAAACTGCAACCCAACTTTACTCCCGGGTGGGCTTCCCACCCGGGAGTAAAGGTGGGCTGCAGTTTCGTTTCCCGCCTGTTTTGAGCAATTTTTTTAATAAAAGGCAATAGTCTTGTTAAATACATAGTAAATTAAATAAAAGGCATAAAATTATTTTGTTAAAAATATGGATTTTCTTTCTTTATTGCACATAGGAAAAATCTATAACCTAACTTTTTTTATTTTTTGTTATAATTATAAAACATAATGTAACTAATATTTATTATTTCGTTAATGCAAAAATGTAGTGTTTAATTAAAATTATTAAAACTATTGGTTTTGGACAGGAAATTTGTTTTCACATCATTTTAACGTTAATATTTTAATTTTTCATCACTCAATATCCTAATTTAACTTTTCAAGAGAGAAATCCCACCAAATCAAACATTGATTTAATTTGAAACACGATATAATAAACATCTGAATTCACAATTATTACATAATATCTCAAACACACACTACATTAAATCACTATATCATCAAGTGGGCACAGCAGTGAACTTCTTCTTTACGTATGTCCCTTGGTTATGATCGCGTCGTAACCATGGAGTGTCCTCATCATTTACCAAGATGCTAGGGTCTTTGTTCACTTTGAAGGACAGAATTCGGTCATCCTTTTCATAATCTTCTGGCATGTCCGACTTGTTCTTAATTCCCACGATGACTCTTTTCCCTGAAATAACTATGTGGCGCTTTGGCTCTTTGGTTGAGTCATTATCGTTTTTCCCTCTTTTTGGTTTGGTAGACATATCATTGACATAGAACACCTGATTCACATCCTTGGCAAGGACGAATGGTTCGTCTTTGTACCCAATATTACTAAGGTCTACTGTTGTCATTTTTTCAAGAATACACCTCTAATATCACCGAAGCAGTGTGTGCATGCATTATATCCCTTGTTTGACTGTCCTGAAAGATTACTTAGAGCAGGCCAATCATTGATTGTTACGAACAACAATGCTCGCAGATCAAAGTGTTCCTATTTGTACTCATCCCACACACGTACACCTTCTTTATTCTACAAAATGAGAAGTTCGTCAATAAGTGGTCTCAGGTACACATCGATGTCATTGTCAGGTTGCTTCGGGCCTTGGATGAGCACATGCATCATAATGAACTTCCGCTTCATGCATAACCAAGGAGGAAGGTTGTAGATACTTAGAGTAACAGGCCAAGTGCTATCACTACTGTTCTGCTCTCCAAAAGGATTGATACCATCTGTACTTAAAGCAAACCTTAAGTTTCTTGCGTCATTTGCAAACTCCAGGAATTCTCTGTCGATTGCTCTCCACTGGGACCCATCAGTAGGGTGTCTCAACATATTGTCTACCTTACGGTCTTCTTTGTGCCATCGCAACAATTTTGCATGTTCTTTGTTTTTGAACAGACGTTTCAAGCGTGGTATTATAGGAGCATACCACATAACCTTGGTAGGGATTTTCTTCCATAGACGTTCGCCCTCAACATCACCAGGGTCATCTCGCCTGATCTTATACCGCGATGCATGGCATACCGGGCATGCATCCAATTTTTCGTACTCTTTGCCACGGTATAGGATGCAGTCATTAGGACATGTATGTATCTTCTCGATTTCTAGCCCCATAGGAAAGACAACTTGTTTTGCTTCGTAGGTAGTGGCGGGCAATTCATTGTCCTTCGGAAGCACCTTCTTTTGGATTTTTAGTAACTCTCCAAATCCCTTGTCAGATACACCATTTTTTGCCTTCCATTGCAGCAATTCTAGTGTAGTTCCCAACTTTTTCTGCCCTGCATCACAAGTTGGGTACAACAATTTCTTGTGATCTTCTAGCATCCGCTCGAACTTGATCTTCTCCTTTTCACTTTCACATTCTCTTTGTGCGTCACGAATGACCTGACAAAGATCATCAGCAGGCTCATCTTCTACGGCTACCTCTTCTTTAGTTTCTCCCATTGCAGTATCATTGAAGCACGCATCATCGGGAATAATATCATTGTCGTCCCATTGTTCTTCTTCACCTTCTTCCATTACAACGTCGGTTTCTCCGTGCTTCGTCCAACAAATATAGTTTGGCATGAAACCCGACTTGAACAAGTGTGAATGAAGAGTCCTTGAGCAAGGATATTCCACCGTATTCTTACATATGGCACATGGGCAGCACATGAAACCATCGCGTTTGTTTGCCTCGGCCGCACGTAACAAAGAATGCACGCCGTCAATGAACTCTTGGGAGCGGCGATCAGCATTGTACATCCAATGCTGGCTCATCTGCATTACATGACATAAATACCATATTAAAATCTAGATCATAATTAATTATTTATACAACATGCGTGCCACCACAAAAGGTATAAATTTATGAAAGCATCTCTACAATGTAGATAATCCCAACTACCACTAAAAGAACTAAAGCTAAAATACATTTCAGGAGCACAAGGATTTCGCGACCAATCTCAACTAAAACAGACATATCCCCCGATTGTGCAACATCTTTAGGCTTCTTCGGCTGGATCACTGCCTCATTAGCCGCCGTATCTGTCTGTTGTGCAAGATATTTTTACACGAGTTCAACATACTCTTCTTCCCAGAAGAAGCCTGAACATCATCCACTGCCATCCCACTGAAATTAAAACAAAAAATTAGAACTTTAATCACAACCATCATGAAAATAGGTATAAACTAACCATAATCATTAAATATGATAAAATAACTCACATTGCGATCCGAACACTTGTAGAAGATACGATCCTTGTTGGGACCCTCCTTCTTCACTCGGTACTCCATCACAATCTTCGTCTCATCACGACACTTGCTGCATGGAATGAGAGGGAGGCCCGGCCTAAGTCGCTTTGGAAACCCATGAGAGGCCGAGGACCCAGAAACAGTTCCATCTACTCTCTATACTCATTTTTAATACACTATAAGTTTCTAATTTTATAAACAAATAAAATTAAGAAACTATAAAATTATCTATATCTCTAAACAATGATATTTTTAATGGTCATTGTGTTCTCGTCTTTTACTGCGGCAGGAAGGGAAAACGGTCTTCCACGACCGTTGCCGCTCTCCCTCGTAGAATCAAAGCTCTTCCTTGATGTCCGTTACCGTTCGGCAGAGATCATGCTCGCCGAGCTGAACATGGTCCGCAAGTTCAACTAGTACGAATTTTCTAACTATTTTCTAAGTTTTTTATTTCATAAAAAGTTAAAATAAAATGTTTAGTCGCGGAGTCCATAGAAATGACCATATTTTGACCTAGCAACGCATTGTCAATTGTCATTGCGTTGCATTACACCCCGGACCGGACTCCGGACAATAAAATACTATGGTCGATCGATGTCGTTCTTTGTCGTGCAATGCGATGCAGCGACGTGACCGGCAGAACCTGCTTCAACCACCAAATCTGTCGAGCCTTCTGTTGTTAAGGCGTATCATCAAAAGAGAACGGATTTGCTTCCTATTGCACGGCCTTGCATTGCATCTGTCATACCGATCGGAGGCACTAGTCCCTATACTTATTTTTAATACACTATAAATTTCTTATTTTATAAACAAATAAATTAAAAAACTCTAAAATTCTCTATATCTCTAAACAATGAAGTGTGCTATGCATGCTACAAATGAACGGTGAATACTAATTTTTAATAGCTACTTTAACCTTCCTTCATGTAAATATGCAAGCTTGAAGTTTAAATGTTTCCAGAGCGTTTAACACTACTCTGTTTGCCGTGGCCATGGTCATTGTGTTCTCGTCTTTTCTTCATGCGTAAGTAATCCACATGATATTTCCGTAAATTAACGAGAAAAATAGGAGTGTACACACATAACAATCGATTATCGTTTATATTTATATATATACTACGTTTGGATACGGTGATTGATGACTCATCTGACGATATCGGGACATGTGAATAGATAACCATCTATACTAGTTGACCTTGCTTACGTGATCATCTCGTGAGCATTTCTCCACCGGACGGCACCGTGCTTGGCCACGAAAGAGCTCCGATTCTCGAGGAAGGAACACGGTCTTCCACGATCGTTGCCGCTCTCCTCGTAGAATCAAAGCTCCTCCTTGACGTCCGTTACCACTCGGCGAGAGAACATGCTCACGAGATGAACACGGTCCGCAAGTTCAACTAGCTACTTTAACCTTCTTTCATGTAAATATGCAAGCTTGAAGTGATTTTGAGCTCAAATTGCTTACAAATGAAAAAAAACACAATAAAGAACCATATATATAGTGAACAAAATGAAATAAGACAATGGTGAAAAATAAGAGTATGAGATTGGTAACCTTTACAACTGAAGAATCGACGGAGGAATCTAATAATGGAGGGAGGAATAATGGAGGGAGGAAGCAAGAACACTAGTGCAGTGAGCTTCAAAATGTGCTGAACTCGGGCTTGGGGAGGAAGAAGGAGACGGCCGGGATATAAAGGGGGGACCTTTAGTCCCGGTTGGTGGTTCCAACCGGGACTAAAGGTAATTTTCCAACCCCGGGCGCAGCCACGGCCCGGGAGTAGACTTTTACTCCCGGTTGGAGCCACCAACCGGGAGTAAAAGTCTACCTTTAGTCTCGGTTGGTGGCTCCAACCGGGACTAAAGGTCCCTGCCACCTCTGTCTGGCGCAGTAGCCATTGGACAGGGACCTTTAGTCCCGGTTGGAGCCACTAACCGGGACTAAAGGTATCTCTAGTCCTGGGCGCAAAAAATTCCGAGACTAAAGCCCATTTTAGCTGAGGATTAAAGTTCTCTTCTCTCCTAGTGTCTGAAACATTCCAGCCAAATTAACACTCCCACTCCAGACGGGACTTTAACTATTTTATGATTCTGTACCACATCAAATGGAGATTAGATGGCGAATATCCATTTTGCAGCCCTATCTTGTATATGGTCAACACAGCTGAACATGGCAACCCTCCAAGACTTGAAGAGAAGCAGTGGCCCGGACCATAACGAGAATCCAAATGTCAGCCCAGCTAATACAGAGTAATACCAGATTAGGGCTTCAATCTCTTGGGCATGGCTGTGTCCAAACAGTGCTGCTGTAGAGTTTGAACCATCTGAACATGCTATGTCCAGTGGGAAACCACAGAGCCCAAAGTTGTTGCTGTAAATTGACGGGTCCACAAGTGTTTGGAGTTGAGAACCTGTTGGTATCTCACCTGACAGATGGTTGTTGGAAAGGTTTAGCAAATTAAGGGACATCAATTCTGAGATGCCTGAAGGAATAGAGCCAGAGAGTTCATTCAAAGATAGGTCAAGGGTCTCCAAAATCACCAAGTTACCAATGTCTTTAGGAATACCGCCAGATAGATGATTTCTTGACAGGTTTAGGAACCTGAGACCCACAAACTTTGTAAACTCAGGAGGAATGTCACCAGAGAGATAGTTACTTGACAAATCAATACCTGTCATAAGTGCAATGGGCAATGGCTCCTTCAAAAGTATGATATTGCCTCTTCCAGTTTATGTTGATCCGCTCAGTGTATATATATGACAAGATGATGTAGAATTTGGTAGCTGATTTGCAGAGGTATGTTGAATTCCAATTTTGGTTGCATCATGGATGTTAGATTGGAGAGATTTCTAGGGATGGAACCTATAAAACTGTTGCCTGATAGATCAAGCAGCTGGAGGAAAGAGAGCTGTGATAGCTGCCAAGGAATACTCCCATGGAGCATGTTTGACCGTAATATGAGCACCCTTAGCAAGGGATTGCTAAATCCTATCCATGAAGGAATTGTATCAGAAAACTTGTTCTCACCAAGATCCAGAATCAGCAGCCTTCTGCATCGCTTAAGGACATGTGCGAATCCTCCATTGAGACCGTTATTCGCTAGGTGCACTGATTCTAGTGATAAATTGAAGTTCTTTGACATTTGGACATTCCCAGAGAAGGCATTGCTTGACAAATCAATGAACAGTAGATCCTGCATGTTCCGCAAGCAGCGGGGGAGTTTGCCATATAACTTGTTGTTTGATAGGTCCAAGATTTGAAGACACGACTGTTGACAAAGCACTATAGGAAATACTCCAGTGAAGCTATTGTTTGCTAAGCTGATGGCAAGCAACTTCCTGGTGTTGAGGTATGGTATTACATCAGAGAACTTATTGTTGCTAATGTCGAGGAATTCAAGGCTCTGGAGGGCTGAGAGGGCTTGGGGCACCTCACCCTCTAGCTGATTGGTGTCAAGATCAAGGGACTCCAGTGCCGTCAAATTGGCGATTTCTAGCGGTATTTTCCCAATGAGGTTGTTGCAGAAGATTCCCAGAAGCACAAGACTTGTTAGATTTCCAACTGAATGCGGAATCGGTCCAGTGAAGGAATTACATGACAACATGAAACGCCACAAACTTGCTACTCTTCCAATCTCCACTGTGATTTTACCATATAAGTTGTTGCGGTGGAGAAACAAGGTCTGTAGTTTGGATACGTTGCTGATCTCTGGAGGGATGCTTCCAGCGAGGGAATTGTTCTGTGCGTAGAACGATGTGATCTCTGGCCAATTCATGAACAGATCCGGAGGAATGACCCCAGTGAGCTTGTTTCTTGCCACATCGAACACCCGCATGTCACACATGACACATGTTGGAGAGCGACCGTGGTATCGAAGCGTACAATCCATTGGCGGACAGGTTGAGGTACCTCATCCTTTGGCTCGTCGACGGTAGGGTGTCCGGTAGCTCCCCGGACAAGCTGTTCTGCGACAGGTCAAGGTACGTCAGGCTGGAGATGTTTGCTGGGATGCTGCCACAGATGTTGTTGCGGAGGTCAAGCTTAGTGAGCGCCGAGAATGCAGCCAAGCCTAAGGCACTGAGCGTGCCATGGAGGCCAGCGCTGGGAAGGCTCAGCTCGGCGACACGGCCTGTAGCGTCACACATAATGCTGCGCCAGGAGCACGTCCGCTTGGTAGCCAGCCATGAGAGCAGAGGGGATGATGGCTCGTCCCCGCCGTTGGCCAGCAACAACGTAGATTTCCACCGGAGAAGTGAGCCTGCTTCTTGCTCGGTACCATGGGATGTGGATGTGCAGAGCAGCAGAAGTAAGAAGGCTTGCAGGAAACTTCGATTTCTTGTTTGGAGCACCATGGCTAGATGCTGCAGGTTCTCATGTTCTTGTCCACACGCGCAATAAATGGATCTGCTCTTTGAGTGGATAAATCAAGTCAAGCCTCAATAAATTCAATGGCAAATCCTAATGGCAGAGTCAAGGCACGTGGGAGCCTTAGTCCGGTGTTCACACAACAACCTTGACAGGGCCCGTTTGGTACTGTAGCGGCTCTGGCTCCACCCCCAATCCCATCAACCCAAAATGAAGCCGGTGAAGGCTGACATGCAGTTCTATTATTCCAAAGCAGTTTTTTTCTTCACGGACTCCTACTACAGTATCACACCACTAAAGGACATGAACATGAACATTGGTGAAGCCATAGCTAAAGCCATGCCAAACAGGCTCGAAATCTTCGCCCTTGTGTTGGGGCTGGTGACATGTAAAGCCTAGTTTAGCTAGGTAAGTGTCATGGTTGTACTAGTTATCAGGGAATTAAGTTGATGAGCCACACTATGAAGTTATGGGAGAGAGTCATCGAGCAGCGCCTGCGAGGAACGACGCAGATATCAACAAACCAATTTGGTTTCATGCCCAGAAGGTCAACCATAGAAGCAATCTTCTTAACAAGACAAGTTATAAAGCGGTTTAGAGAGCAAAAGAAGGACATCCACATTGTTTTCATTGACTTGGAAAAAGCTTATGACAAGATACCAAAAAATGTTATGTGGTGGGTTTTAGACAAACATAAAGTACCATCAAAGTACATGACCCTCATCAAGGACATGTACAACAATGTTGTGACTAATGTTCGAACAAACGATGGCAACACAGATTACTTCCCGATTAAAATTGGATTTCATCAAAGGTCAGCCTTAAGCCTATATCTCTTTGCCTTAGTAATAGATGAGATTATCAGGAACATACAAGGGGATATCCCTTGATGTATATTGTTCGCTGATGATGTAGTGCTAGTAGACGAAAGCCAGGCGGGAGTAAATAGGAAACTAGAGTTATGGCGGCAGATCCTTGAGTCTAAAGGTTTTAGATTGAGCAAAACTAAAACCGAATACATGAGATACGACTTTGGCGAAGCTGAACAAGAGGAGGGAGATGTGACTTTGGAAGGTCAAGTAGTGCCTAAGAAGGATACCTTTCGGTATTTGAGATCGATGCTACAGAGGGATGAAGATATTGATGCGGACGTTAACCATAGAATCAAAGCAGGGCAGATCAAGAGGCGACAAGCTTCTGGCATTCTCTATGACAAGCGGGTACCACAAAAGTTAAAAGGCAAATTTTATAGAACAGCGATTAGACCGGCTATGTTGTATGGAACATAATGTTGGCCTACAAGGATTCAACATGTTCAACGACTAAGTGTTGCAGAAATGTGTATATTGCGATGGATTTATGGTCACACAAAAATGGACCGAGTTCAGAACGATGATATACGTGATCGCCAAAGGGTAGCACCAATTGAAGAAAAACTTGTCCAACATCGATTGAGGTGGTTTAGCCATGTCCAAAGGAGACCTCCAAAGGCACCAATGCATTATGGAGTCCTAAGCCAAGCTAATAGTATGAGGAGAGGTAGAAGAAGACCGTAATTAACATGGGGGAGGCAATAAAAAGATATTTGAAAGCTTGGGATATACCTAGAGATCTATGTTTGAATAGGAGTGCTTGAAAAGCAGTTATTGAAGTGCCTGAACCGTGACTTGGGCTTTTGGTGGGTTTTAACTCTAGTCTACCCCAACTTGCTTGGGACTGAAAGGCTATGTTGATGTTGATGTTGAATTAGGCACAAGGAATAATAGATTGATTATGGAGGATATGATGTTACACATATATAGGCAAGGATGACCTTAAGGTTTACAGAAGTAGAACTAATCAATGATGATACTTGCATAATCAAGATCAATTTATCTATCCTAGCCATATGCGTGCTAGGCCCAACAGGGGCGCAGAGGCCCAGCAAGAGGAACCAGACGACAGTCCTAGAGGCTGCCGTACCCCTTTGTCTAACAGTTATGACAAGTAAATGCACAACTTTCATGATTTAAGTAATGTACTAGCAGGTAACCCCGCGCTTCGCGCGGGCAACAGTGGACGCTGTGAGGACAAAAAAAAAAGTGGTACTGTTCCTTATCGGGTCGGATACTGTTCATCTGATCCGTTACTGTTTATCTACTGGAATCTGGGCGAGGGCGCGGCCGATGAACAGTAACTGCGCCGTGACTCGCCTCAAACTAATAGTCTTTTATAGGTTACTTGAACCTACTATGTAATACAGTGTGCAGAAATAAGGAGGTTCCTGCAAATGTATAGGCACATACCATGATTTTTCAAAACTTTATCTTTGGTACCCATTTTTTAGAATGAGCATATTCTTCTCCCTACTACTCGCATCTTATAGTATTTGACAGGATGAAAATAAAATAATGCCTAGGGAAGGGATCATGATTTATTCTAAGTTTTGTCTGACACAAGTCCAAACTTTTGCAAGGGCTGCCCAAACAATTCTTTTGAGTAGATATCTATCTTGTTTGCACCTTACAACGAAAAGTAATATAAAATATGAAAATGGCCAACATGGGAAATTTATGGATGAACGGAATACAGAACTTCTGAAGCAAATGCTCATAACCTCACCTTGCAGGTAAGTCCGCCGTTTTGCAGGCGGGCAGCCACTGCAGGAGCCCAGCTGCCAAATGCAGCAGTCAAGCCCTCTGGGTTGGTATCAGTAATCCCATCGACTGGTGGCTCTCCAAGCTTTGATATAGCGAAGTAGGCCAATACCTGGTTTGCGTCCACTAGGCCCTTGATCTCGAACCATGGATCCAGCATTCCATTCTGGAAGAACACAAAATCTGCTGCGATATTAGCTCACGAGTCCCAACATGCAGCAACACTACGCAAAAATGGTACACAATGCTGTAGTTAGCATGCATAAGATAGAACCATGGCAGATCACTTTTTGATAAAGTGACTGGAAGCGAAGCCACACTAGAAGGAACGCTTCAGAATCGAAGTAAATGCTCATCTAGTGACAAATTCATATCAACGTGACCATCCTATGAGGTTAGTTTCTTCAAACTACATTGATGGCAGAGATTATTTACCAAACTTGCATATTTCAGCAAACGAGGTTCTATGTAATGACACCCTGAAGCTCTTCTGGAATGTTCACTATCCAAAATATGTGCTTGTGAGTGGATGCACATCGGATCTAACTGTTAGAATTTAGAAACAAAAAAAAATGTTACATAATTTCCGAGTTTGCCAATCCATCAATAATCACTAGCTCAACTGCTAAACCTTCCATTTGTAAAATGGATCCAACCTCTATTTTTTTTTTGCGGTGGTGGGTGGGTGGGTGGGTGGGGGGGGGGGGGGGAATTGTGTTCTTGCCCTGTCCGTAAGTCTAATTATGATTTTATCCTTCTTTTTTAACTTTGTGATTTTGACCTTGTTATTTTAAAACGAATCATCCGTTTACCCCTAGTTTACACGTCCGTTAGATGGACTGAAATAAATAAATTAAAAAAAATCAAAATCCCAAAATACACAGGCTAAAAGACCGAATTGCCCCTTATCTTATCTTGAGCCTCCTGCTCGTCCCGACCCACGGGGCCAAGGCGGATCCCAGCCGCGGTGCTCGGTCACAGGCGGAGCGGCGGCGGTGCCCGGCCGCGGGGCGCGGCCTGCGCAGGGCAGCGGCGGCGCTCGGCCCAAGCGCGTGGTGCGGGTGCCGTGCGGCTCGGCGCACAGGACGGCAGCCGAGCGGAGCCGGCGGCGGCAGCACGCGGGGCGGCGACGACGCGTAGGCCACGGGGCGTCAACGCGCGGCGCACAGGACGGCAGCGGCGCGCGGGCCGCAGTGCTTCGGCGGCGCACGAGGTGTCGGCAGCCTGCGGGGCGGTGGCGGGGCGCGGTCGTAGGCAGCCCATCGCTGTGGTACGGCGTGCTTGTGAGAGAGAACCTTCTTCTCCAATGCACATCCTCATAGGAGTGCATGTGCTTGCTGCCATGGCTAGCAGCTTTCCCGTTATTGTGCTGCTGGTACCTGTACGGCACGATGTCCATGCACCTGCCGCTGTCGTCGTCGTCGAGGCTGCTCTCCAGTTCGAAGTTTCTTGACTGCTTCTTGGTGGAGTCCCATTTGCCTGTTGCTGTGTTGCACGAAGGAGATATGTTTGGCTGAGATCATTTCAGAAGTATTATCTCTTCATGGCATTGGTGTTAGGGTGATCTCGTAACGACCGATGGATTCCTATTGTTGCCGTAATGCTATTAAAATTTTGCTAAGATGCTACTAAAATTTTAAATATTTTTTCAATATTAAAAGTGATTTAAAATAATTATAAATTGTGCCAAATTTATTTGACCAAATCTAACCATTTTTTTTGTTAAAATACAATATAAATGTCTTGTTATAAATCAGGGGTTAAATCACATATAGCTTTAGAAACTAGGGGCAAAATTACATGTATATCTTTGTTATTTTGTATAAAAGTTAACTCGGATGATGGAATAGGGGTAAAGTGATGCTTCGTTTTAAAAACACAACGATAAATCCATAAAGTTAAAAAATTAAGGATAAAATCATAATTTCAATACAAAACATGTTAAGAATGCAAGAGCCCTTTTTTTTTTACTTACACTAGCCAGCCCAGAACAGCTTGGCTAATCCAGCTCAATTTGTTCAGTATTACAGGCACGGTTTGCCTAAAATGCAAGCCCGATGCAAAAAAACACGCATAGACAGACCTGATGGCACACAAGCAGCGGCACAGAACGAACGCGAACTCCAACGGGCAAATGCAAGCACCCACCCAAAGCACATCGGCCGGGAGAGCACAGGCAGACGAGGTGGGAGCAGTTGGAGAGCACGTACCGCGCCAGCGCGACTTGGGGGTGGCCTCGAGCACGCTGTCGAGGTCGTCGTTGCGCGTGCACACCAGTATCGGTCCGGGTGCGTCGTCGGACACCTTCTCGCCGCGGCCCACGAGGACGTCTCCTCCCGGAGGGCCCATGGACAGCAGCGCCTGGCCTACGCGGCCGCTGCCCATGGCCGGCTGCACCGCTGTCGTCGCCATCGCCGCGGAAACCCTCGCGATCCTGCGAGCCGCCGCGCGGCTAGAAGAGGGGGAGCAGGAGACGGCGGAGGGGAGGCGACGGCAGCAGCGGGGTGACGAAGACGGCGGCTTTGAGGGCCATCTCGATGGGAAGTGGACAAGCAGTGTGGAGGAGTGAGAGGGGGAAGTGACGGCGTTTGTTTTTGGAGCTAGGGTGCCGTTAGCGTGGTAAACGGGAACCACCCGATTTGGGATGCGCTTATCTTGTCGGTTTGTGGTCGAGGTATGATGGGCCGTGCCGTACTAGGCCTGTGACATGGAATAGGCTTCCTCACGTACTACTGCCGTTGTCTGATTTTACGAGTTTTTTTTTCTTGAGAGAGAGAGAGGGCCATGCTCTGATTTTACTCACCTGTACTATTGTCATTGTCTCATTTTCCTTCTCAAACTTTAAAAACGGATACCATTTCACTCTAGCTCATTTATCTATATTTATATCTATATCTATATCTATATATCTCTTATAAACAAAACTCACTAACTTTAAAGCTATGTATGTAAACTATCCACATGTCATATTCCAAAGTGTAACATCATTCTTCAATATAAATGCTACATCATCTTTCACTAAGAATAATCACTATTTTTAACCTATCAACATACAAAGCATCCATGCCTTCATATTGGTTTGGCCATTACATCCTCCTATAGTTTGATCTAATATATCTATAAGCGTGTTATTTATTCTTTTCATTAACTTTTTCTATTTCAACAACATATCTCAGTGATGCAACTATGCGCAATTATTCTTCTAGTTTAAATTAGCTTGATGACCAAGTATGCAGTGATTTTCTAGATGGTTTCATCTTTTTAGTTCAAAATATTTTATATACATGATAAGTTTTTTAAACCATGAAAATGTATTTAAGCTTCTAAATTTTTATGAAAAAATTCAGAGATAGAATGATACAAGAAAAACCAAAGTAAAATATTTACAGATCTTGAGAATATCTCTAGAAGCTTAAAAAATAGATTTAGCTCTAGGAAAATAGGAAAGTATTCAAAATATCTATAAATTTCTCAAAACATTATAATCGATGTATAAAATGTGTTTTGAAAACTTTCCACAGCAAAACTATGATATGCAATGCACATAAATTTAATGTTAAAATGCATCCAATCTAGTTGCATCCCATGTTTTTGTTTTGAAAAGTTTTCAAAAACATGTTTAGACATCAATTAAAATGCTTTGAGACTTTTTTATTTTTTGATATATTTCATTTTCGAGAGATAAATCTAATTTTTTGGAAGCTTTTAGAGATACATTCATGAGTTCTAAATATTTTTATTTGGGGTTTGTCTGTCCCAATCTATAATATTTTTCTTTGTCCTATCCCATCTATCTTTAAGATTTTTTCTTGGAATTTTTAGAAGCTTAGAGATATTTTTCATGGTTCAAAAAATATTCTAGGATTTTTTTAAAAAAAATTTAAAAACAAAATGAGACCAGTTCTAACTAGGATACGGATGTAATTTAAATGGTTATGACAGATGAGGGGGTAAGATGTCCGGTTTAGGATTTTTGTCACACAGCAGTTTAGAAAGGTAAAGTGATGTTTTTATTTTTTGTCAGGGATACTTTTCTTGTACATATTGCCTTTTAATTATCTTTTTTTGTCTTCTTGTCTTCGTTTTTTTCTCTCTATCGCTCTATTCCTTAAATCTTTTCTTTTGTCAAAGATCATGCCATCTTCGTAGAAAAAATTGCATGTCAGTTCATGTACTTTAGAAATGCCTCTTTTGAGATGGGTGTCTTGGCCTCTCTCACACATAATTTCTACTACACCACTTATGCCCCCAAAAAAACATTTATGTCCGAAAATTCAATGCTGGAGCGTGATGTTGCAATATATGGAGCTACTGCTCTTAAATCCTGATAGCCACAAGAAGCGTGTAAGGTTTGTTGTTATGAAGGTAGTAGCAATGCAAGCGACTCCTGGTGGGTGTTTCAATCTTTTGTTAGCTGGAATAGCCACTACCTCTGCAGGTAACTCTGGTAGTCTAGAAAACCACAAATATCTGTGACGACATAGAGCTTTGGTCTTTGGAGCATACGTGGAGATTAGGGCTATTAGCCACAATGGTGCTTTGGGGCTGCTCTCCGCTCTCGGTATCCATACAAAAATCCATTTACTAGATGACATAGACAAGGATAAAGACAAAGGCGTAGTAGAAATGGCGCTACAGCTTGGCACTAATTCAGTTTCCTCCGTCAATAGGGTGACGATATAAGATTTCGCGTGCCATCAGTTTAGTCTCGTGGTTCAATTGCAAGTCTTTTTTGAAAGGTTCCATTGCAAGTCTTGCTTGATACTGTACGAGATAAGGTTGAGGTTTGAGGGTGGCAGCTCAGTTCAGTCAGTTGCACAGCACAACGGATGATTCCCAATCCCATCCATAAAAGAATAACTGGTCACGCTCCCTCCCTGAATCGCCCGCATGCCGGCCATGGCACTCCGGACGAAAAGTGCCGTACCGGTATCGGATACGTATCCGATCAATATGTTCTCCGGCATGGTACCATACCTCGGCATGAGGAAATTGCTCGCCATCTCCTTGGCAAACAATAGCTTCACAGGAGGATTTCCCCTGTCATTTTGTCGTCAGGATTCTCTCAAAATCATGGACCTATCAGAAAACCAATTATCTGGGCAAGTCCCTCGCTGCCTGTGGAGCTTGCAGCATCTATTGTTCATCGATTTGTCAAACAATGCCTTCTCCGGGGTCGTGCGAGTGTCCACAAGCTCCAATTTGTCACTTGAATCAGTGCACCTGGCCAACAACAATCTTATGGGAGGATTCCCTCTAGTCCTCAAGAGATGCAGGAGAACAATTCCTTCATGGATAGGATCTAGCCATCCATCGCTAAGGATCCTTTGATTACGATCAAACATGTTCCTTGGGAACATTCCATGGCAGCTATCACTGCTCTCTTCCCTACATCTGCTGGATCTGGCAGGCAAGTGTTTGGTAGGTTCTATACCAAGAGGTTTCGCCAATCTAACATCCATGCAGCAGCCAAGAACAGAGTTCAACATACCGTTGGAAGTGACCTGCCAAATTTTGCATGAGTCTGTCCTTTGAACGAATCAACGTAAACTGGAAGAGGCAATACCATACTTTCGTTGGAACCATTGCGCTTCTGACAGGTATCGATCTGTCAAGCAACTCTCTATCCGGTGACATTCCTTCAGAGCTGACAAAACTTGAAGGTCTACGGTTCCTAAACATGTCAAGAAATCGTTTCTCCGGCGGTATCCCGGAAGACATTGGCGATTTCAAGAGTTTGGAGTCTCTTGATTTATCTTGGAATGAACTCTCCGGCTCCATCCCTCCAAGCATCTCGCAGCTCATGTCTCTTGATTCGCTCAATCTGTCCAACAACCATCTATCAGGTGAGATACCAGCTGGTTATCAACTCCAAACACTCGCCGATCCCTCGATTTATAGCAACAACTTTGGGCTCTGTGGGTTCCCACTGAACATAGTATGTTCAAATGGTTCAAATTCTGCAACGAAGTTCAGTAGAAACCACCAAGAGCTTGAAGCTCTAAGCTGGTATTACTCCATATTAGCTGGGCTGGCATTTGGACTTTGGTTATGGTTCGGAGCACTGTTTTTTTTTAAACCTTTGAGTGTCGATCAAATCTGATAAGGGCACACAAATCCGATAGGGGCACACAAACAACCTTCAGCATTAGTTTGTATGATTAGTAATGTAGCAGCTCCTCCAGCTCTGTATTTTTTTTTTCTGTTATTATTATTGTTATCTTGTTACAGCTCTTATTGTTTAAATAGAACTTTAATCCTGTTCACCGCTGATTCTCTGAAAGAATGTAACTCATTTACTACTTGGTTGAATTAAGTTACAGGATGAAACCACATGTCTACGGATTTTACAACCACTCTGATCTACCGGTCAAAACAAGAACAAGCTGGAAACGATACCGCAACAGCAAACAATCATGCTCCAGGTTGTCACATTTACATCAATAATTCACTAAAATTAACAAACTTCTCAGTGAACAGTTGATTATTAATTAATTAAGATCAACACTAACAAAATTATTTGCTACTTAGGGATCAAAGGGTACTCAGGTTGCACGGTACCAAATTAACTGAGTCACATGTCACACGGGAGACAATACCAAGATCTCCTGGACGAATTACAGGCGCCATGGTGTTTTTAGCACACCATGGTAAAAGAACAATATAGACCTACCCCAGTATAACAGTTTCCACAAACTCAACACTATCACTATTACTCTATTAGATTTGCCTCTACCAGTACAGTAAATTTTGTGGTCCAATAACATCAGCATGAATACAAACCACCCACCACCAAAAATATACAGATTCATGGTATGAAGAATAAGACCTGTGACCAGACTGCATATAAAACTCAATAATTTGGTCTTCCATCAATTAGTCTCCAAAGTCAGCGGAATTTCAACTTTCCATGTTGCAGCACTGATCTTGCCTGGCACTCAATCCTCTCTGCCCCTGCCAATCCAGTGCAAGCATCTGATGCCCCCAAGGTTACTGCAAAGTACAGATAGATAGTGCACAGGAAGGCAAGCACAAGAAGTGTTGTCAGGAGGAACCGGTGCCGCTCAACCAGTGCAGACCAACTGTCATCACGAGATGACTGAGGCTTTTTTGCAGATGATACGAAGAATGTGTTTTGGGACCTCCTGTGAGGAGATGATAATGAATCAAGAACCATGGTGGTAATGTACTGGTTTGTTTGAATCCTGTCCAAAAGAGACAAGAATAATGAGCTAAGTATTTTCAAGCTCTACACTCAAGAAAGATTGCTCAAGTGAATAAACCATCAGTAGCTCAAATCAATCACGAACATGCTAATATGCTGTGAGACTTTGGTGACTCGACTAGAACTCAACAGACAGTAAACAGAGCAAACAAATAAACTATGTTTCACATCTGGCTATACAGCTCCATTTTGGAAATATGATATGCACATATCTAGAACCCGAATCATGCCACATAGTAGATAATCATTTACAATTTTACTAAACAAGCACTGTCTTCTTTGATAATATGGGTAGTTCTATATCCATTTTTGAAAGGGGAAACATGTCACTCTCTGATTCAAATATATTTCAGTGTATGTTGCATAGTTTATATTTCACAATTCACAATTTTCTCCCCATTCTTAAATTCAAATCAGAATAATATATTAAGAGAAAAAAAATCTAAGGAGCTATAGAACACACAGATAAAAACATCTGGCTAAGAAAGTTTCAGTACATTTCTTTAGGGAAGGAGAGGATCTATTTTGTGATGGACAGAACAGAAAGGGATAAGAATGATTCAGGTTACTCCAACTCATCGATGTTTGAGTAAACAGAAAACACAATGGAACTGGAATTTCAAATAATGATTGCTGTTTGAAATGCCTAATTTTGCTGGACTTTCCAGTCCATGAAAAAACAGAAAAGAAAATCTTTCCACTGTCAAAACTGCCAGCAGAACCTTAATGGATAATCATCATTTCTGGAAAAGAATTATAACCTACTGTATCACATCAGTCATAAAAAAATTCAAAGTTAAAGAGAGTCTGAACATTAATGGACAAGCAACATTTCTGGAATCATCATCACCTATTGTGCCACGTGACAATCCAAGGCTCCTAGGCATAATAAGTTAATAACATCAAAACGAACCAGGATCTATTACTAGAACTCTGTACACATTGAAATTCTAGTAAACCACTGGGTGCAACATCAGTTCATCACAAAAGGCAGCACTAAAAGCATGTGCAAGCATACAGTTTCCTGGCACAAGCAGCATGGTTTAATTGTCACATAGGAGAAAGCTAGTTCATTAAGTAAAGAAACTACAAGAGATAGTGCATGTTCCCCACCTCTCTGAATTCCAATAAATCGGAAAACATACGTGATACCAAAATAAATCTGGAGCCCAATATCACTTTTTTACAAGTGAGGGCCAAAAGTCCATTGTATATAAGGTAACTGGGCAGTGAGCACTAAACTAAAGCTCACATGTTTATCCATGACCGCATGAAAGGCCAAAAACATATATTAAAAAAAATTACCACAGCTACTATCCTGAAAGAAATTAGAGGATTAAAATGCGCTACTATCTATATCCTTGCCCGGAGCTTTTGAATTGTGGGGATAAAAAAAAGTCAACTAAAGTTCAGGTAGCACAGTCTTTGTTGAGAGTGGGATTGCTGAAGTGGAAGTGCAGAACGACACTGTGCAATACATAGCGAAAACGACTCCTTAATGCGGCACTATCGTGGTCCCTATCGCAATGGAATCCCAGATTTTTTTTTCTGCGTGTTGAAGGCTGAAACAAAAACATCTAAATCAGTTCTTTTCCCCCTAATGGATCAAAAATCCAGGCCAGAAGCAGAATAAATTGGCAACTATACTGAGAACACATGGTATTACGCACCATCTATTCCGATTCACATTGACCCAAATTGATAATTCTGATTTAGTTTGAAGAAAACATTTAACCACGGAAGCATTAATAACGACTGAGGTACATTGGAGGAACGCAACGGGGCAAATCTGTCAGCCACCGTCATGACCCAGCCCAGGAGGAAGATGGAGTATCCAGGGACCAGCCCAGGAGGACAAAGGCCCAAGAAGCCAACCCACGAGTCTATGGCGAGCAGTGGCTTGAATGCTTGCACGCAGCGTGAAAGGGCGAGCCTCTGTAATGAGTATATGAGATCGGCGAGAGGAAGAGATCGGACAGGCAATTGAAAACATTAAACTCCATTCCTGAAGTAAGAACTCCTCCGCGCTCATCTCCTGCCCCTTCTTCCTCCCCACGTCTGCCTTCTCCTTCCCCGGTTCCTCCCAACTCCTACTGCTATCGCTCACAAGTGGTATCAGAGACACCGGTCCTCGGCACCGATCGATCGTCTCGAGCACCTTATCCATCGATTGCTCGAACTCCACTGGATTTGGTTGGTCTAACCCCGAATCTAAGCTGTGAGCTGCAGTTCAATTTGGGGATTCCGTCATTCCAATCCCGGAGTCGCAATTTGTGGCGTGCGCCGCCGATCTGGATCCTGCCTTCCTTTCCACCCACGAGCACTACACCCGTCTTCAACGCACCCGTGGTGTCATGGGTCCCGACAAGAAGGCGCTGCTGGCCGAGCTCGATAAGCGCTTTGCCACCCAGGAGAAGCGATTCGATGGCCTAGAGCGGAAGCTCGATTCTACCACAGCGTCGTCTTCCACCCGTCTGGATGCCTTGGAGTCTGCAGCCAAGGTGTTCGACGAATGGCGCCCAGGGGTCGACGGCGTCATCGACGACCTTCGCATCGAGGTCAACAAGCTCGCAACATTGAAGCTTGAAGTGGGGAAGATCTCCAAGTACATGGAACGCTCGATGGTGGACGGCCCGTCAGTGACTCCCGGGGTGTTCGCGACCGCGCCCGCCACCAAGTCCGCGTCGGCTCCCATGTCGCCATGCGCGTCGATCCACGACGCCAAGCCTGTCATCACTCCGAACTTCAAGTCCGCTGGCTTCGGCGGCTTTCAGGCTGCCCCGTGCCCATCTGCGGGATCTGCAGCCCCTCGGCCCAACAGGCACCGCGTCGAAATCGTGAACCGGGAAGGTGCATTCGGAGTGGTTACCACTTTGATTCCACCTCCCGGCAAGGGTACGTTTCCTTGCCATCCTCTTTCCCCGCATCCGTTACCAAGTCCTCCTCCACGCCCACCACCACCACGTCCACCACAGCCACACCCAGGAGGTTATTACGAGTCCAGCTATCAAGGGGTTCTGGGGGCGGCCTTACCGGCAAGCTTCCCAAGTTTGATTTCCCTAGGTTTGAGGGGGATCATCCTAAGTTGTGGATCAAGCAAGCCGTTCACTACTTTGAACTCTATTGTGTTGAGTCCGTGGTTTGGGTGCAGGCTGCCACTATGCACTTTCATGGTGCAGCCAAACGTTGGCTCTCTTCAGTTGAGGATCGGCTTGAGGCCATCACTTGGTCCGAATTCTGTTCACAGTTGCTGTTGCGCTTTGCCAGGGATGAGCACGACCTGCTGCTGCGTCGCTTATTTCAGATTCGGCAAACCGGCCCTGTCAATGAATATATAGATCAGTTTGTTGCTCTCGTAGATGACCTGAAAGCCTATACCAAACACCCAGACCCACTCTATTGTACTCAGCGTTTTATTGATGGCTTGCGTGATGAAATCAAAGCTGTTCTTGTTCAACGTCCATCCACTTTGGATTGCTCAATTACAGGAAGAGGCGCTGGGACTCAACAAGCGGCCTACTCGGCGTTTTGATACATCACCTGCTTATAAGCCGGCATGGCCTAGTGCCATGGCTCTGCCTCCACCGCCACCGAAGCTTGCTGATGGTGAGAGTAAGCGGCTGCCCAATGCTCTTCATACCTCGGTTGAAGACAAGTTCAAAGCCTTACGGGCCTCTCGCCGCGCCCAGGATCTGTGCATCCGGTGTGGCGCAAAATGGAGCCGTGAACACAAATGTTCAGAAATGGTGCAGTTACACTTGGTGCAGGAATTGATGGATATATTTCCGAAGTCCGATGCAGCCGAGTGTTCTGATGATTCATCGCCTGAAACTCAAATTATGATGCATCTCTCGGTGGCTGCGGCAGTGGGCTCAGCTTCCCCTAAGACATTTAGCCTGTCTGGAGATATCCAAGGTCATCCTCTGTCTATATTGGTGGATTCCAGTTCCTCTCATACTTTCTTGAATTCTGCATTGGCTCAGTCGCTCTCGGGTATCAAGGAACTTCAGTCCCCAGTTCAAGTACAAGTGGCTAATGGTGCCATATTACAATGCACATCATTTTTGCCCGGTGCTCGTTGGTTTGTGCAGGGGTGTTCCTTTTCAACTGATCTCAAGTTGTTGCGTCTCTCATCATATGATATGATCCTTGGTCTAGATTGGCTGGCAAGGTTTAGCTTGATGCAAGTACACTGAGCTAAAAAATGGATCTCCATTCCTTACGAAGGTGCTACTGCTATGTTGATTGGGGACACTGTAAACCTGCCGGTGGGTTCCGTAATTCAACTCTGCTTGGTACAGCTTCCTGAGTCTTCACAGTCAGTCTCTTCTCTGAACCCGGCTGTTTCGGCTTTGATCGATGAATATGCCCATCTATTTGAGTCAGTTTCAGGGTTGCCTCCCAGCCGGCATTGTGATCACTCCATTCCCTTGATGTCAGGGGCTCAACCGGTCTTCGTACGGCCTTACCGCTATGCACCTCTTCTAAAAACAGAAATCGAACGGCAAGTCAATGATATGCTTCAGTAGGGCATCATTCAGAAGAGTACAAGTGTGTTTGCCTCTCTGGTTCTATTGGTGAAGAAAAAGATCGAGTCGGAGGTTTTAAATCGATTCACAAATCAGCCCGAATGCCATCACAGTTAAGAGCAAATATCCAGTTCCTATCATCGAAGAGTTGCTGGATGAGCTGTCCGGGGCAGCTTATTTCACAACCTTGGATTTACAGTCCGGCTTTCACCAAATCCGCATGAAATCCGGCAAGGAATTCAAAACCGCCTTCCAAACCCACTTCGGGCAATTTGAGTTTCGGGTTATGTCCTTCGGCCTCACCAGAGCCCCGGGCACCTTCCAGGATGCTATGAATACAACTCTTGCTCCCTGCCTTCGGAAGTTCGTGTTGGTCTTCTTTGACGATATCCTGATCTATAGCCGAACATGGGAGGAACACCTCATGCATTTACGAGCTGTGTTTGAGTTATTGTCTAAGGATCGATTGGAAAGGCTTAAAATGTCAAAGTGCTCCTTCGCCCAAACCAAGATTTCTTATCTCGGCCATGTTATTAGTCGGTCAAGGCGGTACTTGATCCTTCCAAGCCGGAGTCTATTGCCTCTTGGCCTACTCCGAAAACTCGATCAAAGAACTTCGTTCCTTTACGGGGCTCACTTAAGTTATTATCGGCGTTTTGTTCGCCACTTTGGAATCATTTCAAAGCCAACGACAAATCTTTTGAAGAAGCATGCCCTGTTCATTACTATGCTTTTCAGACATTGAAAGCTGCCCTCTGTCAAGCTCCGGTGCTTGCTCTTCCAAATTTTGCCAAGCCTTTCTCAATTGAAACTGATGCATCTGAGTCGGGTGTCGGTGCGGTCCTCATGCAAGACGGTCACCCCCTGGCGTTCTTCAGTAAAGCGTTGGGAGCCAAGAAACGTGGTTTATCAACATATGAAAAAGAATTCATGGCGATTACATTTCTTTGTAACCGTATGCGTCCTTACTTGCGCTTTAGAGTTTGTGCTCCTCACCGATCGTAAAAAGCGACCACATGTACTCATCGATCAAAGATCGCATACTCATTGGCAAAGAACGGTTTTCTCCAAATTGTTGGGTTTACAATACCGTATTGTGTATCGCTCAGGTTCTGATAACAGAGCAGCGGATGCATTGTCTCGCCACCCCTCACCTCCAGTTGTTTGTGCGGCAGTAACTTCTCTGGTACCCTCCTGGGTATCTGCGATGATTGCTAGTTATCGCGAGGACACTTTTGCTACTACTTTGTTGACCAAATTGGCTGTTGATTCAGAGGCCATACCTCATTATTCCCTACAGTCCGACTTACTCCATTATAATGGCCGTGTCAAGATTGGAGATGACCCGGCACTTCACCAGCAGCTTATTGCCCAATTTCACTCCAGCTTGTGGGGCGGACATTTTGGAATACCAGTGACCTATATGCGGCTGAAGCAATGTTTTGCCTGGCGGGGTATGAAAACTGCAGTCAAGGAGTTTGTGCAATCCTGTGCTGTATGTCAGCAATCCAAGTATGATCGATCCAAATCTCCAGGCCTATTGCAGCACTTGCCGGTTCCTGATTCGGCATGGCAAGTGGATTTCATCGAGGGACTTCCATTGTCTAATACATTCAACTGTGTACTGGTAGTAGTTGATCTGCTGACCAAGTATGGACATTTCATTCCCCTCCGTCACCCTTTTACTGCTGCCAGCGTTGCCAAGTCATTCTTTCATAATGTTTATCGCTTACATGGCCTTCCGAGCTCTATTATTTCTGATCGTGACCACATATTTACCAGTTGTAACATCCCGACCCATGGCTTAACAGGATTAATATGATACTCATACCAATAAGTTGCAACTTCTTTTCCGGAAGCCCATCTGCAAATAACTCCGACGTTAAGCGTGCTTGGCCTGGAGCGATGGGTGACCGACCGGGAAGTTCTTCCCGGGGGCGCATGAGTGAGGACAAAGTGCGCAGAAAAGACTAGTATTGGTCTGTGAGGGCAGTCTATGTCCTAGGAAAGCTATCAGATGTAAGCGGGCCTGGCCTCGGAGAGGTGGGACGTTACAGAATGGTATCAGAGCCGACTCTCGCGGTTTCACGGCGCGCGCGTGTCGCGATTCTTGAGCATGGTGCGCATGGTCGATGTGGATCCGGCGTGGTCACCACAAGATGGCACATCTGCCGCTCTGACACACCTGGACGCGGCCAAGAGAGGGCGCTCCTCGGCTTGGGATTGATCGACGAGGACGTCGATCTCTTAAGGGGTGAGGATGTAACATCCCTACCATGGCTTAACAGGATTAATATGATACTCATACCAATAAGTTGCAACTTCTTTTCCGGAAGCCCATCTGCAAATAACTCCGAGGTTAAGCGTGCTTGGCCTGGAGCCATGGGTGACCGGCCAGGAAGTTCTTCCCGGGGCGCATGAGTGAGGACAAAGTGCGCGAGAAAAGACTAGTGATGGTCCATGAGGGCGCCTATGTCCTAGGAAAGCTATCGATGATGTGGCGGGCTGGCCTCGGAGAGGTGGGAAGTTACACCACCACTTTTGGTCCGAGCTTTTCAAGATGGTCGATGTGTCACTCTACCAAAGCACCGCCTATCACCCCCAATCCGATGGTCGACGGAGCGGCTTAACTAGTGCCTAGAGACCTATTTAATGTGCTATGTCCATGCATGCCCCAACAAATGGAGTCGATGGTTGCCATCTGCGGACTGCAGTACAATACATGCTTCCATTCGGACATCGATCGTTCACCCTTTGAGGCGTTATATGGATATCCTCCACGCCTCATCGGGTCGTTGACCCTTCTATTGTTTCTCATCCGGAGGTGACCATCCGGGCTTCCGTCGTCCGGTGGATGGACCGGCTCCTCCAACATCACCTCAACCGGGCAAAACATCGGATGAAGAAACAATCCCGATCAACATAGGTCGGAGCGCACTTTGCGATTGGTGACTTCGTTTACCTCAAACTGCAGCCGTATGTGCAAACTTCCCTGGCACCTCGCTCCCATCACAAACTCGCTTTTCGCTTCTTCGGCCCCTTCCGTATCCTGGCTCGTGTCGGTTAAGTGGCCTACAAGCTTGAATTACCTGCTCACTCTGCCATCATCTGGTTTTTCATGTTTCACAACTGAAGAAAGCAGTTGGTGCCGCTCATCAGGTAATCCCAACCCTGCCTTCTGACTTTGCCTTCCATTTGGCCCCAGAACAAATTCTGCAGATTCGCATGGTGGCCCGTGGTACTTCTACTATCCCTCAGGTGCTTGTGAAGTGGAACAACCTGCCGTCGGCTTTGGCGACATGGGAGGACTTTGAAGCTGTTCGCCAGGAGTTTCCTCGAGCCACTGCTTGGGGGCAAGCAGTGTCCCAAGGGGGAGGGGATGTCAGCCACCGTCATGACCCAGCCCAGGAGGAAGATGGAGTATCCAGGGACCGGCCCAGAGGACGAAGGCCCAAGAAGCCAAACCCACGAGTCTATGGCGAGCAGTGGGCTTGAACGCTTGCACGCGTGAAAGGGGCAGAGCCTCTGTAATGAGTATATGAGATCGGCGAGAGGAAGAGATCGGACAGGCAATTGTAAACATTAAACTCCATTCCTGAAGTAAGAACTCCTCCGCGCCCATCTCCTGCCCCTTCTTCGTCCCCACGTCTGCCTTCTCCTTCCCGGTTCCTCCCAACTCCTACTGCTATCGCTCACAAAATCCTAGAAAGAAATCGTTAAAATAAAAACCGACTGACTGGAAATGTAAGCGGAGGTTTGGATTCCAGCGCTCTCACATCAAAGAACGGGGAGAATCCCGCAGGCCGAAACGAAACGAACAAGCAAGGCCATCCTATCCCTGTCCGAACCGGCGAAGATGACTGGAAGGGGAACATACAACCCCATTCGGATCTCCACTCCATGCCAGAGGCGTCCAGCGTAGGGAGGGGGTGCGGACGCCTGCCGACGGGGAAGGAATCGAGGAAAGAGACGCGGCTGCGGCTGAAGGAAAGAAGATGCATACCTGGATCTGGATCGGGGTGTGGCCGGCCGGCGCCGAGGGCGGTGGGGGAGGCACTGCGAGGTGGGGGACGGAGCGGACGCGGCGGCCCTTGGAAAGGGAGAGAGGCGGGGGGGCCCGGTGAACCGTCCGAAATTGACGATGGCCGAGGAGGGGGGAAGCCCGGCAAAACTACCTCTGAAATAGGATTAAGATGGATGGGCGTGTCCACTCGCATGTGTATATCCTTTTACTATGGCCTTGTTTAGATACCCTTAAAATTCCAAGTTTTTTCACTCTTTTTCCATTACATCAATTTTTAGCTGTTTGTATGAAACATTAAATGTAGATAAAAAAAATAACTAATTATACAGTTTAGTTGGAAATCACGAGATGAATCTTTTAAGCTTAGTTGGTCCACGATTGGACAATATTTATCAAATAAGACGAAAGTACTACTATTTATCGGGTTGAAATTTTTTTCAATCTAAACAAGGCCCTATTCTTTCCAATATTTTAAATCAGATACTATACGGAGATCTTTTCACAAATATAAACAGAATTTAATGACATTTGACGGTCGTTAATTTGGTTAATTTTAAATCAGATACTGTATGAGATCTTTTCATAAATATAAACAGGGAGCTTGCGTAGAGTGCCACAATGATCAAGTGACGTGCCCGCCACGCTCGGCGTCTGGTGATCTTCGAGTAGCTATCAGCTACGTTCATTGTCTAGGTATAATTGTAGATTTGTTCGTATACCGTGTGTGTGGTGGTGTGTGTCTGTATTCGAATAGATTCTACAGCTGTACTTAAGATGAGAGGAAAAAAAAAGGGATGAAACGGCAACAGGGCAGTCACCCCTGCCCCCAATTCAAACAGGGGATGTTGCGTTACTGATCACACGGCTGATTCTCCATTTGTGCCACCATAAATTCATCAAATGGTCATCTAAACTCTTAGCAAAAAAATTTCCGCGGCAACACGCGGAGAATTCATTACAGGGAATATAGGTAGGGTTACGCAAATGCACACCGCCATCGCCAGTAGTGCACTCCAGTCAGATATGCATAGCGTCCCATGAGGCCAGAACTGAAGACAAGCAGCTTTGTTTTTGTTTAGGGCGGATTAGGGGAAGGTCTGTACTGTACGGGAGCCTGACCAAACAAAAACTGATGTTGTCTTGTCAAGTGTCAACATGACAAAAACACTTCCGGTTCCTAAAGAGTGCAGTTTTGTTTTTAGTCAACTTTATCTTAAGATGGACCAAATATGTAAATATTAATATTTATATACCAAACAAACATAATTACATTAACCATGGAATATATTTTATAGTAGACATATTTGAGATATAGATGTTGATATTATTTTTTATAAACTTTATTAAACTTAAAAAATGGATTATTTTAAATCTAAAATTGTTTTTTTTCAGAACAGAGGGCATACATCCTGACCCATAACAGATTAACAATATGGCACCGACAAAACTTATTTTAAGAGAAAGCTTTTGAAGAAGCAGCGACCGGATTATTGCTGAAGCTACACCATACCATCGGGCTCGGGCAGAACGGAAACCAGGGGGAGCTTGGCCATGAATGCAGAGGAGGCCAATATAATGATGTAAAATGCAAAAAGAGAAGGGTATATTAATATCTTATTAGCAACAAAAGTAGAAAACTAAGCCCTTCATTGGGCTTTAGTAGAGATTCACCGGCTCCAGATTCACCAGAACCAAATCCATATTCACTTTTTTTGCCAAACGGTTCTAGCTCCACCAACTTTACCGTGGATCTAATCCACCAAAAGGGTGGACCTGGCTCCAGAATCACCAAATTGGTGGAGCGGCTCAGGAGGTGCTCCACCAAATCAAAGTTTGGTGGAGTTGGGAAAAATTACCCACTATGCCACTGATTAGTGGAAAAAACAGTTTGTTCGTTCTTTCCCCCTTCTTCTCCGTGGCGACTCGTCTACGCGCCCGCACCTGACCGCCGCACCGCCCTCCCTCGGCCGCCGCGCAAGGCGCCTCCAACACATGCACCACGCGCGCGCCAGCCGTGCTGGCTCATGCTCCTCGCCGTGCCCGCCGGGCCACGTGCCCTCCATGGCCGTGGCCGCGAGCTCCCGGGCCACGTGCTCGCCATGGCCATGGCCATGGCAGTGAGCTCCAGGGCCGCGTGCCTGCCGTGGATGTGCCCAGACAGGGCCGCGCCCTACGCTGTGGCCGCAAGCTCGCGTAGTTCCTGCGCATGAAATGTCGGAGGAAGAAGATGATTTTTTTTTGCATTTTTGAATTAAGCCCCCCTTGATGCGTGGGGTCTAGGTGGAAGTGACATATAGACGTTAGTGAAGCTGTACCAAACACTTTGGTGAATTTTAGATCCACGGTGAAGCTGCTCCATCCAAATTTACTTTTTTTTTCCTTTCGTGGAGTCTACCAAACAAGCCCTAAGAATTGATCTAGCTTAGGTGGGGGACATGACCCACTATGGCCGTCACTAAGCTTCGCTTGTGTGCAGGCATGTGGAAATGAAAATGCAAGACAGTATCCTGCATGATGAGAACCACAAGTCGAATAAAAATTACCCTCCTTTTCAGATTAATTGTAACACCAAAATTTAGAAAAGAAACTAGTGTAAATATTTTTTTTATGGTAGAACCATGCGGTATCTCCCGCTTAACCATCTTTTGGCGTACGTCCCCTTGTTTCGAGTTTCCAAACGTTGGAAGAAGAAATTCTTGGCAGCGAAAAAAACGCCATTCATGCCAATTATGCCTCTAAAAAATAAGATATATTTTCTTTTTTATATTTCTTCAAGATCTGTAGTTGACGGCTATTTCATACGTACCTCTGTGTGCCCTTTTTATTTTAAGCTTTGTTGATTCTTTATAAAAACGAAAATTTGATGATCCTAGAAAGAATGTATTCTATGTTCTAAATTATAATAAGTTGTTTTAGCTTTTAGTTTACCTAGGTTTGTTATGCACCAACAGATATAGGGCATATCTAACTACTTTAATTTGTATTTGTAGCTAAAAAACTACTTTAATTTGGAACGAAGGTAGGGTCGCCACGCATTCTTGAGATGCTTGTTTTGTACTTACATTCGTCATGTTCACTTGGCTTATAAGTTGTACTTTTTCAACCAACGAACAGTATTTTTCTCTCACAACAAATCAGCCAACAGTACTTTCAGCCATGACTTATCAGCCAAGCAAACAGGGCAATTATTACAGTCGTGGAAAAAGGCAGATTTATTACACGGAAACGTAGCAGATCTGCTCCAGAGATGATACAACAATAATGACCAGAGCTTCCCTGCTACGTCAAGCATGTCTGGATGGCTAGTAAATACAATAGCAACACAAGAGCAATCGTTAGCCCTTTTCATTCAGAAAATTCAGTGAAAGCTTTTCGGCTATATTATTTGGTTAATGTAGTAAATTCACGCTGTTTTTGAGCTTTCGGCCTCTCTGAAGGTTTGGAAACATGTGATACAATACAATTTTCCCATATAGATTGAGCCATTTTATGGATCAGCCACCTGTAAGCAAAAATGCCCTTACATAGCTTTATTTCATATTTACATGCATCACTGTTGGAAAAGCTTCGTGTTGGGGGGAAGCTTTCCTGGCACAGCTTCTACCCCGGCACTCGACCCCCTACTGGCCTGACTAACTAGCCTCGCTGTGGGTACTCACCCCCGCCACGAGGGTTTTTGCTCGTCATGTTTGATCCATGTGTTCAGGTGTCGCACGTGAAGGCCCGCCTCGCCGAGGGATTGTGGCAAGTGAAGTGATGACCGGTGACGATTGGCGGACCCTCGTTTGGAACGCGCGAAGGTTCGACGCCTGCCGCGGGAAGGAACCATTCTGGCGGTGGCGGCATCCTCATCGAGGTGATTAGGGCCCAGAGTGGTTGGCCAAGGGAAGGAGATTACCGCCGTACCCTGGGTTGTTGTACAACAATTGCCTCCCCGGGTTTAACCCTAGTGTAATTTCACCGTGACCCCGGGTTTGGTCTATAAATACTCCGGAGCGCTTGTGTAAGAAGTCGGATCCATCTTTTCCGGACAAATTAATGGGCATTTAAACCGTATTTATTCTTTGTCTTGAGCTCGGATACCCTCGCTCTCTCGCTCGCGCCCGCTCGATCAACTCCCTCCTTGTGGGAAACCCTCGGCCTCTCCCTGAGTGATTCTCAGCGAGGGTGAGAGGTTAGGACTGACCCCACAGTTGGCGCCGTCTGTGGGGACCCCATCGCACCACAAGACTTCACCCAATGGCCACCGGGACTAGGAGAACTAGCAACAACAACAATAGAGATCCTCCACCCTCGCACGGGGCGGAGACGGTTGCAGGAACCTCCATAGACGGAGGTAGGGGCACCACCCTGCCCTGGACCACCGCGCGGTCGACGAAGGTCACGGATGACCTAGAATGGCCCCTTCCAGCCGGGGCCGAGGCTAATCCTCAACCCAGCCCACCCAGAGTCGACGAGGCTGGCGTGGTGCATCAAGATGATGACGAAGACGCCGAGGAAAGGGGCCTCAAAGCCTTGAACCAAATGCATGAGGAAATCTAAGAAAAGAGACGTCGAGTTGAGGCTCACGAAAGACAAGCACGTCCGCGTGTCATCAGACAAAAGGCGGATAAAGCCAGAGAGGAGCTAAGAAGGATGAATGAATACCTTGCAGCCCTCGAAGCAGACCCTAACCACACACACGAGCGCAATGCAATGACCCCCCCCCCCCCGCCACCCCCCCCACCACTACCCTCTTGTTTCCATCAAATCTACCTAGAGTATATTCCTCTAGCCATTCAATACCAACCTCAAAGAAACCCACCCCCGCCAATGCCATATGACCCAAAAACTCCCCTAACCTAGATACTGCAAACCAAAAGCTGGCCACTTGAATACAAGCCGCAAAATCTACCAAGGTACGATGTAAGTGTCGACCCTCTCGCCAATTAAGTAATGAGCTATGAGCCGCAGTGGTAGCAGTAGGGGGGATGAGTACACCATGGTGAAGTCCTTCATGATCATAGCACAGCATATCGCTCAGAGCTGGTACAACAACCTTCCACAAGGCTTGATAGATTCCTGGGGAAGCCTCCACAAAAAACTATGCAACAACTTCAAAGGTGTTAACCCTTCAACCAACAATCCCATGGAACCGTTCACTTGCACTCAATCCAAAAGAGAACCCCTCCAAGACTTCTAGCGAAGATTCGTCCAAATTTCGAGCCGAACCCCGACATAACAGATGAGGCAGTAATCCTGGCAGTAGTCAACAGAATGAGGCCAGGACCATGTTCCTCGAGTCTCGCAAGAAAGCCACCAAAAACCATCACCGAGCTGCATGAAGTTATGAAAAATACGTCAGGGCAGACACCGTCTTCCGGTACAAGACCGAAGCTTAGAGAACCCAGCTATGCCCAACCCAACCCCTGCAACAACAAATAAAAACAAAGCCAACGAGCCAACCCAACCAAACAACAATCAACAACCCAACCTCAACCTTTGGCGTGATACTCTCAATCACCGAAGGATCCAATGAGGATCACGGCAACAAGAGGCAACGCAAGGATCATATGAGGCGGGTGCATCATCTTGCCACAGAAGGACCCCACAAGAACTCGCAATGGTCTCACATCCTAATAACCTTTGATAGTACATATCTCAAACTGAGGGATTACCCCCACACAGATGCGATGGTCATCGAAACAAACCTGGACAGCTAGGCAGTAACAAGAATACTGGTAGCTCCATCGACATCCTATTCAGATCAACATTTGATAACATGAAACTTGACAGAAACCTTCTCCAACCAACCGAACGCCCACTGTATGGATTTGGGGGCAAGCAAGTGAAGGCAATAGGCAAAATCACACTTTCGGTAACCTTCGGGGATCAGAACAACAGCAGGACAGAGCACATAACTGTAACAACCTGGGTTTTCATGCAACCAAAAATACGAGCTTTTTAAATTTTTTCCTGCAATGTCTTAATCATGTGGTCGCCAGGTCAAACCCTAGTCAAACCTAGGAGAGCTCACCGATAATTTGTGCATTCATATAGAATTGCTTGTAGGAGTATCCCTATGTTCTTGAGTTGGATTTTGGTTTGAGTCTTGTTGGAGTTTGGAGAGCACGAACCCATAGCAAATTCCTCTCAATTCTCTTTTGAATTCATCTCAATTCCCTTGAGACATAATTCATAAAAGGAAAATCTATTTTTATTTTCTCAATCTAGTCGAAGCAGCCCACTTCCTCACCCCCTTCCCTTCACCCACGCCAGGCCTAGCTCCCCTTCTCCCACTTGGCTCACTCACATTGCAGCAGTCCACCCAGCCGGCCCACTCCCCCTCTACCTCTTCCTCCCTTCTCATTTCCCATGACCCAACTCACGCCCTTCCTTCCCAGCTGGCCCAGCTCACCTCCCTCCCCTCCTTGTCGAGCAAGCCAGCCTCCCTCGCACCCTTGGCTCATGCATGCAACCAGAAGAGCAAGAATCGCTAGTGCGTGGTGGTGGCCAACGACCCATCCACCAGCCCCCCGCGGGCCCATACGTGCCCCCTAGGTTGAAACCCTAGACACCTCACACCCGCTCGCCCTGCCGCGCGTCCTAGCTCCTAGTTTTGAGCCACCGCCACCGCGCCTGTTCCGCGCCCACTCCCTTGGCGTCCGTGTCGATGCGCTCCACGTGTCCTCGTGTATAGAAGCCGAGGTTCATCGTCGTCCATCACATCAGAACCCTAGTCTCCGTGCCTATAAGAGGCCTAGCCACCGCCGCTCCCTTCTCCATTTCCCAGCGTTGCCACCATCCCCTTCCCTCCTGTTCGCCTGCCACCTCGCCGCGCCGCGCCATCACTTCGTTGAGCCCCTACACCACCACCACCCTTCTCGCCATGATGTCCACAGCACCGACGTCGAGCCCTCGCCGTTGGCCTCCTTTCTCGCCGCACGGGCGTGCCCAAGCACCTCACTGAGCCTTCTTCTCAGCTGTGGCCATAGCCGGTCACCGTGCCACCCACCTCACCACCAGGCCTGCGCAGCCACACTGCCGCAGCTCACCCTACGCTGTGACCACGATGCCCTACCCTGTTTCCACCCCAGGCCTCATGATGCTGCCTCCGTTCGCCATCGACGCAACATGCCAACATGGGTCATCGCGGTGGACGTCCAGCGCGTCCATGACACCAACAGCGGGAGCCACGCCCTCGCTGTGACCTCCTTCGCCCTGGCCTGGTCACTGGCCCCTCTAAGCTCACCATCATCGAGAGCAGCCATGGCCACGTTGTGGTGAGCCACCCCGACGTGCGCACCTTCCCTATCCCAAGCCACACGGAGGCTGTGACGTCGCCCACCTCACTGCGACATCGAACCGAGGACTGAAGCCACGCCAGGCACCCCCACGATGTTGTGCTTCGCTTCGTCCCAGACTTTGTGGCCTCCATCCTCGACATCGGGTAGACGTGCGCCGCGTGGCCTCACCCTCTACGACCACCTCTGCTCGCCATCGCCATGGAGCCGAAGACTGACACCCTCCACCACCGACGTTGTCCTCGACTAGCACCCCGACTCACCCCTACTCCAGGCCTGCGACGTCGAGTCCACGACCAGCCACATCCCTCCGCCACCTCGATCGCACCTTGTACTCTGTCAAGCCGGCGTCTTTCATGCCTTGGTAGCGACACAGTCACCTCGGTGACCCAACACCTTGCCGACGTCTCGTCGGTGAGCCACCATGGCCCAAGCTCCTGCCTTTACCCCTTCCTCTATGTTGATCCTATCTAAGGCCAGCATTCATGCTGTGTTCCTTCACTGCTGCAGGGGAGCCGCGCCGTCCACAATGAGCTCCTACCCTAGCTGCGTCCCTAGCGTCCTGCAGCTGCCCATGCACCCCATCGTCCAAGCTATCGGAGTCCAGCGCCTCTGCTACCTACGATGCCGGCCATCTGTTTCCTCCGCACCACCTCCCTACGCTTCGCTGTTGCCTCGTCAAGCTACGAAACTGGGTACAGGAGCTGCTGGACAGCTACCGCCAAGCCGCTACCCTACCAGACCCCATCCTCACCATTGGGAGGCCGTGCCTTGTTTTTTCCTCGGCATGGCTGCCCTGTTCTACGCTATCAGAGCTGCGATGTCTCCTGAACGCCTGCTGCCATGTCCAACTAGCATCAGTCGTGCCCTGGCCACTTGCAGCCACATCCAGCCAGCCGCAGCTAGCCTACAGCATGCTACAGCAAGCCATGGTCGGCCAAGGATGGCTGTAGCAGGCCACAACTGGCCACAACTTGCCTGTACGAGCCGCAATAGCCCTTCACCATCAAGGTCGATCCCTTTTAACCTAGCCGACGCCATCCTCGGCATCGGCAAAGCTCCGCTTTTCATTTCATTTACTTGCTCATACATCTATATATCATCATTCATACTTGATACATGATCCATCTATACCGGTTATCTATACTTGTTCATACATGATACCTATTTTATGCCTGTGCCATGCCTTCATCGCTGGTCTAACATTGTGCTATGTATATGTGCTACTCCTTCGGTTGTTGCGTGTGTAGTGGTTTCGTTGTTGGGTTGTCGGTTCCTTATGTGTTTGTGTTGCTGCCTGTGCCGTGCCTTCGAGCCGGTTTAGTGAGCGATACATTTGTGTGTTGCAATTGCGAGCTCATCTCACCATGGCCGTGACGCCGAGTGTATCCTTCCTCTCGTGTTTTAGTTGTCTCCATCGAACGATGATAGTCAGCGACCCTATTCGGCCCTTGGATGAGGCCACCATGGACTCGATGTTGGTGCACTTCCACCCACACTTGGCAAACCATTCGTGACCTAGCCTAGTGGGAGAACTAGGGAATGACCATCGTGGAGCCAACAGAAACCAACTCGTGTAGGTGAAGCTCATGGCCGTGAATTGCCTCGCCATGACCATTGGGCTCTACCTCTTTTGCTCTCTCATTCTCTTTTGTTCTTTTGTTTATCCTAACTACCTCGTATGTTTGTGCCACTTAGACCATCGCATTTCTATGGTTCTAGCGGTGACAACCACGCCACTATGAACCCTGAGAATAGCAAAGTGCCGATCTAGTTACACATAGGTCGTGGTGCCCTACGAGTGGGTTTGGATCGTGGGACCTTGTCTCCTTTCTTCCAACCTTCGCCCATTCCATGATGAGTTAGTCAAAAGAGTGCATATTCCATTTTTCTCTCCTCTCTTGTTCTCAATCCTTGTCAATCCAGTAAGATGTGGATCGAGCCCTTCGCTTGTTTGGTGTTTATTGCTCTCTTAATTCAATTCCTTCGATTTCCGTCGTTTGCTATGGTGAGTGAATCAAAGGAAGTTGGATCCCATGTCCCCCTCTTTTGGTTCTGTCGTGCCTAAGCCCTTGTATGGTTGTACCTACTTAGACCGAAGCATTTCTTTGGTTCTTGCAGTGATAACCGCACTGCTAAGAACCCTAGGGATGTCTTACTGCATTTAGTGGACCTAGGTCATGGTACCCTACAAGTAGTTTGAGCACTCGTGTTCTCTTGTATGACACTGTTGACACGGAATTTCATCCCGTGCCATGGGCACATGAGGAAGCCGGAAGGGTCCGCTCGATGGAGCTGGAGATCCACCTAGCTTCAGCGCAGGGATGGTCGATCCTGCACACTCCTCCCGAGACGTGCCAGTCAATTTGACCCTGCAATTGACAAGGAGAGAAAGTTTATCAGTAATTAAGGGCAGAACATGCCGGTGTTGCAAGACAGTCCCGAATGTGCGGCTCTGAGAGCCGATATGAAAGGAGATCGACTAAATAGTCGATTCCAACATATTCATAAGAATAAATCGGTTAAAGCTCATAGGGTTGTGTAAGAAGAATCGGTTATCATTCAGGATGAATATCATTCTTTAAACAAATATTGGTCACTGGCAATAAGATATCAACAATAATTAGTTTGTACTGAGCCAATGACTGCAAGTAACCAAACCCCTTTTTATAAAAGAAACAGTTCATCATCATTCAACCATTTAATAGAGGTAAATCTAATGAACATATTAGATCTCAACTATAGCTATGACTAGTGGGGCATGAGACAGAATCATGCAGGTCGTAGAAACAATAATAGACTCGATGACCCTAACTTATTACTAATATCATGGGGCATGAGGCGTAATCTGCAGTCGTAATACTATAATAAGATCATAGGGCTAACACATCTTTCAACCTATCGCTACTTCAACGATCTCGTGATGTGAACTGCTCGTGAAAAAGCGCTCAATATCGGCTAAACAAATTGATTCTGCATAGCGCTTCGATTAAGGTCATGTCCTCTCAGGAACAGATCTATCAAATAACGATCCCCACTCCACGGTACTAACAGTGGGGTGTGAGGCAGAATCACATAGGCCGTGATAACAGGCCATGGAACAGTTTTCGCTAGCCAATAGATCTACTCAAAATCAAACATGCCTTAACCACACGCTATGCACAATCAAGATTGATGTAAAACAGTCGATAAAACATAACTCATCGTTTAAAGTACATGTTAGATTAGTTTAGATTAACAAACGATGGTTTAAAAAAAGATATAAGGCCGATCTAGATCAATCTCAATCGGACGAAGTGATATTGCTGTAATTAAATAAATAATGGAAGCAATAAGCAATATCGGTAACTTAATGAATCTATCCGAAGGAACGCCACCCTTAGATAGAGCCGATAACTTGACCTTAATCTAGTTCGAGCAGTGGAGGTCGATCGGATCGATGCAGGCGTACTTGAACTAGACAAGAGTCGATAACTAACTTATACCAGAGTCATAGTGGAGGTCGACCGGATCGATGCAGCCGTACTTACTGAAGAACTCGCCGAGATCTACTCTACTCCTACTCCTAAGGGGTGGCCAGAGCTGAAAAAAGTAAATAACTGGTATTTGATTGATTGTGTGTTTTTTACAATAACCGGGGTCCGATATTTATACCCGGAGTCTAAACATGAATCCTACTCGATCATGATTCGTTACAATCTTTGGCATAAAGGAAAACATTCCTAATTTAAGATAATTTAGACCCTAATTTTTCCCTTTTTGTAGAGTCCGCTATGTAGTTTCCTAGCACCAACCGTAGCTCCTCATCGCTATCCGCTGACGTCATCCAAGAGATCCGATTCCAGAGTCGTATCCGAATCAGCTGATATCGATCTTCATGCAATCGATTCCTTGTTTGGCACAACTTTGGAAGCCTACAAGTTCCTACGTTCTTCTCTCAAATTTTGGTGTAAACACATGCCCCCCAATTTTGGGATAAAATGATTTTATTCCAAAATTTTAGTTTATTGGTTTACCACGCCGCAACCGTTCTATTCTGAGATATACGCATAACTTCTGACTTCTCGATCCGAGTCTTATATAACATCCCAATAGTATTTCTTCCGATTCACTCGGCCCTTTCACTTTCTCCTCCTTTCTTGAGCCAACTCCAACAGCTGACGCCATCATCGCCAAGGCCCTAGACCCTAGCAAATCCTCTGTTCTATCGAGCTGTCATCCAAGCTATCTTCGTCAGATCCAAACCTATTCCGGCTGCAATGGCAACCAATGACCATGTTCCTGAGGTATGCTCCCAAGTTTCTATTCTCCAAGTATTGGCTGCTACCCCATATTTTTCTTCTTGAATTTATTTCACCCAATTTCTAGGAAATGAGGAACGAAATCTTGATTCCATCAGCTGTTGTTCCTAATGTTTATTTCCTCGGGCCTATGGGTGATCCTGATCCATCCGATTTTATCTGTCAAGAAACCAACTAGATCCCCTTCAAATAGTCTGCAGTGGATTCATCTTCCTAGAATAAAACTCCGTTCAGAAACTGGCCTAAAGCATCTAAGGGATGGAGAAATTGGTTTCGTAGGATCTTCGAGAAAAAGGGTGGATATTGGGAGCTTTATGATTTGAATCAATGCTTGACGCTCTCGCTGTCCGAAATGGAGAGGAATGATTCACTCCTGATCTCTGTTTCTTATTTCTGATCCAATGCTCTGAATGCTTTCATTTTTTGTCACGGTCCAATGACTATCACCCTGGGCGACGTTTACATGTTGACCGGCCTCAGAATCATCGGATCAGTGCAGCCTTATGAGTATTTGAGTGCTGGTTCTAAGAAATTAGCCAAAATAACAGACTATACAGGATGGGCTAGCTACATTCTGAACCACGTTAGAGATGGTTCAGTTGTCAGCGAAAGGGAATACGTGGCCTTCCTGAACATGTGGCTGGAAAGATTCATTTTCTGCGGGTCATCTTGTGGTCCAACCTACAATCATAAACTCATGACGGAGCACCTAGCATTAGGCAAGAATATCCCTCTTGGAAAGTATCTGCTAGGAGCTACTTATTATCTGATGTACCAGGTAGCTGCCCAACTACTGAAGAATGAACCAGTGCATACTATCAGCGGCCCTTGGTGACTGATACAACTATGGCTCAACTTGTATATGCACAAGCTGGTAAGGCCTGATCTCAGAGACCTAAACTTTCCTTCCTCCAATTTTGATTAGGAATATAAGGGCGAAGGAGGAAGAACCCGCCAGTGCATGAGCTATGGTGAAGCTGCATCGGCCATAATAATTAACGTCGATGTTGGCCATCTCTTCAAAAAGTTTTACAAAGGGCTTGATGCAGATGTCTTGATTTGGCTATCTTATGATGAAGATGAAAATAGTGAACTGTCTTTCCTGTTCAAATTTCGATTTGAATCCGGCTGTTCGAACGAGACAGCAGCTGTGATCTTTAATTCTTTTATCAAGCCCTGTGTTCTTCCAGCTGAATTTCGCCATGGTCGTGGCAAAATGGTCACAGGTTCCTTCATTCCAGGCAATCTTCCAACTTATGAGTTTTACAGCCCTTCGTTTGTAGCTCGTCAGTTTGGTCTCGGCCAATTGCCACCCAACTTTTCTTCAAGGATATACTGAGGCCAAGAGAAGATATTAGTGAAATATTGGAAGCCTCTAGAGTTTTCCCACTAGGATCAGATCTCCCTTCCCTTTTCTTGCATGACTAGGCCAAAGTCAGCTTTTCTTCCAATCTCTTTGACTCCTGGTGGCAAGAATGGTACTCTCACCTCTTCTGTGGGTTGGTTCATCCTATGTGCATGACTCTGGATGGGGAATTTGCCTATAACAGAGAGGTAACTTGCCATTTCTTTTAGGAACATTGTTCGAAGAATTCTTTCGCCAACCGTTCTAACCAATCCTTTTTTAGGACATTGAATTTGATCCCCCGAGCTTGGATAGGAAGGGGCGTCCTATAGATAATCGGCCATCATGTCCGGTTGCAAGCTTAGGATCGGCTGCACCTTTGTTGAAGAAATTGGTGCAAACTCATGCTGCTCCCATGATTGACATGTCAATCTCCAAAGCGCAAGGTAGTTCAAGGGGCAACTCAGAAAGCCACTACTAGAAAAAGACTCCATAGGACGAGACCATCAGCTGCTCAGGTGAACGATTCATATTTTCCTCGAACCGATGTTCAACTTTCTGATCCCTTTTTTTTCATAGTTATCGAGCATTGCGTCCCAGTCTAATTTGGGTGTGGGACTGCTATCCCAGGCGCTTGATTCAACACCAACTGAACCCCCATCGGCTATTCCACGAAAGGAGCCGATCTCGGTTGAAATAACCGATACTTTCACAACAGTAGAAAACATGAGTTTCCACCCTTGATATTTTGTCGAGTATTTTCTTTAACTTTTTGATTCACTCAGCTTTCCACCCTTTATTTGATTATTTATCATGCCAGATACCCTCTGAGGAAACACCCGTACAAGAACAGGAGTCTGGCAGTTTACCTATTAACAACGATCCTGTTGACATTGGGAATAATCCCGTTGTTGATACTCATACTGCCGATTCCTCAATCCGACACACACCTGATGGTAAGGAAGCCATATGCCCCTTTTTATTGCAATAATCATGAATTCAAAATTTTCCTTGCCATTGCAGATACCAACGTTGGAAGCTTAGAGCCGATTCAACCGGATGTTATGGGTGCATTATCAGCTGATCCTCCTCTTTGGATAGAGGCTACTACAGAGAAGGTACTGTATCCTCTTTGCCATCTGATTTGTGATAAACTGATTCAAACCCCTTAATCAAGATTTCCCTTATATGTAGGCACTCGATCTTCCAGTCCGGAGCTACTCTTTCAACCTTGAGGAATATTTTGATGAAGATGAAATCAGATCATCAACTATTTCCTCTAGTGAAGCTCTGTCGGAGGAGACCAGAAATTGGTTGAGAAATACACTGTCAATATTCAAGAAGAATATAGCCGATCTGGTCCAAGATATTGATTCAATGCAGAGAGTCTTCTTGGCCATTAAGGGCGATCCATCTCCAGCTCTCTCTAGAGTCTTGTCATCTTTGTCCACTCTCGAAGATCAGGCTTTGAAGGTGAAAAAGACTTAGAGAAATGTGTCCAATCGTGAAGCCCTGCTGGCCAGGGGTAGCTCCAACAGGCAAGAGGCTAAAGAGCTAGCGTAGTTGATTGATGACTTGAAGAACTCCTCCCTCAGGACCGATCCAGAGTTGTCCCAATTGGAAATCAAGCGTGCAGAACTTGAGAAGGAGCTAGAAAACATGAAGGCTGCCATTGATCATCGTAAGTCCACTCTGGTCCAAATACCTGATGCTATCAAACAGAAGAAACAAGAACTGTTGGCCAAGGTGAAAGAAGGCAGAGCCATCCAAAGCAGTCTTGAGAACACTCCTAGAACAGCCGAAGAATACGAGCAAAAGATTGCAGAAGCTGATGCTATCCGGCTAGAAGTACTGAAAGTCATCTAGGATATCCTAAACTTATAATCTATATGTTAACACATGTCTTATGTAGGATCAATGATAACCATGTTTCCGTTGTCTCGTTGTTTTTCTCGTTTCGGCTAAAGAGCCGATTTGAAAACAGCCGACTCCATACTTCCAATCTTAATCCAATTAAGTCTAAAAACACGGCTTTTATTAAGAAAACTCTTCGATTTCTTGCCCTCAGTTGCCCAACGCCATATTCTCATCAACATTAATGAAGTGGTGCTTCGCCTTCCATTAATTGTGGTTGCCTTTTGTGCGCCTCGATGCGTCCGCCTCTTTGCTTCATGTCTTCAAATACCAGCCGATGGCTCCTGGCCTCGAACTCATCTCCACTCGCAACTGTTCCTTTGCTCTTCTCTGCCTGCCGAAACCCTGTAGCGGTTTTCTTTCTCCCTTCCGTAGATCCAATCATTTTTCATGGTCGGCGAGGACAACCGAGGCAAGTGCGCGGCGGAGAAAATCCCGGAAGAGAACATGCCGATGAACCAGTGTCTCCGACGCATGAGGTGAGATTGACATTTCCTGTTTATGATGATGAACTGTTCTGACTCGCCTACAGGTTTGTTGTGAATGACAGTATTCGTCCTCTCCCCAGGGCCAGCGGTCCCTCTAACGCCGCATCTTCTGTGCCGGCCTCGTCGTCGGGTTCTTCCAACTCCTACAATGGTGATGACGCCCGGCGCTACCTTTATGAGTGGAGGATGGCTCAGAATCGTTATTCCGAGGCGACTTGGGAGAACGGCCAACTTGAGATTCGCCTCGGGGTTTCTCAGGCTGCTCTTCATGTGGCCGAGCGTGGTCGGCGAGTCTGGACGCCATGGTGGCGGGTAAGATGAATTCCGTGAACTCCTCATTCCGATTTCCATTATCTTTATCTTGTTAGTCTTTTTGTTCCTAGGATTGTCGACCCCGACGGTAGTTGGAATCTCGATCTGGCGGCGAATCGTCCCCATGAGACATCGTCAACGCTGGGGTTCCCCCATGGCCGCTCGTCTCCAAGACATCCTGGCCCGCGTTTAGGAGATTTCCCTCCACTGCGTTCGACACGGTGCGGCGGTGGCGCTGACCGCGGCACAAGTCCAAACTGGGTACGAGCTCCATGCCATGGAGACTGGTTTCCCAATGGGCGATGGCCCTGAGGAACATGAGGACCTACTCGAAGAATTTGTTATGGCAGCGGAGGCCATAGTAGACATCACATCCACCTAGGATGTGGTGAACAAGGTCTTTGATTAGATTGTATCTAGGGTAATCCGATAAACAAAGACTCTGTTCTTTTCATGAATGTGTCTCAAAGACAATGCTCTTGTGTATGACTATTTTTGTTTTTATTCTTTGCTCTGGAGGTGATACATATCATATCGGCTTTCATGTCTTTTAAGTTTCTTCATTTTTTGAACTAGAGGCAATACTTTTCTGGTACCAGCTATTAGAGCCGACGACCAAATGAATCGGCTATCAAGTGTTGATCAAATGCTAGGATAACATCCCTTTAAATATTTTTCCGCAGAACTTTTCATACCAAAGGTTAAACGATTGATCAACCCAGGTCAAGCATCCCATTAAGCGAAACAGAACTTCCCTTAATAGATCTATTATAATTCAACTTAGCGTTCACATACGTCGCCTAAGCCCATTTCGGTGACCAATGCTTATCCTTCCTTAATCCAATGGCCGACGTGAATCCATGACTATTCACTAAAACTCTCAGAGCCGATCGCTTGCATCGGCTATTGGCTTTCATTGCTGATCTTAATGAAGCCTCCTTCCCATAACTTGCCAGAAAAGCATTTGAAGTCTCCTAGTTCCCAAAAGACTAGATTGGTACATTGCGATGCTCACAGATTCATCAACACAAACCAGCTCAACATCATCTCCATGCCATTGGATCAAACATTGATGCATGGTTGATTAGTACACAATAGTTTGCATGAATCCAATCACGACCAAGGAGCAAATCATCGACCCTTTTCCATCGATGACGAAGAATGTGGTGAGCAGTCTTACTCCCGATTGTTAGTTTGATGTTTATTGCCCCTCGGTCTTAGATGCATTACCTCCAAAATCCTTAAGCATCATGTCGCCTCTCCATTAGATCTCCGGTCCTTTGCCAAGTTTACGAAAAGTGGTGTAAGGCATAAGATTGATAGAAGCACCTTCGTCCACTAACATCTTGTTGATCACCTTTTCCATCAACAAGACCTTTCATATATAAAGCTTTTTAAGTGCCAATGCTTGACCGGTTTATCAAATATTGCTTGCTATACAACCGTTAACTTGTCAACTATCTCCTCATACTCCGATTCATTGAAATCAATACACTTCTTGATTTGTCGAAGCTCAATTCGGATGGCAAAGAAAAAGCCATTTGGATATTAGCCGATGGTTGCTTTCTATCAGCTGTTTGCTTAGTACGCCACACTTGAGGTTTACCAGATGCCTGAGCCTGTTCCATCTCTTTATTCCTTAGGCGTTGCACTCTTCTCTTTTGGCTTCTTGTTAAACCTCCTGGACACCATTGGCCTTCCTGCCAAACATATTCTCTTTCGTTGCCTTCTTCTCCATAATCAGCCCAGTCTTGGTCAACAACTCGCTTTCCAAGCCGATCATGAACACTTTTATTTTTAAGCGCTGATCCATGTTATTATGATGATATGCACCTTGAGCATGGATAGACCGACGGTTGGTTTGAGATTGCCTAAACTCCCAATACTGATTGCTGCATTCTGGACAGTCATGTCTGGTAGGCAACTTGAAACCTTCATTCCAGCAATGTCTAAAGAAAGGACAATTCCAATGTGACTCTGCTTGTTTCCTTTCATACCTTTCTCTTTCCAATTGACGATGGTATTCTTGATCCTTTAACCAACGCTGATAATCCTTTTCCTTGTGCCGCTGCCACTTATTCAACAAAATCCGAGATGTAACTTGCGGCTTTGTCATCCTTGCTTTTGACGTTCCTCCCTTCTCATATTGGCTCTTTTACTCATCACGACGTCTCTTAATTTTCCTGTATTCGTCGGTCGATATTTGCATCTTGGGATCGACTGTTCCAGCTTCTCTTTATTTGGCTGATGTTAGGACCTTAGTCTTTCCTTTGAGTAGCCGAGCATCAACCATGTTTTGATCTCCTGCGAAAGGATTATTATCAACTTTCATTTTCTGAGGCGTATCAAATTTGAGCCTCCCTTGCTGAATAGCCCTCTGTATATGCTGCCGAAAAATTCTACATTCTTTAGTGGAATGAGAAGTAGCATTATGGAATTTATAGAACTTCTTATTCTTCAACTGATCAGGGGGCAACACAACATTACCATCGGGCAGCTTGATCTGCCCCTTCTCAAGCAAGAAATTGAAGAGTTTGTCCGATCTCGGTGACATCAAAGTCATAGCTCGCCTCACTCTCCTTCCCCGAGGATTTAGCACCATTACTATTTTCTTTCCCCAATTCCATTCAGCCACAAAGAATCTCTTCTTCTTCATCTTCATAGCCATCATCGATCGAGTATGGATTGTAAGCCCTCGACCACTTTAATGGTAATTTTTTGAAATGGGGTATCTCAAGCATACTACGAATTGGCTATTGAGCACTGCCACTCGTTGAGCTAATTGACTCAAGTTATCAAATTCTTGTCCCGGCAACTTTTCTTTCCACATTGGTAGCATTCCCTGAATGGCTAAAGCAGCTAGTTGATCATCAGCCAAGTTTAAGGAGAAGCACAAGTTCCTAGTCTCTCGAAACCTCTGAAGAAACTTAGTGCCCAATTCATTAGTCTTCTGCCTTATAGTTGTCAGATCGGTAATCTTCTTTTCTCTGGTCCTAGTATAAAAATATGTATGAAACTTCTTCTCTAGGTCAGCCCAATTGGCAATGGAATTGACTGGCAATGATAAAAACCAAGTGAAGGCTGGCCCTGGCAGGGACAAATAGAAGAAACGAACTCGATGGGCATCCTCAACCGATGATTCGTTTCTTCCAATTGTGTAAGATACCGAACGACATGTTCTATCGTGCTTTATACTTGCCTTGGCGATGAACTTAGCAAATTTCGAAGCCTATAATTTGCGGGAAGAGCGACCAAATCATACCATTCGGATATGGGCGCTTGTACGAGAAAGTCAAATTTTTTTGCTTCGCATCAAACTGATTCTTCATCATCTCGGTCACCTTCAAAGATACAACTCTTCAAAGATTTGTGTTTGGATTTCTCCAGATTTGTCGACCCATCTATGGATTGAAATCCTGCGTGTGCCTTTGATACCCTAGATTTGGAATCATGTGAAGGGTGTTATAGTCCCATCCATAGTGATATCCTTGTGGAACCTCTATCCGCTTTGGGTCCTTTGTTTGCTTCTTTCGCTTGAAGTCTCTAATTATAGACATAAGGATCTATATCTCTATGGATCCTTTGAATTGATGGTGCTATTTTTTGAGCCAACGACGGATATGGCCCTGATGTGCCAAAATTGATCACCGGTTCGACCTTGCCCTCACGGGTCATGTGCACATGCCGTACTAACGGTCTAGGGTTATACATGATATCGATTCATAGTAGTTCTTGAGCTTGTTCAGATGAACCCCGAACTTTTCGGACATCACCATTAC